>CM035141.1:10988024-12343024 GCA_020205605.1 Panax ginseng | reverse complement strand
ATCTTTATATATATGATAAATGATATTTTAGGAGAAATAACGAAACTAAGCATTTATGTTAATGAATTAGAAGAAGATGACCCACCTTTAAAAAATGAGCTTTTTTTATTTATTTAGTTGTTATGAATTGATTTAGTATATAAAAATATTCTTTGAGTAATTTAGTAGTTAGGCTAGTGGTGCTCGGGTGGACTCTCGGCTAAGATTACAAACTTGAGATTTTGGGATCAAATCTGGGAAGTGACGTCATTTTAGGAATTAACTAAATACAAACCCGCGCTTTGCGGCGGGATTATTCATTTTGTTAATAATAAATTTATACATGCAATTAATAAATTAAAATATAATAAGAATATGGTAGATTGTTGTGCGATTATCAAATTTTAATAGCATATGTTATATAGTGTTGCATAAAAATTTTATGTGCAAATACATATCCAAATATATAATTAATCGATCACTAAACCCCAGAACATTACATAATTTGTGTTGTGTGTGTGTGTGTGTGTGTGTGTGTATATATATATATATATATATATATATATATATATATATATATATATATATATATATATATTAATATCTTGATAAAAATGTTTATAATGTAACCAAAATGGTTAAAAATGGGTAACTCTTTCATTCTAAAGCACTAACAAATATTTAGAAAGTGTCATGCACAATGTCATCGAATTGTTATATTGATATGATTGCTAGTGGTATATTTTAAGTCTGTTACACATTACACAAACCTCACCAAACCTCAAATATCTGACACATGTACTTGATGCATTTTGAAGAGTCCATGTCTCGTATACGCTTACTTGCACTAGAATTCTAACATCCAAATGAAAGGGAAAACAGGGAAAGAATGTCTCAGTTTTGGTCCTCAGACATGAAGGGAAAGCACATGTTACATGTGAAAACTGAAAAGCACGAGAATTAATAATTATGTTGGATCTTCATGTCAAACAAACACCATGTCCAAAAATATAGCAATATATCACCGTGTCATACACAACACAATGTTATAGTTAAAGAACGAATACATTACCTCATTAGTTTTTTTTTATCAATTTTTGACAATTGTATAGGCACTCACAATATTACAATAATACAAAAAAATATATTAATGATGATGAAAATGATTTACCGGATGCTAGTACTTAACAAATCATGCAAAGCCACAATCCATATAATAGAATGCAATAAATGAAGAAGCCATAAATATAAACACCGTGGGATATAGTCCACAAAATGAAGCCATAGGCCCTCCCATTGAATGCACTATCCCATAATCTGAAGGTACGTATTCCTATAACTCCTTTGCACTTTCAACAGTATTTAGAATTGTATGACGCAAAATTTTGTTGTGCTAAGCAGAATAAAATCCATGATGCACCTGAAATAATGCAAGAAGCATGCCAACAAAAATTTAACTCTACCAAGAACTGCATACACCAAATTCATTGTCACATTACCATTAAACCATAGGTACCAGAATTATCACAGTTAAGCTTCTTCCAATTTAGGTCTTCAATCTAGTTATATTTATTGAATGTGCAATATATTCACACAAATAAAAATTAGCACTTAAATGATCTTTTTAACAGTTGTTGCAATCTTATAAATATTTGCGACAGGAATCTGGACAATAGTGAAATATAAGAATTTAGACATACTTAATAGGTGATTTCAACATTGCATAAACTATCAACCAAATAAATAATTATCTTTCCACAACTCTTTTATAGGAAATAGTATTGCCCAAGATAAAAAAAAGTCTCACACTTAGCTAAAAATTCATGTGTTTGTCGGATTGAAAACTAACAGAACATAAAGAGCTCCTATATTAAATAAAAATGAAAAGAATTAGAGTAAAACACATATGAAATGGACTTGCATAGAATTTTAAATACTGTCATCCAAAAAGTAAAAGACAAACCTCGATCGAGATAGCTTTGTAAATGCAAATCATAGATTTACCTAAAAAGATTCAAAATAGATTATAGTAAAAAATTAATGAGATATAATAATAAAATAATCAGGGTTTACACTAATAATGAGCAGCAAAAAGATAATAGTCAGAAACAGTCAAACCTTTATACATTAAATTGTGAAAAACTTTCTGAAAAACTACATTCTTTGTAGTATTGTATGTTTGTCCATCTTTATCACAAATTAGTATTTTTACTCCAGTCTTGTTTGTAACTCTTGATACTGCTACATACAATTGGTCATGGCTAAAACCGACGCGTGTGAATCTGATCTAACATGTAAGAGAGATTTTCCCTGACTCTTATTAATTGTCATGAAAAAGAAAACAACCAAAGGAAATTGTCTTTGTTGGAATTTAAAAGGTAATCTAATGTTTGACGGTGTTAAGACCAAGCGAGGTATGAAAATTTTGTGTCCAAAATTGCTGACTGAAATTACTTTTGCTTCTATTAGATGTTTTCCCAATTGAGTTACTATTAATCTCGTGACATTGCACAAACCAAATCACTGATATATATTTCGGAGCAAGTACATTACAGGAACCCCAATCTTCAACGTTATCTTATGGTTTGACATTCCAGAAGATGTAATGCTATTAAAAAATTATAGGGTGTAAATGCCTTCATAGTTGTTTGAATTTTCATCAACCTTACATAGGACATCTTAGATATGGTATTTCATCACTTGACCATAAATACATCACATATTCGTTCACCTTATTTATAGCATCAAGTGTAGGAGCAAGAACGGCTTGGTCTTGGAAATAAAATCCATTGTCAAATTTTTTCAATAAATTAGGATATGTGATATCAACAATTGCTGCAAGGGGATTGATCGCATATTTGATAAGAAAATTTGAATAAATAACGGAGAGTAATGATAATAGCTAAGTAATGATAATATCATAAAGTAGTGATTATTGGAGATAATAATTAAATTAGAAATTATAATATCAGAACAGTTTACATTACCAAAATAGTTTAGATTTATAGTGATTTAGAGGGTTATACATTTAATATATTAATTTGGCATTAAAAAAAGTAGTGATTTTAGTAGATAATAATTAATTTAGTAATGATAATATTAGAAGCGATTAACATTATTAGAACAGGTTTAGATGTATAGTGATTGAGGGATTATAAAATCAAAATAATAATGTAGGATTAAAAAGTAATGATTTTAGACGATAATAATTACGTTATGATAATATAAAAATCGTTTAGATTAAAAAAAATAGTGATTTAGTGGATTATAAAATCAACATAGTAACTTATTATTTATATTATTTGTTATTTTAATTTTGTTTTAAATGTTTTATTGTATAATATCATTTTGTAATATAATTATAAATGGTATAATATTATGTTGTAATATAATTAAATTAGTAATGATAATATCTTGCATTTTTATATAAGTAGTGATTTTATTATATCGTGTATTATAATATTATACCATATATGTATGATATAATGTATGGTATAATTATGAATGTTATAATATTAGAAAAGTAATTATTTTAGGATACAATAATTATGTTTTAACATAATTAAATTAGTAAATGATTTAGAAAAGTAGTGGATTTTAGGAGATTATAAAATAAAAATATTAATTTGGGATTAAAAAATAGTGATTTTAGGATATAATAATTAAATTAAAAAGGATAATATATCGAGCAGTTGACATTACTAAAACAATTTAACTTTGTAGTGATTTAGTGGATTATAAATTCAAAATATTAATTTGGGCTTAAAAAAGTAGCGATTTTAGGAGATAATAATTAATTTAGTAATGCTAATATTAGAACAATTAACATTATCAGAATAATTTAGATTTGTAGTGATTTAGGGGATTATAAAAACAAAATATTAATTTGGGATTAAAAAATAGTGCTTTTAGGAGATAATAATTAAATTAGAAGTGATAATATCAAAACAGTTGACATTACCAAAACAATTTAGATTTGTAGTGATTTAGTGGATTATAGATTTAAAATATTATTTTGGATTTAAAAAAGTAGTGATTTTAAAAGTTAATAATTAATTTAATAATGATAATATTAGAACAGTTAACATTATCAGAACAGTTTAGATTTTATAGTGATTTAGGAGATTATAAAATCAAAATAATAATAATATAAAAACCGTTTAGATTGAGAAAATAGTGATTTATGAGATTATAAAATAAACATAGTATGTTATGATTGATATTATTTGTTATTTTAATATTGTTTTAAATGTTTTAAATCAGTATAATATTATGTTGTAATATAATTATAAATGGTATAATATTATGCTATAATATAATTAAATTAGTAATGATAATATCCATACATGTTTAGATAGGTAGTTATTTTGTTATATCGTGTATTATAATATTATACCATACATGTATGATATAATGTATGGTATAATTATGAATAGTATAATATTAGAAAAGTAGTAATTTTAGGATATAATTATTTTAAATATTTTAAACAATATAATATTGTGTTATAATATAATTATAAATGGTATAATATTATGTTGTAATATAATTAAATTAGTGTGGGATGCACATTAATTATATAGAACATGTGTTACAATGTGGGAAAGGCACATGTAATAGATAAGAAATAATAGATAGATTCCATTCAAAATCTTACCATATCAGCGCAGTCTCATATGAACTCACGTAAATTGTTCATTCCATTTTAATAAAATAATTAAACCAATTTCAAGTTTCATGACAAAATTAATTATACTTCTAGTATCCCATAAAAAACCCAGTTTAGAATTCTTTTACTAATCAATTAGTGAAAATTACAATTTTAATTCATGTAAATTAATTTGATAATGTAATAGTTGATTTCTTGAACTATTTAAAAAAATTTCAGTTACTACAAAATTATTATTTTAAAGATAAAAATAAATATTCACATAAATTTTAAATTAATTGAGTTTTCCATAAATTGGTTCAGCAAATAAATTTTCATATCTTTAGAATCAATTAGTGTGGTTCAAATAATTGGAAGAATTTTTGGAAGCTAATAGATTGAAGTTTTAAAATGAATTTGAAAATAATTTTTAATTGCATGGAACTATGAAAAGTAGGTAAAATAAATAAAAGTCTAATATTAAAGGAAATTTACTTTTCAAATAATTAAAACTAATTTTTCATAAAAAGCAAGTTGGCCGTATCGTGTTTAAATTGATCCAATCTGGTTGTTGCCTAAGAGAGTTATCTAATTAATGGATCCTAAAATAACGTGATTGTTGATAATATCCATAAAATAAGGTGATCGATATATATATATCAAAGTAACTATCATGGGTATTTTTGTCAAGGGCAATAAGAAGCATTAATTAAGATGGACATGTGTCAATTTTGTAGAATGACATATGTCAATTTATTGTGTCATGTACTGTGATTTAGTATATATAATAGATTACCAAAACAATTTAGATTTGTAGTGATTTAGTGGATTATAAATTTAAAATATTATTTTAGAATTAAAAAAGTAGTGATTTTAAAAGTTAATAATTAATTTAGTAATGATAATATATTAGAACAGTTAACATTATCAGAACAGTTTAAATTTTGTAGTGATTTAGGGGATTATAAAATCAAAATAATAATAATATAAAAACAGTTTAGATTGAGAAAATAGTGATTTATGAGATTATAAAATAAACATAGTAAGTTATGATTGATATTATTTGTTATTTTAATATTATTTTAAATGTTTTAAAATCGTATAATATTATGTTGTAATATAATTATAAATGGTATAATATTATGATGTAATATAATTAAATTAGTAATGATAATATATATATGATTTAGATAGGTAGTTATTTTGTTATATCGTGTATTATAATATTATACCATACATACATATGATATAATGTATGGTATAATTATGAATGGTATAATATTAGAAAAGTAGTAATTTTAGGATATAATTGTTTTAAATATTTTAAACAATATAATATTATGTTGTAATATAATTATAAATGGTATAATATTATGTTGTAATATAATTAAATTAGTGTGGGATGCACATTAATTATATAGAACATGTGTTACAATGTGGGAAAAGCACATGTGATTCAATGGTGTTATGTAGATAATAGATAATAAATAATAAATAATAGATAGATTCCATTCAAAATCTTACCACATCAACACAGTCTCATACGAACTCACGTAAATTGTTCATTCCATTTTAATAAAATAATTAAACTAATTTCAAGTTTCATGATAAAATTAATTATACTTCTAGTATCCCATAAAAAACCCAGTTTAGATTCTTTTACTAATCAATTAGTGAAAATTACAATTTCAATTCATGTAAATTAAGTTGATAATGTAATAGTTGATTTCTTGAACTATTTTAAAAAATATTAGTTACTACAAAATTATTATTTTAAAGATAAAAATAAATATTCACATTAATTTTAAATTGATTGAGTTTTCCATAAATTGGTTAAACAAATAAATTTTCATATCTTTAGAATCAATTAGCGTGGTTCAAATAATTAGAAGAATTTTTGTAAGTTAATAGATTGATGTTTTAAAATGAATATGGAAATAATTTTGGCAAAAAGCACTTTTACCCCACTGTGGTTATAGTGTTTTAAGTAATTAACTACTGTGCTTTTAAAATATTCAATTAGCCCACTGTACTTTTTTAAAATTTTCAATCAAGCCATTCCGTCCAATTTCTTGGATGGACGTTAAATAATTACACACGTGGCACAAAAAAAAATTCAAAAAATCATTATTTCCTACGTGGCAAGCCAGTCAGCCAAATTCTTTTTACTATTGAGCCACTACACTTTAAAAAAATGCAATTGGCCCACTGTGGTTTTAAAAATAAAAATATTTTTATATTTTATTTTCTTTCTTTTTCTTTACCTAAATATTTATAATATGTATAATATTAATAAAAATTAATATTATAATATTTATAATTAATATGTATGTTTTATTTTAAAAATAAAAATAAAAATACTTTTATGTTTTAAAATACTTATAAATTTTTAAAAATAAAAATATTTTTATGTTTTATTTTCTTTCTTTTTCTTTACCTAAATATTTATAATATGTATAATATTAATAAAATTAATATTATAATATTTATAATTAATATGTATATTTAGACCCAAAGCTGGCATCAAATCCTCCTCTCTCCTTTCACACAAGAACCACCGCCACCAAGCCTCTTGCCATCACCATGTCATTTGCCACCAATTCTATTGAAAATCTAACCACAAGTTACCCACTCCAATTAAAGAAATTGATGGCAACAACCTTCCCAAACCTGGACTCAATTGAAGAAATTGATAAGAACGAGGAAAAGATCAAAGATAATAATTCTAAACTTTGTACAAACCAATTAATCACAACAATTTAAGTCCATTGATTACACCCGTCTCTCATTGAAATTCAAACATAACTTAAAATAATATGAAAAATAAATAGAGATTAAGAAAAAATATAATCACGTGATTCATTCACCTTTCAATAAATCTATTTCTTCTTCACTTGATTTGGCAAAGCAAAGTTTTGTTAAATTAGGATTTGGGTGTTGGGTATAAGTTTTGTATGTTTTATTTTAAAAATAAAATTAAAAATATCTTTATGTTTTAATTATAATAAAATCCGGCAGCACAGCACCATGAAATCCGGGAAGCAGAATAGGGTTGACATAACACAGCAGAACTCCCAAGCAAAAACCCAGGAATCCAGTCAAAACGAAATACAAAATAAAATCAGATCTTGAGCTTATCTAAATCATACATGAATAATGGATCCAGATCTGAAATAATGGATCCAGATCTGAATTTCTTTTTCTTCTTCAACAAAAGTGAAGAATTTCTTTTGATAAAACAATAGGATTTCGGTACCTTCTTGGGAAGGATAGAGAGGAGAGAGGATAATTTTTCACGATGAAGAAGATCTTTAATCATGGGAGGAGAGAGAGGATAAATTTCTTGATGAAGAAGATGAAGCTGGGTTTGAGATTATTTTTTTTGACGAGCAAGTTCTCCAAAAAGCCGAAATGCCAAGGATAATTGGGTTTGAGATTATTTTTTGCAACTCGGAGGATTATTTTTTGTTATAATATTTATAACAATATGACCGTGTCCAAAAATGCCGAATCAACAGCCACGTAGGATATATTTTTTTTTTTTTAAAAATCCACGTAGGATATTTTTAGACATCTGTTAGTTAAATTGGACGGAATGGCTTGATTGTTCATTTTTAAAAAGCATAGTGGGTCAATTGAATATTTTAAAAGCACAGTGGCTAATTGCTTAAAACAATATAACCACAGTGGAGTAAAAGTACTTTTTGCCAAATAATTTTTAATTGCATGGAACTATGAAAAGTAGGTAAAATAAATAAAAGTCTAATATTAAAGGAAATTTACTTTTCAAATAATTAAAACTAATTTTTCATAAAAAGCAAGTTGGCCATATCATGTTTAAATTGATCCAATATGGTTGTTGCCTAAGAGAGTTATCTAATTAATGGATCCTAAAATAACGTGGTTGTTGATAATATCCATAAAATAAGGTGATCAGTATATATATCAAAGTAATTGTCAAGGGTATTTTTGTCAGGGGCAATAAGAAGCATTAATTAAGATGGACATGTGTCAATTTTGTAGAATGACATATGTCAATTTATTGTGTCATATACTGTGATTTAGTATATATAATTGATTTGATTACAGTTGACACAGAAAAGGACTCGATTTGCCTTGATCAAAAGAAAAATATTCAATACCTAGCTAAAAATACCAAAAGTTCAATAGTCACATTTGCATTTTATCTGGTTCTAGGCTTGTGGAAATAATTATTACATATCACTTCAACAATTCAAGTTTGGCTCTAGAAATTGAACCATCGTATTTGTAGCATGTGATATAATATCAATTAATTATTTATTTGTGTACTTTTGTGAGAATATGTGAAGCTCCACGTCAAGAATAAATTTTTTTACTTTGTTTCATTCAATTAATTATTAGTGTCCTTGTGGAAATATGTGAAACTCCATGTCAAAAATAAACTTTTTACTTTATTTCATTCAATTAATTATTTGTGTCCCCTATGGGAATATGTGAAACTCCATGTCAGGAATAAACCTTTTAATACTTTGTTTCATTCAATTAATTAATAATTACTTATTAGTGTCCTTTGTGGGAATATGTGAAGCTCCATGTCAAGAATAAATATTTTACTTTGTTTCATTCAATTAATTGTTGGTGTCCTATGTGGGGATATGTGAAGCTCCACGTCAAGAATAAACTTTTTAATTATTGGTGTCTTTTGTGGAAATATAAGAAGCTAAACGTCAAGAATAAACTTTTTACTTTGTTTCATTCAAGTAATTATTAGTGTCCTCTATATATGGGAATATGTGAAGCTCCAAGACAAGAATAAACCTTTTACTTTATTTCATTCAATTAATTAATTATGGGAATATTATTGAGCTTATAAGTACTTTCTAGCCTTGATTTTTTTTTCTTTAGTGCTTCCTTTTTCCTTTTAATCATGTCCCTCATGTCTTAGAAATAGTGTGTTTGCGTGAGAGTCGTGCATTGGATACTGCTTTTATATTGGTTAATAAAACAGTAAATAAAAGATGTACAATTTCAAGGTACATAACCCAAGCAAACTTAAAAAGAAATTGGCAAGTAATTTATAGTTAAACTCTAATAGCAAAAAAATGGTGCCACTGTGCGCTAATTAATACTAAACCTTTGGCTCTCATAGGAGAATCCCGAATGTAAGAGAATTACTTGTATAACGAAAATCTAATCCCTTCACAAAATTCTCATATGCATCTAATCCTTATATATGTTGAGGATATCATAACAAACAGCGATATCATAATCTCTACAGTGTGACAATTTCAATATATAATTCCGAGAATATCACCAATTTACTGATTTGAAATTCAAAATCCGGTTCCAATGTTTAGAATTGAACTGTGTGTTGTTGATGTAATATCTTTGATTGGAATTTTGAGTTTGGGTTAGTTCAATTTACAACTTATTGTTTATTCATGGCCTAATTGTAAGGATTTTATTCTAATGAAATGAATTCCATTTGCTTTTCAAAAAAAGAAAAAATAATTCCTATTAATTTTGGCCAGTTTGAAATTTTAAATCTATAAAACAAACTTGGGAGGATTAAATCCAATTTTCAGTCTTCTATTTATGAGCTTTATAATTAGGAGAAAGGAAAAGAGAGAAATTTTAAACAAATTCTCTTCAAAACTTGAGAAGATTTGAAAGAAAATTTATTAAAGACTTGCACTGTGAGTTTGAAAGAGAGGGAAAAAAAATTTATAAGAGAAAAGAGAGAGAAAAAAAAAATCAATTCTATTTCATTTCCTTGTGTTATGAGTTTTGAAAAGAAATTTTAACTTAAATGAGTATCTTATTATTTTACCCTTATAAAATTACTTTTGATCAGAATTATTATAAGAATATTTTTAGTATTTTACTGTCATATAATTCTTAAAAAATAAAAATACAAAAAATAAAAATAAAAATAAAAAGTATCTCAATTCTTCCCAAGTTTGGAAAAGAAATTATTTGACAAAAAAATGTTTAAAATTTCTCTCCATATATTTTTTTCTCTTCTAAAAAAATTCACAAACAAACAAGGGCCTTAATTTTATTAACTTTCTTATCTATATATAAGCTTATTTACGGTAGTTTTCTACCTATATATAACTCTTAATGGAAGTGATTGTTCCATCACTCTTTCTTACAAGAGCATCTCTCTCCCAAGACTTATGTACGTGTCGTTCTTCCAATATACTTTGGTATTTTCTTTTTAATTATTTATGGGTAAAAGGTTAATTAGTTTTATTTATATAATCATAAGAGATTTTTTTTTTCATTCAAGCAGATGATGCAGTTGGCAATGTCAGGAAACAGAATGATGGGGCTTGTTGCAGTACTTGTAGTCTTGTTCGTGTTGACTGGTTTCGTGTATGGAGAGTATGCAACTGCAGGCAGTAGTAATTATTTGCTGCTGCCAACACAAAAAGATAATGTAAATGCTAAATACCCAACAGTGTCCCTCAAAACTGTTGGTATCACCAGAGCAATATTCGAAAAATTCATCAAGGACGTCAAAGATCTCGTGGTAAGTGGACCGCCTGTCCATGGATTATCGAGACTGCGTGACCCCTCCACGGTGCCAATTTCTGAACGGTTTATTCTGGTGGAACTTTATAATAATTATGAAGAAACACCTATTACGTTGGCAATAGATGTCACAAATATATACGTGGTGGGTTATCGGACTGAAGATCAGTTTTACTACTTTATTGATTCTTGTGTTGACACATCTGGTATTTTCAATGAATTACCACATACCGATATCCCATTTGGCAGTAGTTATCCAGCTCTCCAGCGTGAGGCAGGAAATAGAGTTAATATTTCATTGGGGATAACCGAACTTGATCTATCCATCGAAGACCTTCGTCACTACAGAAGACCAAACTTGGCTCGTTCCTTTATTGTTGTCATTCAGATGGTTTCAGAGGCTGTAAGATTCAGGTAGTTAGCTAACTAGACTTAGTTTATTAAGAGCAATGTAAGTTAATTAACTACACGAAAAAATGTTTAGTTTATCTAAACAAAATATTGATGGGTTGTACTGTATGACACAAGCCATTAATCTTTTGTCAAGATAAATTAGATAGATTTTATCTAGTTACCTAGCATTATTCATTACAAAAACAGTATATATTGTGAACTTATTTATCAACTATTTTGTTGCCAGTAATTACATTGATAATTACTATTAGTATATATATATTTTAAATGTGTGTAATATGGTGAATGCAATTCCACGTATTCATATATTTTACAACTGTAATTTGACACAAAACTTTCGAAATATATATTGCAACTCTATTCATTAATTAGTTATCACTACCAATGGTTGCGACACAGAGAATTAATTATATATACATATACAAATAAATATTACTCAACGTGATTTTATTCTATATATATTATATATTTTATAATTGTACGGGCTGATCATACTCTGTTGCTTTTTTTTAAAATGTACAGATATATTGAGAATCTAGTGCTGACAAGTATTAATCCCGATGGAAGCAGAAACTCGATTAACGTAACTCGTACCATGATCTCACTAGAGAACAACTGGGGTACCCTCTCGACTAGTATCCAACAATCCGTTGAAGGGCGATTTACTCCGTCTGTTGAGTTAGTGAATCGTGAGGATCAACCGGTGTTGGTCAGCTCAGTGACTCCAGGGTTGATTTTAAACATTGCCGTCATGATTTTCGTGTGCAATAACCCTAATCCAAACCAACACTTTCCAATGAGGCATGTAAATGTTGATCATGTTACGAGCATTAACGATGACAATATTTGTTCAATCATTCCAGAACCTAAAATCCGTATTAGTGGTCGAAACGGTCTTTGTGTAGATGTAAAGGATGGAAATTTCAATGACGGAGTTCAATTAATTCTCTGGCCATGTAAATCTAATGAAGACGTGAATCAACTATGGACCTTGAAAACTGATGGTACAATTCGATCTAACGGGAAGTGCATAACTGCCAATGGATTTCAACCCGGACAATACGTAATGATTCATAATTGTGAAACTTTTCTGCCTGCTGACACCAAGTGGCAAGTATCGGACAGCGGAACAATTATAAATCCCCAGTCTGGATTAGTGTTGACAGCGTTATCAGGGAGCAGTGGCACCGAACTCTATGTGACCAACAATATCCACGACTCCCGCCAAGGTTGGCTCCTTAGCAATAACACCGCACCCATTGTGACGCCTATTATTGGGTTTAAGGATCTTTGCTTGCAAGCACTTTATGGAAATACTGTGTGGATAGAGGAGTGTGTGAGCAACAAAATTACACAAGAATGGGCAATTTATCCAGATGGTACTATACGGCCTAATGGGAACAAAGACAACTGCCTCACTTGGGAATCATATCCAAGCCAAGGTGAAAATGTGGTGATTGATCCATGTGATGGCGGAGCTGGTCAGCGCTGGCAGTTTAATATTGATGGCACCATTTCAAATTTGGACACTGGGCTCGTGATGGATGTGAAAGGGGCTGATTTAAGCCTTCACCAAATAATTGTTTGGACCTTCACTGGTTATCCTAACCAGATATGGCGTGCATGGCTTCTTTGAGTTTAAGTTATCAAGTATGAGTAGATGATTAAATAAGTGATGTATCACATAATTATAATTAACTTATTTAATTTGTTTTTGCTTTTGCTTTTGCTTTTGCTTGTGCTTGTGTTTGTGTATGGTTACTTGGTGGTCGAAATTAGTTTGTAAGGCGCGATTGATCCATATGATCTTCTATTAAAGGTAGAATAAGCTGTCCTGAAATTATGTAATGGAATAGCCAAATTCAGGAGTTGATCTATGTTGGGGAAAGTGAAATTAAAATAAATTTAATTCTAAGAAATATTTTTATCTTTTTGTGCAATTAAATAGGAAATCAACAAACCCAACAATGAGAACAAAAATAACAAATAATTATTCACAAGAAAGTCACAATATTTGTCATGAAAATTCCTGACTCCAAATTTTTCACAATAAATTACGAGAGTACAAATTTAAATTTTACCTTTAATTTGGTTTCTCAACCTAGTAATTAATCAACTTTACCACACAAAACACTTCAAACAAGTCTTCGAGTTTACAATTGAACGAAAATGGTGGAAAAAAACTTATGAGCAACAAATGATAATTTCCTCAATTTATTTTTCAGTAGCGTTATACTTTTTGTTAAAAAAAGATTTAATATTTTCTTGCTACCGAGTTTGTACCGTAAAACTGTCCAATGTCTTATTTATAATACTTTTCAAAACTCATTAATTTTTATTATGGATTGAAAACTTTAACATCAAGACCACCGCATGTTTCCGATTGTTGAGCCTACCAAATCATAACATGGGTCAGATGCATCATAAGCTAGATCCTCCAAATTGTTGAGCCATTTTTTAATATTTATGTTTGTGTATTGTTTCAACTCAGCATCATCAACAACAAGAGCAATCGAATCTTTTTTCCCCAGAATTTTGATCGATCTACTGTTTAAGTTGAAATTTTTTTTGGGGGGAGGTGGGGAAGGATGATGAATTGGTAAAATTATAGGAAGAGCAGTGTAAAATCATATTTATATTTGTTAATTAGAACTTTGGATAAAGGTAGTGCACTCAAATTATAAGTCTCAAAAAGTGTACTCTTTTTTGTAGAATTGAGAAAGTAATTAGTAATTTTAAGTCTTCAAAAAAGAAAAATAAGAGCCTCAGGCTGATAAATGGGACTCTTTGTATTAGATTTAAGGAGTAATTGATAACAATGTGGATATTATGGTGTATTGTATCACTTAAAAGTGTTTTTGGGGAAAGTTTTAGATGGATTAAAACAATCATATGTCTAACACATTTCCCTTTGCTTAAGTAAATTTTAAATTATTTAAATATCGGCTGCAGACCAATGCAATAGAATCACATTATGGGTAATCTATTTTTTTTAAAAATCTAAAAACTCGAATGAGTTGGTGCATCTTTATAAACTCATACCGATTGGCAACTTTATTACATTTACTCGTATATAAAATCAACCTTTCTAAACCCGTTAACAAAAGTGCCGTTTTCTAAAGATCTCACCTACCGTACCAAATTAAAGGAAAAAGATCGAGGCATTTGAAAGTTTAGGAAAAAAAATTCTCGTGTTAACAATGCTAAAATAAAAAGGAAAATGACATGGAAAATAGGCAAAAAAGGAAAAAACAAAAGAGAAAAGAAAAAAAGGGAAAAACTCATCATTTAACCAAAAACGTAGAATCAAACCTAAAAACCCATGTGTGAGCCCAAGTACAAATTAAGATTGACATGCGATCGAAAGAATAAAATGAATCGGGAGAAGTCTTCACGTGTCCCGAGACAGTGGACTCGTGGAGGCGACTCATTTTGTGAATTGATTGAGGGATTGAATTGAAGGCTAGAAGGACATGATGATTTAGGCATTTCTTAAATAATTAAGGGTGTTTTTGGAATTTCTTCTGAAATCACATGCAAAGCACAAGACCTAGACATGTTCCAGGCATGTGACCATTTCCCATGAAACTCTATAAATACCCCCTTTCATTTCAATAGAAGGGACTTTTTGATTATCTCTGAATTGAAGACTTTGAAGAAGGCTATTGAATCCTAAGAGTTCTGCCACGTGTTACTCGAGCAATCGCTTACCTGTTCTTCTCCCATCTTCAATCAATTAATGAAGACCGTACTCTTTGTGGATTTCTCTCCTCCTCAGCCAACACGAAACTCTAACCTTAGTAAGGTACGGTTTCCTTACCCATATTTATTTGGAGACTCTGTTGGGGAGGTGTAGAATTCGTGAAGGGTATGCCTACGACTCGAAGCGAGAGAACTATAGGAAGAGTTTCACCGACACCTAGCATTACTTCACCGAATCCGGTTCCAAGGCAAACAAATCAACATTTCCAAGGCACGAATCTGGATCTTGATCAACCCCTCGTAGAAGACGCTTCTGAAGGAAGTTCAATATCACCACATATGGCTGATTAAAAAAAACAGATGCCAGGCAGATAGGCATGGGAAGACACGGTGAGGAAGCAAATGGAGAACAAATAACCACGAATGTTGTGCAATTGGAGATGCTCAAGGCCTTAAAGGAGGCAAGAGAAGAACAATAGATGATGATAAATATGATGTCAAAAATGCGGAAGTAACATGAAGAGATGGAGAATATTCGTCAGTAGTTAATGTAGATTCCAACCTTCAAATCTATGTTTCCAGGAAGTTCACAGGTAGAACGAGCAGGAGTGGATGACAATAAGGAAAATCAGAATTTGCCTCCAGCGATGAAGAGTCAGCCGATTCCAATCATCCATTTAGAGCCCCAAAACAATGGTAATGTACCACAACCCATAGTGGAAACAAGGCACCCTCAACAAACCATCATTCACACCACACTCCCATCATTTTCACAAGTGCAGATACCGACTATACCGAGCCACGCCCAATGAACAAGCCAACAAGTATAAGCAATGCAAGTTATGCATGATGAAAGTGTACACCAACCGATCTCTTTACCATATACACCACCAGCGCAACAATATATTACAACCCCTCAAAGAGTCCATACAACAAGTTAGTATGTGGCAAAGGATTATATACTTGACGTAATCAATTAACTCCAAAAACAGACAACCAGACCCTTAGAATTGGACTTCACTCCACCATACCTGACACATATACGGAAACAGCCTTACGCATCAGGGTATATTGAGCACCCGCCACAATTTTCGAAGTACAATGGAGAGAAAGGGAATGCGAGAGAACATATAGCCAGGTTTGTAGAGTCGATGTCTACGTGGTTGGCTTATGATGAAGTAATCAACCACAAACTCTTGCTCCGTGAGTTCAGTAAAACGTTGACAAATAGTGCCTTCAGTTGGTACTACAATCTAGAGAAAGGGTCAGTCCAAGATTAGGACGATTTGAAGTTATAATTTTTTAAGAAGTTTTTCTATATGCAAAAATAGGTGACCATCGTGGAATTAATGAGATTCAAACAAAAGCCAAATGAGGAGCTGTCAGATTACGTGGACAGATTCAGGGCTCAGGCGCAAAAATGTGTGGAGCCAATTGAGGATAAGAATCTAGTGAGCATATGCAACAATGGTGCCCTAGATACTTTTGAACCCCACTTGGTCACTAAAGCATGTGATTCCTTTGCAACACTTTCATCATTTGCACAAGACTTGGAAGGAATTATGACTTTGCCCGCAAGCCATGCGACTGTTACGTGGAAGGGCAAAAGAATTGCTATTGTGGCTTTGGCAGACTCTTAGCAAAAGCCACAAGGGGTCTAGAGGGAAAAGAGTGGAAAGAATGAAAGAAACTGTGGAAAACTAAGAGACAAAGTTTTCGGGATTGCCAATCCCAAAGGCTATTACGTACAATGAGAAGGCATTTAAGGATTTTTACGAGCAATGGGTAGAACATTGAGTTGTAAAACCTCCAAGGCCCAGATTTGTTGTAACAAAAGAGATGAAGAGGAGACCTAAATTCTGTGTATACCACAAATACGCCAGACATTCCACTATGGATTGTTACAATCTATGAAGGATCTACCATGAGAAATCGGCGGCAGGAGAAATCGAACTACAAAGAGGAAACAACGTGCTGAACAAGCCACTTCCTAACCACAAGGGAAAAGAAACGTGCAACACTATTACTCATAGTGAATTACTAGAAGGAAGATAATTGGAGATGATGGAGAACACAAAAGTGATGAATGACGATTCTGATCCAGGTCTGTAGGTGACCGCGTTGATGAACAGAACTAAATTCAGAAAATTTTTTGATCATATCAGATTGACCAAGGAAGGAAGGATAGAAGCGACCAAAGCAATCATCAAAGCTGCCGAAGCACAAGAGACTTGCATAGTAGTTAACAAAGGGTTTGTGAAGACGGTGGAGGAGGAATAAAACAAAATCACTTTCTCTAAGCTGATAGAGAGGTGAGATACCCACATAATAGACCACTATATATTACATCAATAATTAATGGCATAGAAGTGCGGAGGGCATTCATCGATAATGGATCATCGGTAAATATCATGCCCTACACCGTCTAAGTATGCCATAGAAGAAGATTGTGAAGGAAAAGACAAACATCACGGGGTTTGCTAATCAAAGCACGAGAACCCTACATCAAGGTGGATATCCAAATGGGGAAGATCCGAGGACCTGTGATGTTCCATATAACAGAGGTTGACTCAACATATCATGTGTTGCGAGGAAGAGATTGGCAGAATGACTATGGGGTGGTATAATAAGTTTTTCACCAGTTCATGAAGACAATTTGGAAAGGCAAGGAGGTTAAGGTACCAGCGACAAGGAACCTGTAGACACTTGAAATTTTATGTACTACTGTCACTAACATTGCAGGAGGACATATTCGTCTTTTAAGAGGGAACCCTGAAAGACAATTCATATCCATACCGGATACTACCGGAAGTTCAGCATCAACCCCAGAGCCCACTCTTGGAGTAACAATTCCAACCTCGGAGATAACCCCAAGACGTGCAGATCCAATACTGGAACACACACCGGAGAAGACCGATTAATCTTGGAGATAACCCCGAGGTATCCAGTCTCAGTCCCAACCATAGGAATAGCCATCAACCTTGGTGATAACCCCAAGGAATGCGGTTTCGACGATAACCCCAGAAATGCTTGTTTCAAATGCGACCAGCTTCAATCTTGGAGCTCATAACGAGATACACTGTACCAACCCGTCGATAACACCGGGAGGACATGCACACCTCAAAGATGACAATGAGGACCTTCAACAAATGCAGCAGTCCAATCTCAGCGAAGCTCTGAGCAACGTCTGCTTTATCAGGCCAAACCAGCGATAACACCGGTGAGGGGCAACATCGTCATCTAGCCAACACGATGCCACGCCATGTCGTCTCAACATCTCTACACAACGATGTCCCATAAAACTAACCAATCCCGAGTGACTATTGTGCGGGGTAACGGATGGAATTTGAAGCTTGAAGACTGGAGGGCATCGTCCCATCTTCAATGAATTCGTACAAACTCTAATCCCATGCCATTGTACAAATCTCGACAACGGCGGTCCAAAATAGGTCCTGTATACCTCAATCGGATGACCGGATTGCACTTCTAAAAGTTCGAGCGGACATTTTAGTGCTCGAGTGCACGTACTACAAGACGACTCAACCCGAGAAACCCGGGCCCACCCGGGTTGCCGCAGGTACACCTGCGGCTCCATCCTCTATAAATAGAGGGCTTGGGGTGGCCATTTTGCAAGAGAAAAAGCATGAGGAAGCCACGCCCCAATTTGCTCAAGACTCACCCCATCTGATGTATTTTCTCATTTTAAACACATGTGAGCTCACATATAGCTTCTTTTGTACCTATAAAAGCCAGTGTTTGCCCACTTTAAAGAAATAGAAGTCTTCTTTGGCAGTCAACTGTAAGCCTTCTCACACACTTTTAAGCCTTTCTCTTCATCTCTGCACACACCCTTCTTCACGTTGAGAGTCGTGTTGCCCGCATTTGCCCGGACTTTGGTCTGTGGTTTTCATTTCAGTTTGTATATATATATATATATATATTATTATATATATATTTATATATTTGGACTAACATTATCAAGTTATGCCTCGATTGAGCCTAGACTTGATGCGGAGCGTTTATTTGCTTTATATATATATATATATATATATATATATATATATATATATATATATATATATATAACTGTTGTCGAACTCATTCGATTAGCCTGAGATTTTACATCCTATATGTTTATTGCTTATATATATATATATATATATATATATATATATATATATATATATATATATATATATATATATATTGTGACGCCCCCCAAAATTAGGTATACGCCACCCATCTTGGTTCGCCACTTACATGGTACATAAATTCAAATACAACTTAATAATACAACTGTTGTGTACAATACGACAAAACATAAACTGTGTGTTTGAATACAAATATTGTCTACTAGAGATTATACAAACTCAAAAGGAGTCCTTATTACAATTATTATTACACTATTTCACAAAATAGTGAGGACTACTAATTCTATCATCTGGTCCGTCACTCCGTTCCCCGACTAGTCCCTGCTACATTCTCATTTCCTGAAGAGAACAATAAAAGTAAAAGGGTGAGCTCAACTAGCCCAAGAGGGAAATATTATGACTAAGATAATGCGAGAATATATTATCGTTAGCCTTCAACAAAGTGTTAAACCGATACAATATAACAACCATCAAGTTTAGCTCAGTAATGAACAAGCAATCCATTAAAAGAGTCAAGTAGAGAATACAATCTACTATCTTTTATGATTTATAAGGTTTTTCATCACTTTTATCATTTGGGACTCAAATTTTAATAAATAATCCACATCATCGAATCACCCCGCACTACTACGGCCAAGGATATTCTTTAGTATCACGACCACAATTATCCATGCACTACTACGCCAAGAATATTTGTGTATTCAATAATGGTCATGATCATGCCAACAATTTGTCCATCAATGCTCTACGGGCCAATGAAGACTTTTTTTCCACATCATTTGTAACATTACGGTCATGATTACACCGAATAATCCTCGGTCATAATCATACCAAGTCCATCTATGCATTATAGGCCATGATGACTTTCAACAAAATATAAACATGAGGATGATGACAATGATATAAGAATTCAATAAAACAAGTTCAAGAATTAATTTATCCAGAACTAATAACGCCCAAATTGTCAACATGATCTTGCTTTGTAGAGTAAAATTCAAGAATGCTCAAGAGTATTTCCAAGAAAAGATTTGGATGAAGCGCAAATATCAAGGATATTCCACTAATTTCATGGAGTATATAAGTCAAAACTTTAACCAACCGAGTATAATAAGGAATGGAATAACAAAAGAAATCACCATGCATGCGATAGACCGCGACAGGCGAGTTATTCCAAAGAATAATAAATAACGGAATCAGTCCGCGTAAAAACGCATGCATGGATATTCCAATGAGAATAATAAAGGCGGAATCAGTCCGGTAAAAACGCATGCATATGATATGATATTCCAATGAATAATAATAAAGGCGGAATATGGTCCGGCGTAGAACGCATGTGATGAGGATATTCCAATGAGAATAATAAAAAGACGGAATCAGTTAAAGCATAAAAAGCGCATAAACAGGATATTCCAAATGTAATAATAAAGACGGAACCAGTCGGCGTAGAACACATGATGCATGGATGTTACAACATAATGATAAAGAATGGAACAATGGAAGAATTTCACCAAGTATAGGGTAGCAGCGTATCAAAGTTATTCCAACGTAATAATAAAGAATGGAATAATGAAGTTCTCTTCATGAAGACGAAAAAGAAAGAAATAATACTCCCTACCTTGGAAAAAGCTGGATAATGGAATAGTGAGGTAATGATTTCTCTTCTTCTTTCTCTCTATAATTTCTCTCTATAATAATCGCTCTAAAGCTTTTGTGAATTGGTGAGAAATGAAGGAAGAATGAGCTCTTATTTATAGAAAAATATAGTTTCGATAATTGCACGTTTTGGAGCTCGAAAATTACAGTACAATACCTCCAACTTTTCTTTCATTTATAATTTAGTCCTGCAAGTATTATCAATCTTGCACCAACTCCCCTAATAGTAAATAATGTGAATCAATAGTTCAATCATGTGAATCAATAGTATAATCATGTGAAAAATACGAATTTTAGTATAGTACCTCCATCTATACCTCCATTTTTAATTTAGTCATGCAAGTATTATCAATCTTGCACTAACTCCCCTAATAGTAAATAATGTGATTCAATAGTACACATATGTGAACAAATAGTTATATAAGCATGTGAATTAGTAGCAATTAATTGCCCATTTATCCGATAAATTATCCGATTTATCAATATAACCCCTATACATCAATTATCATCGGAATAAATGTCGATTTTCACTAACACAAACAATTCCAACATAATGAAACTATTTTTATCAAAAATATAAATTTTGAAATTTCAAAGTTTGACTTTTCCCGAAAAAGTCAATTGTTGACTTTTTGACCAAATAGTGAATCCCAGAAAATTTTGTGTTTATAGATTATTTTTACCAATTTCGTCGTTCCGGACTCAAATATCACGTCCGCGTCTCCAAATTGAACTCCGAACAACATTCATTATTAATATTATAACTCACAATATTTATCAACCAGGTCGTTCCCAAGAAAGAGGGGGCTTTCCAATAAGGATTTCTCCCTATTGGCGCGCAATTAGGTGACCAAACCTCTCCTTGACAGAACTTCTAGACATTATAAATATTGCAATTTATAATATGAATAACTTTGTCATCTCAAGTATTGATTTAATAAAAAAACATTTTATGCAGATGATACTGTGACAATAATTGAATCAATAATATGATAGATATGATGCAGCAATTACTGTAGCAATAATTGAGTATAACTGAGTGACTTCTCACGTAAGCATCAATAATCAATACCGTGTGCTACTATGCAACCACGCATATTACTGTACTTTTAACACCGGGTGTTTCAACAGTTAACGGTAAAACTTCCGCCGTTATTTTCATAAAGTATTTTTTTCGTTTTCTCAATCCGACAATAATTCCGTTGTGGGGTCCACCAATGATTGTGTCGTTGTACGAATATTCCCTGTTAAAACGAATATTCTCCGACCAATCGAATATTATATAACAACTTGCATACTTTTGCAAAATTTGTAAATATTACCCACAACTATAACATTATATCAAATCCACACCATAATATTCAAAAATATATTTCGAGAAAATTTAATCTTTATTCAAAAAGTTGGGGTCTTACATATATATTTTCGTCCCACCTGGAGTTCACTTCGTGGTGGTTGATCGCGCTTCTGACTTTCTTTACATTTAAATCCCGCTCGAGTTTACCCGTGGCGGTTGATCGCTTTTCTGACTTTCTTTTATATTTTGTCCCACTTTGGAGTTTCCTCTGTGGCGGTTGATGGCGATCTGACTTTATTTACGTTTTGTCCCGCCTAGAGTTTCCTCCGTGATTGGTTGATAGCTTTTACTGACTTTATTTACATTTCGATCCCCATGGAGGTGCTTCGTGGTTGGTGATCATGTCTCAGTATATATATATTTCTGACTTTTTATATATATACCGCTTATCGCTTTCATACAAATTATGCGGTATCTTGTGCTTTAGGAATCATGTGATCACAGATTGCCCTTGGATCTAGATTCGGTTCCGTGATGGATATTTTTAGGCAGTAAAGCGACTTGTAAATTATTCTCATGGTCTCGAATTTCCTCGGATGGTTTCCATACCCATGAGGAAGTCGACATTATTTTGTACATTATTTTCATACGGATGCCTCGCGATCCGTAAAATAAAATCAATCAATAGAACACTTAATAAAATGGGAGTGTAAAAGGTCTCAATTACTATTGAGCATCGGGGGTTTTAAAACCTCTTTTATAAAACATCAACTTGCCATATCTTGCTTAAAATTGAATTTTTACATAAATTCAAACCACATGTATATATAGGTGCTAACGAGGCCTCGACTACTTCCAAATCTTGACACATTGACCCATACACACACATTGAGATAATAGTTTCTTGAAAAAAGGCGATTCTGCGTGGTAACACGGATGTCGGGGGGGGGGGGGGTGCCTAACACCTTCCCTCCGCATAACCAAGTCCCCGGACCCTAATGAATCTCGGTTTCACCAACCCGTTTAGCAGTGTCACATCAATGGGTCAATGTGCAAACCTTTTCTCGGTTGTGTTGGTACAACCATTTAAAAAACCAACTGGCGACTCTTAACAGTCCATCGTCGATATTATACATCGGACCTTTTTCACTTATTTTTTCAAACAAATCTAGCCTAAAATGAGAACACCAAAGAACAAGTAACGGTAAGGGACATCTAAAAATCCCGACGTCGACAGGTTGCGACTCCGCTGGGGAGATTCCAATAAGAGGACTTAAGCCGCTATTTCAATCTTTTCAAAACTGTTATCTGCTTGTGTGTGGATGTTGTATTTACATTTGATGAATGTGTACGAATGCATTTCCTGATTGCACTTAGTGCTTTGCACCATAGCTGCTTATGATATTAGTGCTTCGCACCATATCTACTTGTGATATTAGTGCTTCGTACATGTCATCATTTTCATACGGTGAGACGCGATGTATGTGAATGTATGTTGTGTGGTCCCTCCACCAGGAGGCTATCCCATCGGTGTTTGATTACTGGACTCGTGAGAAGACTAATTCTTCGAGGCTCAAGAAAGGCACCACCCAAATTCGCTCCAGTTTAAAGATCGGATTAACTTCCCGTCAAGTAGATTGTGATGATTTGGGAACCTTTATACCAAAAAGCCGCGAGAGTAACCTAAGATAGGTTAGCCTCTGATAAACCCAAAACGGAGGAAAGTCTCTTCATGCTCTCATTTCAATTACTTGTAAACACAATTACTTGTAATTTCATTCCATATCTATCTCCATGTAATGAGAAATATGAAGAAATGTGTACACATACATATTTTAATTAACATGCTACAAACAGCTGACATCTTTTTTGCAGGATAAAATTCCTAAAATGGACACATCACATAGCATGTTACTGTACACATTCCCTAAAGACTAAACTATGTAAGTCTTTCGTAGGGAATCAATCGGACCTACTACCCGATCAAAATCCAAAAAAAGGCTACAGGCCTACAGTCAATCATGTCGTCATCCGACCAGACTGAACTTAATCCAGTTTCTCGCAAAGAATTGACGGATTAAGTAAACAAATTACTGATTTGGTCGTTTCTACTCAAAGAATTACTCCAATTCAATCGGGTCCAAAATACCCGTACATGCTTGAATCCTCCACACAAGGGGAACCCAGTCATTACAATACACGAAGCGTAGTTGGATACGACCAACAAAACTCATGATCTTGCCCATCCCAATGGAGATCCGAGACCTTTGGTGACATCAAAAAGAAAGTCCTCCAAATAGAAGAGACCCTTCGTGTTATCAAAGGAATTGGAACACACGGGAGTGTTTCATATGCTGATCTTTGCATTTTCCCTGGTGTTCATTATCCAGAAAAGTTTAAAACTCCTGACTTTAAAAAATATGACGGGTTATGATATCCTTACACACATTTAAAGGTGTTTATTGGAGAACTTGGATCTTATGCAGAGGACGAAAAACTCAGAATGCAATTGTTCCGGAAAAGTCTAACTCGAGAAGCCGTTAAGTGGTACACAAGATTAGACAATTCAAAGATCCATATTTGGGAAGAGCTAGCACATCGTTCTCCTCACTCAATACAACTTTCAATCTCGGATGGCTCTGATCGGTATCAAATTACCAAGATCAAAAGCGATCTAACGAGTCTTTCGAGAGAGTATGCTCAAAGGTGGAGACTTTGTCGCCCAAGTTAGTCCTTCCATGACGAGAATCGAAATGGTCATGACTTTCATAGACATACAAGAAGCTCCGTTCTATGAGAGAGTTTTAGCCGGCATCGGCAAACCATTTTCTGAAATGGTCAAAAATGGGGAGATGGCTGAGATGGGATTGAAGTCCAGAAAGATTCAAGACCTAGCTGCCCTTAAAGCTGTTGCTGATCACATCCAGTCTGAAAATTATAGAAAAAACCCCCGTAGGGTCTATAAAAAGAAAGAGGAAGATGTTTCCCTGATACTATAGGGTCAAAAAGGCAATCAGAACATGCCTATTCAAAGGAGAAACTACACTCCCTTTCAAGCACAGTCTACGAACCCTCCAATACCAAAAGGTGGAGAAGTTAAACGCCCTCGAGTGTTTACACCCTTAGGGGATACCCTCGAGAACATTCTCACTCTTCCGACGACAACACGAAGAAAATTACATCTTCTTCCACCACCCGACCCTAATGGACGGGGTTTCAATCTTCGCTTTCAAGAATGTGCTTATCATGCCGGGGCACCTGGACATGATACTCAGGATTGTTAGGCCTTGAAACAAAAGATCCAGGACCTGATAGACAACGGTGAGATTGTGGTCACCAAACCAGATTAGCCTTACGTTCAAGACAACCCTCTTCCTCAGCACAATGAAGAAGAGGTCAACATGATAAATTGGAGTAACAGACAAAATTCCAATTTCAACTGTGAATCCTCCCAGACCCCCAAAGACGGTGATGACAAATGGGATTATGCCAAGTTTCAGTTCACAATGGAACGAAAGATAAAAGCTTTAGGCAAGCAA
Source organism: Panax ginseng (assembly GCA_020205605.1). Lineage (NCBI taxonomy): Eukaryota > Viridiplantae > Streptophyta > Magnoliopsida > Apiales > Araliaceae > Panax > Panax ginseng. The sequence goes on along the minus strand of CM035141.1, from coordinate 12,317,122 downwards.
ATTGAACAATTGGCAGAATTGGTGACTTATCAGCATCAAGTGACACGTCAATTAATCAGCCAGGAGCATGCCAGTCTCCTACCTCTTGTCATGAATATTCCATCATCACTTTCAGAAAATGAAATGTTGGAAGACAAAGTGACAAAGAGAGCAAATGCCAAGGCCCATCGGGATTTCGCCAACAAAAGGGAATTCACCTATTTGGGCCAACCTATGGAGGAAATCCTTCATATGTTAATCAATTAAGGAAGGATCAGTTCCCTTCTACCTCCAATCAACCCCCATTCAAGATGGTACAATTCCGATGGAGTATGTCAATATCACTCCCAGTCTCGCGGTCACAACACAGAAGAATGCTGGGCACTCCGCCACCTTATCCAAAATCTAATTGACAGTGGTGTCCTGCGCCTAGCGGACGATGATACTGTTTTACGTGCAAGTGAGAATTTAGGTCCTACTAAGTGGAAGAGTGTGGTAGCAGTCATATCCACTGAAACTGATGGGATTAATCAATCACTTAGAATGCCAACAATTCAACTCAAGGAACGCAACAATCCTTTGAAAGTGGCCGCTCCCGAGCCAATCAACTTGCCGTGTAGAGCACAATATCCTATTGTTAGCTTGCGTAAGGTTCCGTGGAATTATGGTGAAGGTGAAGGATCCACCTCACATACAACTGCTACAGTGTTGAAGGAAAATCGATTGTATCTTCCCCAACGGGTGATGAAGTCTACCATCAAATCAAAGGGAAAAATACCCATGGAGAAGGTTGAAAAATTCCTCCGCACTATGGGTCATAACGAAGCCACGGTGGTTTTAAGATTAAAAGACGCTCCACAATAGATATCAATTTTGGACATGGTCATAACTTTTGAGAGTCACCAGAAGGTCTTGTTGAAGGTTTTAGAAGAAGCCTATCTACCAACATCAGTTGATACGGAAAAATTTCAACATCTGGTTGATCACATTTTCAACAACAATGTGATATCCTTCACTGATGATGACATACCGCCTGAGGGGACCAGTCATTGCAAGCCTTTACACATTACGGTCTTATCCTCTGGATACATGCTAGCTGGAGTCTTGATAGATGGAGGTTCATCTCTTAATATCTATCCATATTCTACCTTGGTGAAGATGAATATCAATCTCAACCGAATTCGGAGTAGCCATACTATCATCAAAGCTTTTGATGGAGCCCGTCGAAATTCTGTTGGAGTAATTGAGCTGCCAATCGAAATTGGTCCTCATACATTATGCGTATCTCTTCATGTACTCAAGATAGATTCAAGATACAACCTGCTTTTGGGACGACCATGGATCCATATGGCTGGGACAGTCCCCTCCACTCTTCACCAACAGTTGAAATACATTATCAACAATAGCCTGGTCACGGTCAATGCTGAACCAGAGATTCCTCAACACGGGGACATGCCATTCATCAATGCCAATGTAGATGTTGAACCGGTTAGTTTCCATGCCTTGGAAGTATGCAATACCCAATACCATGCTATTTGAATGACATTACCCGAACCCAAGATTTCCGCCGAAGTAATGTCAGCTACTCAGGAAATGATGTCATTGGGTCATCAGTCGGGACAAGGGCTGGGTAAAGATTGTCAGGGTATCAAGTACCCAATTCGATTAACCAAGCAGACTGGAACAGCTGGACTAGGCTATTCTGCCAGTTCTAGTCACAAGAATCCTCATAAGCATCAACAGATTCCTTCAGCTTCAACCAAGCGGCATTTATCCTTGCCTTCAAACTCTGAGTTCGCACAACCTCCTGTAAAGGTGCCAGCCAATGTAATGGCTATGTTATTTCCCAAGTCGATACCGGTAAAGGAGAAAGAAGTCTTTGTTCCAAATCCCGCAGTTGAAGAGGAGGAACGAAGAATCAAACAAGACGTCATCCGAATGATGTCAGGCATACGCATCATTGTTCATGACGAACATACCAACAGATACACCCCATACGATGATTGCCCAGACGTAATGGCCATCATTCGGGACAGGGAGGACGATGAAAATCCCTCCATCGCTGCGTTCCACCCGGACTTTACCCTTGCCAATTGGAACAACATTCCTTGCATTGGTCAACAAGGGTAAAATGGACAGAACTCTTTCTGCCCTATAGATATAATAACTGCTTACTTTTCTGTACAATATTAGCAGTTTATTTTGCCAGTATATGCTAACACCGTGTATGATCAACACATTTCATATATACTAAGTTAAAGCATATTTTGTTTTGGGACTCGAATTTAGATGTTACTGTACTTTACGTCGGATTGCCTCTTTTCTACAAGGATTGTACCTTTGATGTAGAGATGAATTCAACCTTGATGGAAATACAGGATGACATTGAGGTGCCTCGAGAAATGTGAAAGTAGTATGCACACAAGCCAATCATGTTTGATGATAAAGCATATACTTTGTAACAATCTTATTCATTTATTAATAAAAAGTATTAATTTATTAAAGGCTTTTAATTATCTACATGATCTTTTTTTTTATAATATGTGATAAACCCATAGTTTTAAGCAATGCTTTTAGAATAATGATGATGATCATTCTAATGAGATCTAAATTCTTAGAAAGCTTAAAACTAAAATAGTTCCCAATCGTTGGATTACTAAATTGGGGATTAGTGAATCGGATAGATTGGTACATATCGTTGCTTGCTCATTGGATGAGGATGATTGATCTCATGATCATTTGTGTGGAACACTAAAGCAAGTATGTAGGTGCTTATTAGAGAATAAGTTCCTTTGAGCGTGGCTCGCTAAGGAATACCTAATGGAGTTTTACTTACTTGTCGATAGGAATTCATGTAGTGATAGTAGTACAAGTGATCCTTGGACTTGAGATCATCATAGTAGTATCTTGTGTATGATGAGTTATACTTTGACTTATTCCTTAAGACCCTTAGGGTATATCAAAGGGTATGCTTGGGTATAATAAGTTGTACATGGAGATAATGTATGATCAATAAAGAATCTACCACTTCTAGTAAAAGAAGAGAAATGTCTATGTGATTCGATAAATGACAAACCCAGTAGTCCTTGGCAAGTAGAATGAAATTAGAAAGGAGTTTCTAATTTGCATTATTTGGAGTTGTGCATTTAAGAGTCGAAATACATATAATTAAATAAAATAAGACTTGTGAGTAATTCCATGTCTTATATTTAATTGGGACATTGTATGGTGGAAGGATTGAATTATGCGGTAACTATTTACTCAAAGGTTCTTTTATGATTAATGTTGAAATCTATATTATCGGAAAGTCGTTAATCGCTAGGGAGGCTTATCCTATTGTAGAATAAATATTATTTATTTAAATAAATTAATAGTTTAATTTATTTATTTAAATAAGATTAGAATTATTCTAATTGATTTATTCACAATAGGTTTAATATGGAGAACCTAAAGGGTCACACCATAAAAGGAAGAATAATTATTTAAGAAGTTAATGGCATAATCGTAATAATAAGTTAAGTATATTTAATTTAATCTATGGTGATAGAATAAATTAAATAGCTTAATATTATTATTTAATATTTTAGAAATATTAAATATAAATTAATAAGAGAGTCTTATTATATTATTATTATTATTATTATTATTATTATTATTATTATTATTTAATTCTAAAGGAGTTTGGGAGGAATTAATTAATAAAAGTACTCTCATATATCTAATAAGATTAGGAGGCTAATTAATTAAAATAGTTTAATTAATTATTCCTAATAAGATTGGGAGCTTAATTAATTAAAGGAGTTTAATTAATTAAAATAAAACCCAATTCCTTAATTGTTAAGGAGGGTTGCCCACATCTATAAATAAGAGAGTCTTATTATGGGTGGTGAGGTTGTTGTTTTTTTCACAACAGCACGTGATTCCAATTGTTGGAGAAATGCGCTCCTTTTCTATGAGAGATAGAAAAACTAGGGTTTTGCCAAATACCCATCTTCTTGAATCTTTCTTCTTCCTTGGTGGATCACCTCTCTAGAGGCCAAACACTTGGGTGGCTAACGTTGATCAAGGAAGGAAGGAACCAAACCGGTGGATTCAAGTTGAGCGAAAAGGATTTGGAGGTGAACTTGTACACGAGGAAGCTCGAATCTTCAAGGGTATGATTCTTATTCTTTATCTTTTCGTTTAATTAATAATTGTGCATAAAGGATGATCGGGTATATGGTTTGTAAAATTTTAAAACTACGATTTTTACGTTTTTACTTATTTTGTGCAATTTGATTGCGTTCATGAATATTACAAACCTAACGATTGGTATCAAAGCCAAACCTTCATGTGAATTATTAATTGTTTTAATTTGATATGTATATTGATATATGTTTAGAACAATTTAATTGGGCATAATTTGTTGTATAAAAAATTTTAAAAAAAAAAAAAAAAATTTTTTTCTTATTGAATTTCAATTAAATATAATAATGATACGTATATATATATATATATTTTATTATGATATGTATTTGATTCATGAAATGGGATACCATATATGTATATTTTATATATGCTTAAATGAATATATATATATATTCATGGGAATATAGTGAATATATTTTTTTATTAAATATATATATATATATATATTCATATTAATTATATATATATATATATATTATTATATTATCATTCCTTTGGGTTATAGTATATATATATATATATATATATATATATATATATATATATATATATATATATATATATATATATATATATATTATATATTAAAAATAAGTTTATTTTAATCTTAAAATAAAAAAGTTTATTTTAATTTTAAAATTAAATTTCATGCTAACTAATTAGAGTTAGAATTGGATTCCATGATAACTAATTGGAGTTGAAATTGGATTCCATGTTTCCTTAAATAAAGGAGTTTATTTAGATATGAAATAAGATTTCATATTATTCAAAATAAAAGAGTTTATTTGTGAATAGGAAAAGAGAATCCATATTTCCTTAAATAAAGGAGTTTATTTAGATATGAAATAAGATTTCATATTATTCAAAATAAAAGAGTTTATTTGTGAATAGGAAAGAGAATAAAGTGTTTCCTTTAATAAAAATTTTTTTTTTTTACTTGGAATTGGATTCCATAATTAATTAAAATAAATGAGTTTATTTTGATTAAAGATTTTGATTAAAATAAAATAGTTTATTTTATTCAAAATTGGATAAATTAAAATAAAAGAGGTTTATTTTGATTTAAATTTGGATTAAAATAAAGGAGTTTATTTTGATTCAAAATTAGATTTTATACTAACTAAATTTGCCCATTAAATGATATCAATATATATATTGAATGTTTATTATTCATGAGATGAATGTTATTTATTGATGCATATGGTGATGTGTATGATAATAAATGAGATTAATTATGGACTATTGACCGATGTGATTGGATTTTATTTTAGTTGGATGCATGAATGTATGAGTTTTATTAAATGAGTTTTGCGTACCTCGTCTTCTCTAAATTTTTCTAAATGTAAATTCTATCTCCTCCTATGTACTTCCCTTTTTCTTGATCAAGGTTTCTATTTATTTTAAATAGTTTTGTAATAGGAATAGTTAGAATTAATTTTGAAGAATTGGAGATCAAGGAAGCAAGGCGCTTGAAGACCCGTTTGTAATGGAGCAGGGTTTAAATGTAATAGTTATATTTAAATATTAATTCTTGCACCCCTAGGGTTTGACCTTTTGGTTCACTTGGTGGCTCTAGTGAAGACAAACTAGAATAAAAGTCCAAACTAGAATAAAAGTCCATAATCAATCCGGGTAGAATATATATATATATATATATATATATATATATATATATATATATATATATATATATATATATATATATATATATATATGCAAACATGCTTAGCATATTAATTAATATGGCGCGTATATATATATATATATGCATGTGCGTAAAAACAAGATGAGACAAATTAATAACAAACCCCTCAAAATTTTTTATATTAAGTCCTAAGCGTTCAAAGATATTTGGAATATCGAGCGTCGCCTTCTAGCATGATAAAAATAATAGAGTATCAATTAATTATTATAAGTTTGTTGTGTCACCACAAGGCTTATCTTAATTCTTTGAGATGTTAATTTTATCACATTAGATGCTTATAAAGAAAATTGAACAATATTGTTTTGTTGTGTCACCACAAGGACAATATTTTTCTTTTTTGAATATATGGAGTGGTAGGTTGGACTTAACTTGGATAATTTTGATTTGGATGTGCCACCACTTGATCAAAATAATCTAAGAGGCAAAATACAAGGAGTTGCATAGTTGATGTAATTGACAAGAGTTGTCTACCTATTTATTTATATATAGTTTGTTGTGTCACCACAAGGCTATATACATTTGAAATGGGATCCTTATTCTCACTAGCAAATCTTTAATTAGAGATTTTTAGAACTATATAAGTGAGGTAATATAGTTTGAAGAAAATAGTGGGAGATACCAATTTAAAACAAGACCTAAATTATTTTGGTAATTAATAAAAGAATGTATGCTAAAATGTTGTTAATTACAAATTCATTTCTGAGAATTTTACAATGTCTAAATTACTATCATTTGTGAAAGCATATTAGATGTTAATTAATTAGGACCGAATTAAGCGGATTGGTTAAGGAATTTGAGAATAGTTCTCATTTGAAAAGCTATCTTATGTCCTTAATATCGCCTATCCTGCAATGGTTGCGAGACAATGCCTACGAGGAAGAGATTGCTACTTTTAGAAAGTGAAGATGATGATGCTGATTGGCTCGATGCATCATGCTCGCATCCATGAGTAATGAGCTTGAGCGTCGACATGAAACTATGGATGCTCTCTACTATATTCTGCACATCAAGTAGTTGATGGTGAGGAAAGTAGGACTGATAGATATCGAGATATCTAAGGAGCTCTTAGATCTAGAATGAATGATGACACTACTGATCTGAGAAAAAAGTCCTTAACATTATCAATTTGATTGATCAATTAGGACAACAGGTTTTTGTCATGGATGGAGAGTTGAGCAAGATTTGATCTTGCACTCACTCCGGACTCCTTTCACAATTGTTGTGAATTTTTCATATGAACAAGCTAGATATCGACCTCATTTGATTTGCTTAACATGTTGAAAAATGTTGAGAGTCACTTTCAACCAAGAAAGACCAAGTCTTCTTGGTAGGGCCAAAGGATCTTTAAAAAAGAAGAGCGATTCAAAGAAGGTAAATAGAAAGGCAAAAACAAAGGATAATAAGAACAAAAGCGATACGGATAGCAAAGGAGTTTGCTTCCTTTGCAATAAGCTGGACCTTTGGAAAAGAAAGCTGCGAGAAGCATCTTGTAGAGGCTAACGGAAGAAGCTTAGTGAAGTTTTAGGTTACAAATATAATTTTTTGTTCATGATTTAAAATAAATTTTTTTTTAAGTCGAGGTTCTACTTGGGTATTGGATATCAAGCTTTGGTTATCATAAATATAGATTTATGAAGGGACCAAGCGAAGTAGAAAGCTAAACAAAGATAAGTAATCTATGTGTGGGAAATGAAGCAAAGGTTGTTGCATTAGCCATAGAAACTTATAGTTTAGCATTGCCTACTGGGAAAATCTATTAAGTCGATAAGTTGTTATTGTATTCGGTTCTCATTAGAAACATTATTTCCATTTTGTTGTTGGACAATGAAATCTTTGGTATTATATTTAAGAACAATTGTTGTTCTATTTATAATAATAAATTTTGTATAAAGGCTGAAATATTACTTAATGATTTTTTGTATACTTGACTTACGTGAAAATATATTTTGCAAATTGAACAAACTAGTATAAGAAAAGGAGATGATCATTTCAAAGAGTTGAATGTGTGTATTTCTTTGAAATACAAGTGTGAATTATTTGAAAGGTTCAAAAAGAATTTGAAGTGAAAACAAATTGGCAAAGTATTAAGATTCTTTGATTAGATCAAGGAATAAATACTTGTGCAATAAGTTTCTAGATCATCTCAAATGGTTTTCTCACAATGGACGCCTCTTGATCTGTAATAATTGATTGATGTATACGAAAAAAAAAAATCGTACCTTGTTGGACATAGTGCGGTCCATAATGATTTTACCGACATTTCGGTATCCTTTTGGGGTAATGTCCTAGAAATGGTTTATATATCTACTGAAAAGGTAACCTCAAAATCATGACCCCAAGACTCCATAAAAGTTATGGACAGGGAGGATTCCTAATCTTAAGTATGTTAAGATAAAGGGTTGTCCAACTTATGTGAAAAGGTTTCAAAGGATAAGCTTGGGACAAGATTTGACAAGTACAGATTTGTGGGACATCCTAAAGTAAGTTTAGGGTATATGTTCTATAATCCTACTTAGCAAAAGGTGTTTGTTGTGAAACACACTACCTTCTAAGATAAATGTGTTTATCATTGAAGGGGCTAGTGGGAGGATAATAGATCTTGAAGAGTTCAAGAACCACAAAACACTATAAGTCAAATAAGAGGAACCTGTAGATAGACCTATTGTACCACAACCGAATAAATAAATGCGGAATAGTCTAGAAGATACACAGGAGGTATGGATTCATCATGGATGATGATGATGAGGTATGCACATCATAGAAGATGATGATCCGATTACATACGATGAGGTAAGAGTTGTAGACACTTTCGGAGAAATGGATTGAAGCAAGCTTCTCAAAAATGGAACATTCGTTTTGATGAGATAATCAAAAAAGAGTTTGATTTTATCAAAAATAAGAATGAACCTAGTGTGTGTACAAAAGGGTCGATTGGGGCGTCGTGACATTCCTAGTATTATATGTTGATATACTACGGATAAGGAATGACATACCAATGCTAGAATCGAGTAAAGATAAAGTTGTCTAAACATTCCTCCATGAATGATTTGGGAAGAGTATCTTAATTGGGGATACAAATCTATATAGATAGATTTAAAGGATGCTCGACTTAACCCAAGGAGCGTATATTCATTTGATGCTAAAGTCGTTTTAGCATGGCAAACTCAAGAGATGTCTCATGTTGATGAGCCATGGGTGTATCTCTCTTAATAGTCCCCATAGACTCAAAAAGAGATCGCATGAGTAACTATCATGTATGCAATGAAATATACGAGACACGATGTTGATCGGTCATAATACGGAGAAGTTCTTTATGAGTCGGTGAAAAACATCTTAAACTTACTTAGCAGGCACTAAGGATGTGATCATATTCATGGTGGGTCTAAATTAAAACTAGAGGGCTTAACAGACTCAAGTTTTTTCAGAACAGACCAAGGCGACGAGAAAATCCACTTTAAGGTAAAAGCGTTACCTTGAGCGGTGGTGCGATGAATTGGAAAGGTTTCAAAGCGACAAAAGAGTTGTTGGTTTAGTGATAAAGACAAAGTATATAGCTATAAATGAAGCTACAAGTTGATTGTTTGGATGAAAAGTTCATTCTGAGAACTAGGAATAGTTCTAAGTCTCATCTTGGATCTAAACATGTGTTGTGGCACTTTCATTTGATTATAAGAATCATTGAAAGATGGGAAATCACTATAGAGATAGTGGACTCTCAAGAACAACATTACATATCCATTAACTAAAGCTTATCAACAGCGGGATAATCGTCACTTACTTAGAAGAAGGGTATGAGATACCATGGCGATTGGCTTTAGTGCAAGTGGGAGATTGAAAGTAGTATGCACACAAGCCGATCATGTTTGATGATAAAGCATATACTTTGTAACAATCTTATTCATTTATTAATAAAAAGTATTAATTTATTAAAGGCTTTTAATTATCTACATGATCTTTTTTTTATAATATGTGATAAACCCATAGTTTTAAGCAATGCTTTTAGAATAATGATGATGATCATTCTAATGAGATCTAAATTCTTAGAAAGCTTAAAACTAAAATAGTTCCCAATCGTTGGATTACTAAATTGGGGATTAGTGATCCGGATAGATTGGTACATCGTTGCTTGCTCATTGGATGAGGATGATTGATCTCATGATCATTTGTGTGGAACACTAAAAAGCAAGTATGTAGGTGCTTATTAGAGAATAAGTTCTTTGAGCGTGGCTCGCTAAGGAATACCTAATGGAGTTTTACTTTTGTCGATAGGAATTTCTGTAGTGATAGTAGTACAAGTGATCCTTGGACTTGAGATCATCATAGTATCTTGTGTATGATGAGTTATACTTTGACTTATTCCTTAAGACCCTTAGGGTATATCAAAGGGTATGCTTGGGTATAATAAGTTGTACATGGAGATAATGTATGATCAATAAAGAATCTACCACTTCTAGTAAAAAGAGAAATGTCTATGTGATTCGATAAATGACCTTGAGTAGTCCTTGGCGAAGGCGAGAATGAAATTAGAAAGGAGTTTCTAATTTGCATTATTTGAGTGTTGTGCATTTAAGAGTGAAATACATATAATTAAATAAAATAAGACTTAGCGGTAATTCCATGTCTTATATTTAATTGGGACATTGTATGGTGGAAGGATTGAATTATACGGTAACTATTTACTCAAAGGTTCTTTTATGATTAATGTTGAAATCTATATTATACGGAAAGTCGTTAATCATTAGGGAGGCTTATCCTATTGTAGAATAAATATTATTTATTTAAATAAATTAATAGTTTAATTTATTTATTTAAATAAGATTAGAATTATTCTAATTGATTTATTCACAATAGGTTTAATATGGAGAACCTAAAGGGTCACACCATAAAAGGAAGAATAATTATTTAAGAAGTTAATGGCATAATCGTAATAATAAGTTAAGTATATTTAATTTAATCTATGGTGATAGAATAAATTAAATAGCTTAATATTTATTATTTAATATTTTAGAAATATTAAATATAAATTAATAAGAGAGTCTTATTATTATTATTATTATTATTATTATTACTATTATTATTATTTAATTCCTAAAGGAGTTTGAGAATTAATTAATAAAAGTACTCTCATATATCTAATAAGATTAGGAGGCTAATTAATTAAAAGAGTTTAATTAATTATTCCTAATAAGATTGGGAGCCTAATTAATTAAAGGAGTTTAATTAATTAAAATAAAACCAATTCCTTAATTGTTAAGGAGGGTTGCCCTACATCTATAAATAAGAGAGTCTTATTATGGGTGTGAGTTGTTGTTGACTTTTTCAATGAGGCGTGATTCCAATAGTTGGAATGCGCTCCTTTTCTATGAGAGATAGAAAAACTAGGGTTTTGCCAAACACCCATCTTCTTGAATCTTTCTTTCTTCCTTGGTGGATCACCTCTCTAGAGGCCAAACACTTGGGTGGCTAACGTTGATCAAAGGAAGGAACCAAACCCGGTGGATTCAAGTTGAGCCTTGAAAAGATTGGAGGTGAACTTGTACACGAGGAAGCTCGAATCTTCAAGGGTATGATTCTTATTCTTTATCTTTTCGTTTAATTAATAATTGTGCATAAAGGATGATCGGTATATGGGTATATGGTTTGTAAAATTTTAAAACTCTGATTTTTCCACGTTTTAGCTTATTTTTGTATCAATTTGATTTGATTGCGTTCATGAATATTACAAACCTTTAGCGGCGGTGAACACAAGTACACTCAGATTGAGAAGACTTGTTGTGCTTTAGCATGGGCTTCCATGAGGTTACAACATTACCTCCATGGTCACACAACCCATCTCATATCCCGTGTGGATCCTCTCAAATACGTGTTCAATAAACCCATGTTAAATTGCCGGTTGTCCAGATGGTAGTTGATCCTACAACAATTTGACATCGTATATGTGACTCAAAAGTCCATCAAAGGTCAAGGAATTGCGGATCAACTGGTCACCGCACCTTCAGGGGATTTCAAACCCTTGGAAAAATATTTCCCCGATAAAGGAGTAATGATGATTCAAAGAACACCATCGAAGACGACGATACGCGTCAATCATGGAAGATATATTTTGATGGAGTCAATTAATATGGAAGGTTCGGGAGTGGAGCGGTTCTAGTATCTCGGTATGGGGAAGCGATATCCGTCAGCTTCAAATTGCGGTTTATCGGCACCAACAACACGGTGAGTATGAAGGGTCATCTCATCAGGGCTAAAACTTTCCGTTTAATGGGCATCGGTGGTTAACTGTCTTTGGAGATTCGAGTTGGTAATAATCGACAATCCACCGGAATCTATCAAACCAAGGAATTACATTTCTGCCCTACCATCGGCAGGTTTTGAAGATGGCTTTGGAGTTCGAAGAAATCTCCTTTCTACACATTCCTCATAATAGGAATGACTTTGCGGACGCATTAGCTACTTTGGCCTCCTTGATTCGCATATCAGACAAGGAACACTTGCCAAGCGTCACAATTTCCCTGCACAAGGCCCCAGCCTATGGGAACTACGTTGGAGAAGTATCGAATGAGCTACCTCCCATCCAACATCCTTGGTATCAACATATCAAGGAATACCTACGAAATGGATCTACACCCGCTGAGGCGAGCCCGACTGAGAAAAGGCGGATCCATCGACTTGCTATGAAATTCTACCTAAGTGGAGATGCACTCTACAAAAGAGATGCAGGACTAGGTCTCCTCAGATGTTTAGACAAAGATCAAGTCCAAAGGCTTATGGATGAAATCCATGGTGGAGTCTGTGGCCCCCATATGAGTGGCCTCCTCCTTGTCAAGAAAGTCCTCAAGACAGGACATTATTGGCTATCTCTCAAAGCTGATTGCAATGACCACGTCAGGAGATGCTATCAGTGCCAAATTCATGGGAATGCTATACACGCCCCTCCACGGGAACTCCACAATATGAGTTCACCTTGGCCCTTCTCAATGTGGGGAATGGACGTTATCGGGCCCATTGAGCCTAAAGCCAGTAATGGACATCGATTTATCTTCACCATGATCGACTACTTTACCAAGTGGGTAGAAGCAGCCTCCTTCCCCAGGGTTACTAAAGAAGTCATCATTGCTTTCATCAGAAACAATGTCGTTTGTCGATATGGACAACCAGAGGTGATTGTGTCAGACAATGCTAAGAACCTCAACAACAAAATGATGGAGGAATTATGCACTAAATTCCACATCAAACATCTCAACTCTGTCATCTATCGTCTAAAGATGAACGGTACTGTTGAAGCGGCTAACAAAAACATCAAGAAGATTATGCAAAAGATGTCCGCCAACCACAAAGATTGGCTCGACCTATTGCCCTCGACTCTGTTAGCCTCTGAGAACCTCAATGCGCATACTTCCACCGGGGCAACCCCCTACGCATTAACCTATGGGATGGAAGCAGTGCTCCCCATAGAAGTTGAAATGAAATCCCTCAGAGTGTTGATAGACGCTCAGCTGGATGAAGACTAATGGGTACAAGACATGTATCACCAATCGTCTCTAATAGACGAAAGGCGAACCGCGGCTATCTTCCATGGTCAGTTATATCAACAAAGGATCGCCAGATCCTACAACAAAAAAGTCCGGCTACGGCAGTTCAATCAACACGACTTGGTTTTGAAGAAGATCCTTGACAACCAAGATCAATCGAAGGGAAAATTCGCTCCTAACTGGGAAGGCCTGTTTATTGTCAAGGAAATATTGACAGGAGGTGCTCTCAGATTACAAGAAATGGACGGCGATGAATTTCCACAACTCATCAACTCAGACACCTTGAAATGGTACTATGTATGAAGTTTCCATCAAGAAAACACCCTGGTGTTAGAACATCAGATCACCAGTCATCCTGGTTCTCTAACCCCTATACTACATACAACTTTTCTACACTTTACCCCTCAGGGAAACATACTTTTCAAGCCAGTAGCCTGACTCTCCTTTGCATTCCTACGACTTAGGTCATCCCACTACGGATTGAACCTATTGCGTTTGCAGTTTGGCTACCCATACCTGGGATCAAACTTCTCATACCTGCAGTTTATCCTCAACCTAGGATTAAACTTTCTCCTCCCCGCACTCTGACCTGCACATGGGATTACGCTTTATCACTCGCCCTGAGGGGCGAACTACGTCGACCTGATCTCCTCTTCAATAGGAGTACGTAGGCAACCATTTCATATGGCCCGGTCGTAATAAAAAAAAAACCACAAAAACATTTCTACCCCCTTCTCCTTACAAAAGCAAAAACAACAAAAACACCATTCCTGCCACATATATCGTTGAACCTCTTACACCAGGTTCAAACTACGCAGACCTGATCTCCTCTTCAATAGGAGTACGTAGGCAGCCATTCATGGTTCGGTCTCACCCCCTACCAAAACACAAACCCTTGTCAGTTGGTACTGGGATCATCCTTCAAGCCACTACATTTCATTCGGCTTCAGACCAAAGGGGTGGAATTACCTGAACTCCTCCCAAATAGGAGATTCGGCGACCATCTAAGCTGCGGTCATACCTTAAAGAGCAACACCAATCCATAAGAGATGGAATTAACTAGACTTCTCCTAAATAGAAGTACTGGCGACCATCTGTGGTGCGGTCAATCTCAAAGATGAAAGCCACATTCCTCTCCACATTTCATATAGAAACCAGTCCCAAGACACCAAAGATGGTAAGGATACATAAAGATCAATGATCCATTCTGAATTATCCAGAGACAACTCAATGTCCATCCAGCATGGGGGAATTCAGAATACATCAAGATCACAAGCCCTGAAGCAGCAGGCAAAATATCAAGCAAGTATTCAAGCATATCTAAAAGGGAAGTGATCAAAAATATATTTCCCTGCCATATATATATAATGCTGTTTGATATACACAATGTAAACTGTACATGACAAAATGGCTAAGCTATTCTGTGCAGGAAAATACAAATCCATCTACAAGTCAACGTGTCTATGAGCTAATAAGCCCAACATAGCATCCCTCTCAGAGGAAAGAGGTAAAGCTGTGGTCTCCTGTATGAGGACATCCACACGACCCAACAGATCTGCAGCCATCTGCATGGTGACCGTATGATCATCAATGTAAGTGCTCATCTTTGTGATCATGCCAGTGGTAAAGGACCACTACAGCGATTATCTCGCGATTTCGGCTACATCCCGGGCAGATATGGCACTATCCCGCTCAACTATCACTACGTCTCTGGCTGATCTGGCCTCATCCCGCTCAACAACAGCGATTTCTCTGCGAGCTAATGCCTCGTCTCTCTCTAATAGATCTGCGTCCCTCCCATCAAGGGCAGTCAACATCATAGATCCAGCCTGATCTCTCTCAAAGGTCATCAGATGAAGACTCTGCTCAAAGTACTATCTTTGAGTCTTTGAATCACAACAAGATCGGCATCTTGGGAGAATCTGGAGGAAATGCTGGCAACCTAGCAACGGGCTCCTCCTCGATGTAGGAATCGATGTCCTCCATGGGCTCTACATCATCCGATTATTTATCCCAGTCTCGTGGATCTTCCTGCAGCCGATAAAATCTCTATCTCCATCCATGCGGAATACTCTGCAGAACAACCCGGATGGCTCACAGAAAAAGCAGCTAGCTCCAGCTGATCCCAACAAGCATACACACGGGATCGGTCCTCTCTGGCGAGAGATATCGAGAAGTCGAACGACCTATCGCCCCTCGAAAGGATGAAAATCTCTGGCCCGGGTCAAAGCTGCGACATCACGGCCAGTGGGTGGTAAGTAGTCACGCCCCTCAAACCAGCCAGAGGGAGATAGTCCCTGCCCGGAGCATGAGTAATGAAGCTGTATGGTGAGCTAAGCCCCGAACACGGCAATATGCTAAATGGATCTCAGATATCTGCCAAAAATGTGGACCAAGAAAGAGCATCTATACACTCCAATGGCTGAAAGGAGTATGACATGGCTACATCATGGGTAAACCAATACCCATGCCGTCTAAGAGTGCAAAGTGGTCTCAAGTGTGATATAAACCACACATACAGCATGACCAAACTACCCGTGAACACTCCTGTCGGATAGGTGCAGCAGTAGGATGCTGACCGCAGGGTCTCTGCTACGATCATAGGTATAATGGTGCGACCCTCCCAGAGAGCTCTCACGACCGTGATAACACTAATGTCTATCTCATCCATATATCGTGGCATATAGACATATGACGAAAGACATATAACAAAGAAGACATCAGATCGACGAACCCTCACGGAAACTGAAACATCAATAAGGTCATGGTATGTCATCAAATGAAAACGGTGGTGACATATTGTTGATCGATTTCGCAATCAATGAAAACACGCAAGTATACGGTCGACAAGTAATAAAGTGATAAGTTGAGTATCGTTCCCACGAGAATTCTAATTAATAAATCAACTACTAATACTATATCAATTCAATTTTATTCAAACAATGATAAATTATGATTTTACGAATTATTAACTCAAAATTAAACACTTAAAAGATATTGTACTAAGATAAGCGAATAACTAAGCTAATACTTGAGTGAATGACTTAGATAGGTAAATATTAAGACTTCAATATCCCCAATTATGAACTATAAATCAATTATCTAATCATCCCAATTATTATGTCTCTTTGAATTGTTAATGAGGAATTCTCAAATGCCAAAAGCCCTTTTCAGTGATCGATTGACTTCTATTTAATCCAGATTAATCTTGCTATATTCTATGCAAAACAATTGAATTAAACTCTTTCCGATCCCAATTCCTTTATATGTTACATGCGGTGAACAGATATTTCCATTCAATTCACAAACCTAATTATTTACCATGCAAATAACTAAGTCACATGTTATCATGTCGATTCTAACCTAGAATTCCTTTCCCGATTCTTACAGAGTAACACGGTAATTATTGGCCAAATAATTAATCAATAGAATCAAAACATGATAAACAATCCACTTCAACATAAATAATTAGAATGAGTGAATAACTAATTTATAGTCATAAAAAGTTCAATTGAAATCTTAATTAAAGAATTAGTTCATCACGGAAATAAAAACCATTAATTGTTGACAAATCATCCTTAAAGAATTACAAATTGAAAATAAGGAGAAAAGAAGAAACTCTGTAGCCAATCCTTAATCTCCAAGTAATCTTGTGTAGCCTTGATGGAAGAACTCGTTGAATCCTCCTAAGAATAATCAAAAAATCTCCCTTTTATTTGACACTTAGTTTCTTTTTATAGCCTCCCCTGATCCTCATCCAATTAGGTTTTACATTAGCTCCCGATAGCCAAGTCAAGTCAACCAAAAGTCAAGCTTATTTAATCCGGTCAAGGTCGGTAGAGGCTCGGCGCCCGTATTTGTAGGTAGTGTAATTTCAGTAGCCCGTCTTTGGACTTCTCTAAAATTACCAGATTGCCATTAAATGCTTGAATTTCCCATAATTGCCCTCTCGACTTCCAAATCGCAAAAATAAGATATAAACACAATAAAAATGCTACTAAATAACTTAAGAATGCAATAATTTAAGTCTAAATATATCCAATTTATGGGTATACTACCCATTCATCAAATACCCCCAAACTTAAATCGTTGCGTGTCCTAAATGCGACAAAACATAAGATCACAAAACAAAACTAAACATCATGCAAATGCAAACTATTTATATTTATATGTTAAGTAATTCCGGCAATTCAAGAGCTCACGTAGATCCATATGCCTCGAGAAAATCACGTAAACATGCTAATTCATCATGCAAAAGCGGATCAACAATATCCCAACAATCAGCGGATCTAAATCATTATTATTCGCGATATTGTGCGTGTGTATCACGACCATGCTAACCCATGAAAGACAAAAATATGAAAGATAATAACTTTCTTAGTAAGCATCATACGATTGTAAACTTGAGAACTCATCGAATATACTTGTTTCAATTTGAACTCAAACACTTACGAATTCAAAAATCAAAATGGAATACTTATGCTTTTCTTTTCATTTATACTTTTTTTTAGCTCTACATAAATGGTATGCAATGTCTCATCCCATTAGGCTAACAGTGTTACCCCTTAGCGAGCTTTCGACCAACGACTCCCAGACCATATAAGACCTTAGGGCGCTAGGTTTTAAGATACCCCTTCGGGCGTACTTGCTCAAGTAACACAGGCCCCGAAACAAGACTAGTCACCTTGTATATTATTATTTTATTTTTTTTTTTTTTGTTTTCTTTTAGATGGTTGGTGAGTGCGTTTTACGCTCCCTCTCACGCTTGTGTTTATGGGGAGTGGTTCTCCTCAACCCACCACAAGACTCAACATTTTTTTTTTATATTCCAAATGTTTTCCCCCAAACTCGAGTTTATGCATGAATTTAGTCTCCTCTAGTTATTCAAATTGTTCTTCCATATCACTAGCAATCCTCCTTTAGAACTCTATTATCTAACCATTTAAACTATCATAGCCAACACATGGTTTTTTTCAAAGTGCCTTCCTATAATATCAATGTTAAGCAGATAAAGATCCAATTCATGTCAAGAAAATCATATCCTTTGAATCAACAATCCTTACTAGACTTGTTCATGCAATTCTACTTTCATCATTGGCCCCGGATATCGCACTTATCAAAAGCTGGAATTAACATGCAATCCTAAATGAAACTTTACTAATAATCAATCCACAAACTAATAACAAACTACAACTTTTAAAAATAAAACTTAACCACCCCAAACTAATCTAGAGCAATGTCCTCATGCGAAAAATAAGGCAAAATAAAACAGAGGACTTCCACAGCGAACTTATTCCTACGGTGGAGCATCATCGTCCTCGCTCATCTCTTGATCGGAAGGAAATCTTGGCGGCAAAAGGGAGCCGTTGGGAAATGGCTAAGTGGAGCCGCCGGATGGGTTTGGATGGTCGATTGCATTACGTGCGACAAATTGGTCGACTAAAAACTTGAAAATCACGTCTTGGCGTTAGATAAGCGCACATTACGGGACTCGATGTTGTAAAACCGGTAGTCATCTCCATTTGGGCGACCGGGGACCACACCTCGATGAAATTTCTTTGTCGAGGGGTAGTAAGTAGGTGGAGCACGAGGTGGTGGGGCTTGTGTAGGCGTAATTTGGGGATAATGAAACCCATTCCCCTAGGGTGATTAGCTCCACTGACCACACTTTATAACGACGGATCAAGTTGTGGTCCAACACGGGCATAGGAGTTTGAATCATCTCGTCGATTTCCATTTGACCCCAAACTTAGCACATAAGGCCTTGAGATCGATGGCGGATGTGGTAACCCTCTGTAGTCCGCCAGCGAGATGTGAGCATAGATTCTTGAATAAGATGGCCGACATCAATTCTTAGGCCTTGTATGATGGAGTATAATATACGACCCTTTCTTTGGTGGCGTGACTCACATGTGTGCGGGGCATCAATTTAGCGCAAATGAAGGCATACCATGCCTTTCCATATAAATGAGGTGAGACAATGGGAAAGTCATCTTTGCCTTGCGCTCATGCATGGACCAAGTAGTGCCGGTTGACCTGACTCGAATAATCTTTTCATAGTCAGGCCCATCACTCACTAGGCGAGCATATTCATCATGAAGGCCCTCTAAGGGTAGTTGATAGCACCCATTTATATCCTCCTCGCCTGAATTTCCACGGTTTTACCTCGACAAATACCCGTAATGGTCATGCTCGGGCAAGTTGGCGTAGAATTCTTTGACAATTGCAATCTTCTGCTAGGTCGGTTTGTTGCGGTGAGGAGAACGGTTTCGTTCGGCCAATCATCTTTGCTATTTCTCCATCCTTGGTTTGATCGGGACGGAGACCACGTTAGGGGACTAGTGGCGGGTGGCCATGCGGTTTATGGCGTTCTTGAGCCGCGACACTAACAAAAACTTCTCGTTGTCAAATTTTGGAGGTGAAATTGAGGCGCCCACGACCCCAAGCCTCGTTGGCGTTTGGGCGCCATGTAGAGAATTACGATGATGTGCGTATGGGTAATGAAGTTGGGCTAGAAGGACACGGTGGTCGAGATTTAAAAGTATCTAAGGTTTGAATTTAAAATGTGAGGACCCGACCCGGTGGCAAGTACTGGGTTTTACTACTGCATGGGCCAAAGGTATTGTATGGCAGAAACGATTGGGATGGTCTAGCCGTGAAGTATTGTAATTGAAGCGGAAGCGGTGGCAAAAGGCTGAGCTTTCTTGTCGATTTACGGTGCCTAGCGGCAGGTAGCCTGGAATCCTTAGTAATGGGGGTGGCCAAGGTGCTGGGCTTTGTCTCTGTGTAGCTTGCATACATGGAAAATTTTAAGAATTAGTCTAGCAAAATCTTATTCTTCACTACTAAAAGATAAAAAGTAAAAATAAGAAAATTTTAAATCTAAAAAAAAAATAAAATCAAATAACAAATAAGAAAAAATTATAGAACTTAATGGGTTGCCTCCCAAGAAAGCGCTTGGTTTACGATCGTCGGCCCAGAGCTTTTTCGGTGTTGTTCGGTTGTCCTTTGGGTGGGAGAAGTCTTGGGCCGTAGCTTGGCGTTCGATTGGTCCACTCAATAATGTTTGAGGCGTTGACCATTGACCTTGAATATACGCCTTGAGTTCGGTTCCTCAACCTCAATGTTTTTAGGTGTGGAGTGCGCAGATATAACTACAAATGGCGGACCACTGGATTTCAATTTTCCCGAAGCAGAGGCATAGCGTGAGTTGAGCGATAGTACTTGGTGGCGGTTCAAATGTTCTATCAAGAATTTTTTATCGTGCCAAGCTTTGACTTTCTCCTTGTAGAGCTTAAGCGTTTTCGTAGGCATTGAAGCGGAATTCATCCATCTCGTTCAAGCTGCGGTAACCTTTTCTCACTTCTTTGCTTCTAGATCAAAGTTTAGTTTCGAATGGCCCGGTGTGCTTTGTGTTCTAGCTTCGTAGGGAGATGACCGCCTTTCAAATACCATTACATGCGGGGACATGCCGATCGGATTTTTTGTCTGTTGTTCGATAGGCCCATAGGCGTCGTCAAGCCATGATGCCCAATCTTTTTCGTGACGGATTGACTACTTTTTCGAGGATCCTCTTAACTTCCCGATTCGACACCTCTGCTTGGCCATTGGTTTGTGGGTGATATCTGTTTGCAATTTTGTGACCGAACTCCATACTTTACAAGCAATTTGGTGAAGCTGCTTATTCTGAAGTGAGTTCCCTCATCACTTATTATAGCCCTCGGTGTCCCAAATCTGGTAAAAATGTTCTTCTTTAAAAATCGGATGACAACGTTGGCATCATTAAGTGAGTAACGTATTTGCGGCTTCTACCCATTTGGAAACATAAATCATTGCTAACAAGATGTAATGATTATTAAGAGAAGATGGAAATGGTCCCATAAAATCGATTCCCCACCGTCGAATAGTTCCACCTCTAGAATTGTGTTAAGTGGCATTTCATTGCGCTTGGAGATATTACCTACTGGCGTTGGCATCGATCGCATTTCGGCACAAAGAGATAAGCATCTTTGAATAAAGAAGGCGGAAAAATCCCGATTGTAGTACTTTTTCTTTCTTTGTTCGATCAGGAATAATGACCTCCGTGTATCGAGGGTGGCGGTGGCCTAATATACTATCCATTTCTTCATGAGGGTACAACGTCTTATCATTTGATCGCACATGCTTTAAGCGAAATGGTTCATCCCAATAGTATTGCTTCACATCGTGGAGAAACTTCTTTTCGTTGTTGTGAGGTCAAATCCGTGGTAACACTTTGGCAACCACATAGTTGACATAGTCGACATACCAAGGCAATATGGTAGTTACGGAGCAGTTGCTCATCAGGAAATTTTTCATTAATCACTAAGTTGTCTTCTTTACATTTCCTCTTTATTTTCTAGCAGGAGACGGATGATCCGCCACTTGGTTTTTGTACTTTTTGTCCGGATCTCGGATCAAATTCTTGTAACTTGCGGTACCACCGTATTAATAATCGTGGTTTAGCATCTTTCTTTTCAATCGGATATTTAATAGCCGAATGATCGGTGTAGACAATTACCTTGGTCTTGGGGAGATAAGCTACGAATTTGTCAAAAGCAAACACCCTTTGCAAGTAATTCTTTTTCGGTTGTTGTGTAGTAAATTTGGGCATCCGTCGATGTCTTACTAGAGTAGTAGATAGTATGAAAAATCTTATCATGGCGTTGTCCCAATCGGCTCCCATAGCGTAATCCTTTGGCGTCGCACATCAATTGACGGTAAAGACCAATCAGGCGCTTCTGATGATTGGTGCGAGAGACCAATTTCTTCTTTAATACCTCAAATGCCTCGATGCATGCCTGATCCATCTTAAACGGTACATCTTTCTCCAAGAGTGAGCATAGGGGTTTCGAAATCTTTGAAAAATCTTTAATAAAGCGTCTATAGAACCCTGCATGTCCCAAGAAGCTCCGAATGCCTTTTACAGATGATGGAGGCGGTTTCTCAATTGTATCAATCTTCTCTCTATCCACCTCCAATCCGGATCACGGAAACCTTATGTCCCAGAATAACCCCTTCTTGTACCATAAAATGACATTTTTCCCAGTTAAGCACCAGGTTAGTCTCCACACATCTTTTTAACACCAAGATCAGATTCTTCAAACACGAGTCAAAACTATCACCGAACACGGAGAAATCATCCATGAACACCTCTAAATTACATTCGACCATATCGGAGAAGATTGCCATCATCTGACGTTGAAAGGTTTGCGGCGCATTACATAAACCAAAGGACATCGCCGGAATGCAAGCGTCAAGTATGGACATGTGAGCGTGGTCTTTTCTTGATCTTCGGCGCTATGGCAATTTGATTGTACCAGAATATCCATCTAACGAGATAGTAGAATTGATGTCCGCTAACTTTTGTCAACATCGATCGATGAGCGGCAAGGGAAAGTGATCCTTGCGTGTGGCTTTATTCAACTTGCGGTAATCCATACATACTCTCCGACTATACTTGATTCTAGTCGGGATGAGCTCATAAGCCGTTTTTTACCACAGTCATGCCCCCTTTTTTTTTGGTACACCTGCATACAGGACTTACCCATGGCTATGCGAGATTGGGTAAATAATCTGAAAGCATCAACCATTTTATAATTTCCTTCTTCACCACATCTTTCATAATGGGATTTAACCTTCTTTGCATCTCAATGGTTGGTTTTGATCCCTCTTCCATTAAAATCTTATGCATACGGAAAGATGGGCTAATACCTCGAATGTCGCTATAGTCCACCCAATCATTTGATTTGAACTTCTTGTGAGAACTTCGTAGCAATTTTTCTTTTTGGGTGTCGATTAACGTTGTCGAAACAATAGCTGGTAGAGTCGAATCTTTCCTAGATAAGCATATTCAAGATGAGAGGGAGTGGCTTTAATTCCAACACCGGTGGCTCTTCTATCGAGGGTTTGCACTTTTTACCTTCCGTTTTGGGCCTATCGAGGGTGTCGAATGGTTGATTACTTTTTTCGGTAGAATGATGGTGTGTCTAGCCATTTGACTGCTCATTGTCGCATCGGCACTATCGTTATGCATTCTAAACAACATGGATTCTATCGGATCCTCACGAGTAATTCTGCAAATCTTGTGATTAACTATCTCCTCCATTAAATCCACCCATAAAACACTCACCTTTTTCCTTCGGATAAGACATTGCTTTAAACACATTAAAAGTGACACATTGATCGTCGACTCTCATCGTCAATTCTCCTTTTTTTGCACGTCGATTAACGTTCTCCCGAATTTGCTAAGAATGGTCGTCCGAGAATGATGGGAAGTTAAAAGTATCTGCTTCACAATCAAGATAACGAAGTCTCTTTGGAAAGATGAATTTATCCACCCTTACTAATCGTCTTCAACGATACCTCGTGGATATATGGCGATCGAGTGCATGACGATGGCCCGATATTTGTCGGTTTTGGTGCTTGGAGCCCGGCCGGCGGTGGCCCGATAATGGCATCAAAGTATCGGCCCCAAATCACCACGGTGCTCTCTGGCCCGATTACCAATGTCGCGGAATAGTAAAGCTAGCTACGGATCTTTCAACTTAGGAGGTAACATTACGAATAATTGCGCTACATTCTTTGGTTAAGCGCCTTTGTTTCAAAATCCCCGATTTCCTTTTCTTTGATAGCACATCCTTCATGAACTTAAGCGTAACTTCGGCATTTGTTTTAAAGCTTGGCGAATGGGATGTTGATATGCAATTTTAAAAATATCAAAAAAATCTTGGCTTGCTTATCTAACTTGGATTTACGAAATCTCTGCGGATATGGTATGGGTGGCATTGTTGTAGATGACCGGTGCATTTTCCTCTCTATTTCCTCTTTATCTTTCCGGTTTTCACAACTTCTTCTATTTAATTTGTTGCGTTATCCCCTTTTCCTTATCCTTAAGCATTTGCAACTCCTTCCCGCCCGTGAAGATTTTGCTTGCTGCGGTGCTCATTTCTGCCGGTTATTTACGTATCACTCGGGGGCGTTCCTAGTGGGCCGGGTATTCAATCGTGTGTTATTTGCCCCAATTGATTTTCCAGATTCTTTAACGATGCCCCATGGCTTTGCAAAGTAAGATCTAATTGATTCAATTTCTTATCTTGTTCCTCGTTCTTTTTGTCGGAGGCTCTAATGAAATTTTTCAAAAGGCGCTTCCCAACTTGATATCCTCTCTACGGTTGTTGAGGTTGATTTTGGAATCCGGAGGTGTGTTGTTGTCTAGGTGGTTGAGCTCTGACTTGATTGTTACTCCATGAGAACCTGGATGATTCTTCCAACTGGATTATAAGCATTTTGAGTCGGATACGGTTGAGTTGGCGATTATAATTTCCTCTGTTGTCTTGATTCGAATTTATGGCACATTGATGAAGTAGCATGACTGACACCACACAACTCACAAACCATATTTACTGCTTTGTGTGGCTTGTGGACGCCATATTTCTATATGCTTAGCTATTATTGCGATCACTTGTCTTTATTAATCTTTGTTAGTAGCGCGTCCACTTCATACTTTCCCGATGCTTTTGGATGGTTGGTCCTCGTCATGGGCCACTGATAGTTGTTGGTGGCCATTGTTTCTAACAATTGATACGCCTCATCAAAATTTTTGGACATGATCGCTCCTCCTGCTGCTGCATCAATACTAGACCTCGTGGATGCGTGCAAACCATCACAAAATATCCCTAATTGCATCCACTGCGGGATTCCATGATGAGGGCACTTACGGAGCATATCCTTAAACCTTTCCCCGCCTCGTATAACGATTACGACTCAAGTTGTGCGAAAGTATGAATATCGTTAAAGTAGTTTTTTTGCCGACTTATTTGGTGGGAAGAACTTAGCTAAAATTTTTGAGCTAAGTCATCCCATGTGGTGATTGAACCGGGAGGCAAGGAGTGTAACCCGACCGTGCTTTATCTTTTAAAGTAAGCAGGAACATCCTCAACCTTATAAGCGTCTCCGATACATTGTTAAATTTGAAGGTATCGCAAACTTCAAGAAACTCAAGATATGTTCATTAGGATCATCTATCGAATTACCCCCAAATGGCATATATATTATGTAGCATACGAATTGATCCGGTTTTATCTAAAAAATTATTCGCGCATGATTCTTGGGTCTCTTAATACTTATTTTGAAATCCGTGACATTTGGCGGGCGTAATCCCTAAGTGATTTACATTAGTTTTCTACGCCATGTTCACGAGTATTTCAGGTTGCAGTTCTTCTTCCAAATGTATAACCTCACTATTCAAGCTGCCAGCATTATGGAACTTCTTCTCAAGGTTATGCGTATCGTAAGAAGTTCCTTTCTAGCTTTCGATCTAGTATGCATATACAATTCACTGCCAATCAAGAAGAAAGATTGAGTAGCGTTCAAATTAAAACCGAATTGATTATAACTAATATGAAATTAATCTTAATAAAAATTCCCGACAAATGGCGCCAAAAACTTGTTGATCGATTTCTGAATCAATGAAAACACGCAAGATATCTGTGATCGACAAGTAATAAAGTGATAAGTTGAGTATCGTTCCCACGAGAAATTCTAATTAATAAATCAACTACTAATACTATATCAATTCAATTTTATTCAAACAATGATAAATTATGATTTTTGAATTATTAACTCAAAATTAAACACTTAAAAGATATTGTACTAAGATAAGCGAATAACTAAGCTAATACTTGAGTGAATGACTTAGATAGGTAAATATTAAGACTTCAATATCCCCAATTATGAACTATAAATCAATTATCTAATCATCCCAATTATTATGTCTCTTGAATTGTTAATGAGGAATTCTCAAATGCCAAAAGCCCTTTTCAAGTGATCGATTGACTTCTATTTAATCCAGATTAATCTTGCTATATTCTATGCAAAACAATTGAATTAAACTCTTTCAATCCCAATTTCTTATATGTTACATGCGGTGAACAGATATTTCCATTCAATTCACAAACCTAATTATTTACCGTGCAAATAACTAAGTCACATGTTATCATGTCGATTCTAACCCTAGAATTCCTTTCCCAATTCCTTACAGAGTAACACGGTAATTATTGGCCAAATAATTAATCAATAGAATCAAAACATGATAAACAATCCACTTCAACATAAATAATTAGAATGAGTGAATAACTAATTTATAGTCATAAAAGTTCAATTGAAATCTTAATTAAAGAATTAGTTCATCACGGAAATAAAACCATTAATTGTTGACAAATCATCCTTAAAGAATTACAAATTGAAAATAAGGAGAAAAAGAAGAAACTCTGTAGCCAATCCTTAATCTCCAAGTAATCTTGTGTAGCCTTCAATGGAAGAACTCGTTGAATCCTCCTAAGAATAATCAAAAAATCTCCTTTTATTTGACACTTAGTTTCTTTTTATAGCCTCCCCCATGATCCTCATCCAATTAGGTTTTACATTAGCTCCCAATAGCCAAGTCAAGTCAACCAAAAGTCAAACAGCGCTAATCCGGTCAAGGTCGGTAGGAGGCTCGGTAGCCCGTATTTGTAGGTAGTGTAATTTCAGTAGCCCGGTATTTGGACTTCTCTAAAATTACTAGATTGCCATTAAATGCTTGAATTTCCCATAATTGCCCCTCCGACTTCCAAATCGCAAAATAAGATATAAACACAATAAAAATGCTACTAAATAACTTAAGAATGCAATAATTTAAGTCTAAATATATATCAATTTATGGGTATACTACCCATTCATCAATCAATCTGTCCACGATGTAACTCCTCCTAAGTCCTTTGGATCTCTATTAACAAGGATGTCAGGCCTATATAGAGTAGGATCTGCGCCGGTAAAACTGAATGGGTCATCTGAGGGGCCAGCGCCTGAGCTGGAAGGATCAAATGAAGCCGCCTCTGTCGGATCTCAGCCCAAATGCCGGATAAATACGTGTGCCTGGTCTAACTGCCGGGTCAAACTATCAATCTGTGTCATATGAGTCGGATCTCGGATACAAGCTATCCAATCCATCATCATCACGGATCCTGGAACCATATCCCCCATAAACTGTGTGGCACGGGACTGGGCTCCAATAGTACGAGGGAACCACCAACGCTGGAATGTCTCCTAAGTACAAAGACCCTCTGACAATACAAAATTGTCAACCCCCAACAATGGGATGTCAGTGACGGGTGACTGCGATACAGGCCAATGACGCCTAGCAAGAGGCA
This sequence comes from Panax ginseng, assembly GCA_020205605.1. NCBI lineage: Eukaryota > Viridiplantae > Streptophyta > Magnoliopsida > Apiales > Araliaceae > Panax > Panax ginseng. The sequence continues at coordinate 12,289,508 of CM035141.1, read as the reverse complement.
AGATCGATACGAATCTCCCCTGTGGTGCTCCTAATAGCACGCTCTCCTAAATAGAGCTCCCAGTCTCCATCTGTGAAGAGAGGAACTCTCTTGGTAGAAATCACGTACTCAACTCCAGTCGGGTATCCATCCTTAAAGCCGATGGTCAAGTGTTCCCCTGAATAGGGAATCCATGTGATGGTGTTAGCTGTCAGCAACTGTAGCTGCATACGACAGTGAGTGAAACCCTCAGCTATAGGGACCTCCGGAAAAATGGAATGATGCCATCGTCGTCCTCATGGATAGGTATCTAAACCTAACACACTCACAGGACGCAAGCATGGGAGCCTCTCATAGGCCCAAAACTGCCAACACAATGACAAAACATCTGCTATCAGTAAACACTCTTAACCTATAAATGGGAAATGACAAGAGAAATAATTGCCAGCAAAAATGGGTAGAAGCCTAGCCAAGCCTCGGTTAAACCCTGTGAGCGCATACGCATGCCCCGGAGGAAATAGGCAAAGGTGTAGGAACCCCAATCGTACTCTCCAATATGGTCCACATGACGCGTGGCGCTGATCAAAGCGAAAGACACCGTAGAAGAGTTATCTGCTATGAAGCAACCTCTAATGATCATCAGGAACAATCACCGCAGAATGCGATCCCTGATTCTGACATCATCAAGCACGGGCTCACTCAAAAGACCGCTCATAGCATTTACGCTTAAAGGACCTGAACGGACAGTCCTGCCCTTGAGCACCTCCGCCGGAACTCCTAACAAGGATTTGGCGGCAGTAGGGGTAATATTCGCCATGCAAGGCACTGGCTCCCCTCCAAACTCCATACCTGTGATAAATCGCCAATCCATCGGCATCATCATCACCTCGCAATCCAGCAGATGGAGTGACTGAGTCTGATGAAACCATCGCTCAGACAATGCCCCGAATCCCCAGTCATGCACTACCGCTCTATAGTCAGGATGAACGCCTGGTACATGGAGTGAATGCTGAACCAGTTCCCTCAAGGCTGTGTAAAACCAGGGACCTGCATGAAATGCAGATCAACATCAAAACCCTTTGCTCCTCATCAATAGGAAAGAAGGAAGATTAAAGTCTAACGCCATACCTCGTTAGCATGCAAATACATCGATGGATGTCTGCTCAAATCACCCAGAAGCTCTGGGTTTGCCACCTGAATACTCGGGAGCTCCCTACGAGGGATATGTGTAGCAGGAGCGGGATCCTTAATCGGAATATCCGCATTCACATCCTCAACGTCTGGCACATCTGCCCGGACTGGACGAATCACGGCCTCCACCAATTGATGAGGCTGTCTGACAAAACGGGGTCGAGGCACTTCAGAAGCCCTCCTCCGTATACCAGAAGTGGTCCTACAGGAGCTACTCGGCTGATCCGGATCCATAATATCTGGACAATAAGTCTCCAAATCACCTAAGAAAGGGTGTGGTATTTCCTTACCTGAAGCTTTCTAGAATGCATTTTATGACTATATGCATGCATGCATTTACTTTAACATACAATAGAGTTAAAATGCATGACTACCCAATGCCTACATTTTTAAATTTTTTTGCTATAGTCCCCTTTGAAAATAGGACTATCCACATGCACATAGGCATGACTAGGTGGCCATTCAGTAGCACACCTGCCCCAAAGTCATATACCCAATATATGCATTAAAAATCAAAATCATACATGCATAAGGTTAACCTCAATATCAGGAGTACTTTGCCTTTCTACCTTTTGCTCATTGGACCTCAAATAGGACAAAAAATAGCAGAAAAAGGTGCCAATTTGACTGTCTCAAAAGTCAAATTTTTTTACATTATTATGTTCAGCATGGTTTAATACTAACATTTACTATGTTGAATATTTTTTAGCAAGTCATTTGTGCATACATAATCACTACTATGTGTTTAGATGCATTTCATGCTATAACTCAAAATCCAACGGATAAAAACTAGAAAAAATACATGCATACGTTACCAGGATAATGTAGAACACTTGTACGGTGACAGAATTTGCAGAAAATAGCCCGAACTCAGTAGATCTGAAGGAGGCTCATGGATTTCTCTTCGCGTGACAAGTTGAAAATGACTTGTGAGACCAATCTGCTGGATTTTATCATCCACGGTCGGCCGTAGGCTCATCTGCGGCTGCAGCAGGTGTACCTATGGCACCCATATATGGGCCCCACCCCTCTGGGTCGGTCCAGTTCGAGTTGCAAAGGAATTCTTGCGGACTAAAAAGGTCAAATCGGGAATAAAAATGCCACGCGATTGAGCAAAATAGCATACAATCATGGTCTTCTCAGATGAAACTTTGAGTCTGTACATCGCTCATTGGTAGTCACCCAAACACGAGGTATACCCTGCCAATGATCTCATTAGTCATAAATCACATCCGGCAATACCTTGTACAGGTCCGATGCCGCCAACTCCGGGTCGTTACCCTAAATGAGTCCCCGACGGGGGTTACAACGCGAGTCCCCGACGGGGGTTACAATGCGAGTGCCCGAAGGGGGTTACAACGCGAGTCCCCAATGGGGGTTACAACGTGAGTCCCCGAAAGGGGTTACAACGTGAGTCCCCGATGGGGGTTACAACGTAGGTCCCCGGCGGGGGTTACAATGCATGTTCATCCATTGACACACAAATCAGCGAAGGTCAAGCAGCCTTGATATCATGATAACCATTGGAAGAAAACCCAACAGAGCCTCAGAAACCATCCGATGACCAGCCGCTGCTACACATATCAGCGATGATTATAACGTACATGCTCATCCGTTGACACACATATCAACGAAGGTCAAGCAGCCTTGATGTTATCTCAGCCGATAGCGATTAAACCTATCAGAGCTCTAAAACTATTCGAGGATTGTATGCTCGATTACTCATATTCCCCAGCGGATCCCCGACGGGGGTCACAACGCAACGTTCCATTGATTCACACGTTAGCGAAGGTCAAACAACCTTGACAATCTACCCATAGAGTATCAGCCGTTGATTCACACGTCAGCAAAGGTCAAGCAACCTTGACAGCCTATCCCATAGGGTTTTTTTTCTCAGCCATTGATTCACTTGTCGGTGAAGTACATGTCAACGAAGGTCAGGCAACCCTGACAACATTTGCTGTTGGCAGTAAATCCGATAGAGTCTTAACATGTCCTGGCGATACCAACCAGGAAAGGTCAATGTTATCAAAGAGGATTGATGATGGAATATGTTATACACATCCTCAAACAGACCAAGCTTTATCCCCACAGATCTCTTACACATAAGAGGTACATCTTCAGGATCAAGTCATTATCAAAGACATATAAATTTGATGATAACTCCAACATCAACATCTTAATAGATTCGAATTACATATCAAATCTAGTCAGCATTGCCTATCACCAGTTGAAGCAACAGGGAGCCATCAATCATCCCCAGCATGTTGGGCTACAACCCCATACACATGTATCATACATTTGCCTCATGTTGCTACACATAGTACCATGTTTGTCTTGTTGCATTTCAAGTGTCTAGGATTCTTTATCCTACCCATGCATCGCCATGCATGAGTATGATAAAGAGGGGCATCTGTAGACACTCAAAATTTTTTGTACTACTGTCACTAACATTGCAGGAGGACAGATTCGTCTTTTAAGAGGGAACCCTGAAAGACAATCCATATCCATACCAGATACTATCAGAAGTTCAGCATCAACCCCATAGCCCACTCTGGGAGTAACAATTCTGACCTCGGAGATAACCCCGAGACGTGCAGATCCAATACCGGAACACACACCGAAGAAGACCGATTAATCTCGGAGATAACCCTGAGGTATCCAGTCTCAGTCCCAATCATGGGAATAGCCATCAACCTTGGTGATAACCCCAAGGAATGCGGTTTCAGCGATAACCCCGAAAATGCTTGTTTCAAATGCGATCAGCTTTAATCTCGGCGCTCACAACAAGATACACTGTACCAACCCGACGATAACACAGGGAGGACAGGCACACCTCAAAGATGACAATGAGGACCTTCAACAAATGCAGCAGTCCAATCTCAGCGAAGCTCTGAGCAACGTCTGCTTTATTAGCCCAAATCGGCGATAACACCGGTGAAGGGAAACATCGTCATCTAGCCAACGTGATGCCACGCCACGTCGTCTCAACATCTCTACACAACAATGTCCCACAAAACTAACCAATCCCGAGTGACTATTGTGCGGGGTAACAGATGGAATTTGAAGCTTAAAGACCGGAGGGCATTGTCCCATCTTCAATGACTTCGTAGAAACTCTAATCCCATGCCATTGTACAACTCTCGACAATGGCGGTCCGAAATAGGTCCTGTATACCTCAATCGGATGCCCAAATTGCATTTCTAAAAGTTTGAGCGGACATTACAGTGCCCGAGTGCACGTACTACGAGCTGACCCGACCCAAGAAACTCGGGCCCACCCGGGTTGCCTCTGGTACACCCGCGGCTCAGTCGCAGGTACACCTGCGGCTCCATCCTCTATAAATAGAGGGCTTGGGGTGGCCATTTTTCAAGAGAAAACGGCGAGAAAGCCCTTCCCAATTTGCTCTGCACTCACCCCATACAGTGTACTTTCTCATTTTAAACACCTGTGAGCTCACATATAGCTTCTTTTGTATCTACAAAAGCAAGTATTTACCCACTTTAAAGATATAGAAGTCTTCTTTGGCAGTCAACTGTAAGCCTTCTCACACACTTTAAAGCCTTTATCTTCATCTCTGCACACACCCTTCTTCACGTTGAGAGTCGTGTTGCGCGCATTTGCCCGGACTTTGGTCCGTGGTTTTCATTTTAGTTTGTATATATATATATATATATTATATATTTATATATTTGGACTAACATTATCGAGTTATGCCTCGATTAAACACATAGACTTGATGCTCATGCGTTTATTTTCTTTTATATATATATATATATATATATATATATATATATATATATATATATATATATATGAACTGTGTGTCGAACTTTGTTTGATGAGCCTAGACTTCGGTCTGGTGCGTTTACTGCTTATATATATATATATATACTTATATATATATGAAATGTTGTCGAACTCTGTTCGATGAGCCTGGATTTTACATCCGGTGCGTTTACTCGCTTTTATAAGTATATATATACTTATATATATGAACTGTTGTCGAACTCTGTTCGATGAGCCTGGATTTTACATCCGGTGCATTTATTGCTTATATATATATATATATATATATATATTTTCATCCCACATGGAGTTCACTTCGTGGTGGTTGATCGCTTTTACAGCTTTCTTTTTGTTTCGTCCTGCCTGGAGTTTACTTCGTGGCGGTTGATCGCTTTGTACAACTTTCTTTACATTTTGTCCCGCCTGGAGTTTCATCCGTGGCGGTTGATGGCTTTACAGCTTTATTTACGTTTTGTCCCGCCTGGAGTTTCCTCCGTGGCGGTTGATAGCTTTTACAACTTTATTTACATTTTTGATCCCCCATTGAGGTGCTTCGTGGTTGGTGATCATGTCTGTATATATATATATTTACAGCTTTTATATATATACCTGCTTACTGCTTTCATACAAATTGCGGTATCTTGTGCGCCTAGGAATCATGTGATCACAGATTCAGCCCATTGGATCTAGATTCGGTTCCCGTGATGGACATTTTCGGTATGGCGACTTTGTAAATTATTCTGCGGTTCCGAATTTTCTCGAGATGGTTTCCATACCGAGTGAGGAAGTCGGCATTATTTTGTACATTATTTTTGTACGGATGCCTCGCATCTGTAAAATAAAATCAATCAATTTAAACACTTAATAAAATGGGAGTGTAAAAGGTCTCAATTACTATTGAGCATCAGGGTTTGAAAAATCTCTTTTATAAAACATCACTGCCATATCTTGCTTAAAATTGAATTTTTACATAAATTCAAACCCTGTGTATATAGGTGCGAACGAGGCCTCGGACTACTTCCAAATAATAGCACATTGACCCACATACACACACATTCAGATAATAGTTTCTTGAAAAGAAGCGGTCACCGTGGTAACACGGATGTCGGGGGGTTGCCTAACACCTTCCCTCTGCATAACCAAGTCCTCGGACCCTAATGAATCTCGGTTTCACCGACCCATTTAGCAGTGTCACATCACTGGGTCAATGTGCAAACCTTTTCTCGGTTGTGTTGGTATAACCATTTAAAAAACCAACTAGTGACTCTTAACAGTCCATCGTCGACATTATACGTGTCAGACCTTTTTCATTTATTTTTTCAAACAAATCTCACCTAAAATGAGAACACCAAAGAACAAGTAACGGAAAGGGACATCTAAAAATTCCGACGTCGATAGAACCCTTTTGGGCCTGAGGTGGCACATATAACCGAAGCAGCTTTCTTTTGAAAATTTTGTAATAGCGGCTTAAGACCTCTTACTGGATGTCCCAATGATTCGCCACACATCGTATCGCCGAGATTTTTATTTGTCCTTTTACATTCTTGTCTTTTGGTGTTCTCATGTTAGGTGAGATTTGTTTGAAAAAATAATTTGTGAAAATGTCCGACATGTATATGTCGACAATTGGGACTGTAAGAGTCGCCAGTTGGTATTTTTAAATTGTTGCACCAACTCAATCGAGAAAAGGTTTTCACATTGACCTAATGATGTGACACTATTTAACTAGTCTATGAAACCGAGATTCGTTAGGGTCCGGGGGCTTGATAATGTAGAGGGAAGGTGTTAGACACCCCCGACATTCGTGGTAACACAGTGACCGCCACTTTTCAATTTAAACCTTTATCTGAATGTGTGTGTGTAGATCAATGTGCAATTATCTGGAAGTAGTGCTATGCCTCGTTTGCACCTATATACAAAGGGTTTGAATTTTGTATAAAGTTCATTTTTAACAAGATATAGCACTGATATTTTGTAAAAGAAGTTTTTCAAACCCTTGTGCTAAATAGTAATTGAGGACTTTGATACTTCCATTTTATTATGTGTTTGGCTTGATTGCTTTTATTTTCGAGATGCAAAGCATCTTCGAGAAAATAAGATAAAAACAAGCGCCAAATTCCTTGTGGGCATGAGAGCCGTCTAAGGAAATTTAAACACCGTAAATAATTTACAAGCCATATCTGACTAAAAATGTCCATCAGAGGCCAGAATCTTGATTTAGAGATCTGAATCTGTGATCACATGATTCCTAGGCTCACATGATGTTGCGATTTGTATAAAAGTCAGTAAACAATTATATATATATATATATATATATATATATATACGAATCGATCAACTACCACTTAAGTAAACTCGAGCGAGGACTAAATGTAAATATATAAAAGTTTGTAAATATATATATAGAGGCGATCAACCATACTTAAGTAAACTCTGTGGGACTAAATGTAAATGTAAAATATATATATATATATATATATATATATATATATATATATATATATATATATAAAAGCAAATAAATGGTCACAAGTAAACTCGAACTGACGAGAAAATGTAAAAATATATATAAATACTATATATATATATACACACACACACACATATATATATATAAGTATTATATATATATATATATATATATATATATATATATATATATATATAATCAATAAAGCGCTCTGGATGTAAAATCAAGGCTCAATCAAAGCGAGTTTGATGGATGATATATATATATATATATATATATATATATATATATATATATATATATATATATATTATATATATAGAAAAGCAATAAAAATCATGGACCGATTAGAAGCATACACACACATAGGACTCTCAACGTGAATAATAGCGTGTGCAGAAAAGTGGAGAAAAGGCTTTGAGAAATGTAAGAAATCTTACAGTGGGCTGCCAAAGAAGACTTCAAATCGCTTTAAATGGATGAACACTCGGTTCCGACCGGTAAAATGTAGCAATATATAAGCTCACACGTGTTTGAAATGAGCAAGCACTCAATTTATAGTGTGTACAGAGCCAAATGGACAGGGCTTCCTCACCTTTTTTTCTCTTACAAATGGCCACCCCAAGCCCTCTATTTATAGAGGGGGGAGCCACAAGTGTACCTGCGGCAGTCGTAGATGTACCTGTGGCTGCCCGGGGTGCCCCAGGCTCCGCGGGCCCTACCGACTCGAAGTGCGTGCACTCGTGCACCGTGTTGTCCGCTCGAACCTTCATAACTTTCAATTCGAGCATCCGATGGAGGCGTATGATACTGTTAGTTCCCAAAGGCACAATAGTTATCTAGAAGGGGGGTTGAATAGATATTTTAAATTCTATTCGAAATGCTTTGTTAGTTTTGATAATGATTCAAACACAGCGGAATTAAGATTAGTTTGTTCTCCCTTTAAGATATAGTGAGTTAATGAGAGTGAGACAATTATAACAGTTATAGCAGTTATAACAAGAGTGTAAGAGACACGACAATTTTAAGTGGTTCAGAGCACTTAAAGCTCCTAGTCCACTCTTCTACTCCTCGAGTAGGAAATCCAGTAAGGATATCTTTACACTTTCTGAATCTCACAGATTCCTTCAAGACCAGGAGTCTTAGCACTTCTTAGTTCACTTTTGAACTCTTCAAGTCTAGCAGACTTGGTACTTCACAGTTCACTTAGAACTCTTTAAGTCCTTCTGACTTGGAACTTCTTACTTCACTTGATAGTAGTTGATGAGTTTTTGATTGGTGCTACTCAGTTACCGTTAAGATCTTGTTCGAAAGAACTAAGTAGCTGAGCAAGCTTTCTCTTTTCATATCGTAGAGTTGAGCATTGAGTGTTCTTCAGTGTTTTGTTCAATGCTTGCTTAATTGAATCATCTGCTGATCTTTTGCATATATGAGATCTTTGAAATGTATCCGTTGAAGACATTCATTGAAGCATTAAATGCATTTGACATTTCTGAGCTTTGATGGAGACTTTTTGCACATCTTCTGATTAGCAGTCTGGCCCACTGACACAACAGACTGCTATCTCACCTAACACCTGAAAATGTGTTTTTTGCTGACCCATAGTACTTTCCTTAGTTTCTTCAATATGTTTCTTGTTGTATACTAAGGATGACTGTTGTGTCATTGGGACTACCGAGGACTTCAACGTTTATAATCCATTCCACATTTGTTGGGATTTTTTCTTAAATAAATGGGCAAGGCTCGATGCTTCTGACACAGGCAGATGATGCTCTACGATTCTGATCGTGGTGTCTTACCACCTTGGTGCTTAAAATGAGAACACTACGATTTCTCTTAAGGACTGGCACACTACGATCTTCACTTGCTTGACTAGCAGACTCTACGTTTCTGAGAGCACACTACGATCTCTGAGTTGGCTCGACAAATGTTTGGACCACTCTATGATTTCACGAGAGCCCATTCAAGGCAGACACACTACGATTCTTGATGCTCTACGATTCTGCCTTGGCTTCTACAATCTCTTGATCAGATCGATAGACTACAATTTTGTTGAATCCTATCTATTACATCTCAAGACATAGATCAACCTAACAGCTTTGATCTCTTCATCTATACATTCATTTATAGAATGATAAACATTAAAAGCTTAGATCAACTTAACAAATTTGATCTACCACTAAGTCCTTGTATATATATTCCTCGAAGGACTATACATATAATCATGAATATTTACTTTCAACATCAAATTTAAATATGCAATCTACCAACAATCTCCCCATATTTGATGTTGACATAACCAAGGAGATTTGTGTCATGATTATTAATTTCTAGATGCAGTTGCTAAAAAGTAAATATGACTTCGTGTTTCAGTGAACAACTAAAATCTCTAGAGAATAAGCATGAATTTATTGATGTTTGTAAAGACAGATATTACAATTAAGCTTAGTTACATCAATAAGAATTGAGTTTCAACTTATCTCTATTTCATTTTCCTTTTGTTCCTTGGAGGATTTGCATACTCCTCAGCTCTTCTTTTTTGGCTCATTTTGTCTCTCCATGCTATATCTTCCAGCTCTCTTTGACTTAGTCTTTCATGACGATCATGCCTATTCATGAATGCAGGATCTCCAATTGGCATTCTTAGGCCTGTGGTGGTCACTTCTTGTGAGGTGTGACAAGGCCCTTTACTCCTTAGTGGTTGTGCCATGATAATTTGTTGATGTCCATATCGTGGAGTCTGATGGTGAGGCTGTCTTGTAGGAGGGCTCCTTGATGATTGAGCGATGAATGTGCCTCTGACCTTGCCTTTTTCTCTTTTCCCTTTATTCTCCCCCTTTATGTCAGCATCAAGGGCTCGAATGTCTTCAGATAGGCGAGTCATGCCTTGGACAAGTTCGTTGAGCTGATTCTAGGATTGAACAATGTCTTCACGGTTCTCTTTAATTAGAGAATCAGATCGAGCTTCCCTCTTCTGGAGAATCCTTGGAATTCTTTCATTGTAGTTCGTAGACTCGTGAGACTTTCCATCAGAAGGTTGTTCTGGGATTCCTGAGTATTCTGTAAAATAAGAATAACATCCCTGTGTTTCTTAGTAGCTTGAAAGTGGATTTGATCCCGTTCATTTATGCTCTGAATCATCTCCTTTATGATCTCCCTAAGCTTCTTTGTGAGCTCAGAACTTAGGGTGCTTGGGAGAGTGTTGGCAGCATCGATCAGATGAGTCAGCCTTAGTTGAACAAGTTCTGAGTGAACTTCAAGTTCTTCTTGTATATCCTTGGTCACCTTTTTGAATGCTTTAGACAACTCTTTTTTGGTGGGAAGATCTGATATAAGTTCAAGGAGTTGCGAACTGTTTGGAGGAGGGGCCCTTATGTATTGATCTTGCATAGTGTAGAGAGCAAGATTAAGGTTGAAATATTCATTAGAGGATGAGGAAGGGATATCTGATGGATGGGTTGGTGTGTGGAGTTGAGCTTGAGGAGGAGGTGACTCTACGACTTGAGCATGTGACTCTACAATTGGGCTTGGATCAGTAATCGTAGAGTGAGAGATGATAGAAGATTGTATCAAAATAAAGTTAGGCACATTTGGTTCATCAATTATAGAATGTTGGGATTCTGTAACTGGGAATTGATTGAGTGGATTAAGAATAACTTCCAACCATCTTGGTAATTCATAGAATTGGTTGAATAATGATGGTGGACAGTGATTAACCTTGAAAGAGATGGGAATAGTTTGTACCTCATGCCCATTTTCTGAAGAAGGGCCATTGGTGATCAGCTTTCGATCAAAGTTGAGGTTGCCTGGGAATCCATGAGCTAGCACCGAGATTGCTGGATAGGCTTTGAAGGTCCAGAACATGTGATCACAAGAGTTGAGAATTTGGGCTCTATGAAAGGGAATCATAGGTAGATAGGAGTACAGTTGATTGCAGTTGGCTATCCTATAACCATCACAGCCCATAGCTATAATCTGAACCTCATCATCCTCTTCTTCTTCTCTGTCTTCTTGTGAAGATTCCACTTCAACAATTACCTCCACTTGACTTCCTTGCTTTTCTTCTCTCTCATCCTCCATAGCTTCACTTCTTTCCATTTTTGCAGTTTCTGAAGCTAGAATCTCTTGAGGGACTGAGGGAGATTCATGATGATCTCTTGGCAGTTCCTCCTCAGGTGCAGCTTCTTTTGACATAGGGACTTTATGAGGCTCTTCAGCTAGATCATTCATTTGCATTTCACACAGCTCCCCCTCAGCTCGAGCATTCTCTAGAGTAAGAACTTCAGGCAGCTCCCCCTCAATTTGAGCTGTGTTCTTCTGACTTGCTTCAGCTAGCCCCTTCTCAGCTTCGGGTAATCCTTTCTCAGCAGCTATCTTTTTGTCTTCTTCTTTTAGCACTCCTTCATGAACAAGGATGTACTTCTTGATCAGTTTTCTTCTTGGCTTCCTAGGCTGAGCCACAACCTCAGCACTTTCTTCAGCTTCAGCTCTGAATGGTTGATCAGCCTGAGAAGCTGTTGCAACATCTTCTTTGGGAGTGGTGTTCAGTCTGGTCTCTACGATCGGTAGAGACTCTACGATCGAGGAGACAGATGGCTTCTTTGACTTGTGATTGTGTTTTCTCTTTGTCGACGTCAGGATTTTTATTTGTCCCTCTTCTATTCTTGTTCTTTGGTGTTCTCATGTTAGGTGAGATTTGTTTGAAAAAACAAGTTGTGAAAAGATCCGACATGTATACGTCGACGAATGGACTGTAAGAGTCGCCAGTTGGTTTTTTAAATAGTTGTACCAACACAATCGAGAAAAGGTTTGCACATTAACCCAGTGATGTGACACTGCTAAACGGGTCTGTAAAACCGAGATTCATTAGGGTTCGGGGGCTTGATTATGCGGAGGGAAGGTGTTAGGCACCCCCCGACATCCGTGTTGCAACGGTGACCGCCACTTTTCAAGAAACTATTATATGAATGTGTGTGGGTATGGGCCAATGTGCTGTTTATATGGAAGTAGTGCGAGGCCTCGTTTGCACCTATATACACAGGGTTTGAATTTGTGTAAAAATTCAGTTTTGAACAAGATATGGCAGTGCTGTTTTGTAAAAAAAGGTTTTTCAAACCCTTATGCTCAATAGTAATTGAGACCTTTTACACTCCTATTTTTATCAAGTGTTCGTCTTAATTGCTTTTAATTTTCGAGATGCGAAGAATCTTCAAGAAAATACAAAGCAGTGCCGAACTCCTCGTGGGCATGAAAACCATATGAGGAAATCCGAACACCGTGACTAAATTTACAAGCTGCTTACAGCTGATAATGTCCATCACGAAAAACCAAATCTAGATCCATTAGACTGAATCTGTGATCACATGAGTCCTAGGCTCACATGATGACACAATTTGTATGAAATCAGTAAGCAGTTATATATATAAAAGTTGTAAATATATATAAACAGATATGATCAACCACCACGAAGCACCTCCATGGGGAATCAGAAATGTAAATAAAGCTGTAAAAGTAATCAACTGCCACGAAGTAAACTCCAGGCGGGACTAAAAGTATATATATATATATATATATATATATATATATATATATATATATACGAAAGCAAATAAATGCTCTAGACGTAAGTCTAGGCTCATCGAAAAGAGTTCGACCCACAGTTCATATATATAAGTATATATACATATCCGAAAGCAAATAAATGCTCCAGACATAAGTCTAGGCTCATCGAACAGAGTTTGACACACAATTCATATATATATATATATATATATATATATATATATATATATACGAAAGCAAATAAGCGCTCCAGATGTAAGTCTAGGCTCATCGAATAGAGTTCGACACACAGTTCATATATATATATATATATATACGAAAGCAAATAAACGCTCCAGACGTAAGTCTAGGCTCAATCGAGGCATAACTCAATAATGTTAGTCCATATATAAATATATTTATATATATATATATATACAAACTAAAATGAAACCATGGATCGATGTCCGTGCATACACACGCAACACGACTCTCAACGTGAAGAATGGTGTGTGCCAAGATGAAGAGAAAGGCTTTAAGGTGTGTAAGAAGGCTTACAGTGGACTGCCAAAGAAGACTTTTATAACTTTAAGTAGATGACACTCAGCTCCTACCGGTATAAATAGTAGCTATATGTGAGCTCACAAGTGTTTAAAATGAGAAAGCACTCAGTTTAGGGTGTATACAGAGCAAATTCGACAAGGCTTCCTCGCCTGTTACTCCTTCAACATGGCCACCCCAAGCCCTCTATTTATATAGGGGGGGAGCCGCAGGTGCCGCAGATGTACATGCGGCTGCCTGGGGTGCCCCGGGCTCTGCGGGTCCTGCCGTCTCAAAGTACATGCACGCGTGCACTATGATGTCCGCTCGAACTTTCAGAATTGCAATCCGGGCATCCGATTGAGGTGTATAAGATCTATTTCAGACCGCCTTTGTCGAGAGCTACGCCATGACATGGGATTAGAGGTTGTACGAAGTCAGGAAGATGGGACCATCCCCTCGGTCTTCAAGCTTAAAATTCTATCTGGTGTGCTACCTTAAGTAGTAGTCACTCGGGATTAGACCTCCTTGGTTCTTATGGGACATTGTTGTGTTGAAATGTATGTATGAAATGTTGAGACGACGTGATGTGGATCGAGGTGGAAAAATGATGATTTTACCCCTCATTGGGGTTATCTCCGGTTTGGGCTGATAAAGCAGACGTTGCTCTGGGTTATCTCTGAGATTGGACTGCTGCAAGTACTGAAGGTCATCAGGGTTATCTCTGAGGTGTGTCTGTCTTCCCGGTGTTATCTCTGGGTCTTGTACTGAGTGCCTTGGTGTGAGTCCTGAGGTTGAAGCTGACTGCATGCATTTGAAACAAGCATATCCGGGGTTATCTCCGGAACTGCAACTGCATTCCTTGGGGTTGTCTCCAAGGTTAACACTGCTATTTTCGGTGTTGTTTCAGGGACTGGAACTGAGCATCTCGGGGTTATCTCCAAGATAGAACTGTCCTCTCCGGTAGAATTTTCGGGATTTGAACTGCATCATCTCCTAGGGTTATTTCTAATAGACGAATCTACCCTCCTGCAAGGTTAGTGACAGTTGTGCAGAAAATTTTGAGTGTCTACAGATCCCCTCTTTATCATATTCATGAAATGCAATGGCATGGATAGGATAAAAAATCCTAGACACTTGAAATGCAACAAGATAAACATGATGCCATGTGCAACAACATGATGCAGATGTATGATGCATATGTTTTGTGTGATTGTTCTCCAACATGGTGGGAAGATTACCGGCTCCCTGTTGATTCTACCGGGGATGGAAATAGATACGCAGCCTGATAAACTGTCATGGACGTGCGATCCATAGCTACCAGGAATCTTTAGGATTGTTGACATTGGGGTTATCACCAAAGTCATGAATCTTTGATACAGACTCTATACTGAAGATGTATCTCTAATGTATAAGAGACTCTGTGTGGATGTATCCTTGTCTATTTGAGGATGTGTATAACATATTCCATCATCGGTTCTCCCCGATGAGGATGATCCTTCTTGGTTTGTATCGCCAGGACATATCAATGTTCTGTCTCCTGTTGGGCAATTTGTCAAGGTTGCTTGACCTTCATTGACTTGTGCATCAACGAAAAATGTGTGACACCACTACCGGGGATCTGTTTGATCTTCGATGACGTGTGCACCAACGAAAAATACGTGATACCCCCACCGAGGATCTGTATTTTGACAGATGAAGACGCGTGATGCCCCCCGCTGGGGCTACTAAGATGATTAGGGTGACGAACCGTAATGTCGAGTGTGATTTGTAACAGCTGAGATCATCGGCATAGTGTACCCTGTGCTCGGGCGAACACCAATGAGTGATGTGCAGACCCACGGTTCGGTCTGAGAAAACTAGGATTGTAAGCTATTTTGCTCAATCGTGTAGCATTTTTATTCATAATTTGGCTTTTTCAGCTTGTGAGAACTATGTTGCAACTCGAACTGGGTAGAGACAGAGGGGTAGGTCCCACTCAGGGGTTGACTCCCATATTGGAGGAGTATGAGCGGTTGACGGCTTTTCCTTTAGACAGACCTTGCGCTCATATGGCTGTCGGAGATATGCGCAGGCAGTTCATGACCCTCATCGGGTTACGATGTAGAGTAGTAGAGGATGAGATTACATCTGGTCATGTACTATCCCAGCGTTTTCTGATAGACAAGTTTGGCTCATTGGATAGCTATGCACGACATTCTGGGGATTTCACCACACCAGAGGATCAGTGGCATTTGGCCAGAGTGGATGTATTCGTGATGTGCATAGTGGCGTATGTATACATGCCACGATATATGGATGAGCTGGACATCGGTGTTATCATGGAAGTGAGAGCTTTTAGGGAGGGTCGTACCATCATTCCGATGATTGTGGCAGAGACGCTGAGGTCGGCCATGTTTTGCAGCACCTACCCTGCAGGTGTATTCACAGGCAGTTCGGTCGTGTTGTATGTGTGGTTTATGTCACACTTGAGACCGATTGGCACTTTTCGCCGCCATGGGTATTGCTTTACCCACGATATAGCTATATCTTACTCCTTTCAGCCATTGGAGTGCACATACGCTATGTCTTGGTTGGTATTCTTGCCGAAGATCAGAGATCCGTTTGGCATCCTATCGTGCACAGGGCTCAGCTCACCCTATAACTTCATTACTCATGCTCCGGGCATGGATTATCTTCCTCTGGTGGGTTTATGGGGCATGCCTACCTATCACCCACTGGCCGTGATGTCACAGTTTGACCAGTTCAAGGACTTTCATCCTTTTGAGGGGGCACTAGGTCAGCGTTTAGCTTCTCGCCATCTATTAGTAGAGGATCGATCCCGGGTGTATGCATATTGGGATTAGCGTGAGATGGATGCTTTTTCTGTTAGCCATCCGGGCTGTTCGCCAGAGACCTCATCGGCTGTGGTAGTATCCACAGTGCTGGGTATTGATTCAGATTGTGGAGAGTCCATGGAGGACATTGATTCACCTACCGAGGAGGAGCCATAGACTGGGTTGCCAGTTGCTCTATTAGATTCTCCCAGTACTAGCACTGTTGTGATTCAACATTTAGCGCAATACTTCAAGCAGAGTCTTCATCTGATGACCTTTGAGAGAGATCAGGCTAAAGCCTTTATGTTGATAACTCTTGATGGGAGAGACGTAACTCTGTTAGAGAGAGACGAGGCATTAGCTTTTAGAGACGCCGCTGTTGTTGAGCGGGATGAGGCCAGATCAGCCAGAGATGTCGTGACTGTTGAGAGGGATAGTGCCATATCTGCCCGAGATGTAGCCATCACAGATAGTACTATAATGAGGTCTCTTACCACTGGCATGATTATAGAGATGAGCACGTACATTGATGAGCACAGAGTCACCATACAAATGGCTGTAGATCTATTAGCTCGTGTGGATACCCTTGTACTGGAGGCCACAACATTACCTCCTTCGGCTGAGAGGGATGCCATGTTGGGCTTGATAGCTCGCATATACACTAATTTGTAGATGGGCTTGTATTTTCCTGCACAGACTAGCTTAGCCATTTTGTCATGTACAATTCATATTGTATATATCAAACAACATTATATATAGCAGGGAAATATATTTTTGATCACTTCCCTTTTAGTTATGCTTGGATACTTGCTTGATATTTTTCCTGCTTCTTCAAGGCTTGTGATCTTGATGGATTCTGAATTCCTCCTTGATGGATGGACATTGAGTTGTTAATGGACAGTTCAAAATGGATCGTTGATCTGTGTGTATCCCCTACCATCTCTTTGGTGTCTTAGGACTGGTTTCTGTATGGAAATGTGGAGAGGAGTGTGGCTTTTCCTCTCTGAGATTGATCGCACAACATATGGTCGCTAGTACTCCTATTTAGGAGGAGCCTAGTTAATTCCATATCTTATGTATTGGTATTGCTTTTTGAGGTACAACCATAGCCTAGATGGTCGTTGAATCTCCTATTTAGGAGGAGTTCAGTAATTCCATCCCTTTGGTATGAAGTCGATGAAATGTAGTGGATTGAAGTTTAATCACAGTAGCGTTGACAAGTGTTTGTGTTTTGGTAGGGAATTAGACCAAACCATGAATGTCTGCGTACGTACTCCTATTGAAGAAGAGATCAGGTCTACGTAGTTCGAACCTGGTGTAAGAGGTTCAACGTTGTATGTGGCAAAAAGGGTGTAGGAATGTTTTTGTTGTTTTTGTTTTTGTAATGAGAAGGGTGTAGAAATGTTTTTGTTGTTTTTATTTTATTGCTACCAGGCCATATAAAATGGTTTCCTACATACTCCCATGTATCAAGGAGATTAGGTCGGCATAGTTCGCCCCTCAGGACAATTTGTAGTCGACAAAAAGTTTGATCCCATGTATAGGACAGACTGTGGGGGAAAAGAAAGTTTGATCCTAAGTTCAGGATAAACTGCAGGTGTGAAAAGTTTGATCCCATGTTTGAGACAAACTGCAAGTGTGAAAGGTTCAATCCCTAGTGGGATAATCGAAGTTGTATGAATGGAGTGAAGCCAGGATGCTTGTTTGAAGAGTATATTTCCCTAAGGGGCAAAGTGTGAAAAAGAGTTGTATGTAGTGAGGGTTAAAGAACTGGAATGACTGGTGATCTGATGATCCAAAACCAGGATGTTTGCTTGATGGTAACCTCAGATATAGTACCGTTTCATGGTGTCTGAGTTGATGAGTTGCGGAAATTCATCGCCGTCCATTTCCTGTAATCTGAGAGTGCCTCCTGTCAATACCTCCTTGATAATAAACGAGCCTTCCCAGTTTGGAGCAAATTTTCCCTTGAACTGATCCTGGTTGTCAATGATCTTCTTAAAACCAAGTCATATTGTTTAAACTGCAGTAGCTGGACTTTTCTGTTGTAGGACCTGGTGATCCTTTGTTGATATAACCGACCATGGAAGATAGCCGCGGTTCGCCTTTCGTCTATTAGAGACAATTGGTGATACATGTCTTGTACCCATTGGTCTTCATCCAACTAAGCGTCTATCAACACACTGATGGATTCCATTTCTACTTCTATGGGGAACACTACTTCCATCCCATAGGTTAATGCGTAGGGGGTTGCCCCAGTGGAAGTGCACATTGATGTTCTGTAGGCTAATAGAATAAGAGGCAATAGGTCAGGCCATCCTTTGTGGTTGGAGGACATCTTTTGCATGATCTTCTTGATGTTTTTGTTAGCCGCTTCAACAAAACCATTCATCTTTGGATGGTAGATGACGGAGTTAAGGTGTTTGATTTGGAATTTGCTACATAACTCTTCCATCATTTTGTTGTTGAGGTTCTTAGCATTGTCTAACACAATTACCTCTGGTTGTCCATATCGACAAATGACATTATTTCTGATGAAAGCAATGATGACTTCTTTGGTAACCTGTTACCTCTTTTTCAGTTCTAACAAAAGAGCTCTAACTCATGCAAGCATACATGTGTCAACAAGTAATACAGAGTAAGTAAAGTATCGATCCCATAGAGAAAGTTGTCTAATTCAAATCACTATGCATCAATTAAATCACTATATTTATATGCTCAAACTAATGAATATAATTGGTGAATTACTCTAATTACAAATAATGACTAAATCAAGAATAAAAATGTAATAAATAAAATCTGAAAGTAATGGGATCCTAACTTCATTTAATACTTCATCTAATCACCACTATCATGCAAGAATTGTTCACATATCACAGGAAAGTAGCAAATAGCACTAATAGAGTCATATCCATTTTTCAATGTACTATGACCTACTTATACAGCATCCACAAGCGATAGACTCCATGTAATCATCAATATAACCAAAATCACTATATGTCTATGTGAAATTGCAACCATATTGAATTTAAGCACAAGCCCTTATTTTAACTCATACAGTGAAACAGTATATGTCTATCTGGTTCTCGAAATACACAAGCCAAACAAAACAGCCCCATATACGCATGCTATCATGATTACAATCCATACTTGCATGTTCATTATCAATTTCATACAAGTACTGAAAACGAATGGTGATCAAGCATTAATATATGCAAAACAACCATGATAGAAATCCCATATGATATGTAAAACAGTCCAGCATTCAAGCATGCAACTAAACTACATATTAAAATCTGTTAGAATCCCATAATGGAGTTTAGTTCATGACTGAACCAAAAGCCATTATGGGATCAAAGCTAAACATGGCTAATAAGCGAACAATTAAAAGATGAAGGATAGAAACGATCAAACCCAATTGCTGATTATAATCCACTAGTAACGTTCAAATCCTCATATAAATCCAGCAAAATACTAATAATTATCCACTATGATAGAAAATCCCAAGAAGAATTAGAAAAGTTGGAGTTTAGGCTTCGTTCTATGTTGGAATCTCCCTCAGAGTGTAAATCCTAGTTACCAATATAAAAATACGTAAAAACTAATGAATGGTACCTCTGACACCAGTCAGAAATCATTTTTAATTAATTACAACCCTTAAAATTAGAAATTAAAATAAAGCATTTCAAGAAGAAGAAGATCATCATGTGCAGGTGCTTGTAGCCGCTTCTTTATTAATTCTCATGGTATGCGACTTGCAAGATGTGCCATGTCCGGTCCGGCCCGTGTGGTGGTTGCGGGAGAGGCGCGTGTCGGGCTTTGTATAGTACTGCTGGCTTACGTAACTTTGAGTTACAGTTCTGTTCACGCTCATTCCTTTATCCATCCATTCTTAGTCTCCTGCTCCACTTGATCCTTATGCCATGCATCCAACAGCCTCATGCCATTTACATCACCAAATTATGCCATATCCTCCACTTTTACACCAAAGGAGTTTTAAGTAAATGCAATGCAAAATATCATGAAATGCAACTAAAAACACATTAAAATGTACTTGAGATGGGCACAGTTCGCGTGAATTGCTATCCAATAAGTAGGTATAAAACCCACTTATCAAATACCCCAAAACTTGAACTGTTGCTTGCCCTCAAGCAATGCATACTAATGAACAATGAAAATGCCGCTATATTACTATGCAACTAAGTTATGATGCAACTAGTCTCACATTGTTCCAGCTATCACAGAAATTCAGTCCAAAATGCCTCAGCAAATTTTTCCAGATCCAAGAATACAGATTCAAACCAAACTGTAGGCATAATGTCATACACTCACCTAATTCATAAATGCTATAGAGATGCTGTGTGTGTGTGTTGTGTTCACCAAAACTTGATTTAAGCAAAGAATACACATGCTAAATTGCTCAAAACAGAAAATTACAGTCTAAATCAAGACTCATGTATAATTATGCAACAAAGATTGTTCCAACATATCAAAACAAACTAAGATTTAACAATGGGCTTAACTGCTTTATTGCTACTAACGAGGGCGATTTTCGTACTTTCCCGCGGTGTTTATTGCTATTTTTCTGTTTTTTTCTTTTTTTTTCACATGACTGTGCAATTCCTCATTTCATCAGGAAAACACTGCTACCCCTTAGCGAGCTTTCAACCAACGACTCCCAGATCATGAAATACCTTAGGGCGCTAGGTGTTAAGACACCCCTACGGGCGTACTTACTCAAGTAGCTAGGGCCCCGAAATAGAACTAGCCACGTTATTGCTATTTGTTTTTTTTACATAGCATACCCATGTTTTCTCAAAGTTTGATAATCAATGGTTTCAACGGTCTAAGTTCACTTTCCACATATTTTCCTTTTTAAAACTACATTTTCTATCGAGCAATGCAACACATAATTCTTATACCTACAAGTGATTGTGAACACGTCCGTGCAAACCAAAAGCATTTAAACAGCATTATGAATTTCATTGTGTAAAACATTATATCTCAGCTCATGTTATCCCAAAATACTCAAAAATCTTCAAAATTCACTATCATCATCGGCTAGACAAAATTTCCATAAGGCTAGGCTTTGTGAGACATGCAAACTAAACATGAACGTGCAAATAAACATGCAAATAAACATGCAACTATATGCTAAAATAAACTATATGATGCAAAAATTAAACTAATCATGTAAAAACTATATGCTACTATACTACTATCCCAATACCCTCAAACTTATAATATTCAATGTCCAAGTGAATGAAGGTAAAGGGTTAAAGAAAACTCCCCTAATGCTCACCCAAACCACCCTCTATGGGTGGTGAATCTGGTGGTGGATATGGCACATCTGTCCCGAACTGAGCCCACTCAAGCGTTGTCCCTTGTAGTGAAAATGCCTCTGCCAATGACCTCGTTAGCCCCGTTGCAAATGCTAAAAAATTGTCGTACATGGCATCAACTTTTTACTCCAACCTTCAGAGCTGTCGATCCCCAGTGGCAAATAGAACTTGGGTTGACGGGCCTGCCTCATCTGTCTGAGAAGGCTGCTGTGGTGGCTCTATGTTGGGTAATTTCTAGTTACGCACAACACGCAAGTATACGTGGTCAACAAGTAATAAAGAGTAAGTAAAGTATCGTTCCCATGGAGAATTAACTAACAAAGTTTACCAAGCATTAACCCATAACCATCTCAGTCTTATTTAAACGAATGATATTAAATTTTATATTTAAACTAAGAAATTAAATAAACCTAACTATTTCTAGAGTGAGACTAGATAATGAAGACCTGAGATTACAATTTCATCTATTGACTCATTCAAATCCACACACTTCATGTTAAGCCAAATTAATTGCACTGGATTGCTAGTCGAGAACACAAAAGTGAATATAAGCATCTCTCGATGTACCATACCTATATCAAATATAATCCCCAGTTGAAAGAATACACATGAACACCCAAATTACCTAAACCACTATATGCCTATGTGATTTACAAATAATTAGGGTTTAAGCCCAAGTTCTCAATTGACTACGAGCGATGCCTCGATATATGTCTATCCTAAGCACGAATCATATATTCCATCACCATGTAGAACATACAAACACAAGCTATCAAGATCAAATCTAAACCCATACTCCGTCTTTCAAGTTCATATGGGTTATCCCAGTAATTGATGGCCAATCAACTAAGAAAATAAGCATGAATCTTAATAGACAATCCCATAGCAATCAATAAGGCTAACAATGAAGTATGTCAAAATAAACTAGGCAATAGATTCCATTGCAATCCCAAAATAGAATTTAACTCATAGTAGAATTAGAATCCATGATCCACAATTGAATATACATTGAAAGATACAAATAGAAGTAAGAGAGTTAGGGATTAAGAATAACAAATCTGAGTTTCTTCTCTTCTTTCACTTCTGAACTTCTAATGTTCTTCAATTTCTTCAATCCCCAAATCTTATCTAATCTAGAGTTCTAATCTAATCTAAAAAGAAAGAGAGGAAAAGAAAACAACAGTAGCTTTTGCCCCCAAGGGGTGGAACATCCCTTACATAATGAAAATACGTCTAAGGGTGATATTTGAAAATTTTACAAAGTAAGCAAGTTGATATAAAATATTCGTTGTGTCGGGGAATATTCGATTGGTCGGGGAATTTTCATTTTAACAGGAAATATTCTTACGACGGTACAATCATTGGTAGACCCCCACAACGGAAGTATTATCGTAGTTAAAAAATGACAGAAATATCTTTTTATAGAAATAACGGCGAAAGTTTTATCGTTAACTGTTGAACTACCCGGTGGTAAAAGTACAAAGAATACGCTGGCGTGGTTGCATAGTAGCACACTGCAGATCGATTATTGATGCTTACGTAAGAAGCCACTCAGTTTACTTAATTATTGCTACAGTAATTGTTGCATAGTATCTCACGTTATTTGATTCAATTATTGTCACAGTTTCATCTGCATAATATTTTATATTATTAGATCAATAATTGAGACAACAAAGTTATTCATATTATTATTTGCAATATTGACAATGTCTAGAAAGTTCTGTCGAGGAGAGGTTTGGTCACCTAATTGCGCGCTAATAGGGAGAAATCCTTATTGGAAAGCCCCCTCTTTCCTAGGAATGATCTAGTTGTTAAATATTGTGAGTTATAATATTAGTGATGAATAATTGTTGAAGTATTAAGAATGTGTTTATTGGAGATAAGTGAATTACAAAAGTTAGAGGGGAATATTGCAAACTTGGAAAACTTTAGGGGTACCAAAGTGTAATAAGTTAAATTAATCTGGACCATTGGTGGTGGTTTTAATAGTAAATCAATCTGGACCATTGATGGTGGTTTTAATAGTAAATTAATCTGGACCGTCGGTGGTGGTTTTAATAGTAAATCAATCTGGACCATCGGTGGTGGTTTTAATAGTAAATCAATATGGACCATTGATGGTGGTTTTAAAAGTAATCGATCTGGACCATCGGTGGTGGTTTTAAAAGTAATCAATCTGAACCGTCGGTGGTGGTTTTAAAAGTAAATCAATCTAGACCGTCGGTTGTGGTTTTAATAGTAATCAATATGGACCGTCCGTTCTAATAATAAATCTATCTGGACCGTTCGTGAATAAGTTAGTATTTAGTTCATTCTCCTATAAATAGAAGCTTAATTCTTCTTTCATTTTCACCAATTCACTGAGATTCACAAGAGACACTATAGAGAGAGAAACTATAGAGAGTAAGAAGAAAGAGTATTCGCTACTTCACTATTATTGCAAAGATTCTAGCCTTCTATTAAGGTAAGGGTATTATTTCTTTCAGATTCATAAGGAATACTACTTTTCGTATTCATCCTTTAATATGTCGAATAACCGCTCTACGGATTACGTCATCGTATGACAGGTGAAAATCCATTTGCAGTTTCGTATGTTATTTCTTTTCATATTCTTAAATCTAAACTTACTATGGTAAGTATTGCTTTTATAATCCTTGAAATTAGTGTAATATCATTGAGTTTTGCGCTTCATCCAGTATCGTTTCATTGGGATATTGATCTGAACTTTCTTATTAAATATCAATATTTTCGGTAGGGTACTATTCATTTAAAGTTACTATTCACCCAGTTACTATTCACTATAATATTATTCACTCGGGTATTCGGGACACTTTTCATGTCGGGGTACTATTCATGAGTTACTATTCACTCAAATATTATTCACTCGGGTATTTGGGGTACTTTTCATGTCGGGTTGCTATTCGCGAAGTACTATTCACCCTGTTACTATTCACCCTAAAAATTGATTTCTTTTCTGTCCAAAATATTTTTGATACATGGATATTATTCTTGAATTTTACTCCACAAAGCAAAGATTATGTTGACAATTTGGACATTATTGAATCTTGGATAAATTAAATTATGAATCTTTAAAATTTATCATTTGCTTTCATTTAATTAAATGCTTATATCATTGTCATCATCCTCATGCTTATATTGTGATGAAAGTCATTTTTGGCTTACGTGCATAGATGGACTGTTGATTGATATGATTATGACTAGGGATTATTCAGTATAATCACGACCATTAATGATTACATGAATATCATTGCCCCGTAGTGCAGGGATGATTCAATGATGTGGTTTATTTATTAAGCTGAATATCAGCGATAAAGTTGATGAAAACCTTTTTAAATCATAGACGATAGTAGATATCATGCTCTACTTGACTCTTCTAATGGATTACTTATTTCGCTGCAGTTGAACTTGTTGTCGATTATATTCTATCAGTTTAACATTGTTGAAGGCTAATGATAACTTATTCTGCATTATCTTAGTCATAATATTTCTTACTGGGCTAGTTGAGCTCACCCCTTTACTTTCATTGTTCTCTTCAAGAAATTAGAACGTAGCCGGAACTAGTCGGGGAATAGAGTGATGGCCCGAGATAGTGTTATAGTAGTCCTCACTATCCTATAAAATAGTATGACAATAAATGTAATGAGGACTCCATTTGAGTTTGGATATTGTCTAGAAGATAATATTCATGTAAAAACTCTCAGCTCATGTTGTATAATTAAGTTTGTATTTGTATTCAGTACCATGTATTTGGCGACCCAATATGGGTGATGTATACCTATTTTGGGGGCGTCACAGTTGGTATCAAAGCCATAGAAAAGAGCCCCGAGCCTTTATCTGGTGACTTCCAAGTCTTGGGATGCACCGAAGCCAGACTTTCTGTAGGGGACGCCGTGAGTAACAGTGGCAAGTTGATAGGTATCATTGTGAGGTGCTATCCAAGTCCTGGATGCGGGTCACAGTTGGTATCAAAGCTTAGGGATATGATCCCTGGCTGAAATGTGAGACAAGAACTAGGAGGGGAGAGATGAGGAATTCCTTCGCTAGTATGACCTACCAAAGATTATTTGGTATTTAATTGGTCGGTCAGAGCATAGGGATAATATGTGATATGTCAATTAACCCTTGTTTTGTGGCAGTGTTTGAAAATGGCATCTGAAAATGTTGAGATCAACAATGAAGCACATGAGACCGTTGAGTCACCAACGATCAATACCCAGGATAATGTGCAACAGGAAGATAATAATCCTCAGGTAAACAACCACACCGATCAAATGATGAACGATGGGATGTTCAGAAGCTTTATGCAATTCATGCAAAATTAGGCGAGAGCGGCTCCTGTCCAAAATGCAGGTAGAAACACTAGCAACTCTCGGACGGTCACCGCTAAGCAGTTCAAGGAGCTGGGACCACCGGAGTTTGTTGGAGAGCCAAAACCACTTAAGGTGGAGACATTGATAAAGCAGATCACCAAGATATTTGATGTCTTGGAATGCTCCGAGGAGCAAAAGGTTCCCTTTGCCACCTTCATATTGCGAGGAGAGGCAGATTACTGGTGGGAATCTATAAAGCGTACTAAACCTGCCGCACTGAAAATGTCTTAGGAGAAGTTCCAAGAGCTGTTCAATGATAAATACTTTCCCAAAAGTATTCGTCACATGAAGGAAGTGGAGTTTATCAAGTTGGAGCAAAACAATATGACCGTGTCACAGTACGAAGCTAAGTTTGCTGAGTTGTCCTGGTTTGCGCCCCACTTGGTTGATAATAAGGAGAGAATGACGCGGATTTTTCTAAGAGGTTTGAAACCCGAGATACGTCAATACTTAATTTCTCACAAACTGTATTTGTATTCAGATGTTGTAAATAGGGCTCAATTATTGGAGCGCGATAATGAGTCAACCCAACCCAGAGAGAGCAGCTGACAAGTCGATAATACCAATGGTAGCAGTTATAGAAGCAATGACAACAAACGTGGAGGGAATCAACATGCCAGAAATGGTAACCACTCCGGTGGTAATCATGGCCAAGATAATAGAAGTGGAAATTTTAAGAAGAGGAGATTCAATAATGATGGAAAGACGTCAGCAACAACACCTGTTGTTAAGGAAGGAGAATGGCCACCGGTCGTATGTTACAAATGCGGAGGGGAGGGACACATCAGTCCAAACTGTACGCAGCAGTCCAAAGCATGTTACAATTGTGGAAGAGAAGGTCACCTAGCCCAATTTTGTCAGGCACCAAAGTAAAGTCCAGCTAGGATGGAGGCATCAAAGGCTGTCCCAGACAAGACAAAACCGGTAGTTCAAAGGAGAGCGTTTGTCGTAACCTCCAAAAAAGTGAGGAATCCAAATGACGTGATCACGGGTAAGCTAATCATAAACTCTTGTGAAGCATATACCTTATTTGATACCGGTTCTACCCATTCTTTTATTTCCCCTACTTGCGCTCCACGTTTAAATTTGACTACGGAGAAATTAGACTTTGACTTATGATAAGTAGGATTTTTACCTACTTATGGAGTACCAATTCATTCGAACTATGCCCATCTCAAGTACATTTTAGTCTAGTTTAGATGCATTTCATGTTAATTTGGATTGCACGTTCTTAAA
This sequence comes from Panax ginseng, assembly GCA_020205605.1. Lineage (NCBI taxonomy): Eukaryota > Viridiplantae > Streptophyta > Magnoliopsida > Apiales > Araliaceae > Panax > Panax ginseng. The sequence continues at coordinate 12,262,213 of CM035141.1, read as the reverse complement.
ACTCTTTTTGGTGAATAAGTGCAGGAATCGGCCTGTTTTGGTGGTGATTTGGAGCATAAGGCAAATGGATGCTTGAAACGAGGTAAAAAGATGGGATATGCATGGCATGAAGGTGCATTGGTGCACGGAAATAGAGCATAACAGAGCAAGCAGCAGCACTAGGAAAACAGAAACCAAGACCTGCAGAGTTCAAGCTGCGCGGCTGCGCGACAAAATAGACTTGAAGACGCGCGCCCGCGCGATCACCCAGCCAGATCTTGGATGCTACTGTAAGTCTCGTGGCCGCGAGACAGACAATCCTATGGAGCGCATTACCGGCGCCGAGAGAGCAAACCGAACATATGAACCTCTTTGAAAGTCTCGCGCGCCGTAGAGACTATCATTTGGAAGAGAGCGCGGCCGCTGATGTCGATGTCTGATGTTGCTGATGTGTTATTTTATTTCCAAATTTTAAAGGTTGTAATTGATTTAAAACGATTCCTGATTGGTGTCAGGGGTATCATTCGACATTTTATTAGTTTTCATGTAACTTTACATCGTAATTAGGGTTTTTACTCTCTAGGGAGGATTCCAACGTAGAAGGAGGCGATAACGCTACTTTTCTACTCCTTCTTGGGATTTCTCTACGAGAGCGGATTATTAACGTTAGTTTTTGCTGGAATCTTATGATGATTGAATATTGATGTGTATTCAGCAATTGGGTTTGATAGTTTCATCTTTCATCTTTCATCTTTCAATTGTTGCTTATTGATCATGTTTAACTTTGATCCCATAATGGCTTTTGGTTCAGTCATGAACTAAACTCCATTATGGGATTCTAACGGATTTTATTATGTAGTTTGATTGCATGCTTAAATGCTGGGTTGTTTTGCATATTATATGGGATGTCTGTCATGATTATTTTTCATACATGAATGCTTGATCACCATTCGTTTCAGTATTTGTATGGAATTGACAATGAACATGCAAATATGGACTGTAATCATGATAGTATACGTATATAGGGCTGTGTTATATGGCTTATGTATTTCGTGAACCAGATAGACATATATTGTTTCACCGTATAAGTTAAGATAAGAGCTTGAACTTAAAATCAATATAGTTGCAATTTCACATAGACATATAGTGATGTTGGTTATATTGATGATTACATAGAGTCTATCATCTGTGGATGTTGTGTAAGTAGGTCTTAGTGCATTGAAAAATGGCTAATACTCTTTTAGTGCTCTTGGCTACTTTCCTATAATATGTGAACAAGTCAGGCATGATAGTGGCGATTGAATGAAATAGTAAATGAAGTTAGAATCCCATTAATTCAAATAACATTTATTATATCGTTTATATTATTTTAGTTGTTATTTGCAATTCAAGAATCAACCAAGTTTAATCTTTAGTGTGAGCATATAAATATAGTGATTTAATTAATGAATAGTAGTTTAAGTTAAACAACATTCTCTCGTGGGATCGATACTTTACTTGCTCAGACATTTGTTGATGCATGTATGCTTGCATGAGTTAGAGCTCTTTTGTTAGTCGAAAAAGAGGCAACAAGTTTTGGCGCCTTGAATTCTTTGGGAAAGGCATTTAATTTAGTATTATTATGATTAGTTTTAAGCTATATTGTATGACTTAGACAATTCTAGTCTTATCTCATTTCAGTTTTTGTTTTTGTTTGTGAAGTTGAATAATTTTTATAGCACACGGTCAACCAACCCCGAATTAATAATTGCTCGCTCAGATAATATAAACGGGAAAGAAATTTGGAAAGCGGGTGTACGAGAAATTTACAAGAACAGCTTGGAAAACACGATAACTAACATGGCGGTACCGAGGCACAAGGAGAAGATCAAAGAGAGGAGCATCGGGCTCGAAAGAGTGTTCCATGCCCAATATCAATGGACTCTGATCAAAGATAGTCGAGATCAAATGATAGCGTACCAATACTTTCGAGATCAAGACTAGCACTATTCAAATGGTGCAGAACACAGTTCAGTTTGGGGGTGCTGCTACGGATGATCCGAATGAACATCTATTGAGTTTCATTGAAATTTGTGATACATTCAGATACAACGGTGTGACGGAGGATGCTATTCGACTAAGGTTGTTCCCATTTTCATTGAGGGATAAAGCAAAAAGTTGGCTTCATTCTTTGCCAGCAGGATCTATAACTACATGGGAGGATTTAGCACAGAAATTCTTAGCTAAGTTCTTCCCAATGGCTAAGACTGCAAAGATGAGGACAGCTATCTCTCAATTTGAGCAACAACAGGGCAAGTCGTTACATGAAGCATGGGAGAGATACAAAGATATGCTGAGAAAGTGCCCACATCACGGTATGCCAGATTGGATGGTAATTAACACGTTCTATAATGGATTGGGATGGCAGTCGAGACCGATTGTAGATGCAGCTACTGGAGGTGCATTATGGGCAAAGAACTATGAGGAAGCCTATGATCTTATCGAGATAATGGCATCAAATGATTTTCAGAATCCTACATCCCGAATGCCACAAACCAAAGTTGCGGGTGTGTTTGAAGTTGATGCCATTACTCAGCTATCAGCACAGATGGAAGCTATGGCAAAGAAGATAGATACTTTGGTTGAAGGAAAGGTAAAGACGGTTTCCTACATATGTGAGATTTGTGTGGGGTCACACTCGACGGACCAATGTGCTATCATCTCAGAATCAGTACAGTATGTGAGCAACTACAGAAAAGTTCAAGGCCAATTTCAGAACACATACCACCCCAACAACAGAAATCATTCAAATTTTAGTTGGTCGAATAATCGAGGGAATCAGCAAGCTCAGTTTCAACCAAACAATCAATTTCAGTACAATGGCCATGGTAAATTATAATTTAATCCTAGACCACCCTTTCCGCAAGGATTTTCTCAACAACAACAGCAAAATCACACTCCAACTGTACCTCAGCAAGAAAAGAAATCAAAAGTGGAGGAGATGATAATGAAATACATGGAAAACACAGAAGTTATGATCAAGAGCTAAGCAGTGGCTATAAAGAACCTGGAAACTTAAATGGGGCAGATGGCAAACATGCTTACTAACAGGCCCCAGGGTTCATTGCCAAGTAACACGGAGACGAATCCAAGAAGAGAAGGAAAGGAACAATGTCAAACGATTACATTGAGATCTGGGAAAGAGACACTGTCATTCATCAGAAGTCGCGCTACCGCGAGAGAGTGTATCGAGGAGAGAAGCTACCGCCGCGAGTGGTAGGAACCAGATAATGAGCAGGAAAATTTGGAGAAATCTGGGGATCGGCTGGAAGAGAAAGACAAAGTAGGCTCAGAGGAGACAGTTAAGAGTCCAGTACCACCAATGCACATTCAGGTTCCATATCCGCAACGATTAATAAAGAAAAGGGACGATAAACAGTTCAACAAATTCTTGGAGGTGTTCAAAAAGCTGCAGATCAATATACCCTTCACCGAGGCATTGGAACAAATGCCTAGCTACGCCAAGTTTATGAAGGGTATCTTGTCAAGGAAGAGGAGATTAGATGAGTTTGAGACAGTAGCCTTGACAGAGGAATGCAGTGCAGTGCTTCAATAGAAATTACCTCCAAAGTTGAAGGATCCAGGCAGTTTCACAATTCCATGTACTATAGGAAAGTTGAACTTTAGTAAGTGTTTATGTGATCTTGAGGCAAGCATAAATTTGATGCCCTTGTCAGTGTTTAATCAGTTGGGATTACCGGATCCAAAACCCACAAACATTGCATTACAGCTAGCTGACAGATCGATTACATATCCACAAGGAATTGTTGAGGATGTGTTGGTAAAGGTAGACAAGTTTATTTTTCTAGCTGATTTCATCATTTTAGACTACGAGGAGGACAAAAGCATACCAATAATATTGGGAAGGCCCTTTTTGGCCACAGGCAGAACGTCAATAGATGAGCAGAAAGGTGAACTTACTATGCATGTCCAGGATCAAGAGATTACTTTCAACGTCTTTAAAGCAATCAATTTACCAATAGATGAAGAAGAGTGCTTTCTAGTTGACGTGGTGGACTGGTGCCTACAGGATGAAGTACAGAAATCCAGGGATTATAGACCATTGATATATGCAACGGGTAAAATTGTAGATTTGAAGGAAAAGCCATTAACGGAAGATGAGGTCATGAAATTTGAGGGTGCAAAGAATACGAAGGAAAGCACCACAATTCCAACGGTGAAATGAATTCAAAGACAGTCAAGCTAATTGACTATAACTTAGCGCTGAATGGGAGGAAACCCATTATTATTCTATCCCTTGCTTAGTCTTTAATATTTCATTTTGAGTTATTTCAGTAGTTATATCAAACTCCTTTTTAATTGGATACCATTATTCATGCGTAAGTTTGTGACAAGAATGGCGATGAGAATGCTTGCATCCTGTTAATAATATGAAATCATTAAGTCATGCCTTAACATGGTACATTAATATCTATGCAGGAACCATCACTGGATAACAGGCAGAATGGAAATGAACACCGCGTGGCCACGGGGCACAAGCCTATGAAAATCGCGCGCCTGCGCGTCAAGCCGATATGGTTAACAATCTGAAAAACTCGCGGCCACGTGACCCAGGAAGGAGAAAATCTCGTGACCGCACGTCCAGATAAGAAATCCACCCAATGTTTCTGTAAGTCTCGTGCCCGCGCACCCAGCTTAGTCAACAAGCTAGCGGCTGTGCGCGACACCGGGTTAAGACAGATTTGGCTGATTTAAAACAAAGTTGGGGACCATTTGGACTCTCATTTGGGATATCAACAGAAGCGAAATTCTCTCCTTTTCCATAACTCACGTCGTTATCTCTTCATCAGTTACAATTTCGTGTCGTACATCTCGCTATTAATCAACCACGATTCTCTCCTCATTCAAAGTCCATCTCTCCTCAACTTCTCTAACAGTGCTATAAAGCTAGGGTTTCTATGTGGGAGTGCAGAATCAAGAGTGAGAGCTATCAATTTCAAGCTTTTCTTCCTACCCAATTATATAATCTATGTAATTACTAGCAAATACAAATGGGGCCTAAGCGAGCACAATATATCGCGTCGTCTTCTTCATCCTCTGCGGGCAGTCAAGAGGCTGACATTGTAGATCACGAAAAATTCCTTAATTTGGAAGCTCAACAAGAGTACTACCGCATTGTGGCGAAAACATTCGTTAAGGAGCGAGGATTCAAGACGCCAAGTCAGGATGGTCAGTTGTGCGCCATGATTCGAGAGAGAGGTTGGGTGGACTGACGGCGACTCCAATACCCAGTCCTATGATCATAGTTCGTGAATTCTATGCCAATGCCAAGGTGACTATGAGCGGATTATCTCTGGTTCGGGGTAACGAGGTAAATTATAGGCCCCGTGTTATTCGATCAATTTTAAAAATTACGGATGCACCGCCTTGGGTCGCTTAATTGATAATCGGTGCTCATTTGGAGACCGATACATATGGAGCCGATCATTGCAGTTATGTGTGCGGGTACAAAATGGACGATAAAGTTGGCACAACACACCATGTTATTCCCGGTTGCAAAGACAAAATCGCTATGCAAAAGCGTGGAACTTGTTCATATGTGCCATGCTCTTGCCTTCAGCCCATCAGCACGAAATATTAGCGGAGAGGGCACGTCTTCTGTGGGGCATAATCACAGGAAAATACATTGACATTGGTCATCTCATTCACGAGAATATGTTGCGCTATTTACGGGGAACAACGATTGGGAGCATTCCACACGCATCCGTGGTAGCCATGTTTTGTGCTAATCAGGGATGCAACTGGGGAAACAAACAGATGCAATACCCAAGCCAGGACATTACTCATGCCACGATCGAAAAGTTCGAAGACTGGGCAGGTGGTGTACCGCATACACGAGGACTAGGATTCATCCTTAATCCTATTTTTCCAGAACAACAACCCCGCGAAAAATGACGAGGCGGGTCTGGCCACGCGACGCGCTACGTTACCCTATGGTGATCGATGACTTCAGAAGGTTAGAGCGCAAGGTTGATGCCATGTATGACAATTTGGGCACATTTTCGATGGGACTCACAAGAGCTTTAGCCGAAGCATTTGTGCAACAAGGAACAACACAAGAATGGCCTCAGTTTGGAACAGCAGCACCATATCCACCACCGGACTCACCACCCGAGGAGGGTGGCACCACCGATAACTAGGGGAGTTTTCATACCTTTTACCTTCATTCAATAGGGACATTGAATATTTTAAGTTTGGGGGTATTAGGTAGTAGTTAGTAATTTTTTTTATTAGTTCTACATGATTAGTTTAATTTTTATGTGCATGTTTAGTTTCACATTTCAGCACATAGTTTCATGTTGCTTACCTCACAGTCCTTGCCGTTTAAAAAAAAATTGTCTAGCCAATGATGAAAGTGAAGTTTTTAAATGAATTCTGAATATTTTGGATAACTTGAGCTGAGTTATAACGTTTTATACAACAAAATTCATAATGCTGTATACATGCTCTCGGTTTGCACAAATGGGTTCACAAGCACTTGTAGGTATATGAAACACGTGTGTTTTGCTCAACGGAAAAATGTAGTGTTAAAAAGAGAAATATGTAAAAAAGTGGCTTGGAGATTGTATAAAACATCGATTTTTTTAAACTCTGGGAAAACATGGGGTAGCAGTGTGCCTAAGGGGATTGTCTCTACACCTAGCGCCCTAAGGTCTTTCATGATCTGGGAGTCGTTGGTCGAAAGCTCGCTAAGGGGTAGCAGTGTGCCTAATAGAGTAAGACATTGAATAGTCATGTAGAAAAATAAAGAAAAGAAAAATAGCAATAAACACCGCAAGAAAGAGCGAAATTCTCCCTCGTGTGTAGAATAAAGCAGATAAACTCATTGTTGAACCTTAGTTTATTTTAAGATGTTGGAATAGTTCATGTCGCATATATAAACATAAGTCTTGATTTATGCTATAATTTTTCTGGTTTGAGCAAGATAGCATGAGCATTCTACACCTAAATCAAGTATTGGGCGAACACAACACACACACACAGCATCTGTATAGCATTGGTGAATTATTTGCGTATATGACATTATGCCTACAGTTTGGATTGAATTTGTATTCTCAAATCTAGAAAAACTTCGCTGAGGCAAATTGGACTGAATGCCTATAATGGTTGGGACAATGTGAGAATTAAGTGCATAATAATGTACTTGCATTTTTCATTATTCATTAGTATGCATTGCTTGAGGGCAAGCAATGGTTCAAGTTTGGGGGTATTTGATAAGTAGGATTTTTACCTACTTATGGAGTACCAATTCATGCGAACTATGCCCATCTCAAGTACATTTTAGTCTAGTTTAGATGCATTTCATGTTAATTTGGATTGCACGTTCTTAAAACTCCTTTTGGTGAATAAGTGCAGGAATCGGCCTGTTTTGGTGGTGATTTGGAGCATAAGGCAAATGGATGCTTGAAATGAGGTAAAAGGATGGGATATGCATGGCATGAAGGTGCATTGGTGCAAGGAAATAGAGCATAACGGAGCAAGCAAGCAGAGAGTAGGAAAGCGTAAAACCAGACCCCAGAGAGTTTTGCAGCCTGTGCGCTGGCAAAATAGATTGAAGACGCATACCGCACGCGATCACCCAACCGGATCTTGGATGTTATCGCAAGTCTCGCTACATGTGCGAGACAGACAAGCCTATGGAGCGCGCGCCCGCGCGTGAGAGCAGCCGAACATATGAACCTACTGCAAGTCTCGCTAGAGACTACTATCATAAAGAAGAAGCTGCTACATGCTGATGTCTAATGTTGCTGATGTGTTATTTTATTTCCAAATTTTAAAGGTTGTAATTGATTTAAAACGATTCCTGACTGGTGTCAGGGGTATCATTCGACATTTTATTAGTTTTCACGTAACTTTACATCGTAATTAGGGTTTTTACTCTCTAGGGAGGATTCCAACGTAGAAGGAGGCGATAACGCTACTTTTCTACTCCTTCTTGGGATTTCTCTACGAGAGAGGATTATTAATGTTAGTTTTTGCTGGAATATTATGAGGATTGAATATTGATGTGTATCCAGCAATTGGGTTTGATAGTTTCATCTTTCATCTTTCATCTTTCAATTGTTGCTTATTGATCATGTTTAACTTTGATCCCATAATGGCTTTTGGTTCAGTCATGAACTAAACTCCATTATGGGATTCTAACGGATTTTATTATGTAGTTTGATTGCATGCTTAAATGCTGGGTTGTTTTGCATATTATATGGGATGTCTGTCATTATTGTTTTTCATACATAAATGCTTGATCACCATTCGTTTCAGTATTTGTATGGAATTGACAATGAACATGCAAATATGGACTGTAATCATGATAGTATACGTATATAGGGTCGTGTTATATGGCTTATGTATTTCGTGAACTAGATAGACATATACTGTTTCACCGTATAAGTTAATGTGAGACCCCAGATTTTATGAATAAATATTTAATTTTCTCGAAATAATTTTTTTTAATATTATGGTGTTGATTTGATGTAATGTTTTAGTTGTGGGTAATATTTATAAATTTTGCAAAGTAAGCAAGTGGTTATATAATATTTTATTGGTCGGGGAATATTCTTTCTGTCGGGGAATATCCGTACGATGGTATAATCATTGGTGGACCCCGTAACGAAATTATTGTCGGATTAAGAAAACGACAAAAATACTTTATGAAAATAACGGTGGAGGTGTTACCGTTAAAACTGTTGAACTACCCTAATTAGTAAAAAGTAAAAGATGAATATGGCGTAGTTGCACAGTAGCACATGGTATTGATTATTGATGCTTACGTGAGAAGTCACTCAGCTATACTCAATTATTGCTACAGTAATTGTTGTATCATATTTCTCATATTATTGATTCAATTATTGTTACAGTATCATCTGCATTATATGATATATTATTAAATCAATAATTGAGACGGCAAAGTTATTCATATTATTATTTGCAATATTGACAATGTCTAGAAGTTCTGTCAAGGAGAGGTTTGGTCACCTAATTGCGCGCCAATAAGGAGAAATCCTTATCGGAATGCCCCATCTTTCCTGGGAACGACCTAGTTGTTAAATATTGTGAATTATAATATTAATGATGAATAAGTTCCTATTGATTAAAGATGAATTTTATAGTTCTATTGTGTTGGACTTATTTGTGTTAATATAATTGATGTCTGGAGGATATATTGTTCAATTGGGTATTCGGGACACTTTTCGTGTCGGAGTTACTATTCATGAGTTACTATTCTCGAGTTACTATTTACGAGTTACTATTCATGAGTTACTATTCATGAGTTACTATTCACGAGTTACTATTCATGAGTTACTATTCATGAGTTACTATTCACGAGTTACTATTCATGAGTTACTATTCACGAGTTACTATTCACCCGGTTACTATTCACTCTAGTATTGTGCATTCGGGTATTTGGGTACAATATTATTCCATGAGGAGATGTGCTAATTTTTCAAACCGTTGGTTGAAGATATAATAGTAAGTCAATATGGACCGCTGGTGGAGTTATAATAGTAAATCAATATGGATCGCTGGTTTAAAGTTTTAATAGTAAATCAGTATGGACCGTTGTTTTGGTTTTAATAGTAAACCAATCTGGATCGTCCGTTTAATAGTAAATCAATCTGGACCGTTCATGAATTAGTTACTATTCATTCCATTTTTCTATAAATAGAAGCTCATTCCTTCATTATTTCTTACGAATTCACTAAAACTCTAGAGAGAATTATAAGAGAACCTATAAAAATGTATTCTGCTATTTCCCTACTCTTATATTCAGTTTCTTTTACGGTAAGGGGTGTTATTTCTTTCTTTCGTCTTAATGAAGAGAACTTATGTTATTCCAATATTTATTATTCTGTTGGAATAACCTGTATACGCGGGCTACCCTATACATGGTGACATTCTTCTAATATTCCGTTCTTTATTATTTTGTCGGAATATCATGTTTGTGCGTTTACGCCGGACCTGGTTCCATTATTTATTATTTTGTCAGAACATCCTGTCTGTACGTTTACACCGGACCTGGTTCCATTATTTATTATTCTGTCGGAATATCTTGTCTGTGTGTTTACGCCGGACCTGGTTCTGTGACAACCCGAAAATCCGGATTGTCCATAAATTAAGATTTAAAGAATTAGTTATTAATAAAATGAATTTTTATTAATACTATTTTGTGCTATTTGTTTATTAATCGTTTTATAACCTAGAATGATTATTAATCGGGAGGATTCTGGCTACGAGCTAGATTGAACGAGTAAGAATTTTCAAGACGAAAATAAAAGTTTTTCGGGAACAAAATATTTTCAGGGAAAAAGACGAAATAGGCATTATTCATCCGTTTCTGCTCGGAGATTTATTTTGAAATTCTGAGAAGTTATAGATTACGTAAAATGTTGAGACGTGATGGAATATTTAATAATATTTCAGTTATGGCCAAAGACGAAATATCCAAAAATATTTGGATTCCGAGAATCGCAGTTTTTAAAACTGTTGGACGAAACCCGAAAGACGGAACTACGAAACTTAAGGGCTAAGCAAACTTGAGGGCTAAGTTAACTTAGTCCTTAAGTCTTGAATAATAAGGAGGTGTGAATAGTGATTTTAAGGGCAAAATAACTATTTTGCCCCTAACCTTGAAAATCTATAAATAGGAAGCTTAATCTCATTTGAATGGGATTTTGAAAATCCTACACTTTGAGAGAGAAAGTGAGAGAGTTCGGAAGGGGGAAGAGAAGGAGAAGAAGGAAGAAAAGCTTGCTCGTGAGCAAACTTTGTCCGACGAAGGAAGATTAAAGAAGAAAGGTAATCTGAAAACCTAACTTCTAGATAATTTTTCTTTAAGTTTTTATGTTAAAAACATAGTTTAAATGAGAATAAGGGGTAAAAGATATTGAGAATGATTTCATATGGTTGAAATCATGAGAAAAGAAGAAATAAGAAATAAGAAATTTAGTTTATAAATTTCTTAAGGAAGTATAAGATTCGTAAGGATTTTGAGCGATCCGAATGAATCTTATGAATGAGTGGGTTAAATAAGTAAGGAATGGTGTTCTATAACATCAAATTCCAAGAAAAAGTGAAATCGTAATCCAAAATATCGATTAAAAATGAAGAACAAACGAAGAACACGAAGAACGTTATTGATAGACAAATTTAAAACCATCGTAGTATAAATGTTGTTGATGGACAAGTTTAAAACCATCGCGTATAAGTTAGTTGCTTATTGCTTGGTTAGGAACGGTAGAAACGTTCATGAAGAACGGATTAAAACTAAGCTATAACGAAGTTATGGTGAAAATTTTGTAAAAGAAGAACGAATATTTAAAAGTTAGTAAATGAACCCGAACGTGTAGGGTTTCATAAGAATGCGAGAGAACGTATAAAACGTGAGTCGTGGACTCAAGAATGAACGAATTCCGAGTTCGGATGACCGAATTACGAACGAACGAACGAAGAACGTTAAAAATGTTCAAATGAACGAAGAGCGAAGATTAAGCCAATTGAATGGCATGTTAATGAATTCAGAACGAATTTCTATCCGTGGGTAATCGAAGTACGTAAGATAAAGAAGAAAATGTCTTTGGAACGACCTCATTTCGAGTTATAATGAAGAAGTTATGAGATCGTAAGGTACGCATCTCAAACTTGATGAAAGACTTAGAAAAATTTTCTAGGTTTTATACTCGGTGCCACAGCGCCGGATAGACTTCGAGAAGTGGCGCCGCAGCGTGAACTCAGCCATAATCTTCTGGAGAGTGGTGCCGCAGCGCAAGAGATAACAAAGGACTTGGCGCCACAGCGCCATCCCGGGAAGAGAGGAGAGAGAAGTAGGTCGCTGCCATGCATGAGGAAAGGAAGGGCACGGCCTGCATGACTCGGTGAGGCAATGCCTAGAAATGAGATTTTTAGTTCTCAATTACTGGAGGATGTGCAAGAAAGAAATATGAACATATAGTTCACCTAAAATAATGCTTAAGCAAGCGAGTTAAACCTTTAGTAAAGGTTGAACGGAAAGATTTAACGAGATTATAAGATAAAGAATGCAAACGCGGGTTACAGAACTGATATTCAGGGACTGTAGTCGCGATGAACAAACGTGAGGGATTACTATGATTGTGATTCCTTAGACATTGAGTGATGTAGGTAACGAGTAACATTTCGATGTTATGTTGTGGTAATGAGAGATAAGTGTAAAGCGTATAGACGCTATGAACGCAACGTTGTTGCGATGAACGATCGGTCTTAGCATACAACGGACCGTATGACTATGACATTAAGAAAGAATAATGAACATGGGGTTCATGGGATGGATAACGATGAATGCAATTGAAACCTTGATTAAAGGTTGAGTGAGAGATTAAGAGACGAGCAACGTGAACGTTGAATACGTAAACGATTCTCGTGAATCGTATTCACGTCGGACGAACATTCTAAGTATACCCTGGTTGTATGACTTAGACGTTGGTGAAGGTAGTAAGTTCATATGAAATGTTTAACGCTATGACCTCATAGTATTGACATTGAACGATCGTTCCAAGTATACAAAATACTATATGACTTAGACGATAAGAAATGAATCCTGAGATATGGTAATTACTTGCCAGAAAGCCATAAGGAATAAGAAATTAACTTAACGAACATTATAATTTAATTGTTCGTATAAGTTAAGAGAAAGTTAGGTTGTGGTACAATCGTAGCCTTTGATGGTTGACATATGGGAGCTGGGCTAAACAATTCCTTCAGAGAGCGAAGGTATATATGAAACTGGCAACCGATCTAACTCATTATGTGGGCAGTGTAGACGAGACGGGAACTTGTTTGTTGGTTGTTTGTGGGAAACCACTCAGAGTACCATATGGACTACTAGCAGAGAAGCGATGTGTGCTGAGTCCTAGAGAAGTATAAGAAGAAGATAAGAATGTAAATCATCAAAGATGATGAACGTTTTGAGTAATACATCTCCGTATGTCATGAAACCGTAAACCGATAATGAAAGTTAGTCGCGTAAAATTATACTGTAAGAACGCGAACCTTAAGAAGTAAAGTTAAGTAAACCAATGCGTAAGTCAAGTATATGACTAATTGGTGTATTTGTTATTTCCTTATGTGTTATAGGGATTGAATGAATGGCGATTCGGCGTAAGTCGTAGAAGTGTCTTGTGAAGGCAAGTTTCCTAACTTCATTCATATTTTAAATGAATGCTAGTTTCTAAAACTTCTCAGATGTTGAACTTGATAAGTTCTGTCTATGTGCGAATGTGTGATATTTGTACAAGGGGGTAGAATGTATAAGGCCTTGTGCCATAATTTGAACACTTCGGTGTTTCTGTGAGATGAACTGTTCTATATTTGAACTGTTCAATATGAGCATGTTCTGTTTATACATGAACCATTATTGTCAAGTCTGTGCTATTGATTCTGGCCAGACAGAATGTGCATGAAAGAGAGTAAAGAATGAATGTATTTCAAAGTGCATGTAATTAATGTTTTAAGATGATAGGAATCAAGACTATTCCTATTATTCAAGCTGCTTCGTAACATTTGTTCGGTTATTAAAGTCTAAAAAGAATGTTTAAATTCTTGAAGTTGTTTGTTAAACTATTATGACTTGCTGGGCAATTGAATGCTCACACTTACTTTAAATGAAAAACATTTTCAGCGAACGATGTTAGAAGAACTTAAGGATCCCGTATAGATCAAGCTGACGGTATCCAGATGAAGTGTCATTCAGAATATGAATGAGCGAGAAGATCAAGTGAAGACTTGTAATGTAGAAAGATGAGAATTAAACTATAGAATAGTTTAATGAACGATTATGTATCCTTGGTGGAGAATAAAAGTCACTCGTGCAAGATGTAAAGAATAATGTAATTATCATTATTTGTAATGAGAAAAGCTATAAGGTTTTCGAACCTGGGATTTGAGAGTGTATGTTGTTATATTTCAATATATAATGATGTATGCAGAATGAATGATGTACAAGTGACGTACGGAATCCGGATGTGAAGATATATCGGATTTCGGGACGTTACAGGTTCCATCCTTTATTATTTTGTTGGAATATCCTGTCTCTGCGTTTTACGCCGGACCTAGTTCCGTTATTTATTATTCTATTGGAATAACCTGCCTATGCGGTCTATCACATGCCTGGTGATTTCTTTTGTTATTTCATTCTTTATTATACTCAGTTGGTTAAAACTTTGACTTCTATACTCCATGAAATTAGTGGAATATCCTTGATATTTGCGCTTCATCCAGTATCTTTTCATAGAAATATTCTTCTAAGCATTCTTGAATTTTACTCTACAAAGCAGTATCATATTGACAATTTGGACGTTATCATTTCCTAGATAAATTAATTCTTGAACTTGTTTTATTGAATTCTTATATCATTGTCATCATCCTCATGTTTATATTATATTAAAAGTCATTTGTGGCCTGTAGTGCATAGATGGACTTGGTATGATTATGACCAGGGATTATTCGGTGTAATCATGACCGTAATGTTACAAATGATGTGGTAAAAGTCCTCATTGGCCTGTAGTGAATTGATGGACAGTTGTTGGCATGATCATGACCATTAATGAATACACAAATATTCTTGGCGCGTAGTGTATGGATAATTGTGGTCGTGATACTAAATAATATCCTTGGCCGTAGTGTAGGGATGATTCGATGATGTGGATTATTTATTAAGCTGAGTCCCAGCGATAAAAGTGATGAAAAACCTTTTAAATTATAAAAGATAGTAGATTTTATTCTCTTCAGGAAATGAGAACGTAGCTGGGACTAGTCGGGGAACAGGGTGATGGTCCTAGATGGTGCATTAGTAGTACTCACTATTCTGTGAAATAGTGTGATAATAATTGTAATAAGGACTCCTTTTGAGTTTGTATAATCTCTAGTAGGCAATATTTGTATTCAAACTCACAGTTTATGTTTTGTCGTATTGTGCACGATAGTTGTATTATTAAGTTGTATTTTAATTCTGTACCATGTATATAGCGACTCAAGATGGGTGATGTATACCTAATTTTGGGGGCGTCACAGTTGGTATCAAAGCTTAGGGATATGATCGCTGGCTAAGATGTGAGAATAGAACTAGGAGGGGAGAGACGGGGAATTCCTTCGCTAGTATGACCTACCTAAGTTTTTTTTGTGGTATTTAATTGGTCGGTCAGAATATAGGGATAATATGTTACATGTCAATTAACCTTTTGTTTTGTGGTAGTATCTGAAAATGACATCTGAGAATGTTGAGAATAGCAATGGAGCACAGGAGACCGTTGATTCACCACATATCAATAATCAGGATAATGTGCATCCGGAAGGCGACAATCCTCCTGTAAACAACACTGATCAATTGACGAATGATGGTACGTTTAGGAGCTTTTTAGAATTCATGCAACATCAGGCGAAGGCGGCTCCTGTTCATAATGCAGGAGGAAACAATGGCAACCCACGGTTGGTCACCACTAAGAAATTCAAGGAGCTGGGACCACCGGAGTTTTTGGGAAAGCCAGAACCACTTAAGGCAGAGACGTGGTTAAAGCAGATCACCAAGATATTTGATGTCTTGGGATGCTCCGAGGAGCAAAAGGTTCCCTTGCCACCTTTATGTTGAGTGAAGAGGCAGATCACTGGTGGGAATCTGTAAAACGTACCCAACCTGACGCACTCAAGATGTCTTGGGAGAAGTTCCAAGAGCTGTTCAGTGACAAGTACTTTCCCGAAAGCATTCGTCACATGAAGGAGGTGGAATTTATCAAGTTAGAGCAAAACAACATAACCGTGTCGCAGTACGAAGCCAAGTTTGCCGAGTTGTCCCGATTTGCATCCCACTTGGTTGATAATGAAGAGAGAATGATGCAGATGTTTTTAAGAGGTTTGAAGCCGGAGATACGTCAATATCTTATTTCTCATAAACTGTGTTTGTATTCAGATGTTCTAAATAGGGCTCAATTAGTGGAGCGCGATAACGAGTCAAAGCAACCAAAAGAGAGTAGCCAGAAAAATGATAATACCGGTGATAACAGTCATCAAAGCGGTGACAATAAGCATGGAGGGAATCAACATGCCATAAATGGTAACCACTTCGATGGTAATCATGGTCAAAATAATAAGAATGGACATTTCAAGAAGAGGAGATTCGACAATGATGGAAAGACGTCAGCACCAGCACCCGTTGTTAAGGAAGGAGAATGACCACCTATCATATGCTTCAAATGTGGAGGGGAGGGACACATCAGTTCAAACTGCGCGATGTCGTCCAAAGCATGCTATAATTATGGAAGAGAAGGTCACTTAGCCCGATTTTGTCATTCACCGAAGACAAGTTCAGCTAGGATGGAGGCACCAAAGGATGTCCCAGACAAGCCAAAGCCAGTAGTTTAAGAGAGAGCATTTTTTTTCGTGACGAGGAACCTGAATAAAATTATCACGAGTATGTTAGTCAGAAACTCTTGCGAAGTCTATACCGTATTAGATACCGGTTCTACTCACTCTTTTATTGCACCTAGTTGTGTTCAATGTTTGAAGTTAACTCCATAGAAGTTAGACTTTGATATATCTGTTTAAACTCAGTTGGGAGAAACCTTCGTTACCTCCACTATTTATAAATCTTGTTCAAATCAACA
Organism: Panax ginseng; assembly: GCA_020205605.1. Lineage (NCBI taxonomy): Eukaryota > Viridiplantae > Streptophyta > Magnoliopsida > Apiales > Araliaceae > Panax > Panax ginseng. Next base: position 12,245,543 of record CM035141.1, on the reverse strand, counting down.
CTTTCACGTTACCTGTCGATCTTATCTCTTTGAAAATACTTGCCTTTGATGTGATTTTTGGAAACAATTGGTTAACTACTCATCATGCTTTTCGTAAGGTTGTTATCTTTTATACTCCTAACCAACCTGTTATGCGAATTCAAAGTAACCAAACCACTAAAGTCAATCATTGTCATATGAAGCCATAAATAAAGAGCCCCGATCCTTTCGTTGTTGACTTTCTTGTGTGGAATGCACCGAAGCTAGACTTTCTGTAAGGCAACGTCGTGAATGATGATGGCAAGTTGATAGGTATCAATGTGACGTGTTATCCAAGTCTTGGATGAGAGTCACAATTTTGAATGGTATTTCTATTGTTAATAAATTTCCTAACGTATTCTTGAAGACTTCTTAGCCTACCCTTAGAGCGTGAAATCGAATTTTGTATTGACCTCAGTATAAAACCCATTTCTAAAAACCCTTAAACATTTATTCAACTAAAGCGAACGTAACATGTGCCAAAGATGTTGGCTCGAACTGTTGAAATATTATTATCATACCATCTAATACGATCCTGGAAAAGCGAACGTGGTAGCTGACACATTGAGTAGAAGATCATATGCAAGTACGAGTGCAATATTGTCAACGCAAAGGCCCATTTTGTATGACTTGCAAAGGATGGAGGTAGAGTTAAAAACTCCAGGGACCCATGTGATGATGGGGAATATACGAGTAGAACCGACTTTAATTGATAAAGTTAAAGCTGCTCAAGCTACATACTCAGAGCTGATGAATGTGAAGAGAAAGGTTCAAGAGGGCGTTATTCTAGAAGCAAGAATCGACGAAGAAAGGAAATTTCAACCCTCGATTTAATTGACCCATTTTAAATCCTCGATCAAGTAGGAACTGTGGCTTATAGACTCATTTTACCGCCAAGTATGTCGCGTGTTCATAATGTTTTTAACGTATCAATGTTACGTAAATATGTGGACGACCCGAACCACATTATTAATTTAGAACCGGACCAGATAGTAGAAGATTTAACGTATGAGAAGATAAGTGTTAACATCTTGGAAAAGAAGGATTATATTCGACGCTCAAAGTTTATACCTCAAGAGTTATAATTTGAAGTGAAGTCAAGGTATCCTCACATGTTCGGCATACCAGGTACGTACATAAATTTCGAGGGCAAAATTTCATAAGGAGGGGAGATTGTGAGACCCCAGATTTTATGAATAAATATTTAATTTTCTCGAAATAATTTTTTTTTAATATTATGGTGTTGATTTGATGTAATGTTATAGTTGTGGGTAATATTTATAAATTTTGCAAAGTAAGCAAGTGGTTATATAATATTTGATTGGTCGGGGAATATTCTTTTTGTCAGGAAATATCCGTATGACGGTATAATCATTGGTGGACCCCGTAACGGAATTATTGTCGGATTGAGAAAATGAAAAAATACTTTATGAAAATAACGACGGAGGTGTTACCGTTAAAACTGTTGAACTACCCGGTAGTAAAAGTACGAAGAATACGCATAGTTGCACAAGAGAAGACACTACAGATTGATTATTGATGCTTACGTGAGAAGTCACTCAGCTATACTCAATTATTGCTACAGTAATTGTTGCATCATATTTCTCATATTATTGATTCAATTATTGTTACAGTATCATCTACATTATATGATATATTATTAAATCAATAATTGAGATGGCAAAGTTATTCATATTATTATTTGCAATATTGACAATGTCTAGAAGTTCTATCAAGGAGAGGTTTGGTCACCTAATTGCGCGCCAATAAGGAGAAATCCTTATCGGAAAGCCCCTCTTTCCGGAACGACCTGGTTGTTAAATATTGTGAATTATAATATTAATGATGAATAAGTTCGTGTTGATTAAAGATGAATTTTATAGTTCCATTGTGTTGGACTTATTTGTGTTAATATAATTGATGTCTGGAGGATATATTGTTCAATTGGGTATTAGGGACACTTTTCATGCTTGAGTTACTATTCACGAAGTTATTATTCATGAGTTACTATTCACGAGTTACTATTCACCCGATTATTATTCACTCTAGTATTGTGCATTCGGGTATTTGGGTACAATATTATTCCATGAGGAGATGTGCTAATTTTTTAGACTGTTGGTTGAAGATATAATAGTAAGTCAATATGGACCGCTGGTGGAGTTATAATAGTAAATCAATATGGATCGCTAGTTTAAAGTTTTAATAGTAAATCAAGATGGACCGTTGTTTTAGTTTTAATAGTAAACCAATCTAGATCGTCTGCTTAATAGTAAAAATAACTGACCGTTCATGAATTAGTTACTATTCATTCCATTTTCCTATAAATAGAAGCTCATTCTTTCATTATTTCTTATTTAATTCACTAAAACTCTAGAGAGAGAATTATAAGAGAACCTATAGAAAAGTATTCTCGCTACTTCCCTACTCTTATATTGGTTTCTTTTTATGGTAAGGGTGTTATTTCTTTCTTTCGTCTTAATGAAGAGAACTTATGTTATTCCATTATTTATTATTCTCATTGGAATAACTCAGATACGCTGCTACCCTATACATCGTGACATTCTTCTAATATTTCGTTCTTTATTATTACATCGTAATATCCACATCTCGTGCGCTTCTGCCGGACCGGGTTCCATTATTTATTATTCGCCGAATATCCCGTTCATGACGTTTACGTGGGACTGGTTCCATCCTTTATTATTACATTGGAATATCCACCGCCTATGCGCTTTTACGTGGGACCGATTCCGTTATTTATTATCTCATTGGAATAACTTTTGCTCTGTGATCTATCGCATGCCCGGTGATTTTTTTTATTATTTCATTCTTTATTATATTCAGTTGGTTAAAACTTTGACTTCTATACTCCATGAAATTAGTGGAATATCCTTGATATTTGCGCTTCATCCAGTATCTTTTCATGGAAATATTCTTCTAAGCATTCTTGAATTTTACTCTACAAAGCAAAGATCATATTGACAATTTGGACGTTATCATTTCCTAGATAAATTAATTCTTGAACTTGTTTTATTGAATTCTTATATCATTGTCATCATCCTCATGTTTATATTATATTGAAAGTCATCTGTGGCCTGTAGTGCATAAATGGACTTGGTATGATTATGACCGTGGATTATTGATTGTAATCTTAACCGTAATGTTACAAATGATGTGGTAAAAGTCCTCATTGGCCTGTGTAGTGCATTGATGGGACGATTGTTGGCATGATCATGACCATTAATGAATACACAAATATTCTTGGCCCGTAGTTCATGGATAATTGTGGTCGTGATACTAAAGAATATCCTTGGCCGTAGTGCAGGGGTGATTCGATGATGTGGATTATTTATTAAGCTGAGTCCCAGCGATAAAAGTGATGAAAAACCTTTTAAATTATAAAAGATAGTAGATTTCATTATCTACTTGACTCTTTAAATGGATTACTTGTTCCGCTGCAGTTAAACTTGATATTTATTATATTTTATCAGTTTAACATTGTTGAAGGCTAACGATAAATTATTCTGCATTATCTTAGTCATAATATTTCTTACTGGGCTAGTTGAGCTCACCCTTTCTTTCACTGTTCTCTTCAGGAAATGAGAATGTAGCTGGGACTAGTCGGGAAACAAAGTGATGGTCCTAGATGGTGCATTAGTAGTCCTCACTATTCTGTGAAATAGTGTGATAATAATTGTAATGAGGACTCCTTTTGAGTTTGTATAATCTCTAGTAGGCAATATTTGTATTCAAACTCACAGTTTATGTTTTGTCGTATTGTACATGACAGTTGTATTATTAAGTTGTATTTGAATTCTGTACCATGTATCTGGCGACTCAAGATGGGTGATGTATACCTAATTTTGGGGGTGTCACATTAAGATAAGAGCTTGAACTTAAAATCAATATAGTTGCAATTTCACATAGACATATAGTGATGTTGGTTATATTGATGATTACATAGAGTCTATCATCTGTGGATGTTGTGTAAGTAGGTCTTAGTGCATTGAAAAATGGCTAATACTCTTTTAGTGCTCTTGGCTACTTTCCTATAATATGTGAACAAGTCAGGCATGATAGTGGCGATTGAATGAAATAGTAAATGAAGTTAGAATCCCATTAATTCAAATAACATTTATTATATCGTTTATATTATTTTAGTTGTTATTTGCAATTCAAGAATCAACCAAGTTTAATCTTTAGTGTGAGCAGATAAATATAGTGATTTAATTAATGAATAGTAGTTTAAGTTAAACAACTTTCTCTGTGGGATCGATACTTTACTTGCTCTGTATTACTTGTTGACGCATGTATGCTTGCATAAGTTAGAGCTCTTTTGTTAGTCGTAAAAAGGAGGCAACAACTTATCGGTTAAAACTCCGTTGGGGGAAACCTTTATTATATCCACTGTTTATAAGTCTTGTTTGATTCAAATCGGTAACCGCACGTTACCAATCGATCTTATCTCTTTAAAATACTTGCATTCGATGTGATTTTAGGAATTGAGTGGTTAACTACTCATCATGCTAAAATTGATTGTTTTTGTAAGGTTGTTAGCTTTCATGTTCCTAACCAACCTATTATGCGAATTCAAGCAACCAAACCATTAAAGTCAATCACTGTCATTTCAAGCCATAAAGCTATTCGTTTATTGAAAAACGGATGTCAAGCTTTCTTGGCTCATGTCACAGATTTAAACAAAAATACGTTAGTCTTGTATTATATTTCTATTGTTAATAAATTCCTAACGTATTCCCTTAAGAACTTCCTGGCCTACCCCCGGAGCATGAAATTGAATTTTGTATCGACCTTGAACCCGGTACAAAACCTATTTCCAAAGCCCCATATCGAATGGATCTTGTTGAACTTCAGGAGTTAAAGACCCAACTGCAGGAATTGTTAGACATCGGTTTCATTCGTCCTAGTACGTCTCCTTGGGGTGCTCCTGTTCTATTCGTAAAGAAGAAAGATGGGAGTATGCAACTTTGTATTGATTATGGGGAGTTGAATCATGTCACCATAAAAAGTAGGTACCCGTTGCCTCGCATTGATGACCTATTTGACCAGTTGCAAGGTGCCAAGTTCTTTTCAAAGAACGATCTTCGTTCTGGATATCATCAGTTAATGATTAAAATTGATGACATTCCAAAGACTACTTTCAGAACTTGGTACGGGCATTATGAATTCCTAGTCATGTCTTTTGGATTGACTAATGCTCCTACTTCCTTCATGGATATGATGAACCGAGTATTCAAGTAATATTTAGATCATTTTGTGGTTGTCTTTATTGATGACATTCTCATTTACTCCAAAAGTCATGAAGATCATGAGCAACACTTGAGGCTGATACTATAAAAGCTTCGTGAGAACAAATTATATGCCAAGTTGAAGAAATGCGAGTTCTGGCTTGAGGAAGTAGCATTCCTTTGGCACGTGATATCAAATCATGGAATATCTGTTGACCCGACAAAGATTGAAGCAATTCAAAGCTGGGAGCAACCTAAGTCAGTGACCGAAGTACGTAGCTTTCTAGGCTTAGCTGGTTATTATCGGAGATTCGTAGAAGGATTTTCTCGAATCGCTACTCCATTAACTCAGCTGACTAGAAAAGATACAAAATTCGGTTGGAGAGAAGAATGTTACAAGAGTTTTCAAGAACTCAAGAGGAGACTCATTTTAGCACATGTTCTGACAATACCATCTGGCTCGGAGGGATTTGTCATCTACAGCGATGCTTCAGGCAGAGGGTTGGGATGTGTTCTCATGCAACATGGGAAAGTCATTGCCTATGCCTCACGACAACTCAAAGAATATGAGAGGAATTACCCTACTCATGATCTAGAGTTGGCAGTTGTCGTCTTTGCACTTAAAAAATCTGGAGGCATTACCTGTATGGGGAGAAAGTGGAGATCTATACAGATCATAAAAGCCTCAAATATTTCTTCACTCAAAAGGAACTCAATATGCGGCAACGACGTTGGCTTGAACTGTTGAAAGATTATGATCATACCATTCAATACCATCCTGGAAAAACAAACGTGGTAGCTGACGCATTAAGTAGAAGATCATATGCGGGTATGAGTGCGATATTGTTAACGCAAAGGCCCATTTTGTATGACTTGAAAAGGATGGAGATAGAGTTAAAGACTCTAGGGACCCACATGATGATGGAAAATATACGAGTAGAACCGACTTTAATTGATAAAGTTAAAGGTGCTCAAGCTACGGACCTGGAGCTGATGCGTATGAAGAAGAAAGTACAAGAAGGTGTTGTTCCAGAAGCAAGAATTGATGAGGAAGGAATACTTCGAGTCAACTCCAGACTTTGTGTTCCAAACGACCCTGATTTAAAGTATAAGATCACGATGGAGGCGCACAACACACTGTTTGCAATCCATCTTGGGAGTACCAAAATGTAACGTGATCTTCGACATACATTTTGGTGGAGCAATATGAAGAGAGAGGTAGCGAAGTTTATCTCACGGTGTCTAACTTGTCAACGAGTCAAGGCGGAGCATCAAGTGCCAAAAGGTCCATTGCAACCACTTGAAATTCCAGAATGGAAGTGGGAGCACATTACCATGGATTTCGTTACTGGTCTTCCAAAGGTTTTTCAAGGCATAGATGCAATTTGGGTCATTATTGATAGATTGACCAAGTCTGCTCATTTCTTACCTATACGAGAAACATATTCACTTGAACGTCTTGCTCGTATGTACATAAATGAGATTGTAAGACTGCATGGCATGCCAGTATCCATAGTTTCTGATCGAGACCCAAGATTCACTTCATGATTTTGGGTTAGTTTGCAAAAAGCTATGGGCACGAATTTACAATTTAGTTCGGCATATCATCCTCAAATAGACGGGCAGTCGGAGAGGACTATTCAAACTCTTGAGGATTTATTAAGACTCTGTGTCCATGAATTCAAAGGAAGTTGGGACAAGTTCTTGGCATTAGGGGAATTCTCCTACAACAACAGTTATCAAGCAAGTATTGGCATGGCTCCATTTGAGGCGTTATACGGACGCAAGTGTCGTTCTCCGGTATGCTGGGATGAGGTGGGTGAAGCAAAGGTGTTAGGACCAGAGTTGGTATGTATGACTACGAAAAAGATTCAAATGATCAGACAAAAGAGTTATGTTCATCTTCATCGAAAGGACATGGAGTTTAATGTTGGAGATCATGTGTTGTTACGTGTTGCTCCATGGAAAGGAGTTACAAGATTTGGAAAGAGAGGAAAGTTCAATCCTCGATTCATTGGGTCATTCGAAATCCCCGATCAAGTAGGAACTGTGGCTTATAGACTTGCGTTACCACCAAGTATGTCTCATGTTCATAATGTTTTTCACATATCTATGTTACGTAAATATGTGGAAGACCCGAACCACATTATTGAGTTAGAACCGGACGAAATAGTGGAAGATTTAATGTATGAAGAGGTACCTGTTAAAATCTTGGATAAGAAGGAACATATTCTACGCTTAAAGATTATACCTCAAGTCAAAGTTTTGTGGAGAAACCACGATATTGAAGAAATGACCTGGGAGTTAGAATCTGAAATGAAATCAAAGTATCCTCACCTCTTTGTCATACCAGGTACGTACACCAATTTCGAGGATGAAATTTCATAAGGAGGGGAGGTTGTAAGACCCCAAATTATATGAAATGAAAGTATCTAATTTTCTTATAATTATTATTCTATTTAATAAATGGTTAAATTGATAAAAGGTTAAAGTTAAGGGTGATATTTGAAAATTTTGCAAAGTAAGCAAGTTGATATAAAATATTCGTTGTGTTGGGGAATATTCGATTGGTCAGGGAATATTCGTTTTAACAGGAAATATTCGTACGACGGTATAATCATTGGTGGACCCCACAACGGAAGTATTGTCGTAGTTAGAAAACGACAGAAATATCTTTTTATAGAAATAACGGCGAAAGTTTTACCGTTAACTGTTGAACTACCCGGTGGTAAAAGTATAGTAATACGCGTGGTTTCATAGTAGTACACGGTATCGATTATTGATGCTTACGTAAGAAGCCACTCAGTTTACTCAAATATTGCTACAGTAATTGTTGCATAGTATCTCATGTTATTTGATTCAATTATTGTCACAATATCATCTGCATAATATTTTATATTATTAAATCAATAATTGAGACAACAAAGTTATTCATATTATTATTTGCAATATTGACAATGTCTAGAAAGTTCTGTCGATAAGAGGTTTGGTCACCTAATTGCGCCAATAGGGAGAAATCCTTATTGGAAAGCCCCCTCTTTCCTGGGAATGATCTGGTTGTTAAATATTGTGAGTTATAATTTTAGTGATGAATAATTGTTGAAGTATTAAGAATGTGTTTATTGAAGATAAGTGAATTACAAAAGTTAGAGAGGAATATTGCAAACTTGGAAAACTTTAGGGGTACCAAAGTGTAATAAGTTAAATCAATCTGGACTATTGGTGGTGGTTTTAATAGTAAATCAATCTGGACCATCGGTGGTGGTTTTAATAGTAAATCAATATGGAACGTTGATGGTGGTTTTAAAAGTAATCAATCTGGACCGTCGGTGGTGGTTTTAAAAGTAATCAATCTGGATCGTCGGTGGTGGTTTTAAAAGTAAATCAATCTGGACCGTCGGTTGTGGTTTTAATAGTAATCAATATGGACCATCTGTTCTAATAATAAATCAATCTGGATCGTTCGTGAATAAGTTACTATTTAGTCCATTCTCCTATAAATAGAAGCTTAATTCTTCTTTCATTCTCACCAATTCAGTGAGATTCACAAGAGACACTATAGAGAGCAAGAAGACAAGTATTCTACTACTTCACTATTGCAGTATCTAGCCTTCTACTAAGGTAAGGGGTATAATTTCTTTCGTATTCATAAGGAATACTACTTTTCGTATTCATCCTTTAATATGTCAGAATAACCTATCTACGCGGATTACGTACCGTATGACAGGTGAAAATCCATTTGCAGTTTTATATGTTATTTCTTTTCATATTCTTAAATCTAAACTTACTATGGTAAGTATTGCTTCTATAATCCTTGAAATTAGTGGAATATCCTTGAGTTTTGCGCTTCATCCAGTATCGTTTCATTGAAATATTGATATGAACTTTCTTATTAAATATCAATATTTTCACTCGAGATACTATTCACGGGTTACTATTCACTATAATATTATTCACTCGGGTATTCGGGACACTTTTCATGTCGGGATACTATTCACGAGTTACTTTTTATGGGTTACTATTCACCCGGTTACTATTCACTCAAATATTATTCACTCGGGTATTTGGGGTACTTTTTATGTCGGGTTACTATACGCGAATTACTATTCATGGAGTACTATTCACCCGATTACTATTCATTCGAAAAATTGATTTCTTTTCTGTCCAAAATATTTTTGATACATGGATATTATTCTTGAATTTTACTCCACAAAGCAATATCATGTTGACAATTTAGACATTATTGAATACTGGATAAATTAAATTATGAATCTTTAAAATTTATCCTTTGTTTTCATTTAATTAAATGCTTATATCATTGTCATCATCCTCGTGCTTATATTGTGATGAAAGTCATTTTTGGCTTACGTGCATAGATGGACTGTTGATTGATATGATTATGACCAGGGATTATTCGGAATAATCATGACCATTGATGATTACATGAATATCCTTGGCCCGTAGTGCAGGGATGATTCGATGATGTGGTTTATTTATTAAGCTGAGTCTCAGTGATAAAGTTGATGAAATCCTTTTTAAATCATAGAAGATAGTAGATATAATGCTCTACTTGACTATTCTAATGGGTAATTAATTCTGATGTAGTTATACTTGTTGTCGATTATATTCTATCAGTTTAACATTGTTGATGGCTAATGATAACTTATTCTGCATTATCTTAGTCATAATATTTCTTACTGGGCTAGTTGAGCTCACCCTTTTACTTCCATTGTTCTCTTCAAGAAATGAGAACGAATTTTAACTAGTCTGGGAAACTAGAGTGATGGCCCGAGATGGTGCAATAGTAGTCTTCACTATTCTATAAAATAGTGTGACAATAAATGTAATGAGGACTCTATAAGACCCCAACTTTTTGAATAAAGATTAAATTTTCTCGAAATATATTTTGGAATATTATGGTGTGGATTTGATATAATGTTATAGTTGTGGGTAATATTTACAAATTTTGCGAATTACGCAAGTTATTTTATAATATTCGATTGGTCGGGGAATATTCATTTTAACAGGGAATATTCGTACAACGACACAATCATTGGTGGACCCCCATAATAGAATTATTGTCGGATTGAGAAAACGACAAAAAATACTTTATGAAAATAACGGCGAAAGTTTTATCGTTAACTGTTGAACTACCCGGTAGTAAAAGTACAGTAATACGTGTGGTTGCATAGTAGCACACAGTATTGATTATTGATGCTTACGTGAGAAGTCACTCAATTATACTCAATTATTGCTACAGTAATTGCTGCATCATATCTCTCATATTATTGATTCGATTATTGTCATAGTATCATCTGCATAATATGTTATTTTATTAAATCAATAATTGAGACGACAAAGTTATTCATATTATTAAATTACAATATTTACAATGTCTAGAAGTTCATCAAGAAGAGGTTTGGTCACCTAATTAGCGCGGCTAATAGGAGAAATCCTTATTGAAAGCCCACTCTTTCCACAGGAACGACTGGTTGATAAATATTATGGGTTATAATATTAATGATGAATGTTATTAAAATTAAAGTTGTGTTCGGAGTTGAATTTGGAGACGCTGGACGTGATATTTGAGTCCGTGAATGATGAAATTAGTAAAATAGTCTATAAACACAAAATTTTTCGTAATTCACTATTTGGTCAAAGTCAACAGATTGACTTTTTTGGGGAAAAGTCAAACTTCAAAATTTCAAAATTTATATTTTTGATAAAAATGGTTTTATTGTGTTGGAATTATATGTGTTAGTGAAAATCGACAATTATTTCGATAATAATTGATGTTTGGAGGTTATATTGACCAATTGGGTATTTAACCGGATAAATTAGCAATTGATTGCTATTATTTCACATGGTTATAACTATTTGTTCACATGTGTATACTATTGTTTCACATTCTTGTTACTATTAGGGGAGTTGGTGCAAGATTGATAATACTTGCATGACTAAGTTAAAAATGGAGGTATAGATGGAGGTACTATACTATAATTCAGTATTTTCACATGTTCGTAGAACTATTGATTCACATAATTTACTATTGAATCACATTATTTACTATTAGGGGAGGTGGTGCAAGTTTGATAATACTTCCATGACTAAATTAAAAATAAAGGAAAAGTTGGAGGTATTATATTGTAATTTTTTGAGCCCCAAAACGTGCAATTATCGAAACTATATTTTTCTATAAATAGAAGCTCATTCTTCCTTCATTTCTCACCAATTCACAAAAACTTTAGAGCGATTATTATAGAGAGAAATTATAGAAAGAAGAAGAGAAGTCTGTTACCTCACTATTCTAGTATCAAGTTTTTCTAAGGTAGGGAGTATTATTTCTTTCTTATCCATGAAGAGAACTTCTATTATTCTATTCTTTATTATTCTATTGGAATAACCTGTATACGCGGGCTACCCTATACTTGGTAAAATTATTCTGTTGTTCCATTCTTTATCATTCTGTTGGAATATCATGTCTGTGCGTTTTACGCCGGGCCTGATTCCGTCTTTATTATTTTGTTGGAATATCCTGTCTGTGCGTTTTACGCAGGACCTGATTCCATTATTTATTATTCTATTGGAATAACGCGCGTGCGGTCTATCGCATGCCTGGTGATTTCTTTTGTTATTCCATTCCTTATTATACTCAGTTGGTTAAAGTTTTGACTTCTATGCTCCATGAAATTAGTGGAATATCCTTGATATTTGCGCTTCATCCAAAGATATCTTTTCATGGAAATATTCTTCCGAGCATTCTTGAATTTTACTCTACAAAGCAAAAGATCATGTTGACAATTTGGACCTTATTAGTTTCTCGGATAAATTAATTCTTGAACTTGTTTTATTGAATTCTTATATCATTGTCATCATCCTCATGTTTATATTTTTTGTTGAAAGTCATATGTGGCCTATAGTGCATAGATGGACTTGGTATGATTATGACCGTGGATTATTCGATTGTAATCATGACCGTAATGTTATAAATGATGTGAAAAAGTCCTCATTGGCCCGTAGTAGTGCATTGATGGATAGTTGTTGGCATGATCATGACCATTATTGAATACACAAATATTATTGGCCCGTAGTGCATGGATAATTGTGGTCGGATACTAAAGAATATCCTTGGGTAGAAAAGTGGGGGTGATTCGATGATGTGGATTATTTATTGTCGAGTCCCAATGATAAAAGTGATGAAAAACCTTCTAAATCATAAAAGAAAGTAGATTTTATTTCTACTTGACTCTTTTAATGGATTGCATGTTTCATTGCAGATTAAACTTGATGGTTGTTATATTGTATCGGTTTAACTTTGTTGAAGGCTAACGATAATATATTTCGCATTATCTTAGTCATAATATTTCCTATTGGGCTAGTTGAGCTCACCTTTTACTTTTATTATTCTCTTCGTGAAATGAGAACGTAATGAGGGACTAGTCGTGGGAATGGAGTGATGAGACTGGATGATAGCATTAGTAGTCCTCACTATTGGTGAAATAGTGGAAAATAAATGTAATAATATTGAATTTGAGTTTTGTATATTGTCTAGACGACAATATTTGTATTAAAACTCACAGCTTATATTTTGTCGTACTTTACACGACAGTTGTATAATTAAGTTGTATTTGTATTCTGTACCATGTATTTGACGACTCAGAATAGGTGATGTATACCTATTTTGGGGGCGTCCAAATTGGAATCAAAGCTTATGGATATGATCTCTGGCTAAGATGTGAGACTAGAACTAGGAGGGGAGAGACGGGGAATTCTTTTGCTAGTATGACCTACCTAAGTTTATTTGGTATTTAATTGGTTGGTCAGAGTATATGGATAATATGTTGCATGTCAATTAACCCTTGTTTTGTGGCAGTATTTGAAATGGCATCCGAGAATATTGAGAATAACAATGGAGCACAAGAGACCGTTGAGTCTCTACAGATCAACAACCAGAATAATGTGCATCAGGAAGGCAACAATCCTCATGCAAACAACAACACTAACCAAATGATGAATGATGGAATGTTCAGAGGCTTTATGCAATTCATGCAACTGATAAGTGATATTTTTACTCACTTATTGTATACCGATCCATGCGAATTGTGCCCACCTTGAGCACATTTCATTGTGTTTTAGTTGCATTTCATGTTATTTTGCATTGCATGTATTTAAACTCCTTTTGGTGAATAAGTGCAGGAATCGGCGTCATTTTGGTGGGAATTGAGGTATTAGTGAGCGGATGCATGAAGGCTAGTCGCAAGGCGAGGATGTGCATGGCATGGGGATACAATAAGGCATGGAAATCAAGCAAAAAAGAGGGATTAAGCAACAATGAACAAGTAGTAACAGCAGCAGACCAAAAACCAGACTCAGGAACTGCAGAACACAAACCGCGCGACCGCGCGACATAACAAGAGAAGACTTGCGTTCCCGCACGAAAGCAGGGCTTTACATAGGGAACCTTCTGCAAGTCACGCCGCGTGGTGTATGCGTGCTGCCGAGGCGAAAGCGCACGACCGTAGCGATAAGGCGTCTGAGGGAACTGAAGCATCGCAAGTCTCGTTGTCATGAGAGACAGATACACTAGAGTCAGTCATGCACGCTAGCGCGATGCTAATGCTGTAATTTGTTTTATTTTTAATTAAGCAATGTGATGATGTGTAATTGGTATAAAGCGATTCTGACGTATGTCAGAGGGAGACTTGACTTTTATTACGTAACTTTTATAGTAGCAATTAGGGTTTACACCTTGGGAGAGAGTCCAACGGAGAACGAAGCCATAACGTCTTATTTTCTTCTTCTTGGAGTTCTTCACCATTGTGGATTTTGATTATTGTTAATGGAATTCTTTGGGGTTTTCATAGTTAATCATTGATTACTATTCAGCATTTGGGTTTGATTGTTCTTTCTCTCTTAATCTCATTTGCTTGATTATTGATCATGTTTAGTATTGATCCCATAATGGTTTTTGGTTCTGCCATGAACTAAACTCCATTATGGGATCCTAACGGATTTTAATATGTCGTTTGGTTGCACATCTAAATGTTAGATTTGTTTTGCATATCATATGGATTATCTATCATGGTTGGTTTGTATGTATGAATGACTGATAATCTTCATGTTAGTATTTGTATGGAATTGGAAATGAACATCTGAATATGGATGAAATCATGATAGCATGCGAATATGGGGATTGCATATTTTGTGAAACAGATAGGAATATATTGTTTTGCCGTATGAGCTAGAATAAGGGTTGTGTTTAAAGTCAATAGGATTGTAATTACACATAGGAATATGGTAATTGTTATTGTATTGGTGATCACATAGATTCTAACATCTGTAGATGATATGTGAGTTGGTTATAGTGCATTGAAAAATGGTTATAACTCGCTTTTATGCCCTTGGCTATTATCCTGTGATATGTGAACACTTTTTGCATGACATATGGCGATTGAATGAAATATTGAATGAAGTTAGGATCCCATTATTTCCACATCATATTTAATTCGTTTATATTCTTATTTTTAGTTGGTAATTATAAATGATTCAAATCAACAATTAAGTTTATAGTCTTAGTATATAAATATAGTGAGTTAATTAATGCATAGTAGTCTAAAGTTAACAACTTTCTCTGTGGGATCGATACTTTACTTGCCCTGTATTACTTGTTGACCCGTGTATACTTGCATGAGTTAGAGCTCTTTTATAAGAACTATAAAAGAGGCAACAAGTTTTTGGCGCCGTTGCCGGGGAAAGGCGTTAATTTAGATAATTATCATTAGTTTAAAGCTGTATTGTATGACTTAGACAATTCTATCATTTCTCATTTCTATATTTGTTTTGTTTTTGAGTACATGTGTGCTTGTAGGATTTTATGCACACGCGATCCTCCAACTCAGAGTTAACACCAGACAAGCTAATATAAACGGAAAAGGTTGGAAAGTGAGTGTGCGGATAAATCTGTAAGAGCAGTTAGAAAGCATTACAGTCAATATGGTAGAAGAACAAAGGATTGATCCAAGAGAAGAGCATCGGGCTCTAAGGGAATATTCCATGCCGAACATAAATGAATTACAGTCTAGCATAGTCAAAACCCATGATAGCAAAGAAACACCTTGAAATAAAGCGGGCACTATTCGGGATGGTGCGTAATTCAAGACTGATTTGGGTCTTTGCAACAGATGATCCGAATAAGCACCTATTAAGCTTCATCGAGATTTGTGACACATTCAGATATAATGGTGTGACGGAAGATGCCATCAGACTATGGTTATTCCCATTTTCATTGAGGGATAAAGCAAGGAGTTGGTTACATTCTTTGCCGGCTGGATCAATTACTACATGGGAGGATTTAGCACAGAAATTTTTAGCCAAGTTTTTCCCAATGGCTAAGACTGCAAAGATGAGGACAGCCATATCTCAGTTTGAGCAACAACAGGGTGAATCCTTATATGAAGCATGGGAAAGGTATAAGGAGATGCTTAGGAAGTGTCCACATCATGGTTTACCAGATTGGCTGGTAATTAATTCATTTTACAGTGGCTTGGGATGGCAGTCCAGACCGATTGTAGATGCAGCCGCAGGAGGGGCATTATGGGCAAAAAGCTATGATGAGGCCTATACGCTTATCGAGATGATGGCCGCGAATGACTATCAGAATCCTACAACTCGGATGTCTCAACCCAAAGTTGCAGGTATGTTGGAGGTGGATGCGATTACACAGCTATTGGCACAAATGGCAGCCATGGCTAAGAAAATAGAGACGTTGGCAGAGAGTAAAGTGAAGACGGTTGCTTTTGTTTGTGAGATTTGTAAAGTGGGTCACACTCCACGTAATAATGTGCTATCACTCGTAAGCGCTTCTTTATGTAAACTCCTATGAAAGGACCAAGGCCAATTCCAGAACACATACCACCCCAACAACCGCAATCATCCAAACTTCATCTGGTCTAACAACCAAGGACAACAACAAAATCGGCCCAAATTAATCAACAGTTTCAACAACAACAAGATGACCACGCTTTATACCGAAACCACCATTTCCACCGGGATTTACTCAACAGCAACAACACCACACTCCAACTGCATCACATCCAGAGAAGAAATCAGAAGTGGAGGAGATGATGTTGAAATACATGGAAAACACCGAGGTTATGATCAAAAGCCAAGCAGTGGCTATCAAGAATTTAGAGACGCAAATGGGGCAAATGGCAACCATGCTTACTAATAGGCCCCAAGGTGCTTTGCCAAGTAACACAGAGGCAAATCCTAGAAGAGACAGGAAGGAGCAGTGTCAAGCAATAACATTGCGATTTGGGAAAGACTTGACAGTATCTGCAAGTCGCGAGCCCGCGCATGATACCACTAAGGAGGCCATGCGGTCGCTCGATGCAGAGAAAGAAACTGAGGAGGATGAAAATCTGGAAAGTTATGAGGTTCAGCAAAATAAAACGAATAAAGCAGGTTCAGAAGAGAAGGTCAAGAGTCCACTACAACCACTGCTCCCTCGAATACCATATCCGCAAAGGTTAGCAAAGCGGAAAGATGACAAACAGTTCAGCAAGTTTTTAGAGGTCTTCAAAAAGCTGCAAATCAATATACCTTTTGCCGAAGCATTGGAACAAATGCCAAGCTACGCAAAGTTCATGAAAGGTATACTGTCAAGGAAGAGGAGATTACATGAGTTTGAAATGGTAGCATTGACAAAAGAATGCAGTGCAGTGCTTCAATGTAAGTTACCTCCAAAGCTGAAAGATCCGGGTAGCTTCACAATTCCGTTCACTATTGGGAAGATGGAGTTTAACAAGTGTTTATGTGATTTGGGAGCAAGTATAAATTTGATGCCACTGTCTGTATTCAACCAGTTGGGATTACCGACTCCAAGACCAACGAACATATCATTACAGTTAGCCGACCGGTCTGTCGCATATCCGCGGGGAATTGTTGAAAATGTATTGGTTAAAGTGGATAAGTTCATCTTTCCGGCTGATTTTATCATCCTAGATTTCGAAGAGGACAAGAATATTCCGATCATACTGGGAAGACCATTCTTGGCCACGGGCAGAGCTTTGATAGATGTACAAAAAGGGGAACTCACGATGCGAGTTCAGGATCATGAGGTCATTTTTAATGCATTCAAAGCTATGAAATTCCCAACGGATGAGGAGGATTATTTCTTCGTTGATTGGGTGAATCGAATTCTAGATGATGACATACAGAGTTTAGCAGACTATGAACCTTTGAGGAATATCACTGGTGAGAATTCAGATGCAGAGGATGAAGAATTTGACGAATTTGTTCACTATCTGGATACCAACCCCCAATTCAGGAGATTTAGACCCCCTGCAGAGCCATTGACGATAGCTGGAGATACCTCAATAAAGCTAAAACCATCTCTTGAGACACCTCCCGAATTGGAGTTGAAGCCACTACCGGAACATCTCAGGTATGCATTTTTAAGTTCAGATTCCAAATTACCTATGATTATTGCTTCTGCACTAACATCTTGTCAAGAAGAAAAACTGTTCCGAGTGCTTACAAAGTTCAAATCAGCTACTGGATGGACCATAGCAGATATCAAAGGAATCAGCCCTTCGTATTGCATGCACAAGATCCTAATGGAAGAGGGTAGCAAGCCGACGGTTGAGCAACAAGGAGGCTTAATCCAATAATGAAGGAGGTGGTCAAGAAAGAGGTACTAAAATGGCTAGATGCAGGAATAATCTATCCAATCTCAGACAGCGCATGGGTGAGTCCAGTACATTGTGTTCCGAAGAAGGGTGGCATGACCGTTGTGACTAATGAGAATAATGAGCTAATCCCAACACCTAACAAAGGATTTTGAGTGGAGAGTTTGCATGGATTACCGCAAGCTAAACAAAGTTACAAGGAAAGATCATTTCCCGCTCCCATTTATCGATCAGATGTTGGACAGACTAGCAGGGCATGAATACTATTGCCTTCTGGATGGTTATTCGGGTTACAATCAAATTATGATAGCTCTAGAAGATCGTGAAAAGACTACTTTCACATGTCCATACGGCACTTTTGCTTTTAGAAGAATGTTTTGGGTTGTGTAATGCTCCAAACCACGCTTTTAAATATGTATGATGGCTATATTCTCCATATGGTGGAACAGTAATGTTGAAGTGTTTATGGATGACTTCTCGCCTCTTGGGGATTCATTTGACTTATGTCTCGAGAATCTAGTTATGGTGTTAAAGAGATGCGTTGAAACAAATTTAGTGCTAAACTGGGAAAAATGCCACTTCATGGTACAAGAAGGAATCATTTTGGGACACAAAGTTTCAAAGACGGGACTTGAGGTGGATAGAGAAAAACTGGAGACTATTGAGCACATGCCACCACCCACATCAGTAAAAGGAGTTCGCAGTTTTCTGGGACATGCAGGGTTCTACCGCAGGTTCATTAAGGATTTCTCCAAAATCACTAAACCATTATGCAGCCTATTGGAGAAAGATGCAAAATTCAATTTCGATGACACTTGCGTATCTTCATTTGAACACTTAAAGAGAAAACTGATTTCAGCACCAGTAATTACTGCACTCGATTGGACTTTACTGTTTGAATTGATGTGTGACGCCAGTGATTACGCCGTAGGGGCTGTGTTGGGCCAGCAGGAAGAAAAGATATTTCATGTGATTTATTATGCCAGCAAGACCCTAACGGATGCGCAATTGAACTATACCACCACAGAAAAAGATTTATTGGCAGTGGTATACGCTTTTGATAAATTTTGAGCATATCTGATTGGAACAAGAGTGATAGTGTATATAGATCACTCAGCGATTCGACATTTAATGGCCAAGAAGGACGCTAAACCGCGGCTGATTAGATTGATCTTACTACTATAGGAATTTGACTTTGAAATCAAGGACAGAAAGGGAACTGAAAACCAAGTGGCGGACCACTTATCTCGACTCGAGAATCCGGAAAGAGAAGTACAGGATAACGTTATGATCAATGAGTCCTTTCCAGATGAGCAGTTGTTTGTGGTGAAAGGGGAAGTGCCATGGTTTGCAGACTTCGCAAATTATCTAGTAAGTAAGACGGTATCTCCTGACTTGGTGGGATATCAGAAAAAGAAATTACTGCATGATGTCAAATGGTATATATGGGATGAGCCTTACCTGTTCAAACAGTGTTCGAATCAAGTGATAAGAAGGTGTATTTCGTATAGCGAGACCGAAGGGATTCTGTAAAAGTGTCACTCATCAGTGTATGGAGGTCACTGTGGCGGGGAACGGACAGCAGCGAGAGTCCTTCAAGTAGGGTTTTACTGGCCAACTATCTTCAAGGACGCTTACCGTTTCGTCCAGCGATGTGACAAATGTCAACGAGTGGGTAATATCTCTAAAAGAAACGAGATGCCATTGAATACCATCCTAGAAATAGAAATTTTTGATGTATGGGACATTGATTTCATGGGACCTTTCGTTTCTTCCTGCGGCAATCTCTATATATTGCTCGCAGTGGATTACGTTTCAAAATGGGTGGAGGTTGCAGCTTTACCGACCAACGATGCCAAGGTAGTCCTCAAGTTTCTGCACAAAAGCATTTTTACGAGGTTTGGAACTCCAAGGGCTATCATTAGTGACGAAGGCAGTCATTTCTACAACATGCAATTCACCACCTTACTAGCTAAGTACGGGGTGAAACATCGCATCGCCACAGCATATCACCCACAAACAAATGGCCAAGCCGAAGTATCAAACCGAGAAGTCAAAAGAATCCTGGAAAAAGTTGTGAATCCAACACGTAAGGATTGGTCGTTAAAATTAGATGATGCTGTATGGGCCTATCGCACCGGATACAAAACCCCGTTGGGGATGTCACCTTTTCAAATTATGTATGGCAAAGCCTGTTACCTCCCTATGGAGCTAGAGCATAAGGCTTATTGGGCAATACGGAAGCTCAACCTTGACTAAACATCTGTAGGGGAGAAAAGGCTACTTCAGCTCAATGAGCTAGATGAGTTTAGATTACAGGCTTATGAGAATGCAAAATTATACAAGGAAAAAGTGAAAAGGTGGCATGATCGTAGGATAATGGATAAAACGTTCGAGCCGGGGCTAAGGGTGTTGCTCTATAATTCCAGACTTAAACTCTTCCCTGGAAAACTGAAATCACGTTGGTCGGGTCCTTTCACAGTGAAAACTGTCTTTCCACACGGTGCAATTGAAATATACAACCAATTCCCAGACAAACCTTTCAAAGTAAATGGACAGCGGTTGAAGCATTACTTTGGTGACGAAGTGGAAAGACACAATGTCACTATGATTCTCTCGTCGACATGAGCCTCCGGGACAGTCAAGCTAAAGTGACAATGTCAGTATGTTGTTTGATACCTACTCTGTGTTGCACTTCTCTTGTTGTAGGTGATTTGGGTTACACGCATCACAACCTCCACTTGGAAGTTCGTAACTACTAGCTCAGTAAAGCAGTATTTCCGCACAAGATGCCCCAACAGTGTTACCTCGCTACCGCAAGAACTTGCGAGCATTTTCACATCCTCGCTACCAAGGCGCTAGATCAACCATACCATGTCATGCGGCCGCGCGCTACGCCTAGCAGAGATATTATTATCACAAAAAAAAAGGTTTACTTATTCTCTTTACGTGGTTTATTATGAGTCTAGTCTCCCCTAATAAAAGGCCCCTTCCCTACCAATACATACGTATATCACCACCATCCTCATTGGAGTTAACCTAGGATTTATCTTGTGGGATTGGGTGAAAACAAGTTTGGGGATATTATCATCTGCTGCGAAACACTTGCATTCTCTCCATAGCAGTTGGTCATGGGTCCAACAAGAAGTCGTACAACCTCAATTTCTTCTCCCTCTGATTCCACATCCAGTGATCCCGATGACGATGTCACGGAACGAAGAAACTTCTTAAGCCGAGAGGCTCATCACATCTATTATCACCTTCTGAGTAAATCATTTATGACGGAACGAGGCTTTAGACCCACCAAGACGGATGGACAGCTATGGAGCATGCTCCGAGAAAGGAACTGGGTTAGCCTGGCCGCAACACCTGTACCTATCCCAATGGAAGTCGTTCGGGAATTCTACGCAAACGCAAAAGAGATGGAGCAACACGGCATAACGCTCGTTCTGCAGGTGCAAGTGGATTTCCGCCCCTCAGCTATTAGAGCAGTGTATGGAATAACTGATACACCACCTACTGGGTCGACCAATTGGGTTCAAGGTGACCATTTAACGACTAACTTGGATGTACTGATTTCGGAATTGTGCATCCCAGGCACTAAGTGGACTTGTAAGGTCGGAACAACCGAGCCTCTCTCGTTTCCAGCTTCCACATTGAATCGCTACACCTAAGCATGGCATCTGTTTATCTGCGCCAAACTAATTTTGTCCACTCACAAGCATGTCGTCACGAAGGAGCAAGCCATCATTCTATGGGGTATTATCAAAGGGAAGTACATAGACGTCGGCCACCTCATTCCTCAAAACATGCAGCGTTATTGGTGAGGCAATATGACTGGGAGCATTCCGCATGCAACGGCAGCAGCATTACTTTGTATGCAGCAGGGAGTTCCATGGACGGACAGGACACGGCAGAAGCCGAGTCATGACATTACATCAGCCACAATAGCTAAGCTCCAGGATTGGACGGGTGGTGAACCACACCCGCGCGGACGTGGATTCATTATCCGATTCACCTCACCAGAGCCAACCAAGCAGCCCCCACAGCCCGATGCAGCAGGTCCATCCACCCGTGAGCAGCCTGTCTTTGGCGATCGACACCTCCGAAGGTTGGCGCGCAAAGTCGACGCATTATATGAGAATCTTGGGACTTTTGCTCCGGGAATCTCCAGGGCTTTGGCCGAAGCATTCGCGCAGCAAGGAACCATGCTTGAATGGCCCCGAGCCGGGACCGGTCGTGCAGTATCCACCACTGCATTCACCACCCGAGGAGGGTGGTTATGCCGATAATTAGGGAGTTTTTCTCGCACCTTTACCTTCATTCACCGAGGACATTGAACATTTCAAGTTTGGGGGTATTGGAGTACTTGCATAGTAGTAGTTTAGATTGCATTTTATGTTAGCATGTTTAGTTTAATTTTGCATGAATGTGGGTTAGTTAAATGTTTAGCATAAAATTTTTATTTTTATTCATTCTTAGTATGTTCTAGTTTAATGT
Organism: Panax ginseng; assembly: GCA_020205605.1. Taxonomy (NCBI): domain Eukaryota; kingdom Viridiplantae; phylum Streptophyta; class Magnoliopsida; order Apiales; family Araliaceae; genus Panax; species Panax ginseng. Next base: position 12,223,093 of record CM035141.1, on the reverse strand, counting down.
CTCACATAAACTTTTTCTTATAAATAGACATTTTATGCCTAAGCCAATGAGGATAGTGAATTGTGGAAGATTTTAGAATAAGTGCATAAAGATAACTTGGATATAATGTTTTACACAATGCGATTCTATTCTGTCATTTATATGCTTTCGGTTTGCACAATTGTGTTCACATTCACTTGTAAGTCTAAGATGTGTGTCTTGCATTGATCAATAGAACATGTAGTTTTAAAAAAGAGAAATATGAGGAAAATGTTGTGGATTATAAAGTCATCAAGTGCAAAATTTTGGGGAAACATGGGCATGTCATATATATATATATATATATATATATATATATATATATATATATATATATATATATATATATATATATATATATATATATATATAGCAATAACATGATCAGTCTTAATCCGGCCCCTAGCAACTTGAGTAAACGCCATGAGGGATTGTCTCTACACCTAGCGCCCTAAGGTCTTTCATGGTCTGAGAGTCGTTGGTTGAAAACTCGCTAAGGGGTAGCAGTGTGCCTAATGGATTAAGACATTGCACAGTCATGTAAAAAAAAAAAATATATATATATATATATATATATAATAGAAATAAACACCGCGGGAAAGTGCGAAATCACCCTCGTGAGTAGTAATAAAGCAATAAACCCATTGTTGAGCCTTAGTTTGTGGTGATATGTTTAAACAGTCTATGTTGCATGAATATACATGAATCTTGATTTAGACTATAATTTTCTGTTTGGAGCAGTGTAGGATATATAATCTTTGTTTGAATCAAGTTTCTGTGAACAACACACACACAACATCTCTATAGTAGTCATGAATTATCTAAGTGTATGATGTTATATCTATGGTTTGGTTTGAAACTATGTTCTGGGATCTGGATAGTTCACTGAGGTAATTTTAAATTTGAAATTACATTATGGTTAAGATTATGTGAGACTAGTTTGCATCAGAGAGTAGTTTCATAGTTTAGTAATTACATTTTCAGTGTTCATTCATATGCATTGCTTGAGGGCAAGCAACAGTTCAAGTTTGGGGGTATTTGATAAGTGATATTTTTACTTACTTATTGTATACCGATCCATGCGAATTGTGCCCACCTTGAGCACATTTCATTGTGTTTTAGTTGCATTTCATGTTATTTTGCATTGCATGTATTTAAACTCCTTTTGGTGAATAAGTGCAGGAATCGGCGTCATTTTGGTGGGAATTGAGGTATCGGTGAGCGGATGCATGAAGGCTAGTCGCAAGGCGAGGATGTGCATGGCATGGGGATACAATAAGGCATGGAAATCAAGAAAGAAAGAGGGATTAAGCAAGAATGAACAAGTAGCAGCAGCAGCAGACCAAAAACCAGACTCAGGAACTGCAGAACACAAGTCATGCAGCCGCGCATGCAAGCATAACAAGAGAAGACTCATACGCTACCGCCAAAAAAGTGGCTTTTACATAGGTAACCTTCTCGCAAGTCACGCCGAGCGAGGTATGACCAAGCCCCAGGCGAAGTAAGTTATACGCCACCGCCGTAGCGATAAGACGTCTGGGGAGGCGAAGCATCGCAAGTCTCGCCGCCACGAGACAGATACAATAGAGTCACACGCTACCGCCGGCGTCGAGCGTCAGTAATTTGTTTTATTTTTAATTAAGCAATGTGATGATGTGTAATTGGTATAAAGCGATTCTGACGTATGTCAGAGGGAGACTTGACTTTTATTACGTAACTTTTATAGTAGCAATTAGGGTTTACACCTTGGGAGAGAGTCCAACGAAGAACGAATCCATAACGTCTTATTTTCTTCTTCTTGGAGTTCTTCACCATTGTGGATTTTGATTATTGTTAATGGAATTCTTTGGGGTTTTCATAGTTAATCATTGATTACTATTCAGTGTTTGGGTTTGATTGTTCTTTCTCTCTTAATCTCATTTGCTTGATTATTGATCATGTTTAGCATTGATCCCATAATGGTTTTTGGTTCCGCCATGAACTAAACTCCATTATGGGATCCTTACGGATTTTAATATGTCGTTTGGTTGTACATCTAAATGTTAGATTTGTTTTGCATATCATATGGATTATCTATCATGGTTGGTTTGTATGTATGAATGACTGATAATCTTCATGTTAGTATTTGTATGGAATTGGAAATGAACATATGAATATGGATGAAATCATGATAGCATGCGAATATGGGGATTGCATATTTTGTGAAACAGATAGGAATATACTGTTTTGCCGTATGAGCTAGAATAAGGGTTGTGTTTAAAGTCAATAGGATTGCAATTACGCATAGGAATATGGTAATTGTGATGGTATTGGTGATCACATAGATTCTAACATCTGTAGATGATATGTGAGTTGGTTATAGTGCATTGGAAAATGGTTATAACTCGCTTTTATGCCCTTGGCTATTATCCTGTGATATGTGAACACTTTTTGCATGACATATGGCGATTGAATGAAATATTGAATGAAGTTAGGATCCCATTGTTTCCACATCATATTTAATTCGCTTATATTCTTATTTTTAGTTGGTAATTATAAATGATTCAAATCAACAATTAAGTTTATAGTCTTAGCATATAAATATAGTGAGTTAATTAATGCATAGTAGTCTAAAGTTAACAACTTTCTCTCGTGGGATCGATACTTTTTACTTACTCAGACTTGTTGACCCGTGTATACTCAGATGAGTTAGAACTCTTTTATAAGAACTATAAAAGAGGAAACAAAGAACATCAAAGTAGACCGCTCCTATCCAAAATGTAGGTGGAAACATTGGAAACTCTCTGATGATGATACCGCTAAACATTCAAGGAGCTGGGACCACCGGAGTTTATTGGAGAGCCAAAACCACTTGAGGTCAAGCATGGATAAAAGCAGATCACCAAGATATTTGATGTCTTAGGATGCTCCGAGGAGCAAAAGGTTCCCTTCGCCACCTTCATGTTGCGTGAAGAGGTGATTATTGGTGGGAATCAGAAACGTGTACCCAAACTGACGCCAAGACTCAAGATGTCTTGGAAGAAGTTCCAAGAGCTATTCAACGAAAAGTACTTTCCCGAAAGTATTCATCACATGAAAGAGGTGGAGTTTATCAAGTTGGAGCAAAAAAATATGACCGTGTCGTAATACGAGGCTAAATTTGCGGAGTTATCCCGGTTTGCATCCCATTTGGTCGATAATGAGGAGCAAATGACACGAATGTTTTTAAGAGGTTTGAAACCGGAGATACGTCAATATCTTATTTCTCATAAACCGTGTTTTGTACTCGAGATGTTGTAAATAGGGCTCGATTATTGGAGCGCCAGAATGAGTCAACGCCTAACCAAGAGAAAGCAACCACAAAGATGAAAATACGGTGGTATCAGTCATCGAAGCGGTGACAACTAACGTGGAGGGAATCAACATGCCAGAAATTGTAACCACTTCGATGGTAATCATGGCCAAGACAATAAAAATGGACATTTTAAGAAAAGGAGATTCAACAATGATGGAAAGACCTCAGTACCTGCAATCGTGGTTAAGGAAGGAGAATGACCACCTATCATATGCTTCAAATGCGAAGGGGAGGGACATATTAGTCCAAACTGCGCGATGCCATCCAAAGCGTGTTATAATTTTGGAAGAGAAGGTCACCTAGCCCGATTTTGTCGTTCACCGAAGACAAGTTCAGCTAGGATGGAGGTACCAAAGGTCGTCCCATAAAAGTCAAAGTCAGTGGTGCAAGGGAGAGCATTTGTTGTGACCTCCCAGAAAGCAAGGAACCCGAACGAGGTCATCACGGGTAAGCTTATCATAAACTCTAGCGAAGTCTATACCTTAGTTGATATCGGTTCTACCCATTCTTTTATTTCTCCTACTTGTGCTCAACGATTAAATTTGACTCCGGAGAAATTAGACTTTGACTTATCTGTTGAAACTCCGTTAGGAGAAACCTTCATTACATCCACTGTTTATAAGTCTTGTTTGATTCAAATTGGTAACCGCACGTTACCTGTCAATCTTATCTCCTTAAAATACTTGCATTTGACATGATTTTAGGGATTGATTGGTTAACTACTCATCATGCTAAAATTGATTATTTTCGTAAGGTTGTTAGCTTTCATATTCCTAATAAACCTATTATGCGAATTCAAGCGACCAAACCATTAAAATCAATCACGGTCATCTCAAGCCATAAAGCTATTCGTTTATTGAAAAACGGATGTCAAGCTTTTTTAGCTCATGTCACGGATTTAAACAAAAATACGTCAGATTTGAAGGATATTTCTAATGTTAATAAATTTCCGACGTATTCACGAAGAACTTCACGGCCTACCCCGAGCGTGAAGTTGAATTTTGTATCGACCTTGAACCCCCAGACAAAACCCATTTCCAAAGCCCCATATCGAATGGCTCCTATTGAACTTCAGGAGTTAAAGACCCAATTGCAGGAATTGTTAGACATTGGTTTCATTCATCCTAATACGTCTCCTTGGGGTGCTCATGTTCTATTCGTGAAGAAGAAAGATGGGAGTATGCGACTTTGTATTGATTATCGGGAGTTGAATCATGTCACAATCAAAAATAGGTACCCATTGCCACGTATTGATGACCTGTTTGATCAGTTACAAGGAGCACACTTTTTTTCAAAGATCGATCTTCGTTCTGGATATCATCAGCTGAAGGTTAACACTAAGAATATTCCAAAGACTGCCTTCAGAACTCGGTACGGGCATTATGAATTCTTAGTCATGTCTTTTGGATTGACTAATGCTCCTGCTGCCTTCATGGATATGATGAACCGAGTATCCAAGGAATATTTGGATCATTTTGTGGTCGTCTTTATTGATGACATCCTCATATATTCTAAAAGCCGTGAAGATCATGAGCAACACTTGAGGCTGATACTCCAAAAGCTTCGTGAAAACAAGCTATATGCCAAGTTGAAGAAATGTGAGTTCTGGCTTGAGAAAATTGCATTCCTTGGGCACGTTATATCAAGTCATGGAATATCTATTGACACAGCAAAGATTGAAGCTATTCAAAGCTGGGAGCAACCTAAATCAGTGACCGAAGTACGTAGCTTTCTCGGATTAGCTGGTTATTATCGAAGATTCGTGGAAGGATTTTCTCGAATCGCTACTCCATAAACTCAGCTGACTCGAAAAGATACAAAGTTCGGTTGGAGTGAGGAATGTGAGAAGAGTTTTCAAGAACTCAAGAGGAGACTCATTTCAGCACCTGTTCTGACAATACCATCTGGCTCGGAGGGATTTATCATCTACAGTGATGCTTCAGGCAAAGGGTTAGGATGTGTTCTCATGCAACATGTGAAAGTCATAGCCTATGCCTCACGATAACTCAAAGAATATGAGAGGAATTACCCTACTCATGATCTAGAGTTGGCAGCTGTCATTTTTACGCTTAAGATTTGGAGGCATTACCTGTATGGAGATAAGGTGGAGATCTACACGGATCATAAAAGCCTCAAATATTTCTTCACCCAATAGGAACTCAACATGCGACAATGACGTTGGCTTGAACTATTGAAAGATTATGATCATACCATCCAATACCATCCCGAAAAGTTAACGTGGTAGCGACGACGAGTAGATGACTTAGTAGAAGATCATAAAGCGGCACGAAAGTGCAATATTGTCAACGTAAAGGCCCATTTTGTATGACTTGCAAAGGATGGAGTTAGAGATAAAGACTCCAAGGACCCACATGATGATGGCAAACATACGAGTAGAACCGACTTTAATCGATAAAGTTAAAGTTTCTCAAGCTACAGACCTGGAGCTAATGCGTATGAAGATGAAAATGCAAGAATGTGCTATGCCGGAAGCAAGAATCGATGTGGAAGGAATACTTCGAGTCAACTCTAGACTTTGTGTTCCTAACAACCCTGATTTAAAGTATAAAATCATGATGGAGGCGCACAACACACCGCTTGTAATCCATCTCGGGAGTACCAAAATGTATCGTGATCTTGACATACATTTTGGTGGAGCAATATGAAAGAGAGATAAGAGAGTTTATCTCAAGGTGTTTAACTTGTCAACGAGTCAAGGCGTAGCATCAAGTACCAAAAGGTCCATTGCAACCACTTGAAATTCCAGAATGGAAGTGGGAGCACATTACCATGGATTTCGTTACCGGTCTTCTTAAGGTTTCTCAAGGCATAGATGCGATTTGGGTCATTGTTGATAGATTGACCAAGTCTGCTCATTTCTTACCGATACGAGAAACTTATACACTTGAACGTCTTGCTCGTATGTACATAAACGAGATTGTAAGACTTCATGGTATGCCAGTATCCATAGTTTTTGATTGAGCCCAAGATTCACTTCAAGATTTTGGGTTAGTTTATAAAAAGCTATGGGCACGGATTTACGATTTAGCTCGGCATATCATCCTCAGACGGATAGGCAGTCGGAGAGGACCATTCAAACTCTTGAAGATCTATTAAGACTCTGTGTCCTTGACTTCAAGGGAAGTTGGGATAAGTTCCTACCATTGGTGGAGTTTTCCTACAATAACAGTTATCAAGAAAGTATTGGCATGGCTCCATTTGAGGCGTTGTATGGAAGAAAGTGTCGTTCTCTAGTATGCTGGGATGAGGTGGGTGAAGAAACATTGTTGGGACCGGAGTTGGTACGTATGACTACGGAAAAGATTCAAATGATCTGACAACGTATAAAAACCTCACAAGATCGACAAAAGAGTTATGCTGATCTTCATCGAAAGGACGTGGAATTCGATATTGGAGATCATGTGTTATTACGTGTTGCTCCATGGAAGGGAGTTACGAGATTTAGAAAGAGAGGAAAGCTCAACCCTCGATTCATTGGCCCATTTTTAATCCTCGATCGATTAGGGCGTGTGGCGTATAGACTCACATTCTTTCTACGTATGTATGTCTCAGATTCATAACGTTTTTCACATATCTATGTTACGTAAATATGTGAAAGACCCGAACCACATTATTGAATTAGAACCAGACGAGATAGAGGAAGATTTAACGTATGAAGAGTTACTGTTAAAATCTTGGATAAAAGGATCATATTCTACGCTCCAAGGTTATACCTCAAGTCAAAGTTTTATGGAGAAACCACGATGTGGAAGAAATGACACGGGAGTTAGAATCGAGATGAAATCAAGATATCCTTACCTCTTCGACATACCAGTCGCACCCTAATTTCGAGGACGAAATTTCATAAGAAGGGAGGTTGTAAGACCCCAACTTTTGAATAAAGATTAAATTTTCTCGAAATATATTTTGAATATTATGGTGTGGATTTGATATAATGTTATAGTTGTGGGTAATATTTAAAAATTTTGCAAAAGCACGCAAGTTGTTATATAATATTCGATTGGTGGGGAATATTCGCTTTAATGAGGAGAATATTTGTACAACCAAGACAATCATTAGTGGACCCCACAATGGAATTATTGTTGGATTGAGAAAACGACAAAAATACTTTATGAAAATAATCTAGGAAGTTTTACCGTTAATCTGTTGAACTACCGGTAGTAAAAAGTACAAAGAATGTCTCGGTGGTCAGATAGTAGTACACCAGTATTGATTATTGATGCTTGCGTGAGAAGTCACTCGCTTATACTCAAATATTGCTACACGAGAATTGTCGCATCATATCTCTCATACTATTGATTTGATTATTGTCATAGTATCATCTGCATAATATGTTATTTTATTAAATCAATAATTGAGACAACAAAGTTATTCATATTATTAAATTGCAATATTTACAATATCTAGAAGTTACATCAAGGAGAGGTTTGGTCACCTAATTGCGGCGCATGATAGGGAGAAATCCTTATTGGAAAGCCCCTCTTTCCGGGAACGAATTCGGTTGATAAATATTGTGAGTTATAATATTAATGATGAATGTTATTAAAATTAAAGTTGTGTTCGGAGTTGAATTTGGAGACGCGGACGTGATATTTGAGTCCGGAACGATGAAATTAGTAAAAATAATCTATAAACACAAAATTTTCTGAAATTCACTATTTGGTCAAAAAGTCAACAGTTGACTTTTTCGGGAAAAGTCAAACTTCAAAATTTCAAAATTTATATTTTTGATAAAAAATGGTTTCATTGTGTTGGAATTATTTGTGTTAGTGAAAATCGACAATTATTTCGATAATAATTAATGTTTGGAGGTTATATTGACCAATCGGGTATTTAACCGGATAAATTAGTAATTGATTGTTATTATTTTACATGGCTATAACTATTTGTTCACATGTGTATACTATTGTTTCACATTCTTGTTACTATTAGGGGAGTTGGTGCAAGATTGATAATACTTGCATGACTAAGTTAAAAATGGAGGTATAGATGGAGGTACTATACTGTAATTCGTATTTTCACATGTCTAGAACTATTGATTCACATAATTTACTATTGAATCACATTATTTACTCTTAGGGGAGGTGGTGCAAGTTTGATAATACTTCCATGACTCAATTAAAAATAAAGGAAAAGTTGGAGGTATTGTACTGTAATTTTTCGAGCCCCAAAACGTGCAATTATCGAAACTATATTTTTCTATAAATAGAAGCTCATTCTTCCTTCATTTCTCACCAATTCACAAAAGCTTTAGAGCAATTATTATAGAGAAAAATTATAGAAAGAAGAAGAGAAGTCTCGCTACCTCACTATTCCAAGATATCAGCTTTTTCTAAAGTAAGGAGTATTATTTCTTTCTTATCCATGAAGAGAACTTCATTATTCCATTCTTTATTATTCATTGGAATAACTCAGATATCTGTGAGCTACCCTATACTTGGTGAAATTCTTACATTGTTCCATTCTTTATCATTCATTGGAATATCACATGCATGCGTTTCGGCTGGGACGATTTAATCTTTATTATTTTGTTGGAATATCTTGTCTGCATGCATTTCTGCTTTGGACTCGATCCCGTTATTTATTATTCGCATTGGAATAACTCGCCAGCATGCGATCTATCGAATGCCTGGTGATTTCTTTTGTTATTCCATTCCTTATTATACTCAGTTAGTTAAAGTTTTGACTTCTATACTCCATGAAATTAGTGGAATATCCTTGATATTTTGCGCTTCATCCAAAGATCTTTTCATGGAAATATTCTTCCGAGCATTCTTGAATTTTACTCTACAAAGCAAGATCATGTTGACAATTTGACGTTATTAGTTCTGGATAAATTAATTCTTGAACTTGTTTTATTGAATTCTTATATCATTGTCATCATCCTCATGTTTATATTTTGTTGAAAGTCATCTATGGCCTATAGTGCATAGATGGACTTGGTATGATTATGACCGAGGATTATTCGATGTAATCATTAACCGTAATGTTACAAATGATATGGAAAAAGTCCTCATTGGCCCGTAGTGCATTAAATGGACGATTGTTGGCATGATCATGACCATTATTGAATACACAAATATTCTTGGCCCGTAGTGCATGGATAATTGTGGTCGTGATACTAAAGAATATCCTTGGCCCATAATACGTAGGGGTGATTCGATGATGTGGATTATTTATTGTTTGAGTCCCAAATGATAAAAGTGATGAAAAACCTTCTAAACCATAAAAGATAGTAGATTTTATTCTCTACTTGACTCTTTTAATGGATTGCTTGTTCATTGCAGATTAAACTTGATGGTTGTTATATTGTATCGGTTTAACCTTTGTTGAAGGCTAACGATAATATATTCTGCATTATCTTAGTCATAATATTTCCTACTGGGCTAGTTGAGCTCACCCTTTTACTTTTATTGCTCTCTTCAGGAAATGAGAACGTAGCAGGGACTAGTCGGGGAATGGAGTGACGGACCAGATGATAGCATTAGTAGTCCTCACTATTCAATGAGATAGTGGAAAATAAATGTAATAATATTGAATTTGAGTTTGTATATTATCTAGACGACAATATTTGTATTAAAACTCACAGCTTATGTTTTGTCATACTTTACACGATAGTTGTATAATTAAGTTAAGTCATATTTCAGATTCATACCATGTATTGATTGAATTCGAGAATAGGTGATGTATACCTATTTTGGGGGTGTCACAGACTCTGTTAGTTCGTAGTAGGCACAATAGTTATCTAGAAAGGGGGGGTTGAACAGATATTTAAAAAATCTTGTCGTTTTAAACTTGTTAGTTAATGATGATTAAAAACTTAGCGGAATTTATGTTTGTTTTAATCTCTCTTGCAAAGTAGTGGAGTTATGAGAGTGAGGCAGTTATAGCAGTTATGGCAGATATAGCAGTTATAGTATGAATGTAAAAGACACAGTGTTTTAAGTGGTTCAGAGCACTTAAAGCTCCTAGTCCACTCTTCTACTCAACGAGTTGGAAATCCACTAAGGATGTCTTTTATAACTTCTGAATCACACAGATTCCTTCTAGACCAGCAGTCTAGGAACTTCTTAGTTCACTCTCGAACTCTTCAAGTCCGACAGACTTTGTTCTGTTACAGTTCACTTAGAACTCTTCAAGTCCAGCAGACTTGGTACTCTTCTTCAGTTGATTAATAGATATTGAGTTCTTGATGGTTGATACTCAGTTGTTGTTTAAGCACTTGTTCGAAAGAACTGAGTAGTTGAGCAAGCTTTGCAATTTCTCAGATCGTAGAGTTGAGCTTTGAGAGTTGTTCACGTTGTTTTTTCAATGCTTGCTTGTCCTTGAACTCATATGCTTGATTTGCATATATGTGATCTTTAAAACTATCCGTTGGATCCATCCGTTGAAGCATTAAATGCATTTGACTTTTATGTTCTTTGATGGAGACATTTCTGCACATCTTCTGAACTGCATTCTGGCTCACTGACATTGCAGACTGCTTTTTCACCTAACACCTGAAAAGGTGTTTTCCCCCCTTACCAATGGTACTTTCCTTAGCTTCTTCAATACGCTTCTTTGTTGCATACTAAAGATATTTCTTATGTCTTTGGGAATTGTAAGTACTGCAGCATTTAGAATCCATTCCTCTTTTGTTGGAACCTATCTCCACACAAATTATGAGGCTCGACGTTTTCTGACACAAGACAGATGATACTCTACGATTCAGTCATGGTGACTTGTCGCCTTGGTGCCTGGTCTGATGCTATCAGCCGAGAGCACTACAATTTCTCTGAAGTCTTTGCACACTACGATCTTTGCTTGTTTGAGTTGTAAACTCTACGTTTTCGAGAGCACTCTACGATCGTTGACTTGTAAACTCTACGTTTCCTTCAGCACACTATGATCGTTAAGTTAGCTCGGCAAACGTTGAGATCACTCTACGATTTCCGAAGAGGCCCTTCAAGGCAGGCACACTACGATCTTTTAAGCTCTACATTTCTGCCTTGACTTCTGCAATGTTTATCAGATTTATACACTCTGACTTCTTCGAAGCCTATCTATTACATCTTAAAATCAACCTAACAGCTTTGATCTTTCTATCTATACATTCTATGAAAGAATGATACACGTTGAGAGCTTAGATCAACCTAACAAATTTGATCTATCACTAAGTCCTTGTACATATCTTACTTGAAGGACTTTACAACTAATCATGAGCATATACATTAAAACATCAAATCATAATATGCATTCTCCCACCAATCTCCCCCTATTTGATGTTGACATAACCAAGGAGATTTGTTTTCATGATTATTAGTGTCTAGATGCATTTGCAGGAAATTTAAACATGACTCAGTATTTCAGTGAGCAGCTGAAATTTCTAGAGAATAAGCATAAATTTATTGATGTTCAAGAAGTATTGCAGTTTAGCTTTACATCAATAAGAATTTAAAGTTTCAACTTATCTCTATTTCTTTGACCTTTTTCTTGGAGGATTGGCATACTCCTCGGCCTTCTTTTCTCTGCTAGCTTCATCCCTTCTCGCTAACTCTTCCAAATTTCACTTGGACTTACTTATCGGGTTGTGATCATGCTTATTCATGAATCTTTGGATCTCAATTGGCATTCTTAGGCTGTGGTGGTCATATTTGGTGAGCTGGTAGTTGGCCCTTGACTTCTTAAAGGCTGAGCTATATATCAAGACTTCCTGCTGATCAGATCGTTGAGTCTGATTGCTTGATCATGGAGTCTGTCGGTGGAACTGTCTTGCAGGAGGGCTTCGTGAAAATTGTCCTCTTCCCCTTTCTTGGTTTCCTTGACCGCTTCTGCCTCTGCCCTGATCTCTCTGTGCTCCTTGAACTCCTTTCCCTTTATTCTCCCCCTTTATGTCAGCATCAAGGGTTCGAATGTCTGCAGAAAGTCGATTTACTCCTTAGACAAGCTCGTTTAGTTGGCTTTGTGTCTGAGCAATGTCCTCTCGACTTTTCTTGATCTTGATTTCAGATCTAGCCTCTTTGTTTCGGAGGGCAGTGAGAACAATGTCAGTCTGTTGTTCCTGATTCACATAAGCTTTCTGGAATTCTTTGACTGAAGCTTTCAGGTTTTTGATGTTCTCCAGCATGAGCTTATTTTGGACTTCTTGATTTTTTTCATTTCAAGAAGAGCCTCTCTTTGCTTGGTTGCTATCTGGAAATGAATCTCATCTCTGTACTTCATGCTTTGAAGAATTTCTTGGATAATTTCCCTCAGCTTCTTTGTAAGCTCAGCATTTAAAGTGCCAGGGATATTATTTGCAGCATTGATCATTTGATTCAGCTAGAGATGAATGAGGTCTGAGCGAGTGTCCAGGCTTTCTTCAATGTTCTTGACCATGTTCTTAGACACTTCTTTCAAGTCATCTTTTGTGGGCAGATTTGGAAGAGTGTCATTGGTTTGAGGATTGTTGAATGGAGGGGATCTTTTCTGGGATTGATCTTGCAGAGAGTAGAGAGCAAGATCAAGACTAAAATAGTCATTGGAGGAGGAGGATGGTATGTCTGATGGAGGGACCTGAGTTTCTATGTTTGGAATATGTGGCTCTACAATTTCTATTTGGGACTCTACGATGGGACTAGAGTCAGGGATCGTAGAGTTGGTGGTTTGTGGGGGCAAAATAAAGTTAACTGCATTTGGTTCCTCAGTTAAGAATTTTGGGATTCTGCAACTGGAAATTGATTTAGTGGATGAAGTATCACTTCCAACCATCGTGGGAATTCATAAAAATAGCTAAATGAGGATGATGGTAAGTTTTTAACTCTGAAGAGGTTTGGGATAGACAGTACCTCAAGTTTATCCTTTGAGGAAGAGTTGTTGGTAAGCAATTTCTTGGCAAAATTGAATCTTCCTGGAAATCCATGAGTCATTACTGAGATGGCTGGATACTCTTTGAAGCTCCAGAACATGTGATCCCAAGAATTTAGGATTTGGGCTTGATGATATGGCATCATGGGTAGGTATGAGAACATCTGATTGTAGAGATAGCTTCTATACCCATCTCTGCCCACACCAGTGATCTGAAGGTCATCATCATCTTCTTCCTCTTCTCTGTCTTCATTGGAGGACTCCATTATCTCAATGGGCTCTTGATGATCTTTTACTGGTTCCTCTTCATTTCCGGCAGGGACATCTTCTTCTGCCATGGAGATATCTTGAGGCTCCCCCTCAACTTGATCATCTTCTTGTAAGCTCATAAACTCTCCCTCAATTGGAGCATCTTCTTGAGCTTCAGGCATCTCCCCTTAGCTAGTGTATTCTCTATCATGAGAATCTCAAGGATCTCCCCCTCAGCTGAAGCACTGTCCTCTTGGGCAATCATGCTCTTATCTTCCTTCTTGAGCACTTTTTCATTCTCAAGAATGTACTTCTTGACCAGCTTTCTCCTTGATTTACTAGGCTTAGCCACAGCTTCAGGACTTTTTTGAACTTCAGTGTTGTCCTATTCAATGTACCACTATGCTTGAAGCAAATGACATCCTTGCTCGCCATGCTTGGTCCGGTCTCTCTCTGACGTAGAGAGACTCTACGATTGAGGTGACTGATGGCCTTTTGGACTTATGACCAACTTTGTTCTTCTTCAGGATCGAGATATGGTAGCCTGATCCTCATCTGCTTCATCTTGCTGCTTCTTTCTTCTTAGCATCCTCAGAGTCTCTATATCAGAGGACTCTACAGGTATATCAGTGGTAGATCCTTGAGGCTCTTCTACCAGTCTAGCCTTTAGCTTCCTCTTGCCCTTGCTCTTTCTGGTAAGGACAGAGGGTTCTTCTTTGTTGGTTTCTTCTTCTTCTTCGATCTCCCTGACTACATACATGTTTCCTGGAAAGCCTGAGTCCTTCAGATCCCCAGTTCTTCCACTGGATTCGGTCATCATTCGAACATACTCAGCTGGGTTTCTCTTCCAATTTTCAAACAATTTCTGGGTCATTCGTCTATTTGGGTTGATAGCTTCTCCTTCTTCATCCCCAATTTTGTCACCCAGGGCTGATTATAGAATGATACTTATGAATCGCCCGTATAGCATCTTCTGAGGGATTTTTGACTTCTTTGAGTTGACGAGCCACTTACCAATCCAATCGAGCAATAGGGCTCCATAGTTGAGTTGTATTCCATAACTCATGGCAGTCATGAGCCTAAGTTGAACTTCATTCACAGAGTCGTGACCTAAGCTCTTGCAGCATATACATTTCCCAACTATATCGGCTAGAAATTCATACCTCTGTGGGAACTCCTTCTTCTTGTACCCTTTCACAGAGGGGAGTTTCTTGTGATGCATTCATCTAAGTCCCTCTTGGAAGTCTATGCTATCTAAGAATGGATGCCCTTCATTTTTGAGACCTAGGGTGAGGTTGATGTCTTCAGCCTTCAGTCTGATTACCACATCCCTTACTCTCGTAGTGATGATATCGTTTTCAAATACTCCATTCCTGTAGAACTCTTTCACTAACATTGGATGAATCAATATATCTATGCTCAAGGCTTCTTCGAGACCTGCCTTCTTCAGTAAGGCCAGAGTCTTGTGGAACTTGGGTTGAGCTATTTTGAACTCCTCAAAGCAGCAGTGCAGCACGAGATACCTTTGGATGCCTCCATTGATTTTGTAGTTGGAAGTGAGATATGAAAGAACTTTCTTCTGATTTAGGGTTTCTGCTTTGAGAGAGGATGAGAGAGATAATCTTTCGAACTTCTGATTTTAAAAAAATGATTTCAATTTGTACTTGCAACTTCCCTCTCTCCTTTTTGCTTAGTGGGACAGGTGTCGTCTTTTGCTTGGCTCTTCGATTTTGACTGATAGGGATTGTACTGATTTGCCCTTGGCTCCTGCAGAGCTGAGGTGTCCTTAGGAAGGACTACGATCATTGAAGAAGTTTTGTGATCGTTGAGTGCTTTGCATTTGTCGAGTCTGATCTACGATCGTCGAGTCTGTCCAACATTCGTCGTGTCTGTTCTACGATCGTCGAGTATGTCCAGCATTCGTCATGTCTGATCTACGATCGTCGAGTCTGACCGGATCCTTGTGATGCGTTTTTGACATAGCATTCTTTTAAGGTAACTCGGGAAGGGCCAACCTCTTAGAGTGAGTCAAGGGTTAGGTTTGTTCCTGAGGCGTTTATTAGAAGGATTGCTGTGTTTTGAAGCTTATCATCACAGGATGCACTCTTGCTTTGTTGATGAGGCTTTTGTCATCGTTGAGTCTGCTCTACGATGGTTGAGTCTTAGCTACGATCGTTGAGGTGGTTTTGCCTCTTCAGCTCTATGATCGTGGACTTCCCTTGATCATGTCTACGATTTTGAGTTCAGCCTTTATATCTGTTATGTTTAGTATAATCTAGAGCATATATTTTATGATTGTAGATTTAGCATGCCTAGCTCACTTATTAACCTATTAAATCTGGATTCATCTAGAGGTTTTGTAAAGACATCAACAAGTTGATTTTCAGTAGGGTTATATTGTAAAGATATAGTTTCATTCTGTACATGATCCCTAATGAAGTGATACCTTATCTCTATATGCTTAGTCCTAGAATGCATAACAGGACTATGAGTTATTGCTATGGCACTTGTGTTATCACAGTGAATGGGAATAGATTTGAAATCAAACCCATAGTCAGCTAGTTGATTTTTCATCCATAGGATCTGAGCACAACAGCTTCCAGCAGCAATGTATTCAGCTTCTGCAGTTGAAGTAGACACTGAGTTTTGCTTTTTTCTAATCCAGGACACAAGTTTGTTTCCTAGCAATTGACAGGTGCCACTGGTACTCTTTCTATCTATTTTGCATCTGTGTATCCTGTTAGTTCAAACGAGGATTCCTTGGGGTACCAAAGCCCCAAGTAAGGTGTACCCTTGAGATACCTGAAGATCCTCTTTACAGCAGATAAATGTGACTCTTTAGGGTTAGCCTGAAATCTAGCACATATGCATATTGCAAACATTATTTCTGGTCTACTGGCAGTTAGATATAAAAGAGAACATATCATACCTCTGTATTGAGTTATATCAATACCTTTACCTTTTTCATCTTTGTCAAGCTTGGTTGCAGGAGCAATTGGTGTTTTCATGGGAGAGGCTGATTCCATGCCATACTTCTTGAGTAAGTCTTTGATGTACTTGGCTTGGTTTATGAAAATTCCTTCATCAGTCTGCTTTACTTGCAGTCCAAGGAAGAAATTCAGCTCACCCATCATGCTCATTTCGAACTTGCTCTGCATCAGCTTAGAGAATCTCTTGCATAACTTTTCGTCAGTAGAACCAAAAATAATATCATCAACATATATTTGAACTAATAAGACTTTGTCTTTATGCTTTCTAAGAAACAGTGTGGTATCTACTCTACCTCTAGTGAACCCATTTTCATTTAAGAAGTTAGTTAGTGTTTCATACCATGCTCTAGGTGCTTGTTTAAGACCATATAAGGCTTTGTCTAATCTATAAACATAATTGGAAAGAGATGGATTGATGAAACCTGGAGGTTGCTCTACATAGACTTCTTCTTGGATTTCTCCATTTAGGAATGCACTTTTGACATCCATCTGAAAGACTTTGAACTTCATATGAGCAGCAAAGGCAAGAAAGATTCTGATGGCTTCTAGTCTGGCAACAGGTACAAATGTCTCATTGTAGTCAATGCCTTCTTCTTGAGAGTAGCCGTTTACCACTAATCTTGCCTTGTTCCTGGTTATAACTCCATCTTCATCCATTTTGTTTCTGAAGACCCACTTGGTTCCAATGACAGGATGACTCTTTGGTCTTGGTACCAATCTACATACTTTGCTTCGTTCAAATTGGTTGAGTTCTTCCTGCATGGCTTCTATCCAACTAGAGTCTTCCATAACATCCTCTATCTTCTTTGGTTCTATTTAAGATAGAAAGATTAGATAAAAGCATTCATTTTGAGTGGCAGCTCTTCTTTTGACTCTAGCACTCGGATCTCCAATGATTAGATCATGAGTGTGACCTCTGGCCCATCTGTTGCCGGTTGGGACATCTGTCCCAATGCCTTCTTGTCTTAAGTCTTCAAGATCTATTTCTTCTTCTTGGTGTGGAGGTTCATTGTCTTGCATAGACCTCTCTACGATCTCATTTTGTTGCTCAACGATTACACTATCTGGCACTACGATCGTAGTGTTGGGCTCGACAATTTCATTCGTAGTGTCTGCACTATCGGTCGTAGTGTCTTGAAGCACTGTGTTGTCTAAGTCTGTTTCATCAAAGATGATATGGATTGAGACTTCAACACTCAGTGTCTTCTTGTTGAACACTCTGTAGGCCTTACTGTCTATGGCATATCCAAGAAAGATTCCTTCGTCTGACTTGGGCTGAAATTTTGTCAGGTACTGCTTTCCATTGTTGAGAATGTAGCATGCACAACCGAAAACATGAAAGTAGCTGACATTTGGCTTTCTTCCTTTCCACAGTTCGTAGGGCGTCTTCTTGATCGTAGAGTGTATCAGTGATCTGTTTTGCATGTAGCATGCAGTGTTGACAGCTTCTACCCAGAAGTATTCAGGCAGATGAGCTGCTGCTAGTACAGTTCTTCTAGCCTCTATTAAGGTTCTGTTCTTTCTTTAAGCTACTCCATTTTGTTGAGGAGTTCGTGGAGCTGAAAAGTTATGACTGATGCCATTATCTGAGCAGAACTGGTCCATTTCTGAGTGTCACAGACTCTGTTAGTTCCTAGTAGGCACAATAGTTATCTAGAAAGGGGGGGTTGAACAGATATTTAAAAAATCTTTTCGTTTTAAACTTGTTAGTTAATGATGATTAAAACTTGGCGGAATTTATGTTTGTTTTAATCTCTCTTGCAAAGTAGTGGAGTTATGAGAGTGAGGCAGTTATAGCAGTTATGGCAGATATAGCAGTTATAGTATGAATGTAAAAGACACAGTGTTTTAAGTGGTTCAGAGCACTTAAAGCTCCTAGTCCACTCTTCTACTCAACGAGTTGGAAATCCACTAAGGATGTCTTTTATAACCGAATCACATGATTCCTTCTACAGACCCGCCAGATCTAGGAACTTCTTAGTTCACTCTCGAACTCTTCAAGTCAAGCGAGACTTGGTTCTTTCTGATTCACTTAGAACTCTTCAAGTCCAAAGCAGACTTGGTACTCTTCTTCAGTTGATTAATAGATGTTGAGTTCTTGATGGTTGATACTCAGTTGTTGTTTAAGCACTTGTTCGAAAGAACTGAGTAGCTGAGCAAGCTTTGTAATTTCTCAGATCGTAGAGTTGAGCTTTGAAAGTTGTTCACGTTGTTTTTTCAATGCTTGCTTGTCCTTGCACTCATATGCTTGATTTGCATATATGTGATCTTTAAAACTATCCGTTGGATCCATCCGTTGAAGCATTAAATGCATTTGACTTTTATGGTCTTTGATGGAGACATTTACGACATCTTCTCGAAGGCGCATTACGGCCTTCGACACTGCAGATCGCTTTTCACCTAACACCTGAAAAGGTGTTTTCCCCCCTTTACCAATGGTACTTTCCTTAGCTTCTTCAATATGCTTCTTTGTTGCATACTAAAGATATTTCTTATGTCTTTGGGAATTGTAAGTACTGCAGCATTTAGAATCCATTCCTCTTTTGTTGGAACCTATCTCCACACAAATTATGAGGCTCGACGTTTTCTGACACAAGACAGATGATACTCTACGATTCATATCATGGTGACTTGTCGCCTTGGTGCCTGGTCTGATGCTATCAGCTGAGAGCACTACGATTTCTCTGAAGTCTTTGCACACTACGATCTTTGCTTGCTTAAGTTGTAAACTCTACATTTTTGAGAGCACTCTACGATCGTTAACTTGTAAACTCTACGTTTCCTTCCGCACACTACGATCGTTGAGTTGGCTCGGCAAACGTTGAGACCACTCTACGATTTCCGAAGAGGCCCTTCAAGGCAGGCACACTACGATCTTTGAAGCTCTACGTTTCTGCCTTGACTTCTGCAATGTTGATCAGATTTATACACTCTGACTTCTTCGAAGCCTATCTATTACATCTTAAGATCAACCTAACAGCTTTGATCTTTCTATCTATACATTCTATGAAAGAATGATACACGTTAAGAGCTTAGATCAACCTAACAAATTTGATCTATCACTAAGTCCTTGTACATATCTTACTTGAAGGACTTTACAACTAATCATGAGCATATACATTAAAATATCAAATCATAATATGCATTCTCCCAACAGACTCCATTTGAGTTTGGATATTGTCTAGAAGACAATATTCATGTAAAAACACTCAGCTTAATTGTATAATTAAGTTTGTATTTGTATTCAGTACCATGTATTTGGCGACCCAAGATGGGTGATGTATACCTATTTTGGGGGCTTCACACTAGAGCATAGATTTTATGGTTGTAAATTTAGCATTCCTAGCTCACTTATTAGTTTATTAAATCTGGATTCATCTAGAGGCTTTGTAAAGACATCAGCAAGTTGATTTTTAGTAGGGATATATTGTAAAGATATGGTTCCATTTTGCACAAGATCCCTGATGAAATTATACCTTATTTCTATATGCTTAGTCCTAGAATGCATGACAGGATTGTGTGTTATTGCTATGGCACTTGTGTTATCACAATGGACATGTATGGATTTGAATTTAAACCCATTGTTTGCTAGCTGATTTTTCATCCATAAGATTTCAGCACAATAATTGCTAGCAGCAATGTATTCTGCTTCTGCAGTTGAACTAGATACTGAGTTTTGTTTCTTGCTAAACCAGGACACAAGTCTGTTTCCTAGCAACCGACAGGTGCCACTGGTACTTTTTCTATCTATTTTGCAACCTGTAAAGTCAGCATCTGTATATCATGTTAGTTCAAATAAGGACTCCTTGGGATACCAAAGCCCCAAGTGAGGTGTGCCTTTGAGGTACCTGAAAATCCTTTTTACAGCAGTTAAATGTGATTCCTTAGGATTAGCTTGAAATCTAGCACATATGCATGGTGCAAACATTATGTCTGGTCTACTGGCAGTTAGATATAGAAGAGAGCCTATCATACCTCTGTATTGAGTTATATCAATACTTTTACCTTATTCATCTTTATCAATCTTGGTTGCTGGAGCAATTGGGGTTTTCATGGGAGAGGCTGATTCCATGCCATACTTTTTAAGTAAGTCTTTAATGTACTTGGCTTGGTTTATGAAGATTCTTTCATCAATCTGCTTTACTTGTAGTCCAAGGAAGAAGTTCAGCTCACCCATCATGCTCATTTCAAACTTGCTCTGCATAAGCTTAGCAAATCTCTTACATAAATTTTCATCAGTAGAGACAAAGATATTTTTATCAACATATATTTGAACTAATAAGACTTTGTCTTTATGCTTTCTAAGAAATAATGTGGTATCTACTCTACCTCTAGTGAACCCATTTTCAATAAGAAAGTTAGTTAGTGTTTCATACCATGCTCTAGGTTCTTGTTTAAGACCATATAAGGCTTTGTCTAATCTATAGACATAATTAGAGAGAGATGGATTGATGAAACCTGGAGGTTGCTCTACATATACTTCTTCTTGAAGTTCACCATTCAAGAATGCACTTTTGACATCCATCTGAAAGACTTTGAATTTTATGTGAGCAGCAAAGGCAATGAATATTTTGATGGCTTCTAATCTGGCAACAGGTGCAAAGGTCTCATCGTAGTCAATGCCTTCTTCCTAAGAGTAACCCTTGGCCACTAGTCTTGCCTTATTCCTGATTATTACTCCATCTTCATCCATCTTATTTCTAAAGACCCACTTGGTCTCAATAAAAGGATGACTCTTTGGTCTTGGAACTAATCTCCATACTTTGCTTCTTTCAAACTGATTTAGTTCTTCCTACATGGCTTCTATCCAGATGGAGTCTTCCATAGCATCTTTTATCTTCTTGGATTCCATTTGTGACAGAAAGCTCAGATAGAAACACTCATTTTGGGTGGCGGCTCTTATTTTGACTCTTGCATTTGGGCTCCAATGATTAAGTCTTGAGTATGATCTCTTGCCCATCTATTTCCTGTTAGAACATCTGTCCTGATGCCTTCTTGTCCGAGACCTTCAAGATTAATTTCTGCTACTTGATGTGGAGGTTCGTTGTGTTGCGTAGACCTCTCTACGATCTCATTTCCTTGCTCAACGATTTCATTGTCTGGAACTACGATCGTGGTGTTGAGCTCGACGACCTCGTTCGTAGTGTCTAAACTGTCGTTCGTAATGTCTTGAGACACTGTTTTGTCCAGGTCTATTTCATCAAAGATGATGTGAATCGAGACTTCTACACTCAGCGTTTTCTTGTTGAACACTCTATAGGCCTTACTGTCTGTGGCATATCCAAGAAAGATTCCTTCGTCTGACTTGGGTTGGAACTTTTTCAAATATTGCTTCCCATTGTTGAGAATGTAGCATGCACAGCCGAATACATGGAAGTAGCTAACATTTGGCTTTCTTCCTTTCCACAGTTCGTAGGAAGTTTTCTTTATCGTAGAGTGAATCAACGATCTGTTCTGAGTGTAGCATGCAGTGTTGACAGCTTCTGCCCAGAAGTATTCAGATAGATGGGTTGTTGCTAGTAGAGTTCTTCCAGCCTCTATCAATGTTCTGTTCTTTCTCTCAGCTACTCCATTTTGTTAAGGAGTTCATGGAGCTAAGAAGTTGCGACTGATGCCATTGTCTGTGCAGAACTGGTCCATCTCAGAGAAGTCAAATTCTCTGCCATGATCACTTCGTATAGCCTTGATTTTCTCCCATTTCTCATTCATCACAAGTCTGAACATCTTGATTAGTTGGGAGCTCGTTTCATCTTTTTAATTTAGAAAGAACACCCATATGAACCTAGTGTAATCATCCACTATGACTAGTGAGTATTTCTTCCCTCCAAGGCTTGTTATTGGAATTAGCCCAAATAGATCCATGCGAAGAAGCTGCAAGAGCTTGTCAATTGAGGTGACAGTTTTGCTCTTAAATGAGCTTCTAGTCTGCTTTCCAAGCTGACAGGCATTGCACGGCCTTTCTTTGACGAAGCTAAAATTGGGTAAGCCTGCAACAAGATCTTTTGAGGCCAGTTTAGACATGCTTTTGAAGTTGAGATGATACAGTCTTATATGCCATAGCCAGCTCATTTCTTCAGATGCTTTAGCTAGAAATCATATCGTCTCGTCCAAGCTTAGTTGACCAAGATTTACAGTGTAGACAATTCCTTCTCTTGTTCCGGTCAGCTTTATAGCGGATGTCTTCAGATCTCTGACTTGACATTGATTATTGAGGAATGTGACTTGATGACCCTTGTCGCAGAGTTGGCTTATTCTCAGAAGATTGTGTTGTAGTCCTTCCAAGTAGGCTACTTTACTGAAGGACATTGCACCATTCCCAGCTTAGCCATATCCTCTTGTCTTGTCAGAGCCATTGTCTCCAAAGATGACTGAAGGACCTTCCTTTTCTATGTAGTTAGACAGAAGGGCTTTGTTCCCAATCATGTGCCTTAAGCATCCACTGTCCAGATACTAGGTTGTGATCGTGGAGTTTTGTTCATGTGGTAATGTTAAACTTTTATTTTGGTACCCATACTTGCATGGGTCCTAATTTGTTAATACCCTTGGGAACCCAAATCTGTTTGATTTTGGGTTTTACATGCATAGGATTATGATAGCATATTGCAGCCTTATGACCAACCTTATTGCATACAAAACATCTAATATGATGCATGCTTGTGTGTGTGTGGATTCTTCCTCCATTTGGACTTATGTGGGTTCTCAGTCATCCTTCTTTTAAACCGGTTCTCCTTCTTCCATGTATCCTTGTGTTTCATGATTTATGAGGAGTGTACCTTTCTTCTATTGTTCCTTCCCAGTTGGCCCGTGGAGTTGATTTTACTTGACTCTACGATCCTTCAAGGTTGGAAAGTAGTGGCTAGGTTACTCTTCTCGTTTTTGAAACCCAAGCCAGCATGAGATCCTTTATTCCTTGGAATATGGATTGAATTAGAAGAGCAGGGTTGGACCGGTTCTTCCTTCTGTGAGGATTTCATAAATATAATGCTTCTACTGAAACTTGGAGCATTACTAGGGTTAGTTTCCTTTATATTTTCCACATATGGCTCTGAGGTGAATTCCTCAAAGCCTAAACATGTTCTGTCAGAAGCACTTCTCTGACTAGAGATCAGGGAGTCCATGGATGAAGAGGATTTATTCCATATAGAGATTGTCCTTTTTAGTTCCTCAATTTTAGAGGTTAGACTTCACTCTCTCTGTGCATTGAGCTCATTAGTCTGTTTTAAGAGCTTATTCTCAGCTTCAAACTTGGAGAGAGAGTCAGTACTAAGAAGGGTTGTTTCCAGTTCTTCCAGAACTTTCTCTTTCTCCTTTTGAAGAAGTGAATAATCTTTGGACAGAACTCTGAACCATTTCATGTACTGATGCAGATCAGATGTTATTCCATGCAGTGCAGTTCTTAAATCATCAATGTCTACATCAGGAGAGTTAAAGTCAAATACCTCATCTATACTTACTTTATAAATGTTGGAGTTCTTTTTATCCTTTGCATGCTTGGCCATCAGGCAAAGATTTGCCATTTGAGGATCTTCATCATCTCCAGATTCGGGAGCTGAGTCATTGTCTGAGTCACTCCACGATCCTCCAGCTACAAGACCTTTGTCTTTCTTATGAGGCCTTTTGTTGCCTTTGAATTCCTTTTTTGAATTTGATTTCTTCTTCAGTTCTTCTCTAAGAGGTTTGTTGCAGTTTGCAATGAAATGGCCAGGCTTCTTGTAATTGTAGCATAGGTCATTTATCTGCTCATGGCTGCTGTAGTTGTTGACTTTCTTTGGTTTGCAGATTCTGCTTGACGCATGAACCTTCTGAGTCTTTTCACCAGCATTGCAAAGTCCTCATCATCATCTTCATCATAGTCAGAGTCATTTTCAGTATTGGCTTTGGAGATGTTGTCAGTTTCTTTGAGAGCAACCCCTTTATCCTTCTTTCTTCCTTCAGATAGAGTTTCTGTTCGTTGAGTCAGCTCCAGTTCATATGTAAGAAGATTTCCATATAACTGTTGAACAATCATTTCATGGAGATTCTTTGATTCTCTGATGGCAGTGGTTTTGGCATCCCACTTGCTAGGTAAAGCTCTCATGAACTTTATGATTAGATCTTTATTTGGATATATCTTTCCATAGGCTCGAAGAGAGCAGTACATTGAATCTTTCATAGGTGGAAGTGACATTTTCTCCTTGAACGTGTGCAAACATCTCATATTGCTGAGTCATGAGAGATTGCTTATTTTCTCTGACTTCTTCTGTTCCATCATGTATGATGAGAAATGTTTCCCATACCTCATTTGTTGTTTTGCTATTGACCACATTCTCGAACATATCAACTTCTAAAGATTGGAACAAAATGTTCTTGGCCTTTTTGTCGAGTTGAACAGCTTTCTTTTCGTTGTCTGTCCATTCCTCTTTGACCTTGATCTGAATACTGTTTGGGTCATCTATAGTTGGTGCAAGATTTGTAGGAACGTAGGGCCCATTCTAAAAAGTTTCAAATAGATCTTCATCTATTGAATCCATGTATGCTTACATACGAACTTTCGAGTTAGCAAATTTGTCTTTATTGCACATAGGTGGCTTGCTGCCTCCTCTAATATTTGATTAGCTTATCAGATGTGCCATTTGATCTACTTAAGCTTTGTGGGCTATTTGATAAAACTTGCTCTGATACCAATTGTTAGTTCCCGGAGGCACAATAGTTATCTAGAAGGGGGGTTGAATAGATATTTTAAATTCTTTTCGAAATACTTTGTTAGTTTTGATAATGATTCAAACACAACGGAATTAAGATTATTTTGTTCTCCCTTTAAGATATAGTGAGCTAATGAGAGTGAGGCAGTTATAACAGTTATACCAGTTATAGCAAGAGTGTAAGAGACACGACAATTTTAAGTGGTTCAGAGCACTTAAAGCTCCTAGTCCACTCTTCTACTCCTCGAGTAGGAAATCCACTAAGGATATCTTTACATTTTCTGAATCTCACATATTCCTTCAAGACCAGCAGTCTTGGCACTTCTTAGTTCACTTTTGAACTCTTCAAGTCCAGCAGACTTGGTACTTCACAATTCACTTAGAACTCTTCAAGTCCTTCTGACTTGGAACTTCTTACTTCACTTGATAGTAGTTTATAATTTCTTGATTGGTGCTACTCAGTTGCCGTTAAGCTCTTGCTCAAAAGAACTAAGTAGCTGAGCAAGCTTTCTCTTTTTAGATCGTAGAGTTAAGCGTTGAGTGTTCTTCAGCGTTTTGTTCAATGCTTGCTTAGTTGAATCGTCTGCTGATCTTTTGCATATATGAGATCTTTGAAATGTATCCGTTGAAGACATCCGTTGAAGCATTAAATGCGTTTGACATTTCTAAGCTTTGATGGAGACTTTTTGCACATTTTCTGATTAGAAGTCTGGCCCACTAACACAGCAGACTGCTATCTCACCTAACATCTGAAAAGGTGTTTTCTGCTGACCCATAGTACTTTCCTTAGCTTCTTCAATACGTTTCTTGATGTATACTAAGGATGAATGTTGTGTCATTGGGACTGCCGAGGACTTCAACGTTTATAATTCATTCCACATTTGTTGGGATTTATTCTTAAATAAATGGGCAAGGCTCGATGCTTCTAACACATGCAGATGATGCTCTAAGATTCTGATCATGGTGTCTTGACACCTTAGTGCTTAATCTGATACTGGCAAATGAGAACAATACGATTTCTCTTAAGGACTGGCACACTACGATCTTCACTTGCTTGACTTGCAGACTCTACGTTTCCAAGAGCACACTACGATCTCTGAGTTGGCTCGGCAAACGTTTGGACCACTCTATGATTTCGTGAGAGCCCGTTCAAGGCAGACACACTACGACTCTCGATGCTCTACGATTCTGCCTTGGCTTCTACAATCTCTTGATCAGCTCGATAGACTACAATTGAAGCCTATCTATTACATCTCAAGACATAGATCAACCTAACAGCTTTGATCTCTTCATCTATACATTCATTTACAGAATGATAAACATTAAAAGCTTAGATCAACTTAACAAATTTGATCTACCACTAAGTCCTTGTACAAATATTCCTTGAAGGACTTTTACATATAATCATGAATATTTACTTTCAACATCAAATTTAAATATGTAATCTCCCAACAGATACCTTTTCAGAATGCTTTTGTCGAGAGCTACACAATGACATGGGATAAGAGGTTGTACAAATTCAGGAAGATGGGTCAATGCACAGGTCTTCAAGTCTTCAAATTCTATCTAGTGTGTTATCTTATGTAGTAGTCACTTGGGATTGGAGCTATGGTTCTTGTAGGACACTTCTATGTAACATGTAGGTTGAAATGTTGTTGAGACGACGTGAATGTGGGATCAAGGTGGCAAAATGATGATTTTGCCCCTCATCGGGGTTATCTCCGGTTCTGGGCTGATTTAGCAGTCGTTGCTCAAGGTTATCTCTGAGATTGGGCTGCTGCAAGTGTTGAATGTCCTCTGGGTTATCTCTAAGGTATGCCTGACCTCCCGGGGTTATCTCCGAGTTTGGGACTGAGTGCCTCGGGGCTATCACCGAGGTTGAAGCTAATTGATGGGTTTTGAAACAAGCTCTTCCGGGGTTGTCTCCGGAACTGCTACTGCATTCCTCGGGGTTGTCTCCGAGGTTGGAACTGAAACTCCTGGGGTTGTCTCCGGAGTTGGAACTGAATATCCTGGTATTATCTCTAAGATGGAACTGACTTCTCCGGTGTTATCTCTGGAACTAGAACTGCACTCCTCGGGGTTGTCTCCGAGGTTTGAAACTGAAATTCCTGGGGTTATCTCTGGGACTGGAACTGAATATCTCGGGATTGTCTCCGAGATGGAAAAGACTGAGTATCTCGGGGTTGTCTCTGGGACTGGGCTGAATATCTCGGGGTTGTCTCCGAGATGGAAAGCTGAGTATCTCGGGGTTATCTTCGGGACTGAATATCTCGGGGTTGTGTTCGAGATGGAAAACTGAGTATCCCGGGGTTGTCTCTGGGACTGGGCTAAATATCTCGGGGTTGTGTCCGAGATGGAAAATTAAGTATCCCGGGGTTGTCTCCGGGACTGCGCTGAATTGACTCCCAGGGTTATCTCTGGAAGATGATTTTTCTCTCCTGAAAGTTTAGTAACAGGAATGCAAAATGTTCGAGTATCTACATCGCCGAAGAAGGAGAAAACCATATTGCCAAGCCTGATTCTCTAAAGCTAGCAAGCTGGGAGGAGGTACAGGAGGACAAGTTTATGCCTGTGAAAAAGGAAAAGAAGTTGACCTTAGAACAAAGTGAATGTTCCAAAAATAAGAAACTTGTATTAGTAGATGTAGAGAAAGAAGAAAAGACCAAAGGAAGCGGGCAGCAGACTCAGAGGATGCCTAAAATATAATCAATGCCAAACAGATAGCCCAATCGGAAGCTGACAAAGTAAATAAAAGAAAAGAAGAACAAAATACAAAGTGGGAAAGAGTTATCAAACCCGATGGAAAGATAGTGTTTCGCCTGTGACGGTACAAGGGAGGAGCTCGAAGGTACACCCAAACCTGAGGGCTCATGAGAGGTCCCCCACTCCAGTAGCAACAAAAAGGAAGAAATCATGCAGCAGAAGGTGGAACCAGCTCCAGAATGTTTCGAGGACCGGCTAAAACCTCAGAAAAATTAATTGGAGAAAGTCGATATGGCAACAGGAGAAGGAACGCCAAAGCCAAATTACATTAACAAGGAGCTGAACACCAACCAAAAGGAAGAACTGGTGAAGCTACTACGAGAGTCTGGGGATGTGTTTTCTTAGAACTATAATGAGATGCCCGGGATCGACAAGGAGTTGGTAGAGCATAATCTGAACCTAAGCCCGAGAGCTAAACCTGTGAAGCAAGCGCCTCGCACCTATGCACCAGAAGTTGAAACACAAATAAAGGAAGAGATAAAGAAGTTGTTAGATATAGGATTCATCAAGCCACTTCAACATTTAGTATGGTTATGCATCATCGTACCAGTAAAGAAATCTAATGGGCAGTTGTGAATATGCGTGTATTTTGGGGACTTAAACAAGGTGTGCCCAAAGGACATATACCCGCTACCTAGTATAGTCACTTTGGTGGATGCAACGACTAATCATGAGATGATGTCATTCATGGATGGGTTCATAGGCTACAATCAGATAAAGATGTCCGTAGAGGATGCAGAGATGATACCCTTCCGTACCCCATTCGGGAATTTTTACTATGTAGTAATGCCATTCGGGTTGAAGAATGCGGAAGCAACTTACCAAAGGGCAATGCACGCTATCTTTCATGACATGATTCATGACACTGTGGAAGACTACGTGGATGACATAGTGGTGAAATCTAAAATGGACACAACCCACGTAGAAGATTTAAGAAAGGTTTTTGAACGTTGTCGCATTATAAGTTAAAGATGAATCTGAAAAAATGCGCCTTTGGGATGACAGCTAGAAAATATTTGGGCTTCTTGGTGCACAACAGAGGTTTAGAGGTAGACCCAAATAGGGCAAAGGCTATTACAGATATGCCCCCACCAAAAATGCAGAAACAGTTGAAGAGCTTTCTAGGGAAAGTTTCCTACATGAGGAGATTCATGCCAGCATTAGCAAAAGTCACGAAACCTTTTAGAAAGTTGCTAAAGGGAAAGACAGAATAGGACTAGTGGTAGGACCAACAACAAACCTTCGAGAAAGTAAAGGAAATTTTGGCCTCGGCAAAAACGATGGTAGTACCACAGAGAGGAATACCATTGCAGTTGTATATCACATCTACCGCAAAGTCTATAGGGGGATTGATCACATAAGAGGTAGATGGGGAGGAAAAGCATGTGTACTACATCAGCCGAATAATCAGGGGACCAGAAACTAGATACTCGCAGTTAGAGAGACATTTTCTGGCACTGGTGTTTGTTGCACAGAAAATGCGCCATTATTTTTTGGCACACGAAGTGAAACTCACAACAAGAACTGACCAATCAGATACTTGCTAACTAGGCTAACGTTGGTAAGAAGACCTGCAAGATGGATGATGATCCTTTCAAAATATGACATCAAGTGCGTAACATTGAAGGCAATTAGATGTCAGGAATTAGCAGACATGCTCGCTCAATTTTTGCATGGAGAATATGAACCTCCCTCAGAGGATCTTCCATAGGGAGAAGTAGAAATAATTGACGTGGTGGACGAAGATTCGAAGGGGTGGAACTTGGCCTTTGACGGGTCGTCTGCAGAAGGGAAAGGAGGAGCAGGTGTGGTGTTAACTACCAAGGAAGGAAAGGAAGTGGCCCTTTCATACAAAATGGATTTCCCTTGCACGAACAATAAAGCAAAATATGAGGCATTCATATTGGGATTATTGGCGGCTAGAGAATTGGGAGTCAAGTGTCTTGAAGTAAAGGGAGATTCAAATCTGATAGTTCAACAAGTAAGAGGTCAATTTGTATCAAAGGAACCTACCTTGGCACCAAATCGAATTGTGGCACAAAAAGTGATAGAAGCCTTCAAGAAGGTAGTGATTGAGTACGTGCCAAGAGTACAAAATACACTACAAAAAAATGGGTCATTGCCGATGGCATCATTTCTGACGGCCTATCTCCCGTTGCTAATGACATCATAGGCAACGGCAACCCCGTCGCTAATGATGCCCGTCGATAATGACATTTCCCCTCATTTGCCAGATTGATGCCCGTCGTGAATAACTTTATTTCCGTCGGGAATGGGTAGGATGTGGAGCCAATTTCTTGCGATGGGGGGAAAAGCTATTGGCGACGACAGGTTTTGATAAAGAAGACAGCGTTCCCGTCGCCAATGAGTCAATCGCGACGGGGTTAATATCGATGGTAGTGTCATCAATAATGAGTCTTTTAATTAAAACCCTTACTTCCGACGGCAACGACTCCTATCTGTTGCCCATCTCTTCTTATTTTCATTTTTCCCTCCTCTCAATTGTTCAATCCAGTCGCCCATTTGCTCAATTTACAATCCCATTTTTCCTAATCCATCATTATAGTTCACCCCATCACCATCCTAGTGGAGATTACAGTTTGCCCATCATCATCATCATCTCTGTTCACGACTAGAAGAGCTCCCTACACCCGGCAGTTGCTGCTACTCCACGCCAGCCGATCAAACCTCCGTCCACCACCGCTCCCCCTACTGCCTTCTTCTTTACTCTTGGTTTCCCTCAAATTTCAAGGTATGACATCCATGGAAATCTACAGCCCTCTTTTTTTATCCATGAAAATTTATCCTTTTTTATTTTACTTTTCTTGATTTCTATGCAAAATATGATTTGAATAATCTAGTATTTATTCATTGTTCATGGGTTTATAATATTTTTTGTAAGACCCCAACTTATTATAAATGAAATTTAATTTCCTCTATTTATTATTTTGAAATAGTAAGGGTTGATTTGATTAATGTGGATAGTTATGGGTAAAATCATAAATATTTCAAATAAGCAAGTGGTTATAGAATATTCATTTTGGTCGTGGAATATTCGTACTCTAAAGAGAATATTAAATGCGACAGTAGCAACCACCATGTGGGCCCCATAACTGAAAAGCGATTTGATGAAGAAAATGACAAATATAAGTTGTTTAAAAATAACAGGCGTAGTTATTCCAAGCTAATTATCTTGTTAAAATACTCGGTGGTTAAAACACAAGAAGCTTTGCGGTATTGCACCAATTATTGATTCTTACGTAAGAAGGCACTACTCAATAATGGTTAAAGTAATTCTTTATTCGATATTTTATTTTATTGATTTAACAATTGTTGCGTTGATATTTTATATTACTGTTGTTTCAATAATTGTCATTACACAGTATTTTCATTATCGAAGCAATAATTTATATTATCTGAATAATATTATTAGATAACATTATTGGCAATGTCTAGAAAGTTCTATCTAAGGAGAGGTTTGGTCACCTAATTCTAATGCGCGCGAGAAAGAGAAATTCTTATTGAAAGCCCCTCTTTCACCGGAAGCGCACTGGTTGTCAATATTGTGATTACGTAATATTATTTGTGAATAATTAATTATTGATTCATATGATGAGGAAAATATTAATTTTATGTGGATATAGATGGAGAAAATTTTAATGTGACAATTGTTGAAAATTGAAATTTTATCTTTTTACGATAAAATAATTCATTTAAATATATTATTATATTTTAATAATATAATAATGATGATATTTTTACGATGAATGTGGGATATATGAGTATATGTGGAGGAGGAGTATTTTTGTTACCAAAAATATTTAAAGCATGTTTTATGTGTCGGTGGACCCCATTTCTTGACTGAAATTTGATTATAGCCTGTAAAATCGCCCGTTTGTGGATTTCGGGCAATTTCTGTTTGGAATTTGGAAAAACTTTCTTCTGTAAAGTTGTAGAGAATTGAATTTCCTATAAAAACATGCAAGATTCGAATTTTCTAATAAAAGGGCTATTTATTATGAATTATTGAAGTTCCGAAGCTCCGAAATAATTAATTTTGGAAGTTTAAAATATTTAAAGTAACAAAAACATTTTTTTTATTTTGGTGTGTTTCACATGTGTGTGGAAGGAGCTGAATTCAGATTCTTGGTGCGTAGGAAGTTGTGGAAAAAAATAATAATATTATTAAATTAAATTTTCTGCTTTGGTGTTCTAAGCATTTTCCTATAAATAGGGTACTTAGGTTAGAATTGAAAATCACACGGCTGAAGTTTTTCTCTCTATATTATCGAGCGTATTCTTGTGAGTATTTTGAGTATATTTTGAGTATTGCTATACGGTGCAAGTTCAAGTCATAGCCCATATCCGGTGTTTCAGCTAGAAGTATTGATCTTTCGAGGTAAGGGATATTATTTTTTTTTCGTAATGATATTATTTCTTCAATATCATTATGCTGAAATATTGATCTGAAGTTTTTATCAAATTTGGAACTTTTGGTGTCGGAGTTACTATTCACGATATCGGCCTTTGTCACGATATCGACACTATTCACGAATACGGCACTATTCATCGAAAAATGAAAATTTTCCCTCTTCGTCTAAAATATCTATTGTGGATACTAGCTTTGATTGTATCCATGTTTTGATCATTCTTGAATTTTACACCACTATGATTATTTTTGAGGTATTTTTGGACATGGATAAAACAAAGTACGAATCCTTAATCCTTAATTCTTGTCATTTTGTTTCCTTTGGATTCGTTTCTTTAAAAATATTTTCATCATCCTCGGTCTTAAATGATGATATTATTGAATATCTTTGGCACGTATTGCAAAGATGAATGATTTCGATGAATATCTTTGGCCCGTAGTGCAAAGATGAGCAGTGTTTAGATGAACATGACTAATGATGAATATCTTTTTGGCTGTAGTGCAAAGATGAATATTTGATTCGAGATATATATTGATTGATGTTCTGAGGATAAAAGATGAGCGATGAACTTTTAAATTCATACATAGAAGATAGTTGTTTGCATTCTCTACTTAACTCTTCTAATGAATTATTATTTCCGCTGCGAATATTGATTTAAAACTTGTTGTCTATTGTATTCTATTAGATTTTTTCCCTGTTGAAGACTAATGATAATTTGTTGTATATTATTTTAGTCATAATATTCTTTATTGGGCTAGTTGAGCTCACCCTTTTCCTTTTTGCTCCATTTTTCTTCTCAGGAGGCGAGAATATAGCGAGTACGAGTCGGGGTATGGAATGAAGGTTCTAGAGAGAGTTGTTTAGTAGTCCTCACCATTTTTGTAAAATAATGTATTAATAAATGTGATGAGGATTTATTTGAGTATAGATATTGTCTAGAAGATAATATTTGTATTCAAACTCACAGTTTTACTGTTGTAATAATAAAGTTGTAGTTGTTTCTGTACCATGTATTGACAACTCAGAATGGGTGATGTATACCTATTTTGGGGGCGTCACAGTTGGTATTAGAGCTTAGGGATATGATCTCTAGCGGAGATCGGGGAATAGAACTAGGAGGGGAGAGACGAGTAAATCCTTCGCTAGTGTGTCCTACCTAAGCTTATTTGTTAGTTGGTCAGTATATAGGGATATTATGTGATATATTGATTTCCTTAATTAACCCTTGTTTTATGACAGTATTTGAGAATGTCGACTGAGAATATTAATGATTGGAAATGACACTGCAGTGGAGGCGCTGTACTCACCAACGAGGAGAACGTGCAACAGGCTGGCAATGTTCCTCCTGTGAACAACACCACTGAGCAGATGATGAACGAGGGGATGTTTAAAAGCTTTTTGCAGTTCATGCAAAATTAGACGAGGGAGACTCGTGTTCAAAATACAGGAGGAAATGATAGCAATTCACGGGTTGTCACAGCCAAGCAGTTCAAAGAGTTGGGACCACCAAAATTTAAGGGAAAACCAGATCCGATCATGGCAGAAATATGGGTCAAGCAAATTACCAAGATATTCGATGTCTTGGGATGCACGGAGGAACAAAAGGTTCCATTCGCCACCTTTATGTTAAAAGTGGCGAAAGTGAGACTCTTGGTGGGAGTCGTGAAGCGTACATCCGGCGTACTTTTCAAAGATGTCTTGGGAGGCGTTTGAAACTATTTAATGACAAATACTTTCACGAAAGTGTTCGTCATATGAAGGAAGTGGAGTTCATCGATTAGAACAAAACAACATGGCGGTGTCTCGATGCGAGGCAAAGTTTGCAGAGTTATCTAGGTTTGCACCTCATTTGGTGGAGAATGAGGAACGTATGACGCGGATGTTTACGAGAGGTTTGAACCCGGCATACGACAATATCTCATTTCTCATAAATTTTCTCTCTATTCAGGATGTTGTAAATGAGGGCTCAATTATTAGAAGCGAGATAACGAAATACGGTCAACCGAGGGACCACAATCGAGGATCATCTAGGAGATAGCGATCAACAAAACAACGATAACGGTGAAGAAAGAAAAAGATGGACAAAAATGGTAACCACTACTGGTGGTAATCATGGCCATGAAAAAAAAAAAGCGAGTCGGGAGGAGATTTTAAAAGAGGAGATTTAACAACGACCATGTGAAGGCAGACGGTCTTATGCAAAGCTGGTTCTAAGGGAGGAGAAACGACCACAGGTCATATGCTATAAATGCGAGGAAAGAGGACATATCGGTCCAAAGCGCCTAACAGTTAAAGGTATGCTATAATTATGGAAAGGAAGGACATATCGCTAAAGATTATGCGGTGGCGAAACCTAGTTCGATGGGGGGACGGTGACTCAAAAAGATCGCCGAGAAAAGTCAAAGTCAAGCGGTTCTGAAGAGCGTTTGTTGTGAGTGGTCAAAATGCGAGGAACCCAAACGAGGTGATCACGGGTAAGCTATTTATAAATTCTTGCGAAGTTTATACCTTACTTGATACCAGTGCTACCCATTCATTTATCTCTCTTGCTTGTGCTCAACGTTTAAACTTGACTCCGGAGAAATTAGACTTTGACCTATCTATGGAAACTCCGTTAGGAGAAACTTTCATCACATCCACTTTGTTTATAAATCTTGTTTGATTCAAGTTGGCACCATCACCTTACCATTGACCTTATCTCTTTAAAGATACTTGTTTTGATGTGATTTTAGGGATTGATTGGTTAACTACTCATCATGCCAAAATTGATTGTTTTTTCGTAAGGTTGCTAGCTTTCATATTCCTAAACAACTTTGTTGTATGAATTCAAGCAACTAAACCATTAAAATCAATGTTGTCATATCTAATCATAAAGCTATTCGTTTATTGAAAAGCGGATGTCAAGCTTTCTTAGCCCATGTTATGGATTTGAATAAAGACACGTCAAATTTGAATAATATTCATGTTGTTATTGACTTTCACGACGTATTTCTGAAGAACTTCCTGTCTACCCAAAGACGTGAAGTTGAATTCTTTATTGATCTTGAACTGGTACAAAGCCCATTTCTAAAACCCCATATCGAATGGCTCCTATTGAACTTGAGGAGTTAAAGGTCCAACTACGGAGTTGTTGGACATCGGTTTCATTCGTCTAGTACATCTCCTTGGGGTGCTCTGTTTTATTCGTAAAGAAGAAAAGCGGGAGTATGCGACTTTTGTATTGACTATCGGGAATTGAACCATGTCACTATCAAGAATAGGTATCCTCTACCTCGTATTGATGACTTGTTTGACCCGATTGCAAGGGGCACAATTTTTTCAAAGATCGATCTTCGATTCGGATATCATCAATTTGAAGATTAGGCGAGGATATTCCAAAGACTGCCTTTAGAAATCGGTACGGGCATTATGAATTCTTAGTCATGTCTTTCGGATTAACTAATGCTCCTGCAGCTTTCATGTATATGATGAATCGAGTATTCAAGGAATATTTGGATCAATTCGTTGTTGTCTTTATTGATGACATCCTCATATATTCCTCGTGAAGATCATGAGCACCATTTGAAGTTGGTACTCCAAAGGCTTCGTGAAAACAAGCTTTATGCCAAGTTGAAGAAATGCGAGTTCTGGCTTGAGGAAGTAGCATTCCTTGGGCACGTGGTGTCGAAACATGGAGTATCTATTGATCCGACGAAGATTGAAGCAATACAAAGTTGGAGAACAAGCAGAAAGTCGATGGTGAAATCGTAGCTTTTTGGGCTTAGCTGGTTATTATCGGAGATTCGTGGAAGGGTTTTCTCAAATCGCTACTCCATTAACCCAGCTAACTCGGAAGGATACAAAATTCGTTTGGAGCGAAGAATGCGAGAAGAGTTTCCAAGAGCTCAAGAGGAGACTCATTTTGGCACCTGTTCTAACAATACCATCTGGTACAGATGGATTTGTTATCTACAGTGATGCTTCAGGCAAAGGGTTAGGATGTGTTCTCATGCAACTTGGGAAAGTCATAGCCTATGCCTCGCGACAACTTAAAGAGTATGAGAGGAATTATCCTACTCATGATCTAGAGTTAGCGTGCATGATCGTTTTGCTTAAAGATATGGAGGCACTATCTATATGGGGAGAAAGTGGAGATATATTCAGACCATAAAAGCCTTAAATATTTCTTCACTCAAAAAGAACTCAACATGCGGTAGCGACGTTAGCTCGAGCTATTGAAACACTATGACCACACTATTCAATACCATCCTGGAAAAGCGAACGTGGTAGCTGACGCGTTAAGTAGAAGATCATATGCAGGAATGAGTGCGATGATGTCAAGTATACGCATAGAGCCAACTTTAATAGAAAAAGTTAAGGTTGCTCAAGCCACCGACCCGGAGCTGATGCGTATAAAGAAGAAAGTACAAGAAGGTGCTATTCCGGAAGTGAGAATTGATGAAGAAGGAATACTTCTAGTCCACTCCAGACTTTGTGTTCCTAACGACTCTGATTTGAAGTACAAGATTATGATGGAGGCACACAATACACCATTTGCAATCCATCCTGGAAGTACTAAAATGTATCGTGATCTTCGACATACATTTTGGTGGAACAATATAAAGAGAGAGATTGCAAAGTTTATCTCGATGTGTTTAACTTGTCAACGTGTAAAGGCGGAGCATCTAGTACCTAAGGATCCGTTGCAACCACTTGAGATTCCGAAATGGAAGTGGGAACACATTACCAGGATTTCGTTACGGGTCTTCCTACGGTTTCTCAAGGCATCAATGCCATTTGGGTTATTGTTGATAGATTAACCAAGTCTGCTCATTTCTTGCCGATACGGGAGACTTATTCCCTTGAACGTCTTGCTAGTATGTACGTAAATGAGATTGTGAGATTGCATGGCATGCCAGTATCCATAGTTTCAGATCGTGACCCAAGATTCACTTCAAGATTTTGGGTTAGCTTGCAAAAAAGCTATGAGAGCGGATTTCTGATTGATTGCGCATACCATCCTCAAAGCAGACGGATAATCGGAGAGGACTATTCAAACTCTTGAAGATTTATTAAGACTCTGTGTCCTAGACTTCAAGGGCAGTTGGGATAAGTATTTACCATTGGTGGAATTCTCCTACAACAACAGTTATCAGGCAAGTATAGGTGTGACTCCATTTGAAGCATTATATGGACGAAAGTGTCGCTCTCCAATATGTTGGGACGAGGTGGGTGAAGCAACATTGTTGGGACCCGAGTTAGTACGTATGACTCACCGAAAAGATCCAAATGATTCGACAACATATACAAAGCGGCACAAGATCGACAAAAGAGTTATGCGGATCTTCATCGAAAGGACGTGGAATTTAGTATGGGGATCATGTATTGTTGCAAGTTGCTCCATGGAAGGGAGTTACAAGATTTGGGAAGAGAGGAAAGCTCAATCCACGATTTATTGGTCCATTTCAAATTCTTGACCGAAGTAGGAAATGTAGCCTATAGACTCGCGTTACCTCAAAGTATGTCTCGTGTTCATAATGTGTTTCACATATACGTACTTCATAAATATGTGAAAGACCCGAACCACGTTATAGAGTTAGAACCCGGACGAGATAGCCAAGACTTACGCGTCGAAGAGGTACTGTCAAGATCTTGGATAGGAAGGAGCATGTCCTACATACGAAGGTCATACCACAAGTTAAAGTTTTGTGGAGGAACCATCTTTATTGAAGAAATGACACAGGAGTTGGAAGCGAAAATGAAAGCTAGGTATCCTCACCTTTTCAAACACACCGAATCGTGACGTCAATTTCGAGGACGAAATTTCATAAGGAGGGGAGGTTGTAAGACCCCAACTTATTATAAATAAAATTTAATTTCCTCTATTTATTATTTTGAAATAGTAAGGGTTGATTTGATTAATGTGGATAGTTATGGGTAAAATACGCAAATATTTCAAATAAGCAAGTGGTTATAGAATATTCGTTTGGTCGTGGAATATTAAATGCTTTGTGGAGAATATTCATACGACGGCGCAAACCATGTGGGCCCCATGTGAAAGCGATTGGATGAAGAAAATGACAAATATAAGTTGTTTAAAAAAAAGCAGTAGTAGTTATTCACAATTATCTTTGTTAAAATACTCGGTGGTTAAAATACGGTAGCACTTTCGGTATTGCACCAATTATTGATTCTTACGTAAGAAAGGCCTTTACTCAATAATGGTTACAATAATTACTATATTCGATTATTTTATTTTATTGATTTAATAATTCTTTGCGTTGATATTTTATATTCTTTGTTGTTTCAATAATTGTTATTACAGTATTTTCATTATCGAAGCAATAATTCATATTATCCGAATAATATTATTAGATAACATTATTGACAATGTCTAGAAAGTTACATCTAATGAGAGGTTTGGTCACCTAATAATTGCCTTGATAAAGAGAAATTCTTATTGGAAAGCCCCTCTTTCCAGGAGGCGCTTTGGTTGTCAATATTGTAATTACGTAATATTATTTATGAATAATTAATTATTGATTCATATGATGAGGAAAATATTAATTTTATGTGGATATAGATGGAGAAAATTTTAATGTGACAATTGTTGAAAATTGAAATTTTATCTTTTTACGATAAAATAATTTATTTAAATATATTATTATATTTTAATAATATAATAATGATGATATTTTTTACGATGAATGTGGGATATATGAGTATATGTGGAGGAGGAGTATTTTGTTACCAAAAATATTTAAAGCATGTTTTATGTGTCGGTGGACCCCATTTCTTGGTTGAAATTTGATTATAGCTTTAAAATCGCCTGTTTGTGGATTTGGGCAATTTACATTTGGAATTTGGAAAAACTTTCTTCCGTAAAGTTGTAGAGAATTGAATTTCCTATAAAAACATGCAAGATTGAATTTTTACGATAAAGGGCTATTTATTATGAATTATTGAAGTTCGAAGCTCAAAATAATTAATTTTGGAAGTTTAAAATATTTAAAGTAACAAAACGTTTTTTTATTTTGGTGTGTTCACATGTGTGTGGAAGGAGCTGAATTGATTCTTAGTGCGTAGGAAGTTGTGGAAAAAAATAATAATATTATTAAATTAAATTTTACGCTTTGGTGTTTAAGCATTTTCCTATAAATAAGGTACTTAGGTTAGAATTGAAAATCACACGTAAAGCTGAAGTTTTCTCTCTCTATATTATCGAGCGTATTCTTGTGAGTATTTTGAGTATATTTTGAGTATTGCTATACGGTGCAAGTTCAAGTCATAGCCCATATCCGGTGTTTCAGCTAGAAGGACTGATCTTTCGAGGTAAGGGATATTATTTTTTTTTTTGTAATGATATTATTTCTTCAATATCATTATGCTGAAATATTGATCTGAAGTTTTTATCAAATTTGGAACTTTTGGTGTTGAGTTACTATTCACGTATCTGGACCATTTCATCACGATATCGACTTTATTCACGAATACTAACACTATTCATGAAAAATGAAAAATTTTCCTTTTCGTCTAAAATATCTATTGTGGATACTAGCTTTGATTGTATCCATGTTTTGATCATTCTTGAATTTTACACCACTATGATTATTTTTGAGGTATTTTTGGACATGGATAAAACAAAAGTACGAATCCTTAATCCTTAATTCTTGTCATTTTGTTTCCTTTGGATTCGTTTCTTTAAAAATATTTTTCATCATCCTCGGTCTTAAATGATGATATTATTGAATATCTTTGGCTGTGTATTGCAAAGATGAATGATTTTCGATGAATATCTTTGGCCCGTAGTGCAAAGATGATGAAGTGTTTAGATGAACATGACGGTGATGAATATCTTTGGCTGTAGTGCAAAGATGAATATTTGATTCAGATATATATTGATTGATGTTACGGGGATAAAAGATAGAGCGATGAACTTTTAAATTCATACATAGAAGATAGTAGTTTGCATTCTCTACTTAACTCTTCTAATGAATTATTATTTTTCATTGCGAATATTGATTTAAAACTTGTTGTCTATTGTATTCTATTAGATTTTTTCCCTGTTGAAGACTAATGATAATTTGTTGTATATTATCTTAGTCATAATATTCTTTATTGGGCTAGTTGAGCTCACCCTTTTCCTTTTTGTTCCATTTTCTTCTCAGGAGGCGAGAATATAGCGAGTACGAGTCGGGGTATGGAATGAAGGTTCTAGAGAGAGTTGTTTAGTAGTCCTCACCATTTTTGTAAAATAATGTATTAATAAATGTGATGAGGATTTATTTGAGTATAGATATTGTCTAGAAGATAATATTTGTATTCAAACTCACAGTTTTACTATTGTAATAATAAAGTTGTAGTTGTTTCTGTACCATGTATTGACAACTCAGAATGGGTGATGTATACCTATTTTGGGGGCGTCACATTTTTAAATATGAATTTATTTGTTTATTGTGCCTGGGTTTTGTATTCGCAGTAGCAGTAGTGGTTTTGTAAGTGAGACAAATTAACTGCTTGATCCATTTTTTCTTTTAACTGGTGTTTGTTAGTGTGTGAATTGTTGTTATAATTCACTAGTACTGAACCCATAATTACTATAGTGGTAAGTTTATAATTCACATAATAAAAGGTCTCTACTTTCTTCAAAAGGGAGTGAGTCCATTATAACTTGGATATGCATTATAAATTTATTCTTCTGAAAAAATGATGATTGTGGAACATGTCTTTGCTATATAACTACATCCGGAGAAACAAGTCATTCAAAGTCCAAAGATGAAAGGTTCTGAGAATATTAAATTTTATATGGTTATACTAAATACAAAGTTTTGAGACCCTTGAACCCTTACAATTATCAACTGTCAAATAATTGGGAAGAATTAACTTATATTGTATTGCAATAAATATAGGGTTTGATGTTTGATAAGTGGGTTTTATACCAACTTATCCGGTATCTATTACTTGAATTATTTGCTTAATCTCATGTTTCTTAGTTACTTTTCATGCATTTTGTGTTCATTTTGTAGATTATATGATTGGGAGTTGAAATCGCAAAGAATTGGTATGAAAACGCAAAGAAAAGCAATCCGGACATCGGTGGGCTTTTATGTTTAATTCATGTTCTTGGTTTGGAACTTGGATTATATTATAGAGCTTCTTCTTATATTTCCGGATCATCTTGAATCATCAAAATCGGAGTTCGGATGCAAGAGTTATGACATTTGTACCAACGGACATCTAACGTCACTGTTTTGGATGGCCATTTGCATAGCAGTCACTTCCAGCCCAATTTCGACCATCATCCATTCATTATTTCTGAAATTGTAAAGCATGAAAGTTGTAGATCTCGTTGATATCTTCGATTTGATAGGTGGCAGGCCTCGTAACTCTTCCCGGATCAAAAGTTATGGCCGTTTTCCCAAGGGACGTCAGAGCAGAAAATTTTCCGTCACAAAACCGCCGCCGGGGTGGGCATACCAGCCATAAGTCAGAACCCTAGCCCACCGAGGCGGGACCAAACCAAGCATAAACCCCCTTTGGGTCGGGGGTAGCCCAGAAAATGAGCAAAAAGTGCGAATTTTGGTCCAATTTGAGTCCGGCAAGGATTGTTTCGATCCGATTTACACAAGTACTTCCAAGAGAACTTCCAAGAGGACTTAAAGACATATGAAGAGACTTATAAAAGGAGGAGAATCACAAGGATTAGGGGAGATAA
Source organism: Panax ginseng (assembly GCA_020205605.1). Taxonomy (NCBI): domain Eukaryota; kingdom Viridiplantae; phylum Streptophyta; class Magnoliopsida; order Apiales; family Araliaceae; genus Panax; species Panax ginseng. Next base: position 12,181,085 of record CM035141.1, on the reverse strand, counting down.
GAGACTAGAGAAAGGATTCCATTAGATTAGATTAGAGTAAATTAGATCAAAAACACTAGTTCTAATTAGTTTTGGAGATTGAAGCAACTTGAAGACCATTGAAGATCAAGAGTGGAGCTTGAGGAAGATGGAGATTTATCGACAATGATTTATTCTTTACTCTACTCTTATTTTTATCTTTCAATGTGTATTCAATTGTGGATTCTTAGTTTTAATTCAATAATCATGAACTAATTCTTTGTTTAAGATTACAATGGATCTTATTGTGTAGTTTATTTTAATATACTTTGCTATCAATTATTATGTTCTATTGTGAGGATTGTCTATTGTGATTTGGACTTAATTATTTAATTGATTGGCCATCAATTACCGTGATAATCTATATGAACTCGAGAGATGAAGTATTGATTTAGATCTTATTATGATAGCATGTGTCATGAATTTTGTCAATAGCAGATTTTTGATTATTGTTAAGGTAGAGATACGCTTGACATCGCATGTAATCGGATAGAGAACTTATTCTTCAACCTTCTTCAATTGTAATTCACATAGAGATATAGTGGGTTAGTTGATTAAGGTGTTTAACGGATTTCTATCTTAATTGTGGATTGACGTTAATATGGGTATTATGCATCGAGAGGTGGTTTTATCTGCTTTAGTGTTCTTGATTAACAATTCAGGATAGAGAATAATTGATGAGAAGTGTGTTAACTTAAATGAAGCAATAAGTGAAGTTGTGATCTTAAATCTCCGTTATCTTAATTTAACTAGTGGTAATTAGAATTAGTTTACTTATAAATTGAAATTCCTTCGTTTAAATAAGATTGAGTTGGTTACGGGTTAGTACTTGGTGATTTTTATTAAACAATTCCTCGTGGGAACGATACTCTACTTTCACTTTATTACTTGTTGACCACGTATACTTGCGTGTTGTGCGTAATTAGATTTTGACCCAACAAGTTTTTGGCGCCGTTGCCGGGGAATTAGTTTAATATTTTTTTATCAATATTAATTTCAATCAAATTATTCTTAATTTAAATATTTTTATTTTTATTTTTAATTCTCTTCCTATATTTCTCTCTTTTCAGGTACCATGGATGACATTGCATATCAATGGCCATACACGAACATGACTCAACCAAGGGAAACAGGGATTGATGGAATTAATACATCTTCTATAGAGCCAATACAAATTGAGGCAACTTTGAAGACGTTGGAGGTTATTCGAGCCCAACGGAGTCGAAGGATGGCAAGAATGACTCAGCAAAGGGGAGCGGAGATTGACAGATTCGCGACACTTTCCGCAATGTCAGCACAGATTGAAGAACTTTCGAGGAAGTTGGACGTTTTTGCAGCCCAATGGAGTCGAAGGATTGCAGTTATTTGTGACTATTATGCTGGCAACCACCCGAGTAATCAATGCACCATCAATCTTGGGGCGATACAGTATGGTGGTAACTACCTCAATCAGTATGCATATGATAATTATGATCAAGTTTGGGGGTATCACCCGGATTCTTCATGGAGCTACAACTATCAAGACCAATACTCTATTCCAGATCCAACATACACGCCAGATTTCTCATATCAACCTCCATTAAAAGAAGAAAAGTCAAAGTTGGAGGAATTGTTGTCCAAGTTCATAGCATCAAATGAGGAGAGGAGGATAAATCAAGAGCGGTCAATTCATAATCTGCATAACCAGATAGATCAAATACTCAAAGCCTTGAACAACTGTCCTCAAAACAATTGGTGTTATGATGAGGATTCCGAGATTGATGAAGTGCCCGAGCCAAATCTACAACTGGATGAGCCACAAGATATCGAAAGTGTGGAGACAATTGGGGATAATGAAATAGAGGTCGACGAAGATCTAAATAGGTCTCCACCAAAGAACAAAGAGTCAGTCAGATTTGTTAAAGCATGACATCTTGGTAGTCATGTCGTCGGCGAAGCTCTTGATGACAAAAGAGCGAGTACAATTTTGAATCCATGGTGGGATGAGAAAGAGAAGATAGACGAAGAGCCCATTGTGTGTGACAAGCTTCCGTGCCCCAAAGTGATCACATACACACTAGATAAAACACCTAGCTGTGGGACGTTCTTGATTGAGAGCATACTAAATCAAAGCATGCTAGGTGACTTTAATGCAATGGCTATCACAAATGGGAACCTACCAAAAGCTATATTATTTTTGATGGATGGAGGGTTCCTCAATTACCGAAGAAGAATTGGATAGCGTTGACCAGACAAAGTCAGGCTGAAAGACTATAATTCAAGCGCTAACTGGGAGGCAACCCAGGATTTGTTTTTTATTTATTTATATGCTTTCCTAGTTTATTTAGTAGATAGGAATTCAAGTGTTAGTCTAATCCATGTTGTCTCTCTTCATTGCAGGTATTGGAGGTTCAATGGATAAGAAAATGATCGTCGTCGCCACGAAACAAGTCTATTCAACCGGCCTTAGAGAAATCTAGTAAACATGATAATACATCATATTAAAACAAATCAGTAATTTCCCAATCAATCATCAAATCTTAGATTGTTATCACTGATATAGTGCGTGTGTGCTCCACAACAATGTTAACTGATAGAAAATCAAATTTAAGACATAATAGATATCTTTGAAGGCATCATACAGTGAAAATTCACAAAATTCACGAACAAGCTATATCCAACTAAAGTCAAACATCCACCAAGTTCAAGAGTCCAATCTGGGATACTTATGCTTTACTTTTCATTACGGGGGCTTTTTGCTCTTTTCCCGTTTTATTGTTTTTTTTTTAACCATAACTGTGCAATGTCTCATTCCATTAGGCTAACAGTGTCACCCCTTAGAGAGCTTTCGACCAACGACTCCCGGACCATATAAGACCTTAGGGCGCTAGGTTTTAAGATACCCTTCAAGGCATCTTACTTACTCAAGTAACAAAGGCCCGAAACAAAACTAGCCCACGATAAATTTTTTTTTTTTTTCTTTTTTTTTATAGATGGTTGGTGAGTCGTTTTTACGCTCCATCTCACGCTTGTGTTTATGGGGAGTGTTTCTCCTCAACCCACCACAAGACTCAACATGTTTTTTTTTTTTAAAGCTTATATACCCCAAAATTTCCCCCCCAAACTTAAGTTTTTATCAAAATTTAGCCATCTCCACTATTCATGTCTTTCATTCCTTCACACTAGTATTATACTTAAGAAATCCATTATGTATCAATTTAAACTTAATCGATTAACATATTTTGTTATTAACATGCTAACCTTGATTATACCGATTTCAAAGCAGAAAAAGATTCAATTCATAACAAGAAATCACATCAAAGCCCTGAATATTCAATACTATACTTATCTACTTAACTCCGGTCTCATCATTGGCCAAAATAGACTTTTTACTATCTAACAGTTGGAATCATGCAAATATAAACTAACTGCAACAAACATAGTAAACTAACTACTATTTTTGCGATTTTAAATTTTCTTTTAAAAAAAAAAAAAAGCGAATGCAACAACTAAATGTAAATAACCGAAAACATAACGAACTACAATGTAAATAACTAACTATATGCAATACGACACTAAAATGCCCCCAAACTTAAACTAGACATTGTCCTCAATGGTGAAATAGAAAAAATTAAAGCGAGAGGACTTCCACGAAAATATAGCAATCTTCCTCCTTGCCCGCTAAGTTTGGAGAATAGGCTAAGCACATGGAACAAATTGGGCACCACACTTGAATTTGACTTGAATAACCTGTAAAACCATGATAGAAGCAATTTTATTAAATCCTAAATAAATGCAAATTCAAAACTACTAATATAAAACTTAATAAAAAATAAAAATTAAAATTAAACTTGGGTTGCCTCCCAATAAGCGCTTGTTTTATAGTCTCAGCCTGACTTCTTCAATTCTCTATCCAATTCCCCTACAAAAGTTGAGGAACCCTCCATCCATCTGAAATAATATAGCTTTTGGTAGGTTCCCATTTACGATAGCCATTGTATTAAAGTCACCTAGCATGCTTTCTTTAGATAAGATCACATTCAAGAACGTCCAGCATCTAGGTGGTTTCTCCATTGTGTCTGCGAATATATTCTGGTATTGAAGCTTGTCGAGACATGCAGATTTCTTCTTCTATCTTCTCCGACTCATCGCACCATGGTTTGAAGGTGTACTTGCTTTTACATCACAGAGAGTATTGCCGGAACGACATGACTACCAATCGGAAAAGGTTTTGTAAATCTAACTTAGGACTCTTGAAGCTGTGGAGGAGAAGGCACTTGAGGCATAAATAACATTGGCTCATCATCATTGGTTCTCACAATTAGTTCTTCAAACCTTGTTGTTATTATCCCCACTTGTCTCCTCTTTTTTCATCTCGTGGCTCATCGGTTGTAGATTTGGCTCGGGCCCTCCATCGATCTCGGAATCCATATCATAGGTCCAGTGTATTGAGGACTATTTATTCAACGACGTGCTATCTCATTCCACTTGATTTTCCAGATTCTTTAACAATGCCCCATGGCATTGCAAAGTAAGATCTACTTGATTCAATTTCTTATCTTGTTCCTCGTTCTTTTTGTCGGAAGCTCTAATGAATTTTTCCAAGGCTTCTTCCAAACTTGATATCCTCTCTACGGTTGTTGAGTCGGATTTTGAAACCGGAGGTGTTTTGTTGTCTAGGTGGTTGAGCCGCTTGACTTGATTGTTACTCCATGAAAATCCGGGTGACCCCAAATCTCGATGATAGTTGTTGGGATAGACATAATTATTGGGGTAATCACCACTATATCTGCATTTCGAAATCGATGGCGCATTGATGACTCGTATGATTTCAAAGCACAATAATCACAAGTAACCGTAGCATACATACTTTGTATTTGAGCTTCAAAAGCTTCAAACATCCTCGAAAGTGTCTCAATCTGTGCTGACAATGCAGAAAGTTTCTCGAGTCTTTCAATCTCCGCTCCCCTTGGTTGAGTCATGTTCGTGTATGGCCATTGATACACAAAGCCATCCATAGTACCTGAAAAGAGAGAAATATAGAAAGAGAATTAAAAATAAAAATAAAAATGTTTAAATTAAGACTAATTTGATTGAAATTAATATTGGAAACTAATTATTAAATTAATTCCCCGGCAACAGCGCCAAAAACTTGTTGATCGATTTCGCAATCAATGAATACGTGCAAGTATACACGGTCAACAAGTAATAAAGTGAAAGTAGAGTATCGTTCCCAAGAGAAATTATTTAATAAAAATCACCAAGTACTAATTCTTAACCAAACTAATTTTATTTAAACAATTACAAATTGTGAATTTTCTAATTAAGAAAACTAAATTAAACAATTAAAAGAGATTAGTCTAAAAGAAAGCAAATAAACAAAACTAAGATTTGATTGAATTCAGGTAAATAAGGATTAAGACTCCAATATCCCCAATTATGAACTATAAATCAATTATCCAATTATCCCAATTATTATGTCTACTGAATTGTTAATGAGGAATTCTCAAATGCCAAAAGCCCTTTTCCAAGTGATCAATTGCCTTCTATTTAATCCAGATTAATTTTGCTATATTCTATGCAAAAAATTGAATTAAACTCGTTACAATCCCAATTCCTTATGTGTTACATGCAGTGAAAAGATATTTCCATTCTATTCACAAACCTAATTATTCTTTGTGCAAATAACTAACTCACATGATATCATGCCCGATTCTAACCCTAGAATTCCTCTTCCAATTCCTTCTAGAGTAACAAAGTAATTACTGATCAAATAATTAAGCAATAAGCACAAGACAAGATAAACAACTCACTTTAACATAAATAATTAGAATATAATGAATAACTAATTCATAGCCATAAAAAGTTCAATTGAAATCTCAAAAATAGTTAGTTCATAATTAATGAATTAAAACCAAGAATCCACTGTTGAATAGACATCAAAAGATAAAAGTAAGATGAGAGAAGAGAATAGAATCTGTTGTCAACCAAATCGATGCTCCCCTCTTGCTCTTGCTCTTGATCTTCAATGGTCTCCAAGTTGCTTCAATCTCCAAAACTAATAAGAACTAGGATTATTTTCTAATCTAAAGGAGTGTTTAATCTAGGCTAAGCTATGTAATCTCCCTTTATTTTATGCCTTACATCATGTATTTATAGGTTACAAGTACAATTTTTAGTTTTGGAACAACCCCTATCCTATTTGGAGTCAAAAAGGTGTCAAAATTCGCCCAAAAGCAGCGTCCAGGCCGCACCAAACCCTTCCTCGGCGTGACCAAAGATCTGGCAACGGCTGAGTCTTCCCTAGCGCCCGCCCCTACTGTAAAATACACTAAAAATCGCGCCCCGGCGCTGGCCCAAAATCTGACATTTTCTGCTCTGACGTCCTTTGGGAAAATGGCCATAACTTCTTCGTCCGAACTCCGATTTTGATGATTCAAGATGTTCTGGAAAGAGGAGAAGTAGATATACAACTTTCATTCTTGAAGTTTGTCGAAATAATGTCAGGAGCTATAGTCAAATTGGCTCCGAAGTGGCTGTTGTGTAAATGGCAATCCGAAAACGCGAATCTAGCCACCCCAAACATCGATCCATGTAACTTTTGTCCCAATTCCTATAAAATAACATAAAACATGCATGAATAGACACAAACACATAAAAACATCCTAAAAGACTTAAGAACAACAATAAATTAAGCCCGAATGTATTCAATTCATGGGTATAAAACTCACTCATCAAATGGCTATCACAAATGGGAACCTACCAAAAGCTATATTATTTTTGATGGATGGAGAGTTCCTCAATTACCGAAGAAGAATTGGATAGCGTTGACCAGACAAAGTCAGGCTGAAAGACTATAATTCAAGCGCTAACTGGGAGGCAACCCAGGATTTGTTTTTTATTTCTTTATATGCTTTCCTAGTTTATTTAGTAGATAGGAATTCAAGTGTTAGTCTAATCCATGTTGTCTCTCTTCATTGCAGGTATTGGAGGTTCAATGGATAAGAAAATGATCGTTGTCGCCACCACAAGCTTAAATGATTACAGGGAAGTCCTCGTCCACTTTATGCTTTATTTTACAATGAGGACATTGTAATTGTTAAGTTTGGGGGAGTTAAATAATTTAGGGTTATTTATGTTTGCATTCATGTAGTGTAATTACATAATAGTTTACATAGTAGAGTAGTTGCATAATAGTTTTTATTTATAACTAAAAAAAAAATAGTTCATCTTGCATGATTCCAGCTGTTAGATAGTTACAGTTTATTTTGGCCAATGATGAGATTGAAATTGGGTAGACAAGTATAATACTGAATATTAGAGCTTTGATGTGATTTCTTGTTATGAATTGAGTCTTTTTCTGTTTGAAACTGGTATAATAAGGATAACACAGTAAAAACAACTTGTTGAATGATTGGGTTTAAATTGATACATAATGGGATTCTAAAGGATAATGCTAGTTTAAATAAGAGAATGACAAAAATAGGCAGTGAAGGCGAAGAATTAGGCAAGAACCTAAGTTTGGGGGGAAAAGTGGGGTATATAAGCTTCCAAAAAAAAATAAGAAAAAAAAAGAAGAAAAAATGATATTGAGTTGAATAAATTGAGTCTTGTGGTGGGTCGAGAAGAAGCGTAAAGTGCACTCCTCATAAACACAGGCATGAGATGGAGCGTAAAACGCACTCACTATCCAAAAAGAAGAAAATAAGAAAAAATAAAAAGAGAATAAATAAAACGGGAAATAAGAGCAAAAAGCCCCCGTAGATGAAAAAGAAAGCATAAGTATCCCATGTTGACCCTCGATATTGGTAATTGTTTGATTTTAGTTGGATCTAGCATGTTTTTGGATTTCTTGAGTTTACATTGTATGATTCCTTCGAAGAGACTTGTTATGTATTAAATTTGATTTTATATCACTTAACATTGTTGTGGAGCACACACGCACTATATTAGTGATAACAGTCTAAGATTTGATGATTGATTGAGAAATTACTAATGAGTTTTGATATGATGTATTATCGTGTCTACTTGATTTTTCTAAGGCCGGTTAAATAGAATTGTTACTGTCATTACTGCTGGATTCGTAGGCATGTAGATTAGTTGCATTGCATTGCATTATTATTTTGTGTTTTTACTTGAGGACAAGCAAAGGTTTAAGTTTGGGGGTATTTGATAAGTGGGTTTTATACCTACTTATCCAGTATCTATTACTTGAATTATTTACTTAATCTCATGTTTCTTAGTTACTTTTCATGTATTTTGTGTTCGTTTTGTAGATTATATGCTTGGGAGTTGAAATCGCAAAGAATTGGTATGAAAATGCAAAGAAAAGCAATCCGAACATCGTTTGGGCATTTATGTTTATTTCATATTCTTGGTTTGGAACTTAGATTATATTGTAGAGCTTCTTCTTAGCTTTTCGAAACATCTTGAATCATCAAAATCGGAGTTCGGATGCAAGAGTTATGACATTTGTACCAACGGACGTCGAACGTCACTGTTTTGGATGGCCATTTGCATAGCAGTCCCTTCCAACCCAATTTCGACCTTCATCCATTCATTATTTCTGAAATCATAAAGCATGAAAGTTGTAGATTTCGTCGATATCTTCGATTTAATAGGTGGCAGGTCTCGTAACTCTTCCCGGATCAAAAGTTATGGCCGTTTTCCCAAGGGACGTCAGAGCAGAAAATTTTCCGTCACAAAACCGCCGCCGGGGTGGGCATACCAGCCACAAGTCAGAACCCTAGCCCACCGGGGCGGGACCAAATCAAGCATAAACCCCCTCCGGGGCGGGGGTAGCCCAGAAAATGCGCAAAAAGTGCGAATTTTGGTCCAATTTGAGTCCGGCAAGGATTGTTTCGATCCGATTTACACAAGGACTTCCAAGAGAACTTCCAAGAGGACTTAAAGACATATGAAGAGACTTATAAAAGGAGGAGAATCGCAAGGATTAGGGGAGATAAGAGACTAGAGAAAGGATTCCATTAGATTAGATTAGAGTAAATTAGATCAAAACACTAGTTCTAATTAGTTTTGGAGATTGAAGCAACTTGAAGACCATTGAAGATCAAGAGCTGGAGCTTGAGGAAGATGGAGATTTACTGACAACAGATTTATTCTTTACTCTACTCTTATTTTTATCTTTCAATGTGTATTCAATTGTGGATTCTTAGTTTTAATTCAATAATCATGAACTAATTCTTTGTTTAAGATTACAATGGATCTTATTGTGTAGTTTATTTTAATATACTTTGCTATCAATTATTATGTTCTATTGTGAGGATTGTCTATTGTGATTTGGACTTAATTGTTTAATTGATTGGCCATCAATTACCGTGATAATCTATATGAACTCGAGAGATGAAGTATTGATTTAGATCTTATTATGATAGCATGTGTCATGAATTTTGTCGATAATGATTTTTGATTATTGTTAAGGTAGAGATCGCTTGACATCGGTTTGTAAATCGGATAGAGAACTTATTCTTCAACCTTCTTCAATTGTAATTCACCCAAAATAGGTATACATCATCACAATGTTCAAGTAAGAAAACAAAAAGCAAATACATGAAGTATACATCACATACGAATACAAATACAATACAATACAAATATAATCTTTAATACAACAAGAGACATGTGAGTTTTAATACAAATATTGTCTTCTAGACAATATCCACTCTAGAATAAGTCCTCATTACATTTATTGTCAACTATTTATGAGAGAATAGTGAGGACTACTAGCTAATACTATCATCAGGACCATCACTCGGGTTCCCAGGCTCGTCCCGGCTTCGTTCTCATTTCACGAAGAGAAACGGTGAAAGAAAGGGTGAGCTCAACTAGCCCGATAAGAAATATTATGACTAAGATAATGCGAGAATAAATTATCATTAGCCTTAAACAGATGTTAAGCGATAAAATATAACAAACATCAAGTTTAAGCTGCGGCGGAACAAGCAATCCATAGAAAAGTCAAGTAGAGAATAAAATCTACTATCTTTTATGATTTAAAAGGTTTTTCATGACTTTTATCATTTGAGACTCGACAATAAATAATTCACATCATCGAATCACTTACCGCACTTCTGACCGAGGATATTCTTTAGTATCACGACCACAATTATCCATGCACTACGGGCCGAGAATATTTGTGTATTCATTAATGGTCATGATCATGCCAACAATTGTCCATCAATGCACTACGGGCCAATGAGGACTTTTACCACATCATTTGTAACATTACGGTCATGATTATTACAGAATAATCACATGGTCATAATCATACCAAGTCCATCTATACACTTCTGAGGCCACGAGATGACTTTCAAAAAAAATATAAACATGAGGATGATGACAATGATATAAGAATTCAATAAAACAAGTTCAAGAATTAATTTATCCGAGGAACTAATAACGTCAAATTGTCGACATGATCTTTGCTTTGTAGAGTAAAATTCAAGAATGCTCGGAAGAATATTTCCATGAAAAGATCTTTGGATGAAGCGCAAATATCGAGGATATTCCACTAATTTCATGGAGTATAGAAGTCAAAACTTTAACCAATTTGAGTATAATAAAGAATGGAATAACAAAAGAAATCACCATGCATGCGGTGCCCGCATAGGCGAGGTTATTCAACGAGAATACTAAATAACGGAACGGTCGGTGAAATTCGCATGCAAGCGGGATGTTCAACAGAATAATAAAGAATGGAATAACAGCGAAATCACCATGCATGCGGTACTGCCGCATAGGCGAGTTATTCAACGAGAATACTAATAAGGGCGGAATCGGTCGGCGTAAAGCGCATAAACAGACGAGGATATTCCAACAGAATAATAATAAAAGCGGAACCGGTCGGCGTAAAAGCCTGACGAGGATATTCAGCGAGAATAATAAAAAGGCGGAATCGGTCGGCGCGTAAAGCGCGCATGAACAGGATATTCAACAGAAGAATAAAAAAGGCGGAATAATAGAAGAATGTCACCAAGTATAGGGTAGCCAGCGTATCTGAGTTATTCAACGAGAATAATAAAGAATGGAATAACATAAGTTCTCTTCATGAATACAAAAAGAATAACACCCCTTACGAGTACAACAAATAATATTCCCTACCTTAAGAAGAAAATCTTTGGATATATAAGTAGTGAAGTAGCGAGAATACTTTTTCTTCTTTCTCTCTATAGTTTATCTCTCTAGAGTTTTGGTGAATTAAGTAAGAAAAAATAATGAAGGAATGAGCTTCTATTTATAGAAAAATGGGTTGCATAGTAACTAACTCATGAGCGGTCAGATTGATTTACTTTAATCGACGGTCCATATTTAAAGCAAAATCTTTTAAATAAAATATAATATATTCTATTTATAATCTAATAAAGCGAATAACTTTATAAAAGATTTTACTATATGCAAAACACTTATATATGAGCACTTATACAAACACTATGCATAATAAAATATAATATATTCTAATTATTGTCTAATAAAATAGATAACTTTATAAAAGTATATATATTTTATATAAAAAGATTTTACTATACAAAACACTATATCTGAGACTTTATACAACACTATGCATAATAGAATATAATATATTCTATTTATAGAATAACTTTATAAAAGTATTACATTTTATATAAAAAGATTTTACGTATTATTACATTAATAATACCAACAAAAGCTGAGTGACTTATCACGTAAGCATCAATAATTAATATGTGTACTCTTATGCGACCGCAGCGTATTCTTGTACTTTTTTAACAAGGGTGTTTCAGCGAGTTAACGGTAAAACTTCGCCGTTATTTTCATAAAAAATATTTTTTGTCGTTTTCTCGATCAAACAATAATTCCGTTGTGGGGTCCACTGATGATTGTCTTGGTTATACGAATATTCCTGTTAAAAGCGAATATTTCCAGAGCCAATCGAATATTATATAACAACTTGCGTACTTTGCAAAATTTATAAATATTACCCACAACTATAACATTATATCAATTTCACTCCATAATATTCAAAAATAATATTTATAGAAAATTCATCTTTATTCAAAAAGTTGGGGTTTACAATCTCCCTTCTTATGAAATTTAAGCCCTCGAAATTAGAAGTGCGTACTGGTATATCGAAGAGGTAAGGATACCTTGATTTCATTTGATTCTAACTCCCAAGTCATTTCCTCAACATCGTGGTTTCTCCACAAAACTTTGACTTGAGGTATAACCTTGGGCGTAGAATATGTTCCTTCTTATCAAGATTTTGAGCGGGAACCTCTTCATCGTCAAATCTTTCAGCTATTTTAAATCGGTTCTAACTTCGATAATGTGGTTTGGGTCTTCCACATATTTACGTAACATGGATATGTGAAAAGCGTTATGAACACGAGACATACTTGGCGGTAAAAAGCGAGTCTATAGGCCCACGGTTCCTACTCGATCGAGGATTAAAAATGGGTAGATGAATCGAGGATTGAGCTTTCCTCTCTTTCCAAATCTCGTAACTCCTTTCCATGGAGCAACACGTAACAACACATGATCTCTATATCGAATTCCACGTCCTTTCGATGAAGATCGGCATAACTCTTTTATCGATCTTGTGAGGTTTTTATCGTTGTCGGATCGTTTGAATCTTTTACGTAGTCATACGTACCAACTCGGTCCCAACAACGTTGCTTCACCCACCTCATCCCGACATCTTTGGAAGCGACACTTTCTTCCATCTAGCGCTTGAATGGAGCCATGCCGATACTTGCTTGATAAGCTGTTGTTGTTGTAGGAAAACTCCACCGATGGTAAGAACTTGTCCCAACTTCCCTTGAAATCAAGGACACGAGTCTTAATAGATCTTCAAGAGTTTGAATAGTCCTCTCCATTGTCCGTCAAATGCGAGGATGATATGCTGAAGCTAAATCGTAAATCTGTGCCCATAGCTTTTTGCAAACTAACCCAAAATCGTGAAGTGAATCTTGGGTCTCGATCGAAACTATGGATCTTGGCATACCATGCTTGATCTTACAATCTCGTTTATGTACATCTGAGCAAGGCGTTCAAGTGTATAAGTTTCTCGTATCGGTAAGAAATGAAAGCGGACTTGGTCAATCTATCAACAATGACCCAAATCGCATCTATACCTTGAGAAACCTTAGGAAGGCCGTGCTTGAAATCCATGGTAATGTGCTCCCACTTCCATTATGGAATTTCAAGTGGTTGCAATGGACCTTTTGGTACTTGATGCTCCGCCTTGACTCGTTGACACGTTAGACACCTTGAGATAAACAGCGCTATCTCTCTCTTCATATTGCCCCACCAAAATGTATGTCGAAGATCATGATACATTTTGGTACTCCCAGGATGGATTGCAAACGGTGTGTTGTGCGCCTCCATCATGATTTTATACTTTAAATCAGGGTCGTTAGGAACACAAAGTCTGGAGTTGACTCGAAGTATTCCTTCTTCATCGATTCTTGCTTCCGGCATAGCACCTTCTTGCACTTTCTTCCTCATCATCGCATCGGCTCTCGAGTGCGTAGCTTGGCGGACTTTAACTTTATCAATTAAAAGTCGGTTCTACTACTCGTATATTCGCCATCATCACATGGGTCCACAGAGTCTTTAACTCTATCTCCATCCTTTGCAAGTCACACAAAATGGGCCTTTGCGTTGACAATATTGTACTTTCGTACTTGCATATGATCTTACTACTCGATCGTCGGCTACCACGTTCGCTTTTCTGAGGATGGTATTGGATGGTATGATCATAATCTTTCAGCGAGTTCAAGCCAAGCGTCGTTGTCGCATGTTGAGTTCCTTTTGAGTGAAGAAATATTTGAGGCTTTTATGATCAGTAAAGATCTCCACTTTCTCCCCATACAAGTAATGCCTCCAAATCTTTAGTGCGAAGACAACATTTGCTAACTCTAGATCATGAGTAGGATAATTCCTCTCATATTCTTTGAGTTGTCGTGAGGCATAGGCTATGACTTTCCCATGTTGCATGAGAACACATCCTAACCCTTTGCAGAAGCATCTTGTGTAGATGACAAATCCCCTCGAACCGGATGGTATTGTCGAGCAGTCTTTGAAATGAGTCTCCTCTTGAGTTCTTGAAAACTCTTCTCATTCCTCGCTCAATAGAACTTTGTATTTTTGAGTCAATTTGAGTTAGTGGAGTAGCGATTTGAGAAAACCCTTCTACGAATCTCAGATAATAATAACCCGACTAAAGTAGAAAGCTCGTGCTTGATCCTTTGATTTAGGTTGCTCCCGACTTTGAATAGCTTCAATCTTTCTTTGGGTCAGCAGATATTCCATGACTTGATACCACGTGCCCGAGGAATGCTACTTCCTCAAGCGAACTCGCATTTCTTCAACTTGGCATAAAGCTTATATTCACGAAGCTTTTGGAGTATCGACCTCAAGTGTTGCTCATGATCTTCACGGCTTTTGGAATAAATAAGGATGTCATCAATAAAAGCGACCACAAAGTGATCCAAATATTCCTTGAATACTCGGTTCATCATATCCATGAAGGCGGCGGAGCATTAGTCGATCGAAAAGGACATGACTAGGAATTCATAATGCCGTCTAGGAGTTAAAAAAAGCCGTCTTTGGAATGTCATCGGTTCTAATCTTCAATTGGTGATATCGAAGCGAAGATCGATCTTTGAAAAGAATTTGGCTCCTTTGCTATTTGGTCAAACAGGTCATCAATACGTGGCAATGGGTACTATTTTTGATGGTGACATGATTGACTCCAGATAATCAATACAAAATCGCATACTCCCATCTTTCTTCTTCACGAATAGAGCAGGAGCACCCCGAGGAGAAGTACTAGGCCGAATAAAGCCGATGTCTAACAATTTCTGTAGTTGGGTCTTTAACTCACGAAGTTCAATAGGAGCCATTCGATATGGGGCTTTGGAAATGGGTTTTGTCTTAGGGTTCAAGGTCGATACAAAATTCAATTTCACGCTCTGGGGGTAGGCGGGAAGTTCTTGAGGGGAATCGTCGGAAATTCATTAACAATAGAAATATCATTCAAAAGCGGCGTATTTTTGTTTAGATCGTGACATGGGCTAAGAAAGCTTGACATCCATTTTTCAATAAGCGAATAGCTTTATGGCTTGAGATAGCCGTGATTGATTTTAATGGTTTGGTTGCTTGAATTAGCATAATAGGTTGATTAGGAATATGAAAGCTAACAACCTTACGAAAACAATCAATTTTAGCATGATGAGTAGTTAACCAATCAATCCCTAGAATCACATCAAATGCAAGTATTTTTAATGAAATAAGATCGACGAGGTAATGTGAAGGTACCGATTTGAACCAAACAAGACTTATAAGCAGTGGATGTAATGAAGGTTTCTCCCAGCGGAGTTTCTACGAGATAAGTCAAAGTCTAATTTCTCAGGAGTCAAATTTAATCGTTGGCGCAAGTAGGAGAAATAAAAGAATGGGTAGAACCGGTATCAAATAAGGTATAGACTTATTTAGAGTTTATGATAAGCTTACGTGATGACCTCATTCGGGTTCCTTGCTTTACGGGAGGTCACAACAAAGCGCTCTCCCTTGCACTTCACCGGCTTTGACTTTTTGGGATGACCTTTGGTGCCTCCATCTGGTTGAACTTGTCTTGGTGAGCGACAAAATCGGGCTAAGTGACCTTCTCTTCCACAATTATAACATGCTTTGGATGGCATCGCGTGAGTTTGGTGATGTGTCCCTCCCCTCGCATTTGAAGCATATGATAGGTGGTCGTTCTCCTTCCTTAACAACGGTCTTTGGTCTTGGCGTCCTTCCATCATTGTTGAATCTCCTTTTCTTGAAATGTCCATTTTCTTGTCTTGGCCATGATTACCACAGAAGTGGTTACCATTTTTGGCATGTTGATTCCCTCACGTTTGTTGTCACCAGTTTTGATGGTGATACCTTTGGTATTTTCATCTTTTAAATTTGCTTTCTCTTGGGTTGCGTTGACTCGTTCTGGCGCTCAATAAGCTGAGCCCTATTTACAACATCGAGTACAAACACGGTTTATGAGAAATAAGATATTGGCGTATCTCGGTTTCAAACCTCTTAAAAACATTAGCGTCATTCGCTCCTCATTATCGACCAAATGGGATGCAAGCGGGATAACTCGCAAATTTAGCCTCGTATTGCGACACGGTCATATTGTTTTGTTCAATTTGATAAACTCCACTTCTTTCATGTGTAGCCGAATACTCTCGGGAAAGTACTTGTCGTTGAATAGCTCTTGGAACTTCTCCCAAGACATCTTGAGTGCGTCGATTTGAGTACGTTTTCTGATTCCCACCGATGTCTCGCCTCTTCGCATAACATGAAGGTGGCGAAGGGAACCTTTTGCTCCTCGGAGCATCCCAAGACATCAAATATCTTGGTGATCTGCTTTATCCATGCTTCCGCCTTAAGTGGTTTTGGCTCTCAATAAACTCGGTGGTCGGCTCCTTGAAGCATTTAGCGGTGGCCGTCAGAGAGTTTCGGTGTTTCCACCTACATTTTTGGGCGAGGAGCCGCTCTGCTTTGATGTTGCATGAATTGCATAAAGCCTCTGAACAATCCATCATTCATCATTTGGTCGGTGTTGTTGTTTGCATGAGGATTTATCGCCTTCACGATGCACATTCTCACGATTATTGATATGTGGAGACTCAGCGGTCTCTTGTGCTCCATTGCTATTCTCAACATTCTCGGATGTCATTTTTGAATCTTGCCACAAAACAAAGGTTAATTAACATATAACATATTATCCCTATACTTTGACCAGCCAATTAAATACCAAATAAACTTAGGTAGGTCATACTAGCGAAGAATTCCCGTCTCTCCCCTCCTAGTTCTAGTCTCACATCTTAGCGGGGATCATATCCTAAGCTTTGATACCAGTTGTGGCGCCCCAAAATAGGTATACATCACCTATTACGAGTCGCCAAATACATAGTACGAGAATACAAATACAATCTTAATAATATACAACAAAGAAGTTTGTGAGTTTTAATACAAATCTTGTCTTACAGACAATATCCACTCTCGAGAATAAGTCCTCATTACATTTATTGTCACACTATTTAACAGAATAGTGAGGACTACTAGCTAATACTATCATCAGGACCATCACTCAGGTTCCCAGGCTCGTCGACTCGTTCTCATTTTCAAGAAGAAAACGGTGAAAGAAAAGGTGAGCTCAACTAGCCCGAAGAAATATTATGACTAAGATAATAATGCGAGAATAAATTATCATTAGCCTTAAACAGATGTTAAGCGATAAAATATAACAAACATCAAGTTTAAGCTGCGGTGGAACAAGCAATCCATTAGAAAGAGTCAAGTAGAGAATAAAATCTACTATCTTTTATGATTTAAAAAGTTTTTCATGACTTTTATCATTTGAGACTCGACAATAAATAATTCACATCATCGAATCACCACACTTTTCTGGCCGAGGATATTCTTTAGTATCACGACCACAATTATCCATGCACTACGGGCCAAGAATATTTGTGTATTCATTAATGGTCATGATCATGCCAACAATTTGTCCATCGATGCACTACGGGCCAATGAGGACTTTTACCACATCATTTGTAACATTACGGTCATGATTACAGAATAATCACTGGTCATAATCATACCAAGTCCATCCCCATATACTACTGAGGGCCACAGATGACTTTCAAAAAAAAATATAAACATGAGGATGATGACAATGATATAAGAATTCAATAAAACAAGTTCAAGAATTAATTTATCCGAGGAACTAATAACGTCAAATTGTCGACATGATCTTTGCTTTGTAGAGTAAAATTCAAGAATGCTCGGAAGAATATTTCCATGAAAAGATCTTTGGATGAAGCGCAAATATCAAGGATATTCCACTAATTTCATGGAGTATAGAAGTCAAAACTTTAACCAATTTGAGTATAATAAAGAATGGAATAACAAAAGAAATCACCATGCATGCGGTGCCGCATAGGCAGAGTTATTCAACGAGAATACTAAATAACGGAACGGTCGGTGAAATTACTTGCAAGCGGGATGTTCAACGAGAATAATAAAGAATGGAATAACAACGAAATCACCATGCATGCGGTACTTGCGCATAGGCGAGAGTTATTCAACGAGAATACTAATAAGGGCGGAATCGGTAAAGGCGTAAAAGCGCGCATGACGAGGATATTCAACAGAATAATAATAATAAAAAGGCGGAACCGGTCCGGCGTAAAAAATAGCAGACGAGGATATTCAACGAGAATAATAAAAAGGCGGAATCGGTCCGGCGTAAAAGCGCTGAGACGAGGATATTCAACGAGAATAATAAAGGCGGAATAATAGAAGAATGTCACCAAGTATAGGGTAGCCAGCGTATCTGAGTTATTCAACGAATAATAAAGAATGGAATAACATAAGTTCTCTTCATGAATACAAAAAGAATAACACCCCTTACGAGTACAACAAATAATATTCCCTACCTTAAGAAGAAAATCTTTGGATATATAAGTAGTGAAGTAGCGAGAATACTTTTCTTCTTTCTCTCTATAGTTTATCTCTAGAGTTTCGGTGAATTAAGTAAGAAAATAATGAAGGAATGAGCTTTATTTATAGAAAAATGAATTGCGCATAGTAACTAACTCATGAGCGGTCAGATTGATTTACTTTAATCGACGGTCCATATTTAAAGCAAAATCTTTTAAATAAAATATAATATATTCTATTTATAATCTAATAAAAGCGAATAACTTTATAAAAGATTTTACTATGCAAAAACACTATATCGAGCCTTTATATAAAAACACTATGCATAATAAAATATAATATATTCTAATTATTGTCTAATAAAGCAGATAACTTTATAAAAGTATTACATTTTTTATATAAAAAGATTTTACTATGCAAAAACACTATCACGAAGACTTTATGCAACACTATGCATAATAGAATATAATATATTCTATTTATAGAATAACTTTATAAAAGTATTACATTTTTTATATAAAAAGATTTTACGTATTATTACATTAATAATACCAACAAAAGCTGAGTGACTTATCACGTAAGCATCAATAATTAATCTGAGTGTGCTCTTATGACGACCAGCGTATTCTTACTTTTTAACACGGGTGTTTCAGCGAGTTAACGGTAAAACTTCGTAGTTATTTTCATAAAGTATTTTTGTCGTTTTCTCAATCAAACAATAATAATTCCGTTATGGGGTCCACGATGATTGTCTTCGTTATACGAATATTCCTGTTAAAAGCGAATATTCCCAGAGCCAATCGAATATTATATAACAACTTGCGTACTTTGCAAAATTTATAAATATTACCCACAACTATAACATTATATCAATTTCACTCCATAATATTCAAAAATAATATTTATAGAAAATTCATCTTTATTCAAAAAGTTGGGGTTTATTAACCCTCCTATTTGTGTTTTGTTTTTCCTTATATATAGCAGCCTATAGTGCATAGACCAAGATTTCTGTTAATCGAAGTTGGATGGAATGTAGGGTAGCCACTGATAAGAGTGGGCTTAGCTCTTAGTACCGTAGTGGGGTTGAACAGTTTATCAATTTTGCGTTTGAGCGCGTCAGTGGCGATGAGATCAGATGTCCTTGTAAGAGGTGTGTGAATGAAGTGTGGAAGGAAAGGAGTGATGTCATGTGCGACTTATTTGTGTATGGGTTCAAGCAGGGTTATACGACATGGATCTATCATGGGGAAACCTGGTTGGATGAACATGAATCAGAACCGGAATCTAGAGGTGACGAAACCTTTGATTGTACTAACATGATAGTTAAAATTTGTTGGTTCATACTACTTCGATGGAATCTGAGATAGGGATAGAAAGTATAATCGAGCAAGAGCCGAATAGCGAGGGCTAAGGGTTTCTATGAGTTATTGCGAGAATCGGTGACGCCATTGTATACGGACACGAAAAAGCACAAATCTTATCTGCGGTGACTAAGTTTTACACTTTAAAACGAGCATGGTAGTAGCGAGAGAGGTTTTAATGAAGCGCTAAACATTGTGAAGGAGTGCTTACACTGCGAGCAATAAGTTCTAGGAGTCGTACTATGATGTGAAGAAAATGGTCAAAAGGCTTAATCTAGGGTATGAGAAGATTGATGCTTGTGAGAATGATCGTATATTATATTACGGTGATGTCAATAAAGATAAGAGGTCATGTGATATTTGTGGTACAAGTAGATATCGTATGAATGAGTATGTAAGAAAAAGGAAAAGACGTGCCGAGAAAGATTATACGTTACTTTCCCATTGCGCCGAGGCTTCAACAGTTGTTCATGTCAACACATACTACCGAGGATATGAGGTGGCACTCTACACAGGACATAGTCGAAGGTCAACTGATGCACTCGGCAGATGGGCTTGAGTGGAAAAATTTTGATAACAAGCACCCCTCGTTTGCTAAAGAGGTTCGCAATGTTAGGCTTGGACTTGCTACAGATGGGTTTAATCCGTTTAATGGGCCTTACACAAAGCCCTACTCAACTTGGCCAGTGATTATTGTTGTTTACAATCTCCCGCCTTCGATGTGCATGAAAGATCCCTACATGTTCATGCCTTTACTGATTTCGGGTGATAAGAGTCTGAGTAAAGACATCAATGTATACCTCAGGCCGTTAGTTGATGAGTTGAAGATGTTGTGGGAAAAAGGGGTTCAAACTTATGATGTATCTCTTAAGCAGAACTTTGACATGAGGGCAGCTTTACTGTGGACAATAAATGACTTCCCGGTGTTAGGAATGATCAGTGGATGGTCGACTCACGGGGGCTTGTCATGTCCCGTGTGCATGGGGTCAGTTAAAGCTATGCGACTCAAACATGTAGGGAAGATGAGTTTCTTTGCAACATCCAGACAGTTTTTTCCGATTAAACATCATTATCGACGAACGAGTAGACAATTCAATCGAAAAACAGAGAAACATCAAGTACCTGACCGTCTTTCTAGGTCAGCAGTGTTGAGTTGGATTAGTCATTTGAAATTTCTACCTCCAGGGAAGAATCACAGATTAGAGCGAGCTTATGGTTACGACAAGGTTCACAACTGGACACACAGATCCATGCTCTTTGACCTGCCTTATTGAGCTACACTCTGCATCCGTCATTGTTTAGATCCGATGCATACTGAGAAGAACGTATTTGATAACATCTTTTATACAGTCCTAGATGTCAGTGGTAGAACAAAGGACAACAACAAATCAAGGCTTGATTTGGTAGAAATGAACATTAGGGAAGATATGTGGCTGTATCAGGAGGGTAGTAAGACGGTAACGCCTAAAGCTGAATATACTTTGACTAGGGAACAGTTGATATTGATATGTAATTGGATCAGTGGACTGAAGCTCCTAGATGGATATTCTTAGAATATAGCAAGGTGTTGTAAAGTCAAAGAGCTGAAGTTTCAGGGTCTCAAAAGTCATGATTGTCATGTATTCATGCAGAAGTTGATCCATGTGGCATTTATCGACTTGTTACCGAAACGTGTGGTTGAAGCACTGACAAAGCTTTCTAATTTCTTTAGAGATATATGCTTGACGGAGCTCCAACTCAAAGACATAGATCAAATGGAGAGGCAGATAATGGAAATAATGTGCAAGTTAGAAATGATCTTCCCTCCATCATTTTTTGATTTAATGGAGCATTTGCCTATTCACTTGCCATACGAAGCAAAGTTTGGCGGTCCCGTGCAATATAGATGGATGTATCCATTCGAGAGGTAATGACATTAATGTTTTTAATACAATAAACTTAGAATTCTTGTTTGCTAATCTATATATCACATAGGTATATGCGACGTCTAAAGCAAAATGTGAAGAATAGAGACCGTGTAGAGGGCTCAATTGCTGAAAGTTATGTTATGGAGGAACTTGTTAATTTTTTCTCGTTGTACTTTGAGCCGAATGTTCAGACGAAGCACAATCGCTTTCGTTGGAATGAGGTTGTTGCGCACGAGGAAAATGGAGAATTAACAACCTTTAGTCATCCTGTACAGCCATTCGGCGGTAAAAAAAGGCAATTCTTGACCGATAGTGAGTATGCAGCTGCCACATTGTATGCACTTGTCAACATGAATGAAGTAGCGCCATACATTAAGTAAGTAGTCATAACTATATATGTCTGGTGTAACTGGGAGAGGTTCCTTTACAAACACATTAAGTATATAACTGTATTGCAGTCAATATGATGTTGAAGTACGTGGAGCAAATCCGAGTATATCGAACGGGGATTTGCAAAATTTGAGAAATGGATAATTTGTTCAATGGTTTAAAGATCATGTAAGTTGGACGTTTACAAGTTCAATGAATCTACCATCATAGATTTATTCTTATGGCGTAATTAAATTTAGAATATGTTGTGTTAATGTACATTAGGTCCTCACAGATGAGTTAGTTGACAATCGACTAAAGCTTATAGCTGACGGCCCTGAAAGATCTATAGATACTTATACATGTTGCATTGTCAACGGTTACAGATTTAAGTGTTGTGATATTAGGGAAGTCACTTCTGCTGATTCTGGTGTTGTGGTGAAAGGTAGCTGCTACGATAACATTTGGGATGACTGGTATGGACGATTGCTAAAAGTTGTCGTTCTCAAATATTGGGGTCATAAAGAATTAGTTTGCTTCAATTGTCATTGGTTTGATTTGAGAATGGAGTTAAAGTAGATAAAAAATCGGGACGGGAATGATTTATTAACGTTAAGTCAAAACTAAGACCCGATGGTGGCATGGGACGAGCCTTTTATTTTAGCAAGTCAAGCAACACAGGTGTACTACGCGCGGAGTGTTAAGACTCTTGCAAGCCCATGGAATGCTGTTATAACCACCAAAGCCCGTGGTTTTCAAGGCACAGCTCCTCGTCCAGACGATGAACCTTTACAAGTCGAGTCTACTAGTGTCACACCTGCTGATGTGACAATTATTAATGTGTCTAGTGAAGAAGAGGATGATGTTGTCACTGTCGAAAGTGAAGACGATGTTGTTGACGAGGTAGATATAATTGAAGAAATCGTTGAGGATGACGAAGATGGTGATGACAACGATAGTGAATATCTACTGCTCGAAGATGACGATTCTGATATTGATGGCTTTGATGATATAAATGATTAGGAGTATGTACTCTTTATGTCCTTTTAGTTGTATTCAACTGAAATAGTTGTTTCCTTTTAGTTAAATCTGCATGTTGTATCCTTTTAGTTGTATGTGCATGATGATTCTAATATTTATGTTGTATCCTTTTAGTTGTATCCGCATATTTTCTTCTTGATGATGATTTGATAGTATATATACAGATATGGCGCGTACACCACACGGCGATCGTGGTGGGCGTGTTGGTAGTTCAGGCCGTGGGGGCCGTGGGGGCCGTGGAGGTAGTGATGGTAATGATCATGCCGGATCATTAGGTATAATTACATGTTTTGTTGTTATACATCTTATTGTTTTTAATTTTATATAATATTGACATTATATTCATTTATATAAATATTGTTGTATTTCACTACATAGGTGATCGACGTAGGCCTTTGCGGGGACTAGAACGTGGATTGCTAGGGAATCCCCCCCAGGTGCCGCTTATATGCCGTGACGGGACTACTAGGTAATTTCATATTTAACATTATGTTTGTATTAATTATTTAGATCTTATATATTCTTTGTAATTTGGAAATTTAACCGTCTTCAATTTTAGTATCCTTGTGTGACGCTTGAGGAACACGTTACTTAGGATAAATGCAGAACCGATTCTCCGGCCGAAGTGGATGAAGTGGGCGGATGTGGATGACCGCATTTACGCAATGATTATTCTTTGAGTTTAGGGTAAAAAGTCATTCATTCATATGTTAGTTTTAATTTGTGCTTTTGAATATTTATTTACCGCTTTGCTTTATGTTGTCTACTAATTAAGTAATCGTTGATATTCATATGTTGTATTGCAGAGATATTATCGCTTCGAGGACAGGCAGGAAGCCCACGACAGCACTATTCTCGGGAAGTATCTCGAGATGAATTGGCACAAGTGGGTCTATGATTGGAAGAAGAAGGCTCAGACCAAAATGGAAGATGGACAGACACTTAGAGATGTCCGGCCAGATTTCATTAGTCCTGCGGTGTGGGAGCAGATGTGCGATATTTGGGAGGGCGAGGCATTCAAGAAGAAGATGCGCAAGCCAACAGTCTGTTGCCCGACGAAGAGAAGTCGTCTCCCACTTTGACTGGGAGCGATCGTCACGACCTCCTCTGAGGAGATACTCGAGGTGAGTCTAAAGCACTGACCTTCCCGCCTCTAATTTTGGTGTCACGCTCACCAGAAGAAAGGTGATGGTGGTTATATCTCACCTGAGGCAGAGCACATTGCGGTAAGTAATTTAATTATTTTATTTAGTATGTATTTGATGGCTTTGAAATTCTTTTGTATTTTTTTGTGTAATACTTTCTTTTCACCTATTTCTGTGTTTTTTCATACACGGTTCGAGGACCTTTCTGTGGTCCGGAGCAGCCAAAGAGGTGACACTCCAGTGGTTGATCTTTGGCGTGTGTGACGAGGAGATGGAGGGGCTGGTACGCAAGCTACTGGGGCGAAAAAGGGTAGAGTTGTGGGCATTCCCGTGTCCCAGCCTACACTATAGTCCCTGCTGCGAGATCTCGACGTCGCCCACCCACCGGAGGTAGTGATGCGAGTGGATCAGGCGCCGACCCTTCATTATCCGATGACTTCTTCAGGCGGATCACAGAGGGGTGCATGGCGAGTAGTGTCGTGCAGTCAGGCGCACCATCACACGAGCGGATCTACCAGCTTGCTCAGGAGGTTGTCCACGGCTCCATAGGTCCTACAGCTATCGCTGACGACCTCATGGGTGTAGTCCGGGAGGAGGCCATCTGTGTATGTGCAGTTGTCTTGGCCAACATCTTTCCTCCAAATATTCGATAAGTAAAACTTATTATTGTTGTATTTCCTTATTTGTAATTAGATTGCTTATATAAACTGTCAAATAACTAGTTAACACGCAACCACAGACAATAGCACCGCATAGGAAATAGACACGCGTTACAACTGACGGGACTCGATTCCGATATACAGAGCCTGAGTTCGAGTCCCGTATGCCTAACTTGAGAAAATATAGCAAAATAGTCGAAAAACAGACCAAAACCCGCCCCGATCGCCCGAACGCCACACAAACACAGGCAATAGCACCGCATAGGTAATAGACACGCGTTACAACTGACGGGACTCGATTCCGATATACGAAGCCCGAGTTCAAGTTCCATACGCCTAACTTGAGAAAACTTAGCAAAATAGTCGAAAAAGAGACCAAAACCCGTCTTGGTCATCCGAATGCCACGTAACCACATAATAGCATCGCATAGGCAATAGACATGTGTTACAACTAACGGTACTCGATTTTGATATACGGAGCCCGAGTTCGAGTCCTGTACGCCTAACTTGAGAAAATTTAGCAAAATAGTCAAAAAAGAGACCAAAAACCACCCCGATCGTCTGAACACAACGCAACCACAGACAATAGCACCGCATAGGCAATAGACACGCGTTACAACTGATGGGACTCGATTCCGATATACGCAGCCGAGTTCGAGTCACGTATGCTTAACTTGAGAAAACTTAGTAAAGTAGTCGAAAAAGAGATCAAAACTCGCCCCGGTCGTCCGAACGCCACGCAACCATATACAATAGCACCGCATAGGCAATAGACATGTGTTACAACTGACGGTACTCGATTTCAATATACGAAGCCCGAGTTCGAGTCCCCGTACGCCTAACTTGAGAAAACTTAGCAAAATAGTCGAAAAAGAGACCAAAACCCACCCCGATCGTATGAACGCCATGCAACCATAGACAATAGCACCGTATAGGCAATAGACACATGTTACAACTGACGGTACTCGATTCTGATATACGGAGCCCGAGTTCGAGTCCCGTATGCCTAACTTGAGAAAACTTAGCAAAATAGTTAAAAAAGAGACCAAAAACTGCCCCGATCGTCTGAACGCAACGCAACCACAGACAATAGCACCGGATAGGCAATAGACACGCATTATAACTGACAGTACTCGATTCCAATATACGGTGTCCGAGTTCGAGTCCCGTACGCCTAACTTGAGAAAACTTAGCAAAATAATCAAAAAAGAGACCAAGACCCGCCCCTACCGTTTGAATGCCACACAAGCACAGACAATAGCACCGCATAGGCAATAGACATGCGTTACAACTAACGGGACTCGATTCAGATATACGGGGCCTGAGTTCGAGTCTCGTACGACTAACTTGAGAAAACATAGCAAAATAGTCGAAAAAGAGACCAAAAACCGCCCCGATTGTCTGAACGCAACGCAACCATAGACAATAGCACCGCATAGGCAATAGACACGTATTACAACTAACGAGACTCAATTCCAATATACGGAGCCCGAGTTTGAGTCCCGTACACCTAACTTGAGAAAACTTAGCAAAATAGTCGAAAAAGAGACCAAAAACTACTCCGATCGTCTGAACGCCACGCAACCACAGACAATAGCACCGTATAGGCAATAGACACGCGTTACAATTGACAGTACTCGATTCTGATATACGGAGCCCGAGTTTGAGTCCCGTACGCCTAACTTGAGAAAACTTAGCAAAATAGTCAAAAAAGAGACCAAAACCCGTCCCGGTCGTCCGAACGCCACGCAACCATAGGCAATAGACATGCATTATAATTGACGGTACTTGATTCTGATATACGGAGCCCGAGTTCGAGTCCCATACGCCTAACTTGAGAAAACTTAGCAAAATAGTCAAAAAAGAGACCAAAACCCGCCCGATGGAAATGCGAACACCACGCAACCACGAGCGATAATAGCATAAGTAATATAGACCGCGTTACATAACCGATGGGACTCGATTACGATATCACGGAGCTGAGAGTTTGAGTCCTGTACGCCTAACTTGACAAAACTTAGCAAAATAGTCGAGAAAGAGACCAAAACCCGCCCCGGTCGTCAGAACGCCACGCAACCATAGACAATAGCACCACATAGGCAATAAACATGCATTACAACTGACGGGACTCAATTCCGATACACGGAGCCCGAGTTCGAGTCCTGTACGCCTAACTTGAGAAAACTTAGGAAAATAGTCAAAAAAGAGACCAAAACCGTCCCGGTCGTCCGAACGCAACGCAATCACAGACAATAGCACCGCATAGGCAATAAACACGCGTTACAACTGATGGGACTCGATTCCGATATACGTAGCCTGAGTTCGAGTCCCGTATGCCTAACTTGAAGAACACAAACTAAAATAATGTAAATATGTTTTCATTTTGACTTTTTTATTAATATTTTAATTTTGTAGGGTCTTGTTGATGAGACTCGTGGAGGTGGAGGCACTGGTGATGACCGCCGAGCTGATGATGAGCAGCCTCCTCCAGTACAGGGCGATGACCGTCGAGTTGATAATGAGCAGCCTCCTCCAATATAGGGTGATGACCGTTGAGTTGATGACAAGGAGACAGGCGACGTGTTATAGCTAGTTTATGTTATATTCTGAGTTTCATGTATACTTGTACAGTTTTTGAGTTGTACCAATGGCCATTATATTTTTGATCTATATATTTGATTTGGATTACTATTTGAATGGTGAATTGTAAGATATTTGCTTGTTATTTGATGGTTATTAGTTTATAACAGGTGTATGTTTATATTTTTAAATGAACAGGGAAATTTTAAAATTATAAAAAAAAATTCAAAATATTTACAGTCATTGCCGACGAGGGTAATGGCGACGGCAGTGCCATCGCCAATGACATATAGCGACAGTCATGCTTTAAAGTCATTACCGACGGCTATAAAGGTCATGGCCGACGGACTCAACGTCGGGAATGACTCTTCCCCTCAAAAAAATCATGGAGTCTTTGCCGACGGTCTTGCCGTCGTTGTAGCCGTCGGTATTGACTTTATGCCGTCGCCAATGATAATGATGTCGATGGCTAGCGACGGGAAGCAGGGATGACATCCTTTGAGGCGACGGTCTTACCGACAGCATCTGCCGTAGCCAATGATATCAATGCCGATGGCACGATAGTCATTGGCGACGGCAGTGCCCGTCGGCAATGACTGGTTTTTTTGTAGTGATAGACAACCTGATGCATTTACCACAGTAGCATCTAGAGTGTATATCAAAGGAGAAGACTTAGATGTGAAGGTAATCAAAAGGACCCTCCCAACCACGATGCTTGAATTATTCCCCAACGATTTGACAGAAGATTGGAGACATACCATCTCTCATCAATTACAAACAAAGGAAGGGAACATATCACCGGTGGAGCTTCAGAAATATCGCATCATTAAAGGAGTATTGTATCATAAAGAAGTAGATGGTGTATTGACAAGATGCTTAGGGAGGAATGAAGAAAATAACGTTTTATATCAGGTACATAAAGAAAATTGTGGATTGGCAACTATTGGATTATATCGAAGGTTGCAACGCCAAGGGTATTATTGGCTTGAAATGAAGAAAGAAGCAGATGCACTTCAACAACAATGCCTTTCGTACCAAAAATACCCTAGAGGAGGAGGAATGTGCCTTCATCGACGACATAGCAGACTGGCGAAGCCCATATATGGAGTTTTTAGAAAGCGGTAATCTTCCCGTCAAAAAGAAGAATGCATTCACGATAAAGAAGAAAGCACAACGATTCTTCTTACAAAATAGAGAGTTGTTTAGAAGAGGGTTTAACGACAATCCCTTACGGTGTTTGGAATTAGTAGAGGCCAAGGATTTGGTCTATCAAATGCACAAAGATGAACACCAAGGAGGAGCCAAGTTGTATAAACAGTTGATTGATCATGGTTACTACTGGCCTAGAATGGAAGGGGATTGCTTAGAGTTTGCCAAGAAGTGTCACGTTTGCCAAATTCATGGAAACTTGATTCATGCTCCCGCTGTGGATTTGCGGACCTTAGCAACACAATATCCCTTTCATACATGGGGAATGGATCTTATAGGTCCTATTCATCTCAATTCAAAGGGCAACATATGGATCTTGACTGCCAATTAGATGTACACAAAGTGGGTAGAAGCAATACCCTTAAAGAGGGCTACAGGACCAGCAGTGGCAAATTTCATCAAGGAGCTTATTATTTGTCGTCTCGGGATCCCGGATGTCATTTTATCAAACAATGGAACTCCCTTCATCAATAGGGACATCAAGAGCCTGATAGATAGATACATGGTAAAACATTACAAATCTTCACCTTACTACCCGAAAGGCAACGGACAAGCAAAGGCCACAAACAAAACTTTGATCAAGATTCTCTCAAAAACCCTGGACGATCACCCGAAAACATGGGCCGAACAGTTACCAATAGCATTATGGGACTATCAAACTTCAAAAAGAAAGTCTACAGGTGAAACCCCATACGCTTTAGTAAATGGTGAAGAAGAGGTCTTGCCTGCTGAAATAGAAATCCCTTCAGCAAGGATGAGACTCTAAAGCTTAGTCGAGGAAGTGAACCGACCAGCTGCTCTAGAAGCCTTAACTTACTTCCGAGACAAAGACAAAGAAAAATTAGAACGGTACCATGAAAAACTGCGAACAATACAATACTGCAGTGGTACCCCAAAAAATTCTGGTGGGGGACTTGGTGCTCAAGACAACGAATCAATTAATGAGGGGAACACCAACCACCAAAATTTTTCCCAAATAGGAAGGCCCGTATAGGGTGAGAGAGATCTCTGAAAGTGGATATGCAAAATATCTCGTGTGGGATCAGATGCTATCTCGGGCCCATTGAACCTGAAATGGGTAAATAAATATTATACATGAGATAGTCATCACAGAAACGTTATACTTTCAACTTTAAAAGTAATTGAGGCACCTGAGTTTAAGTCCTTAAATCCAAGAAAGTTACACTTTATCTCTAAAAGTGGCGAACGTTATGCTTTCGCCGACAAAAGCAAGATTTATTATTATGAAAATCTGAAACGATATGTTTTTCGTTAAAAGCAACATGATTATCAATACAATGTCAAACTTTCACTTATACTTGAATATTTTTCTGATTTTAAAAGTAATGATTCAAGTGTTGGTTTGCAAAAAAACATGTTATTTTAACAAAATTCATGTTTTCCTTTTTATTATTCAAATTGTTGTGTTAGAATATTAATTTGAATAACTTGAGATTCAATATTAAGCATTGAGTCTTAAAAAAGAAATTCAAATTAAAGGTAAATAATAAGGCTAAAGAAACTCTATTCTGATAAAGGGAATATATGTAAATGAGTTTTTTGATACAGGAATAGAAAAAACCTACAAAAAGTCATGATCTAAGGGCCATAACATATCAAACTGAAGCGGGGGCAAAGCTAGGGATTCAAATTTAGCAATGGCAGCATCCCCAACCTTCACATTGGAGGCTTTCAATTTTTGAAAAGCTTGGATATTTGACTTTAAACCCTGAAGTTGGGTCTCCGGTTCATTTGCGGTGTTCTCAAGATCCAAAAGTTGTTCCGAAAATGAGTTATTCTCACATTGATACATAGTAACCTCCGACCATAGTGCAACTATGAGGACCCTGAATTTTAAACAATTCTATTTTTACGAATAATTTTTTATTTTATTATTAATATCAGTATTGATTAACATTATTATGTTGAGCATTTGTAGCATTTGTATATAAGTGTAGAAAGATAGTCAAATTATCTATTCACTAAGAAATATGCATGAAGTTATGTGAACAGCTGATGGAAACACTAACCTTAATTACGGATAAGGATTTGATAATTACTACAATTATTATAATTGTACATTTATGATTACTTGTTTGTGCAGTATAGGATTAATGATCAAATGTTAATCAGATAAGGTATAACCTTACTAAACCCTAATGTTAGATTAGAAACCCTAATATGCGGTTAAAAAACCCTAACGATCAGTTAGGAACTCTAATTCTATTTTTGAAAACCTTAATTTCTGATTCGAAAACCCTAAACCCTAATTAGCAAACCCTTATGGTGATTATCAAACCCTAAGGGTTAAGATTGAAGGGAATCATGTCAAATGACCAAAATACCCTTAAAATTATATGAGAAATTACCAAAATACCATTTTGGAAGCGAAATTACTAAAATATCATTTACTTAACTTTTAAGATAAAAGAAATATGGTCAAATTTATTTACACAACTCTTAAGATATTACCATGTGTTGAAATACACCTTGAATCGGCCAATTTGTGCCACATAACATCATTCCCATCCACAAGATCAAAGAGTGAGAGATTAAAGAAAGATAAAAATCAAGTACGGCTCATTTGTGTTCATTCTCCTAGCTAAGTCTGTCTCTCTCAAAGCAACAAAAATTTAATTAGTGAATCAGTCCCAAGATAAGCCAATAACTCTCCAAAATCAGATTAAGAAGTGAAGATCAAAGGTTGTTCAAATAAAGGTATAAACCCTAACCAAGCTAGATCTTGTATGCTTAGAAAAAGTTTGTGTTTTTATGTTTATTTTTGTGTTATAGGATGTTATTTAGTGATCTATAATGATATATCATGGATCCATAACATCTAAGTGCATGAAAATGAAGTTTTATAAACTGTCAAGAACCCTAGATTTATGGCCTGACAGTCAAATGTCAGAGGCCATAGATCCAAATTTGTTAATTGTTAGACTTGCTAAGTGTATCAGTGATGTAGTATGCTATGAGGAGAGTAAACTGAAAGTGGAATCATATATATATCATGTCCAGATTCCAAGTTATTAATGGTCAAACATGGTTGACCAGTCATGCTTATGAGTTTTTGGATAACCCAGAAAATCCCCAGAAAGTGTCTGACAACTTTTTGTTGTGCTTAGTTCTTGCATGTGTTATGTGTTTAGCTTGTTCAAGTGTATCATTGTTATAACCTGACATATGGACTATAGAACCAAGATATCAAAACACCTAAACAATCAACAAGATCCAAGTTACTAGCAGTCAAAGTAGGTTGACCAAGCACAAAAATAGTGGAATTTCAAGAAAACTGAAGAACAAGGTTTCTCTAACAGGGGTTGACTAAGCCAAATCTTACTTATGTGATGTAGTTAAGCTACCTAAGTGTATTACTTTTGTACCTTGACATGTTTTGTATAATAGTGTGACACTTTAACACTCAAACAATGTCTAGAAATCAAGTTGTTAAAGCTCCAAAGTAGCTACCTAAGACTGTCTGGAAATTCCAGAACAGACCTGACAAGCACTTTGAACACTTAGATCTTCATGCTATGAAGTAGTTAGACTCTAAAATTGGTTGGTACTTGTAGTCTTACACTAGTACTACACCTTGAATACACTCTCATGCCTAGAATCATAATTAGTTAGGAATTAACCATGGTCAACGTAGCCCCCAGGGCATTGACCATGGTTGTTCATCATTGATGTAGAACACCAACTACGACAGTTTTCGTCGCTAAAGCATATAGCGACAGTTTTCATAAAATTAATTAAATTAATTTCAATAAATCAATAAAAATAGAAAATAAATAATAAAAATTCAAAAATGAGTTTTAAAAATTATTTTAAGTTATAAAAATTAACTTTTAATAATTTGACATAAATTTCATTAATAATTTAATTTATTTAAATATTAATGATATTAATTTTATTTAATAATTATATTAAATAAATTAGTTAAAATGATTTAATATTTTAAAATGATATTTAAGTGTTAGAAAATAGTTTAAGTTATAATGAATAACTTTTAATATTTTGATATAAATTTCATAAATAACTTGATATTAATGATAATAAATTTATTTAATAATTGTATTAAATAAATGGTTTTAAAATGATTTTTATGTTTTAAAAATGATATAAAGATTTTAAAAATGATATAAAGATTTTAAAAATATTTTAAGTTATCATAAATGACTTTTAATATTTTGATGAGAAATATAGTAATATTGGAATATTAATGGTAATTATTCAAAAATAAATTTAAGTGTTTTAAAATTTTAAAATGTTTTAAAAATCATTTAAAGGTAATATTAGTGTTTTAAAAATATTTTGAGTTACTAAAAATAACTTTAATATTTTGATAAGGATTTCATTAATATTTTAAAATTATTTAAATATTAATGATAATTGAATTATTCAGTATTTAAATCATTTAAAAATGATTTCAATGTTTGAAAAATCATTATAAAAGATAATAATTATTTAAAAATTATTATAAGCTTCCGAAAAATATTATAAATGATAATTAAATTATCTAAAATAATATTAAAGTTGTGAAGTAGAGTTTTATTGATAATAAACTCGTTAATTATCTGATAAGGTAATCAAGACACCATATTGATACCGAAGTCCAACCATATTGAAATAGTTTGACCTGATAAGTGTTTTATAGATTCTAAACACTATTGTGACTACATGATTATGTGTCTAAGTTATATAATGACTTTAAATAGCAGTATTATGTGATGTGATGTGTTACGCTAATTGTGAGACCAATATTATTGATTATAGGTCTTTCGACAAAGCTAAATTCGATTGTGTAGCAGTAGTCAATGATCAAGGCAAGTTTCCTTAACTCAAACTTGAGTTATCATTTTTTGAGCATAGTAGTGGATAATTATTTGATGATTATTCCACATCTAAGATTATTATTGAATATTCGTATTTATTGCAATTTCCTTAACTCAAATTCGAGTTATTAATTTACCAGCATATTAAGTGGATAATTATTGCTGATTATTCCACATCTATGATTATTATTGAGCAATCGCATTTATTGCAAATTCCCTAACTCAAATTCGAGTTAGTATATTACCAGCATGTTAAGTGGGTAATTATTGTTGATTAAACCACATCTAAGATTATTATTGATCATTCGCAATTATTGTAAGTTCATTAGCTCAAATTGAGTTTTAAATTTCAAAAGCATGATTGGTGAATAACTATTATTGGTTATTCACATCTATAATGATTATTGTTATCTGCACATAGTGCAATTGATTTCTGTTTATTAATGAACAATTTATGAGCTATATCTCAACTAATTGTTTTGGCGAGACTAATATTTATTAAAGCATGAGCGTTATAATATTTGAACTAAGTTGTTATTGAAAGATCAATGCCAATTATTTCGGCTAGATCAGTATGGATATTATATGTTGAAATCTTTAGCATTTCTTTAAATCCAAACCATATTGTTGTGTAACGGACTCATGATGTAAGACTTAGATGAGCAAACTTTATTGTCGTAAAACGACACATGCACTATTATTAAGTATTATGCATAATATAGGGTACAAAGAAGTTGGCCGCTCCAGGTACTCGTAGAGGATTATAGTTTAGTTTTTATAACTAACTTATATTCCTGAGGTAATTTAGTATTGAATATATGATAATCCCTCTATTAGTTCAAGATCATATTGAGATCACTCAGCATGAAATCTGAGAATATCCCACTTTATTATTGCAGTAGTATTATCTCTTGATAATCAATTGAACATTATTGAAACATCGAAAGAGTTTTACTCTTTCATCATTGAATTGTTGTTTAACATGAAATTTGATAAAGTCTTGTTATTGATAAATGATTTATTCAGTTACTTCGAATTCCTTTGAACATTGGTGAAGTCCTATCGAATTTAGACTCTAATATTCTTAATTCATATCTTTAATTGTATGTTTTAACTTGCGAAGCAAACTCGTTACTCACCCTTACTTAAAAATAACATTTTAGCTGAGGACGAGGTAGTAGGAGGGGAAAATAAAGAGAAGGGCAAGTACAAAATTCAAGAGTAGTTATTATAAACTTTACTTATTATGTTATTATATGTAAACCTTTTTGTATATCTGAAGGTATGTAAGATATGTTAAGGTTAGACAACTTGGGATATTGTATTAATTATATTAATTAATGGTATGTATGATGATATTCATAATTGAATGGGTAGTTAGATGTGATATGTATGATGGGTCGTGAGCACCAAACCCATGATTAGGGAACCCAAATTTGGGGGCATCACAAGTTGGTATCAAAGCTGTAGGTTATAAACCTTAAGTGGGGGGGAACCTTAGGAATATAACCATAAGCACGATAGAGAAAACTCATTTAGAGTTACAAGCGAGGGATTGATGAAATTCATTAATAGTAAGATATGTGGACACTTAGTGTTTATGGACTGTGTAAGACCCCGAATTTTATGAAATAAAAGTATTCAATTTTTCTATTTTGGTAAATAGTTAAATTGATAAAAGTTTTAAGTTAAGGGTGATATTTAAAAATTTTGCAAAGTAAGCAAGTTGTTATAAAATATTCGTTTGGTCGGGGAATATTCTTTTTGTTGAAGAATATTTGTACGACGACACCATCATTGGTGGACCCCAAAATGGAATAACTGTCGGAGTTAAAAAACGACAGAAATAACTTTTTATAAAATATAACGGCAAAAGTTTTTACCGTAAAACTGTTGAAATACCCGGTGGTAAAGGTACAGTAATACGCGTGATTGCATAATAGCACACGGTATTGATTATTGATGCTTACGTGAGAAGTCACTCAATTATTGCTACAGTAATTGCAGCAGAGTATCTCACGTTATTTGATTCAATTATTATCACAGTATCATCTGCATAATATTTTATATTATTTAATCAATAATTGAGATGACAATGTTATTCATATTATTATTTGCAATATTGACGATGTCTAGAAAGTTCTGTCGATGAGAGGTTTGGTCACCTAATTGCGCATCAATGGGGAGAAATCCTTATCGGAAAGCACCCTCTTTCCTGGGAATGATCTGGTTGCTAAATATTGTGAGTTATAAGATTAATGATGAATAATTGTTAATAGATTAAAAATGTGTTGATTAAAGATAAATGATTTATGGTAATTATTTATTCAATTTTTGATATAAATAGAGGGGTTTGTTATGAGGTTGTTATAAGTTTGGCTTATTATTCCATGAGGAGATGTGCTAATTTTTAAGACCGTTGGTTGAAGTTATAATAGAAAATCAATATAGATTGTTGGTTGAAGATATAATAGTAAATCAATATGGATCGCTGGTTTAAAGTTTTAATAGTAAATCAGTATAGACCGTTGCTTTAAGTTTTAATAGTAAATCAATATGGATCGTCCGTTTAAAAGTAAATTAATCTAGGCCGTTCATGAATTAGTTACTATTCAGTCCTTTTTCCTATAAATAGAAGCTCATTCCTTCATTATTTCTTACGAATTCACTGAAACTCTAGAGAGAGAAACTATAGAGAGAAAGAAAAGGAGTATTCTGCTATTACCCTAGCGTAGTCTCCAAATTTTTATTAAGGTAAGGGATATTATTTGTTGTATAGGTAAGGGGTGTTATTTATTTTTTATCCGTAAGGGATATTATTTGTTGTATTCGTAAGGGGTATTATTTCTTTCGTATTCATGAAGAGAGTTATTTCTTTCAATACTCGTAAGGGTTGTCTCCAACTCTGGAAGGGTGTTTTGTCACTATCATACAAGATGCCTAATGACAGACGACTTCGTGTTATCATAAGACATGGTTGTACACATGCACTTGCTGATTATATCTATGAGCACTACCTATATAATCTCAGAGTTTGGTTGGAATATAATTCTCAATTGGAGACAATGGAGAGAAATATATGTCAAGAGAAGACTCACCATTGGAAAGAACATGATAGTAATCTTCTCGTTTTTTTTTGGAGTCTATTGGGTCAACCAAGGATAATTCTCAAGGCATATGATATCTATCATAACTTAGATGCATGGCCTCCCATATACGAAGGTTTCCTTGAGCATTTTCCAAATATTTTAATTTCTAAAATAGTTATTGACTGTACTTTTATGTAAAGTACCATTGTAAGGTATCACTGTGAGATGCTATCCAAGTAAAGGGATGAGAGTTACAGTTGGTATACACAGCACATGTGTTGTCGTATTTTGCACGATAGTTCAACAGTTGTATAAATGAAGTTTGTATTTGATTTTTGTAGTGTGATATCTGGCGACTCAGAATGGGTCGTGTGGACCTATTTTGGGGGCGTCACAGATTGGGTATTGGTGAAGTACTAATCAAGATCTGTTAAAACTAATTGTAGGATGTCAGGAGATGATGAAATGATTATGGATTGGCAGTTGTTGCACCAATGCCATTAGCCGAGGTTCCAGCTCAAAGTGAGTCAGTTGAAGAATTTGTAAGAGACGAACCTATGGTGAATCTGGGAAGTGATCATGGCGAGTATCTTAAAATGGATTTGAATGAAGAGAAAGAAGTAGATTCTAAAGAAACTAAGGTGGAGTCAAAAATTAAGGTTGAAGTGGGAGAAAAAGGTAAAATACGAATTAAAAAAGGTCAAGTATCTGCGGAAGTTCGGGAACTACGGAATAAGGTATTTCTCTCGGAAGAATTGTGGAAGACGGAAAGGGCATTGCGCGAGATGACAGAAAAATGAAACGATTTGAAGGCACAAGTTGATAGAATGAGGGTTGAAGGTGGTGGATCATCTGAAGATATAATCAAGAAGAAGAAAGTAATAATAAAAGGAAAAGGAATAATGACAGTAACAATAACTCAGGGAATTCAAATTCAAGGAAGAAGCAAGCATGTGGCAAGTGTGGAAAGAATCATTTGGGAGAGTGTATGATGGGTAAAAATGTGTGTTTGAATTATGGTCAGAAAGGACATATTTCTCCAAATTGTCTTAAGCTAAAGAAAGGAAGATGTTTTTCATGTGGTGGAATGGGTCACCGGTTCAACAAGTGTCCTAAGAAGAAGACATGTGAAGGGAGTGGACCGTAGAAAGATTAAGCATGAGCAGTAGAACTTTTGGAAGTGAGATGATGTGTTAAGGATGTAATATCATAAGCGATAAGTATGTATATGAATATATATATATATATATATATATATATATATATATATATATATATATGAGTGTAATCCTTGTTTTTGTATGAATATTAAGATAATTCTTGTGAATCTCAACTTTTTGTATAAAGTTGTAGTAGTTAATCCCGACTTTTGTCAAAAAGGGATAGTAAATGATTATAGCAGTATGTGTTATGTACTAAAAATTAATATGTACTATTTGAATGAATATGAATGTAATTAAAGAGATATGATTATATGTTTAATTAAGTAAATAAATTTTGAGAGTTAAGATAGTACTTTGTCTATCTAATAAGTTATTAATTCAGCAAGCTGAATTTGTTAATCCAGCAAGTTGCATTGTTCTAAGTTTAAAATTTTGTGTTAAATTCTTATCATACTAATAATAATATGTAGTGTAGAGATAAGGGATTAATGTAAGTTTTTATTTAATCAGATAATGTCGCCAAGGAAGAGAAGTATTGAGAAAAATATGGAAGTACAATTTTTGAATCTGAAGCAGAAGAATATGACAGTGTTAGAATACTTCGTCAAGTTCAACGAGTTAGCTAGGTTCGCTCCACATCAAGTGAACACCGAGGAACTCAAAGCGCGAAGTTTTAAGAACGGATTGAAACCATTGGTACTCAGTAAGATAGATGTGCTCCAAAATGATTCATTTTCGACTTTGTTAGAAAAAGCGATTATCGATGAGGGAGAAATTGAAGTCGTATCAAAGAATAAAGAAGAACAAAGAAAAAAGACTGACGGAGATAATAGGGTAGGTGGTAGTGGAGGCAGTAATTCTAACAAACGTAAGAGGAATGACTATACTAACTCAAAAAATAAACTAGGAGAGATTAGGAAGAGAGGTGAGTCATGTGCAGTTTATGGGAAGAACAATCAAGGAGTTTGTTTAAAGGGAAAAGGGGTATGTTTTAACTGTGGCCAAGAGGGACACATCTCTTTCAATTGTCCCAGTCCAAAGAAGATACAAGATTGTTTTCTTTGTGGATCGTTATAGCATCATATTCGGAACTACCCAAAGAAAAATGCGGATAAAGGAAGCAACAACAAAGGAAACAACTGTGGGACACAAATGATCAAAGAATCAACTCAGTCGGGAAGACCAACGGCATGCACTTTTAACATGACGGTTCCAAACGCAATGGCTACACAGGAAGTGGTGACATGTAAAGATTATACACGTATTATTGGGTAGATATCGTTGTGAGTTGTTTCCATTTACGGATCCGAGTCACGGGTTAATATATGAGTCACAAATTAGTATTGTGTTTATATAGGGGAATTGATGATACAACTTTAAAAGATATTAAAATGTAGGTATGATCAGGAGGTCTATGGTAAACCTTAAAGGTTTTGTATTTTTCGCTCTAAATTGGGATCGAAAAGAATAGATGAAGTAATAAATATAATTTGAATATAAAGAAATAGTGATTCCGGGGACGGAATCCTTATAAGGAGGGGAGAATGTGAGGATCCTGAATTTTAAATAATTCTATTTTTACGAAAGATAGTCAAAAAAAATTATTATTAAATTAAAAAAAATTTATTATTAATATTAGTATTGATTAGCATTATTAAGTTGAGCATTTGCGATATGAGTGTAGAAAGATAGTCAAACTATCTATTAACTAAGAAATATGCATGAAGTTATATGAACAACTGATGGAAACCCTAACCTTAATTACGGATAGGGATTTGATAATTAATACAATTATTATAATTATATTTATGATTACTTGTTTGTGCAATATGGGGTTAATGATCAAATGTTGGTAAGATAAGGTATAACCTTAATAAACCTTAATGTTAGATTAGAAACCCTAATCTTTAGTTAGGAAACCCTAACGATCAGTTAGGAAACCTAATTCTATTTTTGAAAACCCTAATTTCTGATTCGGGAATCCTAAACCCTAATTAGCAAACCCTTATGGTGATTATGAAATCCTAAGGGTTAAGATTGAAGGGAATCATGTCAAATGACCAAAATAACCTTAAAATTATGTGAGAATTTACCAAAATACCCTTTTGGAGGCAAAATTACTAAAATACCCTTTACTTAACTTTTAAGATAATATAGATATGGTCAAATTTATTGACACATCTCTTAAGATATTACCATGTGTTGAAATACACCTTGAATCAGCCAATTTGTGCCACATAACATCATTCCCATCCACAAGATCAAAGAGTGAGAGATTAAAGAAAGATAAAAATCAAGTAAGGCTCATTTGTGTTCATTCACCTAGCTAAGTTTCTCTCTCTCTCTCAAAGCCATGAAAATTTAGTTAGTGAATCATCCCAAGATAAGCCAATAACTCTCCAAAATCAGATTAGGAAGTGAGGATCAAAGGTTGTTCAAAGAAAGGTATAAACCCTAACCAAGCTAGATCTCGTATGCTTAGAAAATTTTTATGTTTTTATGTTTATTTATGTGTTATAGGATGTTATTTAGTGATCTATGATGACATATCATGGATCCATAACAACTAAGTGCATGAAAATGAAGTTTTATAAACTGTCAAGAACCCTAAATTTATGGCCTGACAGTCAAATGTCAGAGGCCATAGATCCAAATATGTTAATTGTTAGACTTGCTAAGTGTATCAATGATGTAGTATACTATGAGGAGAGTAAACCGGAAGTGAAATCATGTCCATATCATGTCCAGACTCCAAGTTATTAATGGTCAAACATGGTTGTTGTAAGACCCCAAATTTTTTAATGAATAAAATCAAATTTTCTCTAATTATTATTGTGAATAATAAGGTGTTAATTTTATATAATACTTTGGTTATGGGTGAAATGTGAAAATTTTGCAAAATAAGCAAGTGGTAATAAAATATTCATTGTAAAGGGAATATTCGTTTGGTCGTGGAATATTCTTTTTGTTTGGGAATATTAAATGACTGACAGCAAATGACCATTTGTGGGCCCCATAACGGATAACTGTCGGATGAAGAAAATGACAAAGTTTGGATTGTTATAAATAACGGCGTAGTTGTTACCGTTAACACTGTTGGAATACCCGGTGGTTAAAATACAGTAATACGCATGGTTGCACAGTAGCACACGGTATTGCACAATATTGTTGAATTATTGATCCTTGCGTAAGAAGGCACTACTCAATAATTGTTACAGTAGTTACTGTTCAATATTTTATTCTATTGATTCAATAATTGTTGCGTTGATATTTTATATTATTGTTGCTCAATAATTGTCACTGCACATCATCTCCATTATCAGATCAATAATTCATATTATTTGGAATAATATTATTAGATAGCATTATTGGCAATGTCTAGAAAGTTCTATCAAGGAGAGGTTTGGTCACCTAATTGCGCGCCAGTAAGGAGAAATTCTTATTGAAAAGCCCCCTCTTTCCTAGGAACGGTCTGGTTGTCATAAATGTGATTATGTAATATTATTTGTGAATAATTAATTATTGATTCATATGATAAGGAAATATTTATTTTATGTGGATATAAATGTTGGATATATTTATTGTGGTTAAAAAATGAAGGAGTTAATGTTGAGGTATTTTATCAGTATTTTTGTCGGAATGGAGGTATTAAAAATTAAACCAGTATTTTTGAGATATATTGCGTGACTTATAATTTTTTAATCCGACTGTTGGATCATTGTAATTTTTGGATATGTTATACATATATAAGTTAAGTATATGTCCACAAATTTTGAACCGTTAAAAATGAACGTATGATTTGTTATGAATTTTAAGAGGTGACACTGGTTCAGAAATTGTTGAATTTTTGGAATTTATCATTTTTGTGAAAAATTCTAGAATTGGTGGGCCCCACTTGTGGTTGGTGAAGAAATGTGTTGAATTTTATTTCAAATGTGGTGGGTGGGAATAGTAGCAGGTAAAGCCATCAGGTTGCAGGTCAAGTCTGCTAATATTTTCCTATAAATAGAGGGCTAAGTTAGAATTGAAAAAATCACACGTAAACATAAGCTTTCTCTCTTTCTCTCTCTAGATTATTGAGTGTATTTTGTGAGTATTTAGATACTTTGTGAGTTTCTATTCATCGGTGCAAGTTTCCTTGACCTTATCTGAGATATTAGGATCAATAATCGATATTTTGAGGTAAGAAATGTTATTTTCTTCATATATGATATTATTTCTTCAATATCATTATGCCGAAGTATTGATCTAAAATTTTTATCAAATGTGGAACTTTTTGTGTCGGGGTTACTATTCACGTATACGGCATTATTCATGTATACGGCACTATTCACGAATACGGCACTATTCACCGAAAAATAAAATTTTCTTGTTTTTGTCCAAGATGTCTATTATGGTTACTATCTTTGATTGTATCCATGTTTTGATCTTTATTCTTGAATTTTTCTTCAAAATTGGTTATTATGGAGTATTATTGATCTTGGATAAACTGTTATACGAATCCCTACTATTTGTCCTTCTGTCTCAATGGATTCGTTTTCTTTAAAATATTTTTCATCATCCTCAGTCCTAAATGATGATATTAATAAATATCTTTGGCCTGTAGTGCAAAGATAAATGATTAACTGATGAATATCTTTGGCCCGTAGTGCAAAGATGAACAGGTGTTGAGATGAACATGACCAACTGGTGATACAAATGAATATCTTTGGCCTGTAGTGCAAAGATGAATATTTGATTCAAGATGTATAATGATTGATGTTACAGGGATAAAATATTGATGATGGACTTTTAAATCTTAGAAGATAGTGGAATTATTTCTCTACTTGACTCTTCTAATGGATTGTTGTTTCCGCTGCAGTTGTTGATCTAAAACTTGTTGTCTATTATATTTTATCAGATTTCTCCCTGTTGAAGACTAACGATAATTTGTTGTATATTATCTTAGTCATAATATTCTTTACTGGGCTAGTTGAGCTCACCCTTTTCCTTTTTGTTCAATTTTCTCGGGAGGTGAGAACATAGCAGAAC
Source organism: Panax ginseng (assembly GCA_020205605.1). NCBI lineage: Eukaryota > Viridiplantae > Streptophyta > Magnoliopsida > Apiales > Araliaceae > Panax > Panax ginseng. The sequence continues at coordinate 12,138,207 of CM035141.1, read as the reverse complement.
TAGTCAAAGGTATGGAGTGATGGTTCTAGAAAGATGTTTTAGCAGTCCTCACTATTTCTGTAAAATAGTGTTTGAATAATTGTAATGAGGACTTATTTGAGTGTGGATATTGTCTAGAAGATAATATTTGTATTTAAACTCACAGTATGTGTTGTCGTATTTTGCACGACAATTGTATTATTGAAGTTGTAGTTTGCTTTTTGTACCATGTATTTGGCGACTCAAAATGGGTGTTGTATACCTATTTTGGGGGCGTCACAGTTGACCAGTCATGCTTATGAGTTTTTGAAAAACCCAGAAAATCCCCAGAAAAAGTCTGACAGTTTTTTGTTGTGTTTATGTGTTATGTGTTTAGCTTATGTAAGTGTATCATTGTTATACCCTGACATATTGACTATAGAACCATGACATCAAAACACCTAAATAATCAACAGGATCCAAGTTATTAGCAGCCAAAGTAGGTTGACCAAGTACAAAAATAGTTTTCTGGAATTTTCAGAAAACTAAAGAACAAGTTTTCTCTAACAGGGTTTGACCAAACCAAATCTTACTTTAAGTGATGTAGTTAAGCTACCTAAGTGTATTAATTTTGTACCTTGACATATTATGTATAAGAGTGTGACACTTTAACACTCAAACAATGTCCAGAAATCAAGTTATTAAAGCTCCAAAGTATCTACCTAAGACTGTCTGGGTTTCTGGGAAACCTAGAAATTCCAGAACAGACCTAACAAACACTTTGAACACTTAGATCTTCATGCTATGAAGTAGTTAGACCCTGAAATTGGTTGGTACGTGTAGTCTTGCACTAGTACTACACCATGAATACACTCTCATGCCTAGAATCATAACCAGTTAAGAATTAACCATGGTCAAAGTAGCCCCCAGGGCATTGACTATGACTGTTCTTCATTGATGAAGAACACCAACTGCGACAATTTTCGTCGCTAAAGCTTATAGCGACAATTTTCATAAAATTAATTAAATTAATTTTAATAAATCAATAAAAATAGAAAATAAATAATAAAAATTCAAAAATGAGTTTTAAAAATTATTTTAAGTTATAAAAATTAACTTTTAATAATTTGACATAAATATCATTAATAATTTAGTTTATTTAAATAATAATGATATAAAATTTATTTATTAATTATATTAAATAAATTAGTTAAAATGATTTAATATTTTAAAATCATTTAAAAATGATATTAAAGTGTTAGAAAATATTTGAAGTTATAATGAATAACTTTTAATATTTTGATATAAATTTCATTAATAACTTAATATTAATGATAATAAATTTATTTAATAATTGTATTAAATAAATGGTTTAAAAATGATTTTTATGTTTTAAAAATTATTGTTGGCGAAGTCCTATCGAATCCAGACTATAATATTCTTGATTCATATTTTTTATTGTATGCTTTAACTTGCGGAGCAAACTCGTTGCTCACTCTTGCTTAAAATTAATATTTCAGCTAAGGACGAGGTAGCAGGAGGGGCAGATAAAGACAAGGGCAAGGACAAAATTCAAGAGTAGTTATTATAAATCGGTCAGGAGCCATCTGAGACTGGAAGCTGTATTGAGTGAGGAAGGCATGAGCTAGCTCCTCTCAACTATGGATCTTTGAGTTGTCTAATCTGGTATACCACGAACGGGCTTCTCCAGTCAGACTCTTCTGGAAAAGCTGCATTATGAGCTTCTCGTCCTCTGCATAAGATCCAAGTTCTCCAATGAACACCTTCAAATGTGCGTAAGGATCTCCTAACCCATCATATTTTTTGAAGTCAGGAGATTTAAACTTTTCTGGATAATGAACACCAGGGAATATACAAAGATCAGCATATGAGACACTTCCGTGTGCTCCAATTCCTTTGATCGCACGAAGGGTTTCTTCCATTTGAAGGACTTTCTTCCTGATGTCACCGGTGTCTGGATCTCCTTTGAGATGGGTGGTATCATGAATTTTGTTGGTCGTATCCAACTGAAGTTCAAGTACTGTAATGGCTTTATCAAGACCTGGGGTTCCTCCTTGTGTAGAGGATTCAGCATGTACGGGTATCTTTGTACCCTAAGTAGACTGGTGTAGTTCTTTAAACAAAATAGCCAAATTTGTGATTTGTTTACTTAATCCGTCAAATTCTTTACGAGAAACTAGATTAAGGTCAGTCTGGTCTGATGACGACATAATTGACTGCAGGCTCATGGCCTTTTTGGATTTTGATCGGGTAATAGGTTCGATTGCTTCCCTGCAAAAGACTTGCGTAGTTTAGTCTTTAGGGAATGTATAAATGTTTACATGCTATGTATCCGTTCTAGGAATATTATCCTACAAGGCGGATGTTAGCGGTTTGTAATAGCATGTTAATTTAAATATGTATGTACACATGTTTCTTCATATTTCTCATTACATGGAGATGAATATGGAATGAAATTACAAGTAATTGACTTTACGAGTAATTTGAAATGAGAAAGCATGAATACACTTTCCTCCGCGTTTGGTTTATCAGAGGTTGACTTATCTTAGGTTACTCTCGCGACTTTTTGGCATGAAGGTTCCCAAATCATCGCAATTTACTCGACGAGAAGTTAATCTGGTCTTTCAATTGGAGCGAATTTGGGTGGTGCCTTTCTTGAGCCTCGTTGGAATTAGTCTTCCTACGAGTCCAGTAATCAAACACCGACAGGATAGCCCACTGATGGAGGAACCACACAACATACATTCATATTTAATGTGTCTCACCGTTTATGAAAATGATGACATGTGCGAAGCACTAATATCACATATAGATATATTGAAGTGCAGTAAAATATATGCATTCGTATACATTCATCATAAATGTAAATGCAGCATTCACACACAAGCACATAACATTTTTGAAAAGATTGTAATAGCGGCTTAAGTCCTCTTACTGGTCTCCCCAGCAAAGTCGCCACATGTCAACGTCGGGATTTTTAGTTGTTCCTTTTCGTTACTTGTTCTTTGGTGTTCTCATGTTAGGTGAGATTTATTTGAAAAAACAAGTGAAAAAGGTCCGACATGTATCATGTCGACGATGGACTGGTAAGAGTCGCGATTGTTTTTTATATGGTTGTACCAACACAACCGAGAGAAAGGTTTGCACATTGACCAAAGTGATGTGACAATCGCTTAAACGGTCGATGAAATCGAGATTCATTAGGGTCAGGGGACTTGATTATGCGGAGGGAAGGTGTTAGGCACCCCAGACATCCGTGTTACTACGGTGACCGCCACTTTTCAAGAAAGCTGTTATATGATGTGTGTGTGTGTGTGTGTCAATATGTTGTTATTTGGAAGTAGTGCTGAGGCCTCGTTCGCACCTATATATATTGTGGTTTGAATTTGTGTAAAAATTGGTTTTTAAACAAGATATGATAGTGATGTTTTATAAAAGAGGTTTTTCAAACCCTTGTGCTCAATAATAATTGAGACCTTTTACACTCCCATTTTTATTAAGTGTTCGACTTGATTGTTTTTAATTTTCGAGATACGAAACATCTTCGAGAAAAAAATGTACAAAATAATGCCGAACTCCTCGTGGGTATGAAAACCATCTGAGGAAATCCAAACACCATGAATAAATTTACAAGCTGCTTACAGCTGGAAATGTCCATCACGAGAATCGAATCTAGATCCAATAGACTGAATCTGTGATCACATGATTTCTAGGCTCACATGATGCCGCAATTGATAAAGCGATAAAGAAACATGTATATATATAAAAGTCAAAAATATATATATCTGAGATATGATCGATCACCACGAAGCACCTCCATGGGGATCGAAATGTAAATAAAGTTATAAAAGCAATCAATCGCCACAGAGTAGACTTCAAAGTGACGAAAAAAAGTAAAGAAAGTCAGAAGGCGATCAACCGCCACTTAAGTAAACTCCAAGCGAGATTAAATATATATATATATATATATATATATATATATATATATATATATATAAGCAGAACGCAGCCTTAGGATGTAAAATCTGTGCTCATCGAACAAAGTCCACACACACGGTTGATATATATAAATATATATATATATATATATATATATATATATATATATATATATATATATATATTAAAGCGATAAATGCTAGGATATATAAAACGAGGCTCATCGAATGATTTCGACACAGTTCATATATATAAGTATATATATACGAAAGCAAATAAACGCTCCAGACCGAAGTCTAGGCTCAATCGAGGCATAACTCGATAATGTTAGTCCATATATAAATAAATATATATATATATATATAAACTGAAATGAAACCACGGACCGAAGTTCGGGCAAACACATGCAACACGACTCTCAACGTGAAGAATGGTGTGTGTAAAGATGAAGAGAAATATTTTAAAGTGTGTGAGAAGGCTTACAATGGGCTGCCAAAGAAGACTTCTATAACTTGAAAGTGGATGAACACTCGGCTCCCGCTGGTACAAAGAGTAGCTATATGTGAGCTCACAAGTGTTTAAAATGAGAAAGCACTCAGTTTAGGGTGAGTACAGATCAAATTTGACAGGGCTTCCTCGCCTTTTTTTCTTACAGAATGGCCGCCCTAAGCCCTCTATTTATAGAGGAGGGAGTCGCAGTAGCCATGAGATGTACTACTGCAATGCCGGGTAAAGCTTCATGGGTCCCAATCTCAAAACGTGCACGCATGCACTGTAATGTTCGCTTGAACTTTTAGAATTGCAATCCGGGCATCCGACTGAGGTATATAAGACCTATTTCGGACCGCCATTGTCGAGAGTTACACAATGACATGGGATTAGAGGTTGTACGAAGTCAGAAAGATGGGACCATGCCCTCCGGTCTTCAAGCTTCAAATTCTATCTATTACCCTGCGTAGAAATGTATGTATGAAATGTTTGAGACGGTGCGATGTGGTGTCACGGTGGCAAGATGACGACTTTGCCCCTCACCGGGGTTATCTCCGGTTTAGGCTGATAAAGTAGACGTTGCTCAGGGTTATCTCTGAGATTGGACTGCTGCAAGTGTTGAAGGTCCTCAGTGTCATCTCTAAGGTGTGCATGTCTTCCCGGTGTTATCTCTAGGTCTTGTACTAAGTGCCTCGTTGTGAGTGCCGAGGTTGAAGCTGATTGCATGCATTTGAAACAAGCATTTCCAGGGTTATCTCTGGAACTGCATTCTTTGGGGTTATCTCCAAGGTTGGTAAATCGCTACTCTACAAGTGTTGGGGATCGAGACCTGAATATCTGGGGTTATCTCCGAGATGAATAAACCTTTCTCGGTGGAATTTCCGGTATTTGAACCGCATGCCTCGGGGTTATCTCCGAGGTTGGAACTGATACTCCCGGTGTGTGTTACGGGGTTGAGCTTGAACTTTCGATAGTATCCGGATTGGATATGAGCTGTCTTCTAGGGTTATCTCTGAAAGATGAATCTGCCCTCCTGCAATGTCAGTGACAGGTGTGCAGAAAATTTCGAGTGTCTACACTATGTTTGAGATGTAATAAATAGGCTTCAACATAATCGTAGTCTGTCAAGCCAGCCAGGAGTTTGCAGAAATCAAGGCAGAATCGTAGAGTATTGAGAATCATAGTCTGTCTGCTTTGGAAGGCCTCTCCCAGAATCGTAGAGTGGTTCAAACACCTGTCGAGCCAAAATCAAGTATCGTAGTCTGTTCTCGGAATCATAGAATCTGCAAATCAAGCAAGCAAAGATCATAGTCTACCAAGTGCTTAAGAGAAAACGTAGTGTTCTCCTCTATCAGTCCAAATCAAGCACAAATGTGGCAAGACACCACGATCATGATCGTAGTGCATCATCTGTCTGCATCAGAAACATCGAGTTTTGTCCATTTGTTTAAGAATAAATTACAACAAATGTGGAATGGATTATAGACGTTGAAACTCTCGGGAATCCCAATGACAAAACACTCATCCTTAGTATATAACAAGGAAATGTATCGAAGAAGCTAAGGAAAGTACTATATGTCAGCTGAAAACACCTTTTTCAGGTGTTAGGTGAGATATCAGTCTGCTATGTCAGTGGGCCAGATGACTGGATAGAAGATTTTCAGGAAGTCACCATCAATGCTCAGAAATGTCAAATAAAATTAATGCTTCAACGGATGCCTTCAAACGGACATATTTCAAAGGCACCTTATATACAAATCAGATGCATATGCAAGAAAAAAAGCAAGCACATAACGAAAAGTTGAAGAACACTCAACGCTCAACTCTATGATCTAAAAAGAAAGCTTGCTCAGCTACTCAGTTCTTTAGAACACATGCTTAACAACAACTGAGTAACACAACTCAAAGAACTCAACTCTCATCAAGTGTATTCTAAGTCTGCTGGACTTGAAGAGTTCTAAGTGAACTAATAAGATCCAAGACTGTTGGTCTTGAAGGAATCTGTGAGATTCAAAAATTGAAAAGACATCCTTAGTGGATTTCCTACTCGAGGAGTAGAAGAGTGGACTAGGAGCCTTGAGTGCTCTGAACCACTTAAATTCTATGTGTCTTTTATATTCTTGCTTTAACTGCTATATTTGTTATAACTGTCTGTTAACTATTAACTCAGTCTATCTTAAAGGGGAACAAATAAATCATATATTCTGCTGTAATTAATTAACAAACTTGATAAAACATTTTGAAAATGAAATTTCATAAATATCTATTCAACCCCCCTTTTAGATAACTATTGTGTCTCTGAGAACTAACAAAATTAAATGAGATTCTTTTTGTAGAGACCATATATTTGTCAAGTGGTAATGATTTTAACTCAAAGAGGATAATCATTCTGCTTAGTATTTTTTTAAAAAAAACAATCTTATATTTTGAAATTGAGTAAGAATAAATTTTATTTAGAATATTAGCTTTTAGTACAAATAAACATATAATAATTATTTATATATCTATATTAATTGATTGATTGATAGATAGATATAGGGGTGAGTATGGGCGGTTTGAAGTCCAAACCGCATCCGAAACCGCTTAGGTGTGGTTTGACAAATTTAAAAGCACACACAAAACCGCTTATGATTGGTGCGGTGCGATTTTAAACTGTGCGATGCGGTTTCAATTGGTGCGACTTCGGTTCCAAAACCAATTGAAATAACAAAAAGGTCTAAGCCTTCAATATAATTTAACATAGAGCTCACATCGAGCAATTAACTTAGTGACATGGTCGACAATGAGAATTATATCAAACATAGAACCAAAGCTCCTTCTGCCAAACATGTCAAATTCACCATTAAATCATAGAACAGTGAGACACATAAAATAATTTTAGTTTATAATAAAGGAACGATGCTTTAAAACTAAAACATACGCTATATAAAATAACGGAGACCATATATTCGATAACAAGTAAGAAGGTTTATCTAGTTCCCCAAAAATTAAAAGTATATACTGGAGATAGAATGAAATTATATCTTATATATTGGAGGGAGGACTTATAGAATATAATCCTAATTGTACCTAATTTGAAAAATAATCTATTATACTATTACTACTATAGCATATACCTTAACCAATTTATAAATGCTGGAACCAACGAATTTGGCCCCTCAGCTATAAGCCCCTCCAGTAACGCATCAAACAAATCCGAAATTTCAAAACCCAAATGCTTAATTTTTGACTCTATAACCTCTAACCATCTTTTTTTAATTGGTGAAAAAATGAATGCAAGACTGATATTTTCTCTGAGCGTGTTCAAGTGAAAAGTAAATTTAGAATTTACTAGAGATAATACATACATACACACACATGATGCGATTTCGGTTTTATGCGTGCGGTTTTGGCTAATAACCAAACTGGAACCGTAAATTTGGTTATTCAATCCACTTAAAACCGTCACATATGCTAGAACCGTTGGTGCGATTCGTGCGATTTTTGGTGTGATTTCGGTTCCAATTTGATTAGTTGCTCGAACTCTAGATAAATATATGTAGTTTTGGTAATAAAACTATATAGTTAGTAGTTTTAAGTTGAATAACTTTCTCTCCCTTAATTTCAGTCCCCGCCCATCTATACCGCCCAAACCTTTTTTCAGTCCCCCAATTTCGTTCACACCCGAGAGAAGTTCTCACTCTCAGCCCTAAATTCAACCAGTTTCAATTGCTATCAGGTTCGTCAACATATTATTCAGCTTCAATTTGCTCTCACTTTCACTTTGAGATCGCATTAGTGTTAGTGAGATTTTGATTGCTCATCTAATGTTCTGAATTGTTGATGGATATATTTGTTCGTTATTTATCGCAATACATATATGTATTTTTTTTATAATCGAAATGAATAGGAAATAAGGATCTTATGCGTCCGCCTGTTTCCTTTGTGTTACTTGTAATTCCACTATACTTGCACAATTAATATAAATAAACATACGTTTTGAAGAGTGTAGTTAATAATAGATTTGATCATCACGATTATTCGAGAATATCTATTAAGTGTAGAAAAGTTCAATATGGATATAAAAGATTCAAAACTAAGAGAGGAATCCTTCATTTTTTTAATATGATATTACATTTCTTTTAAATTTATTAACTTGAGGATAAAGCATTTTGTGGTCGTTCTCAGTTAGGATTCTATCCATGGTCTAGTTTTGAAGTTGACATGGTTTTGGCATGGCTTGTGATCTTATTTGAATTTTGTTTTGATCTTGAGTTCATACCTGGAATACTTATTTAACTTCATTAATCTTCACTTCTGATTTTTGTTAGTCTTAAGCCACTTAGGTAACCCAAATTTCATATTCAGACCTTTATGAATGATATATTTGAATTTAATGCAACAAAAAATAATAAATTTTTTTTTTGAAAAATCTGTAGTTTTATTTAATATATGTACAACTTTTATTAAAATTGCATGGATAACAATAATTTGTTGAGAAGTACGATTGTCATTAAAAGTCACATCTCTTCGTGTTTGATTTAATTGGTATATTTATTTGTATATTATCTCTAAATTTATGTTTGATGTGGAAATATTCAATAAAGCTTTAATAGTGTCGATTTTTTTAATACCTACTCAAAAATAAAGTGTTGTCTGATGCATTCTTATTGTGCAAACAGTGTCGATTTTACCCTGATATGTGTCGATTTTACCGATTTGTCCCGACTTTACCGACTAGTCGTCGACTTGGTCCTGACTAAGTCGGCCAGCGACTAAATCAAAGGACTAGGGCCTGGTCGACTCGGCGAGTCTCCGACCCCGACCTAGTCGCCGACTAGTCGGCCGACTAGACCGACTTTTAGAACACTGGTGTTATGATGTAAGATCTTGTTGACATGATTGAGGTATTATTATGGAGGTATCATATCGCTATCTATATACTTGCAAACTGTGATGTAATTGAAATTTTGAACTACTAATTAGGCGTCAACCAGTTTAGTGATGTTTTGACTCTTTAGGTGGACAAAGTTCTAATATTTGATACTTATATTGGAAGTTGTGAGTTTAGTAATTAATCTAAACTCAAGAATACACATGTATCATAATATGAAAATGGAGGATCTAGACATTGAGTTTAATAATTAATTTAAAGGCATGAATACACATGTATTAGAATATAAAAAATTGTGGATCCATACACTGAGTAATTATGTTGGCTATGTTAAATATGGTTCTAGTCACTCTATTTTGCTTTCTTAGTGCCAGAGTGGACAAAAATTTAATGCCTTGTGATTGTATCACTATAGGATGGTATGAATTTTTTTCATAGGTATTTGCAATGGTATGATTTGAAGTTTCATTGATCCATAGGTGGAATTGGATTGAGATTAAGTTGGTGTTTGAACCAGAAGATTGTTGTGGTATGCACAATGCGTCATAACCAATAAATAAGTAGTTGTGAGTAAAACAATGTTTCTACACCATATATGAGTACTTCATTACTTTTTGGGCGCCATATCTTCTTTTACTATAAATAAGAACTTGGTTCGTATCTAAACTTTTAGAAATTAAGCTCAAGTTTTTTATTTATTAATACCTTTGTCTATTAAATTAATTATTGAGACTATCTCTAATGCACTTTCAGGGAGGGTGAAGTTTTGGCTATGGATCTATATTTGAACTTTTGAAGTACAAATAGGTATACTGTAATGTACTTGTGTATAGTTGTATAGAGAAAATTCTAGCAGTAATGAATTACAAAATTTTAGCTGTAGAGTTGATATTGTTTTCTTATGAGTTATGACAGGAGCATTTTATTTGGTGGACATAGTATTATTATATAAAATTTTGGCTGAAGTAGCGAACTGTCTATGTGGACAGTGGACTGTGGACTTGGTTGTACTTTTGTGAAAAATTATGGTGGAATATACTTTGCAAATTGAGCCTGACTGCTACTACAATTTTTTCAAGTATTAGATTATGCATCTCTAATTTTCTTTTCCTTCATTATAGTGGCCACTAATAAATTATTTTTTTTTTGTTTTTTTCTCTTTTATTGTACCTAATATGTCTAATCCTATTTAAGAGAATCGTTTGGGTTTATTTGGATTTGGATCAAGACTTTCTGCTAATCTTTTTTTTTTATCAAATTATGGCTTGTTGCCTCGTTCCTTTTGATGGTTATATCAATATATGTAGTTGTGTACATACACGTGGGTTCTGATTGATGAAATGATTTTTAATGGGATAGAGGGTTTATCAATTTAAAATAAAAAATGAAGTTGATTTTATTTGAATACTGAATGAAATAGTACTAAAAGTATGTATTACACTTGGTAATATGTCCGACTTGAGCAAAACTATTAGTCACTTGGTCTTTACAATATTTGATGTATAAATTATTATGATTGTTGCAACTGATGTTAGTTTATAACTTTCTGACTTGCACAATTATATTGTTTTTGGTAGATAGATTGATACGAGTATTGTTATTTGTAATCGAGTATGTATGTGTATATTATTTCATTTTTAGGAAAACTACGATTAGATGTTGCTTTATGCATGGAATCTGAACATTTTGTCTTTGAATTAGTTGTTTGATACGGACTTGGAGGTTTATAAGAAAGCTAAAGAGGATGTGAAGGTTGTCGGACAAAAGTACAATACGTGTTCTAGTGTTTTTGGCTCTACACAGTTCATAGAACAAGTCTTCAATAGCAGCAGTAAAAAGGTTATGGGAAGACTTTGATCAGAAGAACCAAATGCTAACTAAAGATTTTGAAGTTATTGGAAATCAATTTGAACAAACATTGACGTTGTTTGATCGACTTCACGTGATTCTTCTTGTAGCTGTCCTTTTCCTATCACTTTTCTGAGTCTGATCCTGTAACTAAAACCTCTCTCTGAAATGGCGATTGGATCCATTTTGAGGTCAAGAGTACCCAAATTTGTTTCACTACCCATAATCAAAGATCTAATCAGAATACCCATCATAAAAAAATCTCTAACTTCACCAGCACCGCCACCAATTTCATATAAAACCCATCTTTTGACTACTTTAATGCTTCGGTATTACCACGATGGGAGACCCAGAGGATCCCTTTGGAGGGGAAAGAAACTGATAGGTAAAGAAGCAATCTTTGTTATATTGGGATTGAAAAGATTCAAGGAAGACGAAGAGAAACTTGAGAAGTTCATTAAAACCCATGTTTTGAGGCTCCTAAAAATGGACATGGTTGCTGTTATCAATGAGCTCGAACGGCAAGAGGAGGTGTCTTTAGCCATCAAGGTTTTGCTCTTCTTCTACATTCACATGTTCATATTTTTATTTTTTAGTTTTATTGTTAATGTTCTTATGATGATTTTTAACTATATTGGTTGTAGTTAGAATTGTCCTAGTCTTAAGGGAAGAGTGGCTAGACAAGATAGGGAGTAGATTAATGGCTAATTTCTAATTTAGTGAGTGTAGTGGGTCTCTATTGTATTTAACCATGAATTATTATCAAAGAAAGATTTAAGCTTTATCAATGGAGGCCCATAAACCACCAAACGACGCCTTCACATCAATATTAATCCACCAAAGATACATGTTTGTATCACAGACTAACACAATATATATGCGTCTGTATGTACATAATTTTCAAGAATAATCATATGTAGTACTCCCTGTGTTCCACAACAAGAGTTTCATTTGCCGATTTATTTTGTCCCCAAAAAAGTATTTTATTCCTTTTTATTTAGTATAAAATGACACAAGGTCCTTAAGATTACCATCTAATTTTCATTATCTGGTCATCAATACTAAATTTCAATTCCATGGTAATTGCAAATGTGCTTTCAATTTTATTCCCATGCTTGGTATTAGTTGCTAAACATGACACAAAGTGTATCCTTAAAATTTTTAGAATTTACAATTGGGACTCCTTTTATGGGACGGTGGGAGTTTTTATTTATTTTTATTTTATTTATTCTATAACTATCTTTTTAATTTTAGTTTTTGTTTAAGATTTTGTGGAATTAGATAACTAAGGTTGAGAAGTTTAATGTACTTGTACATTGGGTAGTTTTTTAGGAGCTGCTAAACTAGGTATTAGGCCTGGATTCTTGGATTTTTAATATAAAATCATGAAAACGATTTTTCATATTTTTAATTGATTATCTAGCAGTCTTTGTGAGCATGTCATTATCTCATTTCTTTTCCCTGTTAAGTCTACTAGAACATTTGGGTTGTCAGTCAAAAAATAAGTGGATTGGTCAAAATATTGGTATTAAGAATAAATTTTCACATTTACATAGAAAAAGGTCTCAAAGTACGGTTAACATTGAGTAGTTGATTTATTATTATTATTATTATTATTATTATTTCATTTTACATTTAGCTAGGAATTAATATTTTTTGTTCAATAGTGAAATCAACTATAACCGAGAACTGAAGCTACAAGCAAAGTTTAAGTCAGATCAACAATATAAGCCTCAATCATAAATTAGTATTGTTACTGAATGGTTTAATATGCCAAGGTTACACTTCTTTTTTTTTGTTAGTCTTCAAATTGGTAATGATATGAATATTCAATTTTGGGAGGATATCATGGTTCGAAATTGCGCGCGCCTCAAAGCAAGGTGGCAATTTGCTATGGCGAGGCTTAGGCCTCAAAGGGAAATACAGAGGCTTGCGACTCATTTGGCTGAGGCTTAGGCCTCAGTGCGTTTCGCCTCAAGGTGGCCTTGATTTGAATTAAAAAAATCCCCAAGAAATTGTGAATCTCTTTAAACTGTGAAACAAATGTTAATCTTTAGTTGCTTTAAGGATTATATGAAGCTTCAAAGTGATGGGTATTCTTTTGGTTGATGAATGGAAGGGCACTTATATGCAAAACAAGTGAAGGAGGTGAGATAATCTGCCATTCGTTCATTCATCGTGAATGTTCTAGTAGCACTCGTTCATATTCTTAATCCTTCTTTTGAATATTAAAAGAAATACTTTGGCATAATATATTTTAATTTTGTAAGTAACAAATTTTAATCTTTGATACTACAACCTGATATTTTTAATTTTATTTATCTATCTATTATATAATAGATAATGGGTGAGGAATAAAATTAACTGGCTTCTTAAGGCGGTACCACATGTAATTTTTTTTTCTCTACTGCATTTTATTGTGTTTTAAAAAATTCTCACATTTTATCATTCATTTTATAATTTAATTTATTGTATACACGTTATGTGTATCAGAAATGCTAGTGGATTTAAATCTAAGTGGCGAGGAGCGAAAGGTGCAAAAATGTAAAAGAAAAGGACAAAATTGTAGGCATAGGAATAGGCCTCCTCCTATAAGAAGATGCGGGCCTCAATTAGTTATTTATGTCTTTTATGACCTTGACTATAATGATGGATTATTTTATGATTTTATTAGTATTTTTATATAATTTTTTGGGGACTTCTAGGTTTTCAAAACAAGGCTTACGCCTCGCTCCGCCTCGAGGCTTACGCCTCGCCTTGTTAGGAGAAAAACACGTCGTACCGCTTTTAGATTTTTCGAACATTGGAGGATATTTGTATAGGAGATGTTTCACTTTCTTTAGCTTTTTGTCGTCTTTTTTACCTCTCGTCTGAGTTCTCCCATTTTTAAATTCTATACTTTGAAGGGAGATTCAATTTCTTGGCCTTTTCATTTTTTTTCGTAATTTAAATCATTGGGAGGTAGATGAATTCTCTTTATTTATGAAACTTCTTAACTCAGCTTCTTTTTCTTGTTCCTTTGATAGGCGTGTTTGGTATTTTGATTATTTAGAAATCTTCTCGTGTCGTCCTTTTTTCACTTACTAATTGGGTTATTGTCACTTCCATTGTTTTTTTTGCTAAGTTTGTTTGTTGTATAAATGGGACCAAAAAATACTTTGGCTAAGGGGTATACCCCAAGACATGCCAAAAGATGATGGGGCTATAGGATCAATGAAAAAATCACAATTTACAAAATCCAGTTACAGTAATATTGACAAAAATGAGTAGGCTTAATAAAAGATTTAGCCTGAGATAGCCTAGATTTAATAGTAGTAATTACATCCCTAGCTAGAGCAGCCGGATGTGGTAGTTTATCCTGATGGATCTTCTTGTTCCTTGCATCCCAAATCTTGTAGAAGGTAACAACAAATGTGAGATTAAGAATTTCTTTCGTGAGCTTGGTGCCTTGAAATTGGATGAGAGCATTTGATATCCCATTCCAGTCCTTGGGAAAAGTCTGCCAATTACCCAAACTAAGAGATTCAAAAAGAATGTTACTTGAGTACTCACATTCAAAAAAAACAAGAGCAAAACTTTCAGGATGTTGCTGGTACAATGGACAGGATATTCTCCTTCCATTTGAGTAGTTCACAGTGATGTCATTTGTTGAGAGCTTCCTCATAAAACCCAGCCAAAGAATGAAAGAAAATCTGGGCACATGTAATTTGTTCCAAAGCACTTTATACCAACCAACCTGCTGTTGCCTATGACGAATGCAATCCCACACATGCCTAGCTTTGATGCTATGAATATCCAAAGAGTTCCATGTGATTTTGTCTTCAGAAGGAGTAGGATTAGGCAAATGTTCAAACTGCCTATGACAGTATCACATCATGATGATTTCTTTGAGGTAGGTTCCAAGTGGAATTAAGAAGAATATCGCCAACCTTAGCAGACTGAGATAGCCCAGAGTTCAGAATCAGAACCAGAGAAGGATGAAGAGATTGACCGTGCAGCCATGGATCATGCCATAGGCTTCTTTGGTCCCCTTTTCCAACATGGTACTGTAGGTGTTGTAGAGCAGTATGCCTCACAATCGGCTGGAGTTGGTACTTGGCAGAAGTTTTTCCCTTTTAGAACAGTAGATTTGGCCCAATTTGCCCAGAGGGATTTTGAAGAG
This sequence comes from Panax ginseng, assembly GCA_020205605.1. Taxonomy (NCBI): domain Eukaryota; kingdom Viridiplantae; phylum Streptophyta; class Magnoliopsida; order Apiales; family Araliaceae; genus Panax; species Panax ginseng. The sequence continues at coordinate 12,122,917 of CM035141.1, read as the reverse complement.
AACTGGATTAGGTTGATGAGGTGCAACATGATTAAAGATTTGTTCCAGTCCAATAAACTCTTAACATCCAGCGCTCCTTCAGTAACAGGTAGGGTAAGGGATTTCCAAGCCACTTTTGCACCAAATTTAGCTAGGGAGGGGCCTTTCCAAAAGAACCTACATAAGGTGGATTGAATGATCTGATGACAGCCTTGGGAAGAATGAAGTGTTTGCTCCAGAAAGATTGCAAAGAGAACAAGACAGACTTGATAAATGATAAGTTGCAGTCTCCCAGCACAAGCAAGAGCAATGGAAGTCCAGGAGGATACTCTCTTAGTAATCCTATGAATAAGAGGAATGCAGTCTTGGTAGGATAACTTTGAAAGACTCTTTTATAGGTAAGGAGCCACAAGAAAACCCCAGGGTAGAGATGATGTTGTGAGAGGTGTTGGGATCTGTATTAGCCCAGAAACATTGACTTTTCTGAACATTTGGAATTAGACCAGAGTAGAGGGAAAAGGAATGAATGCAAGAGTTAATGATATTAACAGACATTAAGCTACCATGACAGAAAATTAGACAAGTAATATTGCTCTCTTTGGTTCTCCAATGGAACTGAAAGCCTTGTTGCATAGTACCCCAATTGAGCTTCATGGACAACACCTCCATAACCAGGACAAACAAATAGGGAGATAATGGATCACCTTGTCTTAAACTTCTAGAACCACCAAAATACCCAGCAAGAGAAAGCAAAGGCTCCCTCAAAAATTAAGGATTTTATGTATTCCGTAACTCTTGGTCAACTTAACACTAATGACATGTGTCAGAGGCGTAGGCCTTACAAATCTTTATCCCTAAACATGTATGTTATGTGTTTGAAGGATAGTGAGTCTCATCCTCATTTATTTCTTCAGTGTTTGATGGCTTGGCGGTTGTGGTGTTGTTGGTTTAGTGTGACGGATGAAAGTTGGATTTCGGTGGAAGATCTTTTACTATGCAAATTCAGGGGTTTTGGTGATAAGATGTTTCTTTGGAGATGTGCTTGTTTTGCTAGTTTGGGGGGGATTTGGATTGAGAGGAATGCTTTAATTTTTTGCGATCGGACTACAAATATTGAGTTGCTTTGGGATAGAATATCTTTCTTTACTTATCTTTGGGCTCATGCAATGGTAGATTTTGGAGGAATTTCTTTGTCCGATTTTGAGATTGACGGGCAGTGCTTCATTTATATTAAGTTTTTCTCCTCGTGTTTTCTTTAATTTCTTAATCAATAAAGTATTCTTCTTTTATCTTAAAAAAAGAATGAATCCCCAAGGGACTAAGCATTTAAATGAGACATTTTTTGTAGTGAATGAACTCTGAACTAATGGTTGGTTTAACAAAGCAAAACATTTAATTACTATTAAGATAATGTGGCATTGTGGTCTAATTTCCTTAAAAACAGATCTCATATATCTTATATTAATACTGGAAGGAATTGAAATGTGAGAGTAGGTAAAACTGTCGGTCTTAGTTATAGTGAAAAGAAGTGAATCTGAAACAGGAGTTTATATGTCCCAGTTTGCCTAGTGCAATTCATATCTACTTTACATTAAATTAAATATAGAAATGGGAGGATCTGACTGAAAGGGAGTGTTGCATGGCCCTCCTATATTGTTATAATTTAAGATATCCAAGTTACATCGATTTGGATGGAGTGTGCGGTTTACTTTGAAGAGTCCGACATAGGTACTACTTAATTTTGCCAAAGTTCTACACTAAAATAAAGTTTCCAACACCTATACTCTTCTCCGAGTGTCGAATATGAGACCTGGGTACTTCAGGCAAAATGAAGAGTTCATGTACATAGAAGATAATCGGGACTAGGTTAGTTCAATATTTAAAGATGCAAAACTGTTTGCACATCTTACTTCCATACAATAGGCAAAATAGATGAATGAATGGAGCAATGCCCTATAAATACTTTTTATATGTATTACCTTAAATATCATCCTTTATTTTTTAATTCATTTATAAAGACTAGTCAGTATTTAAACTCGGCTTCTTGTTCAACGAGACAAATAAAAGATTTGGGTTTGGGCCAGTTATAAGGAGTCATCTTTTGGGAATGTCTTGGACATTTTTATTTGTTAAGTTGTGTTTATATATAGGTTTATGTTTGTTGATACTTACTTATTAGATTTAAGCTTCTTGACAAAGTTTTATGGTTGATTAGATTTCTTGTTGCATATTGATTTGTCTATTGTCATATTTTTTTAGTTATGAATTAGAGAAAAATAAGTCTTACAACCATTTCTTTAAATTTCAGATGTTTTGGGTAATTCAAAAGCAAGATTGGTATAAACCCGATGTATATCTGTACAAGGACCTAATTATTGCATTAGCCAAAAGTAAAAAGATGGATGAAGCAATGCAATTGTGGGATAGTATGAGAAAGGAAAACTTATTCCCTGATGCTCAAACATACACTGAACTCATTCGGGGGTTTTTGCGGTACGGGTCTCCTGCAGATGCTATGAACATTTATGAGGACATGAAACAGTCTCCAGATCCACCAGAGGAGTTGCCCTTCAGAATTTTGTTGAAGGGACTACTTCCACATCCTCTCTTGAGAAATAGGGTCAAACAAGATTTTGAGGAGATCTTTCCTGATCAGCATATTTATGATCCTCCAGAAGAGATATTTGGATTACGTTGAGGTCTGTACTTCGAACTCTATGTATTTTCTCCATGTTTGATATAGTTCTATTAGATTTGGCATCGAGCATGATTTTATGAAGACTGTCTGCAACAAAGATTCTAGAAATCTTATTTGATTAATTTTAATTTTTGGTATTATCTAATTTGAATTCAATTATGGTTAAGAAACTTGTTTAGGAGTATTATAAATAGGGATGAATTTGACTATTTTACGTATAGTGTATTATAAAAATTAATTAGGAATAATTTTGTTGTTTGAGAATTACCTTTGTCCCCCATTATTTACCCACTAAGTATTCATATTCTCCTTGTAGAAATTATTTGCTTATTATGCTCTCCATGCTCTTTGGTTTTCCTAGCCCATTGCAAATTGCTCAAGTTGGCGGGAGGCGGGAGGCGGGCGGCCAGGGGGGCCTAGGCAGGATTTTTTATTGTAAGTCAATTTTAATATTTTATCTTACATTATTCTAACAAAACAATAATATAAAGCAAAACAATCTATAATAAAGATAATAAAGGCATTTGTTTATAGTTTAAATACATCCATATAGCCAATTTCAAAGTTTAAACAAACACACAATTGTTCAAAATTCAAACACAAACAAATAATCAAAAATACAAACTAATAGTCTTCATCCCCATATGGCCCTATCCCTCTATTAAATTATAGAATTGGTGTTAGTAAGTATTATCTTTACAAATACCATATGCTAAGTATGGTCATATGCTAAGTATGGTTAACATATCTTTAACGTATTAGGCTATTAGTTTTATACTTTTATTCATAAACAAGATTGTTATTAAATAATAAATTTTAAATTTTAAATTTTAAGAATTCAATTTAATATTAAAACTTAATAACTTACACATAAATTTAAGAATATATATATATATATATCCATTGGTTGAAATAATTAAATTATAGAATTAGTGTTAGTAAGTATTATCTTTATATATATAATTATATACTTATTTCTTCTCTCTTAAAAATTTAAATAAATATTATTTTTAAAAATTAGTGTGAAGTTTATTGAATGAGACATTTGATATTATTAATTATGAAATTATTTTTATTTGTGTAATCTTCAAAATTGAGGACAAAAAGAAAATGACAAATACCATATACTAAGTATGACTAAAATATCTTTAACGTATTAGTTTAATAATTTTATTCATAAACACAATTGATATTAAATAATAAAATTTAAATTTTTAAGAATTCAATTCAATATTAAAACTTAAGAAACTAAACATAAATTTAAGAAATATTGAATTAAACTAAATATTATAAATGTATCATCATTTATATAATTTGAAGTTGGTACAAGTTCAAAAAAGTACAACTATAATAAAAGTATCCATTTTGACTTGATCTTGTTCACTTCTTGTTGTGATTTGATATGTTACAACCTGCATTAAGAATATGATAAATCATTAGAAAAATAAATACATCAAAATCTGATTTTGGTAGTAATTAAAAAAAAAAATCCGCCTAGGCTCCGCTTTTCCCGCCTAGGCGCCGCCTAGCCGATTTGGCCTTAGGCGCGGCGCCAGGCCCCTGCCTAGGCCGATTTTTAGAACACTGCCTTTGTGCATTTACTTTGCATTCTGCCTCACTTTCAGGGGTGTATACTTTATGAAAGGCAGCACCAAGCTCACTCTTACTTGTACTATTGACATGCTTAACTTCGAGCATACATAGAATTTCTTGGTGATCCAGCTTGATTGTCATGTTGATATTCTTAACTTGATCTCTTTTCGACGGAGAACTGATGGAAGACGAGACCGCCTTGGTTGGACCAATATAGAAAGTTTTGGAAGCCCATGAGAATAAAATAAGATCCTAGAACTTTTATTTAATTAATTTATAATTATGGTATTATCTTATTAGAATCTCTATTTAAATTAGGAAAGTTGTTTAGGATTATTATAAATAGGGATGTATTTTATTCTTTTCCATACAATAAGTTTTGTTTGAGAAAAAATTGTGTTTTGTGAGAATTAAGTTTGTCCCAAAACCCCCGTGCCCCATTATTTACCCACTCAGTACTAATATTCTCCTTGTAGAAATTATTTGCTTATTATGTTCTTCATGCTCTTTGGTTGTCCTAGATGGCAAAATTACTCCAGTTGAATCCCAAACTTCATGCATCTACTTTGGATTCTGCCTCACTTTCAGGGAGTATGCATGTTTGAGGGGGTTTGCTTCCCCAACCAAAAGTTTTCACCTTCAATTCAGTATTATATGATTTAACTGGCTGGATTGAGTGTTATAGGGTTGGTTTCCTTCCCAACTAAAAGTTTTTGCCTTCAATTCAATATTATATGAATAATTGGCTGGATAGAGTGTTTGAGGTGGTTTGGTTTTCCAACTAAATGTTTTCGCCTTCAATTCAGTATTATATGATTTAACTGGCCGATTGAGTTGTATTTTGATCTTCAGTTTAGTATTAGGTAGTAAGTTAATTAGCTTGATTGAGTGATAAGAGAACAAAGGATCGAACTTCACATAAATAATTGATCCAAGGATACCCTATCTTGATCTCTTTTCATTCCTCCTCCCCCAAAAAAAGAAAAGAAATAAAAGAACACTCCATCCTTTAAAAAATACAAGATTATTATTGACTTTTTGAATTTAACTTATGATGTTTTTAAATTAAAAATTGACATAATTTTTTAAATAATTTTAGTCAATATAATGATTAATATTATAAATTATCTAAAGTACCATCTATTGGAATATTTATTATTTTACAATTTTGAATTTGAAAATATCTCAAATTAATTTTCAAAAATCTATAATATTTTTATAATTTAGAACCGTAGTATAAAAGGAAAAGATGAAAAGGTAAATGAGAAGGAAAGAGAACTGATGTTACACTAGACTTTGGGCTAGGTTTCAGACTTTCAGCTCGACTTGTTGCTTTGCTGTTAATAATTTCCTTATTGTAGGGAATAGGAATGAGGAAGGTAAATTCAAATGTTTCATTTCTTTCTTGTTCTTTTCCTTTGGTTCTGACTTCTGGGGAGGGCTTACACGTTGTCTTCTTAATTTTGAGAAGCAAAAGATATAATTTTACAGATCAAAGAAGATGGACATTGTACCTCGTTAATCATTACTATCTTGCTAAGTTTGGATGATTTATTTCATTCTACAAGTTACCAAAAAAAATTGTCGCTTACCACCAATTTTTTTTTAATTTTTTAAATTTCGCTTTCCACTTTAATACGTTACAGTTGACAAGTATTGAAATGCATATTACCAAAAGGCGGTATTAATCTCAGTGCACAATGTGTAATTGTGTATACAAAAACCAGCCCAACTCAGCACATATCTAGAAATACAAAACAAGGTTCAGCATAACCCAGCCCGGAAATCTTTGACCAAGAAAACGAAGGATCTAATCAGTCCTTTGCATCTGATTTGGGTATTTACACATCCACCTATTTTTTTTACTACTAAGCCTCCTATGGCAGGGGTAGAACTTGCAAAGCAGCCCAAAGCCAAATTTGGCGGCCAGTTCAAAATCAAAACCCGAGACTTTGGGCGCATTTTTTAAGTCCACGAAAACTCGGGCCATTTTGGTCTGGTCCGCCCGTGGCTTATGATTTTTTTTTTTTTTTTTAAAATAAATAAAATGTTACTACTTGTGGGTTGTGAAACTTTGAGCAGCGAGACATGTAAATAAATAAATAAGAGTTCAAACCAATTTGAGCTACAACAACTATTTAATTTTAATGCAATCTTCAATATATTTTAACTATAATTGAAAACTATAATTAAGATATGTAGTTAATGTAGGTAATTAATTAATAATACTAATTTATAATACTATTAAAATTTTAATTGATTGAGATATGTAGTTAATGTAGGTAATTAATTAATCGTGTTTGTTTGTATTATTATTTATTATTAATTATTTTATTATTTTTAAATTAAGAAATTTTATGGTGTAGCAAATAGTTTTAAAAAAAAAATTAAAGGGAGAAATCATGGTAGGGTAATGATTTTGCCGCATACCTGGACATCATGTTTTCGATCCACCAAACTTAGAGCCTTTTTGGCTGCGGCTTGGCAAATGTTGGGCCCTACCCACCGTTTACCCGTTGCTGTGTCTAAGCGAGGTCAATGTCTTGAGAATCATAGTCTTGATACATTTGTGTGAGTATGAGTTGCTCTACGTAATTCGAATTATGAATGGACTCGTCTCACCTTGCTCCAGAGTCCAGAACACTTGGGCTATATTTATTTGCAAGGATTTAAGACTATTAATCTTAAGTGTCTTATTTTTTTTTTTAAATTTATAATTGAGACTATTAGTTTAAGGATTATAAAATGACTTAAGTTAAGATGAGGGGCTATTTAATACCATGTCTAGCTATGTATTATAATTTCATCATGTGGGATTAAAAATTTATGGACAAAATTAACCTTTATTTCTTTTAATATGACTAGCGTATGCTACAAATTATAATTTAAAGTATAATTTGACTGTAAAATATAAAATAAAATACTCGTATAATTATAATTTTTTATTAAATACAGAAAGTATTAAAAAAATTGAGTGTCGCCATACTACTATTCCCTAATTACTGAGAATGTCCATTTGGACTCGAGGATGGATGCAAGGTTTTCCCCCCCTCCTTTTCTTGTACATTAACAAACAAAATCTGAAGTCTCAATTATATATATATATATATATATATATATATATATATATATATATATATATATATTGTTGGTCGATTTTGCAATTAATAAATACGTGCAAGTATACACGATCAATAAATAATAAAGTGATAAAATAGAGTGTCGATCCCACAGAGAATTCTAATTAATAAATTCCAACTACTAGCACTATATTAACCCAATTTTATTTAAACAATGATAAATTATGATTTTCTGAAATATCGAAACTAAATTAAACAATTAAAAATATGACTCTAAAATAGACAAATAAATAAACTAAGATTTGAATGAATGATTTCCGATAAATAAGGATTAAGACTTCAATACCCCCAATTATGAACTATAATTCAATTATCCAATTATCCCAATAATTATGTCTACTGAATTGTTAACAGGAATTCTCAAATGTCAAAAGTCCTTTTCCAAGTAATTAATTGACTTCTATTTAATCCAGATTAATCTTGCTATATTCCTATGCAAAACAAGTGAATTAAACTCCTTCAATTCCAATTCCTTATGTGTTACATGCGGTGAACAGATATTTCCATTCAATTCACAAACCTAATTATTCACTGTGCAAATAACTAAGTCACACGTTATCAAGCCCAGTTCTAACCCTAGAATTCCTCTTTCAATTCCTTCTAGAGTAACAAGGTAATTATTGGCCAAATAATTAATCAATACATGCAAGGCAAGATAAACAATTCACTTCAACATAAATAATTAGAATAAATTGAATAACTAATTTATAGCCATAAAAGGTTCAATTGAAATCTTAATTAAAGAATTAGTTCATAACGGAAATAAAAACCATTAATCGTTTGCAAATCATCCTTAAAGAATTACAAATTGAAAATAAGGAGAAGAAGAAGAAACTCGTGAGCCAATCCTTAGTCTTCAAAATAATCCTTTGTGTAGCCTCCAATGAATGAATGATAAGATCCCCTTTTAATTCAGCAACATTAACCTTATATACTTCCCCTATTGCTCCCCACTCCAAATCCAAGTCAACTTTGCATTCCATGAGCCAAACCAAGTCAAACAGAAAGTCAAAGCACAGATACAATCAAGCTGCTCAATAGAATCTCGGTAGCCATTTGAGAAATATTCTAGATAGAGCGCCCGACATTTTGTGGTCTTGAAAATTATCAAATTGCCCCTAGCTTAAAATCCCCAAACGCTCCTATAGCTCCCAATCCTGCAATAACACAACTAAACACAGTAAAACGAATCTAAATGCTTAGAGAATACAATAAATTAAGCCCAAATATATCCAATTCATGGGTATATTACCCAATTATATATATATATATATATATATATATATATATATATATATATATAGCGAGGATCTATCGAGGATCCTGATTTTCTTAAGCAATGAGACAAATTTTTTTTAAATAAAAAAATAAAAATATTTTATAGAACTTGAATTTTACATAATCTGATGTTTTGGGTATGATTTGAATACTATACCAAAAAATATATACGATGCCTGCATGCAAGACATGTTTTGTTATATGTATCCAAATCACACCCAAAACACTGTATTATGTAAAAATTCAAGTTCCATAAAATATATTTTTTTTAGTTGTTTAAAAAAAAGCAACAAAAAAAAAATAGTCCGGATGGTACTAAAATGCGGGCGTCCGAACCAGAACCGGACTCTCTCTCTCTCTATATATATGGAAAAATATATGTACACGGTACATGTATTTACGATTAGCTATAACGACAGTTTTTTGAGCTATAACGACAGTTTCACCCGTCGCCATAGCTATTACAGTCTGTGGTGTGACGGGTGAGCGATTCTTTATAGCCCAAAAACCCGTCATGAAAGCCCTCATGACGTAATACACATCTGTGTATATACATATAGCCATATATATATATATATATATTTGATAGTAATGAATAACAATCATTTAAAGACGATTTTGATTAATGATAAAATAAAACAGATATAAATTGACAAAATCACCAATAAAATATAATGAAACCACATGAAGACAGATGCGATCATTTTACCCCTATATATATACATATATATATACAACACTGATCAGGTCCGGACTCCCGGACCTGATAAAAAACGGACCCAAATTATTATTTTTTTTTGCTTTTTTTTTAAAATAACTAAAAAAAAATATTTAATATTTATGGAATGAAATTTTTCATAATCTGATGTTTTTGGGCGTGTTTTGAATACCTATACCAAAAATGGTGAGTACGATTGCACAATTGCATACATATACATGTTTATGTTATACGTACCCAAATCACACCAAAAACAACGTATTATGAAAAAATTCAATTCTATAATTTTTTATATTTTTTATGTGTTTTAAAAAAAAAGCAAAAAAAAAAAAAAAAGAATAGGATTTTAAACTGTAAAGAGTCAGGATGGATCCCGCTCCTATATATATATATATATATATATATATATATATAGAGAGAGAGAGAGAGAGAGAGAGAGAGAGAGTCCAGTTTCATTAGGATGTAGAATTTTAGTACCTTAGAATTTTTTTTGTTTTTTTTAAAACAACTAATTTTTTTAATATTTTATGGAATTGGAATTTTTTTTATAATAGTGTGTTTTGGCGTGATTTGGATACATATAACAAAAATATATACATCTTTATGCATGCATGCGGTATGCATACATTTTTGGTATAGGTATCCAAATCACGCCCAAAAAAACATCTATATATGAAAAATTTTAGTTCCATAAAATATTAAATTTTTTAGTTGTTTTTTAAAAAAAAAGCAAAAATAAAATAAAATTTTGGGGTCCGTATCAATTTGGATCAATTCATATATATATATATATATATATATATATATATATATATATATACAAACACTTTGCACCCTTTATATTTTATTCTAATTAATCTGAGTATTTCATTTTATAATTTGCATATTATTGTGTAATTATAAAATTATAATTATAATTTAAAGTATAATTTGGTGAAAAATTATAATTTGTAGTGTATGCTACAAATTATAATTTAAAGTTTGACTATAAAATATAAAATAAAATATTTTTTTCATGACGAGCTTCATCATAAATGCCTCTAGTACGAACATGTGATATGTTTAAATAATTTTTATTTATTTATTGGTGCCTTTTGATGTATAAACAAGTTTTAAAATATATTATTATTAGTAAGAGTATAATAGTCCAAATTATATTTTTTATCCAGTTCTTTAATTAATCTTATAAAAATAAACATAACATAAGATTATTTTAAGTTATTCCATGAATAATTCCATAAAAAATAAATATGTGACTATTTAATCCTATGATTAATAGTCTTGAGATTATAATCTCGAGATTATAGTCCTTGCAAACAAACAAAACTTGATATTCTTAAGCGTGGATTCTTTCTAGTTTCTTGGTAGTTAAAGACGATTTGCAAGTCATTGGAGTTATCTTAGAGCCGTTAGCTACTAGAGTAGTTTTGTTGATTTGTTTAAATGTTTTCAGATATATAAACTGCAATGACTGCATTAGCTACTTGAATAATTCTATTGATTTACCTTCAATGCTTTCACACATTTTATAAAATGATGACTGGGGACGTACTGTCATATAGTATCATAATATGAGTGGATTAGTTAGTACGAGTTGGTTATGAAGGTGTAGGTTAAGAGAAAGAGTGGTGTGATTTAAGCTTTTATATTTTTTTTACAACTTAGTAGTTCTATAAATAAGTACTTGAGTTTGTGTTTTCATTTCTTAATAAGCATTGGATGATATTTGAAAAGTTGACAAGTTTGTTACTCTCTTTCTCTCATTTCTCTCTTATTTCTTCTTTGCATCTCATGTTCATTAAACTCAACCTAAATTATATCCTTCTTCCTCTCTAATATCGGAGTTCCTTCTTCCTCTCAAATTTCTGAATTCTCTCTCTAATTTCTCACAATTCTTAGACCATAGCATATAAGGCATAACAATTTTGATATCAGAGCTCCGGTTCGAGTCCTGGAACCTAAATATTCCTCACAATTCTTCTCTCTTCTTCAATCTCAACCCTCAAACTCTCGATTCTAATATGTTCTTAGATCTTTTAAATCTATTCTACATCTCCAAAACTCATAAAAACAACTAAGAAAACAAGTAAAAACAATTCCAAATCATTCTTGAAATACTACAGAAAAGAAAGTTCGAGGCTCCTTTTTTGTGATCGCCTACAATTGAGAAAATTCGAGTTATAAACAGGCAAACAACTCGAATTATTCTTTCTCATATAAAAAAACCTTCAAATTGTTCATTTATAAAAAATGGAAATCCTTGCCTTGGCTACTAGGTTAGAGCTCTCGCAAGGCGCAAAGAAAATTCAAACCAATTGGCAGAAGTCATCTCCTTTGTTAGACGAAACGACCTTCTTCCGGGAAGAATCAACTCGAGTTGGGGTTGGCGGTTCTCCTCCCCTTTAGCTCTTTTTGAGCTTCGCCACTCAACAAAATAAAGAAAGAGCAAAGCCAGGCGGCCAAGCTCTGCTGCAGTCCACCACCGGGGGTTGTAGGGGGCCACTTCTCTGAAAAAACATACCAAAAAAAGCCCTTAATCTTGATTTAGAGAAAAAAAGACAAAAGCAAGGGAAAACAAGGCAGTCCCATGCCATCCATGAGGAATGGAACACTTACCCCTTCCTTAGCCGATTTTGTGAGGCAAGTGCAACTGCTTCGCCAAAAAAAGCTTCCCTTACCGTTGAAGGCTCGAATTAAAAGGCATGTTTTGGCAGTTTGAAGGGGAGAGATGAAGTCTGCCATAGTAATCTTAAAGGCGATAAGTTCTGAATACGTGGTTTCCATCTGCCCACAGGAGTTGGGTGGAGAAAAAATGGTGGTGATTTTTATCTTTCCCTTTCACTTTTATTTTACAAATAGGTAGGCATACGAATGGGAAGCCTTTGGTCAAGCAGCACTGGACTGGCTAGACGCACTGACATGCTTAAGCTGATCTATCGCCTCCCGTCTCCCAATAAAGTCATGATGGTGACTCATCTACATCCGTTCAGGCCTATCTGCATTTAGATTTGGTGCCTAGCTTAGTTTTCTTCTTTTTGGTAACTCACTTTCGGCTTGCTGCTTACCGAAGAAGCATAATAAGTATCATGTAGAGCAATGTCTAGCCCAGAATTTTTCAGAACTATTCCAGTTAGTCATCTTTTCTTAGGTAGCGAACGATTGATTCACATCTATAGTCAATCAATAGGCCCGTGGATCTATTCTTCTATACGATAAATTGCCATCTCATAGGATCACCACGACACCAACAAAACCATTGATTTCCCGAAAGTTAGGTAACCGATAGTAGTAGAAGCTCTAAGGCCTTAGAGACTATAATAGTCAAAAGGCCTTCGGCTAAAATCAAAATATCCATAGAGCTTGTTGTTTTTGTGATGCCCCGAAACCCGGGTTTATCTTCAAAATTGAATTTCAGCGCTCCACGATGCTAACCATTTAATAAAAGTTTAAGACATGAATGTAATTACTACATTATTACAACAATACACTTTTAATCCCAAGTTCTATTACCTTAACATCTTCAAATCATAATATCAATGAATATCACATCATTCAAATATTACGATTATAAACTGCTATTACATTACAACCTGTAATACCACACATTTAAATATGATAATTAACGAAATCCTTTCTTTGAACACCACCTGGTTACTCCAGTCCGTCTGCTCTAGTTGCAAAAGGTTTAAAGTTTTGCAAGAGTGAGCATTTAATTGCCTAGCAAATTAAAACAGTTGAATCAATAACAAAATCAAGAATCAATTCAATAATCTTTGAAAATTTCATCAACAAAACAGTAGTTCAGAAGCAGCTCGAACAAACAGGAATGATGTAAATCTCTATTGTTCTCAATCATCACTCATCTTAATTAACCGATCCTAAAGATCCCCACTCTATATCCTTCTCTACATAATACACCTCGACACCAACTTGTCTCTGTTCTCCTTTAATACTTAACATGTGTCCAATGGAAATAATAACATGGACTTAATCATAACATAGTTCATGAATTAATCAGAACTTTAATAATCAGAACAGTTCAATAATAGAACAATACTTTCACAGAAGCACATAAGTGCATATATTGGCAAACAACACAATTCATAGCTAAACACATTATACAATTGAACAAAGACATGAAACTCACATTCAATTCAATAATTTGAATGAAATTAGAAGTGCTCAATGAAATCTGAGAAAGTTGAAGAAACGTGCCTTAAACGTTCTTCACTACTAACTTTATTTCATCATTCAAATGTCCTACACATATAAGTGCACATGAACATACCAATAAGTCACTTAATGACGCTCAATTTGGTTTATATTAATTCTTATTTCATATCGCTTGCGCATTATAATTTAACTAACGCGATTAACTCTAAAACATCTCTTGGCGTCATGTCGTTCGGAAACGTTACGACCCTTATAATCATCCATCTTTATTGGTTTATAATAACCCCATTCTATATCTTATAATGTTCATTCAATTTGAATTAAAATACTTTTTAAGTTCACTAACACCTGACACGACGTTTCGATGTTCATATGTCACACGCCCGATTCGTCTCCCTTATGTATGCTTAGCATGCTCATACAACTTATCTAATCCATCATTGATTAATGTTAGACATCATTATATTTTATAACTTAGAACAACATCTTTTATCGTTGGAAGCATCCACGTTGCATACGCGCATGTTAGACGCCCTCAGATTGCCTCTGAATACATATTAGTCCCAAAAATAGCCATTTTAGCCCCTACTCCTAACCTAAAATCTCAAAATCAAAAGAATAAAAGTTGTAGGTCTACTTCTTATCGTTTTGGATCATCTTAAATCATCTAAATCCGAGTTCGGACGAATAAGTTATGTCCAATTTACTAAAGGACGTCAAAGCTGTCTAGCCTATTGAACCTCCAGAGCACCCCTCGCCCATTTAGGCTTACCCCTGGCATGGCCCGCGCCACATCGGAAGTGTGTTTGCTGCCCATTTTGTCAAATTTCCAAATTTTGTACATTTTGCCTATTTTGACACACAAACTTCAAATCTTCATAACTCGGTCATCCGTTATCGAAATTAGTCTGTTTTTAAGGCTATGGAAAGCTTATAACATGCTCTACAAAAACCCTCCATGATTTCATAATTTTTCAGATTGATTAATTAGTCCGAAAATTTGCTCAAAAGTCTCTCGAGACTAAGATTTTCATCATTTTACATCTTTTACGAATAAATTTGCCACGACTTCGTTTAACTCATTTTTTAGTCCGTTCTGATTGGATTTTTTTTCATAACCTCCTTATCTATAAATTCTTCTTCTCGGATTTCACAAATAACTCCATCAATAACACTTTTACAAATTCGATTTAAGTCCTCTACGTAATTTTTGTTCATCCTCAAGCATATGCTTATGATTTTTGATCTTAGATTCGATTATGACATGGATTAAACATAAAATCTACATCATATCCTTTCTTATTACTTCAGAACATCATGATCCCCAATTAACCAACCACAAACAACTATCAAAGCTAAAGTAAAGCTTGAAAAGAATGAAGAAATGGTTTAAGTTCTTGAGAATACCTTTTGATTCTTACTTCTTCTTGATCTTCTTTACTTAAGGATTCTAGCCTTGATCCTTGCTATCCTTGATCTCCTTTTCCTTCTCCTTTGATCTAACTTTGATCTTCCTCTCTTCCTTTCTTCTCTCTAAGTGCCCGACCCCCTCTCTCTCTCTCTTGTTCTTACTTCTTTCTCGGGTAAAATGCAAATAAGGCCACTAAACTTTAGGTGTTTTGGGTATTGAGACCTTTTCTTTTGATCAACGCAAATCGAACCCCTTTTTGTCTAAAATTTGGATATTGAGCCCCCGGGTGTCACATGTACGTTGGCTTGCCTACATGGCACACGTGGCACCGCTGATGTGTACTGAAACTCAAATTTTATCAAATTTTTTGTTGTTCCATGGATTTGATCCCAAAACCTCTTACTTGAAATATTAGTCACAAGACCACCCAAGCAACAAAAGCCTAATTGTTTAGTTTTCCAAACATATAATTTATATACTTAATCAATTGATTCATCCAATAGAAAAATTATAATTTTTATAAGAAAATATGCTAAAAAAGTATAAGAAAATAATAACATTTAATAAAATTACAAAGTTACAATAAAAAATTATTCAAAAAATTAAAAATTTCTTAGAAAAACTAATAAGATTATTTAAACAAATTCAAAAAATTACTTTAAAAAACTAATAAAATTATTTAGACAAATTAAAAAATTACACTTATAAAAACTAATTGTGGCCTTGGATGTCGGCATCAGATCATCAACTCATCAACGACATAACACTATAGATTCCGGCCTATTAGAAAGAAGGCATCGTAAAACATGACAACAACAACAAGAACTTAGCCTCAATGGCTACCCTTGAACAACTTCAACGGCTGCATATAAAACACCCTATGGACTGTGACAACCCGAAATTTTGACTTAATTTGAAAATTTAGTATTTTGGAATATTATTGAATAAAATAAGAATTATGAATATTATTATGTTCTATGTGATAGAAGTTGAGTTTTTGAGGTGGATCGTGATTTTGTGATGGAAATTTACGAGTTTTACGATCGTATGAGAAAATAAAATTTTATGAGAAAAAGGATGAAAAGTCACTATTCATGAAACATAGAAAATACTAGTAAACGACCTTTTCGAAAATTTCGAAATTCGTCATAAATTTATTTGAGGATGGGGGATTTAATCTCTACTAAAATCAATGAGAGAAAATTTCAAGGTTTTCGCATGTTGAACGAGTTAAGAAAATCTAACTAGAAGGAAATCGGGTGACCGACTTAGCTCAGGAAAATAGACTTTTGCTAGATTAATGAACTAGGAAAGGGAAAAATGGATATTTTGTTTACTTAATAAAGTATGGATGTGATTTATGAAAGTTAAGGGAAGATAAGGAAAACCTTAGGGGGTGAAAACCTAAGGATTAAAACTTAAGAAAATATCTTAAGAAATATGCTAAAGAATAAATAATATGCCAAGAATATGCTAAGAATATGCCATGGGTGATTCGCAAGTTTTTAAAGACAAGGGAGAAGATTAGGGAAGACTAAAGTTGGAGGACCAACTTATAAGGAATTGAAAGTAGCTTATATATAAGAAAAATCAAGTTACGTATATTCATTTGTAACCAAATTGGCTAAGTGAAGAGAGAGAAATAGAGAGAGAGGAAGAACAAGAGAGAAAAGAGAGAAAAATAAGAGAGGAAGAGAGATGGTCGGATAAAGAGGGAAGAAGAAGAAGATCATGCATAGCAAGATCAAGTCAAGATCAAGGCAAAGAAAAACCAAGAAGAAGCACGAATCAAAAGATAAACTCAAAACTTTTCATCTTTTTAATTTCTAAGAGTTTGATTTATTGTTGGGTTATAGTAGATCATGATAGATCCGGAGAAATAAGGTGTTTTAAATGTTTTATCACTTGGTTATATGCATGAAGAATGGAAACAAAGAATTAAATCTAAGCCAAAGCATAAAGAATGAAAAATTATGTAGAAGACGTAAATCGAACTAGTGAAAACATGATTGATGGATTAATTTGAAAGATCCAAAAAGAAGGATTTGTAGATAAAGAAGTTATGGAAAAATTCTAATTGGAACGAACTAAAAATGAGTTAAATTAAAGTCGTGGTGAAAGTTTTTGTAAAGCATGTTAAAAGGTGAGAAACGTAGTCTCGGGGGACTTTTGAGTCAATTTTTTGATAAGTACGAAAACTGGAAAAATTATTCTGTTAAGGGAGATTTGGAGAGTTCATGACAAGGAAGAAATAGTCCCTGAAACGGGTTCATTCCAATCACGGACCGAAAAGTTACACTATTCGAAAATAGGCGTCTTAGAACGAAAAACTTAAAAATTGCCAGATTTAAGGCTAGCGCTATGGCGCCAAAGCGCTGTCTATTGGCCCCGCATCGTTATGTATATTTTTGGAACAAAGCCGCAGTGTTTCAAGACAGCACCACCGCGCTTGATGAACATGATGAACATAGCCGCAATGCTTAAAGCCAGCGCCGCAGCGCTGAGCCCCTGTCCACTTGTGAAATTTTGACTTTTTGCTTGGACTTCGGATGTTTAAGATACCTTTATAAATTGTCTATAATGACTATAAAACTTAGTTCTATGCGTTGAAACTCAAGTTTGAAGCAGGTTAAAAACGTTATAAATCCTAAAGAGTGGTTTGGGCTAATGTTTGGCATATCGCCTTGACATTTGATAAGTAAGGATGGACGAATGATGTGGGAATGTTAAACCATTAAGGAAAAGGTGGCCAAGGTTAAGAAGGTGTTTAACTCCTATGGGACGGGATTAATAAAATATTTAAAGTAAAGAATTAAAAGTAAACTAAGCGGTATGTTGTTGCATAGCTAATTGCTATGTTTATGTACACTTATATGTGTAGGATATGTGATGGACGAGTAAAGTAAGCGGTAAAGGCTAACAGATGCTTGAGGCAAGTTTTTTAAGTTTTCTCAGATTTTATTGAGCAAGATTATTAACATGTGTAAATGTTTATGTTTGCGTAAATTTCCGTATGATGTATGGCTTATATGTTATGCATATATGTTATGCAAGTATGGTATGATTCTTGCACAAATTATTTTCTGTGCAAAACGTGTATTTAAATGTTGGAATTTCATTTGTTATATGAAATTCGTTGTATGCTTTGTAAAAAGGGAGTTATTAGCTATTTGTTTCAGCATAACTCAATTGTAGCATTATTTTGGATAGAATATAAATCCGAGTAAAGAAATTATAGATGTTAATTCTAGTAAGGGATATAAATTACTAGTGCCAAATTAAATAACTAGGGCAAAAGATGTTGACTTGCACCCGGTGCACGGATGTCATGTTATTGATGGTTATACACACGATCATATTGAAACACTATGTGCACTTATTTAAAGAGAGTTCTAAGAAAGGGAACTGTTAAAGACGATAAGTTTCGCATAATAGCGAATGGCATGAATAAGAAAGTTGATATAATTTGACTAGTTTAAGTTACATGGTTAACTAAGTTAAAGTCGCAAGTGCAGTCACATGCTCTTTAACCTTTGACATGTAGCTTAAGTCGATCAACTGCTTTGTATGGGTAAGGGACTTTTGACTACATTGATAACTGTTGAACACCTGTGATGTACTGTTTTGTATATATATATATATATTGGAAATGTGATTCTTTTCATATATATATAAATGTCTAGGCTAAGTTAAGTCCTAGAGTAGTATTTAGGAAAAGTTATTCTTTATAAGTATAAGAAGACATATGATTTTAGGTGATTGTGATTAAGTATATGATGATGAACTTCTTATTGAAGAATTTGAAGAGTGTTCTCTTAGAAGGGTAAGAAAGGTGTTATAAGATAGAAAGTATGATTTAATTCCTATTTATTCAAGCTGCTTCATAACTCTTATTTGGTTATTGAAGTTTTCAAGTAATGATGCGTTGTTCATAACTTTGTTGTTTATTCAATTGATTATACTTACTGAGCAACTTAATGCTCATTCTTGTAAATTCTAATATCATTGCAGCTAAAGATAGAACTGGAATTTTGGGGCTGTAGCAATAGGTTATAGCTCTAGGGTTAAAAGTACCTTAGGATATAACCTTAGAGGAATTAGTGAAGATAGTAAGGAGTTAAACTCTGACAGAATTTTAAGAGATGAATTGAGGCATTCATCACGAGAAAGTAATAATACATATATTGTTATTTTAAGATGTTAATTAAGTCATTAGGCTTGATGTCGAATGCCAGAAAAGGCAAAGATAGCCATAGAATGATAAGATCACGCCATGATCTGATTTGGAAGGACAACTGATTAATCAAATGATTGGAAAGTTATAACTAATGCTATACATGAAATGGTACTATAAAATAGTACAAGAGAAACTCAAAAAGAGTTGTTTATGATAAGATACGTGTTAAGAATATTCGTATTGAGCAAGAGAATGTTATAATTTATGTGGGATTTCAATCGAGGACTCAAGTGGTGACTAAGTTGTGCAAACCTTTGTATGGGCGAGGGTTTTGTGCTTGGTTTAACAACTACTTGGTTTCCCACATTGATAATTGTTGAAATGTTGGTGTCGCGCTATCGATATACCGATGAAGAAGAGGTGATTCTTTTCTCAAGAGTATAATGGATAGTTAGAGAATATATATTAATATAAGTTACGAGTTCTGGAAACTCATACTTATGGTAAGTTTGTGACTCATGATCGTATGGTATGTTTTGAACCCTTAAGCGTATGAATAGTCCTTGATATGTTCTTGGACTGCGTATTGCTAGGATAAGTGATAAGTAGGTTTTATACCTACTTATTGGCTATCAACTTGCTAGAATTATGCTTAAACTTAAGTTTTTTTAGTATTGTTTGATTTCTTTTTATGCCTATTTTGTAGGTTGCATCGAGGAAACTACTAAGGCATGGAAAAGACATGGCAATTGCGTGGAAGTGGCAAAGCATGATGAGCCTATGCTGAAAATGAGAATTGAAGCTGAGCAAGAGTATAAGGAAAGGGCATATGAGAGGTCATGTGAAGAATGAAGAAGGCAAATGAAGGATGAGGAAGGCAAGTGAAGACAAAAGAAGAAGGAATCAACAGCATTGTAGCAGCAGAACACCGGCATCATGATAACAACAAAGTGCAGTAGAAAGCATTCGCGCGGCCGCACCAACCAAAAGGGTAACTCCAGTGCACCCGAGCCAGGATGATTCTAGAATTCCAAAATGGCGCTCAGCGCCCAATTGCTATCTGTGGTCAGCATGCACGCATGCTTAATCAAGAGGCGCTTTAAAATTTGACTTTTTATTTTAAGTCTGCTGTAGCGAGATTACTATAGAGGGGTGTATTTGCTAGTTACGAGATATCATTATTAGCAGTTTTATTTTCCATTTTTAGGGTTTCATAGAGCTAGAGAGATTCCATAGCTTTCTACTACTATTTTGCTTCTCTATTTAGATCTAGTAGCTTGTGAATATTGAAGTTTTATTTTGGATTAATTATGGTTATGAACTGGGTTGGAAGCTCACTTTGAGCTGGGATTAATCAGATTTGCATTCTCTACTCTCTTTAATCTCTTTATTTTCATTATGATTTCTCATGCTTGGCTTATATTCCATAATGGTTGTTGATTCAGAGATGAACTAACCACCATTATGGGATTCTAATGAAGCTTTTTGTGTAGTTCAGATCTATATGCCTTATTGTGATGCTTGAATGATTATAGTTGGATTGCCTAACTTGTTTATGCTTATTGTTTAGATGCGTGATCATCATTTACCCTAAATAACTTGTATGGAATTGAAAAAAGGAAGTATAAGTTCAGATTTGACCTTGTTAGCATATGTTCATGAGATTTACATGTGTTAGATTTGATGATTAGTAACTCGGATAGACATATACCGGTTTACCTTGTGTAGTCGTTGAGAGAGCTTGCATTTAAATTGATATTACTTATAAGTCACATAGATATATAGTGGGTTAGGTAATATTGATGTTCATATGAATTCTATCTATTTGTGGACTTTATGTGATATGGGCATGGTGTATTGGAAAATAATCATGTTTCACTTTCGTGCTCTTAACTAGTAATCCATAGTAATTAATCAAGTTAAACAAGAGGTGTATAATCTGGATAAAGCATTAAGTGACATTAGGATCCCATATCTCTCCAATTTGAATCTCTTCGTTTGTTAATTAGTTAATTTAAGTTGATAATCATTTTAGTTTTTAATTCATCTTTTCTTTGATCGTTTAAGTAGCCAGAGATAACTATAAAGTTGTTGCATGATAGATTAGGAGTAATTACCTTTCTCCGTGGGAACGATACTTAACTTACTCTATATTACTTGTTGACTGTGTATACTTGCACGTGTTAGTGTTTGTTTTGTTAAACCCGAAACAAGCCCAACAAGTTTTTGGCGCCGCTGCCGGGGACATGTTTTTATTTTTATTACTATTGTCATCAATTTAAGTTAAATTTGTCTGACTTGAACAATTCTTATCTTATCTCATTTCTATTTTTCTTTTCTTTGCGTTTCAGGTACTTGTGGATATTATATGCACACTCGATCTTGAAATTCTGAGTTGATACATAGACATGACAATATCAACGGTAAAGCTTAGAAAGTGAGTGCACGTAATTCTTATACACAAGAGAACTCTAAAACTTCAACAAATATGGCAAAAGAACGCAGGGAAGAACACAGGGCTCTAAGAGACTACTCTATGACAAAAATAAACGAATTACAATCTAGCATAGTTAGGCCAGCCATAGCAGCAAAGACATTCGAGATTAGACTGGGAACAATACAGATGGTACAAAATTCAGTTCAGTTTGGGGGTGCTGCGACTGATGATCCTAACGAGCACTTGCTGAGTTTTATTGAGATATGTGACACATTCAAGTATAATTGTGTGTCAGATGATGCAGTGCGGATTTGACTGTTTCCTTTCACTTTAAGGGATAAGGCAAGAAGTTGGCTTCATTCATTGCCATCTGGGTTAATAACTACGTGGGAGGACTTAGCACATAAATATTTAGCCAAATTCTTTCCTATGGCTAAAATAGCAAAGATGAGAACTGCTATATCTCAATTTGAGCAACAACAGGGAGAATCACTGTATGAGGCTTGGGAACGATACAAAGAGATGCTAAGAAAATGCCTTCACCACGGGATGCCAGACTGGATGGTTATTAATACTTTCTATAATGGGTTGGGTTGGCAGTCTAGGCCAATCATTGATGTCGCTGCAGGAGGAGCTTTGTGGGCTAAGAGATATGAAGAAGCTTATGAACTTATTGAGACCATGGGGGCAAATGACTTTCAGAATCCAACGGCCAGAATGCCTCAACCAAAAGTTGCTGGGTTATTAGAGGTGGATGCCATCACAACATTATCTGCCCAAATAGAAGCAATGGAAAAGAAAATTGACTCTTTGGCTGAGAACAAAGTTAAACAAGTTGCCTATGTCTTGGAGATTTGTGCGGGGTCACACCAAACAGAACAATGTGCTATCACAACAGAGTCGGTACAGTTCGTCAGCAACTACCAAAAGCCATAGAATCAGTTTCAGAACTCCTACCATTTCAACAACAGAAACCATCCCAATTTCAGTTGGAGTAATAATCAGAATGTTTAACAACACCAACCACAACAACAACAATATCAACCACAACAATCTCATCAACAGTATGCACCTAAGCCTCCTTACCCTTCTGGATTTCAGCAACAACAACACTAACATCATCCACCTCTTGCTCCTCAACCGAAAAAGAAGTCTGAGATGGAAGAGATGATGTTGAAATACATGGCAAACACTGAAGTGATGATAAAGAGCTAAGCGGTGGCTATTAAAAATTTGAAGAATCAACTGGGCCAGATAGCTAACATGTTGAACAATAGACTGCAAAGAGCTCTGCCAAGTAATACTGAAGCAAATCCAAGAAGGGAAGGGAAGGAGCAATGTCAGGCCATTACTTTGAGATCAGGGAAACAAACTGTAGATTTGGAGCCTTGCGCGCTCATGCCCAATAGTGAAGAGACCCTGGCGCGCCCGCGTCAAGGTGCAGTGGACTCTGAGCATAGCTTATCTGATGGGGGTGCTGAGCAGCGGGTAGTTGAGACATATCATAAGGAGATGGATGAGAAAACCACAGCCACACCACCACTTATGTACCCTCCTGTTCTTTACCCACAGAGACTTCAAAAGCAAAGAGAAGACAAACAGTTTGCTAAGTTCTTGGAGGTCTTTAAGAAGCTGTAAATCAACATACCTTTCGCAGAGGCTTTGGAAGAAATGCCAAGATACGCGAAGGTTATGAAAGGCATTCTATTAAGGAAGAAGAAACTAGAGGATTATGAGACAGTTGCCTTGACAAAAGAGTGCAGTGCAGTGTTGCAGCGTAAGCTACCTCCAAAGCTCAAAGTTTCGAGCAGTTTTACAATACCATGCTCAATTGGAAAACTTTCTTTCAACAAATGCTTATGTGATTTGGGGGCAAGTATAAATTTGATGCCTCTATTAGTATTCGCACAGTTGGGATTGCCGACTCCAAAGCCGACAAATATATCATTGCAGCTTGCCGATAGATCCATCACATACCCGAGAGGTATTGTAGAAGATGTCTTGGTAAAAGTAGACAATTTTATCTTCCCAGCCGACTTCATTATTTTGGACTATGAAGAGGACAGAGACATACCAATCATTCTTGGGAGACCTTTTCTAGCCACGGGGCGAACACTCATAGATGTACAAAAAAGAGAGCTAACCATGAGAGTCCAAGACCAAGAGGTCACCTTTAATGTCTTTAAAGCTATGAAGTTTCCCATTGACAAAGAAAAGTGCTTTCGCATCGATGTAGTCGACAGAGTTTTAAATGAAGAAGCTAGAAATTTGATTGACATTGAGCCATTGGAGAGTGCTATACTGGGAGAGTTGATATGGAGGATACTGAGGTTGTAGAGTATGTACAAATTCTAGACACAACACCACATATGCAAAAATTTAAGATTCCCATTGAACCACTCAGACTTACTAGGGAGACATCAGAACGACTAAAGCCTTCTCTTGAGATGTCTCTCGACCTTGACCTTAAACCTCTTCCAAATCATCTAAGGTATGCATTTTTAAGTGAATCTTCAAAGTTACCTATTATAATTGCTGCTGCACTAACATCTTGTCAGGAAGATAAATTGCTGCGAGTGCTGCAAGAGTTTAAATCAGCTATTGGATGGACTATAGCAGACATCAAGGGGATCAGCCCCTCATTTTGCATGCACAAAATATTTCTGGAAGATGATAGTAAGCTATTAGTAGAGCATCAAAGGAGGTTGTTGGGAGATTGCATATTTAAATTTGATGTTAAAAGTAAATATTCATGATTATATGTAAAGTCCTTCAAGGAATATATGTACAAGGACTTAGTGATAGATCAAAATTGTTAGGTTGATCTGAGCTATTAATGTTTATCATTATGTAAATGAATGTAAAGATGAAGAGATCAAAGATGTTAGGTTGATCTATATCTTGAGATGTAATAGATAGGCTTCATCAGAATCGTAGTCAATCGATCTTATCAAGAGATTGCCGAAGCCAAGGCAGAATCGTAGAGCATCGAGAATTGTAGTGTGTCTGCTTTGAAGGGCCTCTCCTGAAATCGTAGAGTGGTCCAAACGCCTGCCCAGCCAACTCAGAGATCGTAGTGTGCTCTCGGAAGCGTAGAGTCTGCAAACCAAGCAAGTGAAGATCGTAGTGTGTCAGTACTTAAGAGAAATTGTAGTGTTCTCGTTTGCTAGTTTCAGATCAAGCACCAAGGTGGCTAGACACCACGATCAGAATTGTAGAGCATCATCTGTCTGCGTCAGAAGCATCGAGCCTTGCCCATTTGTTTAAAGAATAAATCCCAACAAATGTTGAATGGATTATAGACGTTGAAGTCCTCGGCAGTCCGAATGTCAACAGTCATCCTTAGTATACAACAAAGAAATGTATTGAAGAAGCTAAGGAAAGTACTATGGGTCAGCAAAAAATATCTTTTCAGGTGTTAGGTGAGACAACAGTCTGTTGTGTTAGTAGGCCAGATTGCAAATCAGAAGTTGTGCAAAAAGTCTCAATCAAAGCTCAGAAATGGCAAACGCATTTAATGCCTCAACGGATGTCTTCAACAGATACATTTCAAAGACCTCATAAATGCAAAACATCAGCAAATGATACAACTAAGCAAGCATTGAACAAAAACTGTGAAGAGCACTCAACGCTCAACTCTACGATCTGAAAGAGAAAGCTTGCTCAGCTACTAAGTTCTTTCGAACACAAGCTTAACGGCAACTGAGTAGCACCATTCAAGAACTCATCAACTACTGTCAAGTGAAGTAAGAAGTTCCAAGTCAGAAGGACTCAAAGAGTTCTAAGTGAACTAAGAAGTACCAAGTCTGCTGGACTTGAAGAGTTCAAAAGTGAACTAAGAAGTTTCGAGACTGTTGGTCTTGAAGGAATTTGTGAGATTCAGAAAGTGTAAAGATATCCTTAGTAGATTTTCTACTCGAGGAGTAAAAGAGTGGACTAGGAGCTTTAAGTGCTCTGAACCACTTAAAATTGCTGTGTCTCTTACATTCTTGCTATAACTGCTATAATTCCTATAACTGTCATAACTTCTTCACTCTTATTAGCTCACTATATCTTAAAGGGAGAACAAACAAATCTTAATTCCGCTGTGTTTAAATCATTATCAAAACTAACAAAGTATTTCAAAAAGAATTTAAAATATCTGTTCAACCCCCTTCTAGATAACTATTGTGCCTCTAGGAACTAACAATTGGTATCAGAGCAGGTTCTATCAAATAGCCTACAATGCTTAAGTAGATCCAATGGCACATCTGATAAGCGAATCAAAGACTGGAGGAGGCAGCAAGCCATCTATGTGCAACAAAGAAAAATTCGCCAATTGGAAAGTTCGTATGCAAGCATACATGGATTCAATAGATGAAGATCTATTTGAAACTGTTTAGAATGGGCCCTACGTTCCTACAAAGCTTGTACCAACTACAGACGACCCAAACAGAATTCAGATCAAGGTCAAAGAAGAATGAACATACAATTAAAAGAAAGTTGTTCAACTTGACAAAAAGGCCAAGAACATTTTGTTCCAATCTTTGGAAGATGATCTGTTTGAGAATGTGGTCAATAGCAAAACAACAAAGGAAGTATGGGAAGCATTGCTCATCATGCATGAAGGAACAGAAGAAGTCAGAGAAAATAAGCAATCTCTCCTAACTCAGCAATATGAAATGTTTGCACATGTTCAAGGAGAAAATGTCACTTCTACCTACGAAAGATTCAATATACTGCTCAACTCTCTCCGAGCCTATGGAAAGATCTATCCAAATAAAGATATAATCATAAAGTTCATGAGAGCTTTACCTAGCAAGTGGGATGCCAAAACCACAACTATCAGAGAATCAAAGAATCTCCATGAAATGACTGTTCAACAGTTATACGGTAACCTTCTTACGTATGAACTGGAGCTGACTCAACGAGCAGAAACTCTATCTGAAGGAAGAAAGAAGGATAAAGGGGTTTCTATCAAAGTAACTGACAACATCTCCAAAGACAATACTGAAAATGACTCTGACTATGATGAAGATGATGATGAGGACTTTGCAATGCTGGTAAAAAGACTCAGAAGGTTCATGCGTCAAGGAGAATAATCAAACCAAAGAAAGTCAACAACTGCAACAACCAGGAGTAGATAAATGACCTATGCTACAACTGCAAGAAGCCTGGCCATTTCATTGCAAACTGCAACAAATCTCTTAGAGAAGAACTGAAGAAAAAATCAAATTCAAAGAAAGAATTCAAAGGTAACAAAAGACCTCAAAAGAAAGATAAAGGTCTAGTGGCTGGAGGATCGTGGAGTGATTCAGACAACGACTCAACTCCCGAATCTGGAGATGATGAAGATCTTCAAATGGCAAATCTTTGCCTGATGGCCAAACATGTAAAGGATAAGAAGAGCTCTGACATTCATGAAGTAAGTATAGATGAGGTATTTGACTTTAACTCTCTTGATGTAGACATTGATGATTTAATAACTACACTACATGATATAACATCTGATCTGCATCAATACATGAAATGGTTCAGAGTTCTGTCCAAAGATTACTCTCTTCTTCAAAAGGAGAAAGAGAAAGTTCAGGAAGAACTTGAAACAACTCTTCTAAGTACTGACTCTCTCTCTAAGTTTGAAGATGAGAATAAGCTCTTAAAACAGACAAATGAACTTAATGCACAAAGATAGTCAAGTCTAACCTCTAAAATTGAGGAACTAGAAAGGACAATCTCTACATGGAATAAATCCTCTTCATCCATGGACTCCCTGATCTCCAGTCAGAGAAGTGCATCTGACAGAACAGGTTTAGGCTTTGGGGAATCCACCTCAGAGCCATATGTGGAAAAGATAAAAGGAAACTAGCCCTAGTAATGCTTTAAGTTTTAGTAGAAGCATTACATTTGTGAAATCCTCACAGAAGGAAGAACTAGTCCAACCCTGCTCTTTTGATCCAATCCATATTCCAAGGAATAAAGGATCTCATGCTGGCCTGGGTTTTAGAAAAGAGAAGAGTAACCTAGTCACTACTTTCCAATCTCGAAGGATCGTAGAGTCGAGTAAAATCAACTACATGAACCAACTGGGAAGGAACAGTAGAGGTAAGAAACACTCCTCACAAATCATGAAACACAAGGACACATGGAAGAAGGAGAACTAGTATAAAAGAAGGATGGATGAGAATCCACATAAGTCCAAATGGAGGAAGAATCCACATACACACACAAGCATGCATCATATCAGATGTTTTGTATGTAATAAGGTTGGTCATAAGGCTGCAATATGCTATCATAATCCTATGTATGTGAAACCCAAAATAAAGCAGATTTGGGTTCCCAAGGGTACTAACAAAGTAGGACCTATGCAAGTATGAGTACCAAAATGAAAGTTTAATATTACCACAGGAACAGAGCTCCACGATCACAACCTGGTATCTGGATAGTGGATGCTCAAGACACATGACTGGGAACAAAGCCCTTCTGTCTAACTACATAGAGAAGGAGGGTCCTTCAATCATCTTCGGAGATAATGACTCTGGCAAGACAAGAGGATATAGCTCAGCTGGAAATGGTGCAGTGTCCTTCAGTAAAGTAGCCTATGTAGAAGGATTACAACACAATCTTCTGAGCATAAGCCAACTCTGCGACAAAGGTCATCAAGTCACCTTCCTCAACAATCAATGTTAAGTTAGAGATCTAAATACATCCTCTATAAAGCTGACCGAAACTAGAGAAGAAAATGTCTACACTGTTAATCTTGGCCAACTGAGCTCGGACGAGACGATATGCTTTCTGGCTAAAGCATATGAAGAAATGAGCTGGTTATGGAATAGAAGATCGTCTCATCTCAACTTCAAAAACATGTCTAAACTGGCCTCCAAAGATCTAGTAGCAGGCTTACCCAAGTTCAAATTCGTCAAAGAAAGACCATGCGATGCCTGTAAACTTGGAAAGCAGACTAGAAGCTCATTCAAGAGCAAAACTGTTAACTCAATCGACAAGCCTCTACAGCTACTTCACATGGATCTATTTGGGCCAATTCCAACAACAAGCCTTGGAGGGAAGAGATACTCTCTAGTCGTAGTGGATGACTACACTAGATTCACATGGGTGTTCTTTTAAACTCAAAAGATGAAACAAGCTCCCAACTAATCAAGATGTTCAGACTGGTGATGAACGAGAAAGGGGAAAAAATCAATACTATAAGGAGTGATCATGACAGAGAATTTGACTTCTCTGAGATGGACCAGTTCTGCACAAACAATGGCGTCAGTCACAACTTCTCAGCTCCACTAACTCCTCAACAAAATGGAGTAGCTAAGAGAAAGGAAAGAACTTTGATAGAGGCTGGAAGAACTCTACTAGCAACAACCCATCTACCTGAATACTTCTGGGCAGAAGCTGTGAACACTGCATGCTACACTCAGAACAAATCGCTCATACACTCTACGATAAAGAAGACTCCCTACGAACTGTGGAAAGGAAGGAAGCCAAGTGTCAGCTACTTTCATGTATTCGGTTGTGCATGTTACATTCTCAACAATGGGAAATAGTATCTGACAAAGTTCCAACCCAAGTCAGATGAAGAAATCTTTCTTGGATATGCCATAGACAGTAAGGCCTATAGAGTGTTCAACAAGAAGACGCTGAGTGTTGTAGTCTTGATTCACATCATCTTCGATGAAACAGACTTGGACAAAATAGTGTCTCAAGACACTACGAATGAGGTCGTCGAGCTCAACACCACGATCGTAGTTCCAAAAAATGAAATCGTCGAGCAAGGAGATGAGATCATAGAGAGGACTACGCAAGACAAAGAAACTCTACATCAAGAAGAATAAATTAATCTTGAAGGTCTCAGACAAGAAGGCGTCAGGACAGATGTTCCAACAGGAAATAGATGATCAAAAGATCACACTCAAGACTTAATCATTGGATATCCAAATGCAAGAGTCAAGACAAGAGTTGCCACCTAGAATGAGTGTATCTATCTAAGCTTAGAATGAGTGTTTCTATCTAAGCTTTCTATCATAAATAGAACCCAATAAGATAGAAGATGCTACGGAAGACTCCAGTTGGATAGAAGCAATGCAAGAAGAACTAAATAAATTTGAAAGAAGCAAAGTGTGGAGATTAGTTCCAAGACCAAGAAACCATCCAGTCATTGGCACCAAGTGGGTCTTCAGAAATAAGATGGATGAAGATGGAGTAATAACAAGGAATAAGGCAAGACTAGTGGCCAAAGGGTACTCTCAAGAAGAAGGCATTGACTACGACGAGACCTTTCCACCTGTTGCCAGATTAGAAGCCATCAGAATATTCCTTGCCTTTGCTGCTCACATGAAATTCAAAGTTTTTCAGATGGACGTCAAAAGTGCATTCCTGGATGGTGAACTTCAAGAAGAAGTATATGTGGAACAACCTCCAGGTTTCATCAATCCAACTCTCTCTAATTATGTTTATAGATTAGACAAAGCCTTATATGGTCTTAAACAAGCACTTAGAGCATGGTATGAAACACTAACTAACTTTCTTATTGAAAATGGGTTCACTAGAGGAAGAGTAGATACCACACTATTTCTTAGAAAGCATAAAGACAAAGTCTTATTAGTTCAAATATATGTTAATGACATTATCTTTGGCTCTACTAATGAAAAATTATTTAAGAGATTTGCCAAGCTTATGCAGAGCAAGTTTGAAATGATCATGATGAGTGAGCTGAACTTCTTCCTTGGACTGCAAGTGAAGCAGACTAACGAAGGAATCTTCATAAACCAAGCCAAGTACATTAAAGACTTACTTAAAAAGTATGGCATGGAATCAGCCTCTCCCATGAAAACCCCAATCGCTCCAGCAACCAAGCTTGACAAAGATGAAAAAGGTAAAAGTATTGATATAACTCAATACAGAGGTATGATTGACTCTCTTCTATATCTAACTACAAGTAGACCAGACATAATGTTTGCAACATGCATATGTGCTAGATTTCAAGCTAATCCTAAGGAATCACACTTAATTACAGTAAAAAGGATTTTCAGGTATCTCAAGGGTACACCTCACTTGGGACTTTGGTATCCCAAGGAGTCCTCCTTTGAACTAACAGGATAACTACAAGTAGACTAGACATAATGTTTGGAACATGCATATGTGCTAGATTTCAAGCTAATCCTAAGGAATCACACTTAATTGCAGTAAAAAGGATTTTCAGGTATCTCAAGGGTACACCTCACTTGGGACTTTGGTATCCCAAGGAGTCCTCCTTTGAACTAATAGGATATACAGATGCTAACTTTTTAGGTTGTAAAATAGATAGAAAAAGTACCAGTGGCACCTATCAGTTGCTAGAAAACAAACTTGTGTCCTGGTTTAGCAAGAAGCAAAACTCAGTATCTATTTCAACTGTAGAAGCTGAATACATTGATGTTGGCAGATGTTGTGCTCAAATCTTATGGATGAAAAATTAGCTAGCAGACTATGGGTTTGATTTCAAATCTATACCTGTTCATTGTGATAACACAAGTGCCATAGAAATAACACACAATCCTGTTATGCATTCTAGGACTAAGCATATAGAAATAAGATATCATTTTATTAGGGATCATGTACAAAATGGAACCATATCTTTACATTATATCCATACTGAAAATTAACTTGCTGATGTCTTTACATAGCCTCTAGATGAATCCAGATTTAATAAATTGATAAGTGAGTTAGGCATGCTAAATCTACAACCATAAAATCAATGCTTTAGTTTATGTTAACCATGCAGATATAAAGGCTATGTTCAAAATCGTAGAGATGACTAAAGAAAGTCCACGATCGTAGAGCTACCTTGGCATGAAAGACCACGATCGTAGAGCTGTCTCGACACGACAAAGAAGCATCCTGTGAATGATAGCATCTTAAACAAATTCAAGCACTCTCTCTGTCAAGCGCCTCAGGGAAAAAATTGATCCTTAGATCCTTCTAAGAGATTGGCCCTTCCTGAGCTACCTTGATTCAGAAGGAATGCTCAGTTAGAATTCATCACAAGGACCAGGGCAGACAACGTTCGTAGAGCAGACTCAGCAGAGTACTCAACGATCGCAGTGCAAACTTCACGATCGTAAAGACTACCTCAATGACCGTAGTGCTACCTCGACGATTGTAGTCCTCCCAAAGGATACATTAGCTCAGGAGGAGCTAAGGGTAAATCAGTATTTTCCACATAAATTAAAATCGTGGAGCCAAGCAGAACATGACACATGCCCCACTAAGCAATTCGAGAGGAAGGAAGCTACAAGTACAGTTTGAAAATATCTTTTTGAAATCAGAAGTTCAAAAAGCTTATTCCTCTCTCTCTACCAGCAGAAACCCTAACCTTCAGAAACACTCAACCTACCTCAGTGCAAACAAATTAATGGCGGCCTCAAATATTATCACTGGTTATAGACTCTATTTTGACGTGTTCAAGACAACTGACTCTCAACCATAAGATTCTAGCTCTATTGAAGAAAGCTTATCTTGAAGAGGCTCTAGGTACCAGCGTGGATCTACCCTAAGATGGTAAAGAGTTCTACATAAATGGAACATTTGAAAACGATATTATCACCACAAGGGTCAAGGGCGTGGAAATTAAACTCAAAGTTGAGGATATAAACCTAGCCCTAGGTTTCAAATCGAAAGGATTTCAATTTATGGAGGGCATTGATTTTCATGAAGGACTGAAAAAGATGCATCATAAGAAGTTTTCGACTGTCAAAGGATACAAAAAGAAAGAGTTTCCCCAAAGGTATGAGTTTTTGGCTGAAATTATTGGGAAATGCATATGCTGCAAGAGCTCTATCCATGACTCTGTGAACGAAGTGCAACTTAAGCTCATGACAACAATCAGTTATGGGATTCAACTAAACTATGGAGCCCTACTCATCGACTAGATTGGGAAATGGATACTCAGTTCGAAGAAGTCAAAGAGCTCTAGAAAGATGCTCTACAGGCGATTTATAAGCATCATCCCGCAGTCAGCACTGGGTGACAAAATTGGGGATAATGAAAAAGAATCCATCAATCCCAACAAAAGGATGACCCAACAGCTATTTGAAAACTGGAAAAGAAATCCAGCAGAAAATGTCAGGATGATGTCTGAATCCAGTGGAAGAACTGGTGATGCAAAGGAGTCTGGGATACCAGGAAACATATCAGTTGTAAAGGAAACTGAAGAAGAAGAAGAAATCAACAAGGAAGAACCCATTGCTTTAATCAGAAAAAGAAAGGGTAAGAGAAAAATGAAGGCTCCAATGGAAGAGGAGCCTCAAGGGTCAACTACTGATGCACCTCAAGAGAGTTCAGGCACTGAAACTCTGAAGAAGTTGAAGAGGAAGGAACAACAGTCTGAGGAAGATGAAGACAGAGCTACCATATCTCAGCTGCTTAAGAAGGAAAAATGCAGCAACAAACCAAAGAAGTCTTCCCCTTCGATCGTAGAGTCTCTACCGATCGTAGAGTCCAGACTTGACCCCACTCTAGAAGAGAATGTTGCACCAGCTTCTCAGCCTGATCAATCTTTTAGAGCTGAAGCTAAAGAAGGTACTGAGATTTTGGCTCAGCCTAGGAAGCCAAAGAGAAAGCTAGTCAAGAAGTACATCCTTATCAATGAAGGAGCGCTAAAAGAAAATAAGACAGAAGGATAGAAGCTGAGATTGAGCTACCCAAGGAGAATACATCTCAAGTTGAGGGGGAGCTTCCTGAAGCTCTTACACTAGAAAATGCTCCAACTGAGGGGGAGCTACTTGAAATTCAGATGATTAATCGAGTTGAGGGGGAGCCTCATGAAGTCCCTATGTCTGAAGAGGCTGCAGCTGAAGAGGAATTGCCAATAGATCATCATGAATCTCCCTCAATCCCGCAAGAGACTCTATCTTCAGAAAATATAAAAATAGAAAGGATTGAAGCTATGGAGGATGAGAGAGAAGAAGAGTAAAGAAGTCAAGTGGAGGTAATCGATGTAGTGGAAATGTCACATGAAGACAAAGAAGAAGAAGAAGATGATGAAGTTGAGATTATAGCTGTGGGCTGTGATGGTTATAGGAGAGCCAACTATAATCAACTGTTCTCCTATCTATATATGATGCCCTTTCATAGAGCCCAAATTCTCAACTCCTGGGATCATATGTTCTGGACTTTCAAAGCCTATCAAGCAATCTTGGTGCTAGCTCATGGATTCCCAGGCAACCTCAACTTTGCCCAAAAGCTGATCACTAATGATTCCTCTTCCGAAAATAGTCATGAGGTAATATCTATCCCCATTTCTTTCATGGATGATTATTGTCCACCATTAACCTTCAGCTAATTCTACGAATGGCCAAGATGGTTGGAAGTAACACTTAATCCACTCAACCAATTTCTAGTTACATAATCCCAACATTCTGTAACTGATGAACCAAATATGCCCAACTTTATATTGATCTAATCTCCTATCATCTCTCACTCTACGATTACTGATCCAAATCCAATCGTAGAGTCACCTGCTCAAGACATAGAGTCACCTCCTCCTGAAGCTCAACCCCACACACCAAACCCTCCATCAGATATCCCTTTTCTCATCAACGAATGAGTATTTCAATCTGGATCTTGCTCTCTACACTATGCAAGTTCAATACATAAGAGCCACTCCTCCAAACAATCAGCAACTCCTTGAGATCATATCAGATCTTTCAACCAAAATAGAGTTGTCTGAAGCATCCAAGAAGGTGACCAAGGATATACAAGAAGACCTTGAAGTTCACTCAGACCTTGTTCACCTTAGGCTAAATTATTTGATCGATGCTGCCAATACTCTCCCCAGCAACCTAAGTTCTGAGCTCACAAAGAAGCTTAGGGAGATTATAAAGGAGATGATTCAGAGTATCAATAAAAAGGAACAAATCCACTTTCAAGCTGCTAAGAAACACCAGGAAGCTATTTTTGTCTTGCAGAATACTCAAGAATCCCAGAACAACCTTATAATGGAGAATCTCACGAGTCTACGAACTGCAATGAAAGAATTCCAAGGATTCTCTATGGGCCAAATGAAATAGACTGAAAATGTCTCGGCTATTCTCCAAAAGAGGGAAGTTCGAACTGATTCTCTAATTTAAGAAAATTGTGAGGACCTTGCTCAATCCAAGAATCAGCTCAACAAACTTATACAAGGCATGACTAGGCTATCTGAAGATATTCGAACCCTTGATGCTGACATAAAGGGGGAGAATAAAGGGAAATGAGAGAAAGGCAAGGGCAGAGGCACATTCATCGCTCAATCGTCAAGAAGCCCTTCTGCAAGACAGCCTCACCATCAGACTCCACAACTTGAACAGCAGCAAATTCTTATGGCTCAAGCAATAAGAAGTTGTTGATCGATTTCGCAATCAATGAATACGTGCAAGTATACACGGTCAACAAGTAATAAAGTGAAAGTAGAGTATCGTTCCCACGAGGAATTATTTAATAAAAATCACCAAGTACTAATTCTTAACCAAACTAATTTTATTTAAACAATCTCAAATCGTGTTTTTTCTAATTAAGAAAACTAAATTAACTAATTAAAACTAAGATTTTAACGAATGAATTCAAATAAATAAAGATTAAGACTTCAATATCCCCAATTATGAATTATAAATCAATTATCCAATTATCCCAATTATTATGCCTCTTGAATTGTTAATGAGGAATTCTCAAATGCCAAAAGTCCTTTTCCAAGTGATCAATTGCCTTCTATTTAATCCAGATTAATCTTGCTATATTCCTATGCAAAACAATTGAATTAAACTCGTTATAATCCCAATTCCTTATGTGTTACATGCGTGAAAAGATATTTCCATTCTATTCACAAACCTAATTATTCTTTCTGCAAATAACTAAGTCACATGATATCATGCCCATTCTAACCCTAGAATTCCTCTTCCAATTCCTTCTAGAGTAACAAAGTAATTATGATCAAATAATTAAGCAATAAGCACAAGACAAGATAAACAACTCACTTTAACATAAATAATTAGAATATAATGAATAACTAATTCATAGCCATAAAAAGTTCAATTGAAATCTCAAAAATAGTTAGTTCATAATTAATGAATTAAAACCAAGAATCCACTGTTGAATAGACATCAAAAGATAAAAGTAAGATGAGAGAAGAGAATAGAATCTGTTGTCAACAAATCTGATGCTCCCCTCTTGCTCTTGCTCTTGATCTTCAATGGTCTCCAAGTTGCTTCAATCTCCAAAACTAATAAGAACTAGGGTTATTTTCTAATCTAAAGGAGTGTTTAATCTAGGATAAGCTATGTAATCTCCCTTTATTTTATGCCTTCCATCAAGTATTTATAGATTACAAGTCCAATTTTGAGCTTAGGAACAAACCCAATCCTATTTGGAGTCAAAAAGGTGTCAAAATTCGCCCAAAACGCGTCCAGGCCGCACCAAACCCTTACCCAAGGTTCTTCAAATACCAGCAAGCAGCGGCGCATTGAGTCTGCCCCCTAGTGCCCCGGCGTTGTAAAATGCACTAAGAATAGCGTCCCGGCGCTGGCCCAAAATCTGACATTTTCTGCCCCGACGTCCTTTGGGAAAATGGCCATAACTTCTTCTTCCGAACTCCGATTTTGATGATTCAAGATGTTCCGGAAAGAGGAGAAGTAGATCTACAACTTTCATTCTTGAAGTTTGTCGAAATAATGTCAGGAGCTATAGTCAAATTGGCTCCTAAGTGGCTCTTTATGTAAATGGCAAGTTTAAAACGCGAATCTAGCCACCCCAAACATCGATCCATGTAACTTTTGTCCCAATTCCTATAAAATAACATAAAACATGCATGAATAGACACAAACACATAAAAACATCCTAAAAGACTTAAGAACAACAATAAATTAAGCCCGAATGTATCCAATTCATGGGTATAAAACTCACTCATCAAATACCCCCAAACTTAAATCTTTGCTTGTCCTCAAGCAAAAACACAAAAATGTTATGCAATGCAATGTAATGAAACTAATCTATATGCCTACGAATCCAACAGTAATGACAGAAACAAGTCTATTCAACCGGCCTTAGAGAAATCAAGTAAACATGATAATACATCATATTAAAACAAATCAGTAATTTCACAATCAATCATCAAATCTTAGACTGTTATCACTGATATAGTGCGTGTGTGCTCCACAACAATGTTAACTGATATAAAATCAAATTTAAGACATAATAGATATCTTTGAAGGCATCATACAGTGCAAATTCACAAAATTCACGAACAAGCTATATCCAACTAAAGTCAAACATCCACCAAGTTCAAGAGTCCAACTGGGATACTTATGCTTTACTTTTCATTACGGGGCTTTTTGCTCTTTTTCCGCTTTTTTATTGTTTTTTTTTTAACCATAAGCATGCAATGTCTCATTCCATTAGGCTAATGATTGTCACCCCTTAGCGAAGCCACCAACGACTCCTGGACCATATATAAGACCTTAGGCGCTAGGTTTTAAGATACCCCTTGAGCGTGCATTTTACTCAAGTAACAAAGGCCCCAAACAAAACTAGCCACAGTAATTTTTTTTTTTTTTTTTTTTTTATAGATGGTTGGTGAGTGCGTTTTACGCTCCATCTCACGCTTGTGTTTATGGGGAGTGTTTCTCCTCAACCCACCACAAGACTCAATATATATATTTTTTTTAAAGCTTATATACCCCAAAAATTCCCTCCAAACTTAAGTTTTATCAAAATTTAGCCATCTCCTTTATTCATGTCTTTCATTCCTTCACACTAGTATTATACTTAAGAAATCCATTATGTATCAATTTAAACTTAATCGATTAACATAGTCATTTATTATTAACGTGCTAACCTTGATTATACCGGTTTCAAACAGAAAAGATTCAATTCATAACAAGAAATCACATCAAAGCCTGAATATTCAATACTATACTTATCTACTTAACTCTAGTCTCATCATTGGCCAAAATAGACTTTTACTATCTAACAGTTGGAATCATGCAAATATAAACTAACTACAACAAACATAGTAAACTAACTACTATTTTTGCGATTTTTAAATTTTTTTTAAAAAAAAAAAAAAAAAAAACGAATGCAACAACTAAATGTAAATAACCCGAAAACATAACAAACTACAATGTAAATAACTAACTATATGCAATACGACACTAAAATGCCCCCAAACTTAAACTAGACATTGTCCTCAATGACTGAAATAGAAAAAATTAAAGCAGAGGACTTCCCTGAAAATATAACAATCTTCCTCCTTGCCCGTTAAGTTTGGAGAATAGGCTAAGCACATGGAACAAATTGGGCACCACACTTGAATTTGACTTGAATAACCTGTAAACCATAGAAGCAATTTTATTAAATCCTAAATAAATGCAAATTCAAAACTACTAATATAAAACTTAATAAAAACTAAAAATAAAAATTAAACTTGGGTTGCCTCCCAATAAGCGCTTGTTTTATAGTCTCAGCCTGACTTCTTCAATTCTCTATCCAATTCCCCTACGAAAGTTGAGGAACCCTCCATCCATTGGAAATAATATAGCTTTTGGAAGGTTCCCATTTACGATAGCCATTGTATTAAAGTCACCTAGCATGCTTCCTTTAGATAAGATCACATTCAAGAACGTCCAGCATCTAGGTTGTTTCTCCATTGTGTCTGCGAATATATTCTGGTATTGAAGCTTGTCAGACACAACAGTTTCTTCTTCTATCTTCTCCAGCTCATCACACCATGGTTTCGAAGGTGTACTTGCTTTTACATCACAGAGAGTATTGCCGACGACATGACTACCAATCGGACAAGGTTTTGCAAATCTAACTTAGGACTCTTGAACTGTGGAGGAGAAGGCACTTGAGGCATAAATAACATTGGCTCATCATCATTGGTTCTCACAATTAGTTCTTCACCGACCTTGTTGTCATTATCCCCACTTGTCTCCTCTTTTTCATCTCGTGGCTCATCCCATTTGTAGATTTGGCTCTGCTCTCCATCGGTCTCCTAATCCATGTCATAGGTCCAGTGTATTGAGGACGGTACATTCAACGAATGTGCTATCTGTTCCACTTGATTTTCCAGATTCTTTAACGATGCCCCATGGCATTGCAAAAGTAAGATCTACTTGATTCAATTTCTTATCTTGTTCCTCGTTCTTTTTGTCGAAGCTCTAATGAATTTTTCCAAGGCTTCTTCCAAACTTGATATCCTCTCTGGTTGTTAAGTCGGATTTTGAAATCCGGAGGTGTTTTGTTGTCTAGGTGGTTGAGTCATGACTTGATTGTTACTCCATGAAAAATCCGGGTGATACCCCCAACTCGATGATAGTTGTTGGGATAGACATAATTATTGGGGTAATCACCACTATCTTTGTCTTAGGCTCGGCGATGGTGCATTGATGACTCAGTATGATTTCCAAAGACAATAATCACAAGTAACCGCCATACTTTGATTATTTGAGCTTCAAAAAGCTTCAAACATCCTCGAAAGTGTCTCAATCTGTACGACAATGCGAAAGTTTCTCGAGTCTTTCAATATCCGCTCCCCTTGGTTGAGTCATGTTCGTGTATGGCCATTGATACACAAAGCCATCCATAGTACACGAAAAGAGAGAAATAGAAAGAGAATTAAAATAAAAATAAAAATGTTTAAATTAAGACTAATTTGAGTGAAATTAATATTGGAAACTAATTATTAAATTAATTCCTAAGAACGCGGCGCCAAAAAACTTGTTGATCAATTTCGCAATCAATGAATAAATGCAAGTATACACGATTCAACAAGTAATAAAGTGAAAGTAGAGTATCGTTCCCACGAGGAATTATTTAATAAAAATCACCAAGTACTAATTCTTAACCAAACTAATTTTATTTAAACAATCTCAAATCGTGTTTTTTCTAATTAAGAAAACTAAATTAACTAATTAAAACTAAGATTTTAACGAATGAATTCAAATAAATAAAGATTAAGACTTCAATATCCCCAATTATGAATTATAAATCAATTATCCAATTATCCCAATTATTATGCCTCATTGAATTGTTAATGTGAATTCTCAAATGCCAAAAGTCCTTTCCAAGTGATCAATTGCCTTCTATTTAATCCAGATTAATCTTGCTATATTCCTATGCAAAACAATTGAATTAAACTCGTTACAATTCCAATTCCTGTTACATGCGGCGAAAAGATATTTCCATTCTATTCACAAACCTAATTATTCATTGCAAATAACTAAGTCACATGATATCATGCCGATTCTAACCCTAGAATTCCTCTTCCAATTCCTTCTAGAGTAACAAAGTAATTACTGATCAAATAATTAAGCAATAAGCACAAGACAAGATAAACAACTCACTTTAACATAAATAATTAGAATATAATGAATAACTAATTCATAGCCATAAAAAGTTCAATTGAAATCTCAAAAATAGTTAGTTCATAATTAATGAATTAAAACCAAGAATCCACAACTGAATAGACATCAAAAGATAAAAGTAGGATGAGAGAAGAGAATAGAATCTGTTGTCAACAAATCTGATGCTCCCCTCTTGCTCTTGCTCTTGATCTTCAATGGTCTCCAAGTTGCTTCAATCTCCAAAACTAATAAGAACTAGGGTTATTTTCTAATCTAAAGGAGTGTTTAATCTAGGCTAAGCTATGTAATCTCCCTTTATTTTTTGCCTTCCATCAAGTATTTATAGATTACAAGTCCAATTTTGAGCTTAGGAACAAACCCAATCCTATTTGGAGTCAAAAAGGTGTCAAAATTCGCCCAAAAGCAGCGTGTATGCGCACCAAACCCTTCCCAGTCACTTACAAATACCGGGCAACGGCTATTGAGTTCGGCCCCTAGCGCCTTTACTGTAAAATGCACTAAGAATAGCGCCCCGGTGGTGGCCCAAAATCTGACATTTTCTACTCCGACGTCCTTTGGGAAAATGGCCATAACGTCTTCGTCCGAACTCCGATTTTGATGATTCAAGATGTTCCGGAAAGAGGAGAAGTAGATCTACAACTTTAATTCTTGAAGTTTGTCGAATTAATGTCAGGAGCTATAGTCAAATTGGCTCCGAAGTGGCTGCTGTGTAAATGGCAAGCCGAAAACGCGAATCTAGCCACCCCAAACATCGATCCATGTAACTTTTGTCCCAATTCCTATAAAATAACATAAAACATACATGAATAGACACAAACACATAAAAACATCCTAAAAGACTTAAGAATAACAATAAATTAAGCCCGAATGTATCCAATTCATGGGTATAAAACTCACTCATCAGAAGTCAACAGTCCAACTCACAAGGTGAAACCACTACACACCTATGCTTGCTTATTGGAGATCCCGTGTTCATGAACAAACACGAGAATAATGAACCGCTAAGTCAAAGTGAGCTGGAAGATATATCATGGAGAAACGAAGTCAGCAGGAGAAGGAGAGCCCAAGAATATGCCAATCCTCCAAGGAACAAAAGGTAAAAGAAATAGAGATAAGTTGAAACTCAATTGTTATTGATGTAACTAAGCTTAACTATAATATCTGTATTTACAAACATCAATAAATTCATGCTTATTCTCTAGAAATTTTAGTTAATTACTGAAACACTAAGTCATATTTACTTTCTTGCAACTGCATCTAGAAATTGATAATCATGACAAAAATCTCCTTGGTTATGTCAACATCAAATAGGGGGAGATTGTTGGGAGATTGCATATTTAAATTTGATGTTGAAAGTAAATATTCATGATTATATGTAAAGTCCTTCAAGGAATATATGTACAAGGACTTAGTGATAAATCAAAATTGTTAGGTTGATCTGAGCTATTAATGTTTATCATTATGTAAATGAATGTATAGATGAAGAGATCAAAGATGTTAGGTTGATCTATATCTTGAGATGTAATAGATAGGCTTCAACAGAATTGTAGTCTATCGATCTGATCAAGAGATTACAGAAGCCAAGGCAGAATTGTAGAGCATCGAGAATCGTAGTGTGTCTGCTTTGAAGGGCCTCTCCTAAAATTGTAGAGTGGTCCAAATGCATGCCGAGCTAACTCAGAGATCGTAATGTGCTCTCGGAAGCATAGAGTCTGCAAACCAAGCAAGTGAAGATCGTAGTGTGTTATTACTTAAGAGAAATTGTAGTGTTCTCGTTTGCTAGTATCAGATCAAGCACTAAGGTGGATGGACACCACGATCAGAATCGTAGAGCATCATCTGTCTGCGTCAGAAGCATTGAGCCTTGCCCATTTGTTTAAAGAACAAATCCCAACAAATGTGGAATGGATTATAGACATTGAAGTCCTCGGCAGTCCCAATGTCAACAATCATCCTTAGTATACAACAAAGAAACGTATTGAAGAAGCTAAGGAAAGTACTATGGGTCAGTAGAAAATATCTTTTCAGGTGTTAGGTGAGACAACAGTCTACTGTGTTAGTAGGCCAGACTGCAAATCAAAAGTTATGCAAAAAGTCTCCATCAAAAGTTGTGTTAGAGTTTATGCCCTAGAGGCCAATTATTTGATATAATTGCTTAACGTTTTGATATTATATTTGATTGAATAAATGAATGATTTTATTATGGTTTTATTTACTGCGTTATATAAATGTTAACATAATAAAAATCCTTAGAATAATGATACAAATTATATAGTTTCAAGTATGTGACTTGAACATGAGATTATATAATTACAATTAGTATCATTGTTCTTAAATGTCCCTAGTCGAGTATCATTGTTGATGGGACAACAATGATGCATTAAGACTATTATGTGGATTGACTGATGACCAAATCTCATTGGTCATAAATATATGAGATATTAAATCAATGCATAGGTACATGTTAGAGAACGATGTACTGGACAGACCCACCATGAGAATTCTATGTGGAGCATTATGCGAAGTGTCCTCCGAACTGAAATCACTATATTTCTACACGGGAATTTATGTACTTTGATATCATTAAATGTCACCTTTAATATGGTGGACTATAAAGGTGATTATTGGGTACATCATGAATCGTGTGAGGAATATGAGTGATCTAGATGAAATTTAACCATCCTATATATTAGGGGTGATATCCATAGGCCTCTTGATTGAGTAGGACTATGAAATGCATGTCCATGCTCAAATAGTGATTTGTTTCATATAGTCTACTC
The DNA here is from genome assembly GCA_020205605.1 of Panax ginseng. Classification (NCBI taxonomy): domain Eukaryota; kingdom Viridiplantae; phylum Streptophyta; class Magnoliopsida; order Apiales; family Araliaceae; genus Panax; species Panax ginseng. Next base: position 12,080,171 of record CM035141.1, on the reverse strand, counting down.
ATTGATCAAGAAAAACTCAGATTAAATTATAAAGAGTATGACACATTCCATGACTCGAGTTTAAAATAGGATATTAGGGTTAAAAGGATTAAATTACATTGAAACATTGGTCATGAAAAGGTTGCATCGAATCATTGATCTTATTATTACTTGGGTAGCATTTATGCATTACTAGATGCCGCTCACTGTTTATAATTTTATAATATAATTTTAAAATTATTGCCAATGGAATAATAACCTATAGGGTCACACACATAGAACAGAATTTAAAAAGGAAATTAATTTAAATTGTAAGGATTTAAATATATCAATATGATTGATAGTATTTTAAATCATGAATTTAAATTAAAAAGGATAATTTATATATATGTATATTAATTAAGTAAGACTTAATTAAGATATATATATAAATTTGGATTTTAATAATATTAGATTTTGATTAATTCCTCCTAACTGCTATATATATGATATATATCAGTCATTTTAGGGATTTACGTCAAAAAATACAAAACCCTAGCCGCTCTTAGAGAGAGACTAGAGAAAACAGTTTCGAAAATCCTCATCCTTGGTGGCTAGTACTGCGGTTCCTTCTTCTGCAGATCATAGGACGATTCGCGGAGCATTCGTGTGGATACCGTAGAGACGCAGTTCGTTTGGATTGCGTTGGAGATTCGACCGCATCAATTCTTGTTTCATAATCAGTATAATTTTATAACCACTGAATTAATTATTTTTCGCATGGATCCTGTTTAGGGTTTTGGAAATTGCTTTGATTATTTTCTATTTCCACTATGCGTTTCTGTGTCGAAACCCTTCACATTGAACAAAAACTGTGAAGAACACTCAATGCTCAACTCTACGATCTGAAAGAGAAAGCTTGCTCAGCTACTCAATTCTTTCGAACACAACCTTAACGACAACTGAGTAGCACCATTCAAGAACTCATCAACTACTATCAAGTGAAGTAAGAAGTTCCAAGTCAGAAGGACTTGAAGAGTTCTAAGTTAACTAAGAAGTACCAAGTCTGCTGGACTTGAAGAGTTCAAAAGTGAACTAAGAAGTTCCAAGACTGCTGGTCTTGAAGGAATCTGTGAGATTCAGAAAGTGTAAAGATATCCTTAGTGGATTTCCTACTCGAGGAGTAGAAGAGTGGACTAGGAGCTTTAAGTGCTCTTTACCACTTAAAATTGATGTGTCTCTTATATTCTTGCTATAACTGCTGTAACTGTCATAACTGCTTCACTCTTATTAACTTACTATATCTTAAAGAGAGAACAAACAAATCTTAATTCCGCTGTGTTTAAATCATTATCAAAACTAACAAAGTATTTTGAAAAGAATTTAAAATATCTATTCAACCCCCTTCTAGATAACTATTATGCCTTTGTGAACTAACAGAGGTTGAATCCTTTCATGAAGGAGGTTGTCAAGAAAGAGATCTTGAAGTGGCTAGATGCCGAGATCATTTATCCTATTTCAGACAGCTCTTGGGTGAGCTCGGTGCAGTGCGTGCCAAAAAAAGGGGGTATGATAGTGGTATCTAATGAAAACAATAAGCTAATACCTACCCGAATAATTACGGGTTGGAGGGTCTGCATGGACTACCGCAGACTAAACAAAGCTACAAGGAAATATCATTTCCCTCTCCCATTTATTGATCAAATACTGGATAGATTAGCAAGTCATGAGTACTACTTCCTCCTTGACGATTATTCGAGGTATAACCAAATAGTGATAGCCTCGAAAGACCAATAGAAGACTACCTTCACTTGTTTATATAGTACATTTGCTTTCAGAAGGATGTCTTTCGATTTATGCAATGCCCCGACTACATTCCAGAGGTGCATGATGGCCATTTTCTCTGACATGGTTGAGCAAAATGTTGAAGTCTTCATGGATGATTTCTCAGTCTTTGGAGACTCTTTTGACTTGTGTTTGGAGAATCTGGTAATGGTATTGAAAAGGTGTGTTGAAACTAATCTAGTACTGAACTGGGAAAAGTGCCATTTTATGGTACATGAAGGTATTATTTTGGGACATAAGGTTTCAAGGAAAGGGTTAGAGGTGGACAGAGAAAAACTAGAAACTATTGAGAACTTATTTCCACCTACTTTTGTAAAAGGGGTCCGTAGCTTCTTGGGACATGCGGGCTTTTATCTTCGCTTTATAAAGGACTTCTCAAAGATTACTAAGCCACTGCGCAGTTTGCTAGAGAAAGATGTCCAGTTTAGATTTGATGAGGAATGCCTGGCTTCTTTTGAGCATTTGAAAAAGAAGTTGACTACGACACCTGTCATTACAACTCTGATTGGTCTCTTCCATTCGAATTGATGTGTGATACAAGCAATTTTGCTTTGGGAGCTGTCTTGGGCCAGCGCAGAGACAATGTCTTTCAAGTTATTTATTATGCTAGCAATACCCTGAGTAACGCCTAGTTGAATTACACTGCCACAGAAAAAGAGCTTCTAGTGGTAGTATACGCATTCGATAAATTTCATTCTTATCTGATTAGGATAAGAGTGGTTGTATACACCGATCGTGCTGCAATCTGATACTTGAAATCCAAGAACGATGCAAAACCCCATCTTATCAGGTGGATTATTCTTCTACATGAGTTTGACTTAGAGATCAAAGACATAAAAGGGACCGAGAACTAAGTGGCTGACCACTTATCCCGATTAGAGAATCCAGGAAGGGATACTAATGACAATGTGATGATCAATGAATCCTTCCCAGACTATGCAAACTTTCTAGTGAGTAATGTTATTCCCTCTGATTTGACTGGACAACAAAAGAAGAAGTTTCTCCATGATGTCAAATGGTATATTTGGGATGAGCCTTACTTGTTCAAGTAGTGTGCTGATAGAATGATTAGAAGGTGCATTCCATACAGTGAGACATAGAGTATTCTATAGGATTGCCACTTATCAGTTTATGGAGGTCACTACGGGGGAGAAAGAACAACGACCAAGGTTTTACAGGCAGGTTTTTATTGGTCGACTTTCTTCAAGGATGCTTTCAACTTTGTGTAGAAATGTGACAGATGTCAGAGGGTAGGAAACATATCAAAACGAAATGAAATGCCTTTGAATACAATCCTCGAGGTTGAGATTTTTTAACGTCTGGGGAATAGATTTTATGGGGCCTTTTGTTTCATCATGTGGGAACTTGTACATCCTCATGGCAGTGGATTACGTGTCTAAATGGGTGGAAGTAGCAGCTTTACCAATAAATTATGCTAGGGTGGTCTTAAGATTTCTCCATAAGAACATATTCACGAGATTTGGGACTCCTAAAGCAATCATAAGCGATGAAGGTAGCCATTTCTGCAATCGCCAGTTTACAGGACTTTTGGCCAAATATGGGGTGAACCATCGAGTAGCTACAACTTACCACCCCCAAACAAATGGCCAAGCAAGGGTGTCAAACAGTGAGGTGAAGAGAATATTAGAAAAGATTGTGAATCCCACGAGAAAAGATAAGTCTCTAAAGTTGGACGATGTAGTATGGGGATATAAGATTGCTTACAAAACACCACGGGGTATGTCGCCATTTCAGCTAATGTATGGGAAGGCTTGTCACCTTCCCATGAAACTTGAGTATAAGGCCTATTGGGCAATAAAGAAGCTAAACTTCGACTTGAAGGCTGCAGGGGAGATATGCCTTCTCCAACTCAATGAGTTAGATGAATTCTGATTGCAAGCCTATGAAAATTCAAAATTGTACAAAGAGAAAGTGAAAAGGTGGCATGATCGCAGAATCATGGAAAGAAAATTTGAGCAAGGGAAAGCAGTACTATTGTTCGATTCTAGACTTAGACTTTTCCCTGGAAAGGTCAAATCACGGTTGTCAGGACCTTTCACAGTGAAGACATTATTTCCACATGGTGAAATTGAGATTTTCGACAAATACCCAGAAAAACCCTTCAAAGTAAATGGACAGAGGCTGAAGCATTATTATGGAGGTGAGGTTGATAGACAAAAGGTCACCTCAATTATTTCAACCATATGACCAGGGCATAAATAGTCAAGCTAATGGACTATAAACAAGCGCTCGATGGGAGGCACCCCATCATCTCTCTTCTCCCTCATGTTTAATTCTATATACATCATTTCTACTTCTTTATCTTGTTTATTTCTAACTGCTCATGTCTATTTCTCCCTACTTTAATTCTTAGTTACAAATGTCTCTACTTCCCCCTATTGTTTAATTCTGATTTCATATATCATCTCTTTCCCCCCTGTTTAATTCTAAGACTCATAAAAATTTTTGGAATCAATTTTGAGTAGGAGCTTAATGTGCATATCGTTTTGGTAGCAATTACGTATATATTGTTAGGTTTGTAATATTCACGAGCGCAATCAAATTGCACAAAATAAGCGGAAACGTGGAAAAATAGAGTTTTAAAATTTTACAAACCATATATCTGGATCGTCCTTTATGCACAATTATTAATTAAACGAAAAGATAAAGAACATTAATCATACCCTTGAAGATTCGAGCTTCCTTAGGTATGAGTTCACCTCCAAATCCTTTCACGTTCAACTTGAATCCACCGGGTTTGGTTCCTTCCTTTGATCAACGTTAGCCACCCAAGTGTTTGACCTCTAGAGGTGATCCACCAAGGAAGAACAAAAATTCAAGAAGATGTGTGTTTGACAAAATCCTAGGTTTCTATCTCTATAGAAAAAGAGGTACTCTCCCAACTATTGGAATTACTTATATATATATATATATATATATATATATCTGATATAAGACTCCCCTTATAAATATATCAGGCAACCCTATTTAATTAAAAATAAGGTATTATTTATTTAATTAAACTCTTTTAATTAAATGGGCTTCCTAATCTTATTAGGGATAATTAATTAAACTCCTTTAACTAATTTTCCCTCCTAATCCTATTAGGAATAAATGAGAGTACTTATATTAAATTAATTCTTAAACTCTTTTAGAAATTAAAATAATAATAATTGTAATAATATTAATAAGACTCCTATTATTAATTTATATTTAATATTTCTAAAATATTAAATAATAAATATTAAGCTATTTAATTTATTCTATCACCATAGATTAAATTAAATATACTTAACATATTATTACGATTATGCCATTAACTATAATTATTCTTCCTTTTATGGTGTGACCCTTTAGGTTCTCCATATTAAACCGGTTGTGAATAAATCCATTAGAACAATTCTAATCTTATTTAAATAAATAAATTAAACGATTAATTTATTTAAATAAATAATATTTATTCTACAATAGGGATAAGCCTCCCTAGCGATCAACGACTTTTCAGATAATATAGATTTCAACATTAATCATAAAAGAACCTTTGAGTAAACCGGTCAAAGGCTGTCAGAAAGCTTGTTCTAACAATTTCTGGAATTTCCAAAAAACAGTTTTGTAACCGGATGGCCTAGTTTAACCATCCATTACATCCAACATGTTAGTTGTATAAAGGATCTAAAGGTATATATCTAACTTACATATTACAGGCTACAACCTGGTCACCAACACATCAACAAACAACATCATTACTGACAGATATTGGCTTTACAAAACGTTGTCAGACGCTGAAAACGAATTTCTGGGTTACCCAGAATTCGTCTGGTCATGTCTGGTCAACGGGTTTTGACCAAGAATAAAATGAAATCTAAACATGTAATAACTAAGATTCCACTTCCAGATCAAAATACTCATGTCAGAATATGGATCTAACACTTCAATCAACAAAAATCATAAACAGGAAAAGATCTACGTCCTCTGACATTTGATTGTCAGACTACTTTTAGTGTTCTTGAGCAGTTTTGAAAAACTTTACTTTTGAGGCCTTTGATGCTATAGATCTATGATGTATCATCATGGATCATCATAAAACATCTTCTAACACTTATATAAACACAAAAACACAAACTTTGACTAAGCATACAAGATCAAAAGGTGAACTAGGGTTTATACCTTTCTAATGCAAAGCTTTGATCTTAGCTCTCCAAATCTGTTCTTGGTGTTCTAGGAGGTTGTTTAGTGACTGAAATACTTTAGAATTTCAGAGGTTTGGGAGAGAGAAAAGTAAATTGAGCGTTTGATAGCTAAATGAGCAAAATGGTAGATTTTCTCTCTCTTTAATCCTCACTTTTAGATACAATGCATGTATGTAATGCAAGGTGTCACTCTAGATCAGATTTGGCTGAGATTTGAAGTCACAAAGTCAATTGAGTTGCTCACCAACTCTTGATTTGGCAAAATTTGCAAGCTAACTTATAAAAATACAAAAAAGGTACTAATGTCATTTAGCTTTCCAATTTAAGGGCATGATGGTAACTTGCATAACCCTTAGAGTTTGAACCCTTAGGGTTAAAACCTAAGGTTCTAAAAATCAAATTTTCTAGGATTATTCTAATTAGGGTTTTTAAAATAAAAAAAATTAAGATAACAAAAAATATAATTAGGGTTTCCTAATCATATTAAAGTTTACTAATTACATTAGACTTGCTAATTAGGATTAGGGTTTCCTAATTAGGGTTTAGGATTCTGAAATTTAAAATTAGGGTTTCCCGGCTTTCGATTAGGGTTCCTAACTGAGTGTTAGGGTTTCTAAATATGATATTAGGATTTCAAGTAAATCATTAGGGTTTTCCCTAATTCGGTTATAATTAATAATGTTTAAACCTTATACTAGCATTTGAATTCCCAAATTAGGGTTTTCAACTTCTGAATTAGGGTTTCGAATTCCTAGAACTGAAATTAGGGTTTCCATAATCAATTTTAGGGTTTCTTATTAATCGTAAGAATTTTCTAACTGAATGTTGAAGTTCTTAATATATAATATTAGAGTTGGCCACTGATATTAGTTATCTGGTGAACCCTTGACCCTTAACCACATACTGTACACATATGATATCTTATACACAGAACATATTCACTTATATACTTAATCCTGAATAATTCACCAAAAGATTTTTAAATCCATAGAATTCCTTCTCGAAAATCTCAAATCCATTCACTTATTTTCTGTTTAGGTTTATTATTTAACCTTAACTCAATATTTTAATATTTTATAAATATCCAAATTCTCGAGTTGTCACATGAAAGCTGACAGGCTCAATTTCTGAATTGAAACTGATGAGCGGGATGTCACCTTGTTCAGGTCATTCTGGCTCAGTATTAACAGTGATTAGGTTGTTGTTAATGATGTATTTAAGCTGCTGATGAAGGGTGGATGAGACGGCTCCAGCCATATGAATCCACGGTCTTCCCAAAAGCAGGTTGTATCCTGTAGCTATTTTGAGCACATGAAAGGATACGCAGAATGTATGTGGATCAATCTCCACTGGTAATTCAATCTCCCCGACAGCATTTCGTTGGGATCCATCAAAAGCTTTGATAATTGTATGACTTCTTCAGATTCTATTGAGATTGATACTCATCTTCTCCAAGGTGGCAGAAGGGGAAATATTCAAGAAGGACCCTCCATCTATCAATACTTGTTGGGTAAAATCTATTTACGCACAGCACGCAAGTATACGTGGTCAACAAGTAATATAATAGTAAGTAGAGTATCGTTCCCTCAGAGATTGTAAATAGAATTTAAACCTCACAATTACCAATTTTCTATTAATCCTAATTTTATCAAACTAATCAATTTCCAGTTTGCAACCAAAAGTATTAAAATTATTAAAATCACCACACAATCAATAAACACTAAAAACTGAATTTTCAAACAAATAATGGAGACTTAGGCTTTCGACTTCACTCTAAGCATCACTCAGATTATTATACCTTTATTCTAGTTTAACTCACTATCCCAGTTTATTAATCAAGAACACGTATGTAGCACTAGCCACCTCTCGATGTACTAATGCCGTATTAACTCAAATCCATAATTAAGATAGAATTAAATTAAACACCTTAATCAACTAACTCACTATATCTCTACGTGAATTACAATTAAAGAAGGTTTACGTTCAAGTTCTTTATAAGATTACATGCGATATCAAGCATATCTCTACCCTAACATTCATCAAGATTCTGTTCATTCACATAAATCAAGAACACATGCTATATTAACTAAGTCTAGACTCGTATTTCATCTCTCGAGTTCATACAATTCCACAAAGAATCGTTGATCAGGCAATTCATAAATTCAAGCTCAAATTAATATAGATAATCTAGATAATAGCTTATAAAACTGAAATCAAAGATCACATAATCATCGTTCCACTTAAAGATTCGTTTTAAGCCTAAAAAGTATTTAGTTCATCATAAATGAAATAATAACTGAATAAATTAAAGATATCATCCTTTCAATTACAAATATAAACTAAAATAGAAGAATAATGTAGAGCACCCTTCACTTTAGCCTTAACCCGCAATCGATATGAAAGTTCTTCAAAATTTTCACTCTGTTGCTCAATATGAAATTTTGTTCTCAATATTCGTTAATTGTTTTGCATGATCATGATGATTTCGTTGTTTGTTGCTCAATATATACCATACATGAGTTTTGGTTGAAGTCCCATCTCTTCTAGAGTCCATACGCTTAAACAAGTTCTAAAATCCAAGTCCTAGTAGAGTTTCAAACCATTTAGGACAGTCAGAATTTGGCACCCCGCCTTGGGTGAGGGTATTTATATAGAGAGCATCAGGCCGTGGTTTAGTCCCCGACTTCATGAGACCATAAGACCCCCCCCACCCGTGGGTGTAAAGGTTTAATAAGTTCATTACCGCCCGTGGTAGAAGGCATTCTTTCTGAACTCTGTTTTCTTCTTTGCTTGCCAATTTGGTGCCACGAATGCACTCCTTTTATGCTCAAATGCCACACCACCACACCTACACATTAAGTAACAATAAAAAAATAAAATAGAACATAAACACGAGAAATTAACACCGATTAAGCTTGGATTAGGAAACGATTCATGGATATAAAATCCACTTATCAAAATCCCCCAAACTTAAAATGTGCTAGTCCTCGAGCACATGCAATCAAACAAACTAACATGTTATGCAATGCAATGCAATGAGATGTAATGTATCTAACTATATGTCTACGAATCCAACAATATCACATGATCAAATTTATTCCTTCGGCCTCAGAAAAATCAAGCAAACACTACAACACTTCATATTAAAACCAATCAATAACTTCTTATCAATCCTCGACTCTTAAACCGTCATCACTGATATAACGTGTATGTGTGATCAACATCTATGTTACTGATACTAATTCAAATTCAATAAATAACCAATCTCTTATTAGGAATCATACAGAATAAAGATCAAAAATTTCAAAAATAAGTTAGATCCAACTAAAATCAAACAATTACCAATATCAGGGATCCGAATAGGGTATTTGTTGATCGATTTCGCAATCAATGAATACGTGCAAGTATACACGGTCAACAAGTAATAAAGTGAAAGTAGAGTATCGTTCCCACGAGGAATTATTTAATAAAAATTACCAAGTACTAATTCTTAACCAAACTAATTTTATTTAAACAATCTCAAATCGTGTTTTTTCTAATTAAGAAAACTAAATTAACTAATTAAAACTAAGATTTTAACGAATGAATTCAAATAAATAAAGATTAAGACTTCAATATCCCCAATTATGAATTATAAATCAATTATCCAATTATCCCAATTAGTATGTCTACTGAATTGTTAACAGGAATTCTCAAATGCGAAAAGCCCTTTTCCAAGTGATCAATTGCCTTCTATTTAATCCAGATTAATTTTGCTATATTCCTATGCAAAACAATTGAATTAAACTCGTTACAATCCCAATTCCTTATGTGTTACATGCGGCGAAAAGATATTTCCATTCTATTCACAAACCTAATTATTCACTGTGCAAATAACTAAGTCACATGATATCATGCCCAGTTCTAACCCTAGAATTCCTTTTCCAATTCCTTCTAAAGTAACAAGGTAATTACTGATCAGATAATTAATCAATAAACACAAGACAAGATAAACAACTCACTTTAACATAAATAATTGGAATATAATGAATAACTAATTTATAGACATAAAAGGTTCAATTGGAATCTTAATAAAAGAGTTAGTTCATAATTAATGAATTAAAACCAAGAATCCACAACTGAATAGACATTAAAAGATAAAAGTAGGATGAGAGAAGAGAATAGAATCTGTTTTCAGCAAATCTGATGCTCCCCTCTTGCTCTTGCTCAAGCTCTTGATCTTCAATGGTCTCCAAGTTGCTTCAATCTCCAAAACTAATAAGAACTAGGGTTATTTTCTAATCTAAAGGAGTGCTTAATCTAGGCTAAGCTATGTAATCCCCCTTTATTTTATGCCTTACATCAAGTATTTATAGATTACAAGTCCAATTTTGAGCTTAGGAACAAACCCAATCCTATTTGGAGTCAAAAAGGTGTCAAAATTCGCCCAAAACGCGTCCAGGCCGCACCAAACCCTTCCCCCAGCGCCCCAGCGCTGGGCAACGGTGCTGGAGTCTGCCCCCTAGCGCCCCGGCGCTGTAAAATACACTAAAAATCGCGCCCCGGCGCTGGCCCAAAATCTGACATTTTCTGCTCCGACGTCCTTTGGGAAAATGGCCATAAAGTCTTCGTCCGAACTCCGATTTCGATGATTCAAGATGTTCCGGAAAGAGGAGAAGTAGATCTACAACTTTCATTCTTGAAGTTTGTCGAAATAATGTAAGGAGCTATAGTCAAATTGGCTCTGAAGTAGCTGCTGTGTAAATGGCAAGCCGAAAACGCGAATCTAGCCACCCCAAACATCGATCCATGTAACTTTTGTCCCAATTCCTATAAAATAACATAAAACATGCATGAATAGACACAAACACATAAAAAAAATCCTAAAAGACTTAAGAACAACAATAAATTAAGCCCGAATGTATCCAATTCATGGGTATAAAACTCACTCATCAGTATTCATGCTCTCTCTTTTTTTTTCGGCTCTTTGCTCTTATTTCCCGTTTTTCTCTTTGTTTTTTTTTGTTTTTTTTATGTAGATGGTTGGTGAGTGCGTTTTACGCTCCATCTCACGCCTGTGTTTATGGGAAGTATTTCTCCTCAACCCACCACAAGACTCAACTAGCTTTTATTTTCTTTGTTTTTCTTTTTCTGAAGCTTATATACCCTACTTTTCTCCCAAACTTAGGTTCTTGCCTAATTTTTCGTCTTCACTACCTATTCTTGTCATTCTCTTATTTACACTAGCATTATCCTTTATAAACTGTTTATGTATCAATTTAAACTAATCAGTCAACACAGATGTTATTATGTGCTACCCTTTTTATACCAGTTTCAAACAAGCACAAGATCCGAGTCAATACTGGGTAATGTATTTGTTTACTTAATCTCAATCTCATCATTGGCCACAATAAAAATGAACAACAATGACTGCTGGATATATGCAAAACAACACAATTCTAACTAAAGATTTTTGTTTTATTTTTATTTTTTTAATATATGTCAAACATAACTATTATGCACCTAAGCTACTATGCAATTACGTGACAACATGTAAAAATCCTAAACTAAACATGATATAACTAATGACATTATGCATGCAACATGAAATGCAAAAATAAAAACTAAATCCCCCACACTTGACTATTACAATGCCCTCATTGTATAGATATAGTAGTAAAAATATGAGGACTTCCTTGTAATCAGTTTAAGCCTGGGGTGGTGGTGTGTTGTGTTCTTGTTCTTCCTCAGAATCACTTGGTGGAAATCGTGGCATTGGGCCTGGTTGCTGGTATGGAAATTGAGCAGTAGAATTGAAGCTTTGGTGCGTCGTGTTCAATGATGCGAATGACAGGTTCATTGCATCAAACATGTGATCCTGCCTAGCTGCGAGTCGCCGCATCTCCCGTCATGCTGCCGTGTTGTGCGCATCCATTTGGCGTTGAAACGCAAGAAATTGAGGGCTAGATATTGCATCAGACTGTGGTATCGCCTCTGTTCCTTGCTCACCCATCGTTATATCCTCATCATCCGAGGTGTCTTCAGCGTCATCTTCGTCCTCCAAAGCTGATGGAAATACAAAGCCTAAACCTCTAGGATGTGAATCACCCCCGGCCCACACCGAGTACCGCACGATCTTTTTGGAATCTAGTAGCTGCAGCGACATCAGAGTGGATCCATCATCAGACCACCGAACTCCTACTTGGTGACACAACCCACAAATGAGGGATGGGTGTGGCAAGCCGCCCGAAAAATTGTTGCGCAAGCATCGACGAGTGGAAAAACTAATTATGGCCCCAGCGTCGATGATGAAATCTTGCACAATCGCATATAACAATAGTGCGTTCTCTTTTGTCACATCAGAGGTGTGCGTGGATGGAAACAATTTCGTATATAAAAAGGCATACCATATCTTACCATACCGACTGAGATCCTTGCTGTGAAAAACTGTGCCTCCTTTTCGACCCGTGATGCATGTTGTTCCCGGCTTAGTCATTTCTTTGAGAACCGCCTTAAAGTCAGGATCAAAATCACGTAAGTGAGCATATTGGCATTGTCTAGGCACTCGTAACTAATAATAAGTGTTGATGGCATCGACACTAAACGAAACCAATCTACCCCGCACAAAAGCGTTAAAAGGTGCTTTGTCCACGACGTTAGCATAAAACTCTTTGACCACGTTGACAACGGCAGCCTCGGGTTCCTCAGTGAATTTGTTCCACCCTTTCTGATATATTTGCTGAATCATCTCCCCATCCACATAATCCGGTGCCAACCCCCGCTCCGGTGTAAGTGCTTTTATAGACATGTAATTGTATCGGTCGGCGGCGGTGGCACTTTTGAATTTACGGCGATCAAAGGTCCGTGTCTGTTGTGCGGTCCTTGAACTTTCTCCCCTTTGTCATTTTGATGTGGGTTGAGACGCCACTGAATTGAGTAAGCCATAACACAACTATTTCCCCCCAAACTTGACTCAGACACTCTATCGAACACTTGGTGTGCACACTGATTTCTTCCCCCAAACTTGGTGATTTCTGTGGCAATTATGGTGAGAAAAGATGAAGAACTTGTAGAATCGTGACTCACACTCAATTGTTATACACTTGCCTCAGTAATTTTCATAATTCATAGCTTTTGGAGATGGAGATAGAAGGATGTGTTTATATAGAGATGGTGTATGGAGAAGAATAGGAGTAGGTGATGGAGGTAATGGGTTCGTGTGTTTTAATGAACTGAGATGATGGAGTTGAACTGGCCAAATCATGGGTAAGGATGGTTATAATGGGTAGGAGTTGAAGTTGTAATGGAGGAGGAAAGAGATGTAATGGGAGGAAGTAGTGGGGAAGCGGTATAAGGAAGGCAACTGCCAAAACTGGTCTTTGGAATTCTAGGACCTAGCCCTACGTGTGGTATAAAATATGATTCATTTACGTACGGCATGCTCCTTGGAAGTTTGATGGAAGACTCACCTTGCGTGAGGGTTTATACTTGAATGATCCATACTCGACGGGTGGGTTTTCTGACTTTTGGCCTTTTTTCTCCTTTTTCCTTCCTTGCTAATTCAAACTATTATCAGATTAAGTCCTGCAAACCATGAAACATAGCTATGAGTAAAGATTGAGCATATTTAAACATGGTAAAGCAATTATTAAGAACAATACAACTTAGCGACTACTTAATGAAATTATTGTATCCTAATCAATCTAAACTATAATCTACTAGCATGACTGAAATATATGAAAAATAAAAATACGATTGGGTTGCCTCCCAATTAGCGCTTGATTTTAAGTCGTTCAGCCTAACTACTTCCTGTTTATGGTACGTCGGATAATGTGATTGCGATGACGTCCCAATTGGACTCGCCACCCCAATAGTGCTTCAACCATTGACTGTTGACCTTGAAAGTCTCCAATGGGTTTCTACGTCCCAATTGGATTTATTTGTCCTTTTTCTGTTCTTGTCTTTTGGTGTTCTCATGTTAGGTGAGATTTTTTTGAAAAAATAAGTTGTGAAAAGGTCCGACATGTATATGTCAACGATTGGACTGTAACAGTCGCCAGTTGGTATTTTTAAATGGTTGCACCAACTCAACCAAGAAAAGGTTTGCACATTGACCTAGTGATGTGACACTATTTGACTGTTCTGTGAAACCGAGATTCGTTAGGGTCCGAGAACTTGATTATGCGGAGGGAAGGTGTTAGGCACCCCCCGACATCCGTGTTACCACGGTGACCGTGACTTTTCAATTTAAACCATTATCTAAATGTGTGTGTATATAGATCAATATGCAATTATTTGGAAGTAGTGCTATGCCTCGTTTGCACCTATATACAAAGGGTTTGAATTTTATATAAAATTTTAGTTTTAACAAGATATAGCAGTGATGTTTTGTAAAAGAGGTTTTTCAAACCCTTATGCTCAATAGAAATTGAGGCCTTTGATACTTTCATTTTATTATGTGTTCGGCTTAGTTGCTTTTATTTTCGAGATGCGAAGCATCTTCGAGAAAATAAGATAAAAGCGAAGGCGAATTCCTTGTCAGGCATGAGAGTCGATCTAAGGACATACAAACACCGTAAATAATTTACAAGCCGTATACAATTTGAAAATATCCATCACGGGAGGCAGAATCTAGATTGATGAGAGATCGAATCTGTGATCACATGATTCCTAGGCTCACATGATGTAGCAATTTGTATGAAAAGTAAATAGCTATATATATATATATATATATATGAACGATCAACCAAATCTCAAGTAAACTCAAAAGGGACGAAATGTAAATAAAGCAGTAAAAGGCCACGAACTAAACTCCAAGCCTGACAAAAATGTAAATAAATAAGTAAAAGGCCACGAAGTAAACTCCAGGCCAGACAAGAATGTATATATATATATATATATATATATATATATATATATATATATATATACATATAAGCAGTAAATGCTCCGGATATAAATCTAGGCTCAATCAAACAGAGTTTGATGACAGGATATATATATATATATATATTATTGAGTTATCTCGATTGAACCTGAATATACTATTCTGAGTGTTTATTGCTTATATATATATATATATATATATATATATATAAGTATTTACATATATATAAAAGCATTAAACCACGGACCGACGGCCCGGGCATACACACACACGCGACTCTCAACGTGAATAATAGTGTGTGCAAGAAGTGAGGAAAAGGATTTAAGTAATATACGAAGGCTTACAATGGACAGCCAAAGAAGACTTCAATAGATTTAAATGGGTGAACACTCGATTTCCATCGGTAAAAAGTAGCCAAATATAAGCTCACAAGTGTTTGAAATGAGAAAGCACTCAATTTATAGTGTGTACAGAGCAAATTGGACAGGGCTTTCTTGCCTTTTTTCTCTTGAAAATGGCTGCCCCAAGCCCTCTATTTATAGATGCAACAGACCCGGGGTACCCCGGGCTCTGTGGGCCCCACCGTCTCGAAGTACGTGCACTCGTGCAACTTGTTGTCCGCTCGAACCTTCAAAACTTCAATCCGGGGATCCGATCGAGGTGTATAAGACCTTTTATGGCATGCTGTTGTCGAGAGATACACAATGACATGGGATATGAGGTTTTACGAAGTCAAGAAGATGGGTCCATGCCCACGACTTCAGGCTTCAAATTCTGTCCGGTGTACTATCTTGTGTATTAGTCACTCGGGATTGGAGGTATTGTTCTTGTAGGACATTTCTGTGTAGCATGTATGTTAAAATCTTAAGACGGCATAAATGTGGGATCGAAGTGGCAAAATGACAATTTTGCCCCTCACCGGGGTTATCTCCGGTTCTGGGCTAATTTAGTAGTCATTGCTCAGGGTTATCTCTGAGATTGGGCTGCTGCAAGTGCTGATTGTCCTTAGGGTTGTCTTTGAGGTGTGCCTTTCCTCCCGGGGTTATCTCCGGGTTTGAAACTAAGTGCCTCCGGGCTATCACCGAGTTGTTGAAGCTGATCGCAGGGATTTGAAACAAGCATTTCTGGGGTTATCTCCGAAATTGCAATTGCATGCCTTGGGGTTGTCTCCGAGGTTTGAACTGTATCTCCCAGGGTTGTCTCCAAGATTGGAACTGAAGATCTTGGGGTTGTCTCTAAGATGGAACTGAAACTCTCGGGGTTGTCTCCGGGGTTTGAACTGTATCCCTCGGGGTTGTCTCCGGGATTGGGACTGAAGATCTCAGGGTTGTCTCCTAGATGGAACTTAAACTCCCTGGGTTATCTCCGGGACTAGACTGAATATCTCGGGGTTATCTCCGAGATGGAAAACTGAGTATCCCGGGGTTATCTCCGGGATTGAGCTGAATTGACTTCCTGGGTTATATCTAGAAGACGACTTTGATCTCCTGCAAGGTTAGTAACAGGAATGCAAAAAAAATTCGAGTGTCTACACATAGTAGTACTAGCAACATTGATACAACTTTCCCCATCAATCACCACACAACATATCTTCCCACTAACAATACACCTAGCC
The DNA here is from genome assembly GCA_020205605.1 of Panax ginseng. Taxonomy (NCBI): domain Eukaryota; kingdom Viridiplantae; phylum Streptophyta; class Magnoliopsida; order Apiales; family Araliaceae; genus Panax; species Panax ginseng. The sequence goes on along the minus strand of CM035141.1, from coordinate 12,063,697 downwards.
TGGTGTGAAAGAGATTTTCTCTTTGTTCCATGTTATTGTCCTACACTTGTGTGCTAAGAGATCTTCTAGTAATCGACGTTATGCCATGGATAACAAACTCCTTTTCATCTGTCTCCTCCAATGGCGCCATAGAATCGGCATCATTATCCTTATCCTCACTAATTATATTTCCATAGAATGCATCCTTAATGGCTTCCATCTCGAACTTGGAATCCCCCTTTGGAACATCCTTTGAAGATGTCTCTTTTATGTTAGACATATTGGCTACAAAACAAGGGTTAGTAGATAATTTTTTCCTCACCACTCCCTTACGTGTTTCAATCAATAATGAATCACTCGTGTATCACTCAACTGGCTTTTACCGTCTAATGATCCCACCACTCTTGCCTTTTTCCTCTCAAGTATTCCCTCTTATAGGTTCTCTTTGATTTCACCAAAAAAGAATCACAGTTTCCTATTTTAGTTCAACAAGAACTTATCAAGAGAAAATTAACAAGATATGAGTCTCCTATTATCAATTGATAGACTCCACGGCACGCTTGCATAAGGTGGTCATCGCCCAGATCATTTCTAGCAGAGTTGTATTACCGCAACTCTTCGCTTATATTGAAATGAGAAACTTAGTAAAAAATATAGTGTAATGAATTATGCGTTGAATGGAACCTCGACCCTTTGTCTATATTTGTTGGGTAAATTCTAGTTACGCACAACACGTAAGTATACGTGGTCAACAAGTAATAAAGAGTAAGAAAAGTATCGTTCCCACGGAGAATTAACTAATAAAGTTCACCAAGCATTAACTCATAACCATCTCAGTCTTATTTAAACGAATGATATTATATTTTATATTTAAACTATTAAATTAAATAAACCTAACTATTTCTAGAGTGAGACTAGATAATGAAGACCTGAGATTACAATTTCATCTATTGACTCATTCAAATCCATACACTTCATGCTAAACCAAACTAATTGTATCAGTTTGTTAGTCGAGAACACTAAAGTAAAGTATACCCATCTTTTAATGTACCATACCCATATTACATATAATCCACAATTGATAGAATACACATGAACACCCACATTACCTAAATCACTATATGTCTATGTGATTTACATATAATTAGGGTTTAAGCCCAAATTCTTAATTGACTACGAATGGTGCTTCGGTATATGTCTATCATAAGCACAAATCATACATCCCATCACAATGTAGAACATACAAACACAAGCTATCAAGATCAGATCTAAACCCATACTTCATCTTCTCAAGTTCATATGGGTTATCACGATAATTGATGGCCAATCAACTAAGCAAATAAGCATAAATCTTAATAGACAATCTCATAGCAATCAATAAGGTTAACAATGAAGTATATCATATTAAACTAAGCAATAGAATCCATTGCAATCCCAAAATAAAGTTTAACTCATCATAGAATCAAAATCCATAATCCACAATCGACTATACATTGAGAAATAAAGATAGAAGTAAAGAGAAGTTAGGGAATTAGGAATGCAAATCAGATATTCTCCTCTTGCTCCAATTCTGAATTTCATATGCTCTTCAATTGCTTCAATCTTCAACTCTAATCTAATCTAGGGTTCCAATCTAATATAAAAAGAAAGAGAAGAAAAGAAAACAATAGTATCTTTAGCCCCCAAGGGGTGGAATGTCTTACATAATGAAAATACGTCTAATATATAAGCCCTAATTGAATCCTCCTCTCCATTACGCTTCAATTGCACTTTTTAATGAAAAGTCAGCTTTGGTCAACACCCGAAGTCGTGCGTCCGCGCAAGAATTGGCCTAAAGTTTAGGTGGCGCTTGCTCAAATGTTAAATCGCATCTTTTTTTCTCTTGTAATTTGTGGCGCGCGAGGGAATGAAATCGCGCGCCCGCGAGGTTGATTTTCTGCTGCAGTGTGCTCTGGTAAAATGGCCATAACTTTTGATCGGGGGAAGAGTTCTGAGGGGCTTGCCACCTATCAAATCGAAGATATAGATGAGCTCTACAACTTTCATTCTTTGATGATTGAGAAATTATGGACGGATGAAGGTTGAAATTGGGCTGGAAGGACTGCTATGAAAATGGCTAACCAAAAGCAGCCAAAGTTTGGCGTCAGATTGGTACAAAGATCATAACTCTTGCATCGAACTTCGATTAGAGCGATTCAAGATGTTCGGAAAGCTCTGAAGATGCTCTACAATGTAAGCTAAGTTTCAAACCAAGAACATGAAGTAAACATGAAAGCCCAAATGATGTCCGGATTGCTTTTCTTTGCATTTTCCTTGCTTTTCCTTACCAATAATTGCTCTCTCATAGCTCCCAAACATAATATCTACAAAATAAACACAAAATGCATGAAAAGTAACTAAGAAACATAAATATAAGCAACTAATTCAAGTAAAAGATATAGGATAAGTAGGTATAAAAATCCACTTATCAAATACCCCCAAACTTAATGAATTGCTTGTGTCCCAAGTAACAATATAATGCAATCTACATCTTATATGCAAGCTACGCTACTATGACAATGAATCCCCGATTTTCGACCATGTTATGAATTCCAATAAGATATGCCTCGGAGAAATATCAAGATTCAAGAACAAAGCATCAAACTAAGCTAAAGGCATAATGACATACAATCGGATAATCTAACTCGCTATAAAGAAAGATGTGTGTGTGTGATGTGTTCACAGATAAGCTTGACAAAGATGAAGATACCACATGCTAAATTGCTTAAGGCAGAAAATTGAAGTTTAAATCAAGAACTGCATATACAAATGAAACATCAACTACTCCAACACATCAGTACAAACTAAGGTTTAGCAAAGGGTTTATTCTGCTTTATTTTTACTCACGGGACGATTTTCGCACTTTTTCGCAGTGTTTATTGATTTATTTTATTTTATTTATTTTATATATATATATATATTTCCCATGACTGTGCAATGTCTCATTCCATTAGGCTAACAGTGCTACCCCTTAGCGAGCTTTCAACCAACGACTCCCAGACCATTAAGACCTTAGGGCACTAGGTGTAGAGACAATCCCCTCGGGCGTACTTACTCAAGTAACAAAGGCCCCGAAACAAGACTAGCCACGGTAATTATTCAAAATTTTTTTTTTTTTTTTTTATAAAGCAAGCATACCCATGCGTTCCCAAAACTTGAGTTTAAGTGTCTTCATAGTCATTACTCACTTCCTACACAATTCTATCATTAAAAACAACATTTTCCTCTCAGCAGACAAGCATGCTAATCTTAACCAACAAGCAAATAGGAACATTGTCGTGCTACCTAGTAACATCTAAACAGCAAGCATGAATTATATCTTGTATAAAATTATAACTAAGCTCAAGATATCCACTAAATTCAAAAATCTATCAAATTTCTATGTCATCATTGGCCAAATTAGAATTCAACTAACTAAAAGCTTGGGATTATGCAATGTTATGCAACTAAAACACATACTAAGTAAACAAGACAAAAGAAAACTAAAAAAAAAAATCATACTAAAATACCCCTACTATGCAACTTAAACATGCAATCAACTATATATGCAACTATAACTATATGCAACAACTACTCACTACAACCCAATACCCCCAAACTTAAAATAAACAATGCCCTCATTGTAATTAAAAGTGAAAGAATACTCCCCTAAGTGGCAATGTCATCTCGTTCAGCCTCCTCATGATCCGATGGTATATCGGCGATGGCTAAGTTTGAGATATTCTATAGTTGGAGGCTTGAGTGTGGGCTTCTAAGCTGTCCAGAATGCTTGAGTAGAAATTCTAAAAATTTAGCATTTTTTACGTGGTGGTGAGCTATAGTGGCGTGGCATGTGGTGTTTGGCTTGTAGTAGGCGCAGTAGCATGTGACGATACTATCTCTGGCGACTTGGTTTTTTGACTTATGTGTGATCTAAATGCTTATACCAATTGGATTGAACACGAGAGGAGAAACAATAAAACTATTATTAAGACTTACCACTATCTAACATCTACTAAATATGGAAATGTAAAAAAAAATTAAACAAGGAGGAGAAAGATTGGATGGGGTGCCTCCCATCGAGGCGCTTTCGGTTTATAGTCAGATTATTTGGACTCTTTTCTTGACACCGCTATCCAATTCCTCTACGATAAGCTAAGAACCCTCCATCCATTAGAAGCGCATATGTGCGTGGTAGGTTCCCCATCTTTGTGTGTCGTGAATTGAAACAACTGGCATATTTCACATACATGATGCCCCCCATTTCTATTGCATAGCAGTGCTCCTCCGTTGTGTCTGTGAATAGATTTTTGCATTGAGGCATGCCAGATACAACATGATTTCTCTTCTTCTATTATCTCTTCCTCGGCCCACCATGGTTTGTAAGAGGCCTCATAATCGCAGAAATTCTTGCTTTGGATGTGACTACCGAGGGACATGGGTGTGCAAATTTTCTTTGAATTTTTCAACTCTATCGAGAAGGCACTTGGGGTATTATACAAGTCGACTCATGATCTTCATTTTCCATACCCCAGTTGTCTCCTCAATGTCCACTCCTTTCGGTTCATTTAGTGGCATGAACACCTCTGGCTCTCCATCGGTTTCATCGTCCATGTCATAACACCAATTTTTTTGAGGCGATTGTTGAGGCTTGAGTATTTGATCCATTTGATTCTGCAGATTCGAATTGACCTCCTTGCTCAATCATCTTCTCCTCGAGTTGATGCTACAAACTTGAACCACAAATCCTCCACTCTTGAATTATCTTGTTCGGTTTCAAAATCCATGTATTGAGGACCATTCATTGAGGAGTTAATGAGTTGTTCCATCATTTGTTAAGATTTTGGCTTGATAACTCGACTCATCATCATCTCGTCATGATGCGCTATATGCTTTTTGACATGAATTCCTTCAACCTTGAATTTTCCTCTTGTTGCGTTGAAGGTGGATATGAGAAATCGATGGATGTGTTGGACTTGGGATGCGATATTGGTTGGGATAGTTATAACTCCATTCATAATCTGGGTGATACCCCCAACCTTGTTGATAATCGGGATAAACATCGTTGTTGAAGTAATCACCCCAAATTTGCACTTGTCCAACCTTGATGTTGCCGCGATAACTTCGGATGCTCGCCTTGACCACGGTATTCACATGTAACTACTATCTCTCGAGTGCGTTGGGTTTTGCAAGAATATCAACCTCTCAGAAAGTGTTGCAATTTGTCTTTGACAATGTAGAAAATACATTGAGTCCCTCGATTGCTTCGTGTCCCTTGGTTGAATCATATTTGCATAAGGCCATTGATAAGCAAAAGTCACCCATGGTACGAAAAAGAGAAATATAAGAAGATAATTAAAACAACAAAAAAAATGTTTAAATTAAAACTAATTTGATTGAAATTAATGTTGGCCAAAATTATTAGAATAATTCCCCGGCAACGGTGCCAAAAACTTGTTGGGTAAATTCTAGTTACGCACAACACGCAAGTATACGTGGTCAACAAGTAATAAAGAGTAAGAAAAGTATCGTTCCCACGGAGAATTAACTAATAAAGTTCACCAAGCATTAACCCATAACCATCTCTAGGTCTTATTTAAAGCGAATGATATTATATTTTATATTTAAACTATTAAATTAAATAAACCTAACTATTTCTAGAGTGAGACTAGATAATGAAGACACGAGATTACAATTTCATCTATTGACTCATTCAAATCCATACACTTCATGTTAAAGCCAAACTAATTGTGCGGTTTGTTAGTCGAGAACACTAAGTAAAGTATATAGCCATCTCTCAATGTACCATACCCATATCACATATAATCCACAATTGATAGAATACACATGAACACCCACATTACCTAAACCACTATATGTCTATGTGATTTACAAATAATTAGGGTTTAAGCCCAAATTCTCAATTGACTACTGAATGGTGCTTCTCTATATATGTCTATCCTAAGCACAAATCATACATTCCATAACAATATAGAACATACAATCACAAACTATCAAGTTCAAATCTAAACCCATACTTCGTCTTTCAAGTTCATATGGGTTATCACAGTAATTGATGGCCAATCAACTAAGGAAATAAGCATGAATCTTAATAGACAATCCCATAGCAATCAATAAAGTTAACAATAAAGTATATCAAATTAAACTAAGCAATAGATTCCATTGCAATCCCAAAATAGAGTTTAACTCATCATATAATCAAAATCCATAATCCATAATTGATTATACATTGAGAAATAAAGATAGAAGTAAAGAGAAGTTAGGGAATTAGGAATGCAAATCTCGAGATTCTCTCTTGCTCCAATTCGAATTTCCTATGCTCTTCAATTGCTTCAATCTTCAACTCTAATCTAATCTAGGGTTCTAATCTAATCTAAAAAAGAAAGAAGAAGAAAAGAAAATAATAATAGCTTTAGCCCCAAGGGTGGTGGAATGTCTTTACATAATGAAAATACGTCTAATATATAAGCCCTAATTGAATCCCCCTCTCCGTTACGCTTCAATTGCAATGTTTAATGAAAAGTCAGCTTTGGTCAACACCCGAAGTCGCGCGTCCGCGCAAGAATTGGCCTAAAGTTGGGCGCGGCCGCGCTCAAATGTTAAATCGCGTCTTTTTGCTCCTGAAATTCGCCCGGCCGCGTAGGAAATTGCGCCCGCAAGGTTGATTTTCTGCTGCAGTGTGCTCTGGTAAAATGGCCATAACTTTTGATCCGGGAAGAGTTACGGGCCTGCCACCTATCAAATCGAAGATATCGACGAGCTCTACAACTTTCATTCTTTGATGATTGAGAAATTCTGGACGGATGAAGGTTGAAATTGGGCTGGAAGGGACTGCTATGAAAATGGCTAACCAAAACAAAGAAAGTTTGACGTCGTTGGTACAAAGATCATAACTCTTGCATCCGAACTCCGATTAGAACGATTCAAGATGTTCTGAAAAGCTACGAAGACGCTCTACAATGTAAGCTAAGTTCCAAACCAAGAACATGAAGTAAACATGAAAGCCCAAATGATGTCCGGATTGCTTTTCTTTGCATTTTCCTTGCTTTTCCTTACCAATAGTCGCTCACACCGCAGCTCCCAAACATAATAACCTACAAAATGAACACAAAATGCATGAAAAGTAACTAAGACACATAAATATAAGCAACTAATTCAAGTAAAAGATACCGGATAAGTATATAAAATCCACTTATCAAATACCCCCAAACTTAAACTGTTGTTTGTCCCCAAGCAACACAATATAATGCAATCTACATGCTATGCAAGCTACGCTACTATGACAATGAATCCCCGATTTTTCCACCATGTTAAGAATTCCAATAAGATATGCCTCAGAGAAATATCAAGATCCAAGAACAAAGCATCAAACTAAGCTAAAGGCATAATGACATACAATCAGATAATCCTAACCCGCTATAAAGATGTTGTGTGTGTGTGTGTGATGTGTTCACAGATAAGCTTGACAAAGGTGAAGATACCACATGCTAAATTGCTTAAGACAGAAAATTGAAGTTTAAATCAAGAAATCTGCATATACTAATGAGACATCAACTACTCCAACACATCAATACAAACTAAGGTTCAACAATGGGTTTATTCGCTTTTTTTTTACTCACGACGAGGCGATTTTTTGCACTTTCCTGTTTATTGTTTATTGATTTATTTTATTTTTTTATATATATATATATATTTCCATGATCATGCAATGTCTCATTCCATTAGGCTAATAATGCTACTACCCTTAGCGAGCTTTCAACCAACGACTCCTGCACCATTAAGACCTTAGGCGCTAGTGTAGAGACAATCCAGCGCATTTACTCAAGTAACAAAGGCCCCAAACAAGACTAGCCTACTTTGTAATTATTCAATTTTTTTTTTTTTTTTTTTTTATAAAGCAAGCATACCCATGTGTTCCCAAAACTCGAGTTTAAGTGTCTTCATAGTCATTACTCACTTCCTACACAATTCTATCATTAAAAACAACATTTTCCTCTCAGCAGACAAGCATGCTAATCTTAACCAACAAGCAATAGGAACATTGTCGTGCTACCTAGTAACATCTAAACAGCAAGCATGAATTATATCATGTATAAAATTATAACTAAGCTCAAGATATCCACTAAATTCAAAAATCTATCAAATTTCTATGTCATCATTGGCCAAATTAGAATTCAACTAACTAAAAGCCTGGGATTATGCAATGTTATGCAACTAAACACATACTAAGTAAACAAGACAAAAGAAAACTAAAAAAAAAAATCATACTAAAATACCCCTACTATGCACTTTAAACATGCAATCAAACTATATGCAACTAACTATATGCAACAACTACTCACTACAACCCAATACCCCCAAACTTAAAATAAACAATGCCCTCATTGTAATTAAAAGTGAAAGAATACTCCCCTAAGTGGCAATGTCATCTCGTCGCTTCGCCTCATGATCCGATGGTATATCAAAGCGATGGCTAAGTTTGAGATATTCTATAGTTGGAGACCGAGTGTGGGCTTCTAATCGTCTCGAATGCTTGAGTTTTAAATTTAAAAATTTAGCATTTTTTTTTTTTCGCGGATCGAGCTATGCGCTGCATCACCTTGGTGTTTGGTTTTAGTTATGCCATGCCACACACAGACTTCTCGTACTCTGGCGCTTTTTTTTTTTTTGACTGATTGTTTGATCCTAAATGCTTATACCAATTGGATTGAACCTGAGAGGAGAAACAATAAAACTATTATTAAGACTTACCACTATCTAACATCTACTAAATATGGAAATGTAAAAAAGAATTAAACAAGGAGGGAGAAAGATTGGATGGGGTGCCTCCCATCGAGCGCTCGGTTTATAGTCCGTTAGCTGGACTCTTTTCTTGACACCGCTATCCAATTCCTCTACGATAAGCTAGGAACCCTCCATCCATTAGAATCGCAATGTGTGAGGTAGGTTCCCCATCATGAGGTTCGTGAATTGAAACAACCTAGCATATTTCCGTACATGATGCCCCCATTTCTATTGCATAGCAAGTGCTCCTTCCGTCAGTGTTCTGTGTGAATAGATTTTTGCATTGAGGCATGATGAAGATACAACATGATTTCTTCTTCTATTATCTCTTCCTCACCCCACCATGGTTTGTAAGAGGCCTCATAATCGCAGTAAATTTTGCTTTGGATGTGACTACCAAGGGACATGGGTGTGCAAATTTCACTAAATTTTTCAACTCTAATCGAGAAGGCACTTGGGGTATTATACAAGTCACTCATGATCTTCATTTTCCATACCCCAGCTTGTCTCCTCAATGTCCACTCCTTTCATTCATTCAGTGGCATGAACACCTCGGCTCTCCATCAATTTCATCGTCCATGTCATAACACCAATTGTTTTGAGGGCGATTGTTCAAGGCTTCAAGTATTTGATCCATTTGATTCTCAGATTCGAATTGACCTCCCTTGCTCAATCATCTTCTCCTCGCTTGATGCTACAAACTTGAACCACAAATCCTCCACTCTTGAATTATCTTGTTCGGGTTTCAAAATCCATGTATCGAGGACCATTCATCGAGGAGTTAATGAGTTGTTCCATCTGCTTGTTAAGATTTTGGCTTGATAACTCCCGACTCATCATCATCTCTCTTCATGGTCTCGCTATGCTTTTTGACATGAATTCCTTCAACCTTGAATTTTCCTCTTGTTGCGTTGAAGGTGGATATGAGAAACTGATGGATGTGTTGGACTTGGGATGCGTGATTGGTTGGGATAGTTATAACTCCATTCATAATCTGGGTGATACCCCAACCTTGTTGATAATCGGGATAAACATCGTTGTTGAAGTAATCACCCCAAACCGCACTTGTCCAACCTTGATGTTGCAATCGATAACTCTGATGCTCGCCAAAGACAAGATTCACATGTAACTACTATCTCTCGAAAAGGTCAATGCAAGAATATCCAACCTCTCCAAAAGTGTTGCAATTTGTGCCGACAATGTAGAAAATACATCGAGTCCCTCGCTCTTGTGTCCCTTGGTTGAATCATATTTGCATAAGGCCATTGATAAAAAAAGTCACCCATGGTATTTAAAAAAAGAGAGAAATATAAGAAGATAATTAAAAAAAAAAAAAAAATGTTTAAATTAAGACTAATTTGATTGAAATTAATGTTGGCAAAAATTTATTAAGTTAATTCCCAAGAACTCACGCCAAAAACTTGTTGGGTAAATTCTAGTTACGCACAACACGCAAGTATACGTGGTCAACAAGTAATAAAGAGTAAGTAAAGTATCGTTCCCACTTGAGAATTAACTAATAAAGTTCACCAAGCATTAACCCATAACCATCTCAAATTTTATTTAAACGAATGATATTATATTTTATATTTAAACTATTAAATTAAATAAACCTAACTATTTCTAGAGTGAGACTAGATAATGAAGACCGAGATTACAATTTCATCTATCGACTCATTCAAATCCATACACTTCATGTTAAGCCAAACTAATTGTATACGGATTGTTAATCGAGAACACTAAAGTAAAGTATAGCCATCTCTCAATGTACCATACCCATATCACATATAATCCACAATTGATAGAATACACATGAACACCCACATTACCTAAACCACTATATGTCTATGTGATTTACAAATAATTAGGGTTTAAGCCCAAGTTCTCAATCGACTACTTAATGGTGCTTCGAGATATGTCTATCCTAAGCACTTAATCATACATTCCATCACCATGTAGAATATACAAACACAAGCTATCAAGATCAAATCTAAACCCATACTTCATCTTTCAAGTTCATATGGGTTATCACAAGAATTGATGGCCAATCAACTAAGCAAATAAGCATGAATCTTAATAGACAATCCCATAGCAATCAATAAGGTTAACAATGAAGTATATCGATTAAACTAAGCAATAGAATCCATTGCAATCCCAAAATAAAGTTTAACTCATCATAGAATCAAAATCCATAATCCACAATTGATTATACATTGAGAAATAAAGATAGAAGTAAAGAGAAGTTAGGGAATTAGGAATGCAAATCGAGATTCTCCTCTTGCTCCAATTCTCAATTTCCTATGCTCTTCAATTGCTTCAATCTTCAACTCTAATCTAATCTAGGTTCTAATCTAATCTAAAAAAAAGAGAAGAAAAGAAAAAACAATAGTAGCTTTAGCTCCCCAAGGGGTGGAAATCCTTTACATAATGAAAAATACGTCTAATATATAAGCCCTAATTGAACCCCCCTCTCCGCTACGCTTCAATTGCAATCGCTTAATGAAAAGTCACTTTGGTCAACACTCAAGTCGCGCCGCCGCAAGAATTGGCCTAAAGTTTGACGCTACCCGCACGCAAATATTAAATCGCATCTTTTTGTTATCAGAATTCACAACGTCACAGAGGGAAATCGCACGTACCATGAGGTTGATTTTTCGTTGCAAAGTGTGCTCGTAAAATGGCCATAACTTTTGATCCGGAAGAGTTACGGGGGCCTCGCCACCTATCAAATCGAAGATATCGACGAGCTCTACAACTTTCATTCTTTGATGATTGAGAAATTTGGACGGATGAAGGTTGAAATTGGGCTGGAAGGACTGCTATGAAAATGGCTAACCAAAAACAATAAAAAGTTTGACGTCTGCTGGTACAAAGATCATAACTCTTGCATCCGAACTCCGATTAGAATGATTCAAGATGTTCTCAAAAGCTACGAAGACGCTTCTACAATGTAAGCTAAGTTCCAAACCAAGAACATGAAGTAATAAACATGAAAGCCCAAATGATGTCCGGATTGCTTTTCTTTGCATTTTCCTTGCTTTTCCTTACCAATAGTCGCCACACCGCTCCCAAACGATAACCTACAAAATGAACACAAAATGCATGAAAAGTAACTAAGACACATAAATATAAGCAACTAATTCAAGTAAAGATACCGGATAAGTACGTTTGGACTTTCAAATGCACTGAACAATTTTTGGTGTGTTGCGTATGAGCTTCAAACACTGTGTTTAAACGTTTGTGAATTAAATAAGTTGTGTTTGAAATAAACTGCTTATAGATGCATGAATCATTTTTGGTGCATTGCATTTAGAGCATTTGCAGGGGCGGACCTACAGCAGGGCAGGGGGGCACCTGACCCCGCTGAATTTTCAAGGGGTCAGGGGCATATTATAAAAAAAATTAAGAGGGTTTAAAGTGAAATTTCGTATGTATACTTAAAAAACTAAAGCACCAATCCTCAATTCCCCACTAGCGCAACTTTTCTATTCACTTATTTGGCAACAGAGAGTGAGACTCAGAGTTAGAGACTCAGAGGGTAAGTAAGTAACAAAGCAAAAGCCAAGTAGCCAACAACGTCAGTGCAAATCTCAACAGAGCAAGCGATCACTCACCAATCACGATCCGGATCTAAAAATTCCAAAGTATATTTTAATTTTAGTTTTTTATTTCACAAATTTAACAATTGCTTTAGGAATTTTTGTAATTGTTTATGGATTTTTCTTGTTTATACTTTTATAAAATTATGATTTTTTACTTCTTAAAGCAACACTACAACAATGAAGAGAACTCCATCAAATAAAAATTCTTCAAGTATATTGTTCTAATCTATTTTTACATTCTTTAAATTTTATAATGTTACTTGTTAGTGGTTTAATTGAGATCGTTTATTGTTGGTGCTAACTGCTAATTACACTTGACTATTCATATTGTATATTGATTTGTTTTGATGTTGAATTAGTTTTTAAATATTTATTGATTGTCAGGCATGGACATACGTAATTGGGTTACAACAACTAAACATACAAAATTTGAATCTATTCATGAAAATGTCCAAGCCAAAGGGACTAGTAACGAACATGTCACTGCTGATATTCACCAAGAAACTCACCCGCAAAGTGTTAACCCCCAAACCCAAGTATTAAAATCTTTTGCCCAAAATATCTACTTCCAAACCCATACACCGGTATCTCCTTCCCTTAATATTGAGGGGGATCCTAGTAAAAGACCACCAATAAGTTCTTATCCTGCTAGTAAAAGAGAGAATTTTTGAAGAAATTATTTACTTAGGGGCCCGACTCAACCAATATCTCACAAATTTCCAGATACACTAATAGTGGAATTGCTCGTAAATTCAATAAGAATTGGTACAAAAAATATCAAAGTTAGTTGGAATATAGTTTGAGTGAAGATGCTCTATTTTGTTTGTGTTGTTACCTATTTAAAATTGATCATGATAACCAAGGTGGTGGGGATGCATTTGTTGGCGAAGGATTTAGAAATTTGAAGAAGATGGACAGATTGGAAATACATGTTGGAGATCATGGTAGTGTTCATCGTAAATGTGAACATGCTTGTCGTGATATATTGAATCAACCTCAAAACAGATATCAATCTTGCTAACATAACTGAGCAACAAATGATCGATTACCATCTTCGATTGCTCGCATCAGTTAAATGTGTTAGGTTTCTTTTAAAAGAAGGATTTCCTTTTCGTGGTCACGATGAGTTAGAGGGTTCAAGAAAATGAGAGCTATTTATTTCTCAGCTAGAGTTTCTTTCGGAAAACACTGATGATGTGCGTAAAGTTGTCCTAAAAAATGCTTCAGAGAATCATAAATTGATTGCACACTCCATCCAAAAAGATATTTGTAGAGCCGCTGCATTTTTGACTACGCAAGCTATCATTAAAGAAATTGGAGATGGGTTTTTTTCTTTGTTGGTTGATGAGGCTCGTGATACATCAATCAAAGAACAAATGGAAGTGGTTTTACGATATGTGGACATGTATGGTTGTATAATTGAGTGATTTCTTGCCATTATTCATGTTCCTAAAACTTTTGTTTTGACACTAAAAGCTGCTATTGATCAACTTTTTTCTAAACATGGACTGAGCATATCACATGTGCGTGGCCAAGGTTATGATGGAGCTAGCAATATGTCAGGGAAGTTTAAAGGGCTTAAGAGTTTAATATTATCTGAAAATCCATGTGCTTTCTATATTCATTATTTTGCACATCAGCTTTAGTTGACACTTGTTGCAGTTGCTAAGAAACATAAGTCATTATGTTCTTTCTTTGCTTATCTTGGATTGTTAAAAATGTTGTTGGGGCTTCTTGCAAACGAAAAGAAATTCTCTGATTGAAGCAATTTCAAAAAGTAGCTGAAGGAGTTGCTAGTGGCGAAATCAAGAGTGGACGAGGTTTGAATCAAGAAACAACAATAAAACGACTTGGAGAAACACGTTGGAGTTCACATTTTAAAACAATTTTGAGTGTTATTACCTTGTTTTCTCCAATAATGGATGTGCTCGAGTTTGTAGCAGATGATGTCGAAGGGGAGAAAAGTACAGAAGCTAGTACACTTTTAAAATTCATGCATGATTTTGAGTTTGTGTTCTTGTTACACTTATTGCAAGGAGTAATGGGAATTACAAATGACTTATCACAAGCCTTATAGAGGAAAGATCAAGACATCATAAACGCAATAGCTCTAGTCAATGTAACCAAGCAACAATTACAATGCATGAGAGAAAACTGGGATGATTTGTTAACGGAAACTTGTGAATTTTGTGCATTGCATAACATAGTTGTCACGAGGATGGAGGATATTTTTGTGTTTCCAGGAAGACCACGACACAATATTGAATAAATCACAAACCTTCATCGCTTTAGGGTTCAATTATTTTTCACTGTGATTAATAGTCAACTTGGGGAGTTGAATGGCCGTTTTGATAACACAAATACATAGTTACTTTCAAGTATAACATGTCTTGACCCACGTGACTCTTTCTCGGCATTTGATAATAAAAATTAATTTAATTTGTGAAACTTTACCCTTCAAAATTTGATGATATGGAACTTTTGGCATTTGATGGTCAACTCCAAAATTATATTGTGGATATGAGAAACGATCCCAATTTTCGAGTATAAAAGGAATTGGTGAAATTGGCTCAAATGTTGGTTCAGAAAATAAAGGATGATGTGTATCCCCAAGTCTATTTGTTGTTGAAATTGGTTCTACTTTTGCCCGTTGCTACTACAACTGTTGAAATGACATTTCAGCCATGAATATCGTAAAGAATGAACTCCGTAACCAAATCGGAGATGAATGGATGTTTAGTAACATACATTGAGCGTGATATTTTTGTAACAATTAAAAATGAGGCTATCATGCAACAATTTCAAGCAATGAAACCTCGAAAAATGTTATTGTAAATAATATTTGAGGATTGTTTAGTTTTGTAAGTTATTTTATGAAATTTTTATTCGTAAGAATTTTTTTTTAGAGTTTGATTTCACTGAACTATCAGGCTGGATCCGCCCCTGAACATTTGATGTGAGTTAAAAGGCTGCGCTTGAAATAAGCTTCTTATCTCATTAATATGTCCAAGCGTTATGTAACTAAACATACACATAGTAAATGCAATTCGATAGAGCATCTAAACACACTCCATTCAGCATTGGTGACACTTGCACCTGATTACCTGAGTAGCATCAGAAAGTGCAACATCTATCAGCAATAAACTATATTTAGGAACTTACTAGATTCAACTTTTAAACTAAATCCGGGTTTGAGATACAATTTCCTGCATATTGGAACATTATCTGCTTTCAAAGTCCAAACAATACATGTTTGCAAATACAACTTCCAGCATATTATTATTATTATTATTATTAAAAGAAGGTAGACATCCCCGATGGCACATGCTATAATCCCCCACTTGTCGTCTGGCCTCTTGGCAGTCGATATTTAAAAAAATTAAGACCAAAATATTAATGGTTCTAAAAAGGAGTCTCTTTTTGCAAAGTTGACATGGTAAATTGCTATCTGATTGGGGGTTGCAATCTTAGCAATTTAAAATACTCTTTTCTTGAAAGGGAAAAATATTAGGAAAAAAAAAGCAAATTAAAATAATTGAGTGCAAAATTAATGCCTTGTAATATCATCATGTAAAAAAGGGAACCCCTACTCATACAGCAAACAGTCAACAGAATATTGAGAAAGACAAAATTATCAACAATGGTCTATGCATCTCCCCAGCACTAATGTAAAATCTACCACTTCTAGCTTCATCAAAATGAAGTTGACACTTGTGCCCTTTTCACCTACCCAAAAATATCTTCTGATCATTTTAGCCAACTTCATTTACTGAAATTCTTGGAGTCAACAGCGTAATAAGACAACGCCCAAGCATTGTGTGAAGTTCAGGATCAACACTACCTTGCATAAAGAAGCCAAAAACTGCTTCCACCAACCTGTTTGCATGATATTAGGTATGCCCAAGTGGATGCAGAAAACTTCCAGCAAATTGGTTTTTATTTAGAAAATAAAAAAGAAGCAAAAAATAAACCACGTATAGACAATTAATCTGGAAACAGAGAACAAGGATGTCCATCTCTCGTGAGAGTGTGCATAACCAAATTGCAAAACAAGATCACTAATTTCTGGCAATATAATTTTCTTCAATTTCAATAATAGGGTGCATAACACAAGCAAAACGTAGCATTGACACATCCACATAGCAAATTACAATTACATACATAAATAAGCAACATTTACATTTGCATGGACCTCGACAAACAATATCCCAACTGTAGGATATTCAGGGACGGAGCTATGTGGAGGTTGCAAGGGGCCATGCCCCCCCCCCCCCCACCACAAGATTTTACAAAATTTTAAGTACTAAGGTTCACCTACTTGTTTGATTAATCTGAACTTCTTTTTAGTGGACTTTCATTGCCTTTTTCTGCTAGAAAATTTCAATTATTCTTATTCACAATGAATGAATGGTCTGGTTCAACTCATGTGATTTTTATTTGGGCAATCATGCAATTTCTCTGAGTTGTGGTGATATGGTGGTCCAATTGTCCAAATTAGCATACCTTTTTCACCTATACCTTGTATTTCAATTGTTTCCTCTCTCGACTACTGAATTGTGTATATATATATATATATATATATATATATATATATATATATATATATATATATATATATATATATATGTATGTGCAAAAACAAAATGGAGTTTAAAATTGTTGATATGAGGAGTTATCAATTCGATCTATGTTTGTTTATGTGTTATACTATGTTTTGTAATGGTGGACGAATATATATTTTTTGGCCCCCGAATAATAAATCTTGGCTCCGTCCCTGAGGATATTAGAATCACTATATGAAAAATAACCTTGTATAGATACCAAATGACATTATGTGTTCACAAGCAAGTCCAAAAACTAGACATATATCCACAGGATCAACTGTATTACACTGAACCAGTTTTATTAAATTTTAACCATAGGCTGCAAACACGAGCAGCAGGTAGCATTGCCGCATCCACATAGCATATCACTACTACATATACGAAGAGGCAAGAATTACACTTCCACGAGGCTGGACAAAGGATGTGCCAAATACAGGATTTTACAAGCAATTATACACAATAAGTTTGTATCATTGCATTACAATTTATTTCATAATATCCGCCAGAGAGAATGATATACTCGCAATCCACAAAACATACACACAAAAGCTATTACTCGAGTGAGAGTTAGGATCCACAAACCAAGGGCAGACCCACATTTCTTTTGTAGTAGCAATCTCAGGCACCAAATCAAATCCACCGCATTCAAGAACAGCAAGTTGGGCACCGAATCAACCCATTTTCATTGCACTCCAGGCACCTCTTCAACTGCTCCTCATCCTCATCGAAAACCTTCCTGCTACCATTGCAATTCACACATGGCATAAACCTCACATCCCCACAGGTATCACACACGAACCCAGGTGCCCGAATTGATAAACCTTTAAGAATTTTCCGCAATTCACCAATCTCATTCAAGTGTTTGATAGTATCAGCACCTCCAATATACTTTCCCTTGATAAAAATTTGTGGCAGACTCACATGCTTCTGTCCTAAAACGCTCTGCAACTCTTTCTTATAAGCAGAATCCATGGAAATGTCGCGCTCATCAACATTAATCCTAAACCCTCTTAGTATCATCCTCACAGCATAACAATCCTCGTATGTCCTTCGGATTCCCCTTAGACTCGTGAAATACACAACCGCCCGATCTTCTGTGCAGGGTAACCGAATCGAAATGTCATCTTTCGGGTTTGAAGAAGCCCTAGAATCCGAAGAAATTGATTTTGAGCAGCTTATCGACGATTCTTCGGATAATTTCGAGGGTTTTGGGGATTCAAACAAGCTACGAAGCGTTTTCACATTCCCTTTCACAGAATCAAACGGCGAATTGTAGAGCTTCTTGATTGAGCTGCTGCGTTCCATGGTGGACAGATGATTGGGCTTTTTCGAGAATTCATTGGCGGATGAGTGAATCGTTAACGATCGATTGAAAACCGAGGATTTGTTAGGGTTTTCAGAGAATTCATAAAGATTATCCGGAAACCCAGCCATGTTTCTGTTCCAAACAACAAAATAGCCTCAAATAAATTGAAATTATCAGCTCTCAACAGAATTCCCTTCCTTTTTCTTGAAGATCGAGAAGATCGTCGACGGCGGCTGAGAATCGAGGCCTTTTCCGGAGGGGTTTTGCCGCCTAAAGGAGGCGGAGGCGGTGGCCGCTGGCGCTAGGTGGTTGGTTATTTTGATGAGATGAGGAGCAGATGAAAAGCTTAGATTGAAAGCAATTCACAGAATGAGCGGAGCTTTTTGAAAAGTTTGACGTTGATATTATATATATAAAACGTAAATCTAGAGAGAGATTGAGAGAAAATCTAGAGAGAGAAAATGAATGTTGAGCTTATTTTATAAAGTTGACGTTGCGATTAGATATACGAATATGAGGTAAAATTTTGGAAGCCTACTTTTGAAACTAAATACGCGGTGGCAAATGTTTTTTCTGTTATTTATTTATTTATTATTTTTAAAGACAAAGTTAAGTAACTATAATTATACTTAAGAGTTCTCCTACATGGACCGGATTATTGGACTTGAAAATTAGGCATTTTTAATTATTTTTTTGTTTTTTTGGTGACTTTTAAAAAAATGTATAATACTTATTTCAATTAAAATTTTTATATAATACATAATTTTTTAGTGTAATTTAGATACATATACAAAACAGAGTTATACAGTTTATATTATGTAAAAATTTTAGTTGAAATAAATATTATATATTTTTTTAAAGTCACAAAAAAAGCAAAAAAAAATAAAAAATATTAGGACCGGTCCAATTTTCCGGTCCGTTGGCCCTGTCCGCCAAGACTTTTCTTATACTTAAGAGACAACAACAGTTAAAAACACCTCACCTTTGTGTTATAAAAAAATATTTTAAAAAAAAATAAAAAAGAATTTGGACACAATATGATAGAAAATGTATTTTTCTTATACAAAAGAATACAAAATCACGCTATTTTTATGCGATAATTCACTTAATTATATACAATATGTCTAATATAAGTTAGTATATACTCCCTCTGTCCCAAAATAAAAGTTCTGATGAATTTTTTACGCATATTAAGAAGAGGAATGAAATGACAAAATTAACCATAATAATGTCATTAATTATTTTTAATGTAGGTGAGAGAGTGACTTTATAGCTATTCAATTCAAAATATTCTTTTTCCATACTTATTAAATATGGACAGAGAATTAGAATAAAAAAAGAATGAGATATTTAATGCTACGAGTATAATAGGAAAAAATATGTAAAAATTTAGTTATTAAAGGAAAGTGGACATTTAACATGGGACTACCCAAAATAGTAATAAGAACTTTTATCATGGGATGGACGGAGTAATATTTTATCCCTCCAACTTTATTTGTTTTAATTTATTTTTATAGTTAAATTGACTATATTTAGAATCAAAGTCTATTCTTAAGTTTATTAGATATAGGCGCAAAATTATTATCATAAAAAAAGTATATCCAATATATAAAAGTCAATTTATTTAATTTTAAACTTTTTAATATATTTGTTTAATTATTAATTTTAAAATTAATCAATTTAATTATAAAAAATTAATTATGACAAATAAAATCGAATGAAAAAAGTAATAAAGAGTGATTGAAAGAATAGTTTTGTTGTGGTTTTCAAATATATAATGGAGGGCTATTTTTGGTCACGTTGAGTTGGCTTGCTTTAAATAGTAGGAATGCATTACTGTACGTAATATTAAAATATGGCATGGGACTTAAAATATGGCATGTGACTTGTGAGTTTTGAATATGTCAAGGTGGTTAAGGTACAAGTTGGAGGCTAGAAGCATGAAGCTGATATTTGCCTAAGTTTTGAGCGGATGCGGTTAGTATGAAATTATTTTTTTAGTATTCTATTGATCAATTGACCAACTTACTTCAATACTAATCAATTTCGTTTTAAGCAAGGTATCAATTATTAGTTTAAAAGACATTTATTTTTGCTAATGTGTTTAATTTTGGTGGTTAATGTTGTTAAGCAAAAAAGCTAAGCAGCCACTATGTTGAAAAATTTAGTCATTTTTAAAAAAATGATGATGTGGCATTTTTAAAAATATAAATAAATGTCAACATAGAATTGATTTAGTAATGATAAACAAGTCTTTTATCACTTTTTTATTTTTATTTTTTATCAAGTAATGTTTCAAATTTCTATTTATTTTTTTCAAGTAATATATTTATAAATTCATACTCATTTTTCTCCACAACTTAGTCATGTCTTTATTCTTATATGACCTTTTGAGTAAGCCTGTGATGGACTAAGATGACCCAAGAAGATACTATTGGACTAGTGATTTAAGGTCTTATTTGAATTGATTTGATTCGATTCAAACTTGGGATTTGACCCGAAATTTATTCCGGACTTAGAATTTGACCCGAATCGTTTCACTTTGATGTGATGTAGCATATATTTTCTAATCTTATTCGTTTATTAATAAAAAGAATTGATTTATCTAAATATATTTTCTTTATCCACATTGTGATGTTGAATTAATTGTGATAAACTCATTATTTTAAGTAATACTTTTAGAATCATGATAATGATCATGCTAATGAGATTTAAACTCTAGTCAACTCAAAACTAAAATTGTTCTTGATCGTTGGATCACTAAGAAGGGGATTAGTGAACCCGAATAGATTAGTACATGATATGTTTGCTCTTATGGAGAGGATGATTAATCTCATAATCATTTGTGTAGAGACACTAAAACAAGGTTATAGGAGTTTATTAAAGAATAAGTTCATTGAACGTGACTCGCTAAAGTAATACCTAATGGAGTTTTACTTGCCTATCAATAAGAATTCCTAATGTGATAGTAGTAGAAGTGATCCTTTGACTTGATATCATCATAGTATCTTGTGTATGATGAGTTATGCTTTGACATGTCCCTTAAGACCTTTAGGGTGTATCAAAGGTTATGCTTTGGTATAATAAGTTGTACATGGAGATATGTGAATGGTTAACAAAGAATCTACCACTTCTAGTAAAAGGAGAGAATGTTCTGACTGTGACGCCCCCAAATCCGGGTTACCTGACCCCCGAGTTTGGTGCTCACGATCCAACATATAAATAACATCTAACTACTCATTCATTGATGAATAGCAATACACATCTCATTAACATATATAGTTAATACATTGTCCCAGGTTATCTAACCATGACTTTACAAACATACCCCTTAGATATACAAAAGGGTTTATAAATACAACATAATAAGTAATGTTCTTTATAACTAATCACGTAAAACACCTTTGCCCTTGTTCTTCTCTGCCCCTTCGACTTCTTCGTTCCTAGCTGAAATATTTTATTTAGCAAGGGTGAGCAACAAATTTTTTCCGCAAGTTAAGACATACAATGGATGTATAAGAATCAAGAATAACAGACTATCTATTTTGATAGAATGACACCAAAGTTCGGGGAACTTTGAAATAGCTGAACAATTCGTTAATCACTAACAAGTCTTCTCGCAACCTATGCAACACAATAATTCGATAATGAAAGAGTAAAATGCTTTCAAAGTTTCTACGATATTCTATTGAATAACAAGATATAATTACTTTTTAAAGTTTATGCCAAATGACCCCAAAGGATCTTGAAATTCTCTTCTCGAGTAACTATCACAGATTGACTTTGATATAACCAATAACAAGTTGGAAATATTTTTCCAGAATTTATGCTGAGTGATCCCTAAGGATCTTGAACTTCTCTTCTCGAGTAACTATAAAAAATTTACTTTGATATACCCATGTGTATCAGATAACCATAAAGATTAAATCATACCCCCTCAGCAAGTATATAAAGTGATCAGCTTTGTTATACCCTATATTATGCATAATACTTACACTCGCGCAATGGCTGAATATACGACCAAAATGCTCCCTTTGTATAAAAGGTTGTTCTTCTCAGTCTTATAAATAGATTTTTAATCTTAACAACGAAATACTATGATTTCAATATCTATTCTCTTTCTCGATCGAGCCAAAACAATTGGCATTGACCTGTCAATAATAATTGAATTCTCTTCTCGAACCTACCAAGTTCCAATTTCAATATCAAATCACTTTCTCGATCTAGCCGAAAAAATTGGCATTGACCTGTCAGTAATAATTGAATTCTCTTCTCGAATCTACCAAGTTCCAATTTCAATATCAAATCACTTTCTCGATCTAGCCGAAACAATTAGCATCAACCTGTCAATAATAATTTAGTTCTCTTCTCTTCTCGAACCTATCAGGTGTTAACAAAAGTTTGTCTAGCCAGAACAATTAGCTAAGACATTTCTCAACACGATTTAACAATAGACATAATTTGACTGTACTATTTGAAATCAATAATAGCTTCTACGTATGTAAATATCCAACAACAGTTATTCTCCAAGTATATTCTCAGAATCACTAATTCAATTTGAATTAATAAACATGCTCTAACTGCGAATAATCAACCATAATTCTCAGACGTGGTTTAATCAACAATAATTAACCGCCATACTATTTAAAAGATATAACTCAAGGTTGAGTTAAGGAAACTTGCCTGATTCGTTGACTACTGCTACGTAATTTAAGTTAACTTCTTTTGTAAGACCTATCATTAATAAGACTGGTCTTTCAATCAGCATATCATACTTTGTATCATAATACAATTACTTTATTAATCAATTATCTAACACTTAATCATATAATTAAATATTAGATAACACCTTACAACATTAGCATTATTATCATCACTTGATAATTCTTTAATCACTATATCATATACATTATAATTTAACACTCTAATAAGTCAAATACTAATCCAGCAACCTAGATTCTAAATCCAGTAACCATATTGTCAATCCGGCAGACTGGATTCCAAATCCAGTATGTAGATAGCCAATCCAGCAAACCAAACTGCAATCCAATAAACTGGATTCCAAATCCAGCAACTAGATTGCAATCCAACAAGCTGGATTCAACAAATTTTCAATTCAATAAACTTCTTTTCAATCTAGGAAGCTGGATTCATTAGATTTTTCACTCCAGTAAACTGGATTCATTATCCTTCAATCCAGCAAACTGGATTCATAATTTATTCAATTCAGATTCCATATTCTTTTATCGAAAACACCAAATCAACTTATTATTTTTCTATCATTTGTCCAAACACATACATATATTTCATATACAAAAAGTATTTTTCCATAATTTTCCAACTTCCTTTAGTATTTTCCAAAAATCATTTTTAGTTCGTAGCTTAAGAATTTAACCCCATCATGCTCAACTTCAGAATTTCCCATCTCTTGGAACAATCTTATACGTGTTAACATGAGCCTCCAGTTTAAATTTTGTGGCTATCGGAGTTATAGAACTCCGGTTAAAGCCGTTTTCGTCCGAAAATCATAAAAATTGAAATGTTCATAACTTGGTCATTTAAAGTCGGAATGAGCTCATTTTTGGACAGGAGGTACTTTATACCATATATTTTCATTTCCCAAAAGGCCGAAAGTTTTCTCACAAATTAAGTGGCCAAAATAGCCCTTACAAAATCTTGGGCAATAGCTTTTTCCCCTTTTTCACTTTTTCGTGCTTTGTTAAAAATAGTCCACACGAAAATCTACAACTCCTTTTTTAGTGATTCCACTTGGAGATGTTAGAAAACGTATCATAATATCCTCTTGACTGTCCCTACTCTTGACTGTCCAAAAACAATATATTTTCTTTATTAACAACGAAGCTGTTCTTGCTAAATCAATCACTACGGACTGTGTACTCAACATTTTTGAGTGCTACCACTTGGGTTTAGTAGTTAGCTTACATATCTAACACCTCTCTTTGACGGATTGTAAAAAAAAAGGTGTAGATCAAAAACGGTGAAAATCCAAAGTACATAGAAATTTTAGGGTTTATAAACTAGAAAATCACTTTTCTTTACTTTTGATTTCCAACTAAAACAACACCTAATATGGGTATAACTAAACATGAAACACTCAATACAAGTATATTCATGGTTTTTAAGTTTAGAAACATAGTTTCTTAATTCATCAAAACAAATTAACTAAAAGGAATAACTAGCTTATAGGTAGATTTTTATACCTTAGCTTATTTCCTTCTCATTCTTGCTAAATAAGAGATGAAGTGCGTTGATATGAAAATCAAACTCCCTCCCTTCTACTTCTCAAGGCTGCCAAATTTGCCTCTCTTCTCTCTCTCTTTCTCTGTTTAGTTCATTTAGTTAGAAAAATAAAAGAGATGAAAGAGAAACTAAATAAGATAGATTAGATATAGATATATTACAACTATCTCATTCCTCCTCATTTTCTCTTACACAAATCATCCGGCCATGTGAACCCATATTGCTCCCACCAATTCTCTCTCTTTCTTAATTACCAAGATATTGCTTACAAGAATGAACAAAGATGTTGGTGAAATAAAAAAATAACACATAGGAGGAGTTGGTAGGAGTCGCTCACCAACTAAAGTAAGCAATTATCACATTCTTCCCCCCTCCTTTTTCCTCTCTAATACCCGGCCACTTAGCCTTATTATCTACTAATTGTGGCTTTCTTTTTATCTCTTATTTAGTATACAAAAGGTCCAACATAACCCCTCTCAATTGGGCTAAAAGTTGGGCCACTCATTTAATTCTTTTGGGCTTTCCATTAATTAATTTCTTTGGGCCATAATAAATCACATATTCCCACACTCTTAATATTATCATTCCCTAATTATTTAATTAGGGTTTTCATTTCCTCAATTATAACATAAATCCTTACTCATGCACATTTATTTCCTTAACCCAATTAGACTTGCTATAATTAGGTTATAAAATTAATTAAGTGAGATGTATAAAATAAATCTCTTAAAATTAGTATATATTTTATATACTAATATTCTCCCGTATCATAACCCTTAAGTTATTCAATTTTTTATTCCTAATTTATAATTAGGTTACCTTAGCTTCTCTTATTTGTTTATAATAAACTAATAAAAACAAACACATATTATTCATATGCAATTACTCACATATAACAATACACAAAACCATACAAGTCTTTCACACAAAATTTTTTAAATCCATACCTTATTTCCAGTCTAGGTCTTATTATTCAACCTTTATTTAATCAATTAAGACTTTACTAATCCTATAAATTCTCGGGTTATCACAGTGACGCCCCTAGAATAGGTCCAATCCACCCAATCCATTCTGAGTCGCCAAATACATGGTACAAAAAATAACTACAACTTCATTATTACAATTGTCGTACAAAATACGACAACAAATATGCTGTGAGTTTAAATACAAATACTGTCTTCTAGACAATATCCAAACTCAAATAAGTCCTCATTACAATTATTGTTACACTATTTTACAAAATAGTGAGGACTGCTAGAACAACTGTTTTGAAACATCACTCCACACCCCGACTAGTTCCCGCTATATTCTCACCTCTTGAGAAGAAAAATGGAATAAAAAGGAAAAGGATGAGCTCAACTAGCCCAATAAAGAATATTATGACTAAGATAATTAAATTATCAATAGCCTTCGTCAGTAATAAATCAGAGATTTAGAACATATGGTAGATGATAAAACTTTTCAACCATAGTTGCTGCGGAACGAGCAATCCATTAGAAGAGTCAAATAGACCATAAAGTCTATTATCTTCTCCATGTTAAAAGTCCACCAACAATATTTTATCCCTGTAACATCAATCAACAGTTCATGTCCACAATCATGTGAATAACTCATAATCATAATTGAGGTTCTAAATTCCTCTTCGCATCCAGGACGAAGATAATTTTCATCATCCGTCTTTACCCAAAACATCAAAGATCATGGTTATACCAAATCACAGTTCCTGTTCATAATCATACTAATAAATTCATTTTTGCACTACGGGCCAAAGATATTCATCAACAGTTCATCTTGCACACATGTGCCAAAGATATTCAACAACAAAAGTCATTTTTGCACTATGCATCAAAGATATTAATATCTCAAAGAAATATATAATCATTTCGTAATTTATATAAACAATAATTATAACCATGTTAATCAATTCACCTTTACACTTAAGCTAAAGATATATATATATATATATATATATATATATATATATATATATATATATATATATATATATATATAAAAGAGGTAAATGCCATGAGATATTCTATCCAAGCACATTGCTCAAGTTTGAGGATATATATATAAAAGCAGTAAACGCTCCAGATATTCTATCTAGGCTCAATTGATGGAGTTTGAGGTCGATGATATATATATTAAAGTAGTAGAAAGCTTAAAAATCTAAAAAATCTTATAGTGGGCTGCCAAAAAGACTTCAGATAGTTTTTGGGGTTCGAAAACTCAGTTTAATTAGGTTAAACTCAGTATGTTGTAGAACACGAGCTTACAAGTGTTTAGAAAGAAGAATCACTCAGTTTAGAGCACTATAGAATAGATTAAGGGCTGAAATGGGCAGAGTTTTCTATCTTTTCTTCTTGTTTTTCTTTTTTTCCAAATGAGCTGCTAGGAGCTCATATTTATAGACCAGATGACCACGGGTCAACCCACGGCAGCCGCGGGACTACCTGCGACTGCTCGGACTGTCTCGGGCTTTGTGGGACCCGTCATCTCGAAGTACGTGCACTTGGGCTACGCGCTTTCCGCTCGAACCTTCATAACTTTCAATTTCGGGATCCGATGGAGGCGTGCTATAACGCCCCAAAATAGGTATACATCACCTATTTTAAGTCGCCAAATACATGGTACAGAAACAAATACAACTTCAGTAATACAATTGTCGTGCAAAATACGATAACACATATACTGTGAGTTTGAATACAAATATTGTCTAATAGAAAGTATACAAACTCAAAAGGAGTCCTCATTACAATTATTGATACATTATTTTACAAAATAGTGAGGACTACTAAAACAACTATCCTGAACCATCACTCCATACCCCGGCTAGTTCCTGCTATGTTCTCACATCATGAGAAGAAAAATGGAATAAAAAGGAAAAAAAGGTGAGCTCAATTAGCCCAGTAAAGAATATTATGACTAAGATAATATACAACAAATTATCATTAGTCTTTAACAGGGAAAAATCTGATAGAACATAATAGACAACAAGTTTTAGATCAACAACTACAGCGGAAACAACAATCCATTAGAAGAGTCAAGTAGAGAATGAATTCTACTATTTTCTAAGATTTAAAAGTCCATCATCAATATTTTATCCCTGTAACATCTATCAATATACATCTTGAATCAAATATTCATCTTTCCACTACAGGCCAAAAATATTCATTTGTATCACCAGTTGGTCATGTTCATCTGAACACCTGTTCATCTTTGCACTACGGGCCAAAGATATTCATCAGTTAATCATTCATCTTTGCACTACATGGCAAAGATATTCAGTAAGATCATCATTTAGGACTGAGGATGATGAAAAATATCTTAAAGAAAACGAATCCAGTGAGATAAAAGATCAAAGATTTGGGATTCGTACTTTAGTTTATCCAAGTTCAAAAATACTTTATAATAATCAATTGTGGAGAAAAATTCAAGGATAAAGATCAAAACATGGATACAATCAAAGATAGTAACCATAATAGACATCTTGGACAAAGAAAGAAAAAAATTTATTTTTCTGTGAATAGTGTCGTATACGTGAATAGTGTTGTATACGTGAATAGTAACCCCGATATGAAAAGGTAGAAATTCCATAATAAAATCCATACCAATATTTCGGTATAATGATATTGAAAGAATAACATCATTATGAAGAAAATAACATCCCTGATCTCAAAATAACAGTATTTTTGATCTGAATATCGGATGTAAAGCCGAAGGAAACTTGCACTGAATAACAACTCTCAAAGTATCTAAATACTCATAAAATATGTAAGACCCCAACTTTTTAATGAATAAAATCAAATTTTCTTTATTTATTATTGTGAATAATAAGGTATTAATTTGATATAATAACTTTGGTTATGGGTGAAATGTGAAAATTTTGCAAAATAAGCAAGTGGTTATAAAATATTCATTTTTGTCGGTGGAATATTCTTTTCGCTTGGGAATATTCGCATTTACAGTATGACCAATTGTGGGCCCCATAACGGATAACGGTCGAATGAAGAAAACGACAAAATTGAATAACGGCGTAGTTGTTATCGTTAACACTGTTGGAATACCCGGTGGTTAAAGTAAACTAATACGTGTTGTTGCACAAGAAGATATCTGGTATTGCAGTGATTGTTGAATTATTGATCCAAACGTAAGAAGGCACTACTCAATAATTGTCACAAGTGAGTTCTTCGTTCAATATTTTATTTTATTGATTCAATAATTCTTTGCATTGATATTTTATATTATTGTTGTTTCAATTATAAATCAACGCACAAAGATCTCCTTTATTAGATCAAGAATTGATTATTTGGAATAATATTATTAGATAATATTATTGGAAATGTCTAGGAAGTTCTGTCAAGGAGAGGTTTGGTCACCTAATTGCGCGCTAGTAAGGAGAAATCCTTATTGGAAAGCCCCCTCTTTCCTGGGAACAGTCTGGTTGTCATAAATGTGATTCTGTAATATTATTTATGAATGATTAATCATTGATTCATATGATAAGGAAATATTTATTTTATGTGGATATAAATGATGGATTTATTTATGTGGTTATAAATGAAGGAATTAATGTTGAGGTGTTTTATTAGTATTTTATTCGGATTGGAGGTATTAAAAATCAAACCGGTGTTTTTGAGATATATTCATGGAGTTATAATTTTTAATCCGACCGTTGGATCGTTGTAATTTTTGGATATGTTATACATATATAAGTTGAGTATATGTCCACAAATTTTGAACCGTTAAAAATGAGCGTATGATTTGTTATGAATTTTAAGAGGTGGCTGCTTCGGAAATCAGGTTATAAATCATTTTGGTGGAAAATTCTAGAATTGGTGGGCCCCACTCTTGGTTGGTGAAGAAATGTGCTGAAATTTTTATTCAAATGTGGTGGGTGGAAATAGTAGTAGGTAAAGCCATCAGGTTGTAGGTTAAGTCTGCTTCGGCGTGCTAACATTTTCCTATAAATAGAGGGCTAAGTTAGAATTAAAATCACACCAGAAATAAGTTTTCTCTCTTTCTCTCTCTAGATTATTGAGTGTATTTTGTGAGTATTTAGATACTTTGTATGTTTCTGTTAATTAGTGCAAGTTTCCTTCAGCCTTATACCGATATTCCGATCAGAAGTACTGATATTTTGAGGTAAGGGATATTATCTTCTTCTTAAATGATATTTTCTTCAATATCATTATGCCAAAATATTGGTATGAACTTTTTATCAAATTTAGAACTTTTTATGTCGGAGTTACTATTCATGTATACGGCACTATTCACGATATCGACATTATTCACGAATCGATATTTATTCATAGAAAAATAAAATTTTCTTCTTTTTGTCCAAGTTGTCTATTATGGTTACTATCTTTGATTGTATCCATGTTTTGATCATTATTTTGAATTTCGCTTCAAAATTGGTTATTTCGTAATATTATTGAACTTGGATAAACCTGTAATACTTAATCCTTAATATTTGATCTGTTATCTCACCGGATTCGCTTTTCTTTAAAATATTTTTCATCATCCTCGGGTCCCTAAATTATGATATAAAATGAATATCTTTGGCCAGTAGTGCAAAGATGAATGATTACCTAATGAATATCTTTGGCCCAGTAGTGCAAAGATGAGCAGTGTTGAGATGAACATGACCAACTTGGTGATACAAATGAATATCTTTGCTTTCAGTAGTGCAAAGATGAATATTTGATTCAAGATGTATATTGATTGATGTTACTGAGGATAAAATATTGATGATGGACTTTTAAATCTTAGAAGATAGTAGAATTCATTCTCTACTTGACTCTTCTAATGGATTGCTGTTTTCCGCTGCAGTTGTTGATCTAAAACTTGTTGTCTATTATATTTTATCAGATTATTCCCTGTTGAAGACTAATGATAAATTGTTGTATATTATCTTATTCATAATATTCTTTACTGGGCTAGTTGAGCTCACCCTTTTGTTCCATTTTTCTTCTCAGGAGGTGAGAAATAGCAGGAACTAGTCGGGGTATGGAGTGATGGTTCTAGAAAGTTGTTTTAGCAGTCCTCACTATTTTTAAAATAGTGTATCAATAATTGTAATGAGGACTCCTTTTGAGTTTTAATACTCTCTATTTGTATTTAAACTCATAGTTTAATGAAGTTGTATTTGTTTCTGTACCATGTATTTGGCGACTTAGAATAGGTGATGTATACCTATTTTGGGGGCGTCACAGTTGGTATCAAAGCTTAGGGATATGATCCTTGGCTGAGATGTGAGACAAGAACTAGGAGGGGAGAGACGGGGAATTCCTTTGCTAGTATGACCTGACTAAGTTTATTTGGTATTTATTTGATCGGTCAGAGTATAAGGATAATATGTTGCATGACTATTAACCCTTGTTTTATGGCAGTATTTAAGAATGGCAGCTGAGAACGTTAATAATGGAGTGAATCAGACCGTGGAGACACCTTTGATCACTACCCAGGGGAACGTGCAACAGGAAGGCAATAATCCTCCTGTAAATAACGTTACCAAACAAATGATGAATGATGGGATGTTTAGAAGTTTTTTGCAGTTCATGCAAAACCAGACGAGGGAGACTCGTGCACAAAATATGGGTGGAAATGCTAGCAATAATGCGGCTTGTCATAATGCAAGCAGTTCAAAGAGTTAGGGCCACGAATTTAAGGGAAAGCCGGATCCGATCATGGCGGAAATGTGGGTCAAATAAATTACCAAGATATTCGATGTCTTGGGATGCACGGAGGAATAGAAGGTTCCATTTGCCACCTTTATGTTCCGATATGAGGCGGATCTTTGGTGGGAGTTCGTGGAAGCGTCTCACCAAACCAGACTTTTCAAAGACATGTCTTGGGAAGCGTTTGAAACTATTCAATGACAAGTACTTTTCCGAAAGTATTCGTTATATGAAGGAGGTGGAGTTTATCGATCGAACAAAACAACATGACGGTGTCCCAAAGACGAGGCGAAGTTTGCGAGTTATCTAGGTTTGCACCTCATTTGGTGAAAATGAGGAACGAATGGCGAGGATGTTTCGAGAGGTCTAAAAGTTAGAGATTCGACAATATCTTATCTCTCATAAATTTTCTTTATATTCAGATGTAGTAAACAGGGCTCAATTATTAGAGCGAGATAATGAGTATGTTTAACCGAGGGAACACAACCATGGTCATATTGGTGGCAACGGTCATCGGAGCAATGACAACCAGAGGGAAGGAAAGCATTCAGACAAAAGCGGTAACCACTCTGGCGGTAATCGTGGCCGTGATAATAGAAGGAGCGAGTCGGGAGGAAATTTCAAAAGGAGAAGGTACAACAATGATAGCGTAAAGACGTCAGCACCAACATCAATCTGTTTTGGGGAGGAGAAGCGACCACTTGGTCGTATGTTACAAATGAGGGAAAGAGGGACACATCAGCCAAAACTGCCCACAACAATCCAAGGTGTGTTATAACTGTGGAAAGGAAGGTCATATAGCTAGAGATTGTCTAGTTGCGAAACCAAGTTCAACAGGATGGTGATTCCAAAGGTCATCCGGACAAGTTAAAGTCGGTGGTTCTGGAAGGGCATTTGTCGTGGATCGCCCAAAATGCGAGGAACCCAAACGAGGTGATCACGGGTAAGCTAATCATAAACTCTTGAAGTTTATACCTTATTAGATCTGGTTCTACCCATTCTTTTATCTCTCTCTGCTTGTGCTCAACGTTTAAACTTGACTCGGAGAAATTAGACTTTGACTTATCTGTTGAGACTCAGTTAGAGAAACTTTCGTTACATCTACTATTTTAAATCTTGCATGATTCAAGTCGGTACCATCACATTACCTGCCGACCTTATTTCATTGAAAATTCTTGAATTTGATGTGATTTTGGGGATTGATTGGTTAACCACGCATAATGCTAAAATTGATTATTTTCGTAAGGTTGTTAGTTTTCATATTCCTAACCAACCTGTTATGCGAATTCAAGCAACCAAACCTCTAAAGTCAATCATTGTCATATCAAGCCATAAAGTTATTCGTTTATTGAAAAATGAATGTCAAGCTTTCTTAGCCCATGTCACGGACTTGAACAATAACACGTCAGATGTGAATAATATTTCTATTGTTAGTGAATTTCCTGACGTATTTCCTGAAGAACTTCCCGGTCTACCCCCAGAACGTGAAGTTGAATTCTTTATTGACCTTGAACCTGGTACAAAGCCCATTTCTAAAACCCCATATCGAATGGCTCCTATTGAACTTTAGGAGTTAAAGGTCCAACTACAGGAGTTGTTGGACATCGGTTTTATTCGTCCTAGTACATCTCCTTGGGGTGCTCCTGTGTTATTCGTAAAGAAGAAAGACGGGAGTATGCGACTTTGTATTGACTACCTAGAGTTGAACCATGTCACTATCAAGAATAGGTATCCGCTACCTCGCATTGATGACCTGTTTGACCAGTTGCAAGGAGCACAATTCTTTTCAAAGATCGATCTTTCGCTTACGGATATCATCAATTTGAAGATTAAAACTGAGGATATTCCAAAGACTGCCTTCAGAACTCGGTACGGGCATTATGAATTCTTAGTCATGTCTTTTGGATTGACTAATGCTCCTGCTGCTTTCATGGATATGATGAACCGTGTGTTTAAAGAATACTTGGATCAGTTCATTGTTGTCTTTATTGATGACATCCTCATCTATTCCAAAAGCCGTGAAGATCATGAGCACCATTTGAAGCTGGTACTGCAAAGGCTTCGTGATAACAAGTTGTATGCCAAGTTGAAAAAATCCGAGTTCTGGCTTGAGGAAGTAGCATTCCTTGGACACGTGGTGTCAAAACATGGAGTATCTGTCGACCCGACGAAGATTGAAGCCATACAAAGTTGGGAGTAACCAAAGTCGGTGGCAAGAAATCGTAGCTTTTACGGGCTTAAATTTGGTTATTATTGGAGATTCGTGGAAGGATTTTTTAAATCGCTATCTCAGTTAACTCTCCTAACTCGTAAAGATATAAAATTTGGTTGGAACGAGGATTGCGAGAAGAGTTTTCAAGAACTCAAGAGAAGACTCATTTCGGCACCTGTTCTTACAATACCATTTGCTTCGGATGAATTTGTTATCTACAGCGATGCTTCAGGCAAAGGGTTAGGATGTGTTCTCATGCAACATGGGAAAGTCATAGCCTATGCCTCTCGGCAACTCAAAGAATATAAGAGGAATTATCCTACTCATGATTTGGAGTTAGCAGCAGTCGTTTTTGCGTTGAAAATTTGGAGACACTACCTGTATGGGGAGAAAGTGGAGATCTATACAGATCATAAAAGCCTCAAATATTTCTTCACCCAAAAGGAACTCAACATGCGGCAACGACGTTGGCTCGAGCTGTTGAAAGATTACGATCATACCATCCAATATCATCCTGGAAAAACAAACGTGGTAGCTGACGCATTAAGTAGAAGATCATATGCGGGTACGAGTGCAATGTTGTTAACACAAAGGTCCATTTTGTATGACTTGCAAAGGATGGAGATAGAGATGAAGGCTCCAAGTACCCACGTGATGATATCAAACATGCGAGTAGAACCGACTTTAATTGATAAAGTTAAAGCTGATCAAGCTACGGACATGGAGCTGATGCGTATGAAGAAGAAAGTGCAAGAAGGTGCTATTCCAGAAGCAAGAATCGATGAAGAAGGAATACTTCGAGTCAACTCCAGACTTTGTGTTCTTAACGATTCTGACTTGAAGCATAGAATCATGATGGAGGCACACAACACACCATTTGCAATCCATCCTGGGAGTACCAAAATGTATCATGATCTTCGACATACATTTTGGTGGAGCAATATGAAAAGAGAGATCGCGGAGTTTATCTCGAGGTGTTTAACTTGTCAACATGTAAAGGCGAAGTATCAAATGCCAAAGGGTCCATTACAACCACTTGAGATTCCGAAATGGAAGTGGGAACACATTACTATGGATTTCGTTATGGGTCTTCCCAAGGTTTCTCAAGGCATAGATGCGATTTGGGTTATTGTTGATAGATTAACCAAGTCTGACCATTTCTTGACCATTTCTTCAACGCAAAAACGACTGCTGCAAACTCCAAATCATGAGTAGGATAATTCCTCTCATATTCTTTAAATTGTCGCGAGGCATAGGCTATGACTTTCCCATGTTGCACGAGAACACATCCTAACCCTTTGCTCAAGCATCATTTCAGAGATAACAAATCCATCTGAACCAGATGGTATTGTCAGAACAGGTGCCAAAATTAGTCTCCTCTTGAGTTCTTGAAAACTCTTCTCACAATCCTCGCTCCAATCGAATTTTGTATCTTTACGAGTCAGCTGAGTTAACGGAGTAGCGATTCGAGAAAATCCTTCCACGAATCTCCGATAGTAACTCGCTAAGCCGTAAAGCTACGTGACTTTGGTCCACCGAACTTGGTTGCTTCCTAACTTTGTATGGCTTCAATCTTCGCCGGGTCGATAGATACTCCATGTTTTGACACCACATTCCCAAGGAATGCAACTTCCTCAAGCTAGAACTATCATTTCTTCAGCTTGGCATATAGCTTGTTATCGCGAAGCCTTTGAAGTACCAGCTTCAAATGGTGCTCTTGATCTTCACAGCTTTTGGAATAGATGAGGATGCCATCAATAAAGACAACAACGAACTGATCCAAATATTCTTTGAACACACGGTTCATCATATCCATGAAAGCAGCAGGAGCATTAGTCAATCCAAAAGACATGACTAAGAATTCATAATGCCCGTACCGAGTTTTGAAGGCAGTTTTCGAAAAATCCTCAGTTTTAATCTTCAGCTGATGATATCCAGAACGAAGATCGATCTTTGAAAAGAATTGTGCTCCTTGCAAATGGTCAAAAAAGTCATCAATAAGAGGTAGCGGATACCTATTCTTGATGGTGACATGGTTCAATTCTCAGTAGTCAATATTGAAAGTCGCATACTCTCCGTCTTTCTTCTTACTTAATAACACAGAGCACCCCAAGGAGATGTACTAGGACTAATGAAACCGATGTCCAACAACTCCTGTAGTTGGACCTTTAACTCCTGAAGTTTAATAGGAGCCATTCGATATGGGGTTTTAGAAATGGGATTTATACCAGGTTCAAGGTCAATAAAGAATTCAACTTCACGTTCAACGGATAGACCGGGAAGTTCTTCAGGAAATATGTCAGGAAATTCACTAACAATAGAAATATTATTCAAATCTGACGTGTTTTTATTCAAGTTCGTGACATGGGCTAAGAAAGCTTGACATCCGTTTTCAATAAACGAAGATATGACAGTGATTGACTTTAGTGGTTTGGTTGTTTGAATTCGCATAACAGGTTGGTTAGGAATATGAAAACTAACAACCTTACGAAAATAATCAATTTTAGCATGATGAGTGGTTAACAAATCAATACCTAAAATCACATCAAATGCAAGTATTTTCAACGAAATAAGATCGGCAGGTAATGTGATGGTACCAACTTGAATCAAGCAAGATTTATAAACAGTAGATGTAATGAAAGTTTCTCCTAACGGAGTCTCAACAGATAAGTTAAGGTCTAATTTCTCCGGAGTCTAGTTCAAACGTTGAGCAGAAGCAGGAGAGATAAAAGAATGGGTAGAACCGATATCTAAAAAGGTATAAACTTCGCAAGAGTTTATGATTAGCTTACCCATGATCACCTCGTTTGGGTTCCTCGCGTTTTGAGCAGTCACGACAAACGCCCTTCCAGGAACCACCGACTTTGACTTGTCCGAGATAGCCTTTGGAGTCACCATCCCCGTTGAACTTGGTTTTGAAACAAGACAATCTTTAGCTATATGACCTTCCTTTCCAAAGTTATAACACACCTTAGATTGTTATGGGCAGTTTGGGCTGATGTGTCCCTCTTTCCCGCATTTGTAACATACGACCGGTGCTCGATCTCCTCCCCTAGAAATAGTTGATGTTTGTGCTGACGTCTTCATGTTGTCATTGTTGTACCTTCTCTTTTTGAAATCTCTCCCTGACTCGCTTCTTCTACCATCATGGCCACGATTACCACCAGAGTGGTTAACGCTTTTGTCCGAATGTTTTCCTCCCCATTGGTTGTCATTTCTCCGATGACTGCTGCCACCAGTATAACCTTGGTTGTAGTCCCTTGGTTGAACATACTCATTATCTCGCTCTAATAATTGAGCCATGTTTACAACATCTAAATATAAAGAAAATTTATGAGAGATAAGATATTCGTCAATCTCGCTTTTAGACCTCTCAAAACATCCTCGTCATTCGCTCCTCATTTCTACCAAATGAGGTGCAAACTCGATAACTCGCAAACGCGTTGCCTCGCATCGAGACCGTCATGTTGTTTTGTTCCGTCTAATAAACTCTACCTCCTTTATATAGCGAATACTTTCGAAAAGTACTTGTCGTTAAATAGTTTCTGAAATGTTTCCCAAGACATGTTGAGTTCGGAAGGCTGGGTACGCTTCATAGATTCCCACCAGTAATCTGCCTCACCGCGGAACATAAAGGTGGAGAATGGAACCTTCTGTTCCTCCGTGCATCCCAAGACATCGAATATCTTGGTAATTTGCTTGATCCACATTTTTGCCTTGATCGGATCCGGCTTTCCCGCAAATTCTGGTGGTCCCAAATCTTTGAACTGTTTGGCTGTGACAAGCCGCGCATTGCTATCATTTCCACCCGTATTTTGTACACGAGTCTCCCTCGCCTGATTTTGCATGAACTGCAAAAAGCTTCTAAACATCCCATCATTCATCATTTGTTCGGTAGAACATAATAGACAACAAGTTTTAGATCAACAAATGCAACGGAAACATCAATCCATTAGAAGAGTCAATTAGAGAATGAATTCTACTATCTTCTAAGATTTAAAAGTCCATCATCAATATTTTATCTCTGTAACATCAATTAATATACATCTTGAATCAAATATTCATCTTTGCACTACAGGCCAAAGATATTCATTTGTATCACTAGTTGGTCATGTTCATCTCAACACCTGTTCATCTTTGCACTACGAGCCAAAGATATTCATCAGTTAATCATTCATCTTTGTACTACATGCCAATGATATTCAGTAAGATCATCATTTAGGACTGAGGATGATGAAAAATATCTTAAATAAAACGAATCCAGTGAGATAAAAGATCAAAGATTTGGGATTCGTACTTTAGTTTATCCAAGTTCAAAAATACCTTATAATAATCAACTGTGGAGAAAAATTCAAGAATAAAGATCAAAACATCGATACAATCAAAGATAGTAACCATAATAGACATCTTGGACAAAGAAAGGGAAAAAATTATTTTTTTGTGAATAGTGCCGTATTCGTGAATAGTGCCGTATACGTGAATAGTAACCCCGACATGAAAAAGGTAGAAATTCTACAATAAAATCCATAACAATATTTCGGTATAATGATATTGAAAGAATAACATCATTATGAAAAAAATAACATCCCTTACCTCAAAATAACAGTATTTCTGATCGGAATATCGGATGTAAAGCCGAAAGAAACTTGCACTGAATAACAACTCTCAAATTATCTAAATACTCACAAAATACGCTCGATAATATATATATATATATATATAGAGAGAGAGAGAAAACTTGTTTCTGGTGTGATTTTAAATTCTAACTAAGCACCCTATTTATAGGAAAATGCTAGAATGCTAAATGAGACTAAATTAATAAAATAATATATATTTTCCTCCTTCTATGCCACCTACAAAGACCATCCACCAGCATGTCATTTCTAAAATAAATTTGCAGCCCACATGTTTAAAACAAAAGTGGGTCCCACCTATAATTTTAATAAAAACATTTAATTTCTGAAACTTCAATAATTCATAATAAATAGCCCTTTTATCAGAAAAATACGAATTTTATGTCCACTCCATAGGAAATCGAATTCTCTACAACTTTGCAGAAGAAAGTTTTTCCAAATTCTAAAGAAAAAATATCCGAAATCCACATACGGATGACTTTTATTACATCCATTCCGACAAAATACGGATAAAATACCTCAACATTAATTCTTTAAATTATATCCACATAAAAATAAATATTTTCTTCATTTATATCCACATAAAATAAATATTTCCTTATCATAAAAATCAATAAATAATTATTCACAAATAATATTATAGAATCACAATAATGACAACCAGGCCGTTCCTAGGAAAGAGGGGGCTTTACGATAAGGATTTCTCCTTACTGGCGCACAATTAGGTGACCAAACCTCTCATTGACAGAACTTTCTAGACATTGCCAATAATGCTATCTAATAATATTATTCTAATAATATGAATTATTGATCTAATAATGGGAAATACTGTGCAGTGACAATTATTGGAACAACAATAATATAAAATATCAACGCAGCAATTATTGAACCAATAAAATAAAAATATTGAACAGTAATTACTGTAACAATTATTGAGTAGTGCCTTCTTACGTAAGAATCAATAATTTCAAAAATACTGTGCAATACCGTGTGCTACTGTGCAACCACGTGTATTACTGTATTTTAACCACCAGGTATTCCAACAGTGTTAACGGTAACAATTACACCGTTATTTATAAAAACTCAAACTTGTCATTTTCTTCATCCTACAGTTATTCCGTCAAATGGCTACGCCGGCGTACGAATATTCCTCGACAACAAGAATATTCCCCGATAAAATGAATATTTTATAACCACTTGCTTATTTTGCAAAATTTGCCCATTTCACCCATAACCAAAGCATTATATCAAATTAACACCTTATTAATTCAAAATAATGAATAGAGGAAATTCAATTTTATTTATAATAAGTTCGGGTCTTAGACGTTCTGTACCTTATCAAAAAGTCGTTGTCGAGAGCTACACAATGACATGGGATTAGAGATTGTCCAAAGCCGGGAAGATGGGTCCATGACCAAATCTCCAAGTCTTCGTTATCTATCTGTTGAGCTGTCTTGTGCAGTTGTCACTTGGGATTTTAGTTATGGTTCTTGTGGGACATCTTTGAACGCAGATTGAGTTGAACTGTGTTGAGATGAAGTTGATGATGTTGAGGTGGCAAAATAACCATTTTTCCCCTCCCAAGGTTGTCTCCGGCTTTGACGCAGTTGTATCAGGCTTTTCTCAGGGTTATCTCCGAGATTGGCCTGTTGTAGACTCTGACTATCCTCAGGGTTATCTCTGAGGTTGGTTTTGTGACGAGTGAGAATTTTTGTGACTGCCCCAAAATAGGTATACAACACCCATTCTGAGTCGCCACATATATGGTACAGAAACAACTACAACTTTATTAATACAACTGTCGAAAGCAAAATACGACAACACTTAAACTGTGAGTTTAAATACAAATATTGTCATCTAGACAATATCCACACTCAAATAAGTCCTCATTACAATTATTGATACACTATTTTACAAAATAGTGAGGACAACTAAAACAACTTCTAGAACCATCATTCCATTACCCCGACTAGTACTTCGCTACATTCTCGCCTCCTAAGAAGAAAATGGAACAAAATGGAAAAGGTGAGCTCAACTAGCCCAGTAAAGAACATTATGACTAAGATAACATAAAAAAAATTATCGTTAGTCCTCAACAGGGAAAAATCTAATAGAATACAATAAACAACCAGTTTTAAATCAATATTCACAGCGGAAATAATAATTCATTAGAAGAGTTAAGTAGAGAATGAAATCTACTATCTTCTATATATGAATTTAAAAGTTCATCGTCGATATTTTATCACTGTAACATCAATTAATATATATCTAGAATCAAATATTCATTTTTGCACTATAGGCCAAAGATATTCATCAGTTGGTCATGTTCATCTAAATACATATTCATCTTTGCACTACGGGCCAAAGATATTCATCAAAAATCATTCATCTTTGCACTACAGGCCAAAGATATTCATCAGTTGGTCATGTTCATCTAAACACCTGTTTATCTTTGCACTACGGGCCAAAGATATTCATTAGAAATCATTCATCTTTGCACTACAGGCAAAAGATATTCCGTAATATCATCATTTAGGACTGAGGATGATGAAAAATATTTTAAAGAAAACGAATCCAGTGAAGCAAAAGAACAAATATTAGGGATTCGTATTACAGTTTTATCCAAGTTCAATAATCCTCCATAATAACAAATTTTGAAGCATAATTTAAAAATAAAGATCAAAACATGCATACAATCAAAAATAGTAACCATAATAGACATCTTGGACAAAAAGAAGAAAATTTTATTTTTAAATTGAATAGTAAGTGATTCGTGAATAGGTAAGATTCGTGAATAGTGCCGTATATGTGAATAGTAACCCCGACACAAAAAGTTTCAAATTTGATAAAAAGTTTAGACCAATATTTCGGCATAATGATATTGAAGAAAATAATATCATTTAAGAAGAAAACGACATCCCTTACCTTGAAAGAATAGTACTTACATTTGGAATCGAATATCTAATATAGTCTTTGAAGGGAACTTGCATCAGATAACAAAACTCAAAGTATCAAAATACTTACAAGAATACGCTCAATATATTGAGAGAGAAAAAGAGAGAAGATTTCAGTTTCTGGTGTGCTTTTCAATTCTAACCTAAGCACCCTATTTATAGGAAAATGCTTAGAACACCAAAGCAGAGAATTTAATATAATATTAATATATTATATATAAATTCCTACGTACGCATTCTAAGATCATAATTCAACCATGCTTGACAACAAATAAGCCCACCAAACATATCAAAAACATTTTTTTTAAAAAAAAATTTAAAACTTTTAAAAAATAATTATTTCGGAACTTCAGAACTTCAATAATTCATAATAAAAAGCCCTTTTATCAGAAAAATTCGAACCTCATGTCCTTTTCATAGGAAATTTCATTATCTACAACTTTTCAGAAGAAAGTGTTCCCAAATTCCAAACAGAAATTGACCGAAATCCACAAACGGACGATTTTATAGGCTATAATCAAATTTCAGTCAAGAAATGGGGTCCACCGACACACAAAACATGTGTTAATAATTTAATTCAACAAAAATACTCTTCCTCCTCATATACTCATATATCCCACATTCATTGTAAAAATATCACCATTATTATATTATTAAAATATAATAATATATTTAAATGAATTATTTTATCAGAAAAAGATAAAATATTAATTTTCAATAATTGTCACATTAAAAATTTTCTCCATCTATATCCACATAAAATCAATATTTTCCTCATCAAATAAATCATTAATTAATTATTCACAAATAATATTACAGAATCACAATACTGACAACCAAACCGTTCCCAGGAAAGAGGGGGCTTTCCAATAAGGATTTCTCCTTATTGGCGCGCAATTAGGTGACCAAACCTCTCCTTAGACAGAACTTTCTAGACATTGCCAATAATGTTATCTAATAATATTATTCAGATAATATGAATCATTGCTCCGATAATGGAAAATACTTTGTAGTGATAATTATTGAAACAACAGTAATATAAAATATCAACGTAGCAATTATTGAATCAATAAAATAAAATATTGAACAGTAATTACTATAACAATTATTGAGTAGTGCATTCTTACGTAAGAATCAATAATTGGTGCAATACCGTGTGCCATCTTGCAACAACGCCAGACATCGTGTGTTTTAACCACCGGATATTCCAACAAGATATACTCAGTAATAACTACGCCTAAATTATTTATATAAACTCATACTTGTTGTTTTCTTCATCCAATCGCTTTCCGTTATGGGGCTCATAAAAGGCTGCACCGTCGTACGAATATTCCCCGACAGGAAGAATATTCCACGACCAAACGAATATTCCCCGACAATAATGAATATTTTATAACCACTTGCTTATTTGAAATATTTGCGCATTTTACCCATAACTAACCACATTAATCAAAACAACCCTTACTATTTCAAAATAATAAATAGAGGAAATTCAATTTTATTTATAAAAAGTTGGGGTCTTACAACCTCCCCTCCTTATAAAATTTCATCCTCGAAATTGACGTACGTACCTGGTGTTTCAAAAAGGTAAGGGTACCTCGCTTTTATTTCTGTTTCCAACTCCCAGGTCATTTCCTCAATAGCATGGTTCCTCCACAAAACTTTGACTTGTGGTATGACCTTTGTGCGTAGGACATGCTCTTTTCTATCCAAGATCTTGACCGGTACCTCTTCGTATGTTAAGTCTTCGACTATCTCGTCTGGTTCTAACTCAATAACGTGGTTTGGGTCTTTCACATATTTACGTAGCACAGATATATGAAAAACATTATGAACGCGAGACATACTTGGAGGTAATGCGAGTCTATAGGCCACATTTCCTACTCGGTCAAGAATCTGAAAGGGACCAATAAATCGTGGATTGAGCTTTCCTCTCTTCCCGAATCTTGTAACTCCCTTCCATAGAATAATACGTAAAAATACATGATCCCCAATGTCAAATTCCACGTCCTTTCGATGAAGATCCGCATAACTCTTTTGTCGATCCTGTGGCATTTGTATATGTTGTCGAATCATTTGGATCTTCTCTGTAGTCATTTGTACCAGCTCTGGTCCCAACAACGTTGCTTCTCCCACCTCATCCCAACATACTGGAGAGCGACACTTTCGTCCATACAATACTTCAAATGGAGCCACACCTATACTAGCCTGATAACTGTTGTTGTAGGAGAATTCCACCAATGGTAGGTTCTTATCCCAACTCCCTTTGAAATCTAGGACACAAAGTCTTAATAGATCTTCAAGAGTTTGAATAGTCCTCTCTGATTGCCCATCCGTTTGAGGATGGTATGCCGAACTGAATCGTAAATCCGTGCCCAT
The DNA here is from genome assembly GCA_020205605.1 of Panax ginseng. NCBI lineage: Eukaryota > Viridiplantae > Streptophyta > Magnoliopsida > Apiales > Araliaceae > Panax > Panax ginseng. The sequence continues at coordinate 12,020,260 of CM035141.1, read as the reverse complement.
AGCTTTTTGCAAGCTAATCCAAAACCGTGAAGTGAATCTTGGGTCACGATCCGAAACTATGGATACTGGCATGCCATGCAATCTCACAATCTCATTTACGTATATACGAAAAAGACGTTCAAGGGAATAAGTCTCCCGTATCGGCAAGAAATGAGCAGACTTAGTTAATCTATCAACAATAATCCAAATCGCATTTATGCCTTGAGAAATCGTGGGAAGACCCATAACAAAATCCATGGTAATGTGTTCCCACTTCCATTTCAGAATCTCAAGTGGTTACAATGGACCCTTTGGCACTTGATGCTCCGCCTTTACACGTTGACAAGTTAAACACCTCGAGATAAACTTCGCGATCTCTCTTTTCATATTGCTCCACCAAAATGTATGTCGAAGATCATGATACATTTTGGTACTCTCAGGATGGATTACAAACGATGTGTTGTGTGCCTTGATCATGATTCTATGCTTTAATTCAGAATCATTAGGAACACAAAGTCTGGAGTTGACTTGAAGTATTCATTCTTCATCGATTCTTGCTTCTGGAATAGCACCTTCTTGCACTTTTTTCTTCATACGCATCAGCTCCATGTCTGTAGCTTGAGCAGCTTTAACATTATCAATTAAAGTCGATTCTACTCGTATGCTTGATATCATCACGTGAGTACTTGGAGCCTTTATCTCTACCTCCATCCTTTGCAAGTTATACAAAATGGGCCTTTGTGTTAACAACATTGCACTTGTACCCGCATATGATATTCTACTCAATGCGTCAGCTACCACGTTTGTTTTTCCAGGATGGTATTAGATGGTATGGTCATAATCTTTCAATAGCTCGAGCCAACGTCGTTGCCGCATGTTGAGTTCCTTTTGGGTGAAGAAATATTTGAGACTTTTATGGTCTGAATATATTTCCACTTTCTCTCCATATAAATAGTGCCTCCAGAGCTTTAGTGCGAAAACGACTGCTGCCAACTCTAGATCATGAGTAGGATAATTCCTCTCATACTCTTTAAGTTGTCGCGAGGCATAAGCTATGACTTTTGCATGTTGCATGAGAACACATCCTAACCCTTTACCTGAAGCATCGCTGTAGATAACAAATCTATCTGAACCAGATGGTATTGTCAGAACAGGTGTCAAAATGAGTCTCCTCTTGAGATCTTGGAAATTCTTCTCACATTCCTCGCTCCATACGAATTTTGTATCTTTTACGTCAATTTGAGTTAATCTGAGTAGCAATTCGAGAAAATCCTTCCACAAATCTCCGATAATAACCAAATTAAGCCCAAAAGCTACGACTTCTATCCACCGATTTTGGTTACTCCCAACTTTGTATTGCTTCAATCTTCGCCGGGTCAACATATACTCCATGTTTTGACACCACGTGCCTAAGGAATGCTACTTCCTCAAGCCAGAACTCGCATTTCTTCAGCTTGGCATATAGCTTGTTATCACGAATCCTTTACAGTACCAGCTTTAAATGGTGCTCATGATCTTCACGACTTTTGGAATATATGAGGATGTCATCAATAAAGACGACAACAAACTGATCCAAATAATCCTTGAATACTCGGTTCATCATATCCATGAAGGCAGCAGGAGCATTAGTCAATCCAAAAGACATGACTAAGAATTCATAATGCCCGTACCGAGTTTTGAAGGCAGTCTTTAGAATATCCTCAGTTCTAATCTTTAGCTGATGATATCCAGAATGAAGATCGATCTTTGAAAAGAATTGTGCTCCTTGCAATTGGTCAAATAGGTCATCAATACGAGGTAGCGGATACCTATTCTTGATGGTGACATGGTTCAATTATCGATAGTCAATACAAAATCGCATACTCCCGTCTTTCTTCTTTACAAATAAAATAGGAGCACCCCAAGGAGATGTACTAGGACGAATGAAACCGATGTCCAACAACTCCTGTAGTTGGACCTTTAACTCCTGAAGTTCAACAGGAGCCATTCGATATGGGGTTTTAGAAATGGGCTTTGTAAAAGGTTCAAGGTCAATAAAGAATTCAACTTCACGTTCTGGGGGTAGACCGGGAAGTTCTTCAGGAAATACGTCAGGAAATTCACTAACAATAGAAATATTATTCACATCTGACGTGTTTTTGTTCAAGTCCGTAACATGGGCTAAGAAAGCTTGACATCCATTTTTCAATAAACAAATAGCTTTATGGCTTGATATGACAATGATTGACTTTAGAGGTTTGGTTGCTTGAATTCGCATAACAGGTTGGTTAGGAATATGAAAACTAACAACCTTATGAAAATAATCAATTTTAGCATGATGAGTGGTTAACTAATCAATCCCTAAAATCACATCAAATGTAAGTGTTTTCAAAGAAATAAGATCAACAGGTAATGTGATGGTACCAACTTGGATCAAACAAGATTTATAAACAGTGGATGCAATGAAAGTTTCTCCTAATGGAGTCTCCACAGATAAGTCAAGGTCTAATTTCTCCGGAGTCAAGTTTAAACGTTGAGCACAAGTAGGAGAGATAAAAGAATGGGTAGAACCGGTATCTAATAAGGTATAAACTTCGCAAGAGTTTATGATTAGCTTACCCGTGATCACCTCGTTTGGGTTACTTGCACTTTGACCAGTCACGACAAATGCTCTTCCAGGAACCGTTGACTTTGAATTTTCTGGGACAGCCTTTTGAGTCACCATCCCCACTGGACTTGGTTTCGCTACCGTATAATCTCGAGAGATATGTCCTTCCTTTCCACAATTATAGCATACCTTGAACTTTTGTGGACAGTTTGGGCTGATGTGTCCTTCTTTTCCACATTTATAGCATACGACCGGTGGTCGTTCTCCTCCCTTAAAACCGATTCTTCTTTGGTCTTTGGCGTCTTCACAGTGTCATTGTTGAATCTCCTCTTTTAAAATCTCCCCGACTTCGCTTCTTCTATTTTCATGGCCACGATTACCACCAGAGTGGTTACCGCTTTTAATCTGAATGTTTTCCTCCTCATTTGGTTTTCATTGCTCGATGATCGCCGCCAACCGGTATGACCTCAGTTGTGGTTCCTTGGTTGAACATACTCATTATCTCGCTCTAATAATTGAGCCCTGTTTACAACATCTGAATATAAAGAAAATTTATGAGAGATAAGATATTGCCGAATCTCGGGTTTTAAACCTCTCAGAAACATCCTCATCATTCGTTCCTCATTCTATACCAAATGAGGTGTAAACCTGGATAACTCTGCGAACTTCGCCTCGTATTGGGACACCGTCATGTTGTTTTGTTCTAGTCTAATAAACTCTACCTCCTTCATATGGCGAATACTTTCAGGAAAGTACTTGTCGTTGAAAAGTTTCTGAAATGTTTCCTAAGACATGCTGAGTGCGGTAGGCTGGGTACGTTTCATAGACTCCCACCAGTAGTTTGCCTCACCACGGAACATAAAGGTGGCGAATGGAACCTTCTGTTCCTCCGTGCATCCCAAGACATCGAATATCTTGGTAATTTGTTTAACCCATGTCTCTGCCTTGATTGGATCCGGCTTTCCAATAAATTCTGGTGGTCCCAACTCTTTGAACTGCTTGGCCGTGACAACGCGTTGCTATCATTTCCAACCGTATTTTGTACACGAGTCTCCCTCGTCTTGTTTTGCATGTACTGCAAAAAGCTCCTAAACATCACGCCGTTCATCGTCTGCTCAATGGTGTTGTTTACAGGAGGAACATTGCTGGCCTGTTGCACGTTCTCCTCATTGATGAGTAAAGGTGTCTCCACGGTCTCATTCATTCCACTGTTAATATTCTCAGCTGCCATTCTTAAATACTGCCATAAAACAAAGGTTAATTAAACAATTTAACATATCACATATTAACCATATGCTCCGACTGACCAACAAATAAGCTTAGGTATGCCACACTTGCGAAGGATTTACTCGTCTCTCCCCTCCTAGTACTATTCCCCGATCTCCGCCAGAGACCATATCCCTAAGCTATGATACCAACTATGACGGCCCCAAAATAGGTATACAACACCCATTCTAAGTCGCCAAATACATGGTACAGAAACAACTACAACTTTATTCATACAACTGTCGAGCAAAATACGATAACACTTAAACTGTGAGTTTAAATACAAATATTGTCATCTAGACAATATCCACACTCAAATAAGTCCTCATTACAATTATTGATACACTATTTTACAAAATAGTGAGGACTACTAAAACAACTTCTAGAACCATCATTCCACACCCCGACTAGTACTCGCTACATTCTCGTCTCCTGAGAAGAAAAATGGAACAAAAAGGAAAAGGTTGAGCTCAACTAGCCCAGTAAAGAACATTATGACTAAGATAACATAGAAAAAATTATCGTTAGTCCTTAACAGGGAAAAATCTAATAGAATACAATAGACAACCAGTTTTAAATCAATATTCGCAGCGGAAATAATAATTCATTAGAAGAGTTAAGTAGAGAATAAAATCTACTATCTTCTATATATGAATTTAAAAGTTCATCGTCGATATTTTATCCCTGTAAAATCAATCAATATATATATGGAATCAAATATTCAACTTTGCACTACAGGCCAAAGATATTCATCAGTTGGTCATGTTAATCTAAACACCTGTTCATCTTTGCACTACGGGCCAAAGATATTCATCAGAAATCATTCATCTTTGCACTACAGGCCAAAGATATTCAGTAATATCATCATTTAGGACTGAGGATGATGAAAAATATTTTAAGGAAAACGAATCCAGTGAAGCAAAAGAACAAATATTAGGGATTCGTATTACAGTTTTATCCAAGTTCAATAATACTCCATAATAACAAATTTTGAAGCATAATTCAAAAATAAAGATCAAAACATGGATACAATCAAAGATAGTAACCATAATAGACATTTTGGACAAAAGAAGAAAATTTTATTTTTCGATGAATAGTGCCGTATTCGTGAATAGTGCCGTATATGTGAATAGTAACCCCGACACAAAAAGTTTCAAATTTGATAAAAAGTTTAGACCAATATTTCGGCATAATGATATTGAAGAAAATAATATCATTTAAGAAGAAAACAACATCCCTTACCTTGAAAGAATAGTACTTCTGACTAGAATACTGAATATAGTGCTGAAGGGAACTTGTACCGTATAACAAAACTCAAAGTATCAAAATACTTACAAGAATACGCTCAATATATTGAGAGAGAAAAAGAGAGAAGATTTCAGTTTCTGGTGTGCTTTTCAATTCTAACCTAAGCACCCTATTTATAGGAAAATGCTTAGAACACCAAAGCAGAAAATTTAATATAATATTAATATATTATATATAAATTCCTATTCACACATTCTAAGATCATAATTCAACCATGCTTGACAACAAATAAGCCCACCAAACATATCAAAATCGTTTTTCTTTTAAAAAAAATTTAAAACTTTTAAAAAATAATTATTTCAGAACTTCAGAACTTCAATAATTCATAATAAATAGCCCTTTTATCAGAAAAATTCGAACCTCATGTCCTTTGCATAGGAAATTTCATTATCTACACCTTTGCAGAAGAAAGTGTTCCCAAATTCCAAACAAAAATTGACCGAAATCCACAAACGGGCGATTTTACAGGCTATAATCAAATTTCAGTCAAGAAATGAGATCCACCGACACACAAAACATGTGTTAATCATTTAATGTAAGAAAAATACTCTTCTTCCTCATATACTCATATATCCCACATTCATTATAAAAATATCACCATTATTATATTATTAAAATATAATAATATATTTAAATGAATTATTTTATCAGAAAAAGATAAAATATTAATTTTCAACAATTGTCACATTAAAAATTTTCTCCATCTATATCCACATAAAATAATTATTTTCCTCATCATATAAATCAATAATTAATTATTCACAAATAATATTACAGAATCACAATACTGACAATCATGTCGTTCCCAGGAAAGAGGGGGCTTTCCAATAAGGATTTCTCTTTACTGGCGCGCAATTAGGTGACCAAACTTCTCCTTAGATGAACTTTCTAGACATTGCCAATAATGTTATCTAATAATATTATTAGGATAATATGAATTATTGTCAGATAATAGAAAAAATTGTGTAGTGACAATTATTGAAACAACAATAATATAAAATATCAACATAGCAATTATTGAATCAATAAAATAAAATATTGAGCAAGAATTCGTAACAATTATTGAGTAGTGCCTTTCACGTAAGAATCAATAATTGGTGCAATATCGTAGTCATCTCATGCAATAACGCGTACATCTTGTGTTTTAACCAATTTAGAATTCAACAAAGATAATTGGTAATAACTACGCAGTTATTTATAAAAACTCATACTTGTCATTTTCTTCATCCAATCGCTTTTCGTTATAGGGCCCATAAAGGTTTGCGGCCAATCGTATGAATATTCACCAACAGGAAGAATATTCCACGACCAAACGAATATTCCCCGACAATAATGAATATTTTATAACCACTTGCTTATTTGAAATATTTGCGCATTTTACCCATAACTAACCACATTAATCAAAACAACCTTTACTATTTCAAAATAATAAATATAGGAAATTCAATTTTATTTATAAAAAGTTGGGGTCTTACAATTTTGTAATTAATTTTTAAATATTTATTAAATTAAATAAATATTTTGTTAATTTATTAATTGAATTAAATAAATATTTGATGGAATTGTGGTAGATTAATATAATTAAATGTGTTACATTGATTAAATTTAATTGTTTTGAGACGACATTGATGATGTTGAGGTGACAAAATGACCATTTTACCTCTCTTGAGGTTGTCTCCGGCTTTGGCGCAGTTGTAGCAGTCTTTTCTCAGGGTTATCTCCGAGATTGGCATGTTTGTAGACTCTAACTGTCCTCAGGGTTATCTCTGAGGTTGGTTTTGGGACGAATGAGAATTTTGTAATTAATTTTTAAATAATTATTGAATTAAATAAATATTTTGTTAATTTATTAATTGAGTTAAATAAATATTTGGTGGAATTTGCTTACAATAAAAGTTACCACGCAAGTATCGGCATGCCGCCTTACGAAGCGTTGTATGACAGAAAGTGTAGAACTCCATTATGTTGGGATGAAGTTGGTGAACGCCAACTACTAGGACCAGAATTTGTGCAATAGACTGCTGAGATTGTCAAAGTGATCAAGACAAGATTGATAGCTGCTCAGGACAGGCAGAAGAAATATGTTGATCAACACCGATAAAACAAAGAATTTGAATCAGGCAATTACATTTTCTTGAAAGTGAAGGGAAAGATCCGATTTGGTAAGAAGGGAAGATTGAGCCCGAGTTTTATTGGACCCTTTGAAGTTTTGCGAAGAATTGGAGAAGTCGCGAATGAGGTAGCCTTACTTCCGGTATTAGATCATGTCCATAATATTTTTCATGTTTTTGTGTTACGACCGTATAAGCCCGATTACAAGCACGTTATAGAATATAAACCCTTGCAATTTGAGAAAGACTTATTTTAAGAAGAAGTTCCCGTTCAGATAGTCGACAGGAAAGAACAAGTGCTCAGAAAGAAAGTAATACCTTCTGTTAAGGTAATTTGGAGGAACCACAACACTGAAGAAGCCACGTAGGAACTGGAAGAACAAATGATAAAAAATTATCCTCATTTATTTGCTTAATATGTGATTAACAATTCTGTGGACAAAATCTTTGTAGGGGGGGAGAATGTAACGAGACAAATTAAGTAAATCGTAATTCTAGGGATAGAATCCTTTTAAGAGGGGAAAGATGTGAGAAATGAGAATTTTATAATTAATTTTTAAATATTTTTTGAATTAAATAAATATTTTGTTAATTTATTAATTGATTTAAATAAATATTTGATGGAATTATGGTAGATTAATTTAATTAAATGTGTTACATTGATTAAATTAATGTGGAATAATTTTTGGTTCAAAGTGTGAGTTTAATTAGGATAATTAAATTAAATTAGTTATTAAATAAATTTAAGGTTATTCTAATTAATTTAATAATTAATTAGAGATTTATTTCTTTGTTATAAATAATAATTGAGAATTTTAATTATGTGACGGGGTGATTTAATGGGTAATATTACCTTTTATTTAATTGAGTTAAATAATATTATTTGATTAATTAAAGTGTGACAAATAAACTATATAATAAACAAGTTAATTAAAATAATGGGAAAAAGATTTAAATTAGAATAAACTAAACATGGCCTTGAGGACATTGGAGCAGTTAAGGCCATACTGCACTTAACCGCTACCCATGTACGCACCAGATATATTATACGCATTCTTTTATTCATTCTTTCAAGTCTGGAGAATATAACTCAGAGAGAAAAAGAGAGAAAATTTGAGAGTCGGTGAGATTGAAGAAAAAGAAGTTAGAGAATTAAGAAGTTTCTTTCAAATTTTAGCAATCTAAACAAATAATCAAGGGTAATTTCTTAATCCCAAGTTTCAATTCATGATTTTAATTTTTCTCCATAAACGTATATTTAAGTTATCTGTTAATTGAAATTCATAATTTATTTGTTAAAAACTTGATGTTAGATGTTTATTAGCATGCATAGTTCAATTATATATGATTTGTATGTGTTTTAGAGTAATCAAATTCATGTAATTGTGTTTTATTGGAATTTTGTAGTTTACATAGTAAGAACATATGAATATGGCTCATATGTACAAAAATTCATGCTTCAATCGCATATTAATCGGTGAATTGATAATTGATTATGGTTATACATGTAAAAACAAAAAGAACGAAACTTAAACGGACGAATTTGGTGTTATAACGAATCTGTAATTTATAATTTCATGAAACTTGATGAAATTTTGAAAAATAGCAAGAACATGAAAATTATGAGTTCAAATTCAGTTGTTTATGTGATTTAAGTTGTTAAAAGCATGCTAAGAATGTTATAAAATGTTTATGTAAATTCAGAACACATGGGTGAAACTGAAATCGTTGTTTGAGCGAAGTTTTGGCCTAATTTAGCCATGTTATGTGTTTTTTCGCAAACTTCAGATTCTGAACTGGCTTGCGTAACTGTAGTAACGCCATGATTTAAGCTTAAAATTCAAAGATCGTGTATGCATGCAGGCGTAAGCCTAAAGTCCAAAGCTGCGGCGTCGGTAGAGGAGTCATAACGCCAATCTTAGTTTAAATGGTGGAGCTGTAGCGTTAGATTTAGTTCAAATGGTGGAGCTACAGCGCCACTTGGCAGTTTTTCCTAGAAATGAGATTTTTAATTGTTTAAGTCCAGGAAATGTAATTGTAACCTAATCTAATGAACATGAAAATGTATTAAACATATAATGTGATGTTAAAATAGATTCTTTACATGTCAATGATGTTCTTACGTGTTTAATTGATAAGTCGAATGCGTATTTAACTCTTCATTCATGAAGTCTAATAATGTGTGAGAACTTATATTATAATCAGAGTTTAGCGAGAAGAGAATGAACTTATAATGCTAGTTATGTTATAATTAACTAGTATTGTGAATGTAAATCGTATGTAGGATTAATTTGAGGAATGCAAATAATTAACGTGTAATCTATGCACAAGGCAAGTTTTCTAACCCTAAACTTTATTTGAGCAAGTTTCTAAACATTACTCTTATGTTGAGCAAGTTCCATACCTTATCTTAATTATGATTACGCAAGTTTTCAAACTCTATTCTTACATTGAGCAAATTCTTACTCTATATTATAATTTAGCAAGTTTCTATTTCTAAACTTTCATTGAGTTAAGTTCTTAAATCTTATTATGGTTGCATCAGCTTCATATTCTTATTTTGAATTATTTAGAGTTTAATCATTCAAATTCATGATTCCATATGAAATATTCTACTTCATTTGAAGTATTACTTTTGTTATACAATGTTCATTTAATTTTATAGCGTTAAGATTCAATCATTGATTTGAGTATTGATTTCAATATTGTATTAAAACCTTGAATAGATAGTAAATCCTTATTGATTCAACTAATCCTTAGTTGATGATTATTGAACTCTAAATTACCCTTGAGATCAATCCAAACCAAACTTTCTTTGGTACGGACTCTAATGTTAAAGCTGAGATGAACAACCACGCTTTGTGGGATTATATTATGCGATAGCGTTAAGATGTTAATGCACATACATGGTACTAAATTTGATCCCCAAGGTACGAGAAGTAAGGTCCATATAGTCTTACGACTGTTAAAGGTTTAAAGTAGAAATACTTGAAAGCCTGGGTCATAGCTCATGGTCTAGTGACCCTCAGATGTACTTTTGATTCATGTTCTAATCTTGATTCAAAAGTCGAGCTTTCTTTTGGTTCAATATCCATTGTTTATTCGCATGTTATTATTATTGTTATTGTTAAACGTTTGGGCAATTGTTGCTCACTCTTGCATAATAATATTGCAGCTAAGATTGAAAGAGTTGATGAGCCATCCACAAGTAAGGGCAATGGCAAAGCAAGCAAATGATGAAGACTTATTTAATATTTGAGAATGTTTATATTAAGACTTATGATGTGATGTTTAAGACTTATTTGTTTATGATGTTTCCCCACTTGATGTATTAAGGTTAGATAACCTGGGATTTATTTGTTTAAGTTGTTGTAACCCTTTATTGGGAAGATTCTATTTCAATTTTATTGTTATCCTTATTATGGGTAGTTAGATGTTAATTATATTTTGTTGAGTGAACACCAAATCTGTGGGAAGTTTGAGTACCTAGATTTGGGGGTGTCATGGGTTTGACCTCCTGGGGTTGACTATGGGCTTTGAATTTAATCTTCCGGGGTTGGAAACTTGGATCTCTTGAGGTTATCTCCGGGGTTGGAAACTTGATGTGACTTGCAAGGTTGCCTCTAGAAGACGATTCTGCCCTCCTGCAGGGTTAGTAACAGGAATGCAAAATTTCGAGTGTCTACAAATGCCCCTCTTTATCATGTTCATGCAATGCAATGACATGGATAGGATAAAGACTACTAGACACTTGAAATATGATAAACTTAGGATGATGCAAATGCAATGCAGCATGATGCAATATTATGCTAAATGTTATTGGAATGATTTCCAATGGGATGCGATAACTGCCTACTCCCACCACTTCTGTTGAGGGATGAAGTTTTCAATGATGGCTCTGTGAGCTGCTTTGACGTCTAATTGAAAGATAGTTTATAAAGCTCTCATTCTAGGAATCTCGCAACGTATTTGGGGTTGTCGTCATGGTTTGAGCTGTTCGCGACGCCCCCAAAATTAGGTATACATCACCCATCTTGGGTCGCCGATACATGGTACAAAATTCAAATACAACTTACTAATACAACTATCGTACAATACGATAAAAACATAACTATGAGTTTGAATACAATTATTGTCTACTAGAGATTATACAAACTCAAAAGGAGTCCTCATTACAATTATTAACACACTATTTTCGTAATAATAGTGAGGACTACTAATGCTATCCTCCGGACCGTCACCCAGTTCCCGACTAGTCCTCGCTATGTTCTCATTTCAAGAGAACAAAGGAAAGAAAGGTGAGCTCAACTAGCCCAAGAAGAAATATTATGACTAAGATAATGCAGAATAAATTATCATTAGCCTTCAACAGTGTTAAACTGATAAAATATAACAACATCAAGTTTAACTGCAGCGGAACAAGCAATCCATTAAAAGAGTCAAGTAAAGAATAAAATCTACTATCTTTTATGATTTAAAAGGTTTTTCATGACTTTTATCATTTGGGACTCAAATTTTAATAAATAATCCACATCATCGAATCACCCTCGCACTACTGCCAAGGATATTCTTTAGTATCACGACCACAAATTATCCATGCACTACAGCCAAGGACATTCGTGTATTCATTAATGGTCATGATCATGCAAACAACTATCCATCAATGCACTACGGGCTAAAGATAACTTTTACCACATCATTTGTAACATTACAGTCATGATTACACCGAATAATCCCTGGTCATAATCATACCAAGTCCATCTAGGCACTACAGGCCACAGATGACTTTCAACATAATATAAACATGAGGATGATGACAATGATATAAAAATTCAATAAAACAAGTTCAAGAATTAATTTATCCAGGAACTAATAATGTCCAAATTCTCAACATGATACTGCTTTGTAGAGTAAAATTCAAGAATGATCGGAAGAATATTTCCATGAAAGATATGGATGAAGCGCAAATATCAAGGATATTCTACTAATTTCATGGAGTATAGAAGTCAAAACTTTAACCAACCGAGTATAATAAAGAATGGAATAACAAAAGAAATCACCATGCATGCGGTACTTCAAGATGACAAAGTTATTTTAACGAATAATAATAACGGAACCGAAGTCGAGCAAATTTTGCACCAAGCAGGATGTTCCAACAGAATAATAAAGAGCGGAACTGTGTAGGTGTAAAACACATGCAGGATGTTCCAATAGAATAATAATAAAGAAGCGGAACCAAGTCCTATTGTAAAACACATGCATGTGATGTTCCAACAGTAATAATAATAAAGATGGAACCAGTGGGTGTAAAACACACGCATGTGATGTTCCAATAGAATAATAATAAAGGCGGAACCGGGCCCTTGTAAAACACACGCACGAGGATGTTCCAATAGAATAATACAAGAATGTCACCAAGTATAGGGTAAACCACGTATACAGGTTATTCCAACAGAATAATAAGCAATGGAATAACAGCAGTTCTCTTTATGAATAAGAAAGAATAACACCCCTTACATTAGTAGGAGATTGAATACTGCAGTAGTGTAGTAACATAATACTCTTCTTTTTTCTCTCTTATTCTCTCTATACTTTCTCTCTCTATAGCTTGAATGAATTCGTGAAAAATAATGAAGCACTAGGCCTCTATTTATAGAAGATTTCTACCTTAGCACTTGAAATGTGAAAAGGCAAGTGGCTTGATTACGGGTGATGTGGAAAGAAAAGTGGTTTGACGCCTGTAATGTGAAACACCAAGTGGTTTGACGCTTGTAATATGAAACGATAATTGGTTCGACGCCTGTAATGTGAAACGACAATTGGTTCGACGCCTGTAATATGAAACGACAAGTAGTTTGAGTTTGGTAAAGGTAATTACTATTGACGTAGGTAATTACTATTGACGAAGGTAATTACTATTGACGAAGGTAATTACTATTGACAAAGGTAATTACTATTGACGAAGGGACTCTTAGATGATGACATAAGCCCCCCCCCCATAAAATAACCAAACTTACCACAAACGTCTCATAATAGACTCTTTATATACATCAAGGATTGAATAAATATTACCACAAATCATTTTATTTTTAATCAACACATATTTAATCTTTCAACAATTATTAATCATTTATAACTTGTTGTCTCAATTATTGATTTAATAATATAACATATTATCTGATGATAATCTTGTGACAATAATTGAATCAATAATATAAGAGATATGATGCAACAATTCATCGAAAGTAATAATCGAGTATAATTGGTGACTTCTCACGTAAGCATCAATAATCAATACCGTGTGTTACTATGCAACCCATGCAGACATCGTATACTTTTACTAATAGGGTAGTTCAAGCAGCTTTAAAAATAACACCTCATTTGTTATTTTCATAAAGTATTTTTGTCGTTTTCTCAATCCGACAATAATTCCGTTAATGGGGTCCACTAATGATTATCTTCGCATTTAATATTCCCCGACAAAAAGAATATTCCCTGACCAAACGAATATTTTATAACAACTTGCATACTTTGCAAAATTTATAAATATTACCCACAACTATAACATTATATCAAATCCACACCATAATTTTAAAAAAATATTTCGAGAAAATTAAATCTTTATTCATAAAATCTGGGGTCTCACAATCTCCCCTCCTTATGAAATTTCGCCCTCGAAATTTACGTACGTACCTGGTATGCCGAACATGTGAGGATACCTTGACTTCACTTCAATTCTAACTCTTGAGGTATAACCTTTGAGCGTCGAATATGATCCTTTTTATCCAAGATGTTAACACGTATCTCCTCATACGTTAAATCTTCTGCTATCTCATCCGATTTTAAATTAATAATGTGGTTCGGGTCGTCCACATATTTACGTAACATCGATACGAATAAAAACGTTCTGAACACGCAACATACTTGGCGGTAAAACGAGTCTATAAGCCACAATTCCTACTTGATCAAGGATTTCAAATGGGCCAATAAAATCGAGGGTTTAGATTTCCTCTCTTCATTAATTCTTGCTTCTAGAATAACGCCCTCTTGAACCTTCTTAATTCTTCACATTCATCAGCTCCGAGTGTGTAGCTTGAGCGGCTTTAACTTTATCGATTAAAGTCGATTCTACTCGTATATTCATTATCTTCACGTGGGTTCGTATATTCACACTTGTGACCGCATATAATCTTCTACTCAACGCGTCAGCTACCACGTTCGTTTTTTCATGATGGTATTGAATGATATGATCGTAATCTTGAACAGCTCGAGCCAACGTCTTTGGCACATGTTACGTTCATTTTAGGTGAAGAAAATATTTGAGGGTTGAAGAAATGGGGTTTGTACTGGGGTCAATACAAAAGTCGATTTCACGCTCTAGGGGTAAGCTAAGAAGTCTTCAAGAATACGTCAGAAAATTTATTAACACTATAAATATCATTCAAAATTGTGACCCTCATCCAAGACTTGGATAACACGTCACATTGATACCTATCAACTTGCCATCGTCATTCACGACGTTGCCTACAGAAAGTCTGGCTTCGGTGCATTCCACACAAGAAAGTCAACAACGAAAGGATCGGGGCTCTTTATTTATAGCTTGATATGACAATGATTGACTTTAGTGGTTTGGTTACTTTGAATTCGCATAACATGTTGGTTAGGAGTATGAAAGCTAACAACCTTACGAAAAGCATGATGAGTAGTTAGCCAATCAATCCTTAAAATCACGTCAAATGCAAGTACCTTTAAAGAGATAAGATCAACAGGTAATGTGATTGTGCCCACTTGGATCAAACAAGATTTATAAAAAGTGGATATGATAAAAGTTTCTCCTAACAGAGTTTTCACAGATAAGTCAAATTCCAATTTCTCCGGAGTCAAGTTTAAACGTTGAGTACAAGCAGGAGAAATAAAAGAGTGGGTAGAACCGGTATCTAACAAGGTATAGACTTCGCAAGAGTTTATGACTAACATACCCGTGCTAACTTCGTTCGGGTTACTCTCTCCATGAGAAGTCAAAAAAACGCTCTTCCTGAAAACACCGACTTTGTTTTGTCTGTATCAACCTTTGGTGCCACCGTCCCTGCTGGACTTGATTTCGTTACAGGACAAAATTGAGCTATGTGACCGTTTTTTCCACAACTAAAACATACCTTGGAAGGCTTTGAACAGTTTGGCCTTATATGTCCTTCCTCTCCACATCTGTAGCATCTAACTGGTGGTCGTTCTCCTCCCCTAGAATTTGTTGCTGGTGCTGGTGCTGCTGCCGACGTCTTCCCGTCATCATTAAATCTTCTCTTTATAGATCGAACATCTCTTTCCACAATATCAACGCGTCGTGCGGCTTTTACCCATGCATCACTCATTCTCACTCGTTTAGTTGTTTCTTCTTTCAGCTCAGATTCTAGCTTTATTATCTTATACTCTGCCAAAGAGTGCTTCTGTTCAAGCATCACATATCGGGTAACACAAGCTTGAATCGTTTCATCCTTTTGCTCCACGACCGCCTGCCGTTCTTCAACCTGCTCTTCTAACTCATGAATACGATTTTGTAATTCTACATTTTGATCATATAATACCTCTAATAAATTCTCCTTAGGTACCTCTTCTTCCTCTTCTTCCTCACTCTCAACTGTTACCTCTGCGACTATCTCGGGTGCAACTATCAATTCTTCACTCACCACATGGATATCTATAATTCCTTCTTCGCCTGACATCACATTATCCTGGTTGGTGATTAGAGGTGCCTCCACGATCTCATTCACTCCATTGTTAACGTTCTCAACTGCCATTGTTAAATACTGCCATAAAACAAGGGTTAATAGTCATGTCATATATTATCCCTATATTCTGACCGACCAATTAAATACCAAATAAACTTAGGTAGGTCATACTAGCGAAGGAATTCCCCGTCTCTCCCCTCCTAGTTCTTGTCTCACATCTCAGCCAGGGATCATTTCCCTAAGATTTGATATCAACTGTGACGCCCCCAAAATTAGGTATACATCACCCATCTTGGGTCGTCAGATACATGGTACAAAATTCAAATACACCTTACTAATACAACTGTCGTGTACAATATGACAAAACATAACTGTGAGTGTGAATACAATTATTGTCTACTAGAGATTATACAAACTCAAAAGGAGTCCTCATTACAATTATTAACACACTATTTCACGAGAATAGTGAGGACTACTAATGCTATCCTCGGACCGCCACTCCGCCTCGACTACTAGTCCTCGCTATGTTCTCATTTTCGAAGAGAGAACGGTGAAAGAAAGGGTGAGCTCAACTAGCCCAAGAAGAAATATAATGACTAAGATAATGCGTATAAATTATCATTAGCCTTCAACAGATATTAAACCGATAAAATATAACAACATCAAGTTTAATCTGCAATGAACAAGCAATCCATTAAAAGAGTCAAGTAGAGAATAAAATCTACTATCTTTTATGATTTAAAAGGTTTTCATGACTTTTATCATTGGGACTCGACAATAAATAATCCACATCATCGAATCACCCCGCACTACTACCAAAGATATTCTTTAGTATCACGACCACAAATTATCCATGCACTACAACCAAGGACATTTGTGTATTTATTAATGGTCATGATCATGCCAACAACTGTCCATCAATGCACTACGGGCCAATGATAACTTTTACCACATCATTTGTAACATTACGATCATGATTACACCGAATAATCCCTGGTCATAATCATACCAAGTCCATCTAGGCACTACAGGCCACAGATGACTTTCAACATAATATAAACATGAGGATGATGAAAATGATATAAAAATTCAATAAAACAAGTTCAAGAATTAATTTATCCAGGAACTAATAATGTCCAAATTGTCAACATGATACTGCTTTGTAGAGTAAAATTCAAGAATGATCAGAAGAATATTTCCATGAAAAGATACTGGATGAAGCGCAAATATCAAGAATATTCTACTAATTTCATGGAGTATAGAAGTCAAAACTTTAACCAACTGAGTATAATAAAGAATGCAATAACAAAAGAAATCACCATGCATGCGGTATTGCGCATGACAGACAAAGTTATTCCAATGTAATAATAATAACGGAACCGAAGTCGCAAATTTTGCAATCGCTGTGATGTTCCAACAGAATAATAAAGAGCGGAACTGTGTCGGTGTAAAACAAGCAGACGAGGATGTTCCAATGAGAATAATAATAAAGACAGAACCAGTCGGTGTAAAACACACGATGTGATGTTCCAACGAGTAATAATAATAAAGATTTAAACCAGTGGGTGTAAAACACATGGACATGATGTTCCAATGAGAATAATAGAAGAATGTCACCAAGTATAGGGTAAATGGCAGATACAAAGTTATTCCAATGCAGAATAATAAGCAATGGAATAACAACAGTTCTCTTCATGAATAAGAAATAATAACACCCCTTACATTAGTAGGAGATTGAATACTACAGTAGTGTAGTAACATAATACTCTTCTTCTTTCTCTCTTATTCTCTCTATAGCTTGAATGAATTCGTGAAAAATAATGAAGCACTAGGCCTCTATTTATAGAAGATTTCTAGCTTAGCACTTGAAATGTGAAAAGGCAAGTGGCTTGACGACTGGTGATGTGAAAAGAAAAGTGGTTTGACGCCTGTAATGTGAAACGACAATTGGTTCGACGCCTGTAATGTGAAACGACAATTGGTTCGATGCCTCTAATTTGAAACGGCAAGTAGTTTGACGTCTGGTAAAGGTAATTACTATTGACGAAGGTAATTACTATTGACGAAGGGACTCTTAGATGATGACATATGGCCCCCCCCCCCCCCATAAAATAACCAAACTTACCACAAACGTCTCATAATAGACTCTTTATATACATCAAGGATTGAGTAAATATTACCACAAATCATTTTATTTTTAATCAACACATATTTAATCTTTCAACAATTATTAATCATTTATAACTTGTTGTCTCAATTATTGAGTTAATAATATAACATATTATACAGATGATATTGTGACAATAATTGAATCAATAATATAAGAGATATGATACAACAATTACTATAGCAATAATTGAGTATAGCTGAGTGACTTCTCAAGTAAGCATCAATAATCAATAATGTGTGCTCTTATGCAACCACGCCAGACATCTTGTACTTTTACTAATGGGTAGTTCAACGCTTTTAACGGTAACACCTCCGTAGTTATTTTCATAAATTATTTTGTCATTTTCTCAATCCGACAATAATTCCGTTGTGGGGTCCACCAATGATTGTGTCGTCGCATTTAATATTCCCCGACAAAAAGAATATTCCCCGACCAAACGAATATTTTATAACAACTTGCGTACTTTGCAAAATTTATAAATATTACCCACAACTATAACATTATATCAAATCCACACCATAATTTTAAAAAAATATTTCAAGAATATTAAATCTTTATTCATAAAATCTGGGGTCTCACACTGTCCATCAGTGCTATCTGAGCCTGATTTGATGAAAAGTCACAAAGATGTTTTCAAGATCCTAGTAGTGGAGGTTTCCAATGGTTGAGACCATCGGATATTGACATTGGCGTTGTCACCAACGTTCTTGATCCTTTGTAAATGCTTTCCACCGAAGACGTTCTTCTCTTTTGCGAGCGACTCTTGGTGATTGTTGATGTTTCATCCGGATGATGGCTTGGCTTTGTTGCCACCATGGGATGTTTCTTGCCATTACGCTGGCACTATCATCATCATTCTGACTTTCTATCAGGTCGACGCTGATAGTTCCTCTAGGGATAGAGTTTTGATTGCTGGGGATCTGTATAACAAATTCCATCATCGGTCCTCCCCGATGAAAATGGTTTTCCATGGTTTATATCATCAGACTTCTCTAACGCTTCGCTAGTTTTCCAACAGCTTGCAACATCAGATACCCTGATCTTCGTTGAAGTAGCTTTTAACGACTTACATCACCGGATCATTTCAGGTGCTTCGCTGGAGTTGTCGCCAACGACTTGCAGTGTTAGGGATGTTTGACCCTCGTTGAAGTAGCTTTCAATGGCTTACATTGTCCATGATGTCTGAAATCTCCACTGTGGATGTATTTCTAACGAGCTACACTCTTGACGAGTTTGAATGTTTTTAATTGCAATTGTTGGGTGTAATATAATTAAGTACGTCACACAAGTATACATGATCAACAAGTAATATAATGATAAGTTAAGTATCATTCCCACAGAGACAAGAATTAATTTTAATCTAACAATTACCAGCTTTGTATTATTTCAATTTTATTAAACTAACCGAATTAATGATTGAAAATAATGAAAAACTAACAAATAAAAATCAAAACAAATCAACACAACTAATTACCACAAATTTTAATCAGATAATGGAGAATTAAGCCTACAACTTCACTTTATGCTTCACTTAGATTATCACACTTCTTTTCAATCCAATTAACAATTCCAGTTCATTAATGAAGAACACAAAAGTAGAATTAGCCATCTCTCAATGCACTAACACCATATCAACTTAAATTCACAGATGATAGAATTAAGCCAAACACTCTAATTAACTAATTCACTATATCTCTATGTGAATTAAAATTAAAGAAGGTTTAAATTCCAAGTTCTTACATAATTACATGCGATGTTAGGTATATCTCTATCCTAAACATACATCATGAATTCCATCAAAACGCAAAAATCACAAACACATGCTATTATGACAAAGTTTAGACTCATATCTCATCTCTCGAATCCATAGAAATCCATATAAAATTGGTGACAAATAATTCATAAATTACGCACAAATCATAATAGATGAACTGAATAGATAGCTTTATTGAATTGAAATCAAAGCATGATAATCAACGTTACACTTAAAGATCCATTGTAAGCTTAATAAGATAATTTAGTTCATAACTAATGAATTAAACACTGAATAGAATAAAGAAATCATCATCCCAATTACAGAAACTGAAATAAAAGAACAAGAACAGTATAAAACCACCCTTCTCTTCACTCAATTCTGCAATCTTCGTGCTCCTTGTTCCTTTGCTCTACTCCTCCACAATCTTCTCTAAATCAGGGCTTCAAAGTTGAAATTGATGATTGTATGATTAACTGATTAATTGAATAGCTTAAGTCTCTGAAATAGTATCTAATTACGACCTCTTTCCAGTCCCAATTGCATCCAAAATCATTCCGTCCACGCCATGACAATATTAGAATTGCAATAAAACTCCTCTTCTGATCCGCGTACCCTCGCCTCGGTGGGGTGTTAAGTTTCTTTTTGTCACGTGTCCACCTCCGCTCCGGCGGGTGTTTCCTTTGTTAAATAGCCCGCCCCGGCAGGGTACTATAATGAAGTTTACTGTTTTCCTTGCTTTTCATGCCAATTCCCGCCACATTGCCACCATCATACCTTAGCTAACACATACTGAAACCTGCAAACAAAACAAGCACAAACACATACAACTATACTAAAATAGACAGATTAAACACTTTTTAAGTCCAAATAGGAACCTGATTCGTAGGTATGAAACTCACTCATCAAATTCCCCCAAACTTAAACTGTGCTAGTCCTCGAGCACAACAATATGCAATGCAATATAGCTAACTACATGACTACGAATCCAGTTATCAGAAAGAGCACAGTTTATTCAAATGCCTCAAAGAAACTACAATAGACATGACAGTACATCATACCAAGATAAATCAATAACTCCATATCAATAGCCAAATCTTTTCCTGTTATAACTGATATAGTTCGTGTGTGCTCAACAACCATGCTAACTGACACAAAGTTAAATAAAACACATAATATGCCTCTTTAAAGGAATCATACAACGTAAAGTCAAGAAATCCAAAAATAAGCAAATTCTGGCTAAAACCAAACAGTTACCAAATCTAGAAGTAAAAATGGGATACTTATGCTTTATTTATTTACATACAGGGGCTTTCCGCTCTTTTACCTATTTTTATTTTTTATTCTACTCATGAATGTGCAATGTCTAGTACTCTTAGGCTTTTCAGTACTACCCCTTAGCGAGCTTTCAACCAACGACTCCCAAACTATAAGGCTTTAAGGCGATAGGTGTAGAGACATCCCCTCGGGCGTACTTACTCAAGTAACAAAGACCACAAAACTAGACTAGCCACGATGTTTATTCATACATTTATATATATATATATATATATATATATATATATATATATATATATTTAGATATATCCCAAATTTTCCCCTAAACTTAGGCTTATGTCTAATCCTAGCCATCACTACCTATTCACGACTTTTATTCATTCAGACTAGCATTATCCTTAAGAGTTCAATTATATGCCAATTTAAATCCAATTAGTCAACATAGTTGTTTCTTAATGTGCTATCTTGATTATACCAGTTTCAAACAGACAAAGATCTAAATCATGATAAGAAATTACATCAAAGCCTTGATAGTCAATACTAATCTTGTCTATGCAATTCCAATCTCATTATCGGCCCAAACAAACTTTAACCATTTAACAGCTAGAATTATGCAGATATGAACTAAATGCAACACATAAACAGTAAACTAACTAATATTTTTGAGATTTTCAATTTTCTGTTTTTTAATAACTCAACAAAAACATAAACATAAAACTATTTACAACACTAAACTACTAACTATGCAAATATAACTATATTATACTAATAATGCAACTACATGAATACAAACATAAAATAGTATGAACTAACTAAATGCAATTAACACAAGAAAACTAACATACTTAACAGAAATAACAAATTAGATAAAACTACTAAACTACACTACTGTTCCCTCAAACTTATCAGACACAATGTCCTTATTGTGAAAATAAAGCATGAAAGTATAAGAGGACTTCCCTGTAATAGCTAAGCAGGAGGTGGTGGAATCTCCTCAACATCAGAGTTAGATGGTGGATATCTTGGAAGTGGCAGTGGATTCGGAAATTAGTACTGGTCTGTAGCAGCGGGATCCATTCTTTGAAATGCTTCAGCCAATGAAGCATGTAAAGTGTTCATTGTGGTAAATAGATGATCTTGTCTCACTGTAATTCTCTTTAGCTTCCTATCTTCTTGTCTATCTAGATCATCAATGTGTCGCTCCAAGCTACGAAATTGGGTGCTGAACATATACTTTGTTGACTGACTATTCCTTGTAGCCTTCTCCATACCCTCAGACATCTCATCAGCCTTAAATTCATCATCCTCAGAGGTATCTTCTGCCTCCTCCTCCTCCTCCTCAGGAGCATCGAGAAATATAAATTCTAACCCTCTTGGATGCGACTCCCCTCCAGCCCATATATTGAATATCTAGCAATCATGTTCGAATTAAGTAGCTGGAGTGGATGATGTGCGTGCTCATCTGCTGACCATCTAACCCCTGACTATCTACACAGTCCACAGATAAGTGAGGGGTATGGCAATCCCCCTGAGAATTGCCCGTGCAAGGAACGCCTGATTGAGAAGTTGATGATGACACCGATATCAATATCAAAATCCTTCACTATGGCATATATGAGTAGAACCTTTTCTTTAGTCACTTCACTGGTATGTGTCGATGGAAATAGGTTTGCGTAAAGAAATGCATACCAAATCTTTCCATATAAACACATATCTTTTTTCATGAAAAGGGTTCCTCCTTTTTTCCGTTTCGCCCATGTAGTGCTCGATTTTGATATTTCATTAAGAATCTGATCGTAGTTTGGGTTGCTGTCTCGCAGTTAGACATACTGACAGACTATTGGGGCTCGCAAGTTGTAAAATTCATTGACCGCCTCTAGACTGAATGGAACTTGTTTGCCACGAATAGATGCCACAAACGGTGCTTTATCCTCTGCATTAGCATAAAATTCTTTCACTACTACCACCACTGTAGGTTCCGGCTAATCAGTAAATGTATCCCAACCCTGCTCATTGATTTGTTGCCACATGTGTTCATCAAATGAATCTGGCCTCAAGCCTCTTTCCGGTGTCAATGCTTTTGGTGTGAAATAATCGTATTTATCAGCCGCATAGGCATTGACAAATTTTTGTTTGTCGAAGCTACGTGTTGGTGGCGATGAACCTTCACCACGTTGATGTTTCACAGGCGTTTTTTGGTGCCATTCCACACTTATTCAGTTATCAAATCCTCCAAACTTTCTCTTGGGAAATATCTCAAACACTTAGTGTACATAACAACTCACAATGCCCCAAATTAAAGAATGAAATCCAAATATGAGGAAAAATTGATAAGAGTTGCTTACCCACATTGATTTATGTACTGTGTAATGAACTTGCAATGTTAGTTAACCAATTTCTGAGTTTCCCCCTTCCTTCCTTTCTTGTAACCCAAAAATTAAGGAAACCCTAGGTTTCTAATATCAAAATTAGAGGATTTGGTATATAATAGGTGTGTATGTTATGTGGAATGGATGGAATATGAGTTAGGTTTATATAAAATGGAAGTAGTGATCAAATTTAATGGAAATTGTGTGTTAGAGAGGGAGTTCATGGGTAGAGAGAGGCGTTGGATTCGGTTAGAAGAGATAGAAGTGGAGTAGACACGATTGTGCAGAAGGTTTTTAAAATGGATTTTTCGTACCCCCATCGGGGCGGGTGGTATTTTGCCTTAAAAGGCCCGCAGAAGAGGTGTAGATCTGAGGGCCCCCGGCCGGGGTGGGCATGTCAGTGTAAATAGAGGCGTGGTAAAGGTGAATGTGATTTCTGCAGAACTTTAGTTTTTCAGCTATTTTAACCCACATACATACAAAACTTCATCATCAATCCCTGAAATCCAATAAAAACAAAATTTCAAGTTAAGTACATGGAGTTTGAGCAAGAACGCTATACATTACTATAATAACTAACTAATTACCTAAGAATTGCATATGATTGAACTATGTAATACTAAAATTATTAATTAAACTACGAATTAAGTGACATGAAACTAAAATACTATTTTGACAAGAAAATTGGGTTGCCTCCCAATGAGCGCTTGTTTTTGAGTCTTTCAGCCTGACTACTCCCTGTGTCATGGCACATTGACAATAGTGATTGCGGTGGCTTGATTGTCGATGTCACCGCCCCAATAATGCTTTAGACGCTGTCCGCTGACTTTGAATATTTCAAACGGATTCTAGCTATAGAGTTCAACGACGCCATGTGGGTAGACTGTCTTGATAGTGAATGGCCCCGACCATCGTGATTTGAGTTTCCCGGGAAATAACCTCAGTCGTGAGTTATACAATAACACATATTGGCCCGGTTCAAAATTCCTCTACAAAATCTTCAGATCGTGCCACTTCTTGACCTTTTCCTTATATAATTTAGAGTTTTCATAGGCTTGCAGACGAAACTCATCCAGCTCATTAAGTTGCAACAGTCTTTTCTCACCTGCAGCTGTTTGATCAAAATTTAACTTTTGAATGGCCCAGTATGCTTTATGTTGAAGTTCAATTGGTAGATGACATGCTTTCCCATAAATAAGTTGATACAAAGACATCCCAATTGGGGTCTTGTATGTTGTTTGATAAGCCCATAAAGCGTCGTCTAACTTTAGAGACAAGTCTTTTCTGTTTGGATTCACAACTTTTTCTAAAATTCGTTTCACCTCTCTATTTGAAACCTCAGCTTGGCCACTCGTTTGGGGATGGAACTTCTGAGGATCACAGGTTGATCTTACTGAAGGTTTTGGAAGAAGCCTACTTGCCAACATCAGTGGATGTGGAAAAATTTCAACATTTGATTGATCACATTTTTAACAACAATGTGATATCTTTCACTGATGATGATATACCGCCCGAAGGGACCGGTCATTGAAAGCCTTTACACATTGCGATTTTGTCCTCCGGGTACATGCTAGCTGGAGTCTTGATAGACGGAGGTTCGTCTCTGAATAAATGTCCTTACGCTACTTTGCTGAAGATGAATGTCAATCTCAAACAGATTCAAAGTAGCCATACAATCATCAAAGCTTTCGACGGAGCCCGCCGAAATTCATTCGGAGAGATTGAGCTACCAATCGAAATTGGTCCCCATACATTTTGCCTATCTTTTCACGTGCTCAAAATAGGTTCAGGATACAACCTGCTATTGGGAAGACCGTGGATTCATATGGCTGGGACCGTCCCCTCCACTCTTCATCAGCAATTGAAATACATCATGAATGACAGCCTATTCACGGTAAACGCTGAACCGGAATGTCCTAAACAAAGTGACATACCCCTCATCAGTTTCAATTCAGAAATTAAGCCGGTCAGTTTTCATGCCTTGGAGGTGAGCAACACTCACTACCACCCTATTGGGGCGCCACGTCTCACACCCAAGATTTCTGCCGAAGTAATGTCGGCTACTTAAGAAATGATATCTTTGGGACATCAGCCGGGACAAGGGCTGGGCAAAAGTCATCAAGGTATTAAGCACCCGATTCAAGTGATCAGTCAAACTAGGACAGCTGGACTGGGCTATTCTGCTAGTTCCAGTCAAAGGAATCCACATAAGCATCATCAGATTCCTCCAAACTTCGGCCATACCTGACGATTGTCTTTTCACACCGCAAATCTCGAGTCCGCACAACCTCCTGTAAAGGTGCCAACCAGCGTAATGGCTATGTTATTTCCTAAGCCGATACCGGTAAAGGAGAAATAAGTCTTTGTTCCAGACCCCAGAGTGGAAGAGGAGGAACGAAGAATTAAGAAAGACATCGTTAGAATGATGTCAGGCATACACATCATTTTCCATTATGAACATACAAACAAATACACCCCAGACGATGATTGCCCAGACATAATGGTCATCATTCGGGAGAAGGAGGACGATGACAACCCCTCCATCACTGCAGTCCACCAAGACTTTTCCCTTGAGAATTGGATCAACACTCCTTGCATTGGTCTACGAGGGTAAAACGGGTAGGACCTTTTTCTGCCCTGTAGATATCATAACTGCTTACTTTTCTGTACAGTATTAGTAGTCGTTTTGTCAGTACATTCTAACACTGTGTATGATCAAACCATTTCATATATACTAAGTGAAAGCATATTTTGTTTTAGGACCTTGAATTTAGATGTGCCTGTACTTGCTGATAAGGTGCCTCATCTCCACAAGGATTGTAACTTTAATGTAGAGTTGGATTCAACCTTGATGGAAATACATGAGGACATTGAGGTACCTCCGGAGATTAAAGAATGGGTCGAAGACAAAACTAAACCCAACCTTGATCAAACCACTTCCATCAATCTCGGAACCTTAGAAAGCCCTAAGTTAATCCAGATTGGTTCAGACCTTACCCCAAACCAAAGGAATGACATGGTTACGCTACTAACCCAATTCCAGGATGTGTTTGCATGGTCTCATAAAGACATGGTGGGTTTGTCCACTGACATTGTTCTTCATCACCTTCCCATTAAAGAGGGATTCAAGCCAGTCAAGCAGAAGCTCAGGCGATTGAAACCTGAGTGGATTTTAAAGGTGAAAGAAGAAATTGTGAAATAATTTCAAGCTAGTATTATCATGGTGTCCACATATCCTAAATGGATATCCAACATCGTTCCCATGCCTAAGCCTGGAGGAAAGGTGCGAGTTTGTGTGGATTACAGGGATCTAAACAAAGCTTTCCTTAAAGATAGCTTTCATGTGCCATTTATCCACATTCTCATTGACAATATTGCTTAATACGGCATGTAATCCTCTGCGGATTACTTTGCGGGGTACCACTAGATTATGGTTACTGAGGAGGATCATGAGAAAACTGCTTTTATCATGCCTTGGGGAACCTTTTGCTATAGACGGTTGTCATTTGGCCTCATTAATGCCGGAGCCACCTATCAACGAGCTAGGATGGATCTTTTCCATGACTTAATGCACAAAGAGATAGAGATATACGTGGATGACATCATTGTCAAGTCCCGAAGGGAAGAAGACCACTTAGACCATCTCAGAAAGCTCTTCAACAGGTTGTGTAGATACAACTTGAAGTTGAATCCAGCCAAGTACGCCTTTGGCGTTAAATCAGGCAAGTTGCTAGAATTCCTAGTCAGCCACAAAGGGATTGAGCTGGATCCCACCAAAATCCAGGCCATTATGGAAATGCCCATTCCTCAGAAGAGAAGGAAATACGGGGATTTTTGGGAAGAATCAACTTCATTAGCAGGTTCATTTCTTAACTCACAGCAACCTGTGAGCCTATCTTCAAGTTGTTAAGGAAGAATTCCTCCATGAAATGGAACGACGAATACCAGAAAGCCTTCCTTACAATCAAAAAGCAGCTAGTCAAAGCTACTATTTTGGTACCACCCAGGGATGATGTTCCCCTGCTTATGTACCCGTCCATAAGTAACAATGACATGGGTTGTATGCTGGGATAGAAAGACGATAGAGGCCAAGAACGAGCTATCTATTACCCCAGCAAAAGATTTAGCAGCAGTGAACACAAGTACACTCTGATTGAGAAGACTTGTTGTGCTTTAGCATGTGCTTTCGCGAGGTTACAACATTACCTCCATGGTCACACAACCCATCTCATATCCCACGTGGATCCGCTCAAGTACGTGTTCAATAAACCCATGTTAAATTACTGGTTGTCTAGATGGAAGTTGATCCTAAAATAATTTGATAATGCTACGTGACGCAAAAGTCCATTCAAGGTCAAGGAATTGCGGATCAACTGGTCGCTGCGCCTGTAGGGGATTTCAAACCCTTGGAAACCTACTTCCCAGATGAAGGGGTAACGACAGTTTAGCAACACTATCAGTACGATACATGCCATATATAGAAAATGTATTTTGATGGAGCTATTAATATGGAAGGTTCTAGAGCTGGATCAGTTCTAGTGTCCGGTACGGGGGAGTAGTATCCCGTCACCGTCAAATTGAAGTTTGTCAGCACCAATAACACAACTGAGTATGAAGGCTATCTCATGGGGCTAAAACTTTCCCGTTCAATGGGCATCAGGCGGTTAACTGTCTTTGGGGATTCGGAGTTAGTGGTCAGACAATCCATGGGAAACCTCAAGGAATTCAGTTCCAGAGATAACCCTGGAAATGCTTGTTTCAAATGCATGCAATTAACTTCAACCTCGTCACTCACACCGAGGCACTCAGTACAAGACCCGGAGATAACACCAGGAAGACAGGCACACCTCAGAGATGACACTGAGGACCTTCAACACTTGCAGCAGTCCAATCTCAGAGATAACCTTGAGCAACGTCTACTTTATCAGCCCAAACTGGCGATAACCCCGGTGAGGGGCAAAGTCATCATCTTGCCACCATGATGCCACATCGCACCGTCTCAACATTTCATACATACATTTCTACACAATAATGTCCCACAAAGAACCAAGGATGTCCAATCTCGAGTGACTATTATGCAGGATAACAGATAGAATTTGAAGCTTAAAGACCGGAGGGCATGATCCCATCTTCCTAACTTCGTACAACCTCTAATCCCATGTCATTGCGTAACTCTCGACAATGGCAGTCCAAAATATGTCTTATATACCTCAATCGGATGCCCAGATTGCAATTCTGAAAGTTTGAGCGGATATTACAGTGCATACGTGCACGTATTTTGAGACGACATAACCAGCGAAGCGGGGCAACCCGGCCAGCCTCAAGTACACCTGCGGCTCCCCCCTCTATAGATAGAGGGCTTGGGGTGGCCATTTTGTAAGAGAAAAAGGCGAGGAAACCCTGTCCAATTTGCTCTGTACTCACCCTACATTGAGTGATTTCTCATTTTAAACACTTGTGAGCTCACATATAGCTACTTTTTGTATCGGCGAGAGCCTAGTGTTCATCCCTTTAAAGATATAGAAGACTTCTTTGGCAGCCCACTGTAAGCCTTCTCACACACTTTAAAGCCTTTCTCTTCATCTTTGCACACAACAATCTTCACGTTGAGAGTCGTGTTGCATGTGTGTGCCTGGACTTCGGTCCGTGGTTTCATTTCAGTTTGTACATATATATATATATATATATTATATATGGACTAACATTATCTAGTTATGCCTCGATTGAGCCTAGACTTCGGTCTGGAGCGTTTATTTGCTTTCGTATATATATATATATATATATATATATATTTACAGCTTTTTGGGAACTATCGTTTACACTCCTAAATTAACCTCACTTTCACTTTACAAATTTAAACAATTAGCACAGTAGTAAGCAAGGATCGATCCCATAGAGAGTGATTTGTTTTATATTTTTGCTATGATTTCTAATGAAAAAGGGATTTTGAATTAATTAATTAAATTAACAAGAATAAACTAATAAGAATAAACAATAAATAAAAAATTTCAGTTCTTCAGTTCAGTATCACCTTTTTACAATAATAGATTAATCAAGTGTAACATTATTTACCCTTCAATGAAAGTAATAGCCCTAGGTAACAACAAGATCTATTACCCGAAACTCCCCTTAGATTGTCACTCAATGAAACAAGCTCTTCACAAAATTCTAACAATTATATAACCTAGAATAAGCTCTCTAGATTTAATATAATAACAACATTAAGAACTAGGGAATTAGACTATTCCAAGCAACAAACACATAAGCTCGGATTGTTTAACTTGTCTTCTGATAATCATAGCAATACTCAAAAGCTTGTCCACAATCAGATATTACTAATTACTACTTGTGATTAGAAACAATATCAATTACACGTAATATTATTCCTTGATCTAGCATATGATATTTGTTAACCAAGTCAATCCTGCAAAAATCCAATCAGTTAAGCCAAATAGCATTCAGAAATTAAATCAGAATATCGAGAATGAATTTCATGTGAGAAGGAATAAATAATGAATACTCAATTAACCATTAATTATAAATAAGGTTCAACATCCCTTAGAACTGAATAAAAAGAACTTAGCTCATGTCTTCAATCCTCCAATGTTGTAGATGAGAGAATGTAGTAGATGATTGAATGAATAAAACCTTGACTAGCATCCTCTATTTATAGTGCTAGACAAAGTCCTAAATCCTATAGGAAGTAGAAATCCAAATCCTAAAAGGAATTACAAATCATAACTGGTTTCCAAAAAGAAATAGAATCTAATTTGGAAACAAATCTTAGTCTAAAGGAAATCCTAAAACTAATAGAAATATCAATCCAATTCCATGTAGAAGTCTGCCAAAATCTGCATTTAGAAACTTTCCAAAAATCCAAGATTTCCCTATTTTCCCGCTCAAATTCGCTGGGGCGAATTTCCATTTCCTGCTACGACGTCCTTTGGTAAACAATCATAACTTTTGATCCTGGAGCAGTTACGGGGCCTGCTACCTATTAGAACGAAGATATCGACGAGAGCGATAACTTTCATTCTTTGAAAATTGATAGATTTGGGCTGTATCAAGGTCGAAATCAGGCTCCAAGTGACTGCTGTGTAAATTGCAACTTCCAAACTTTGAGGTTCAACATCCGTTTAGTAAAAAGATCATAACTTTTTCATATGAACTTCGATTGAGACGGTTAAAAATGTTCCGGAAAGCTAAAGAAGAGCTCTACAATAAAATTCAAGTCCCAAGCCTGGACCATGCATCCAACTTAATGCTACAAACCCTATAATTTTCTCTTTTTCCCCATTTTAGCTCCAAATCTTCCTGAAATCATTAAACACCTTAATAAGCTCATATACACATGAAACATGCAATAAAACTAAATATAATGGAATCAAAATAAATGAATAATATGCACTCATCAAATTCCCCCACACTTAGCCTTTTACACGTCCTTGTGTAAACCAAAAGTTTAATTTCCAAAAAAATTCTAGTCAATCATCATGTCAAAAGATTTCAAGGTACAAATCATGATTATCAACACTAAATTTGCAAAAATCTAATCAATGCCTTATAAATCAACTCATAATTACCAACCTTACCATTTCACCATTGAATTTCATTAAATCAAACTATAACCACATAAGTAACTTTCCCAAAAGCATCATACTTACTTAACTTAGTTACCATGGAGCCAAAACCGTGCACACTGACTCAAAACCTAGAACAAATTTTTCTTGCTTTTTAAGTTTTTTCATAGAACCTTCTTTTTAGCACAGATGAATGTATTTTCATGCTTCTTTTCGTATATTTTTTTTCTTTTCTTGACATGTGCAATGTCTCCTTTTCTTAGGCTTTTTATAGTTACATATTAGCGAACTTTCCACCAACGACTCCCAAACCAGATGATCTTAGGGGCGCTAGGTGTAGAGACACCCCTAAGGCTTACTTATTCAAGTAACAAAGGCCACAAAAGTCGACTAGTCAAGCTTACTTTTATCCATCGTGACTTTTCAAATAACGTGAATCCGATGCTTCCGAGGCTTAGATACCCATTTATTTCGCATAATGGACATTGAAACAGATTTTCAATTTTCTTTTCTTTTTTTTTCATTCATCATTTTTTTCACATGGTTCTGCAACAACATAAGCAAGTTAAACAGTTCTAAGTTGTGAAATCAGTGCACATAGACAACTCCACAAATTACTTAGCCAAATAAACATACTTCTCATATTCAAGTACTCATGTATCACAAATTCAATTCAAATCAATTACTATGGATCATGGCTTAGTTGTCATCATTCATTAACAAATTAAGCACTAAACAGATTCTGAATTTTAGCATCAATTTTCAATCTTTGACTTTAACCTTCGAACATATAGGCAAATAGAACCATGGAACCCAAGCTTTCAGAATATTTATTTTTCAACTTCCCATCAAAATTAGATTATTATCCCTACATAAATAAAAACTTAAATCTTCCCCCCACACTCAAACCTTACATTGTCCCCAATGTAAGAAAATCATGCAAAGAAGAAAATACTACTAGCTAACATGCAATAAAAAAACTAAAAAGTGAAGGGATAGAAAAATCAAATCTGAGATCTTGGGTTACCTCCCAAGCAGCTGCCCTTGTTTATTGTCATTGGCTTGACATCATCCTTCTCATTCTATGTAATTGGACTTGTGTACTTCAAGTGGACTGATAACAGTTTCAATTCATTAGGAGCATCCTTCAGATCATGATTTTACTCCATTACAACCCTCAAATCCTCCTTGTATATTTGCTCGAGAGATTCTTGCATTATAGAGTCAACAACATCAGTTGCAAAAACAAAATTAATATTACCAAGATACCTTTTTGTGTCATATATACTGAACTGGACATGTGCCTAATCCAATTCCATAGTTAAGGTCCCATGGTATGTATCATGTAGTGTTTTTGTTGTTTGCACCAATGTATCATCTATGTCCTCTTTGTAAAAATCTGCAGAACTTATCAAATTGTTCTTCTCTTTCTCTTGTTCATCCTTTTCAGACTTTGAATACCTGATTTCTTCTTCAAATTCAGTAGTAGCCTTAAGCACTTCTAACTGGTTTCCACTACTGAACTCCTCATCATCTTTAAGTTTTTGTTCTATATTCGCCATTTCTTCCAAGAATTTTTCATTAGACTCTGTATACTACGTTGAATTCTTTCCAACTTTCCTATTCCTTGTTAGAACTTGGGGAAAAGGTAGTTTCTGTTCATAAGCTGAAAGAGGTGGAACTTTGTGCTTGAGTACATCACTGCTGCCTGTTTCACTATTATCGGACTTGCTTTGTATTGACTTTCCTTGTTGTTGATCCTCTGCACCACATCTCAATGTTATAACACTTATATTTTCAACAGTTTGAGAAAGTGACCTTCCTACTGTGGTTGCAAGCTGACCAACTTGGTTCCTCAGATCTTGAACAAAAGTTATTGTCTCCTATTGGAATTGTTGTGTCTGATTCATGAATGCCTTGAACATATCCACCATTGATGTCCTAGAATTGACAGGTACTTCTTGGTTTTCTGTGTGGTACTAAGGTTGAGCTTGTTGAAAACCTTGCATATTCCTTGCAACCATTTGTCGAACTATAGCAGTTAATTCAGAAATCTGCTGCTCCAAGTCTCTCGTGCATACCCCATTTACCCTTTGTGGAGTGTGATCCATCTTAGTTTCATACTGCTGTGAGTTGCTGCCATGTTTGCAATTAAGTTCCTTGCAGCTTCTGGAGTCTTGTCTACCAGTGCTCCTCCACTTGCTGCATCAATCATGCTTCTTTCCATTGGTAGCAACCCCTCATAGAAGTACTGGATCAAGTGATAGTCATCAATTCCATGAGGTGGATAGCTGGAGCACAACTTGAACCTTTCCCAATACTCGTAGAGAGTTTCTCCATTGAACTGCTTGATTCCACATATCTCCTTCCTTGTATCGGCAACTCTTGATTCAGGGAAATACCATTCCAAGAATAACCCTTTTCATATCAGTCCATGATCGTATTGATCCTGAAGGTAGATAGTATAACCAGTCTTTAGCCAAATCTGCTAATGAGAATTGGAAAAGTCTAAGCTTGATCTGCTCCTCTGCCACTCCTTGTGCTTTCATCGTGGAACACACCACATGGAACTCCTTTAAATGTTTATATGGATTTTTACCTATAAGACCACGAAAGGTTCGCAAAAGACGAATTAGTCTAGAGTTAAGTTCAAAAGCAACATCTAAAGTAGGATACTCAATACAAAATGATGATTGATCAAGATCGAGAGTAGCTAGTTCTTTTAAAGTCCTATCTTTGTGTGGCACCGCCATCTCTTCCACTTCAAGTGATGGAACAAGAGCTTCTTTTGTATCTGCAATTTTCTCTATTTCATGATCAAACTTTAAGTCAACAAAGTTAGAGGATTGAGTCATAAAACAAAAACAAAAACAAAATAATAAAAATAAACAAAAACAAAGAATAAACAAAAACAAATAACACTCCCCCGCAACGGCGCCAAAATTTGGGAGCTGTTATTTACACTCCTAAATTAACCTCACTTTCACTTTATAAATTTAAACAATTAGCACAGTAGTAAGTAAGGATCGATCCCACAGAGAGTGATTTGTTTTATATTTATGCTATGATTTCTAATGAAAAAGGGATTTTGAATTAATTAATTAAATTAACAAGAATAAACTAATAAGAATAAACAATAAATAAAAAGTTTCAGTTCTTCAGTTCAGTATCACCTTTTACAATGATAGATCAATCAAATGTAGCATTATTTACCCTTCAATGAAACTAATAGCCCTAGGTAACAACAAACTCTTCTATCTGAAACTCCCCTTAGATTGTCACTCAATGAAACAAGCTCTTCAAAAGATTCTAACAATTATATAACCTAGAATAAGCTCTCTAGATTTAATATAATAGCAACATTAAGAACTAGGGAATTAGACTATTCTAAACAATAAACACATAAACTCGAATTGTTTAACTTGTCTTCTGATAATCATAACAATACTCAAAAGCTTGTCCACAATCAGATATTACTAATTACTACTTGTGATTAGAAACAATATCAATTACACGTAATATTATTCCTTGATCTAGCATATGATATTTGTTAACCAACTCAATCCTGCAGAAATCCAATCAGTTAAGACAAATAGCATTTAGAAATTAAATCAGATTATCAAGAAAGAATTTCTTGTGAGAAGGAATAAATATTGAATACTCAATTAACCATTAATTATAAATAAGGTTCAACATCCCTTAGAACTAAATAAAAAGAACTTAGCTCATGTCTTCAATCCTCCAATGTTGTAGATGAGAGAATGTAGTAGATGATTGAATGAATAAAACCTTGACTAGCATCCTCTATTTATAGTGCTAGACAAAGTCCTAAATCCTATAGGAAGTAGAAATCCAAATCCTAAAAGGAATTACAAATCATAACTGGTTTCCAAAAAGAAATAGAATCTAATTTGGAAACAAATCTTAGTCTAAAGGAAATCCTAAAACTAATAGAAATATCAATCCAATTCCATGTAGAAGTACACAAAAATGCATTTAGAAACTTTCCAAAATCCAAGATTTCCCTATTTTCCCGCTCAAATTATTGGCGAATTTCCATTTCTCTTCTGACGTCCTTTGGTAAACAATCATAACTTTTGATCCTCGGAGCGATTCACGGGGCTCTGCTACCTATCGTAAGCGAAGATATCAACGAGAGCAATAACTTTCATTCTTTGAAAATTGATAGATTTTAATATGTATCAAGGTCTAAATCAGGCTCCAAGTGATCTTGTGTAAATTGCAACTTCAAACTTTGAGGTTCAACATCCGTTTAGTAAAAAGATCATAACTTTTTCATATGAACTTCGATTGAGACGGTTAAAAATGTTCCGAAAAGCTAAATAAGAGCTCTACAATAAAATTCAAGTCCCAAGCCTAGACCATGCATCAAAAGTAATTCTACAAACCCTGTAATGTTCTTTTTTACCTCCTTTTAGCTCCAATTCTTCCTGAAATCATTAAAAACCTTAATAAGCTCATATACACATGAAACATGCAATAAAACTAAATATAATGGAATCAAAATAAATGAATAATATGCAGTCATCACTTTTATATATATACCTGCTTACGGCTTTATTATCAATTGCGGCATCATATGAGCCTAGGAATCATGTGATCACAGATTCAGTTTACTGGATCTAGATTCGGTGTCCCGTGATGGATATTTCCTGGTGTAAGCAGCTTGTAAATTTATTCACGGTGTTTGAATTTCCTCAGATGGTTTTCATACCCACGAGGAGTTCGGCGCTATTTTGTACATTATTTTATCGAAGATGCCTCACATCTCAAAAAATTAAAAATAATCAAGCCGAACATTTAATAAAAATGGGAGTGTAAAAAGTCTCAATTACTATTGAGCACAATGGTTTGAAAAACCTCTTTTATAAAACATCACTGCCATATCTGGCTTAAAACTGGATTTTACACAAATTCAAACCCTGTGTATATAGGTGCGAACGAGGCCTCGCACTACTTCAAAATAATAGCACATTGACCCACACACACATACACATTCATATAACAGTTTCTTAAAAAGTGGCAGTCACCGTGGTAACACGGATGTCAGGGGGGTGCCTAACACCTTCCCTCCGCATAATCAAGTCCCCGGACCCTAATGAATCTCGATTTCATCAACCCGTTTAGCAGTGTCACATCACTGGGTCAATGTGCAAACCTTTTCTCGGTTGTGTTGATAGAATCCTATAAAAAACCAATTGGCGACTCTTAACAGTCCATCGTCGACATGATACATGTCGGACCTTTTTCACTTATTTTTTCAAACAAATCTCACCTAACATGAGAATGTCGACGTCGGGATTTTGTGTGTGTCCCTTTCTGTTACTTATTCTTTGGTGTTCTCATTTTAGGTGAGATTTGTTTGAAAAAACTAGTAAAAAGGTCCGAGCATGTATAATGTCGACGATGGACCGTTAAGAGTCGCCATTGGTTTTTAAATGGTTGTACCAACACAACCTAGAAAAGGTTTGCACATTGACCCAAATGATGTGACATCGATATACTCTGGTCGGTGAAACCGAGATTCGTTTAGGGTCCGGGGGGACTTGGTTATACTGGGGAAGGTGTTAGGCACTCCCGACATCCGTGTTACCACTTGACCGACTTCTTTTCAAGAAACTATTATCTGAGTGTGTGTGGGGGGTCAATGATGTCAATATATGGAAGTTGTGCGAGGCCTCGTTCGAACCTATATACACAAGGTTTGAATTTATATAAAAATTCAGTTTTTTAATAAGATATGGCAATGATATTTTATAAAAGAGGTTTTTTCAAACCCTGATGCTCAATAGGAATTGAGACCTTTTACACTCCCATTTTTATTAAGTGAGCGGCTGAATTGATTTTTATTTTACGAATGCGAGGCATCCGTATGAAAATAACGTACAAAAATAATGTCGACTTCTTCGTGGGTATGGAAACCATCTGAGGAAATTCAGACATCGCAGAATAATTTACAAGCTGGTTACTGCTGAAAATTTCCATAACGGGAACCGAATCTAGATCCGATGGGATGAATCTGTGATCACATGATTCCTAGGCTCACAAAATACCGCAGTTTATATGAAAGCGAAAGAAGTGTATATATATAAAAGTCAGTAAATATATATATATATATATATATATATATATATATATATATATATATATACATGGATCACCAACCACGAAGCACCTCCATGGGGATCGAGAAATGTAAATTAATTTGTTAAAGCTATCAACCACCACGGAGGAAAATCCAAAGGGATTTAAACGTAAATAAAGTCAGTAAGCGATCAACCACCACGTAAGTAAACTCCGTGTGGGACGAAAATATATATATATATATATATATATATATATATATATATATATATATATATATATAAGCAATAAAACGCATAGAATGTAAAATTCGGGCTCATCGAGCGAGTTCTAACAGCAGATTCATATATATATATATATATATATATATATATATATAAAAGCAGAGTAAACGCACTAGGATATAAAATCCGTGCTCATCGAGCAGTAGTCCCACAGTTATATATATATATATATATATATATATATATATATATATATATATATATATATATATATATATATATATATATATATATATAAAATAGTAAATGCACTGCATCAAAATCTAGGCTCATCGAACAAAGTCCAACACACAGTTGATATATATAAGTATATATATATATATTAAAGTAGTAAACGCCCAGCATCAAGTTCAGGCTCAATCGAGGCATAACTCGATAATGTTAGTCAATATATATGTAAATATATATATATATATATATATATATATATATATATATATATATATCTGATGAAATGAAACCATGAATCAAGTCCCAGGACAAAAGCAAGCAACACGACTCTCAACGTGTAGAAGGGTGTGTACAAAGATGAAGAGAAAGACTCTAAAGTGTGTGAGAAGGCTTACAACTAACTGATAAAGAAGGCTTCTATATCTTTAGAGTGGGTAAACACAGGCTTTTGTGGGTACAAAAGAGGCTATATATGAGCTCACAGGTGTTTAAAAGTGGGAAAATACACCGTATGGGCGAGTGCAGAGCGAATTGTGCAGGGTTTCCCCGTCTTTTTTCTCTTAGAAAATTAGCACCCCAAGCCCCATATTTATAGAGGGGGCAGCCAGAGGTCTACCTGTGGCACCTAGTAGCAGGTGTACCTGCGGCTTCCCGGGGTGCCCCGGGCAGTGTGGGTCCCGCCGTGTCGAAGTACGTACGCATTGTTCGCTCGGTCGCTCATAACTTTTAATCCGAGAGTCCGATGGAAGCGTTCCATACCATTCTGGAAAGCTCTTTCCGAGAGCTACACAATGATATATGATTTGACCTTTTTTGATTCCAGTAAAATGGGTCTATGACCGAAATGGCATTCCCAGGTTTCCGTTAGGCAGTCCGTTGAGCCGTTTTGCGTAGTTTGTGCTCGAAAGTTAAGATATGGTTCTTTGTGGGACTTCCTTTGAAGTAATTTGAGTTGAGATGAGTGTATTTGATTTGAAGTGAAGTTGAGTTGGCAAAATAACCATTTTGCCCCTCCCGGGGTTATCTCCGATTTTTGCGCAGTTGTAGCAGTCTTTTCTCAGGGTTATCTCTGAGGTTGGCTTGCTGTTGACTTTGACTATCCTCAGGGTCATCTCTGAGGCTGGCTTGACCTCCTGGGGCTATCTCCAGGCTTTGATCTGGATCCCCCGGGGCTATCTCTGGGGTTAAAACTGACTTTCCCTGGGTTATCGCCGAGTTTTGGAACCTGATTTCCCGGGGTTATCTTCAGGGTTGAGAACTGGATCTCTTGTGGCTATCTCCGGGGTTGGAATTTGATGTTGTGATCCTCCAGGGTTATCTCTGGAGTGTGAAGAAGTCATTTTTTTGTCCTCCTGCATAGTTAGTAACAGGAAAGTGAAATTTCGAGTGTCTACAGAGAACACCAAAGAACAAGTAACGAAAAAGGACAAATAAAAATCCCAACGTCGACAATATGCAAATAGTCCATAAATTCTGGATTATCCAAGTCGGCATCCCCCATCAAAGTGTTTTCCATTGAATCCTTGTCCAAACCTCTAATCAAGTCTTCATTCCATCTTTTCGATCGCATCCAATCTGAAACACTTTTCCTCATCTGTAGGGAATCTCATGGATTTGAACACATTAAACTTCACCTCTTGGTCTTGTACTCTCATCGTTAACTCTCATTTCTTAACATCAATGAGAGTTCCTAGTAGCCAAAAATGGTTTCCCTAAGATAATTGAGATGTTCTTATCTTCTTCATAATCCAGAATAATGAAATCTGCTGGAAATATAAACTTATCCACCTTTACTAGAATATCTTCAACAATCCCTCTCGAATAAGTAACCGATCTATCCGCCAACAGTAGTAAGATATTATAGGTTTTGGTGTCGGCAAACCTAACTATGTATACACAGATAATGGCATTAGATTCACACTTGCACCCAAATCACACAAACATTTATTGAAGGCTATGTTCCCAATTGTGCAAGGAATGGTGAAACTCCCCAGATCCTTCAAATTCAGAGGTAACTTCCTCTGTAATACCGCACTACATTCCTCCGTCAATGAAACAGTCATAATCTTCTAACTTCTTCTTCCTCAAAAAAATACCCTTCATAAACTTTGCATAGCTCGGCATCTGTTCTAGGGCTTCCGCGAATAGAATGTTAATTTGCAATTTCTTAAAGATTTCCAAAAAACTTTGAGAACTATTTGTCTAATTTCTACTTTTGAACTCTCTGCTCAAACGGTGGTGGAGGATAGACAACTTGTTAAACATCTGCATGATTCTTGTCCACTTTCCTGTCTTCACCCTGTTTCTCTTCAACCAACTTTTTTTAGTTTCTTTCACATCTTTCTTTGACAAATTTTCTGCACTTTGCCCCTCAAGATGTTTTCTATTTTGTAATGTGATTGCTTGACACTGTTCATGATTTCCCCTTGGATTCTTCTCCGTGTCACTTGGTAAAGTCCCTTGAGGCATGTTATTCAATGCTAATGCAAGCTGTCCCATATGATTTTCCAAGTTCTTAATTGTTGTCGCTTGTGTTTTCATAGCTGCCTCATTACCAGATATGTATTTCAACAATAACTCTTCCAAATCTGACTTTTTCTCATGTTGTGGAGCTGACTGTTGATGCTGATTTTGGAAACTGGGGGGGGGATAAGATTATCGTGGAGCATGTTGATTTTGATTGTTACTCCGTGAAAAGTTTGGATGGTTTCTTGCCCCCGGGTTATAGGCATTCTGATATGGATTCTGAGGTATTCTGTTATAACTACCTAAAACTGAACTGCAACTGGATTGATAGCACACTGCTCTATCGAATGTTCTCCCGCACACAATTCACACACATATGCCACCTGTTGAACCTGTACACCCGCGAGAGGGCATCCATCTTCTTTGACAGCGCTAAAATCTGAGCCACTAGAGCTGTCACTCCATCTACTTCTAACACCCCAGCTGGCTTTGGTTGTGCCATTCTTGCAGTGAGACATTTGTAGTTGTTAGCCCCCATTGTCTCAATCAGATCATACGCTTCCTCGAATCTTTTAGCCATAAAAGATCCCCCAGACGCTGCATTAATACTAGTACGGAGATTACTGTTCAGCCCATTGTAGAATGTATTCATTTGCAGCCACTTGGGGAATCCGTGATGCAGACACTTCCTTAGCAATTCCTTGTCTTCCCCATGCTGCTGTTCAAACATCGTAATCTCATTCCTCATCTTAGCAGTCTTCGCCGGTGGGAAAAATTCAGCTAAAAACTTCTAAGCTAGGTCATCCCAAGTAGTGATTGACCCTGGCGCTAGTGAATGTAACCAGCTCTTCGCCTGATCTCGCAGTGTGAACGAAAACAAACGAAGCCTAATTGCGTCATCAGATACCCCATTATACTTGAAGGTATTGTAAATCTCCAGAAAGCTAACCAGGTGCTCATTCGGACCATCATTAGCCAATCCCCCAAATTATACTAAAATCTATATCATCTTAATTGTCCCAGGCTTGATCTCAAAGTTATTCGCTGTAATTGCAGGCCTGTTGATGCTTGACTTAATTTTAGTAACCCTAGGAGTAGCATAGTCCATTAGTGCTTTCTGATCCTCTACAACCATACTTTCTTGCTTATCAAAATTCTCTCTAGTCTCTTTAATCCGCTTACTAATCCTCTAAAACCTTCTTTCGATGTTGTCTTCATAAGGAAGCAAATCTGGTTTATTTGACCGAGTTTGCATGCACTAAGTAAGAGAACCTGAAATAAGAAATAATAAAAACAAAAAGAACAAATGTTTAACTAAAACAGATCTAATTGAACTGATATTAGAAGTAATAAAATTCATAACTAGTCCCCGACAACGATGCCAAAAACTTTTTGGGTGTAATCTAATTAAGCACGACACGCAAGTATACGTGATCAACAAGTAATATAATGATAAGTTAAATATCATTTCCACAGAGACAATAATTAATTTTAATCTAACAATTACCAGCTTTGTATTATTTCAATTTTATTAAACTAACCGAATTAATGATTGAATATAATGAAAAACTAATAAATAAAAATCAAAACAAATCAATGCAACTAGTTACCGCAAATTTTAATCAGATAATGGAGAATTAAGCCTATAACTTCACTTTATGCTTCACTCAGATTATCACACTTCTTTTCAATCCAATTAACTATTCCAGTTCATTAATGAAGAACACAAAAGTAGAATTAGCCATCTCTCAATGCACTAACACCATATCAACTTAAATCCACAGATGATAGAATTAAGCCAAACACCCTAATTAACTAATTCACTATATCTCTATGTGAATTAAAATTAAAGAAGGTTTAAATTCCAAGTTCTTACACAATTACACGCAATGTTAGGTATATCTCTATCCTAAACATGCATCATAAATTCCATTAAAAGGCAAAAATCACAAACACATGCTATTATGACTAAGTCTAGACTCATATCTCATCTCTCGAATCCATACAAATCCACATAAAATTGGTGATCAAGCATTTCATAAATTACGCACAAATCATAATAGATGAACTGAATAGATAACTTTATTGAATTGAAATCAAAGCATGATATGTGGGTTTTCGGCACATCAAAGCAATGCATAGCGAAAAATAAATTGAACAAAACAAAAACCAAAACTCAAGCAAGATCCATGCGAAACAGAAATTAATTCAGTGTGCAAGAGATTATACCGATTATGAAGCTGGAATTGATGCGATCGAATCTCCTACGCATAATCCGAATGAACTACGTCTCTACGGTATCCACACGTAACGTCCATGAACCGCTCCTCACGATTCTCGCAATAAAAGGGTGTCTTCTTGATCTTAGCTTACTAAAGGATTAAGATTTTCTTCAAAGATTTTCTCTCTAGTCTCTCTCTAAGAGTGGCTAGGGTTTGTAAGGTTATGATCTGTTACCTAAATGGTTGCTATATGTATCATATATATAGCAGTTAAAAGGAATTAATCAAAAACCTAATTTCATAAAATCCAAATTATATATATATATATATATATATATATATATATATATATCTTAATTAAGTCTTACTTAATTAATATACCAATATATATAAATTATCATATTAATTTAAATTAAGTAATTTAAATAGTATCAATCATATTGACATATTTAAATCTTTACAATTTAAATTAATTCCCTTTTAATTATGTTCTATGTGTGTGACCCTATAGGTTATTATTACATTGGAAATAATTTTAAAATCATATTATAAAATTATAAACAGTGAGCGACATCTAGTAATGCATCACTGCTACCCAAGTAATAATAAATCGATGATTCGATACAACCTTTCCGTGACCAATGTTTCAATGTAATTTAATCATTTTAACCTTGATATCCTAGATTAAACTCGAGTCATGGAATGTGTCATACTCTTCATAATTTAATCTAAGTTTTCTTGATCAATGAGTAGACTATATGAAACAAATCACTATTTGAGCATGACCATGCATTTCATAGTCCTACTCAATCAAGAGGCCTATGGATATCGCCCCTAATATATAGGAGGGTTAAATTCCATCTAGATCACTCATATTCCTCACACGATTCATGATGTACCCAATAATCACCTTTATAGTCCACCCTATTAAAGGTGACATTTGATGATATCAAAGTACATAAATTTCCGTGTAGTAATATAGTGATTTCAGGTCAGAGGACCATTACATCATTGTCACTATGAGAATCGCTAATGACACTTTGCATACTGTTCCATGTAGAATTCTCATGGTGGGTCTGTCTAGTA
Source organism: Panax ginseng (assembly GCA_020205605.1). Taxonomy (NCBI): domain Eukaryota; kingdom Viridiplantae; phylum Streptophyta; class Magnoliopsida; order Apiales; family Araliaceae; genus Panax; species Panax ginseng. The sequence goes on along the minus strand of CM035141.1, from coordinate 11,976,799 downwards.
CATCGTTCTCTAATATGTACCTATGCATTGACTTAATATCTCATATATTTATGACCAATGAGATTTGGTCATCAGTCAATCCACATACTAGTCTGAATGCATCATTGTTGTCCCATCAACAATGATACTTGACTAGGGACTTTTAAGAATAATGATACAAATTATAATTATATAATCTCATGTTCAAGCCACATATTTGAAACTATGTAATTTGTATCACTATTCTAAGGAATTTTATTATATTAACATTTATATAACGCAGTAAATAAAACCATAATAAAATCATTCATTTATTCAATCAAATATAATATCAAAATGTTAAGCAATTATATCAAATAATTGGCCTCTAGGGCACAAACTCTAACATGATAATCATCGTTACACTTAAAGATCCATTGTAAGCTTAATAAGACATTTTAGTTCATAACTAATGAATTAAACACTGAATAGATTAAAGAAATCATCATCCTAATTACAAAAACTGAAATAAAAGAACAAGAATAGTATAAAACCACCATTCTCCTCACTCAATTCTGCAATCTTCGTGCTCCTTGTTCCTTTGCTCTACTCCTCCATAATCTTCTCCAAATTAGGGCTTTAAAGTTGAAATTGATGATTGTATGATTCACTGATTAATTGAATAGCTTAAGTCTCTAAAATAGTAGCTAATTACGACCTCTTTCCAGTCCCAATTGCATCCAAAATCATTCCTTCCACGCCATGACAATATTAGAATTGAAATAAAACTCATTTTCTGATCCGCGCACCCCACACAGTAGGGTAATTTGCCTTGGGAACCCCCGCCCCGACATAGTGTTAAGTTTCTTTTTGCCACGTGTCCACCCCTGCCCCAGCGGGTGTTTTTTTTGTTAATGGCCCGCCCCGGCGGGGTACTATAATGCAGTCTACTATTTTCCTTTCTTTTCATGCCAATTCTCGCCACATTGCCACCATCATACCTTAGCTAACACATACTGAAACCTGTAAATAAAACAAGCACAAACACATAAAACTATAATAAAATAGACAGATTAAACACTGTTTAAGATCAAATAGGAACCCAATTCGTAGGTATAAAACCCATTCATTAGCAATCATAACCCCCGATTGATGGCATCGAACCTTCGCGATGCGTTGACAAGGGCCACTTTCAATAGCTTTTATCATTATCTTTTTGAACCCTATATCCTGGAGAATACCAATTGTAATACCCGTAAATTTTATGATTTAATATTATTATTAAATAGAGCCGGCGAATTATTTATTTTACAAATGCTTACGGGGCATGAGGAGAGTAACTCAATTGAATTAAAATTGAGCTGTTGATGATCGATAAGATAGGTTCATGAAATGTCTTGTGTGACACAATGATGGACTTAGTGAAGGATGATTAAGCAATTGCATGTTTAAGGTCCAAATAATAAATTGGGAGTCTAGCCCAATAAGTTAATTGATGGACTTTTGAGTTAGCCCAATAAACTTGGGATATTTAGAATCCAATCGGAATCCAACAAAATAGTTAACTAAGAGTACAAGTATTGGTTAAATTAAAATGTGGCGTGGGGCAGTGGGCCTGACCGGCTAGCCCTTGTCCATGTCTGAGATCTACTCTCTTGTCCCTAAATTAGGGTCACCAAGTACAAAGAAAAGTAGCCTAACCTCTCTTTACGCAAATTTCAAGATGCTAATCCTAGGCATGCATGGCTAGCTAAGTGACCGGTATGGAGTGATTGAACAACTCCTTAAATAACCATTGTTCATTTCTATTGCACCATGAATCCCAATATTGGGTAAAGAAAGTATCTGGCCCATGTTTTCTCTTTAAATACAAGCCACTAGGGCAGTCTGTTTTAGTGATAAGAGTGTTGGAGAAATCTAAGTAAAGAATTCTTAGTTGCTAAGAATTACCAAATCAGTGTGTGAGATATCAAGGTTAAAGCTCGAGAAGGTATAAGTTCTACTCCGTTCTTAACTTGAGTCTTGTTGATTCTTTTTTTTCAGATTATTAGGTCAAGTATGATGAATTAGCAGGATAAAGGGTGTTTAGAAAGTTTACCTTCGTGCATGAATACGTTAAAAATTCGGAATCAAGTCGTGGCTACTCTGCAAAATAGAGCATGTTCACCGCTTCGAAATCCATGGGGTGCAATTTGCACCATGCTTAGAACCATCTTTGATGGGTTCGATCGTGTCGGACCTTGTATTAAGAAATTCCCTTAGGTTGGATGCATATAGTAAAGTCTTAAATTAACCCGATTGAACTTAAACCTTGTCAAGTAGTGTAGATCAAGTCTCTAAAAAGGAGCTTTCCGGACAAAGCGTGATGTCTTCGGACACGGCGTAATGTCTTGGACAAAGCGTGATGTCTTCTTGATGAGCGTAATGTCTTGAATAAAGCGTGATGTCTTTGGGACGAGCGTAATTTCTTGGACAAAGCGTGATGTCTTGGACAAAACGTGATGTCTTGACAGAGCGTAATGTCTTGGACAAAGCGTGATGTCTTCTTGAATGAGCATAATGTCTTGGACAAAGTGTGATGTCTTTGGACGAGAGCGTAATGTCTTGGACAAAGCGTGATGTCTTGGACAGAGCGTAATGTCTTGAACAGAGCGTGATGTCTTCTTGGACGAAGCATGTTGTCTTGAGCAAGTCATAATATCTTGGACATGGCGAGATGTCCGGAACTTCGGAGACAAGATCGTAACTTGATATAAGGATGGATTAATAAATACTCCTATCTTGTCAGTAAACTATTAGTACACGAATGAGTTCTAAGTAGAGAATTTTACCAACTTCGGAAAATAAATCTAATACTTGCAAACATGCGTAGAAAAATGTCGGTGGGATTAATAGACGTTATGGTCTACTTAAAGCAATGAATCTCTTAGAACTTCGAGGAAGAAAGATTATGAATAAGCTAGCAGTGGTCAATAGTATGAACATATTAGTGTACCATTATGAGTTTTGATGGGTACAACAGATAGAAAGAAAAATGTGTTATGTGTACATGTTGTTGATATATATCAAGTGTGTTTGGCTAATGAATACCTATACTTACATGAATAGATGTATATAGTTCGTTGAGGTGATTTTCGCTATTAGTAGTAATCAACGCTAAAGGCAAGTTTCTTACTCTACCTTGATTTCAAGTATGCAAGTTTTCTATCCCTAACTTATTGTTATTGTTGGGTAACCTCACTCAAATTTACAATGAGCAAGTATCCGAACACTATTATTACTGTGTGCAAGTTTCTTAATTCACACACTTCATACGTTGAATTGTTGTCATATCAATCATATTTTATCAAGCAAATATCTGCTTATATTCGAAAATCACTTGTATACCTTGACGTTGTTGTAAGCATTGGACTTATCATTCCTCAATGCATGATGAAAAACTGTCAAGCCCTTGATTCGGCTAGACTATTATTATGAGTTAAAGAGCTATCCAAACCGATTGATTTGGGTGCGGACTATCGTAAATCTACTGAGATGAACAACCCTCATAGAAGGAAATTATATATTGTTTGGGAACCAACGTCGCACACATGAGTATGATTAAATGTTATGCATAACATAGGGTACCTTAAGTCGATCTTTGATGTACTCGTGGATGTTGGATTATAGTGTAATATCAACTTTAATTCTAGTAAGAGTTCTTGGTCCTTAGTGACCCGCTTTCAAAGATTCAATTATGTTGAACCTCGAAATGAATAAATACCGAGATTTGTTGATATCCTTGGTCCATAGCGACAATTGTTGAATACTCTTGGTATTCGTGATATCCTTGAACTATCAATTATTATTATACCTTTGAAAGATTCAAATGCTATAACTGCTTGTTCTTCTAGCTATATTGCTTATTGGGCAAACTTGTTGCTCATTCTTGCTTCCTAAAACATTCTGATTAAAAGCGAGCAAGGCGGTACTTTAGGAAAGGACAAAGGAAAAGGGCAAAGCGACGAATAATTTAGCCCTTAAGACTAGAAGTATTATTATTATTGTTATTATGATGTATTCAAGAATGATTAAGCTATGTTAAGCTAATCACAGAATGGTTGTAGTAATGGTTACGGTACCTTGGGACGTGAATATTTATATTTCAATGTAAATTATTCTATTATTTCCGTTGTTAATGATTTTGTAAGATATTTATAGTAGTAGCGTGATGCACCGAAATTCGAGATATGAGTGTCTGAAATTTTGGGGGCGCCACACCAATGACTTATATGTAGACCCGGTGTTTTGTATCTGAATTCAGGATTTTAGGCTTTTTTCGCTTAATTGCGTAACACCTTTTTTCGTGATTTAACTTTTTAGCTTCTGGGACCTCCTTTGTAACTCAAATTTGATCGAGCCGAAGAGGGTGAGGACCACCTTGGGTAGCCGCAGGTAGACTCGTGGCTGTCGCGGGTTGACCCACGGCCACCCGTCGGTTATAGAACACCTCCCATCTCTTTCACAAGTCATTTTCAAGTTGAATCCACAAAGAGAATCCGAGATTTCTTCTTCAGATCTACTGAGTTCGGGTTGCTTTCTACAAAATCTGCCACCGTACAATCATTCTGCACTATTCTAGTAATGTTTACATGTTTTCTTTTCCAATTTTGACCGTTGGAAAGTGAGATATCATACAAAATACTTCAAAACACATATTAGTTATAGACACTCGAAATTTTGCATTCCTGTTACTAACCCTGCAGGAGGGCAAAATCATCTTCAAGAGATAACCCAGGAAGTCAAATAAGTTTTAACCCCAGAGAATACCCCGAAAGATCCAGTTATCAATCTCGGAGACAACCCCAAGATACTCAGTTTCAATGCTAAAGGGAGATTCAGTTCCAACCGCAGAGACAACCCCGAGGAATGCAGTCTAAGTTTCGGAGATAACCTCAGAAAAGTCAGTTCCAACCTCGGAGACAACCCCGAGGCACTCAGTTCCAACCTCGGAGATAACCCCAGGAGGTCAAGCACACCTTAGAGATAATCCTGAGGACATTCAACATTCATAGTAGCCCAATCTCAGAGATAACCCTGAGCAACGACTACTATATTTGCGCAAAAGTCGGAGATAACCCTGTGAGGGGTAAAATCATCATTTTGCCAATTCGATACTACATTTACGTCGTTTCAACATCATTTCAATCAACACTGCATATAATGTGTCCCACAAGAACCATAGCTCAAAACCCGAGTGACTACTACACAAGATAACACACCGGATAAAATTTGAAGACTTTGAGATTTGGTCATGGACTCATCCTCTCGACTTCGTACAACCTCTAATCCCATGTCATAGTGTAGCTCTCGACAAAAACATTCTAAAAAGGTACAACACGCCTTTATTGGATGCCCAGATTGAAAGTTATGAAGGTTCGAGCGGACAACGCGTAGCCAAAATGCACGCACTTCGAGACGATGGGACCCGCATGGCCCGGGGCACCCCGGGAAGCCGCAGGTAGACCCGCGGCCATCGGGTCTTTAAATATGAGCTCTTAGCAGCTCATTTGAAAAAAAAGGAGAAAAGGAGAGAAAACTTTGTCCATTTCAGCCTGTAAACACTTCTAGAGTGCTCTAAATTGAGTGATTCTTTTTTCTAAACACTTGTAAGCTCGTGTTTTGCTACATACTGAAATTTAGCCGGTGGAAATTGAGTTTTCAGGCGTCCAAAGCTATCTGAAGTTTTCTTGGCAGCCCACTGTAAGATATTTTAGATTTTTTAGCTTTCTATTACTTCTCTATATTTATATCTACTAACGTTGAGAGTCGCTTTGTGTGGGTATGTCCGGATCGTCGATCTGTGGCTTTTTTTATTATATATATATATATATATATATATATATATATATACTAACAATTCGAACTCGAATGAGCACGGATACATACGCACTAAATATTCTATCCGGGCTCATTCAGTTCAATTCATATATATATATATATATATATATATATATATATATATATATATATATATATTTACATCGTCAGGCTGGAGTATACTTCATGGCCATTTATCGCTATATATATATATATATATATATATATATATATATATATATTTACATTCACATTCTGCTTGGAGATCACTTGTGGTCTTTATCGCTATATATATATATATATATATATATATATATATATATATATATATATATATATATATATATATATTTCAAAGTCTACTGAGTTTACTTACGTAGTAGTTGATCGTTCATATATATATACATATATACTTATATATATTTACTACTTTTATATAAATATCTGCTTTACTCGCTTTCATAATGTAGATATTTAATCTTTCAGCCTGCGGGCTAGATTTGCCTAAATTTGGCTATTTCTTACTTTAATCGGTTCATGGTGACTAAACTGGAACCGTTGAAGCTGGAATAGTTTAGATTTTGTCAAATTTAGTTCTTTTTCTATCATTTGTACATATTGCTTTCTCATGTGAGCCTAGGAATCAAGTGATCACAGATTCAACTTCTGAATTTAGATTCGATTTTCGTGATGGACATTTTGCAGCTGCAACCAGCTTGTAAATTATCTATGATGTTTGAATATCCTTAGATGGCTCTCATGCCCACAAGGAGTTCGACACTGCTATGTATCTTATTTTCTCAAAGATGCTTTGCATCTCGAAAATAAAAATAATCAAGCCGAACACATAATAAAATAGAAGTATCAAAGGCCTCAATTACTATTGAGCACAAGGGTTTGAAAAACATGTTTTATAAAAGATCACTGCTATATCGTGTTAAAATTGAACTTTTATACAAAAGTCAAACACTTTGTATATAGGTGCAAACGAGGCATAACACTATTTCCAAACAACAAGACATAGACCTAATTCACACACACACACACACACACACACACACATTCACAGATAAATATTTTAATACTACTAGAAATTTGACATATAGCGACGGTATAGCAATGATCGACATGGAACCCTCATTATATGGTATATATATAGGCCATCGTAAATCAACGGCCATCGGTATAGATGTTTTTTTAAAGAAAAAACCATCCTATTTCCTCCCAAATCATTTCAGTTTTCCCCCAAATCATCTTCCTCCTCTCAAGTCCTCTCCCTCCTCTCTAACAACTATTCTCTTCTTCTCTTCAAGTTATTCTCTTTTTCTCGTCTTCGATCTACCGCTAATGTTCCCCTGCTTCATCCTTCTTTATCTCTCTATACATTCGTTTGTCTCAGAGTTGGAACTGATGCAATCGCTAAAATCGCCCGCAATAAGGTTTTTTTTAATGCTTGTTTTCCCTTTATTTGTTCATGATTATTGATTGAATACCCACCTCTTATTTGTTGGGAATTTATATAATAAACAGGTGATTGTATAGCCGCAGCTGTATCTACTGCAATTGGGTAAATCTCCAAGCCTTTTACTTCCGTTCTTTTATGTAAAAACAAATTTGAAATTAATATTGATTCTATTTTTCGAGCTGGAGGTTTCCCTTCTGTTCATTCATCTGTAAGTACTTAATGTTGTTGTTGTTGTTGTTGTGTTTTTTTGTTTGTTTTTTGTTGGGCTAGTTTATTTTCTATAGTTTGTAATGGTTGATTTTATCCTATTAACTTCAATATATATATTTCCAATGGATTTTTGGACAGGTTTATCTACTTATTCCACAGGGGGTTTTCGGATGCAATTTTCGGGTTAGCAGCTATTTATGCCGGCATTATCATGTATGATGCCCAGGTTTGCATAAGAATTTTCTTATCATCTTATAAGTTTGTCTGCTAGTTCAAAAGTAAAATGTTGACAGCGCGCATTGTCTTTCATTGTGGATATCAATACTTCAAAATTAATTCCCCATGAAAAATGATGTTTATATGTAATACCCTTTTAATACATAGTATTTATAGTAAGGAGACACAATAGTTCGATTAACCATGCTCGTGTTCTCATTCGGCAAAGGCATATCAGGTATATACGATTATTGTTCTTTAATTGAAAAATTACCATCAATAAGGTTAAATGTGTATCTAGATATTATTTATAGTGCATTTAGTGTTTTTGAATCAGATTGAAACTGTGTTTATTACTTTACTAATTTTATATTCGTTGTATTGCCTATTTTGCATTGAACCTTACACTAGACTTTGTGATTGAATTAATGCAATTCTTGGTAGAAGTTGCCAATGTTCTTTTCTTGTACTGTTGATATGTTTCATTGAATATTCACCTTCCATATGATATCAAGGGTTGTTGCAAACTTTATACTCAATTTACTGTCAAGTTAATGTTTAAAATTTTGCCTGAAGTTAGAAAACTGAAAAATTAGTCATCTGAATCCCTTTGCCCGGCTACTTTATATTTGTAGGTTGAGTATCTTTCTTATTATAGTTCTGTGTTTTCCTTTTTTTCTATCTGTTAATACTAATATAGTTTCTGTATTGTTATTTTTGAACTTAAAATTTGAGTGGATCATAATTGTAATTCAGTAAATACGCACACCTAGAGGGGGTTGAATAGGTGTTTATACTTAAAGTGATAGACAGTGACAAATTTTTGTAAAATTCTGCTACAGGATCAATTCGGACAGCTTGTACTTGTCTGTTTTGGTGTCTGGATTAGTGAATTTATAAATTGGTATAAAACAGAACACAGAACTTTAAGTCAACAGAAAGTAAAAGTGCAGAAACATAAAACACCAGGATTTTTACGTGGTTCAGCCCCTATCCTCTATCTAGTAGCCTAATCCACGTCCAATCCCAACTAGGATTGGAGACTCTTTTTATTACTATTAAAACTCAATACACAAATAACTCCCTGTTACAAAGAAGCCTCAAAGCTGATGTTGGACACCTATGCCCCTGGTTTGCACCTCTGCAACATGTACACCACTGCACCTCTTCTCACCTCTGAGACCCTTGAAACCTTCTATGAACAGACTACTTAAAACAGAAAATCTCAAGCAAAAACTATGCTTACTTTCGGTTTACAAAGAAATTTTCAGCACAAAAGAATATGCTATATAATAATATAAGGCTGGACTAAAACAATTTGTAAGCTCTGATGTATTCTCTCAATTTGATTGCTGGTTGTTCATGCCTCTTTTTACCAGCCGAAGAGAAGATATATATAGCGAATAAGGAGCAACGACTATGACATGTGATGACTAATATTTCTCAGACCCGTTAGACACTTCCCATAATTTCTGCAGCTTTAAATCTCAAAAAAGATATTACGCGGATATTCACCAGCTATTTGAATATGAAACACTGAAAATAAAAGAGAGAAGACTGCCTACAAAACAACCGTGTTAAGCATGAATAAAGGAGACAAATAAGGATATTTCCCAATAGCTAAAGTCAGGCTCCTTTTCAAAATAGAATGCTAACTAATGTGGGTTCCACTAAGCAAGACACACTCCTTAATTAACTTATTACCCACGAGCTATACTGATGAAACAGAGGATCCAATTTGGCCTAGCATACCTTAAGGACCATAATATCTGTTATACCAACATACCTTAATAAGCTCCAATCCAAATCTTTCTTGATATCCTCCAATTCAAATCTTCCATAATATTAATTCAAATCTGAACTGATTTTGAACATATTCCAACTACCAACGGGAAGAAATCAGCAATAATAGTTCATGCAATACCCATGTCTCATGCATATCAACTATAATATTATAACCCATAATTCATGCACATTTAATATAATAATACATCATGAACCATTCACACTTAAATTGGTCATCAATCAAAACATCATATACTCAAAAACTAACAATAATCTCAAGATGATGCGCGTAATTTCTAAATAAACACAATAGTTCGTTTATGATGTTTCTATTAATTTGAGCATGTTTGCACGATTTTTTTTAAACAACAAACGAATTTAGTTGTCTGGTTTGAAATTTTTGAGATTGTAGCAATAGTTTGATCATCTTTTTCAAGTGCAAAAACTCTATTAACATATATGCTATACTTTTGTTTAGATTTGTTTTTTCGGATCAGAACATCTCTTTACTGATAGTCCTTGTCTACATATTTGTAGAGTTCTACTGTTCTAGAACTATGTTATACAGCTTTGGAAGTTCTCTTGAAAAGTTTTAGGATTTACAGCCCTCATTGTTTTCTTTTCTATTTTATTCGGTTGTTTGCATGTAATGTATCTACTTCTACTTCACTGCATATGTAAACCATAATCAAATCTTACTTAAGTTTGAGGACCTGAGGTGAAAGTAGTATGCAAACAAGTCAATCATGTTTGATGATAAAGCATATACTTTGTAACAATCTTATTCATTTATTAATAATAAGTATTAAATGCTTTTAAATTATCTACATGATACTGTTTTATAATATGTGATAAACCCATAGTTTTAAGCAATGCTTTTAGAATAATGATGATGATCATTCTAATGAGATCTAAATTCTTAGAAAGCTTAAAACTAAAATAGTTCCCAATCGTTGGATTACTAAATTGGGGATTAGTAAATTCGGATAGATTGGTATATACGTTGCTTGCTCATTGGATGAGGATGATTGATCTCATGATCATTTGTATGGAGACACTAAAGCAAGTATGTAGTTATACTTTGACTTATTCCTTAAGACCCTTAGGGTATATCAAAGGGTATGCTTGGGTATAATAAGTTGTACATGGAGATAATGTATGATCAATAAAGAATCTACCACTTCTAGTAAGTAAAGAAGAGAAATGTCTATGTGATTCGATAAATGACAACTCAAGAGTCATCGGGGCGGCGAGAATGAAATTAGAAAGGAGTTTCTAATTTGCATTATTTGAGTTATGCATTTAAGAATCGAAATACATATAATTAAATAAAATAAGACTTGATAAATAATTCCATGTCTTATATTTAATTGGGACATTGTATGGTGGAAGGATTGAATTGTACGGTAACTATTTACTCAAAGGTTCTTTTATGATTAATGTTGAAATCTATATTATCTGGAAAGTCGTTGATCGCTAGGGAGACTTATCCCTATTGTAGAATAAATATTATTTATTTAAATAAATTATTAGTTTAATTTATTTATTTAAATAAGATTAGAATTGTTCTAATTGATTTATTCACAACTGGTTTAATATGGAAAACCTAAAGGGTTACACCATAAAAGGAAGAATAATTATTTAAGAAGTTAATGACATAATCGTAATAATATGTTAAGTATATTTAATTTAATCTATGGTGATAGAATAAATTAAATAGCTTAATATTTTAGAAATATTAAATATAAATTAATAAGAGGAGTCTTGTTAATATTATTATAATTATTATTATTTTAATTTCTAAAAGAGTTTAGGAATTAATTTAATATAAGTACTCTCATTTATTCCTAATAGGATTAGGAGAAAAAATTAGTTAAAGGAGTTTAATTAATTATCCCTAATAAGATTAGGGAGCTTAATTAATTAAAAGAATTTAATTAATTAAATAAAACTCAATTCCTTAATTGTTAAGGAGGGTTGCCCACATCTATATATAAGAAGAGTCTTATTATGGGTGAGGTTGTTGTTGACGTATTCATAGAATACGTAATTCCAATAGTTGAGAGAGTACACCCCTTTCTATGAGAGATAGAAAAATTAGGGTTTTGTCAAATACCCATCTTCTTGAATTCTTCTTCTTCCATGGTGGATCACCTCTAGAGGCCAAACACTTGGGTGCTAACGTTGATCAAATGATGGAACCAAATCCGGTGGATTCAAGTTGAACGCGAAAAGGATTGGAGATGAACTTGTACCTGAGGAAGCTCGGATCTTCAAGGGTATGATTTTTGTTCTTTCTTTTTCGTTGAATTTATAATTGTGCATAAAGGGTGATCCGGGTATATGGTTTGTAAAATTTTTAAAACTCTGATTTACACGTTTCCGCTTATTTTATGCAATTTGATTGCGTTCTTGAATATTACAAACCTAACAGTGGTATCAGAGCCAAATATTTATGCAAATTATTAATTATATATATATATATATATATATTGATATGTGTTTAGAACAATTTAATTAGGCATAATTTTATTGTATAAAATAAAATAAAATAAAAAAACGGTAGTTTTTTTTTCCGCCGGATCCGTGCTTCGGTAATCTGCGTGGATGGTGACTGGGAGATTCATGTTTCACGTGAATCATGAATTCACTTTACAGGAATCTTAGTTATAATATATACTTATTAAATTATCATTCCTTGGGTTATACTCCTGTAAAGCATTCACGTGGATTACTCCTGTAAAGCATTCTCGTATTTTGGGTGGCACGCGCATTACGAGATTAATTTATATATATAATATTCATAATAATTTTATAATTAAAATAAAAGTTATTTTAATTTTAAAATAAAAAGTTTATTTTAATTTTAAAATAAAAAATTTATTTTAATTTTAAAATTAAATTTCATGCTAACTAATTAGAGTTGAAATTGGATTCCATGATAACTAATTGGAGTTGAAATTGGATTCCATATTTCCTTAAATAAAGGACTTTATTTAAATATGAAATATGATTTCATATTATTCAAAATAAAGGAATTTATTTGTGAATAGGAAAGAGAATCTGTGTTACCTTTAATAAAGGAATTTATTTTTTTTACATGGAATTGGATTCCATAATTAATTAAAATAAAGGAGTTTATTTTGATTAAAGATTTTGATTAAAATAAAATAGTTTATTTTATTCAAAATTGGATAAATTAAAATAAAATAGTTTTATTTTGATTTAAATTTGGATTAAAATAGAGGAGTTTATTTTGATTCAAAATTAGATTTTATACTAACTTAATTTGCCCATTAAACGATATCAATATATATATTAAATGTTTATTATTTATGAGATGGATGTTATTTATTGATACATATGGTGATGTGTATGATAATAAATGGGATTGATTATGGACTATTGACCAATGTGATTGGATTTTATTTTAGTTGGATGCATGAATGTATGAGTTTTATTAAATGGGGAATTCTGCGTACTCGTCTTCTCTAATTTTTCTTAATGTAAATTCTATCTCCTCCTATGTACTTCCCTTATTTCTTTGATCAAGGTTTCTATTTATTTTAAATAGTTTTGTAATAGGAATAATTATAATTAATTTTGAAGAATTGGAGATCAAGGAACAAGGAGCGCTTGAAGACCCGTTTGTAATGGAGCCCGGGTTTAAATGTAATAGTTATATTTAAATATTAATTCTTGCACCCCTAGGGTTTGACTTTTTGGTTCACTTGGTGGCTCTAGTGAACCAAACTAGAATAAAAGTCCATAATCAATCCAGGTAGATTATAGTATTCTATATGTGCATGCTTATACTATATATATATATTATATATTATGCAAACATGCTTCGCATGTTGATTAATATGACGCGTATTTTATATATATATGTGCATGCGCGCTAAACAAGATGAGATAAATTAATTGCAAACCCCTCAAATTTTTATATTAAGTCCTAAGCGTTCAAAGATATTTGGAATATCGAACGTCGCCTTCTAGCATGATAAAATTAATAGAGTATTAAATATTTAATATGAGTTTGTTGTGTCACCACAAGGAAAGTATTGAGTATTTAAGATGTTAATTTATCACATTTGATGCTTGTAGACACTCGAAATTTTTTGTACTACTGTTACTAACATTATAGGAGGACATATTCATCTTTTAAGAGAGAACCCTGAAAGACAATCCAAATCCACAAGAATACTCACAGGAAGTTCAAAGATTAACCCCGGATCACATGCAGGAGAATGATTTCAACCTCGGATTTAACCCGAGACTGCAGATACAATCTGGAACACACACGAGAGAAGACCGATTAATCTCGAGAGATAACCCCGAGGTATCCGGTCTCGGCCCCAACCATAGGAATAGCCACCACCTTGGTGATAACCCCAAGGAATGCGATTTAGGAGATAACCCGAAAATGCTTGTTTCAAATGCCATCGACTTCAATCTAAGACTCACAACGAAATACACCGTGCAACACGACAATCACATCGGGAAGGCAGGCACACCTCAAAGATGACAATGAGGATCTTCAACAAATGCGTGATCCAATCTCGTGAAGTCTCGAAAGCAACGTTCATTATCGGCCCAATCCTAAAGAAGAATTCCCGGTGAGGGCAACATCGCCATCTCATCCAACACGATGCCACGTCTCGTCTCACGCAACAATATCCCACAAGGCTAACCAATCCGAGTGACTATTGTGCGGGGTAGCGGATGAAAGTTGAAGCTTGAAGGCCGGAGGGCATCGTCCCATCTTCAAAGACTTCGTACAAACTCTAATCCCATGCCATCGTACAATTCTCGACAACGGCGGTCCGAAATAGGTCCTGACTACCTCAAAATGGATGCCCGGATTGTACTTCTCAAAATCCAAGTGGACATTATAGTGCCTGAGTGCACGTACTTCGAGATAACCCGACCCGATAGAACTGGGCTGACCCGACCCGCCTCTGGTACACCTGCGGCACCTTTTGCCTATAAATAAGAGGCTTGGGGTGCTGATTTTTAAGAGAAAAAATACAGGGAAACCCTGCACAATTTGCTCTACACTCGCCATAGTGTATTTTCCCACTTTCAAACACCTGTGAGCTTATATATAGCCTCTTTTGTACCCACAAAAGCCCAGTGTTTACCCACTCTAAAGATATAGAAGCCCTTTTTATCAGTCAGCTGTAAGCCTTCTCACACACTTTAGAGTCTTTCTTTTCATCTTTGCACACACCTTTACACGTTGAGAGTCGTGTTGCTTGCTTTTGCAGGACTTGATTCAAGTGGTTTCCTTCATCGCATATATATATATATATATATATATATATATATATATATATATATATATATATATATATATATATATATTGACTAACATTATCGAGTTATGCCTCGATTGAGCCTGAACTTGATGCGGAGCATTTATTGCTTTAATATATATATATATACACTTATATATATTAATTATCATCGGACTTTTGTTAGATGAGCCTAGACTTGGCCCTGAGGCGTTTCTCGCTTTTTATATATATATATATATATATATATATATATATATATATATATATATATATATATATATACTTATATATATTAATTATGCATCGGACTTTGTTCGATGAGCCTGAACTTTAGTGCAATGCGTTTATTAGCTTATATATATATATATATATATATATATATATATATATATATATATATATACTTATATATATCAACTGTGTGTGGACTTTTTTTGATGAGCCTAGACTTGACAGTGCAGTGCGTTTTCGCTTCGCTTTTATATATATATACTTATATATATGAAGCGTAGTCGAACTATGTTCGATGAGCTTGGATTTTACATCAGAATGCGTTTATTGCTTTCTTATATACATATATATACACACACATATATATACACACACATATATATATATATATATATATATATATATATATATATATATATATATATATATATATATTTGTTTTGTCATTTCGAGTTCCCTTCGTGGCAATTTGATAGTTTTCTGACTTTCTTTATATTTCGTCATGCCACAGAGTTTACTTCGTGGCAAATTGGCCGCATTCTGACTTTTATTTGCATTCCACGTCACTTTGGGTTTTTTCTTCGTGGCGGTTGGACCGTATATCTACAACTTTATTTATATTTCGATCCCCCATGGAGGTGCTTTCGTGGTTGGTGATCCGCTCGTATATATATATTTCTTGCTTTTATATATATACCGCTTATTGCTTTTATACAAATTGCAATATTCATGTATGCTTAGGAATCATGTGATCACAGATTCATCTCATGGGATCTAGATTCGGTTCGTGATGGACATTTTCAAATTGTATAGCGACTTGTAAATTATTCTGCGATGTACGTATTTCCTTAGATGGTTTCCATACCCACGAGGAAGTCGACATTATTTTTTTATATATATATTATTTTTCGCACGGATGCTTCAGATTAAATCAAATAAAATCAATCCATTTGCTCACTTAATAAAAATGGGAGTGTAAAAGGTCTTAATTCTATTGAGCGGCGGGGTTTGAAAAACCTCTTTATAAAACATCATTGCCATATCTTGCTAAAAACTGAATTTTACATAAATTCAATCTCTGTATATATAGGTTGAAAGTGGCCTCGCACAACTTTCATATAACAAAGACATCGACCACACACACACACACACACACACACACACACACACACACACACACACTCGAGATAATAGTGTCTTGAAAAGAGGTGGTCACCTAGTGGTAACACGGATGTCGGGGTGCCTAACACCTCCCCCAAGATAACCAAGTCCCCGGACCCTAAATGAATCTCGGTTTCGTGACCAGGTATATCGATGTCACATCATTTTTTGGGTTAATGTGCAAACCTTTTCTCGGTTGTGTTGGTACAACCATTTAAAAACCAATGGCGACTCTTAATAAATTCCATCATCAACATTATACATATCGGACCTTTTTCACTTGTTTTTTCAAACAAATCTCACCTAAAATGACAACACCAAAGAACAAGTAAGTAGCGGAAAGGACATCCAAAAATCCCGACGCGTCGACAAAGTTGCGACTCTGCTTTGGGGACCTCTAGTAAGAGGACTTAAGCCGCTACTACAATCTTTTCAAAATTGTTATCTATACGCTTGTGTGTGGATGTTGCATTTACATTGGATGAATGTGTACGAATGCATGTCTTGTTTGAGCTTAGTGCTTCAGCATCATATCTGCGTGTGATGTTAGTGCTTCGTGACTATAAATCGCTTATGATATTAGTCTTCAGACATGTCATCATTTCATACGGTGAGACGCGATGTATGTGAATGTATGTTGTGTGGTCCCTCCACAGGGAGGCTATCTCATCGGTGTTTGATTATTGGACTCGTGAGAAGACTAATTCTCCGAGGCTCGGAAAGGCACCACCCAAATTCGCTCGGTTGAAAGACCGGATTAACTTCCCTGCCTAGTAGATGGCGATGATTTGGGAACCTTCATGCCAAAAAAAAGCATGAGAGTAACCTAAGATAGGTCACCGATAAACCCAAAAGCGAAGGAAAGTCTCTTCATGCCCTCATTTCAATTACTTGTAAACACAATTACTTGTAATTTCATTCCATATCTATCTTCATGTAATGAGAAATATGAAGCAATATGTCCACATACATGCTACAAACAGTTGACACCCGTTTTGCAGGATAAAATTTCTAAAATGGACACATCACATAGCATGTCATTATACACCTTCCCTAAGGACTAAACTATGCCGGATCTTCATAGGGAATCAATCGGACCTACTACCCGGTCAAAGTCGAAAAAAAGGCAACAGCCTATAAATCAATCATGTCGTCGTATCCGAGGCCAAACTAAACTTAATCCAGTTTCTCGCAAAGAGTTCGATGGATTAAGCAAGCAGTCTGATTTGGTTTGTTTTATTAAAGGAATTACACGGTCACCACACAAGGTCGAGGAAAATACCCGTACATACCTGAGCCCTCAACACAAGGAGGAATTCGGTCATTACCATACCAGAGCCACAATTGGATACGACCAACAAAACGCAGGATGCTGCCCATTCCACTGGAGATCCAGACAATGGTGACATCAAAAAAAAGTCCTCCAAATGGAAGAGACCCTTCGCGCTATCAAAGGAATTGGAACACACGGGAGTGTTTCATATGTCGATCTATGTATTTTTCCTGGTGTTCACTATCCAAAAAAATTTAAAACTCCTGACTTTGAAAAATATGATGGGTTAGGGGATCCTTATACACATTTAAAAGTCTTTATTGGAGGCTGGGATCCTATGCGAGAGGATGAAAAACTCGTAATGCAATTGTTCCAAAAGAGTCTAATCAGGAGAAGCCCGTTAAGTGGTACACAAGATTAGACAACTCCAAAATTCACAGTTGGGAAGAGCTAGCACATGCCTTCCTCACTCAATACTGATTTTCAAACTCAGATGGCTCCGATCGGTATCAAATTACCAAGATCAAAAATAGTCTAATGAGTCTTTCGGAGAGTATGCCCAAAGGTGGAGACGCCCTGTCACGACAAGTTAGTCCCTGCCATGACGAGAATCGAAATGGTCATGACATTCATAGACATACAAGAAGCTCCCTTCTATGAGAGAGTTTTAGCCTGCATCGGCAAACCGTTTTTTGAAATGGTTAAACACGGGGAGATAAATTTGAAATAAGCGTTGAAGTCGAGGAAAGATTCAAGACCTAGCCGCACTCAAAATCAAGCATCGATCACATCCAATCTGGAAATTATGGGAACAACCCCCGGAGGGTCCATAAAAATAAAGAGGAAGATGTTTCCCTGATACTACAGGGACAAAAAGGTAATCAAAGTATGCCCATTCAAAGGAGAAACTACACTCCCTTTCCAAACGGTCGCAAACCCTCCAAAGTACCAAAAGGTGGAGAAGTCAAACGCCATCGAGTGTTTACACCCTTAGGGGATACCCTCGAGAACATTCTTAATCTTCTGACAACACAGAAGAAAATTACGCATCTTCTTCCACCAGCCAGCCCTAATGGACGGGGTTTCAATGTTGCTAGGAAATGTGCTTATCATGCCGGGGCACCTGGACATGATACTCAGGATTGTTGGGCCATGAAACACAAGATCCAGGACCTAATAGATAATGGAGAGATCGTAGTCACCAAACCCGATCAGCCTCATGTACAAGAAAACCCTCTTCCTCAACACAAAGAAGAAGATGTCAACATAATTAATTGGAGCAGTGGACAGAGTTCCAACTTCAGCTGTGACTCCCCCCAGACCATCAAAGACGGTGATGACAGATGGGATTATGCTAAGTTCTAGTTCACAATGGAACGAAAGATGAAAGCTCTCTGCAAACAAATTGAGCAATTAGCAGAACTGGTGACTTATCAGCATCAAGTGACTCAGCAATTAATCAGCCAGGAGCATGCCACTCTCCTACCAATCGTCATGAATATTCCCTCGTCCCTTTCAGAAAATGAAATCTTTGGAAGACAAAGTGACGAAGAGAGAAAATGCTAAAGTCTGGTCGAGATTTCGCCAACAAACGGGAATTCACCTATTTGGGCCAACCTATGGAGGAAATCCTTCACATGTTAATCAATGAAGGAAGGATCAGTTCCCTTTTACCTCCAATCAACCCCTGTTCGGGATGGTACAACTCTGATGGAGTATGTCAATACCACTTCGATCTCATGATCACAAAGAGGAAGAATCTTTGGGCACTCCGCCACCTTATTCAAAATCTAATCGACAGTGGTGTCTATGCGCTTGGCGAGATAACGACAACATTTTACTTGAGCAAGTGAGAATGCGTGAGGCCCTACTAAGTGGAAAAGTGTGGTAGCGATTATATCTACATGAAGGTGAAGGGATTAATCTGTTCTTACAACACCGATAATTCAAATTTCAAAGGAGGAAGCAATCCTTTGAAAGTGGCAGCTCGAGCCAATCAACTTGCCATGCGAGCACAATATCCTATTGTTAGCTTGCATGAGGTTCCGTGGAATTATGGAGAAGGTGAAGGATCCACCTCACATACCATCGCTCTGATGATCGAAGGAAAATCCACTGTATCTTCCCCATCGGGTGATGAACCCCGCCACCAAATCAAAGGGAAAAATACCCATGGAGAAGATTAAAAAATTCCTTCGCGCTGTGGGTTATAATGAAGCCTCGGTGGTTTTAAGCTTGAAGGAAGCTCCACCACAAATATCAATTTTGGACTTGGTCCTAACTTCCGAGAATCACCAGAAGGTCTTGTTAAAGGTTTTGGAAGAAGCCTATCTTCCGACATCAGTGGATACAGAAAAATTTCAACACATAGTTGATCACATTTTCAACACTAATGTGATATCCTTCATCGATGATGACATCTGCACCGAAAAGGGGACCGGTCATTGCAAATCTGTTGCACATTGCGGTCTTGTCCTCCAGATATATGGTGGCTGGAGTCTTAATAGATTGAGGTTCCTCTCTGAATATCTGCCCATATGCCACCTTGTTGAAGATGAATATCAATCTCAACCGAATTTGGAGTAGCCATACTATCACCAAAGCTTTTGATGGAGCCCGCCGTAACTCGGTTGGAGTAATTGAGTTACCAATCAAAATTGGCCCTCATACATTCTGCGTATCCTTCCATGTGCTCAAGATAGATTCGGGATACAACCTGCTCTTAGGACGACCATGGATCTACATGGCAGGGGAAGTCCCCTCCACCCTTCACCAACAACTGAAGTACATTATCAACAATAGCCTGGTCATGGTCAATGCTGAACCAGAGATTCCTCAGCACGGGGACATTCCGTTCATCAATGCCAATGCAGACGTAGAACCAGTCAGTTTTCATGCTTCGAAAATAAGCAACACCCAATACCACGCTATTGAGCACCCTTTGCCAACCCCACATTTCACCGAGGTGATGTCACCACTCTATAAATGATGTCGTTGGGTCATAAGCCAGGACAAGGGTTGGGTAAAGATGGCCAGGGTATCCAGTACCCCATTCGATTAACCAAGAAAGTTGGAACAACTGGACTAGGCTATTCTGCTAGCTCTAGTCACAGGAATCCTCACAAGCATCAACAAATTCTTTTAACTTCAACCATGTGGCGTTCAGCTTCGCCTTCAAACTCCGAGTCCGCACAACCTCCAGTAAAGGTGCCAGCCAATGTCATGGCCATGTTATTTCCTAAGCCGAAACCGATGGAGAAAAAGAAAATCGTTATTCCAGATCCCGCAATCGAAGAAAAGGCGGAGAATCAAGGAAAAGCGTTGTCCGAATAATGTCGGGCACACGCATCATCGTCCATGATGAACATACCAATGATACACCCGGATGATGATTGCCACACGTAATGGCCATCATTCGGGATAAGGAGGATGATGATGACAATCCCTCCATCATCTGCGGTCCACGGACTTTACCCTTACCAATTGGAACAACATTCCTTGCTTTGGTCGACAGGGTAAAGCAGGCGAGAAATTTTTTTACGCCTCAGATACAATAACTGCCTACTTTTACATGCAAGATTAGCAGTTTATTTTGCCAAGATATGCTAACAACTGTGTGTATGATCAACGCATTTCATATATACTAAGTGAAAGCATATTTTGTTTCGAGACTCAATTTAGATGTGCTCAGATTTGCGGATCGATGATGCTCTCTCCTACACAAGGATTGTACCTTTGATGTAGAGATGAATTGACCTTGATGGATCCCCAGGATGACATTGAGGTGCCTCCAGAAATTCAAGAATGGGTCAAAGACAAACCCAAACCCAACCTTGATCAAACCACTTCTTTCAATCTCGGAACCTTAGAAAGCCCTAAGTTAATCTAGATTGGTTCAGACCTTACCCCAAACCAAAGGAATGACATGGTTATGCTATTAACACAATTCCAGGATGTGTTTACATGGTCTCATGAAGACATGTTGGGTTTATCCACTGACATTGTCCTTCATCGCCTTCCCATTAAAGAGGGATTTAAACCGATCAAGCAAAAGCTCAGGCGATTGAAACCTGAGTGGAGTTTAAAGGTGAAAGAAGAGATTGTGAAGCAATTTCAAGCCGGAATCATCATGGTGTCTACATATCACGAAAGTGGATATCCAACATCGCGTCTGCATTACCTAAACCTAGAGGGAAGGTGCGAGTTTGCGTGGATTCTGAGGACTTGAACAAAGCTTGCTTAAAAGATAGCTTTCCGTGCCATTTATCCACATTCTCATTGGCAAATCGCTCAATGTCGACATGTACTCCTTTCTTTGATTGCTTTATGAGGTACCATCGGATCATGGTTGCCGAGGAAGATCATGAGAAGGCGCTTTCATCACTCCTTGGGGAACATTTTGCTATAGGCGGTTGTCATTCGGCCTCATCAATCTTTGGAGCTACCTATCAATGAGCTATGATGGCTCTTTTCCACAACTTAATGCATAAAGAGATTGAGATCTCGTGGATGACATCATTGTCAAGTCCGGAAGGAGGATAACCATCGGACCATCTCGGAAAGTTGTTCAACGAGTTGCGTGAAGTACAACTTGAAGTTGAATCCGGCTAAGTGCGCCTTTGGCGTCAAGTCGTGCAAGTTGCTAGGATTTCTAGTCGACCACAAAGGATTGAAATTTGGATCTTCCAAAATCCAAGCCATCAGTAAATGCGCATTCCTCGACGAGCAGAAGGAAATACGTGGATTTTTGGGAAGGATCAACTTCATCAATGAGGTTTATCTCCCAACTCACGGCACACTTTGTGAGCCAATCTTCAAGTTATTAAGGAAGAACTCCTCCATGAAATGGAATGATGAGTGCCGTAATGCCTTCCTTACAATCAAGAAATGACTAGTCAAAGCTCTATCTTGGTACCACCCGAGGATGATGTTCCCCTGTTCATGTACCTGTCCATAAGTGACAATGCCATGGGCTGTATGCTGGGACAGAAAGACCATAGAGGCCAAGAACGAGCTATCTATTACCTCAGAAAAAGGTTCAGCAGTAGTGAACACAAGTATACTCTGATCGAGAAGACGTGTTGTACTTTAGCATGGGCTTCCATGAGGTTACAGCATTACCTCCATGGTCACACAACCCATCTCATATCTCGCGTGGATCCTCTCAAGTACGTGTTCAACAAACCCATGTTGAACTGTCGGCTGTCCAGATGGAAGTTGATCCTACAATAATTTGACATTGTATATGTGACTCAAAAGTCCATCAAAGGTCAAGGAATCGCAGATCAAATGGTAAAATCGCACCTTGAGGATTTCAAACCCTTGGAAACATATTTCCCCGATGAAGGAGTAATGACAGTGCAGCAACACCATCTGTACAATACACACCAATCATGGAAGATGTATTTTGATGGAGCTGTTAACATGGAAGGATCTAGAGCTGAAGTAATTCTAGTATCTGATACGGGGGAGTAGTATCCCGTTGCCATCAAATTACAGTTTGTCAGCATCAACAATACGGATGAGTATAAAGGCTGTCGCATGGGGCTAAAACTTTCCCATTCAATGGGCATCAAGCGGTTAACTGTCCTTGGAGATTCGGAGTTGGTAATCAGACAATCCACCGGAGTCTATCAAACCAAGGAACTACTTTTGCTGCCTTACCATCGGCAGGTTTTGAAGATGGCTTTGGAGTTCAAAGAAATCTCCTTTCTACACATTCCTCGTAATAGGAATGATTTCGCGGACGCATTAGCAACTTTGGCCTCCTTGATTCGCATATCAGACAAGGAACACTTGCCAAGCATCACAATTTCCCTGCACAAGGCTCCAGCCTATGGGAATTACGTTGGATAAGTATCGGATGAGCTACCTCCCATCCAACCTCCTTGGTATCAGCATATCAAGGAATATCTGCGAGATGGATCTATACCCGCTGAGGCGAGCCTGACTGAGAAAAGGCGGATCCATCGACTTACTATGAAGTTCTACTTGAGTGGAGATGCGCTCTACAAAAGAGATGCAGGACTAGGTCTCCTCGGTGTCTAGACAAAGATCAAGCCCCAAAGGCTTATGGATGAAATCCATGGCGAGTCTGTGGGCCCTCACATGAGTGGCCCCCTCCTTTCAAGAAAGTCCTCGGGGACGGGACATTATTGGCTATCTCTCAAGGTCGATTGCCATGATCACGTCAAAAGATGCTATCGATTGCGATTCATGGGAATGCTATACGCCCCTCCACGGGAGCTCCACAATATGAGTTCGCCTTGGCCCTTCTCAATGTGGGGAATGGACGTTATTGGGCCCATTGAGCCTAAAGCCAGTAATGGTCACCGATTTATCTTCACCATGATCGACTACTTCACCAAGTGGGTAGAAGCAGCCTCTTTCCCCAAGGTCACTAAAGAAGTCATCATTGCTTTCATCAGAAACAATGTCGTTTGTCGATATGGACAACCAGAGGTGATTGTGTCAGACAATGCCAAAAACCTTAACAACAAAATGATGGAGGAGTTATGCAGTAAATTCCATATCAAACATCTTAACTCTGTCATCTATCGTCAGAAGATGAACGGTGTTGTTGAAGCGGCTAACAAAAATATCAAGAAGATTATGCAAAAGATGTCAGCCAACCACAAAGATTGGCCTAACCTGTTGCCTCTTACTCTGTTAGCCTACAAAACCACAATGCGTACTTCAACTGGGGCAACCCCCTATGCTTTAACCTATGGGATGGAAGCAGTGCTCCCCATAGAAGTTGAGATGGAATCTCTCAGAGTGTTGATCGATGCTCAGCTGGATGAAAACCAATGGGTACAAGATAGGTATCACCAATTGTCTCTGATAGACGAAAGGTGAACCGCGGCTATCTTCCATGGTCAGCTATACCAGCAAAGGATCGCCAGATCCTACAACAAAAAAGTCCGGCTACGGCAATTTAAACAACATGACTTGGTTCTGAAGAAGATTCTTGACAATCAAGATCAGGCCAAAGGAAAATTTGCTCCTAAGCGGGAAGGCCGTTTATTGTCAAAGAAGTATTGGCAGAGGCGCTCTCGATTACAAGAAATGAATGGCGATTAATTTCCATAACTCATCAACTCAGACACCGTGAAACGATATTATGTCTGAAGTAACCAGAGAAACACCCTGGTGCATCATCATCAGGTCACCAGTCATTCCGGTTCTTTAACCCTTTACCACCTACAACTTGCTACACTTTGCCCCTCAGGGAAACATACTCTTCAAGCCGGTGCCTGGCTTTCTCCTTTGCGCTCATACAACTTAGGTCATCCCACCATGGATTGAACCTCTTGCATTCATGCAGTTTGGCTACCCATACATGGGATCAAACTTCTCTGCCTGCAGTTTATCCTCAACCTAGGATTAAACTTTCTCCTCCCCCGCACTCTAACTCGCACATGGGATTACACTTTTCTTCTCATACGAGGGCGAACCACGTCGACACGATCTCCTCTTCAATAGAGTACGTGGCAACCATGTTACATGGCACGCCGCAATAAAAACAAAAACAACAAAAACATTTCTACCCTCTTCTCCTTACAAAAGCAAAAACAACCAAAAACATTCCTACACCATATCAACCATATACAGCGTTGAACCTCTTACACCAGGTTTGAACTATGCAGACCTGATCTCCTCTTCAATAGGAGTACGTAGGCAGCCATTCATGGTGCGGTCTCACCCCCTACCAAAATACAAACCATTGTCAGCAGGTATTGGGATTCTCTTTCAATCCACTACATTTCATTCGGCTTCAGACCAAAGGGATGGAATTACCTGAACTCCTCCCAAATAGGAGATTCGACGACCATCTAAGCTGTGGTCATACCTCAAAGAGCAATACTAAACCATAAGAGGTGGAATTAACTAGGCTTCTCCTAAATAGAAGTACTGGCAACCATCTGTGGTGCGGTCAATCTCAGAGAGGAAAGCCACATTCCTCTCCACATTTCCATTCAGAAACAAGTCCCAAGACACCAAAGATGGTAGGGATATACATAGATCGATGATCCATTCTGAACTATCCAAAGATAGCTCAATGTCCATCCACCAAGGAAGAATTCAGAATTTATCAAGATCACAAGCCCTGAAGCAACAGACAAAATATCAAGTAAATAGCAAGGCATATCTAAAAGGGAAGTGATCCAAAAATATATTTCCCTATCATATATAATGCTATTTGATATATATACAATGTGAAATGTACATGACAAAATGGCTAAGCTAGTCTGTGCAGGTAAATACAAGATCATCTACGAATCAGGGCACATGCGAGCTAGCAAGATCAACATGGCATCTCTCTCAGATGAAGGAGGTAAAGCTATAGTCTCCTGGATAATAATATCCACATGACCCAATAGATCTATAGCCATCTGCATGATGACCATATGCTCATCGATATAAGCACTCATCTCTACGATCATACTAGTGGTAAGGGACCTCGCTGCAGTACTATCTGTGACAGCCACATCCCGGGAAGATATAGCACTATCCCGCTCAACTATCACTGCGTCTCTGTCTGACCTGGCCTCATCCCGCTCAACAACAGCGGCATCTCTACGAGCTAATGCATCGTCTCTCTCTAATAAGGCGGCGTCCCTCACATCAAGAGCAGTCGACATCATAGATCGAATCTGGTCTCTCTCAAAGGTCATCAGATGAAGACTCTGCTCTACATACTATGCCAAGTGCTGGATCACAAAAGTACTGGTACTAGGAGAATCCAAAAGAAATGCTGGCAACCCAACAGCGGTATCCTCCTCAATGTAGGTATCAATGTCCTCTATAGGCTCTACATCATCTAACTCAATCTCCGGTACTGTAAATACTGCTGCAGCCGATAAAACCTCCGTCTCCATCCATGCGGAGTACTCTGCGGAATAACCGGGACGACTGGCAGGAAAAATAGCTAGCTCACGCTGATCCCAGTAAGCGTATACACGAGATCGGTCCTCACCGAGAGGTAGGTAGAAGGTGAGCGCCACCGACCGCCCCCCTCGAAAGGATGAAAGTCCGAACGGTCAGCTGCGACATCACGGCCAATGGATGATAAGTCGTCATGCCCCTCAAGCCAGCCAAAGGGAGGAAATCCATGCCCAGAGCATGAGTAATGAAGCTGTATGGTGAGCAAAGCCCTGAGCACAACAATATGCTAAATGGATCTCGGATATCTGCCAAAAATGCGGACCAGGACTGAGCATCTACACACTCCGATGGCTGAAAGGAATACGACATAGCCACCTCATGGGAGAAATAATACCCGTGCCATTTAAAGGTACCAACTGGTCGCAAATGTGACATAAACCACACATACAGCATGACCGAACTCCCTGTAAACACACCTGATGGGTAGGTACGATAGTAGGACGCTGATCGCAAGGTCTCTGCCACGATCATAGGTACAATGGTACGACCCTCCCTGAGAGCTCTCACCGCCATGATAACGCCTATATCTATCTCATCCATGTACCACGGCATGTACACGTATGATAGTACACATAGTATCAGTACATCAACTCTGGCCGAACACCAATGATTCTCCGACACAGTGAAATCCCCTGAATGTCGTGAGTAGCTATCCTCCGCACCAAATCATCACCTGAAAAAACGCCGAGATCACATGGCGGATGTCACTCATCCTGCACCACTCTGCGCCTCAATCCGGTGAGAGTCATGAATCATCTACTCATGTCTCCCAAAGCCATGTGTGTGCAAGGTCGGTCTAGGGCAAGATCGTCAAGCAGGCACACTCCTCAGAGTAGAGTCAACTCATGGGTGCCAAAGCGAAATACACCGCCTATCACTAGCCAATGCTCTAGCATCCCATCTACAAATCTTGCGAGAACACGAAATGCCAAAAGGGTCATGGTATCTTTGCAATAATGATCTCAAATACCCTATCTGGTGGTGACATCTTTGTCGTCACACAGTGCATACCCAATACCACCATTAGCGGTGGGGTATGATCTATACGACTAAGCGTCGAAGAAGAAGACATCTATGCGGTCCGTGTCATAAGACCATCCAGGGGTCAATACCGAGTATCTCTGGACATACATTCATATGCATAACATGATACATGCATAACAGATAATGGATGGCAATATGATATAGGGAATGAAAAAAAATGGTGCATACATTCTTAAATATATCATCATCTAATACATCGACTCTATCTGACTACCAAGACATGAAAATGGGGGCACAAACGCCTCTACTACTAATGAGGCCTATCTAAAGATATAAGCGAGAATGGGGAACAGCCACCTAATATCTAACAGAGGCCTATCAAAAGATATAGCGAGAATACACATCAGAAGAAGACAATGGTCTCGATGTCCACATCCTCAATCCTGTCCACCTGATGTAATTCCTCCTGAGTCTTCGGATCTCTATCAGCGGGGATGTCGGGCCTATAAAGGGAGGATCTGCCAAGCAAAACCAAATGGGTCGTTCGAGGGGCCAAAGACCGAAGTGGAAGGAACAAATGTCTCCGCCTCTGCTGGATCTCTGCCCAAATGCCGAATAAATATCTGTGCCCAATCCAACTGTCGGGTCAAGCTATCAATCTGGGTCAGATGAGTCGGAGCTCGGACACAAGCCACCTAATCCGTCATCATCAAAGATCCTGGAACCATGTCCCCCATAAACTGTGTGGCACGGGACTGGGCACCAATAGTCTTGAGGAGCCACCGGTGACTGGAATATCTCCCCGAGTACATGGACCTCGGATAAATCAAAACCATCAACTCCCAACAATGGAATATCAATGGCGGGTGACTGTGATACAGGCCAATGACGCCTAACAGGAGGCAAGATCGGTATACGAATCTCCCCTGTGGTGCTCCTAATAGCACGCTCTCCTAAATAGAGCTCCCAGCCTCCATCGGTGAAAAGAGGAAATCTCCGGGTGGAAATCAAATACTCTACTCCAGTAGGGTGTCCATCCTCAAAACCGATGATCAAATGATCCCCTGAATATGGAAGCCATGTGATGGCGTCGGTTGTCAGCAACTCCAGCTGCATACGGCAATGAGCGAAGCCCTCAGATACAGGGACCTCTGGCAAAATAGAATGATGCCATCGTCGTCCTCGTGGATAGGTATCTAAGCCTAACACACTCACAGGACGCAAACATGGAAGTCTCTCATAGGCCCAAAACTGCCAACACAATGGCAAAACATCTGCTATCAGTAAACACTCTTAACCTATGAAAGGAAATGACAAGAGAAATACTCACCAGCAGAAACAGGTAAAATCCTAGCCAAGCCTCGATCAAACCCTGTGAGCGCAGATGCATGCCCCAGAGGAAATAGGCAAAGGTGTAAGATCCCCAATCGTACTCTCCTATACGGTCCACATCACTTGTGGCGCTGACCAGAACGAAAGATACAGTAGAAGAGTTATCTGCTATGAAGAAGCCTCGAATGATTATCAGGAACAATCGCCGCAGAACGCGATCCCTGATCTTGACATCATTAGGCATGGGCTCACTCAATAGCCCGCTCATAACATCTACGCTCAAAGGACCTGAACGGACAATCCTACCTTTGAGCGCACCCGCCGAAACTCCTAACAAGGACCGGACGGCAGTAGGGGTGATATTCTCCATGCGCAAGGAACTGGCTCCCCCGCAAACTCCATACGTGATAAATTGCCAATCCATAGGTGTCATCATCACTCGCAATCCAAGTGGGTGGAGTGACTGAGTCTGATGAAACCATCGCTCAGACAATGCCCTGAAGTAACCCCAGGGACAACGACGGGGAAGGATAGAGAAAAATGCCCCAAATCCCCACTCATGCACTACTGCTCTATAATCAGGATGAAGGCGCCTGGTACATGGAGTGGATGCTAAACCAGTTCCCCCGAGGCTGTGTAAAACCTGGAACCTGCATGAAGCACAGATCAACATCAGGACCCTTTTAATCCTCATCAATAGGAAAGAAGGAAGATAAAGTCTAACGTCATACCTCGTTAGCATGCAAGTACATCGATGGGTGTCTACCCAAATCACCTAGCAACTCTGGGTTCACCACCTGGATGCTCGAAAGCTCCCTGCGAGGGATATGTACATTAGGAGCGGGATCCTCAATATCCACCTCCTCGTCCTCAACGTCTGGAACCTCTACCTGGACGGGACGAATCACAGCCTCCACCAACTGACGAGGCTGTCTGACAGAACGGGGATGAGGCACTTTAGAAGCCCTCTGCCGTACACCAGAGGCGGTCCTGTAAGAACTGCTCGACTGATCCGGATCCATAATATCTGGACAACAAGTCTCCAAATCACCTCAGAAAGGGTGTGGTATTGCCTTACCTAGAGCTTTCTAAAATGCATTATATGACTATATGCATGCATGCATTTACTTTAATATATAATAGAGTTAGAATGCATGACTACCCAATGCCTACATTTGGAAAAATTTCGCCATAGTCCCCTTTGAAAATAGGACTATCCACATGCGCACAGGCATGTCTAGGTGGCCATTCAAGAAAGACACACCGCCCCCCAAAAGTCATATACATAATATATGCATTAAAAATCAAACTCATCATGCATAAGGCCAACCTCAATGCTAGGAGTATCTTGCCTTTCTACCTTTTGCTCATTGGACCTCAAATAGGACAAAAAATAGTAAAAAAGGTGCCAATTTGATATCTCTCGAAGTCAAATTTTTTCACATCATTATGTTCAAAGAAGGTTTAATACTAACATTTACTATGTTGAATATTTTTTATTAAGTCATTTGTGCATACATAATCACTACTATGTGTTTAGATGCATTTCGTGCAATATCTCACAATCTAACGGACAGAAATTGGAAAACAATACATGCATGCGTTACCAGAATAGTGTAGAACACTTGTATGGTGACAGAATTTACATAAAGCAGCCCAAACTCAACAAATCTGGAAGTGGCTCGCGGTTTTTCTAAAGTGAAACAAGTTGAAAGTGACTTGTGAAGTGAAGCCTGCTGGGATTTATCATCCACGCCTGGCCAGTAGGCCACACTGCGGTACAGAAGGAGTGCACCTGCGGCTCCTCTATGTGGGTCCCACCCCTCTGACTCGGTCCAGTTCGAGTTGAGATAGAGTTCTTACGGGCTAGAAAGGTTAAATCGGGAATAAAAATGCCATGCGATTGAGCAAAATAGCATACAATCCTGGTCTTCTCAGATGAGACTTTGAATCTGGACATCACTCATTGGTAGTCTCCTGAACACAAGGTATACTACCGCCAATGACCTCGCTTGTCATAAATCACATTCGGCAATACCTTATATAGGTCCGATGTGTGAGCTACGGGGTCGTTACCTACGTGAATCTCGACGGGTTCTGAGGTGAATTCGACGGGGTTTAACGTGAATCCCTCGACGGGTTATAATGTGAGTCCCCGATGGGGGTTATAACGTGAATCCCGACGGGGTTACAACGTGAGTCCTCGACGGGTTACAACGTAGATCCCCGGTGGGGGTTACAACACGTTCATTCGTTGACAATTCTATCAACGAAGGTCAAGAAACCTTGACATCATTTCAGCCGATAGCGTTTAAACCTGTCAGAGCTATAGAGCTGTTCGAGGTTCTCATACCCAGATGCTCATATTCCCCAGCGGATCTCCGGCGGGGGACACAATGCAATGCTCCGTTGATATACACGTCAGCAAATGTCAAGCAACCTTGACGATCTCCTCACAGAGTTTCAGCCGTTGATTCACACATCAGCAAAGACCAAGCAACCTTGACAGCATATCCCACAAGATGTTTCAGCCGTTGGTTCACAAGTCAACGAAGGTCAGGCATCCCTGACAGCATTTGCTGTTGGCAGTAAATCCAACAGAATCATGATGTATCCTGGCGATACTAACCAGGAGAGGTCAACATTATCCAAGAGGATAGATGATGGAATATGTTATACACATCCTCAAATAGATCAAGCTTTATCCCCACAGATCTCTTACATATAAGAGATACCCCTTCAGTATTAAGTCGTTATCAAGGACACAGGAATTTGGTGATAACTTCAACACCAATATCCTAACAGATTTGGCTTGCACATCAGATCTGGTCAGTATTGCCAATCCCCAGTTGAAGCAACAGGGAACCAGCAATCATCCCCAGCATGTTGGGCCACAACCTCGTACACATGCATCATACATTTGCATCATGTTGCTACCCTTAGCACCATGTTTATCTTGTTGCGTTTCAAGTGTCTAGGATTCTTTATCCTACCCATGCATCGCCATGCATGAGTATGATAAAGAGGGGCATCTGAGACACTCAAAATTTTCTTCATACTCATCACATTAACATTACGGGAGGACAAATTGTCTTTTAAGAGAGAACCACGAAAAGACAATCCAAATCCACACCCGGATACTACCGGAAGTTCAAAGATTAACCGGATCGCAATATGGGAGAATAACGGTTTCAACCTCGATTTAACCTCGAGACACTGTAGATATAATACCGAACACACTTTGGAGAAGACCGATTAATCTCGGAGATAACCCCGAGGTATCGGTCTCAGTACCCCAACCATGGGAATAGCCACCAACCTTGGTGATAACCCCAAGGAATGCGATTTAGGAGATAAACTAGGAAATGCTTGTTTCAAATGCCATCAGCTTCAATCTCGACACTCACAACGAAATACACTGTGCCAACACGGAAATGACACCGGGAAGACAGGCACACCTCAAAGATGACAATGAGGATCTTCAACAAATCAAGAATTCCAATCTCGCCAAGTTCCGAGCAACGTCTGTTATCGGCCCAATCCCGCAAGAATAACACCGGTGAGGACAACATCGCCATCTCGTCCAACACGATGCCACATCTCGCCTCTACGCAACAATGTCCCACAAGGCTAACCAATCCCGAAAGTGACTATTATGCGGGAGTAGAGATGAAAGTTGAAGCTTGAAGACAGGAAGGCATCGTCCCATCTTCAAAGACTTCGTGACAAACTCTAATCCCATGCCATCGACAACAACTCTAAATAACGACGATTAAAATAAGTCCCTGAATACCTCAAAATGGATGCCCAGATTGCACTTCTCAAAATCCGAGTGGACATTACAAATTTTTCGAGTGCGCGTGCTTCGAGATGACCCGAATCTTACAGAATCCGTGCCAACCCGACCGCCTGCTGGTACACACATGGGTTTGTGTTGTGCAGTACACTCATGACACTTTTTCCTATAAATATGAGGCTTGGGGTGCTGATTTTTAAGAGAAAAAAGACGGGGAAACCCTGCACAATTTGCTCTGCACTCGCCATACAGTGTATTTTCCCACTTTCAAACACCTGTGCCTAACACCTTCCCTCCGCATAACAAAGTCCCCGGACCCTAAACGAATCTCGGTTTCGCCGACCCGTATATCAATGTCACATCACTGGGTCAATGTGCAAACCTTTTCTCGGTTGTGTTGGTATAACCATTTAAAAAACCAACTGGCGACTATTAACAGTCCCATCGTCGACATTATACATGTCAGACCTTTTTCACTTGTTTTTTCAAACAAATCTCACCTAAAATGAGAACACCAAAGAATAAGTAACGGAAATGGACATCCAAAAATCCCGACGTCGACAATGCTTATAAAGAAAATTGAACAATATTGTTTTGTTGTGTCACCACAAGGACGATATTTTTCTCTTTTGAATATATGGAGTGCTAGGTTGGACTTAACTTAAATCATTTTAGTTCGGATGTGCACACACTTGACCATTATGATATAAGGGGAAAAATACAAGGAGTTACATAGTTGATGTAATTGACAAGAGTTGTCTACCTATTTATTTATATATAGTTTGTTGTGTCACCACAAGGCTATATACATTTGAAATGGGATCCTTATTCTCACTAGCATATCTTTAATTAGATATTGCCGAACTATATATTGAGGGTAATATAGTTTGAAGAAAATAGTGGGAGATACCAATTTAAAACAAGACCTAATTTATTTTGGTAATTAATAAAAGAATGTATGCTAAAATGTTGTTAAGAACAAATTCATTTACAGAATTTTTATAATGTCTAAATTACTATCACTGCGAAGCATATTAGATGATATTTAATCAGACCGTATTAAACGAATTGGTTAAGGAAATTGAGAAAAGTTCTCACGGCTGAAAAGCTATCTTATATCCTTAATACGCCTATCCATGCAATGGTTGCAGACATAGCCTCTGAGGAAGAGATTGCTACTTTTAGAAAGTGGAAAGATGATGCACAGTTGGCTCAATGCATCATGCTCGCATCCATGAGTAACAAGCTTCAGCGTTAGCCTGAAACTATGGAAATTCCTACTATATTCCTGCACATCAAGTAGTTGATGGTGAGGAAAGTAGGACTGATAGATATTAGATATCTAAGGAGCTCTTCCGATCTAAAATGACCGAAGGCACTATAGTACAGACACATGTCCTAATAATAATCAATTTGATTGATCAATTAGGACAATGGGTTTTGTCATGGATGGAGAGTTGAGCCAAGATTTGATCTTGGAGTTACTCCCGGACTCCTTTCACAATTGTTGTGAATTTTTCATATGAACAAGCTAGATATCAGCCTCGCTGATTTGCTTAACATGTTGAAAAATGTTGAGAGTCACTTTCCAACCAAGAAAGACCATATCTTATAGGTAGGGGCCAAAGGATCTTCTAAAAAGAAGAACGATTCTAAGAAGGTAAATAGAAAAGGCAAAAACAAAGGATAATAAGAACAAAACTGATACGGATAGCAAAGGAGTTTGCTTCCACTGCAATAAACTCGGACACTCGGAAAGAAAGCTGAGAAGCATCTTGCGAGAGGCTAACCAAAGAAGTTTAGTGAAGTTTTCTTTACAAATACAAATTTGTTCATGATTTAAAATAAATTTTTCTTTAAGTCAAGGTTCTACTTGGGTATTGGATACCGACTTTGGTTATCATAAATATAGATTTATGAAGGGACCAAATAGAAGTAGAAAGCTAAACAAATATAAGTAAACCTATGTGTGGGAAATGAAGCAAAGGTTGCTGCATTAGCCATAGGAACTTATAGTTTAGCATAGCCTACGGGCAAATCTATTAAGTCAATAAGTTGTTATTGTATTCCAGTTCTCGTTGGAAACATTATTTCCATTTTATTGTTGGACAATGAAATCTTTGGTATTATATTTAAGAACAATTGTTGTTCTATTTATAATAATAATTTTTTGTATATAGAACTGAAATATTACTTAATGGATTTTGTATACTTGACTTACGTGAAAAATTATTTTGTAAAATGAACAAACTAGTATAACTAAAGGAGATGATCATTCAAAGAGCTGAATGTGTGTATTTGCTAAAATACAAGTGTGAATTATTTGAAAGGTTCAAAGAATTCAAAAGTGAAACTAATTTGAAAAGTATTAAGATTCTTTAATCGGATCAAGGAAGGAATACTTGTGTAATGAGTTTCTAGATCATCTCAAATGATTTTCTCATAATGGACGCCTCCTGATACGTAATAATTGATTGATGTATCTCGAAAAGGAAAACGTTACCTTGTTGGACATGATGCGATCCATAATGATTTTACCGACATTCAAAGTATCCTTCTAGAAAAATGTCCTAGAAATGGCTGCATATCTACGGAAAAAGTAACCTCAAAATCTGGCCCCAAGACTCCATAAAAGTTATGGACAGGGAGGATTCCTAAGTATGTTAAGATAAGGGGTTGTCCAACTTATGTGAAAAGGTTTCAAAGGATAAGCTTGGGACAAGATTTGACCATTGTAAATTTGTGGGACATCCTAAAGTAAGTTTAGGGTATATGTTCTATAATTTTACTTAGCAAAAGGTGTTTATTGCGAAACATGCTGCCTTCTAAGATAAAGATGTTTATCATTGAAGGGCTAGTGTGAGGATAATAGATCTTGAAAAGTTCAAGAACCACAAAACACTATAAGTCAAATAAGAGGAACCTGCAGATAGACCTATTATACCACAAACCGAATCATAAATCTAGAATAGTCAAGAAGATACAGGAGGTATGGATTCATCATGGATGATGATGATGAGGTACGCATCATAGAAGATGATGATCCAGTTACATACGATGAGGTAAGAGTTGTAGACACTCAGAGAAATGGATTGAAGCAAGTTTCTCAAATATGGAACATTCGTTTTGATGAGACAATCAAAAGAATTTGATTTTATCAAAAACAAGAATGAACCAAGTGTGTACAAAAGGGTCAGTGGGAGCATCGTGACATTCCTAGTATTATATGTTGATATACTACGGATAAGGAATGACATACCAATGCTACAATCAGTAAATATAAAGTTGTCTAAACATTCCTCCACGAATGATTTGGGAAGAGTATCTTAATTGGGGATATAAATCTATATAGATAGATTTAAGAGGATGCTCGGTTTAACCCAAGGAACGTATATTCATTTGATGCTAAAGTTGTTTAGCATGGCAAACTCCAAGAGATGTCTCATGTTGATGAGCCATGGAGTGTATCTCTCTTAATAGTCCCCACAGACTCAAAAAAGAGAGATCGCATGAGTAACGATCATGTATGCGATGAAATATACGAGACTTGATATTGATCGGTCATATTCTGGAGAAGATCATCGTAAGCGTTGAAAACATCTTAAAGTACTTAATCGGCACTAAGGATGTGATCAGATTTATGGTGAGTCTGAATTAAAACTAGAGGGCTTAACAGACTCAAGTTTTTCAGACAGACCAAGACGACAGAAAATCTACTTTAAGGTAAAGGGTTACCTTGAACGGTGATGCAGTTAATTTGAAAGGTTTCAAACAACAAAGTGTTGCTGATTTAGTGATAAAGACAAAGTATATAGCTATAAATGAAGCTGCAAGTTGATTGTTTGGATTAAAAGTTCATTACAGAACTAGGAATAGTTCCTAAGTCTCATCTTGGATCTAAACATGTGTTGTGGCACTTTCATTTGATTATGGAATCATTGAAAAATGGGAAATCACTATAGAGATAGTGGACTCTCAAGAACAACATTACACATCCATTAACTAAAGCTTATCCAACAGCAGGATAATCGTTACTTAGAGAAGAAGAGTATGAGATACCATGACGATTGGCTTTAGTGCAAGTGGAAGATTGAAAGTAGTATGCACACAAGCCAATCATGTTTGATGAAAAAGCATATACTTTGTACCAATCTTATTCATTTATTAATAATAAGTATTAAAGGCTTTTAAATTATCTACATGATGCTGTTTTATAATATGTGATAAACCCATAGTTTTAAGCAATGCTTTTAGAATAATGATGATGATCATTCTAATGAGATCTAAATTCTTAGAAAGCTTAAAACTAAAATAATTCCCAATCGTTGGATTACTAAATTGGGGATTAGTAAATCCGGATAGATTGGTACATACGTTGCTTGCTCATTGGATGAGGATGATTGATCTCATGATCATTTGTGTGGAGACACTAAAGCAAGTATGTAGGTACTTATTAGAGAATAAATTCACTGAACGTGGCTCGCTAAGGAATACCTAATGGAGTTTTACTTGCCTGTCAATAGGAATTCTTGTAGTGATAGTAGTACAAGTGATCCTTGGACTTGAGATCATCATAGTATCTTGTGTATGATGAGTTATACTTTGACTTATTCTTTAAGACCCTTAGGGTATATCAAAGGGTATGCTTGGGTATAATAAGTTGTACATGGAGATAATGTATGATCAATAAAGAATCTACCACTTCTAGTAAAAGAAGAGAATGTCCTATGTGATTCGATAAATGACAACTCGGTAGTCCTTGTTAAGGAAGAATGAAATTAGAAAGGAGTTTCTAATTTGCATTATTTGGAGTTGTGCATTTAAGAATCGAAAATACATATAATTAAATAAAATAAGACTTGACAAAGAATTCCATGTCTTCTATTTAATTGGGACATTGTATGGTGGAAGGATTGAATTGTATGCAGTAACTATTTACTCAAAGGTTCTTTTATGATTAATGTTGAAATCTATATTATCTAGAAAGTCGTTGATCGCTAGGGGAGGCTTATCCTATTGTAGAATAAATATTATTTATTTAAATAAATTATTAGTTTAATTTATTTATTTAAATAAGATTAGAATTGTTCTAATTGATTTATTCACAACCTAGGTTTAATATGGAGAACCTAAAGGTTCACACCATAAAAGGAAGAATAATTATTTAAGAAGTTAATGGCATAATCGAAATAATATGTTAAGTATATTTAATTTAATCTATGGTGATAAAATAAATTAAATAGCTTAATATTTATTATTTAATATTTTAGAAATATTAAATATAAATTAATAAGAGGAGTCTTATTAATATTATTACAATTATTATTATTTTAATTTCTAAAAGAGTTTAGGAATTAATTTAATATAAGTACTTTTGTTTATTCCTAATATGATTAGGAGGGAAAATTAGTTAAAGGAGTTTAATTAATTATCCCTAATAAGATTAGGGAGCTTAATTAATTAAATAAAACCCAATTCCTTAATTGTTAAGGAGGGTTGCCCACATCTATAAATAAGAAGAGTCTTATTATGAGTGAGGTTGTTGTTGACGTATTCATAGAATACGTAATTCCAATAGTTGGGAGAGTACACCCCTTTCTATGAGAGATAGAAAAACTAGGGTTTTGTCAAATACCCATCTTCTTGAATTCTTCTTCTTCCTTGGTGGATCACCTCTAGAGGCCAAACACTTGGGTGGCTAATGTTGATCAAAGGAAGGAACCAAATCCGGTGGATTCAAGTTGAACGCGAAAAGGATTGGAGGTGAACTTGTACCTGAGGAAGCTCGGATCTTCAAGGGTATGATTCTTGTTCTTTCTTTTTCGTTGAATTAATAATTGTGCATAAAGGGTGATCCGGGTATATGGTTTGTAAAATTATTAAAACTCTGATTTACACGTTTCCGCTTATTTTATGCAATTTGATTGCGTTCTTGAATATTACAAACCTAACATGAGGTTGGTACCTTCGTTATATGATAATGCATAAGGTTTCTAAAAGCTTACTCAGCTCAGTTGTTTACGTAAAAACTGGTTGAGTAAGCACTTCATATTTGGCTGCTGCTTGCCTTCTATTAAGGTTACTTGTTGTAGACTGACTGCGTCCAGAATATTAAATTTCTTTGAAGATTGCTTCATTCGCTCTTCCATTAAGGACCATGACTACTAACTGTATATGCAAGTAGGTCGTTTATAACAAAACACGCCAAGATTAATTTGGTTTGGTTGGTGTAAAAAATGTAGTAGCATGCTTGTAATCCTTAAAAAGAGAGAAGCTGCTTATTTAAATTAGAAAAAGTAGTTGCATTATGGTTTTAAGGATTGTTGTCATATAAATCAATTTGAGTATTTATTTTGATGCCATAGGAATAACTCTGAAAACTGTTTGGTTTTTGGACTATTTGTTGTTTATTTTAGCCTGTTTTACAAAATGGAAACTCCACTTCATCACTTGCTCGACTGCCAAAGGTTGTCAGAAAAAGGGCGGCTTCCTTGGGTGTCAACTGTGACAAAACTGAAACTGCTAATGCAAAAGATACATTGGCTAATAATACACATCTTTATTTAGATTCGATTTATTTGGTGCAAGTTTTTTCTACCTTGATCTTAAATGTTGTTAATTTGAACTGAATGTTGTGGCAGTTGGAGGAAAAGGGACTCAAGTTCCAAAGTCAACTAATTTGGCTGGTTGCAGGGCTGTGCCTAAGCCTGCATTATCTTCCAAATCATCATCTTTGGCTTCTTTTGGTGCAATCAAGGAGGCAACAAAATCTTCTTCTTCATGTGATAGTTCTAGTGGTTCTTTGTCTAACAACATTCGTGATGGAGGGAGTTTCTCATATATTAATTTCTCATATATTCTAGACCAAGTCTTTAGATGGAGGGAGTTTCTCATATATTCCAACTATTATATTGTAATGTTGTAATGTGAATGATTTTAAATGATATATATAATATTTTTTATGTTTTATTTTATATTGTACTTGTGTTTGTTGAATAAATGTGCATTATTAATTAAATTTTTTTTTGAAATCTAAAACGTCTATAGCGACGGTCGCCGACCATCGCTATAGGCAAAAGACCGTCACTATAGAGTTTACCGACGACTTTTATGATGACGGTCGGTGACCGTCGCTAAAGCCTATAGCGACGGTCTTTATGTCTATAGCGACGGTCGGCGACCGTCGCTATAGGTCGATTTTCTAGTAATGATGAAAAGTGGTGGTAACCGTGTTATCATGGAAGTCGGGGGGGGGGGGGTGCCTAATACCTTCCCTCCGCTTAATCAAGCCCTCGGACCCTTACAAAATTCGATTCTGTATACTAGTTAAATAGTGTCACATCACTAGGTCTTTGTGCAAACCTTTTCTCGGTTGAGTTGGTGTAACTATTTAAAAATACCAACTGGGGATTCTCACAATCAAATCATCGACATATACATGTCAGACCTTTTCAAACTTGGTTTTTTCAAACAAATCTCACCTAAAATGAGAACACCAAAAGACAAGAACAGAAAGGGACAAATAAAAATCCCGACGTCGACATGTGGCGAGTCTGCTGGGGATTCCAGTAAGAGGGCTTAAGCCGCCATACAAGCTTTTCAAAATTTTATTTGCTTATGTGTGAATGATGCATTTACATTGAATGGATGTACACTAATGCTTTATTTACTTCACTTTAGTGCTTCACACCATATCTTCCTGTGATATTAGTGCTTCGTAAATGTCATCATTTCCATACGGTGAGACGCGATGTATGTGAATGTATGTTATGTGGTCCCTCCACCAGGAGGCTATCCCGTTGGTGTTTGATTACAAGACTCGTCGGAAGACTAATTCCACGAGGCTCAAGAAAGGCACCACCCAGATTCGCTCTAGTTGAAAGATCAGATTAACTCTATGTGCTCCTTCCCTAGAGTATCGACACAAGCTAGGAGATCTACGGCCATCTGCAGGATGCTACTATGCTCATCAATGATTGTACTCATCTCTGCAATGATGTTAGTAGTATGGGATCTCAATGCAGTACTATCTGTAATGGCATCATCTTGAGTAGCTAGAGCACCATCCCGCTCAATAACAACTGCATCCCTAGATGATCAAGCCTCATCCTGCTCAACAACAATGGTATCCCTATGAGCTAGAGCATCATCTCTCTCAACTAGAGCGACATCTCTACCAGAAAGAGCTATCAACATTAAGGCCCTAGCCTGATCCCTCTTAAACGTCATCAGATGTAAATTCTGCTCTAAATACTTTGCAGCATGTAGAGTCACAACAACAGAAATACTTGGGGAATCAACAAGAGCTGCTGACAACCCAGTAAAAAACTTATCCTAAGTGGGAGAATCAAGATACTCCACAGGTCCCCACTATCAGAATCAGCACCCGGCTCTGAGGATACAATCCTAGTCGATGCAATCTCTACCTCTAACCATGCAGAAAAATATGTAGAACGACTTAGATGACTAGTAGAAAAGTCAGCCCTCTCACGCTGGATCCAACAAGCATAAATCCTAGACAAATCCTCTGCTGACAGAAGCTGAGATGACAAATGCTGACCCAATGCCCCATCAAAGGGATGCACATCCTGAAACTGGTCAAACTGTGCCATCACAACCAGTGGATGATACGTGGTCACACCCCTCAAACCGGCCAGGGGAAGATAATCCATGCCAGTTGCATGAGTGATAAAGTTGTAGGGAGAACTGAGCCCTGAACACAACAAAATATCAAAAAGATCCTCGATCCTTAATAAGAAAGCCGACCAAGAAGCGGCATCTATATACTCCGCCGGCGAAAAGGAGTATGTGTGACGCCCCCAAAATAGGTCCACACAGCCCATTCTGAGTCGCCAGATATCACACTATAAAAATCAAATATAAACTTCATTTATACAACTGTTGAACTGTCGTGCAGAGTATGACAACAAATAAGATATGAGTTTTA
This sequence comes from Panax ginseng, assembly GCA_020205605.1. NCBI lineage: Eukaryota > Viridiplantae > Streptophyta > Magnoliopsida > Apiales > Araliaceae > Panax > Panax ginseng. The sequence continues at coordinate 11,935,333 of CM035141.1, read as the reverse complement.
ATACAAATATATATAACTCTCGTGGTGCCTTGACCACAAGACCTTATAATGGTACCTTACATAAAGGTACAGTCAATAATTGTTTTAGAAATTAAAATCTTTGGAAAATACTCAAGGAAACCTTCGTACATGGGAGGCCATGCGTCTAGGTTATAATAGATATCATATGTCCACAGAATTATCCTTGGTTGATCCAAAAGTCCCCAAAGAAAAACAAGAAGATTACTATCATCTTCTTTCCAATGGTGAGTCTTCTCTTGACATATAATTATCTCCGTTGTCTCCAAGTGAAAATTATATTTCAAATACACTCCAAGATCATATAGGTAGTGCTCGTAGATATACTCAGCAAGTGGATGTGCACAACCCTGTCTTATGATAACACGAGGTTGTATGTCATTAGACATCTTGTATGATAATGGCAAAACACCCTTCCAAAGTTGGGTTCACCTCACCCTATTCGGTTCACCAAAATTAAATATCAAATGGCGTATAAAATACGACACACTTATCTAAAGTTCTCAACAAAATTATTTTCATACTATTTAGGAGAACCTCTCAATGACTATAGACCACCGCTCTATTCCCTCGTTATCCCCGGGCCACTCCTCAGTAACACTCTTATTACCTGAAAGGAATTGTGAAGCAAAAAGGGTGAGCACAACTAGTCCAGTAAAGAATATCAGGACTAAAGATAATTTACATCATCAATATCCTTCATCAGTAATAAATCAGAGATATAGAACATATGGTAGATGATAAAATTTTTCAACCATAGTTGCAGCGGAACGAGAAATCCATTAGAAGAGTCAAATAGACCATCAGGTCTATTATCTTCTCCATGTTAAAAGTCCACTAATAATGTTTTATCCCTATAACATCAATCAACAATTCCTATCCACAATCATATGAATAACTCGTAATCATAATTGTGATTCTAAATTCCTCTTCGCACCTGTGATTTAAGATAATTTTCATCACATATCTTCACCTGAAACATCAAAAATCATGGTTATACCAAATTACAATTCCTGCTCATAATCATACTAATAAATTCATCTTTACACTACGGCCAAAGATATACAACTGTATTTTAGAAGAGTCAAGAAGAACATGCTATCGATTATCTTCTACGAATTAAAAGTGTATAATCAATATTTTATTGTTGAGACTCGGCTTAATAAATAATCCACATCATCGAATCATCCCTGCACTACGGCCAAGGATATTCATGTAATCATCAATGGTCATGATTATACCGAATATGTGAGACCCCAGATTTTATGAATAAAGATTTAATTTTCTTGAAATAATTTTTTGAATATTATGGTGTGGATTTGATATAATGTTATAGTTGTGGGTAGTATTTATAAATTTTGCAAAGTATGCAAGTTGTCATATTATATTCGATTGGTTGGGGAATATTTGTTTTATCAGGGAATATTCGTGCAACGACACAATCATTGGTGGACCCCACAACGGAATTATTGTCGGATTAAGAAAACGACAAAAATACTTTATGAAAATAACGGCGAAAGTTTTACCGTTAATATTGTTGAACTACTCAGTAGTAAAAAGTATAAAGAATACACGTGGTTGCATAAGAAGACACACAGTATTGATTATTAATGCTTACGTGATATGTCACTCAGTTTTGTTTTATTGGTATTATTAATGTAATAAAACAGAATACTTTTATAAAGTTATTCTATAAATAGAATATATTATATTCTATTATGCATAGTGTTTCATAGTGTATCAGTATAGTGTTTTGCATAGTAAAATCTTTTTATATAAAATGAATACTTTTATAAAGTTATTCTATAAATAGAATACATTATATTTTATTATGCATATTGTTTGCATAGTGCTGCATAGTGTTTGCATAGTAAAATCTTTTATAAAGTTATTCGTTTTATTAGATTATAAATAGAATATATTATATTTTATTTAAAAGATTTTGCTTTAAATATATGGACCGTCGATTAAAAGTAAATCAACTGGACCGATTCATGAGTTAGTTCTTATGCGATCCATTTTTCTATAAATAGAAGCTCATTCCTTCATTATTTCTAACGAATTCACTGAAACTCTAGAGAGAGAAATTATAGAGAAACTATAGAAAAGTATTCTGCTACTTCACTACTCATATATCCAGTACTCTTCTTCTTAAGGTAGGGAATATTATTTGTTGTACTCATAAGGGGTATTCTTTCTTTCTTATTCATGAAGAGAACTTCTGTTATTCTATTCTTTATTATTATTCTGTTGGAATAACCTATATACACGGGATACCCTATACTTGGTGAAATTCTTCTATTATTTCATTATTTATTATTACATTGGAATATCCTCGTCATGCATGCGTTTCTATGGGACCGGTTTAAATCTTTATTGGTATTCTGTTGGAATAACTTGTCTATGCAAAGTACCGCATGCATGGTGATTTCTGTTATTATTCCTTTCTTTATTATTCTGTTGGAACATCCTGTCTGTGCTTTACGCATGATCTGGTTCCGTTAATTATTATTCTATTGGAATAACCTGTCTATGCGAAGTACCGCATGCATGGTGATTTCTTTTGTTATTCTATTCTTTATTATACTCAGTTGGTTAAAGTTTTGACTTCTATACTCCATGAAATTAGTGGAATATCCTTGATATTTGCACTTCATCCAGTATCTTTTCATGGAAATATTCTTCTGAGCATTCTTGAATTTTACTCTATAAAGCAGTATCATGTTGACAATTTGGATGTTATTAGTTCCTGAATAAATTAATTCTTGAACTTGTTTTATTGAATTCTTATATCATTGTCATCATCCTCATGTTTATATTTTTTTGAAAGTCATCTGTGGCCTGTAGTGCATAGATGGACTTGGTATGATTATGACCAGGGAATATTCGATGTAATCATGACCGTAATGTTACAAATGATGTGGAAAAAGTCCTCATTGGCCCGCAGTGCATTGATGGACAGTTTTTGGTATGATTATAGCTATGGATTCTCTTTGGCCGTAGTGCAAAGATGAATAGTTTTATGGCATGATCAGGACCGTTGATGAAAACACAATTATCTTTGGCTCGTAGTGCATGGATAATTCGTGGTCGTGATACTAAAGAATGTCCTTGGCCGTAGTGCAGGGGTGATTCGATGATGTGGATTATTTATTAAGCTGAGTCCCATTGATAAAAAGTGATGAAAAACCTTTTAAATCATAGAAGATAGTAGATTTTATTCTCTACTTGACTCTTCTAATGGATTGCTTGTTCCGTTGCATTTAAACTTGATGTTTGTTATATTTTATCAGTTTAACACTGTTGAAGGCTAACAATAAATTATTGTGCATTATCTTAGTCATAATATTTCTTACTGGGCTAGTTGAACTCACCCTTTCTTTCACTGTTCTCTTCAGGAAATGAGAACGTAGCTGGGACTAGTCGGGGAACAGAGTGATGGTCCTAGTTGGTGCATTAGTAGTCCTCACCGTTCTATGAAATAGTGTGATAATAATTGTAATGAGGACTCCTTTTGAGTTTGTATACTCTCTAGTAGACAATATTTATATTCAAACTCACAGTTTATGTTTTGTCGTATTGTACACGACAGTTGTATTATTAAGTTGTATTTCAATTCTGTACCATGTATCTGGCGACTCAAAATGGGTGATGTATACCTAATTTTGGGGGCGTCACAGAATAATCCCTGGTTATAATCATTCCAATAATTGTCCATCAATGCAATACGGGCCAATGAGGACTTTTACCACATCATCTATAACATTACGGGTTATGATTATACCGAATGATCCCTAGTCATAATCATACCAATAAATAGTTCATCTATGCACATAAGCCAAAGATACTCATCAATCAAAAATCAACAGTCCATCTTTGCAACTGTAAAACCAAAAATCAAAAGTCCATCTTTGCACGTAAGCCAAAGATATACAACTGTAAAACCAAAAATCAACAGTCCATCTTTTCACGTAAGCCAAAGATATACAACTGTAAAACCAATAATCAACAATCCATCTTTGCACGTAAGCTAAAGATATACAACTGTAAAACCAATAATCAACAGTCCATCTTTGCACGTAAGCCAAAGATATACAACTGTAAAACCAATAATCAACAGTCCATCTTTGGACGTAAGCCAAATATGACTTTCATCATAATATAAGAATGAGGATGATGACAATGGCATAATAATTCAATAAAACATGTTCAAGGATAAATTTTAAAGATTTATAATTTAATTTATCCAGAAATCAATAACGTCCAAATTGTCAATATGATACTGCTTTGTCGAGTAAAATTCAAGAATAATATTCATGTACCAAAAATAATTTGGACATAAAAGAAATATATTTTTCGGGTAAATAGTACCCCGACATGAAAAGTACCCCAAATACCCGAGTGAATAATATTCGGGTGAATAGTAATTTGGGTGAATAGTAACCTGTGAATAGTAACTTGTGAATAGTACTCTGACACAAAAAGTGCCTCGAATATCCGAGTGAATAATACTAGAGTGAATAATAACCAGGTGAATAGTAACCCGTGAATAGTAACTCGTAAATAAAATACCAAATAAAATGATATTTCATGACGATTACAAAAGAAATGATATCTCATACGAGTATAATAGAATATACGAAACTGCAAATGGATTTTCATCCGCCATGCGGTAATCCAACGTGAGATGATCATTTTCACAATTTAATAAAGAATGAATACGAAAGGTCATTCACTATGCATGCGGTAGCAGCGTGAGACAAAGTTATTCCAATGTAATAATAAAGAATGGAATAACAGAAGAATTCACCATGCATGCGATAGACCACACATACAAGTTATTCCAACAGAATAATAAAGAATGAAACCAAGCCATGCATAATCCGCACAGACAGGATATTCCAACAGAATAATAAAGAATTGAACCAGGTCATGCGTAATCCTTACAGCGAGGATATTCCAATGAATAATAAAGAATGGAATAACAACGAGAATTCACGGTATGCGATAGGCCAAGACAGACGAGTTATTCCAATGAGAATAATAAAGAATGGAATAACAGAAGAATTTCACCATGTATGCGGTACTTCGCATATACACGTTATTACAACATAATAATAAAGAATGGAATAACAACCCTTATGAGTATTGAAAGAAAATAACTCTCTTCATGAATACGAAAGAATAATACTCCTTACCTCAGAAGAAATTGAATACTGGAATAATGAGGTAGCAGACTTCTCTTCTTCTTTCTCTCTATAATTTCTCTCTATTATTATTGCTCTATAGCTTTATTGAATTGGTGAGAAATGAAGGAAGAATGAGCTTCTATTTATAGGAAAATATAGTTTCAATAATTGCACATTTTGGGGCTCAAAATATTACAGTATAATACCTTCCTCTTTTTCTTTATTTTTAATTTAGTCCTACAAGTATTATCAAACTTGCACAACCTCCCCTAATAGTAAATCATGTGAATCAATAGTAAATCATGTGACTCAATAGTTCAAATCATGTGAAAAAAACAATTACAGTATAGTACCTTCATCTATACCTCTATTTTTAACTTAGTCATGCAAGTATTATCAATCTTGCACCAACTCCCCTAATAGTACAAGAATGTGAATCAATAGTACACACATGTGAACAAATAGTTATAATCATGTGAATCAATAACAATTAATTGCTCATTTATCTGGTGAATTACCCGATTGGTCAATATAACCTCCAGACATCAATTATCATTGAAATAAATGTCGATTTCCACTAACACTAATAATTTCCACACAATGGAACTATCAATTTCATCTTTAATCAACACGAACTTATTCATCATTAATATTATTACTCACAATATTTAACAACCAGGTCGTTCCCAGGAAAGAGGGGTCTTTCCGATAAGGATTTCTCCTTATTGGCGCGCAATTAGGTGATTAAACCTCTCATTAACAGAAATTCTAGACATTGTCAATATTGCAAATAATAATATGAATAATTTTGCCGTCTCAATTATTGATTAAATAATATAACATATTATACAGATGATACTGTGACAATAATTGAATCAATATATAGAGAGATATGATGCAAGCAATTACTGTAGCAATAATTGAGTATAACTGAGTGACTTCTCACGTAAGCATCAATAATCAATACCGTGTGCTACTATACAACCACGCGTATTACTGTACTTTTACCACCGAGTATTTTATGACAACTTTCTTACTTTGAAAAATTTTCACACATCACCCTTAACTTTAACCTTTTATCAATTTAACCATTTACTAAATAGAATAATTATAAAAAAATTGAATACTTTCATTTCATAAAATTGGGGGCTCATAGTTTGTCATGGCTATCTCATAGGAAAAACAATACCCATGGCATCGAAAGGTGCCAATTGGTCTCAAGTGTGTCATAAACTACACGTACAACAAGACCGAGCTGTTTGTAAACACCCCTATAGAATAGGTATGGAAATGCGTGGCCAACCTCAAGGTCTCTACCAGAATCATCGGTAAGATGGTATGTCCTTCCTGGAGAGTCCAGACTACCATGATAATGCCTATATCCAAGTGGTCCATGTACAATGGCATGTACAGATAAACCACTATACACATCAAGAGTATGTCTACTCAGACAACACGCCAGTCATCCTCCGAAGTGGTAAAATCCCCAGAGTATCACAGATAACTGTCCAAGGACCCAAATTTGTCTATCAAAAAACTCATGGACACTACATGCCCTAAGGAGATCTCATCCAGGGAAACTCTGCCCCTCAAACCTATGAGGGTCATAAACTGCCGGGTTATATCTTCGACAGCCATCCGAGTGCAAGGCCTAGAAAATGGAAAGTCTGTAAGACGCTCGTACTCCTCCAATGTGGGAGTCAACTCCTTGGTAGTAAACTGAATACCTGCCTGTCTGGTACCCAATGCTCTAGCATGCCCTCTACAAAGCCCGATGGAACCTGGAATGTCAGGAGGGTCATAGAGTGACGCAATAGCTGATCAACTATCACCCGATCTAGGGAGGACAAACTGTCATACCATAATCTCAAGAAAGAGGCCACAACCACTGGTGGGGTATGCTCAATCTGGCTAACTGTCGATAAAGACATCTGTAGGGCCATGTCATAAGACCATCCAGGGGTCAATGCTAAACTCATCTCTGAAAATGCATGTCCATAAACATAATGCATGCATAATAAACAAAAAAAATGACAATATGATGTAGGGAATGGAAAATAATATACATACATTCCTAAGTACATCATTATCATCTAAATACATCATCTTTGGGTACATCTATAAAATACAGGGAAATGGGGCACAACCGCCCAACAACAAACATGGGCCTATCAAAAGATATAACGAGAATGGGGCACAATCGACCAATTTCTAACAGAGGCCTATCAAAAGATATAGCGAGAAATGCATCAGAAGAAGTTAATAGTGTTGATGTCCATATCATCAAACCTATCCATCTGATGTAACTCCTCCCGAGTCACTGAATCTATGCTAGAAGGGATATCAAGCGGATACAGCGGTGGTTCTGCACCGAAAAAACCATCTGAGTATGGGCCACCTGAAGGGCCAACCCCATAGCTGGAAGGATCAAAAATATCCGCCTCGGAAGAATCTCTGCCCAAATACTGGATAAAGAAATGTGCCCGGTCCAACTGCTGGGTCAAACTATCAATCTGCGTCAAATGAGTAGGCTCTCGAACGCAGGCAATCCAATCCGCCATCAGGACGGAGCCAAGAACCATATTGATAAGTAGATTTTATACCTACTTATCTGGTATCTGTTACTTGAATTAGTTGCTTAATCTCATGTTTCTTAGTTACTTTTCATGCATTTTGTGTTCATTTTGTAGATTATATTCTTGGGAGTTGAAATCGCAAAGAATTGGTATGAAATCGCAAAGAAAAGCAATTTGGACATCGTTTGGGCTTTTATGTTCATTTCATGTTCTTGGCTTGGAACTTGGATTAAATTTTAGAGCTTCTTCTTAGCTTTCCAGAATATCTTGAATCATTCCAATCAGAGTTTGGATGCAAGAGTTATGATCTTTGTACAAACGGACGTCGAACGTCACTGTTTTGGGTGGCCATTTGCATATCAGTTACTTCCAGTCCAATTTTGACCTTCATCCGTCCGTTATTTCTAAATTCTCAAAGAATGAAAGTTGTATATCTCGTCGATATCTTTGATTTGATAGGTGGCAGGCCTCGTAACTCTTCTTGGATCAAACGTTATGGCCGTTTTACCAAAGGACGTCAGAGTAGAAAAGTTTCCTTCACAAAATTGCTTCCGGGGTTGGAATGCAAGGCACAAAACAGGCCCCTAGCCCGCCGGGGCGGACCCTTTTCAAGCCTTGACCCCCGCTGGGGCAGCGGTATGCCTAGAAAATGCGAATTTTTGTCAAAGTTGAGTTTGGAGATTAGAGATTAGATTAGACTAGAGAGAGGATTCCATTAGATCAGATTAGAGTAAATTAGATCAAAACCCTAGTTCTTATTAGATTTGGGGATTGAAGCAACTTGGAGACCATTGAAGATTCAAAGTAGGAGCAAGGAGGGAGCTTCAAATCTATAGACAATAGATTCTATCTTCTTATCTTATTCTATCTTTGTCTTTTAATGATTATTCAATTGTGGATTCTTAGTTTTAATTTAATAATCATGAACTAATTCTTTGTTTGAGATTACAATGGATCTTATTGTGTAGTTTATTTTAATATTCTTCGCTATCAATTATTATGTTCTATTGTGAGGATTGTCTATTGATTTGGACTTAATTGTTTAATTTCCTAGCTAACAATTACCGTGATAATCTATATGAACACAAGAGATGAAGTATTGATTTAGATCTTATAATGATAACATGTGTTTGTGATTTCTGCATAGATGGAATTCATGATTCGTGTTTAGGATAGAGATATGCCTTTACGCCATATGTAATCTTATAGAGAACTTGTGCTTTAAATCCTTTAATTGTAATTCATATAGAGATATAGTGGATTAGTTAATTAGGGTGTCTTGCTTAATTCTATCATATGTGGATTTAAGTGAGTATGAGTATTATGCATCGAGAGGTGGTTTTATCTGCTTTAGTGTTCTTGATTAATAATTCATGATAGAGAATATTTGATGAGAAGTGTGTTAACTTAAATGAAGTAATAAGTGAAGTTGTGATCTTAAATCTTCGTAATCTTAATTTAATTAGTGGTAATTAGAATTAGTGTAATTAAATAATTTAATTTATATAATTTGAAATTCATTCGTTTAAATAAGATTGAGTTGGTTACGGGTTAGTACTTGGTGATTTTTTTTGAGACCCCGAATTTTATGAAATAAAAGTATTCAATTTTCTATTTTGGTAAATAGTTAAATTGATAAAAGTTTAAGGTTAAGGGTAATATGTGATTTTTTTTTTTTTGCAAAGTAAGCAAGTTGATATAAAATATTCGTTGTGTCGGGGAATATTCTTTTTGTCGGGGAATATCCGTACGACGATACAATCATTGGTGGACCCCACAACGGAATTATTGTCGGATTGAGAAAACGACAAAAATATTTTTATGAAAATAACGGCGGAAGTTTTACCGTTAATTGTTGAAACACCCGGTGTTAAAAGTACAGTAATACGCGTGGTTGCATAGTAGCACACGGTATTGATTATTGATGCTTACGTGAGAAGTCACTCCGTTTTGTTTTATTAGTATTATTAATGTAATAAAACAGAAAAACTTTTTATATAAAACAGAATACTTTTATAAAGTTATTCGTTTTATTAGACTATATAATATTCTATTATGCATAGTGTTTTGCATAGTAATATCTTTTTATATAAAACTGAATACTTCTATAAAGTTATTTGTTTTATTAGACAATAATTAGAATATATTATATTTTATTATGCATAGTGTTGCATAGTGCCTGCATAGTGTTTTGCATAGTAAAATCTTTTTATATAAAACATAATACTTTCATAAAGTTATTCGTTTTATTAGATTATAAATAGAATATATTATATTTTATTTAAAAGATTTTTCTTTAAATATGGATCGTCCGATTAAAAGTAAATCAATCTGGACTGTTCATGAATTAGTTACTATGCCGTCCATTCTTCTATAAATAGAAGCTCATTCCTTTATTATTTCTTACGAATTCACTGAAACTGTAGAGAGAGAAACTATAGAGAGAGTCTTCTTTTATAATCTTGAGCGTATTTTTTTAGAGTTTAAGAAAGGTTTGAGCATATTGCAAGTTTTCTTCGAGTATATCCTCGCCCTACTAGTCGGAATACTCTTCTTTTTTTACAGTAAGGGATATTATTTGTTATACTCGTAAGGGTATTATTTCTTTTGTGTTCATGAAGAGAACTTACATTATTCCATTTTTATTATTATACATTGGAATAACTTTGTATTATATGCAGCTACCCTATACTTGGTGAAATTCTTACGTTATTCCAATTTTTATTATTCATTTGGAACATCCACATGCATGCGTTTTACTTTAGGACTGGTTAAAATCTTTATTATTCTCTGTTGGAATATCATGTATGCATGCGTTTACGCATGCCGGACTCGGTTAAAATCTTTATTATTCTATTGGAACATCCATGCATGCGTAATTTTGCCCGACTGGTTCCATTATTTAGTATTCTATTGGGAATAACACTGCATGCGTAATTATCGCATCGCGCGCATGGTGAATCCTCCTGTTATTCCATTCTTTATTATTCTGTTAGAATAACCTGTCTATGTAGATTACCACATGCATAGTGAATGATCCTTTGTATTCATTCCTTATTAAATTATGGAAATGATGTGATAACCCGAGAATTTGGACAATTTATTAAAATCTTAAATGATTGATTTAAGGTCAAATATTGACCTGAGCATGGAAAATAAGTGTATCGTTTGATGTTATTAGGATGGAATTTTGAGGATTTCAAAATTCTGTGAAGGATTTAGGTGAATTATTCAGGATTAAGGATTTTTGTGATTAAGTTATGTGTATATAGTTAATGATGTGTTCAGAATGTGGTTAATGGTCGAGGTTGACGGATAAATTATATCCGTAATACAAACCCTAAGAATATATTAAGAACAACAACGTTTGGTTAGAAAACCCTAATGTATAATAAGAAACCCTAGAAATCGGTTCTGGAAACCCTAGTTTCAGTTCCGGGAATCCGAAACCCTAATTCGGTGCATGAAACCCTAAATCGGGAGCTTAATGGCATAAGTGTAAATAACTATAAGATTAATTAGGGTTAATCTTAACAATTTGATTACAAAACCCTAATTCCAAATCTGAAACCCTAATACTTGATCTGAAAACCCTAGTTTCAGATTCTGATAAATTGAAGCCCTAATCTGGGAAATTAATGGAGAATTATAATGCTCTACTGCTATTAAGTATATATTAATTAGGGTAACGCTTAATTAATTAACAAACCCTAAATTTCAAATTATCGAACTTAAACTTTTCCGTCAGGAACCCTAATGATGGATTTGAAACCCTAATTTATAATTAGGAAAAATGAAAGTGTTAATTGAATATTTTAATGTTAATTAGGAAATATAAATCCTAATTGTCAAGTTATTAGAAACCCTAATCTAAGTGGGAAATATAATTTCTAAAATTTAAATATTATTTTTATATTTAAAACCCTAATTTTTTGGGTTATAAAGTATAATGTACAAATTTGACCCTAAGTGCTTAATTAGCAATTTTAATTAGGATAAAATTTGTCCTAATTAGCAAATAATGATTCATGATTAGGAAATTATGATATAATTAGGAAGCCCTAATTATAATTAGAAATCAAAAATTTTCTATTTTAAAATTTTAATTAGAAATTTTTGTTTCCAAGTTGCTAAATATTTGAGGGTTAAAACCTAAACCCTAAATTTGTCTAAACCCTAAATCTTAGATTGCACAAAACCTAAACCCTAAGGCAATTTCTAGAAATTAATGGAAATGTCATTTATGCCCTTTTTAGATATTTTTGACAACTTGCAAATCTTGCTAAGTCAAGAGTTGGTGAACAAACCCTAGCCTAATCTAGCCATAGCATGTGACTTATATGACCAGCAATCTCAGCAGCCAAATCAGCCATATACATTGCATTGTATCTAATACATATATTAGATTAAAGAGAGAGAAAATGCTACATGATTTCTCAAAACAACCAAGACCATTCTCTCTCTTAAATTTCGTGGATGGGAGTAAAAGAGGGTTAAATAATAAGCTTAGATCAGTCCCCAATCGTCAAATATCAGCAACCAAGGATCAGATTGTAGATCAAAAGCTCAAAATGGTAAAGAACCCTAAATTTCAAAATCTCTTGATCTTATGTTATATGTTAAAATTGAACGGTTAAAGTTGTGTAATAAGGTGTCATTTAGTGATCTGGGTTGTTAAAACCCAGATCCATAACATTAAAGAGCTCGAATCTTGCATTTTGTAAACCTGGAAAAACTTTAAAGTCGAGGTCCGACAACGAATGTCGAGCCTCTAGATCTTTTTCGTTAGATGTTTGGTGTGTTTGTTGTTTTAGATCGTTTCTATGACATGTGGTCTTTATTCTAAAACTTGAATCATAGTCGGATCATGCATAGATCATAAGATATGATCGATTAAAGTACATTGATCGAAAGAAGAAATTTGATTTTGGGCAAACCCGTAAATTTTCTTTCGACAACGTTTTGAAGCTTTTGATCTTCTTTGTAGCTTGTTAGTTTGGCTAAGTTATTGTTGTTATATTGTATTATGGTATGTAGACTACATATTAAAGTCATTATATCACCTAGATTGTAACTGGAACGACAGGAAATTAAGGTCAAACTATAGTCGATTGAAATTGTTTTGATGAATTTCGGAAATTTCGGAAAGTTGAAGAACACGTGTCTGACAGCATGTTTGACCAACTAGATCTTACACATGTGATGTTGTTAGACTAATTTTATGTTATGATGTTATACCCTGTCATGCGCACTACAAGACTGAACCTTTAGATCATAAAACCAAAGCCTAGACTGCAAGTTACAAGGATCAATAAAAGGCGCTAAAAGTCGTTTCTTCAAATCTGAAAACCCGAATTTGAAGAAACGTGTCGACGATGAATGGTTTAGCTTAGATCTCTCTGGTATATTGTGTATTGTTCCGGATCTTGGTTGATAATTGTAGTATTACACTTATACTACAACATCAATACATTAGATTTCCCAGAAACCTTAGGATCAAGAATTTATAAGTGGTCAAACCTAGTCCCTCGAATTCTGACATGAAGATCTGGAATTTGGCCAAGAACACTAAGAACACCTATAGTGACGGTTCTGTCGCTATAGGGCCCCTTTAGCGACAGTTTATTATTATTATTTCTGAAAATTAATTAAAATTAGAAAAATTTGGTTTTTAATTATTAAAAATACTAATTAAATTATGAAAAATTATTTTAAAGCTTGAAAATTAGTTTTTAATTATTTTGGATATATTTCAAAAATATTTAATATTTTTGGGAATATAAAAGGTATTTATTTATTTAATTATAATATTAAATAAATTATTTAAAAATAGTTTTAATTCATGAAAAATCATGAAAAATAATATTATGGTAAAAGAAAATATTTTAAGTTATTTTTGATGACTTTTAATATTTTGTGATGAATTTCATTAATAATTTATTATTAATGGTAATTAGTTTATTTAATAAATATATTAAATAAATTAAGGAAAAATGAAATTAATGGTTTAAAAATCATATAAAAATGATTTAAGTGTTATAAAAATATTTTGAGTTATAAAATATAACTTTTGATATTTTGGCATGAAAATATTAATATTTTAATATTAATATCAATTATCGGATAATGGATTTAAGTGTTTAAAAATCAAATAATTATGATTTTAAGGTATTAAAAATATTTTGAAATATTATAATTACATTATAATATTATGTATGGATTTTCATTAATATTTTATATTAATGATTAAGGAATTGTGTGGTATTTAATTCATTTAAATACGATATTAATGATTGGAAAATCATGATAAATGGTAATAATTATCTAAAAATTATTACGAGCCTAGGAAAAATGTTTTGACTGCTAAGAAAATTATCTGTGATAATTGTTAAGTGTTTAGGCAGAGTTTAATTGAACTTAAACTCGATATTCGTCCGACTAGACCGTCGGGATGATAGAATTGTGTCGGTTTCAACTCAGACTTAAATAGTTTGACTTGATACTAAGTTTTATATAGACTGATAAGCTTATGTGTTATGTGTTTAGGTTATTCTGTGTATATAAATATAACAGTATTATACTGTGATGATATTATTCTAATATTGGAGATTTATATTATTAATATTAGGTCTTCGGGTAAAGCGATATAAATTGCGTTGCGGTAATCAACGGTTCAGGCAAGTTTGTTCTTACTTAACTCTAATAAGAGTGTTTTATTCAAGCTTATGGTTAAATCATTGCTGATTGCCATGAAAATTGTACTCTGTACATCTTGCATGTAAATGTCAGGTATTAAAGGCTGATCACCTTCATTACCAGTTGGTTCAGAAATGTTTGTTCATGTTTAAAACTTGTTCAGTCAAAAATTTGTTCGTGCTAGTTCTCAATTATATTGATGAATTATAGCAAGCCCATTATTCATACTCTTCAATCATGATATATCCTTATATTGTTGTATTTAAACTTGCTGGGCAACTTTCATGCTCACCCTTGCTATATCATGATAAAACATTGCAGATAAGGCAAATGCGTTCGGATACAGGAAACGATTAAAGCCAAGTTCAACTTGGGATAAATTGTACGGCTATTTTGTAATAGTATAGTTGAATAATATCTTATCTGATAGATAGCTTATGATTTGTGTTTAAGTAAAGGTTACTCGACCTTGGGGAATAGTTTGTAATGTAATGTATAAACAATTTATGTTTATATCTTCCGCAAACAGTTATAGAAATAGTATACCGGATCCGCGGCAATTTGGGGCCCGGATTCGGGGACGCTACAAATGATCTGTCTAAGTGGATTACCGCATGGCGGCGAAAATCCATTTGCAGTTTCATATATTCTATTATACTCAGTTGGTTAAAGTTTTGGCTTCTATACTCCATGAAATTAGTGGAATATCCTTGATATTTGTGCTTCATCCAGTATCTTTTCATGGAAATATTCTTTTGAGCATTCTTGAATTTTACTCTACAAAGAAGTATCATGTTGACAATTTGGACGTTATTGGTTCCTGGATAAATTAATTCTTGAACTTGTTTTATTGAATTATTATGTCATTGTCATCATCCTCATGTTTATATTATGTTGAAAGTCATCTGTGGCCTGTAGTGCATAGATGGACTTGGTATGATTATAACCAGGGATTATTCGGTATAATCATGACCGTAATGTTACAAATGATTATACACATTACATTTCCCTTTCGGAAAGTACTTTTACTAACCCTTAGGTTTTAAGTCTGCAGGTAAAAACTTTGTTTGCCATAAATGAAATATTATTGGATATTCCATTATATCTTCAAATTCTATCATTACGCGTTTCTCAGAATTTCAAACCTAAGCTCCGAACGAAATTGGATGAATAGTGTTTTTACGAAAAAAATTCTCAGAAAACATTTATTTTTGTCTCGATAATTCAAAACAATTAATCCTAGCACATAGCCAGAATACTAACCACATCCGCACATTCTAGGTCATAGAACGACCTTCAAATATCTTACTCATATAATTAATCAATTAAATTAATTTAATCCACATAATCAAATAAAAATTTAATTCATTAAAAATCCAAAATTCTCGGGCGTTACATTCTTCCCTCCTTATAAGGATTCTGTCCCTAGAATGTCGCTATAATTACATAAACAAATGAGGAAACTTTTCCTTCATTTTACTTTTGAGCTCCCACATTGCTTCTTCGGCATCGTGGTTACTCCAAATTACCTTTACTGAAGGTATTATTTTATTTCTTAAGACTTGTTCCTTCCTATCTATAATCTGAATCGGAAGTTCTTCATAAGTTAAGTCTTCTTCTACATGAATAGATTCATATTCTATTACATGCTTGTAGTCCGGTTTATAAGGACGCAACACTGACACGTGAAACACATTGTGTATTCTTTCCATCTCTGGAGGTAAAGCTATTTCATAAGCTACCTCTCCTACCCTTCTTAAATTTTCAAAAGGTCCTACAAACCTTGGACTTAACTTCTTTTTCTTCCCAAAACGTATCTTCCCTTTCCAAGGTAATACTTTTAGAAAGACATATGAACCTACTTCAAATTCCCTCTTCTCTCGATGAGGATCTGCATACTTCTTTTGTCTATCTTGAGCCGCTACCAATAGAGTTCTTATTAGCTTAACCATGTCTGTCGTTTGTTGTACCATCTCAGGCCCCAATATTCGACGTTCACCTACTTTATCCCATCAAAGTGGTGTTCTGCACTTCCTCCCATATAACGCTTCGTAAGGCGGCATGCCTATACTAGCGTGAAAACTATTATTATAAGCGAACTCTACCAAAGGTAGATGTTCGTCCCAACTCCCCTTGAAATCCATAACGCAAGATCTTAACATATCTTCCAGCATTTGAATTATCCGTTCACTTTATCTATCTGTTTGTGGATGATACGCCGTACACAATCTCAAATGTGTTCCCATTTGCTCTTGCAAACTCCTCCAAAAGTTAGACGTGAATCGTGGATCACGATCGGACACAATCAAAACATGTACTCCATGTCTAGAAATAATTTCCTTGACATAAAGTTTATCTAGTTGCTCTAGGTTACACCTAACTCCTATTGGTAGAAAGTGAGCCGATTTGGTTAACCGATCCACTATTACCCAAATAGCATTGTATCCTTTCCTCGTTGTTGGAAGTCCCACCACAAAGTCCATAGTGATATGCTCCCATTTCCACTCTGGAATCTCTAGTGATTGCAACAACCCACTCGGTCTTTGGTGTTCAGCCTAACTTTCTAACAAGTTAAGCACTTATTAACGTATTCTGCTATTTCCCTTTTTATGTTCGGCCACCAAAAGTTCTGACGAAGGTCTTGATACATCTTTGTACTACCAGGATGTATCGAGTACCTCGAACTATGAGCCTCACACATAATCTCTTCTTTAAAATTGAAATTACTGGGAACCCAAATTCTTCCTTCAAAACGAAGTAAACCTTCTTTATCAAGGCTATACGTAGTCTTCACATCATCTTTCATTATCTTTTTCATTCGCTCACATTCTTCAGTACTTAGTTGTACTTCCTTAACCCATTCCACTAGTGTTAGTTGAGTCTCTATTAAGAATAACATCTCCACCATTTCACTTGGCAACTTAACTTCTAACTCCATCCTAACCATCTCTTTTATTAACTCATTCTGAGTCGTCAACATTGATAGCTTTTCCCTACCCTTCTGACTTAACACGTCGGCTACTACGTTCGCCTTCCCTGGATGATATAAGATTTCACAATCGTAATCTTTTATCAACTCTAACCACCTTCTCTACCTCATATTCAACTCTTTATGTATAAAGATATATTTCAGACTTTTATGGTCCGTGTATATCACACACTTTTTCCCGTATAAATAATGTCTCCATATTTTTAAGGCAAAGACTACAGCTGCTAATTCTAGGTCATGAGTAGGATAGACCTTCTCATAATCCTTTAACTGGCGAGACACATACGTAATGACCTTGCCATGTTTCATGAGCACGCAACCAAGTCCTCTATACGAAGCATCGCTATAAATTGCAAAATTCCCTTTATCATCTGGTAAGGATAATACAGGTGCCTCACTTAACCTCCTTTTTAGTTCTTGAAAACTATTCTCATACTTTTCTATCCACACATACTTTACCGACTTTCGTGTCAGATT
The DNA here is from genome assembly GCA_020205605.1 of Panax ginseng. Classification (NCBI taxonomy): domain Eukaryota; kingdom Viridiplantae; phylum Streptophyta; class Magnoliopsida; order Apiales; family Araliaceae; genus Panax; species Panax ginseng. The sequence continues at coordinate 11,917,388 of CM035141.1, read as the reverse complement.
CGTTAACGGAGTAGCTATTTTAGAAAAGTCCTGAATGAACCTTCTATAGTATCCTACTAACCCCAGAAAACTCCGAATCTAGTTGGCATTTTTTGGTTGTTCCTACTCATTCACTGCTTCCACCTTCGCTGGATCTATGGATATGCCATCTTTATCTATAACAAGTCCTCGAAACTGCACTCGTTCCAGCTAAAATTCACACTTAGTGAATTTTGCATACAACTTCTCCCTCTGTAGTGTTTCTGACACTATTCTTAAATGTTCATCATGATCTTCTGGTGTCTTAGAATAGACTAGAATATCATTAATAAACACTACAACGAACTTGTCCAAATACTATTTGAACACTCTGTTCATCATATCCATGAATGCGACTGACGCATTCATTAGCCCAAACGACATAATCAGAAACTCGTAATGCCCATAACGAGTTCTGAACGACGTCTTAGGTACATCCTCCTTCCTTACTTTAAGTTGATGATATCCCGTACGCAAATCTATCTTAGAAAAATACTTTACCCCTTTCAACTGATCAAAAAGATCACCGATCTTGGGCAACGGGTATTTATTCTTAATCGTTAACTTGTTCAACTCTCGAAAGACGATACAAAGTCGTAACGACCCATTCTTCTTCTTTACAAATAATATCGGCGCTCCCCACGGAGACACACTCGGTTGAATGTACTTTCTATCTAATAGTTCTTGTAATTGAACCATTAACTCCTTCATCTATACTGGCGCCTTCCTATATGGTGCCTTTGAAACTGATGCCGTACCCGGCAACAAATCAATCACAAATTCTACATCTCTATCTGGCGGAATATCGGGTAACACCTCCGGAAATACATCCGCAAAATCTTGAACCACCGCTATCTGTTCCAATGATGCTTCCACCCTTTGGCTATCCATAACATGGCACAGGTAACCCTTACACCCCTTCTTCAACATCCTCTTAGCTTGTGTCATGGTTAGACACCAAGAACGTCCCGGTGATTTATTACCATAAAAACCACCTCAGGTTTCTTAGAAAGCCTTAGGTTTATACTCTTTCTATGATAATATATTATCTCTCTATGGTTAATTAACCAATCCATACCGAGAATTACATCGAATTCTCTTAATCTTATCGGTAAAAGATCTACCGATAATTTGTTACCCCTAATATCTACAAAATAATTCTTATAAATTTGTTCAATGGGAATTATCTCCTTGTTTGCTACCTTAACGTCTAAAGGTATTTCTAGCTTTTCAGGGTTTAATCCCAGTTACTTAGCAAATCCACATGCTATAAAAGAACAAGTAGCACCCGAGTCAAATAACACATAATCATTTATTTCGTTGACTGGAATAATACCTGCTACTACATCTGCTGATGCAACCACATCTTGGACAGTCATATTAAATGTTCGGGCTGAGGGTCTAACCAATGATGGTGTTGGTCCAGTAATGGCTAACATACCACTACTAGAACCCTTACTACCCTCTGACCCCTTCTTCGGGAAATTTATTGCCATGTGGTCCATCGACCCACAAACAAAGCAGCCATGGTTTTTCTTAGGATTAGGAAAGTTGGGTGATATATGACCATCCTGCCCACAATTTTAAAAACTTATTTTCCCTTTCAAATAGACTCCTAGATGAGTCTTTTCGCATGTCTTGCATGCCTCCATCCTATATTTAGGATCCCCTTGTCTCACCCCAGTATTTTTGAAGTTAAAGCTCTTTCTTTTAGGCATACTGCCACTACTACTATCACCCTTTGCCTTAGTTCCTCCCTCTCCTTTACTCTTATTCTTTCTTTCCTTGTGGTATTGGGTTAACGCCTCACTACCACCCTCTGCTATTATCTCCTTTTCCAGAATAGTCCCATAGGAAGCACTTTGAAAAACCAAAATCCTACTATAGAGCAAGGGTTTTAGGCCTTGCTCAAACCTCCGAGCCTTTCTCTCCTCCGTGTCCACTTGGTGTGGAGCAAACCTTTCCAATTCATTGAATTTGGCCACATATTGGGGAACCGTCATGTCCCCCTGCTTAAGTTCTAAGAACTTAATCTCCATCCTCTTTTGCATGCCAGTAAGAAAGTAGTTCTCGAAGAATACCTTCTTGAACTGTTCCCATGTAACAACATCAGCTCTAGCCTCACCCTGGTGAGCCTCCCACCAGTAGTTGGCTTCCCCCTTCACCATGTAAGTCGCAAAATAAGTCTTATGCGCCTCAGCTATGTTCGTAATAACAAACGTCTTTTCTATTTCCTTAACCCATGTATGGGCCTCCATTGGGTCCGTCGTTCCCTTGAACTCAGGCGGACCTACACTCTTAAATTCCTTAAAGGTAGTCGTTCTGACTACCATAGGTACTGCGGGTGCTCTACCCCGCTTGGTTAAATGCAGCCGTTAATAAATTAACGAACTCTTGCATAGGGTTATTCAGACCCCCTGGTTATCGTTATACGATTCCGCCTCTTGATTACGTTGTCTTCTTTTTGGCGGCATTTCTGTTTAAATAAATAAAGTTCCATTATTACTTATTTTCATAATTAGTTATTAGTTGTCGAACAACTGAATAATAACTCATACACAACAAAGCACATTTAATAAAAACTTCATTATATTAATATGCTTCTTCAAAGTTCAAGACTATTTATAATTTGTTTTCCATAGTCAAAAGCTATTACATTTATATCCCGCGATTGACTTCTACAAAAATTGGGATTTACAAAAAGACTACCCTTTAATTATATAAAAGAGGGTTTTATGTCACTACTCAAAGGTATTTATCGTTCTACTCCTAATACTGCCTAACAGTATTCTCATGCTTCTCATTCACTAGAATCGACACAATATCCCGACTTATAGTGTGTCGAGTCTGTCCCGACTCAATGGAATATCAAGCTATTTTAAGCTTGAAATCCTCGTGCGCACTGTCATTAATATATGACATTCGTGTTATCTTCTGGTCTTTCTCAACTAGTTTCTTACGAAGTTCTACGACCTTGTTCTTATAATCCCTGGCCTTATCTGTCATGATCACCTTCTCATCATGCTCTATCTCAAAGTCTGACTCTGCAGACTCCTTGGCCCCATAGAGATCGTTGATCTCCTCCTTCTGGTTCTGCACTATATTATGCAGTTACACATTACGGTCAAGCACCGAGAGATACATTTCCTGCATCATATCTGCAGGTGTCGACTCTAATGCAGGCATCACCATATTAACCGATGTTACCTCCATATCATCCTCCACATCTATCATCATATTAAGAAATGATGCTAATCCCATAGTCTCCTCAGAATAGTCCTCCTCTGAAAAATACTCCTCGGGCTCTGATTCTTCTAGAATCACTAATGGTATTTTCGATACAGGTATAGGTACTGCCTCTACTCTGTTTACGGACTCCTCGCTCACCACATGTATATCCCTATACATCAAGCTATCGTCCGACATCTACAATAACACATGACATGTAGCGCCCCCAAATCCGGGTATCTTCCAACCCGACAGATGGTGCTATACTGTACAACATTCATACATTCATTCAATTGAAAAGTCTCAAAGAACGAACATAACTTCTATATATTTAAAGTAATATTTACATTTCCCAGGTTCTATACCCATTACAAAGGTTCTTTGTCATAATATTAGTTACATTACAACAATAGACCTATACTATTACCAGACAGCTTAACAATCTGCCTTAGCTTTTCCTTTATCCTTTTTCGATCCTTCGGGACGTTAGGTCTTATTTTGCATTCATATGGTTCAAGCAAGAGTGAGCATAACTAGCTCAACAAGTATAACAATTCAATAACAACATTCTTGACACATATGAATCGTATATCTTCAATAACTGAACAATAGTTATGAAGTATTATCGATAATATAAAATAACACTTCATCTTTCTTTCAAAATGTTTTACAATAATAACTATATTTAGTAAAATATTTACTCCGGTCAAAGACCTTGAGTACTAATTCTTTATTGGAAAAGGACAACCCGAAACTAAGTTCGTAAGCCCGATATTACTTATGAGCACTTCTAGGTGATCAACCTATTGTACTCTATGTTGATCAACACTACATCCATTTAACGTATGCACTTTTAATCATTTGGCAACCTCACGTGCCTGTCGTTTTACCGACAAAATATTTGTTTAACATTTCCAGCCTTCTTTTGAAAACCATATCAAGTAGTTGACAAAAGATAACAACATTTGATAATAGATGAATAGATTATCAATAATCCATGCAATATATCAAGTCTAGCCAAAGGAATTGGCTTTAACTTCAACATACCTCAATTCATGCGAAAGAATACATGAACTTCAAAGACTTGTTCAGATTGAACTGAGATAAGAGTTAGAATACTTGCCTTTAGCGTCTGCTACAGTATATTTACTTTATGTTCAAGTCTTTCAGTCTCTACAATACATGATCACATAATGCTTTACATTAGGTCACATATAATCAAGTATGTATATGACTATATCTTTCCCTTCATCTCAATCTAATTGTGTATTAGATTCAGTTACTATCTGTTCCGATTTATCATTATCCTTGCATTTATATTTGACTAGGTTATCTCAACCTTTATATAACATCCTTAAGGTTTAACAAAGTTAAAACAATGTTACATTACATTCCTTAGGTTGTGTTTACTTTTAAATCAATTAACTTTCTTTTCTTTGTAATTAAAAACATTCATTACTATTCTTGTTACGAAATTTGGTGACTGCAGGTGCGGATTTATACTTACATCTCGCGCTACTGGTAGCGTGTTAATAGTGGCATTGCCCGGACTTGGTATTTGCATGCACATGAGTCCTTACTTTGTGGCGCGCACTGGCTATACACTTGAAGATTTTTGTCTTTGTACATGGCTGCTGGCTTTCACCATTTGTATTACTTGTTGTTCTGTGGCATGGCTGACACATTGTGCTCAGACACTATTATGCACTGCGGTGTGACCAAATTTGCACAGGGTTCAGCCATGGCAGCTAACTCGGCACCGAAAAAATTCAGTCTTTGAAATTTTGTGAACTTCCCGGATGCATAATTTCTTCGCTATAAGTCCGAATTGGCTCGTTCAAAAGCTTACGGTTCACAAATTACGTAATCTACTTGTTCATGTAAGAATTTTATCTATTTGACTTCGTTTGCTAAAAATTCACCTATTAGTTCATTTTTAACAAAAACGATAAACGTTCGTGAACGTTCAATGCTTGTTTCTTCATTCTAAGTCGGAATCCGGTCATTTTCGAGTCCGCAACTCTTAAATGATAAATATGACTTATCTCCATCGGAAAACAATGGTTCCAAGTTCAAACACAAAATTTGACTTTTATTCCGAGAATTTTACTAATTCGACGATTATCGTCCAATCGTGCAATTTCTGGCAAATCTTTATTCTTATGATTAGTTCAACATTACAAATGAATTCCATTCATCATGTGAACATCTCAACCTACTTATTACAACAACTTATATTCATTGATGGATTTTAGACTTATTTCATCATGAGCTTATAACTTGTCAAATTATAAACTACTTAAGATTTCATTGTTCATGACTTATGACAATTAAAGTTTCTTAATCATCATACCTTATGTTCTTAACATATAACTTTACTTATGTATTCATGATACATATGATCATACATGTTCTTTTACATCAATATCACTCCTCTTAATAAACTCATTATAAGTTCATAATTTTCATATTAACATTCAAGGTTAACTTATAATAAGTTTATAACTTTTATAAGTTCAAATGACTTATTACCAACTTATGTGACTTAAGTTCATTGCTTACTCATTCTTCTTACTTTTTAACATCCATGTTCCTTAATCCATACTTTACTTATCAAACTATCATGGTAGAGATAGAAGATAATGGAGAAGAAGTCTTACTTTTGAAGTCTTGGTATGGTAGCTTTCTTCTTCTTTATATAAATGAAAGTAACTTATTGTAGCTTATTCTCTCTAACACTTAAGCACTTTGAGATGTTTGGATTATTTGAACAACTAACAAATGGCTTGTAAGCCTTCTCTATTTATAGAAGTTGCAAAGCTAGGGTAATTTGGTCTTTAAAACAATCCCACCTCCTTATGCACCTCCTTACTATTCATTACTTGCAAGGCACAAAACCTATCCTTTGCTTGACCACCACTCATAAGTCTTGGTCATTACTTCTAATACTTGATCATTACATTAACTTGGTCACCACATTTTAACCATATTAATAAGGTTTGCCCCATAGGTCATTACAACTCATGGATTCTAGCTTGGGCTTGGATTAAATAAATCCTTGGGCTTTGCATTAAAACACACTAGTTGGTTCATTAATTAATAATTGGGCCTTAACATTTTATTCACTTGAACTTGTACAAATTGTTAATCAATCTTCCAAGTCCATTAACATTACTTAATACATTTACATATAGTTTATGTATCATTTTCATTATACTTCGTATACAACTTCATTATATACGATATTTCATTCTTCATACAAACTCGTATAATACTTCGTATTATACTCGTTTTCATTACCTTTATATAATACCTAAGTATTATACAACTATTACTTATTCATTACTACTTCACCTTCCTTAACGTTTATAAATTAAGTCCGCAAGCGAAATATTACATTTTTCATAACTAGATTTTTAGTACTTAATCTATCTTTCCTTGTCATTCTATCATTACGTATTTCTCGAAAATTCAAAAATAAATCCCAAGCGAATACCGATGAATAGTGTTTTTCGGAAACTTTCTCGGAAAACTTTTATTTTCGTCTTGGAAATTCAAACACTTTAATTCGTTCACGTAGCTCAAATACTACGACATTCTAACATCAATACGTTATACAATGACAACCATCTTGATAACACATAGAATATAATTTTATTATTATTTAATTTAATAAAATCATTTTACAATAAGATCCGAATTTCTCGGTCGTTACATTCTTCCTCCCTTATAAAGATTCTGTCCCCAGAATCTCGTTTTACTTTAATCAAATAGATGAGAAAAATTTTTCTTCATCTTTTCTTCTAATTCCCACGTTGCTTCGTCAGCATCATGGTTCTTCCATAATACCTTTACTGGTGGTATTACCTTGTTCCTCAGAACTTGTTCCTTTCTATCAATGATCTGCATCGGCGATTCTTCATATGTTAAGTCTTTCTCGATATGAATCGGCTCATACTCGATTACATGATTATAGTCCGGCTTATATTGACGTAATACAGATACGTGAAACACGTTATGTATTCGTTCTAGGTCTGGAGGTAATGCTATCACATAAGCTACCCCTCCCACCCGTGTTAATACTTCAAAAGGTCCTATAAACCTTGGACTTAACTTTCCTTTCTTTCCAAAGCGTATCTTTCCCTTCCAGGGAGATACCTTTAGAAACACATACGAGCCCACCTCAAACTCTCGACTTAGTCTATGCGAGTCCGCATACTTCTTCTGTCTGTTCTGAGCTGTGACGAAATGAATCCGAATTATCTTTACCACATCCGCTGTCTGCTGCACCAATTCTGGTCCTAGCATCCGGCGTTCTCCCACCTCATCCCAACACAATGGTGTTCTGCACTTTCTTTCATACAGAGCTTCATAAGGCGGCATACCTATGCTTGCATGATAACTGTTGTTATACGCAAACTCTACTAGTGGTAGGTGATCATCCAAACTACCCTTGAAATCTATAACGCAAGACCTCAACATGTCTTCTAACGTCTGAATTGTTCTCTCGCTCTGCCCATCGGTTTGTGGATGATAAGCTGTGCTTAACTTCAGCTGTGTTCCCAACTGTTCTTGCAAACTCCTCCAAAAGTTCGATGTGAATCGTGCATCACGATCTGACACAATCGATACTGGTACTCCATGTCTGGAAATAATTTCCTTAACATAAAGTTTAGCTAACTGGTTTAAGTTATACTTGACCCTAATTGGCAAAAAGTGAGCTGACTTCGTCAACCAGTCCACTATTAGCCAAATTGAATCATACCCTTTTTTCGTCGTTGGAAGTCCCACCACGAAGTCCATCGTGATATGCTCCCACTTCCATTCTGGAATCTCCAATGACTGTAATAAGCCACTGGGTCGTTGATGTTCGGCCTTAACTTTTTGACAAGTCAAGCACCTACTCACATACTCTGCTATTTCTCTCTTCATGTTTGGCCACCAAAAACTCTATCGAAGGTCTTGATACATCTTAGTGCTACCAGGATGTATCGAGTACCTCGAACTATGAGCTTCTTGTAACACTTGCTCCTTTAGTTTCGTCTCATTTGGAACCCAAATTCTTCCTTCAAATCTTAATAATCCCTCATTATCAAGACTATACTTAGTATCTTCCATCTCGGATAACCGCTTCTTCATTTGGTTACACTCGTCAGTCTTGAGTTGTACCTCCTTGACTCTCTCTACGATGGTAGATTGTATCTCCGTCGCAAAGAGTATCTGCCTTGAATCACTCAACATCTTTACTTCTATTTCCATCCTAGCCATCTCTATTATTAACTCATTTTGAGCCGTTAATATAGACAACTTTTCCCGACCCTTCCTACTTAAGGCGTCGACAACTACATTGGCCTTTCCAAGGTGATACAGGATTTCACAATCATAATCCTTTATCAACTCTAGCAATCTTCTCTGTCTTATATTCAACTCCTTCTGAGTGAAGATATACTTTAGACTTTTATGGTAAAGTAAATATCTCACATTTTTCTCCATAAAGATAATGTCTCCATATCTTTAGAGGCAAACCTCTCTCATGCCAGCCCGGATCATGAGTAGGATAAACTTTCTCATAATCTTTCAACTGCCGTGATGCATACGCAATGACTTTGCCATGCTGCATAAGCACACAACCAAGTCCTCTATGCGAAACATCACTATACACTACAAAATTTCCTGTGTCATCTGGCAATGACAAAACCGGCGCTTCACTTAATCTTTTCTTCAGTTCTTGAAAACTATCTTCACATTTATCCGTCCATACGTATTTCACCGTCTTCCTTGTTAAATTACCCAACGAGTTAGCTATCTTCAAAAAATCTTGGATAAATCTTCGATAGTACCCTGCTAACCCTAGGAAACTCTGTACCTCAGTCGGCGTTTTCGGTTGTTCCCAATTCATTCTCGCTTCTACCTTCATTTGGATCCATTGAAATCCCTCTTGGTCAATGACATGACCTAAAAGCGCACTTTTTCAAACCAAAATTCACATTTGGTGAATTTCGCATATAACTTCTCTTTCCTTAGTGTCTCCAACACTAATCTTAAGTGTTCATCATGATCTTCTGGCGTCTTAGAATAGACTAGAATATCATCGATAAACACAACGACGAACTTGTCCAAATATGGTTTGAACACTCTGTTCATCATATCCATAAATGCAGCTGGTGCATTCGTCAACCCAAATGACATCACCAGAAACTCGTAATGACCATAACGAGTCCTGAATGCCGTCTTTGGTACATCTTCCTTCCTAACCTTCAACTGGTGATACCCCGTCCGCAAGTCTATTTTAGAAAAATACTTTGCCCCTTTCAATTGATCAAAGAGATCATCGATCCTGGGCAATGGGTATTTATTCTTTATCGTTAACTTGTTCAACTCCCGATAATCGATACAAAGCCTTAATGATCCGTCTTTCTTCTTGACAAATAACACCGGTGCCCCCTATGGGAAAACACTTGGTTGAATGTACTTTCTGTCCAATAGTTCCTATAGCTGAACCATTAGTTCTTTCATTTCCATAGGCGCCATATGGTACGGTGCCCTTGAGACTGGTGCCGCTCCTGGCACAATGTCTTTCACAAATTTGATCTCCCTATCCGGCGGTAAACCCGGTAACTCACTTGGAAATACATCCATGAATTTGTTCACTATAGGTATTTGTTCAATGGTTGCTCCCACTCGCTAGGTGTCAACAACATGGCACAGATAACCTACACATCCCTTCCTTAAAAGTTTTCTAGCTTGTGTCATCGTAAGGCAACACGAACGTCCCGACGATTTATTACCGTAAAATACTACAGGAGGTTGCTTCAACGTCCTGATGCTCACTCATTTCTTTTGGCAATCTATAATTGCTCCATGGTTAATCAACCAATCCATTCCAAGAATTACGTCGAAGTCTCCTAACTTTATCGGTATTAAATCTATCGATAACTTACAACCACGTACATCTATGCAACAACTCCTATGAATATCTTCAACAGGAATTATCTCTTCGTTTGCTACCTTAATATTCAAAGGTATAGGCAAATTTTTGGGAAATAATTCTAGTCGTCTAATAAGTGATATTTTTACTCACTTATTGTATACGATCCATGTGAATTGTGCCCACCTTGAGCACATTTCATTGTGTTTTAGTTGCATTTCATGTTATTTTGCATTGCATGTATTTAAACTCCTTTTGGTGAATAAGTGCGAGGAATCGGTGTCATTTGGTGGGAATTGAGGTATCGGTGGCCGGATGCATGAAGGCTAGTGCAAAGGCGAGGATGTGCATGGCATGGGGGTACAATAAGGCATGGAAATCAAGCAAGAAAAAGAGGATTAAGCAAGAATGAACAAGTGGCAGTGACGGACCAAAAACCGGACTCGAGGCTGCAGAGAACATAAGCAGCCAACCTGAGCGACATAACAAAGAATATTCGCGCGCAAAGCGAGGGCTTCATGGGGAACCTATACGCAACTCACGCACTGCCATGATGCATGCCAGCGCGCGCGAGGCGAAGACGCTTGATCGTGTAGCGATAAGGCGTCTGGGGGTGAAGCACTTCAAGTCTCGCGGTAGCGAGCAGATACTACTAGAAACCCGCAGCGGTGCTGCGCGATCTTTGATCTTTGTAATTTGTTTTATTTTAATTAAGCAATGTGATGATGTGTAATTGGTATATAAGCGATTACGGCGTATGTCGAGAGGAGACTTGACTTTTATTACGTAACTTTCATAGTAGTAATTAGGGTTTTACACCTTGGGAGAGAGTCAGCGGAGAAGCGAAGCCCACAACGTCTTATTTTCTTCTTCTTGGAGTTCTTCACCATTGTGGATTTTGATTATTATTAATGGAATTCTTTGGGGTTTTCATAGTTAATCATTGATTATTATTGACATTTGGGTTTGATTATTCTTTCTCTCTTAATCTCATTTGCTTGATTATTGATCATGTTTAGTCTTGATCCCATAATGGTTTTGGTTTCGCCATGAACTAAACTCCATTATGGGATCTATGATTTTAATATGTCGTTTGGTTGCACATCTAAATGTTAGATTTGTTTTTCATATCATATGGATTATCTATCATGGTTGGTTTGTATGTATGAATGGTGATAATCTTCATGTTAGTATTTGTATGGAATTGGAAATGAACATATGAATATGGATGAAATCATGATAGCATCACGAATATGGGGATTGCATATTTTGTGAAACAGAGATAGGAATATCTTGTTTTTGCCGTATGAGCTAGAATAAGGGTTGTGTTTAAAGTCGATAGGATTGCAATTACGCATAGGAATATGGTAATTGTGATGGTATTAGTGATCACATAGATTCTAACATCTGTAGATGATATGTGAGTTGGTTATAGTGCATTGGAAAATGGTTATAACTTCGCTTTTATGCCCTTGGCTATTATCTGTGATATGTGAACACTTTTTGCATGACATATGGCGATTGAATGAAATATTGAATGAAGTTAGGATCCCATTGTTTCCACATCATATTTAATTCATTTATATTCTTATTTTTAGTTGGTAATTATAAATGATTCAAATCAACAATTAAGTTTATAGTCTTAGCATATAAATATAGTGAGTTAATTAATGCATAGTAGTCTAAAGTTAACAACTTTCTTTGTGGGATCGATACTTTACTTACTCTGTATTACTTGTTGACCCGTGTATACTTGCATGAGTTAGAGCTCTTTTATAAGAACTATAAAAGAGGCAACAAGTTTTTAGGCGTGAATTCTTAGGGAAAAGGCGTTAATTTAGATAATTATCATTAGTTTAAAGTTGTATTGTATGACTTAGACAATTCTATCATTTCTCATTTCTATATTTGTTTTGTTTTGAGTACAGGTGCTTGTAGGATTTTATGCACACGTGATCCTCCAACTCGAGTTAACACCTGTTACTAATAATATAAGCGAAAAAGGTTGGAAAGCGAGTGTGCGGATAAATCTGCAAGAAGAAGCGGTTAGAAAGCATTACGGTCGATATGGCGAAGAAGAACAAAGTTGATCAAGAGAAGAGCATCGGGCTCTAAGGGAATATTCCATCTTAGAACATAAATGAATTACTAGTCTAGCATAGTCGAACCCGGTGATAGCGACAAACACCTTGAAATAAAATGGGCACTATTAGGATAGTGCGAATTGATCTGATTTGGGGGTCTTGCTACGGATGATCCGAATGAGCACCTATTAAGCTTCATCGAGATTTGTGACACATTCAGATATAATGGTGTGACGGAAGATGCATTAGACTACGGTTATTCCCATTTTCATTGAGGGATAAAGTAAGGAGTTGGTTACATTCTTTTTAAATTTGGATCGATTACTACATGGGAGGAGGATTTAGCACATAAAATTTTAGCCAAGTTTTTCCCGATGGCTAAGGCGCAAAGATGAGGACAACCATATCTCGGTTTGAGCAACAACGGGGTGAATCCTTATATGAAGCATGGGAAAGGTATAAGGAGATGCTTAGGAAGTGTCCACATCATGGTTTACCCAATTGGGTGGTAATTAATTCATTTTTAGATTGGCTTGGGATGGAAGTCGGGCCAGATTGTAGATGCAAACCTGTAGGAGGGGCATTATGGGCAAAAAGCTATGATGAGGCCTATATGCTTATCGAGCGATGGCGTGAATGACTATCGAGAATCCTCTAACTCGGATGTCTCGACCCAAAGTTGCGGTATGTTGGAGGTGGATGCGATTACGATTATCGGCGGCACAAATGGCGACCATGGCTAAGAAAATAGAGGCGTTGGCGAGAGAGTAAAGTGAAGATGGTTGATTTTGTTTGTGTGAGATTTGTGCGGGGTCACACTCCACGAGACCAATGTGCTTTATCGGCTTAGAAGCGATTCGATATGTAAACTCCTACGAGAAAGGACCGAGGCCAATTCGAACACATACCACCCCAACAACCGCAATCATCCAAACTTGAATTTGGTACAACAATCGAGGATAACAACAAAATCGGTTCGGTAGAATCAACAATTTCAACAACGATTCGACAATACCCGCGGTTTATCTGAAACCACCATTTCCACAGGATTTACTCAGCAACAACAACACCACTCTCGGTGCATCACATCCGGAGAAGAAATCGAAGTGGAGGAGATGATGTTGAAATACATGGAAAACAGAGGTCATGATCAAAAGCAAGCGGTGGCTATCAAGAATTTAGAGGCATGAAATGGGGCAAATGGCGACCATACTTACTAATAGGCCCCAAGGTGCTTTTGCCAAGTAACACAGAGGCAAATCCTAGAAGAGACGGGAAGGAGCAGTGTCAAGCAATAACATTGCGATCTGGGAAAGACTTGATAGTATCTGCAAGTCGCGCGCCCGCGCATGATACCACTAAAGAGGCCATGCGGTAGCTCGATCTGAAAAAAGCGCGGGAGGATAAAAATGCGGAAAATTATGAGGTTCAGCAAAATGAAACGAATAAAGCAGGTTCAGAAGAGAAGGTCAAGAGTCCACTACAACCACTGCACCCTCGAATACCATATTCACAAAGGTTAGGAAAGCAGAAAGATGACAAACAGTTCAGCAAGTTTTTAGTGGTCTTCAAAAAGCTGCAAATCAATATACCTTTTTTCGAAGCATTGGAATAAATGCCAAGCTACACAAAGTTCATGAAAGGTATCTTTGTCGAGAAGAGGAGATTAGATGAGTTTGAAGCGGTAGCTTTGACGGAAGAATGCGGTGCGGTGCTTTGACGTAAGTTACCTCCAAAAGTGAAAGATCCGGGTAGCTTCACAATTCCGTGCACTATTGGGAAGATGGAGTTTAACAAGTGTTTATGTGATTTGGGAGCAAGTATAAATTTGATGCCCTTTATCGATATTTCAACGAGTTGGGATTCTGGCCCCACTGACAATGAACATATCATTACGATTTAGCGGGCCGGTCCGTCGTATGTCCACGGGGAATTGTTGAAGATGTATTGGTTAAAGTGGATAAGTTCATCTTTCCGGATGATTTTATCATTTTAGATTTCGAAGAGGACAAGAATATATTGATCATACTAGGAAGACCATTCTTGGCCGCAGGCGGGACTTCCATAGATGTTGAGAAAGGGAATTAACTATGCGTGTACAAGATCGGGAGGTTACATTCAAGCGTCTTCAACGTAATAAAGCTCGGTGATGAAGAAGAGTGTTTTCTAGTTGATCGGTAGATGGAAACCGCAAGGATTGGATACCTGACGGAGAATAGATGACTCTCGAGAGATATAGCGGATGAAAATCACGAGTTGAAGGTGGGGAGTAGTTGATGAAAGCCGAAGTGATCAAATTTCGAGGGTGCGAGGACGACAAGGAAGGCACCACACTTATTGATATGGCGTGAGAAGTTGAGGCAGTCAAGCTAATTAACTATAACTTAGCGCTGGATGGGAGGCAACCCATCAATTCTTCACCCAAGAATTCAATTATTGTCGTTATTTCCTTTTGATTATTTTAGTTAGTAGTTCAAATTCAGTGATAACAAGTTATAGGATAAGCGGCGTATACACATGATATTAATGTCGCATAACACCACCACTATTATATGTCTTATTCATGTGAATTAATATACATGCGGTCTGATGATTAAAGAGCATCACCAGATGGAAGAGTAAATCAAAGCAGATTGGCTGTACTTGGAGTCTCATGGTGCTTGGCGTCCCAAGCGATATCAACTCATGCGCGTGCGTGCATTCGACCGATTAATCCACGAGCCTTTCTGCAAGTCTCGCGCCCGCGCGCCCGAGGAAGCTTATCATCATGCTTGTGCATGCTTGGCGGCGTCCGGGTCATTTGGATAAAAATAGTTCAAAACAGAAATTGGAATCAGTTGGACTCTTATGTGCGATACTAACAGAAGCGGAAATCTCTCACTCTCCCCAACTCACGTCACTATCTCTCTATCAGTTACAGATTGAGGCGTATTTCTCTCCCTCAAATCTCCACGATTTCCTCCATGATTCCGTGCTCATCCCCATCTCCTTCATGATATAAAGCTAGGGCTCTCTATTGGGATAACACAAGCAAGAGTGAATTTCATCAGTTTGCAAATACATTCGTTCCTTCAGTAAATTCATTTGCGATCTCTATCTCCAATGGGTCCAAAGAGAATAAGGGAAGCTTCATCCTCTTCATCTTCCTCCGACGGTCATGAGGAGGATATTGTCGATCATATCAAATTTCTGTGTTTGGAGGCCCAGCAGGACTACTATCGCATTGTCGCGAAGACATTCATCAAGGAAAGAGGATTTAGGCCTGAAGGTCGGGATGGGGAACTATATTGCCATGATTCGCGAATGAGGTTGAAATTTGGGTGACTCTCTTGCACCACGTCAATTCCATGAGCATAGTTTGAGAGTTCTATGCTAATGCCAAAGCCACCATGAGCGATACCTCTATGGTTCGTTTATGCAGAGGTAAACTACCAACCCTCCACCATTAGAAAGCGTCTTTGAGGCTCCCCGCTAGACCACCAGCAGGGGCGGCTAATTGGATCACGGGAGCTCATCAGGAAACAAACTTGGATCAGGTCATCGCAGAATTGTGCATTCCCGGATCCCGATGGACTTACAAAGTCGGTACGACCTAACCTCGCATTTTTCGAGCAGCCGCACTGAATCGGTATGCCAAGGCATGGAATCTGTTCATTTGCACTAAATTATTGCCATCATCGCATCAACATGAAATCACAGCAGAGAGAGCCATAATTCTATGGGGCATCATCATTGGCGAATATATTGACGTCGGGTATTTGATCCATCAAAACATTTAAAAGTATCTGAAGGAATTACCCTTTGGCGACATCCCATGCGCTTGGTGATAGCCATATTATGTGAGCAACAAAGGGTTAGTTGGGGCAATGAGCAAATCGATATCAAGCCAAGATATCACGCACTCCACAATTGCCAAATTTGAGGATTGGGGCGGTGGCGAGCCACATCCGCAGCGGAGCCGGATTCATTCTCGACCCACCATTTCGAGCCAACCCGGCCACCCCCACGGCTCAGATGAAGCGGTCCATCTACCCGTGAAGCGACTGTCTCTGCGATCGACACCTCCGAAGGTTGGGCGCAAAGTCGGCGCATTGTATGACAATCTTGGAACTTTTGCTCTGGGACTCACGGGGCTTTGGTGAAGAAGCATTCGCTTGACAAGGAACCATGCTTGAATGGCCCCGATTCGGGACCGCCGTCGTGCCAGTATCCACCACGATTCACCACGGGGAGGTGGTCATGCAAATAATTAGGGGAGTTTTTCTCGTACCCTTTACCTTCATTCATTTGAGGACATTGAACATTTCAAGTTTGGGGGTATTGGAGTACTTGCATAGTAGTAGTTTAGATTGCATTTTATGTTAGCATGTTTAGTTTAATTTTGCATGAATTTGGGTTAGTTAAATGTTTAGCATAAAATTTTATTTTTATTCATTCTTAGTATGTTCTAGTTTAATGTCTCACATAAACTTTTGCTTATAAATAGACATTTTATGCCTAAGCCAATGA
Source organism: Panax ginseng (assembly GCA_020205605.1). NCBI lineage: Eukaryota > Viridiplantae > Streptophyta > Magnoliopsida > Apiales > Araliaceae > Panax > Panax ginseng. The sequence continues at coordinate 11,900,621 of CM035141.1, read as the reverse complement.
GGATAGTGAATTGTGGAAGATTTCAGAATATGTGCATAACACAACTTGGATATAATGTTTTACACAATGCGATTCATATTCTTTGTTTATATGCTTTCGGTTTGCACAATTGTGTTCACATTCACTTGTAAGTCTAAGATGTGTGTCTTGCATTGATCGATAGAACATGTAGTTTTAAAAAGAAACATGAGGAAAATGTTGTAGATTGTAAAGTCATTGAAGTGCAAATTTTGGGGAAACATGGGCATCTTGTGTATAATATATATATATATATATATATATATATATATATATATATATATATATATATATATAATAACATGATTAGTCTTAATTTGGGGCCCTAGTTACTACTTGTAGAAATGCGCTTGAGGGGATTGTCTCTACACTAGCGCCCTAAGGTCTTTCATAGTGCAGGAGTCGTTGGTTGAAAACTTCATTAAGGGGGTAGCGAGTGTGCCTAATGGATTAAGACATTTTGCGATCATGTAAAAAAAATATAATAGCAATAAACACATGCGGGAAAGTGCGAAATCGCCCTCGTGAGTAGTAATAAAGCAATAAACCCATTGTTGAGCCTTAGTTTGCGGTGATATGTTTAAGCAGATCTATGTTGCATGAATATACATGAATCTTGATTTAGACTATAATTTTACATTTGGGCGATTGTAGGATATATAATCTTTGCTTGAATCAAGTTTACATGAACAACACACACACACACTGACATCTCTATAGCGTGGTCATGAATTATACGAGTGTATGATGTTATATCTATGGTTTGGTTTGAAACTATGTTACGGGATGCGGATAGTTCTTTGAGGTAATTTGAAATTTGAAATTACATTATGGTTAAGATTATGTGAGACTAGTTTGCATCGGAGAGTAGTTGCATAGTTTAGTAGTTACATTTTTAGTGTTCATTCATATGCATTGCTTGAGAAAAAACAGCAGTTCAAGTTTGGGGGTATTTGATAAGTGATATTTTTACTCACTTATTGTATCTTCGATCCATGTGAATTGTGCCCACCTTGAGCACATTTCATTGTGTTTTAGTTGCATTTCATGTTATTTTGCATTGCATGTATTTAAACTCCTTTTGGTGAATAAGTGCGAGGAATCGGCGTCATTTTGGTGGGAATTGAGGTATCGGTGGCGGATGCATGAAGGCTAGTCAAATGGCGAGGATGTGCATGGCATGGGGGTACAATAAGGCATGGAAATCAAGCAAAAAGAGGATTAAGCAAGAATGAACAAGTAGTGGCAATGACGGACCAAAAACCGGACTAGAGGCTGCAGAACAGAACCTGGCCATGTGGTCGCAGCGACATAACAAGAGAAGACTTCATGCGCCATGCAAAGCGAGGCTTTACATAGGGAACCTTACGCGCAAGTCACGCGCGCGCCATGAGCATGGCATGATGCATGGCGAAGCGTAAGCGCCCTTGACCGTAGCCATGCGATAAGATGTCTGGGGGGCTGAAGCTTCTTGTAAGTCTCGCGGACGCATGAGGCAGATATACTGAAACTAGCAGCGGTAGCGCGCGATCTTTGATCTTGTAATTTGTTTTATTTTTAATTAAGCAATGTGATGATGTGTAATTGGTATAAAGCGATTACGGCGTATATGTCGAGAGGAGACTTGACTTTTATTACGTAACTTTCATAGTAGTAATTGGGGTTTACACCTTGGGAGAGAGTCAGCGGAGAAGCGAAGCCACAACGTCTTATTTTTTCTTCTTCTTGGAGTTCTTCACCATTGTGGATTTTGATTATTATTAATGGAATTCTTTGGGGTTTTCATAGTTAATCATTGATTACTATTGACGTTTGGGTTTGATTGTTCTTTCTCTCTTAATCTCATTTGCTTGATTATTGATCATGTTTAGTCTTGATCCCATAATGGTTTTGGTTCTTCCATGAACTAAACTCCATTATGGGATCTAACATGATTTTAATATGTCGTTTGGTTGCACATCTAAATGTTAGATTTGTTTTGCATATCATATGGATTATCTATCATGGTTGGTTTGTATGTATGAATGGTGATAATCTTCATATTAGTATTTGTATGGAATTGGAAATGAACATATGAATATGGATGAAATCATGATAGCATCGAATATGGGGATTGCATATTTTGTGAAGCAGAGATAGGAATATCTTGTTTTTGTCGTATGAGCTAGAATAAGGGTTGTGTTTAAAGTCAATAGGATTGCAATTACGCATAGGAATATGGTAATTGTGATGGTATTAGTGATCACATAGATTCTAACATCTGTAGATGATATGTGAGTTGGTTATAGTGCATTGGAAAATGGTTATAACTCGCTTTTATGCCCTTGGCTATTATCCTGTGATATGTGAACACTTTTTGCATGACATATGGCGATTGAATGAAATATTGAATGAAGTTAGGATCCCATTGTTTCCACATCATATTTAATTCGTTTATATTCTTATTTTTAGTTGGTAATTATAAATGATTCAAATCAACAATTAAGTTTATAATCTTAGCATATAAATATAGTGAGTTAATTAATGCATAGTAGTCTAAAGTTAACAACTTTCTACGTGGGATCGATACTTTACTTACTCTGTATTACTTGTTGACCCCGTGTATACTTGCATTAGTTAGAGCTATTTTATAAGAACTATAAAAGAGGCAACATTTCATCAAATAGGTTGCAAAGGCAACCTTTTGATCCTCCTCAACATTTGCTATTACAAATGCTTTCTCGATTTCTTTTACCCAAGTCTGGGCTTCTATAGAGTCCGTAGTTCCTTTGAACTCCGGCGGACCTACACTTCTAAAATCCTTAAAAGTAGTAGCTCGTACAACTCCAGGAATCACGGGTACATTAGCCCCCGTTCTATTAAATGCAGTCGTTAAAAGATTAACGAACTCCTGCATTGGATTAACCGGACCACCCTCCGGTTGGTTAACATTAGTGCCTTGATTTCATTGTCTCCTTCTTGGCGGTATTTTGCTATTAAGAAAACAATACATCATTATTACTTTATTCTTGTTGGTTTGTTTTTATTTGTAATAAAACAATAACTCATACTCATTACTCAATATATTCCATAAAAAGACTTATATTAATTCATAACTTGTAGTATACAACTACATTGTTTACATTACTCAGCCTTAGCTGATTACATTACCATCCCGCCATTACTTTCCAAAAATTGGGATTTACAAAAGACTACCCTTTGTTATACAAAAGAGGGTTTTACGTCACTACTAGATACATAATATTTACATATTAAAGCTACTCTAGCTATTGCTAGATTACATCTGCCATAGGGCATTCTCAAAATCTTTGCTGGCCAGATCGGCAATAACATCTATACTAATAGTGTGTCGGGTCTGTCCTGCTTCTACCGAATACCCAGCTACCTGCTGCTGAAAATCCACATGAGAACTCCTATGTATATAGGACATCCTCTCCAACTTCCGCTGTTTAGTCTTTAGCTTCTGCTTGAGCTCAAAGACTTCACATCTCAGCTCTTGGACCTTGTCCTTAGCTAGAATTCTATCATCGTGCTCATCTTCCCACATTCCCTCCATGCTAGTCTTGTCCTCACAGATGACTTGGAGTTCCTCTTTCAACTCCTTAACCTCTTGGCGGTAATGGACATTCCTATCCAATATCGACATAAGCAAAGGGTGCCATCGATTCCCCGTTAGACAATTCCTCTGTAGGTGGAACCTGGTCAAAAGACATCACGACCACCTCCTTCTCTAGCATGCCATCAAATATAGACATGTAGTCTAAATCGTCCGAGTCTCCAGACTCGATTGTCACCACCTACGGTTCTCTTTGCTCACGGGATTTGGTAGTATCTCTACCCGATTAACCGAATCTCGCTCACTACATGTATGTCTCTATACATATCATTTTCTCCTGACATTAATAAAACAATATAGTTTGATTAGTATACGTCAGTAAAATAATAGAAACACATAACATAATATAATGCATTTTTATAGGGTTACTTTCCATCTTTTACTTCTTTATTCTTTCTTAAGGTTATGACTTAAGGTTCTACTTTTTCCCTTAAGTTTTATAACCTAGGCTTTGATACCAACATGGCGCCCCAAATTCGGGTATCTTCCAACCCGGATGGATGGTGCTATCTGCATACAACATTCATACATTCATTCAATTGAAAAGTCTCAAAGAACGAACATAACTTCTATATATTTAAAGTAATATTTATATTTCCCAGGTTCTATACCCATTACAAAGGTTATTTGTCATAATATCAGTTACATTACAATAATAGACCTATACTATTACAAGACAGCTTAACAATCTGCCTTAACTTTTCCTTTATCCTTTTTCGATCCTTCAGACGTTTGATCTTTAATTGCATTCATATGGTTCAAGCAAGAGTGAGCATAACTAGCTCAGCAAGTATAACAATTCAATAACAACATGATTGACACATACGAATCGTATATCTTCAATAATTGAACAATAGTTATGAAGTATTATCGATAATATAAAATAGCACTTCATCTTTCTTTCAAAATGTTTTACAATACTAACTATATTTAGTAAAACATTTACTCCGGTCAAAGACCTCGAGTATTCATTCTTTATTGGAAAAGGACAACCCGGAACTAAGTTCGTAAGCCCGATATTACTTACGAGAACTTCTAGGTGATCAACCTATTGTACTCTATGTTGATCAACACTACATCCATTAAACGTATGCACGTTTAATCATTTGGCAACCTCACGTGCTTGTCGTTTTACCGACAAAACATTTGTTTAACATTTCCAGCCTTCTTTTGAAAACCATATCAAGTAGTTGACAAAAGATAACAACATTTGATAATAGATGAATAGATTATCAATAATCCACGCAATATATCAAGTCTAGCCAAAGGAATTGGCTTTAACTTCAACATACCTCAATTCATGCGAAAGAATACATGAACTTCAAAGACTTGTTCAGATTGAACTGAGACAAGAGTTAGAATACTTTCCTTTAGCGTCTGCTATGGTATATTTACTTTATGTTCAAGTCTTTTAGTCTCTATAATACATGATCACATAATGCTTTACATTAGGTCACATATAATCAAGTATATATATGACTATATCTTACCCTTCATCTCAATCTAATTGTGTATTAGATTCAGTTACTATCTGTTCCGGTTTATCATTATCCTTGCATTTATATTTGACTAGGTTATCTCAACCTTTATATAACATCCTTGAGGTTTAACAAAGTTTAAACAATGTTACATTACATTCCTTAGGTTGTGTTTACTTTTAAATCAATTAACTTTCTTTTCTTTGTAATTAAAAACATTCATTACTATTCTTGTTACGAGGTCAAGGACTGTGACCGCTTTATACTTACATCCCGTACTGCGTACAAGCGTTAATAAGTGGCATTGTCCCGGACTTGGCTATTGGCCTGAGTCCTTACTTGGTTGGTCGTATTGCTTATTTCACACTTCGTAAGATTTTTGTCTTTGTACATGGTATTGCGGCGCCACCATTTACACTCTGATTCGGCGTTGTGGCGAGCACTTACAGTGTGCTTGGACACTATTACGCACTGCGGCATGACCAAATTGGCTTAGGGTTGGCGCCGCGGCGCCAACTCTGTGCACCAGAAAAAATTCAGTATTTGAAATTTTGTGAACTTCCCGTACGCATAATTTCTTCGCTATAAGTCCGAATTGGCTCGTTCAAAAGCCCATGGTTCACAAATTACGTAATCTACGCGTTCATGTAAAAATTTTATCTATTTGACTTCGTTTGCTAAAAATTCACCTATTAGTTTATTTTTAAGGAAAACGATAAACGTTCGTGAACGTTCAACGCTCGTTTCTTCGTTCTAAGTTGGAATCCTGTCATTTTTGAGTCTGCAACTCTTAATTGCCAAATATGACTTGTCTCCATCAAAAAACAATGGTTCCGAGTTCAAACACAAAATTTGACTTCTATTCCGAGAATTTTACAAATTCGACGATTATCGTCCAATCGTGCAATTTCCGCCAAATCTTCATTCTTATGATTTCTTCAACATTACAAATGAATTCCATTCATCATGTGAATATCTCAACCTACTTATTACAACAACTTATATTCATTGATGGATTTTAGACTTATTTCTTCATGAGCTTATAACTTGTCAAATTATAAACTACTTAAGATTTCATTGTTCATGACTTATGACAATTAAAGTTTCTTAATCATCATACCTTATATGTTCTTAACATATAACTTTACTTATGTATTCATGATACATATGATCATACAAGTTCTTTTACATCCATATCACTCCTCTTAATAAACTCATTATAAGTTCATAATTTTCATATTAACATTCAAGGTTAACTTATAATAAGTTTATAACTTTTATAAGTTCAAATGACTTATTACCAACTTATGTGACTTAATTTCATTGCTTACTCATTCTTCTAACTTTTTAAAATCCATGTTCCTTAATCCATACTTTACTTATCAAACTATCATGGTAGAGATAGAAGATAATGGAGAAGAAGTCTTATTTTTGAAGTCTTGGTAAGGTAGCTTTCTTCTTCTTCTTATAAATGAAAGTAACTTATTATAGCTTATTCTCTCTAACACTTAAGCACTTTGAGATGTTTGGATTATTTGAACAACTAACAAATGGCTTGTAAGCCTTCTCTATTTATAGAAGTTGCAAAGCTAGGGTAATTTGGTCTTTAAAACAATCCCACCTCCTTATGCACCTCCTTACTATTCATTACTTGCAAGGCACAAAACCTATCCTTTGCTTGACCACCACTCATAAGTCTTGGTCATTACTTCTAATACTTGATCATTACATTAACTTGGTCACCACATTTTAACCATATTAATAAGGTTTGCCCCATGTGTCATTACAACTCATGGATTCTAGCTTGGGCTTGGATTAAATAAATCCTTGGGCTTTACATTAACACACACTAGTTGGTTCATTAATTAATAATTGGGCCTTAACATTTTATTCACTTGAACTTGTACCAATTGTTAACCAATCTACCAAGTCCATTAACATTACTTAATACATTTACATATAGTTTATGTATCATTTTCATTATACTTCGTATACAACTTCATTATATACGATATTTCATTCTTTATACAAACTCGTATAATACTTCGTATTATACTCGTTTTCATTACCTTTGTACAATACCTAAGTATTATACAATTATTACTTATTCATTACTACTTCACCTTCGTTACGTTTATAAATTAAGTTCGCAAGCGAAATATTACATTTTCCATAACTAGATTTTTATTACTTAATCCATCTTTCCTTGTCATTCTATCATTACGTATTTCTCGGAAATTCAAAAATAAATCCCAAGCGAATACCGATGAATAGTGTTTTTCGAAAAATTTCTTGGAAAACTTTTATTTTCGTCTTGGAAATTCAAACACTTTAATTAGTTCACGTAGCTCAAATACTACGACATTCTAACATCAATACGTTATACAATGACAACCATCTTGATAACACATAAAATAGAATTTTATTATTATTTAATTTAATAAAATTATTTTACAATAAGATCCGAATTTCTCGGTCGTTACATGACAAGTTGATTAGTACATAATACACAATAATATAAGCACAAATCACATTTAATTCATTAAGGGTTACTTTCCATCTTTTTAATATTTTGGTACTGAGTTTCCTCAATACCTTATTGACTCATTGAGCTCAAGTTTACTTCCTTCGGACTTTTCCTTTCCTAATGAGGTTATCAGCCTAAGGTTCTTTCCCCCCCTTATGTTTTATAACCTAATGCTTTGATACCAACCTGTGACGCCCCCAAATTCGGGTATCTTCCAACCCGACAGATGGTGTTACACGATAATGCAATGTATACAGTCATTTCATTGAAACAACAGTAAAATGATTATATTTATTATCTTCGTATTACAATAATACCAAATCCTTTCCCAGGTTCATAAACTGAATACATTCTTTGTTCTTCATAAGTATCTTACATACAATTACACTAGTCTATTACATGATAATTAACTATCCATCTTAGCCTTGCCTTTATCTCTCTTAGAACTCTCAGTTCGTTCGGCTTTAGCTGCAATCATATAATTCAAGCAAGAAGTGAGCATTACTAGCTCAGCAAGTCTAACAAAAGATCATATGAATATCACATCGAGAATTATATGCTTATCTTCCATAACTTGAACAAATAGCTATAAAGCACTATGAAACATTTGACAAGCACTTCTCATTTCATATCAATGATTCCAAAGTATATACAATAACTTAGAAATTCTGAACCGGTCAAAAGACCATGAACATACTCTTTCCGTTTTCATACTTGAAAAGGACATCCGGCACTAAGTCCATTCATCCGGCATTACTTACGAACACTTCTAGGTGATCATCTTGTAGTACTCTATGTTGATCAACACTCTTCCGTTAAACGTATTTACATTTAACTTTTGGCAACCTCATGTGCCCATCGAATAATCGATGAAAAATACTTTTGTTTGTTCTTAGACAAACTTACCTTAACATCCATACCAAATACTTGGCATAGGATAACATTAACAGTTCTATATCGAAAGACTTGTAAACAAATCAATCAACTTTTCAAGACTAGTCTAGCCGAGTTAAACAGGCATCGACTCTTTCTTTAAAACTACTCATGCATTTTAGAACATGAATCCTAGAAAACTTGGCTAACGTGGAGGTTAGACAAGCGTTAAGAAAGACTTGCCTTCAAGCGTATTTGAATATAATATTCAATAGTTCTCAGTCTTTACAAGATCTACATTATATATTCACATAGCACACTATAATTAGCTACCAAACAAATTTAGTTTATTGCTTTAACCAACTTCTTTCTCTTCTATGTCTTACTTGAATTTATTCCATTAGTAATGTCAATTCGACTCACTATACTTCATTACGGCTCGTTAACATTCTTACGTTATTGACCGACATTCGATCATCATTGGTGAAGTACCAACGTTGAATACCAATCACGGTTTACTTACTTACACTTTTGCATTCTTTGTTTAATTCTTATTAAACCATACCTAATCATCTAATGTTATCACATTATACGTGATTTAGAGTTAGTCCTATCATGTATATTAAATAAATTCATGTCTTACTATTGGTTTACCTTCAATTAGAATTAAAACCTAACTTGGTCAACTATTCTACATCTTCTTGGTATTTGTGTGGCAGTAATCCTTTTTACTATAGTGGTAATGTATTCACTCCCCAGAGGTTTTGCTCGAACTCGGCACTGCGGCGCGAGTCCATGTTCAAATTCTTGCGCTGCGGCATGACTCTCCAAACGATTTTGGTTTCTCTCAGCCATTCTTGGCGGTGGTAGGTATGACGACAAATAACTTGGGTTGGTATTTTTGCGCCTTATACATACATCGATTATCTTTGTGAGATGGTTTTTGAACGAACTTCCCGGCCTCATAACTTATTCGTTTTAATTTTGAATTGGCCCATTCAAAAGCCCACAACTCACAAATTACATACTCTAGTTGTTCATGTAAGAATTTTACATTTTCCAATCCGTTAGCTCAGAATTCAACTTTTGGTTCATTTTGAGCGTTCGTTTATCGTTTTCGAGCGTTTAATAATCGTTTTCTTCGTTATAAGTCAGAATTCGACGATTCTCGAGTCCACGACTCTTGAATACCCTATCTCACGTGTTGGCATTGAAAACCAACATTTTCAAGTCATACGGCAACATTTGCCTCTTAATCCGAGATTTCTACGATTTCAAAATTTAACGTCTATTTTTGCAAAATTCACCATAACTTCGTTACTCGTGTTCTATAAGCCAAATGAAATGGAATACTCAATTGATTCATCATCTACACCCTAACCAAACAATATACATATACCCTAGCTAGGATGGTTTTCAAATCGTTCATTCACAACTAAGTTAATGTTCATCACTTTTTACGGTTTTAACTTACGTAAACATTTACGATTTCTAGTTCACCATCACTTATCAATGTTTTCATTATTAAAAGTCATCCTTATTCCTCCTCACTAAACATGCTCCACCAATCTACGATTCTCTACGAGAGAGAAATCAAAAAAAGATGAAGACTAATGTTTACGAACTATTACCTTTGTCGTTCTTCGCGTTCTTGGTAACTTCTTATGTTTTGCTTGGAGTAGCTTGATTATATGTTTCTAGCTCTTTCTCTCTCTCAATATGTATGTTAGCTAATATTGGCAAACTATTAAATGAATTAGCCAAGCTCTCTATTTATAGGATTTCAAATGGAGGGCAAAATGGTCCATGCGCCACCTCCTTACTATTTCCCACCTCCTCAACAACTTAGCCACCAAGTAATCACTTTACTTGGTGGCCAAGTGGCCGACCCACCTCCATGGATCTTCTAATGTGTTACCCCATGGGTTTTACCCACCCCATGACCCGCCGATTCGATCCGCGGTTCGATTTTCTTGGATTGGGATTGTCTAATTAATATTGGGCCTTAACTTGGGCTTGATTCCATACTTCATTGGGCTTTCTATTAATCCATGTACAATTCGATTAACCAAAGTCCTTAACTCATAATCAAATTAGAACCTCTCGTATTCTATGCGTATAACTCACGTATTCGCTTCGTTTAGTATCCATACGATATTCGTATTATACGTCGTACCATTATTCATACTATACTCGTACATCATAACAATAATATAAATATCAAACTTATCTTATATTTATCAGAGTCTAATCCCAATTACGCAACCTTTACTATAATTCTTTACATGATATATAATACATATCATTGTCTATATATTGTCTAACTATTACAAAAGATACCATTAAACATGTTCTGTTTACTTTCCTTTTCACTTATTTTTGGTCGAACCTTCTAGCTGTTCACACTTATCTAAAAACATTTAAATTAAGCAAGGATGAGCATTTGAGTGCCCAGCAAGTAATAACAATTATAATTATATTTAGCTGAAAGAATTAAATGTTTTCTTTGTACATCACTTCTACAACGAATTTATAGTTGTGAAGTAAACTGAACCGATAATAATAACATAACAATTCTCTCTCAAATTTTTAAAACTACGTATTGACTATATGTATAGGGTAGTCGACATACTATGAACATTATTTTAAATTTTCGGTAAGGTTAGACAAAACATCATCCGTAAACCGTCATAGCTTATGGGCACGAGGGTGTACATCCCATGGACCCTGTATTGATCAATACTACATTACAAGAATGATATTATAGTTCACTCTTCGCCTTAAGAAAGATAAAAGTTTTCCGTGATCGGGATGTTCATATTTTATAGATCGGAATCAGAACCAAAATAATTTGATTGGATACAAAAGGTTTTATCATATTCAACGACATTTGAAATTTGTGTCTAGGTGATCAAGTAGCTTAGGCGATTTATATATATATATATATATATATATATATATATATATATATATATATATATAATCAACATGTGTTTAAATATAATGATTATCCAAGTGGGGACACTTGTATAACCATATTTTGAAATTAACGAACAGAATATATATATGGATTACTATATACTAACATGTTGATAATCAATGATCGGATATAGAATATATCACAATAGGGTTAATAATATAGCATAATAATAATATAATTCTGAAACTTCTTACTCATGTCCATTACATAAAGGAAATGCAAAGGTAAGAAACTTGCCTGATGCGCTGCTTACGGTTCGTAACTTAGTTCTATCTTTATATAACACCTATCAGTAATAAGATCATTTGATCGATTAGAATAACATACTATAACACATAGCACTGCTTATTACAGTCAACACATAACCTAATCACATTGTCAAACATATTCCACAACCATTGAATCACAAATAAACACATATTTAATCAAATTATCTAAGTCCAGATCAATTTCTGAAACATGTAGGTGTGCCGACGACTTTATCGGGTAATTATCGAGTCTAAGACTCTGTCATATAATTCCTCATCTGTAAGTATCAGTCATGTTATTTTTAAATGACTTATAATAATTTTTAAACATTTATTATCATTTATCATAAATTTTCAAACATCGGAATCATTATTAAATGATTTATATATTAAACCATCCTATTATCATTAATATTTAATTAATATTAAACTATTAATGAAACCATTGCCAAAAGGTTAAAGTTATTTATAATAACTCAAAATACTTTTAAAGTATTAATATTACCCTTAAATGATTTTTTTAAAAGAATTAAAATCATTTTAAATAATTATCATTAATATTAAAGTATTAATGTATTACTTATCAAAATATTAAAAGTCCTTAATCATAACTTAAAATATTTTTAATTAATTTATTTTCTTTTTAAATGATTTTAAATAAGTAAAACCATTTTAAACTATTTATTTAATATAATTATTAAATAAATCTAATATCATTAATATTAAATTAATATCATTATTAATGAAATTATCCTCTAAATATTAAAAGTTGTATTTTAAAACTTAAAATATCTTTAAACACTTTATTATCATTTAAAATGATTTTTATTATATTATAATCATTTTTACACTAATTTATTTAATATAATTATTAAATAACTTTAACATCATTAATAGTAAATAATTGATGAAATTTACCTTTAAATATTGTAAGTCATATGTTATAACCTAAAATATTAATAAACTCTTTATTTTCATTTAAAATAATTTTTCTAATATTAAAATCATTTTTTAAACTAATTTATTTAATATAAGTATTAAATAAATATAATATAGATTAATATTAAAATATTAATATTTTTCATGACAAGATATCAAAATTATATTTTATAACTTAAAATATTTTTATATCCTTTAAATCATTTTCTATAATTTTTAAATCATTAATCTATTTTTCATCATTTATTTAATACATTTATTAAATAAACTAATTATCATTAATATTGATTAATTAATGAAATTCATCCTAAAATATTAAGTCTTTGAAAATATTTTATTATACCATAATATTATTTTCATGTATTTAAATCATTTTAAATAATTTATTTAATATTATAATTAAATAAATTAAATACCATTTATATTCCAAAAATATTAAATATTTATGAAATATACTCAAAATAATTAAAACTATTTTTTAATTTAAAATAATTTTTGAAATTTATTTAGTATTTTTAATAATTAAAAACTATTTAATTCTATTTATTTAATTAATATATTAATTTTAGAAATTATCTGTCGCTAAAAGGGCCCTATAGCGACGAAACTGTCGCTATAGGTGTTCTTGAGCTGCTCAGATAATCATGTCAGTGGGAGAGTGACCACGTTTGACCATGCCTAATTCAGTGTGTAGTGTGATTATGGACCAACTAAGCATCAGATCGTGTAGTAGTAGTGTAAGAGTACATAATACTACAACAATAATCATGATCATACAGTACATAACAAAGAAGATTTGGGCATCCGAAATGACTGTCAGAGCTGTTCTTCATTTCTGGGTTGCCCAGAAATGAAGAACAGTTCACCTGATCATATCCGGGCTTCCATAAATTGAATTCATGTTGACGTTTTAGTGATTTAAGAGCTCGTGGTTGTAGACCACATGTAGGACTACAGTTATATTACAAAACATCACCATAACAACATCACATGTGTAAGATCAAAGCTGGTCAACCCATGCTAGAAAATGTGTTCTTCACGAATCTGGGTTTTTCCCAGAAATTCATAAGGCTAGCGGTCAACCCTAGTTTGACCACCCATATCTTTGATCATGTAAACGTTCTGGTTGTTACCTGGATTTTAATGTGTAGTATTCATGACAATCTATAAGTATATAACATCAACATGGAAAAATAACTTAAACACAGCAAGATCCATGGACTTCAAAATGGTTGTAAGACTTTTCTAGGTAATCTAGGTTACCCAGATTCGTTCGGTCATGGTCAGTCAACGACCTTTGACCATTAATAACTTTCAATCTACTGACTCTATGGTCTTGATTCAAGTTTCATATGAAAGATCACATGACATACTACAACTTCAAACATTTAAACAACAAAAACACATAACATGCTAAGATTTACAGGGTCTGACATTCACTGTCAGACAACAAAATAACTTTTTTCCAGTTTTTGAAAAACTTCAAATCCGAGCTTCTTGATGTTATGGATCTAACATCCAGTAACCCATATCACTTATAGACACTACATAGAACATATTACAACACCTAAACATAACTTCTAACAGAAGATCAAGGTTCGAAATTTTGGTTAGGTTTTTATACCTTTATGCATCAATTCTTGATTCTGATCTTGTGATTTGTTAATGATAAGCATGAAATGTGTTTTTGGAATTTGGTATACTACAAAATTTTGAAGCTTTTAGAGAGAGAGGGTCAAGGATGAATATGGGTGACCAAATGGGCTAAATGATACACTTTCTCTCTCTTGCCCCTTATATAATTCATGGATTCAATGGATTTGGCTGAGTTGCTGCTAATGGCTGTCAATAAAGAACACACGGGGTTGTTGGATTTGGTCACCAACTTCCCCTATTGTCAAAACCTACAATTTATCCTCAATTATATAAGAGGGGTATTTTTGTCATTTGGTTTTTCAATTTAATGACATTCTAGTCATTTGGCAAACCCTTAGGGTTTAACCCTAAGGTTTAGCACAAACTATATTTAGGATTTCCAATTTTAGGGTTTGCAAAAAAAAATAAAAAATAAATAATAAACTAAAAATACTAATTATGGTTTCTTAATCACTTTAGGTTTTTAATTGCTTAGTACCTTACTAATTAGGTTTAAGATACACTAATTAACATTAAACTTCCAAATTTAGCAATTAGGGTTTGCAATTTATAAATTAGGATTTATAATATAAATATTAGGGTTTTTAGAAATTAATATTTCTAAATATTAATTAGGGTTTTGAATAATTAAGATTCTCCCTAATTAGGGTTAAGTTTTACTAAATAGTATTTATCTTTCCAATTTAGCAATTAGGATTACCCAATTAGCAATTAGGGTTTCTAATTAGCTATTAATTTTTCTAACAATTAGGGTTTCAAAATAATAATAATTGATATTTGCAATAACATTAATCACAATTTCTTACCAATCATACACTCCGATTTGAGTTTCAAATTAGGGTTTCTAGAAATTAAAATTTCTAAATATTAACTAGGGTTTCTAGATTTTAATTATGGTTTACATAATTAATTATTTAATGCACAACATAAATCATATAACACAGTTATATAACAGTCTTGAATTGCCTATTTGAATTGCACAAAAGGGTGAAACGAATTAATGCTAGGGTTTGGTCATTATACCACATAATTGAACACCCATTATCAGTCCACACATATACAGTACATATTTATAGCACTGAAAAATTAAAATATAATTAATATTATATTATTATCATCGTTCCTTGTTCCAGAACCAGAATTAGGGTTTATTAGTAATAGTAAAACTGTTCCCTACATTAACCTTACACACATAATACACATATCTATAACACTGACAAATAATAATATAATAATATTATTCTCATTTCTTGATTAAAAATCCAAAATTAGGGTTTGGATTCCATAACTGATTTATTATTCATATTTAACATTACTAATTAAGTTAAAATAATTAACTTAATTAAACTAGCATAAATTCATATATTAAAATAGATTATTATTATACTAATTCTAATAATCATTTCATATATTATTTAAATAATATATAATTATATTTTCATAGAAAATAAATAATAAAAATATTTCCACCATAAAATTAATTATTTAAAAGAATATAATTTATAATAATCAATAATTCTAAAATAAAATTATTTGTAAACATTCATGTAATAAATATATTTTTATTTATTACATAATTACATACACACATTATCTTGTACAAATCCTCAACCGTAAAATAAAAAAAAAATTATACTCAAAATTTCCTATTTAATTATATAGAAAATATCGGGTTGTTACATCATACGAATAATAACCGAAATGGTTATACACATTACATTTCCCTTTCGAAAATCACTTTTACTAACCCTTAGGTTTTAAGTCCGCAGGCGAAAACTTCGTTTGCCATAACTAAAATATTATTGGATATTCCATTATATCTTCATATTCTATCATTACGCGTTGTCGACGTCGGGATTTTTGGATGTCTTTTTCCGCTACTTGTTCTTTGGTGTTCTCATTTTAGGTGAGATTTGTTTGAAAAAACAAGTGAAAAAGGTCCGACATGTATAATGTCGACGATGGACTATTAAGAGTCGCCAGTTGGTTTTTTAAATGGTTGTACCAACACAACCGAGAAAAGGTTTGTACATTGACCCAGTGATATGACATTGTTATACGGGTCGGTGAAACCAAGATTCATTAGGGTCCGGGGACTTGGTTATGCGGGGGGAAGGTGTTAGGCACCCCCCGACATCTGTGTTACCATGGTGACCGCCTCTTTTCAAGAAATTGTTATTTGAATGTGTGTGTGTGGGTCAATGTGTTGTTATTTGGAAGTAGTGCGAGGCCTCGTTCGAACCTATATACACAGAGTTTGAATTTATGTAAAAATTCAATTTTTAGCAAGATATGGCAGTGATGTTTTATAAAAGAGGTTTCTCAAACCCTGATGCTCAATAGTAATTGAGACATTTTACCCTCCCATTTTATTAAATGCTCGGCTTGATTGATTTTATTTTACGAATGCGAGGCATCCGTATGAAAATAATGTACAAAATAATGCCGACTTCCTCATGGGTATGGAAACCCATCGAGGAAATTCGAGACCATGAGAATAATTTACAAGCTACTTACAATTTGAAAATGTCCATCACTTAAACCGAATCTAGATCAATAAATTTGAATCTATGATCACATGATTCCTAGGCCCACAAAATACTACAATTTGTATGAAAGAAGTAAGCAGGTATATATATAAAAGCTGTAAATATATATATCTGAGCAGGATCACCAACCATGAAGCACCTCCATGGGAGATCGAAATGTAAATAAAAGTAGTAAAAGCTATCAATAATCACGGAGAAACTCAAAGGGACGAAACCTAAATAAAGCTGTAAATACGGTCAACCATCACGAAGGAAACTCCAAGCAGGACGAAATGTAAATAAAGCTGTAAAAGCGATCAACTGCCACGAAGGAAACTCCAGGCATGACGAATATATATATATATATATATAAGCAATAAATGCACCGGACGTAAAATCCAGGCTCATCGAACAGAGTTCGACAACAGTTCATATATATAAATATATACAAAAGCAGAGTAAACGCACCGGATATAAAATCCAGGCTCATCGAACAGAGTCCGACAACAGTTCATATATATATATATATATATATATATACAAAAGCATAGTAAACGCACCAGATATAAAATCCAGGCTCATCGAACAGAGTCCGACCACAGTTCATATATATAAATATATATATACGAAAATGAGTAAACGCTCCAGACCGAATTCTAGGCTCATCGAACAAAGTTCGACACACAGTTAATATATATAAATGTATATATATATATATATATATATATATATATATATATATTATAGCAAATAAACGCCTGCATCAAATGCAGGCTCAATCAATCATAACTTCGTCATTTGTTAATCAATATATATATATATATATACAGACTGAAATGAAACCACGAACCAAAGTTCGAGCAAAAGCAAGCAACACGACTCTCAACGTGTAGAAGAGTGTGTGCAGAGATGAAGAGAAATACTCTAAAGTGTGTTAGAAGGCTTACAGCTGACTGCCAAGGAAGACTTTTATATCTTTAGAGTGGGTAAACACTAACTTTTGTAGGTACAAAAGGGCTATATATGAGCTCACAAGTGTTTAAAAGGGGAAAGTACACTGCATGGGGTGAGTGCAGAGCAAATTGGGCAGGGATTCCTTGCCTTTTTTCTCTTGCAAAATGGGCAGCCCAAGACCTCTATTTATAGGAAATTTAGCATGAAGTGTACTGGTGCCGAGCCATGAGTGTACCGAGATGTTTTCGTGTCAAGGTCGTCTCGAAGTACGTGCACTCGGGCACTATAATTTCCGCTCGAACTTTTAGAAGTGCAATTCGGGCATCCGTTTGAGGTATACAGGACCTATTTTGGACCGCCATTGTCGAGAGTTGTACGATGGCATGGGATTAGAGTTTTTATGAAGTCATTGAAGATGGGACGATGCCCTCCGGTCTTTAAGCTTCAACTTTCATCCGTTACCCCGCACAATAGTCACTCGGGATTGGTTAGTCTTGTGGGACATTGTTGCGTAGAGATGTTACGTGGCATCATGTTGACGAGATGACAATGTTGCCCTTCACCGGTGTTATCACGGATTAAATTTGATCATGGGAGCGTTGCTCGAGACTTATTTGAGATTAGGCTCTGCCGCAATGATTGAAGGTCCTCATTGTCATCTTTTGAGGTGTACTGTCTTCCGATGTTATCGTCGGGTTGGTCACATATGTATCTCATCGGCTATGGCGCTTGAGATTGAAGCTGGTTGCATTTGAACCAAGCATTTTTGGGGTTATTGCCGAAACTGCATTCCTTGGGGTTATCACCAAGGTTGGTGGCTATTCCCATGGTTGGGACTGAGACTGGATACCTCGGGGTTGTCTTCGAGATTAATCGGTCTTCTCTGGTGTGTGTTCCGGTATTGGATCTGAACACCTCGGGGTTACATCCGAGGTTGGAATTATTACTCCCAGAGTGTGATCTGGGGTTGATGCTGAACTTCCGGTAGTATCCGGTATGGATTTGGATTATCTTCCAGGGTTCCCTCTTAAAAGACGAATCTGTCCTCCTGCAATGTTAGTGACAGTAGTATAGAAAATTTCGAGTGTCTACACGTGTTTCTCGGAATTTCAAACCTAAACTCCGAATGAAATCAGATGAATAGTGTTTTTACAGAAAAATTCTCGAACGACCTTTAAATATCTTACTCACATAATTAAAAAATTAAATTAATTTAATCTACATAATCAAATAAAAATTTAATTCATTAAAAATCCGAAATTCTCGGGCATTACACCAATGCCATCAACTTGGGTTGTAATTGCAATCAAAACCATATATATCGTTAGAAATCTCTCCCCAGTGGAGATTTCATATATCCTTAGCCGTTGAAAACCATTTTAGCGAAGGTCAGACATCCCTGATATTATCAGCCATTGGCAGTAACTCCAACAAAGCATCATAGGTGGTTCAATGATGTTAGCCGTTGAAGGATATTTCAGTGAATATCAGGCAGCCCTGATATTATCAGTTGTTGGCAATAACTCCAGTGAAGCATCGGAGGTGGTTCGATGATGTTAGCCGTTGAAAGACTTTTCAGCGAGGGTCAGGCAACCCTGACAATACAGCCATTGGCAGTAACTCCAATGAAGCGTCAGAAAAATCTGACGATGCAAAACCATCCTCATTAGGGAGGACCAATGATGGAATCTGTTATACAGATCCTCAGCGATCAAATCACAAATCCATAAGAGCCTCTCACACACGAGAAGAACATCTACAGTGGAAAGCCTACAATGAGGATTAAGGACTTTGGTGATAACTCCAATGTCAACATCCTGCGATCTCAAGTGTGGAGAAACCTCCCATTTGAAGACATCTTTGCAACTTATCGGTAAATCAGGCTCAGATAGCACTGATGGACAGTTCAAATCGCTGGAAATAACCCCATCATTGCATCAGGAGGTTCATGTGATAAGAGCTTTGGAAACTACCGGTCGAGTATACATCCAAGTAGTTCAACAAGGTCATCATTGACAACTCCGTCCCCTAACAAAAGTGGTGGGAGTAGACAGTTATCACTTCTAGTTGGAAACCATTCCAACAAACAACATTACATTACATCATGTTGTATTTCATTTACATCATGATTATCTGGTCACATTTTAAGTGTCTAGTAGTCTTTATCCTATCCATGCCATTTCATTGCATGAATATGATAAACAGGGGCATCTGTAGACACTCAAAATATTGCATTCCTGTTGCTAACCCAGCAGGAGGGAAAAATCGTCTTATAGAGATAACCCTGGAAGTTAAATCAGTTTTAACCTCGAAGACAACCCCGGGAGATCCAATTCTCCATCTCATAGACAACCATGAGATACTCAGTTTCAATCCTGGAGACAACCTTAAGAGATTCAGTTCCAACCTCGGAGACAACCTCGAGGAATACAGTCCAAGTTCTGGAGATAACCTCGGAAAAGTCAGTTCCAACCACGGACACATCCCTGAAGCACTCAGTTCTAAACTCGGAGATAACCCTGGGAGGTTAAACACACCTCAGAGATAACCCTAAGGACATTCAGTATTCACAGCAGCCCAATCTCAAAGATAACCCTGAGCAACGCTTGCTATATCTGCGCAAAAGTCGAAGATAACCATGGTGAGGGGTAAAATTGTAATTTTGCCACCTTGTTACTACATTCACGTCGTCTCAACATCATTTCAATCAAAACTGCATACAAGGTATCCCACAAGAACCATAGCTCAAATCCCGAGTGACTACTGCATAAGACAACACACAAGATAAAATTTGAAGACTTGGAGATCTGGTCATGGAACCATCTTCCCGGCTGCGTACAACCTCTAATCCCATGTCATTATGTATCTCTCAATAATAGCATTTCAAAAAGGTACATCACGCCTTTATCGGTTGCCCAGATCAAAAGTTATGAAGGTTCAAGCGGACAATGCGTAGCAAAAGTGCACGTACTTCGAGTCGATAGGACATGCGCATGCCCCAGGGCACGCCGGGAAGCCGCGGGTAGACCCGCGGCCATCAGGTATTTAAATATGAGCTCTTGGCAGCTCATTTGAAAAAAAATAGAAAAGTTGAGAAAACTCTATCCATTTCAGTCTGTAAACACTTCTAGTGTGCTCTAAATTGAGTAATTCTTCTTTCTAAAAACTTGTAAGCTTGTGTTTTGCTACATACTGAATTTTAACTGGTGGAAACTGAGTTTTCAGGCATCTAAAGTCATCTTGGCAGCCCACTGTAAGATATTTTAGATTTTTTAGCTTTCTATTACTACTCTATATTTATATCTTCTAACGTTGAGAGTCGCGTTGTGTGGGTATGCTCGGATCGTTGATCCGTGGCCCGTGGCTTTTTATTGCTTATATATATATTGACATCTCAAAGTCCTGCCTGGAGTTTATTTCGTTGTAGTTGATCGTTCATATATATATATATATATATATATATATATATATATATATATATATATATATATATATATATATATTTATTGCTATTATATAAATATCTGCTTTACTCGCTTTCATAATGTAGATAGTTAATCTTTCAGCCTGCGGGCTAGATTTGCCTAAATCTGGTTGTTTCTCACTTTAACCGGTTCATGGTGACTAAAATGGAACCGTTGAAGCTGGAATAGTTTAGATTGGCTCAAATCTAGTTCTTTTTCTAGCTTTTGTACATATTTTTTTCTCATGTGAGCCTAGGAATCATGTGATCACAGATTCAGCTTCTGAATCTAGATTTGGTTCCCATTATGGATATTTTGCAGCTGCAGCCAGCTTGTAAATTATCTACGCTGTCTGAATATCCTTAAATGGCTCTCATTCCCATAAGGAGTTTGACAATGCTATGTATCTTATTTTCTCAAAGATGCTTCGCATCTCGAAAATAAAAACAATCAAACCGAACACATAATAAAATAAAAGAATCAAAGGCCTCAATTATTATTGAGCACAAGGGTTTAAAAAACCTGTTTTATAAAACATCACTGCTATATCCTGTTAAAATTGAACTTTTATAGAAAAGTCAAACCCTTTGTATATAGGTGCAAATGAGGCATAACACTACTTCTAAACAACTGCACATAGACATAATTCACACACACACACACACACACACACACACATTCACAAATAAAAGTTTTAATGAAAAGTGGCGGTAACCGTGTTATCATGGAAGTCATGGGGTTCCTAACACCGTCCCTTCGCTTAATCAAATTTAAGAACAAAGGTTGTTCTATATATAATAATAATGTTTTGTTTGGAGCTAGAAGTCACATGATGGACTTTATATACTTGACGTACATGAAAATATTTTGCAAATTGAATAAACTAGTAAAAGAAAAGGAGATGATCATTCAAAGAGTTGAATATTTTTATTTAATGAAATACAAGTCTGAATCATTTGAAAGGCTTAAAGAATTCAGAAGTTAGACAAACTATAAAAGTATTAGGATTCTTCGATGGGATTAATGAAGGAAATATTTGTGCAATAAGTTTCAAGAGCATCTCAAATGTTTTTTTTCTCACAATGGACGCGTCTCAGTACACTAAAATTAATGTTGAATATAAAAGGAGATTTCTTACCTTGTTGGACATGGTGTGGTCCATAATTATTTTATCAACTTTCCAGTATCCTTCTAGGGTTGTACCCTATAAATGGTTGCATATCTACTAAATAAGGTACCCTCAAAATTTAGTCCTAAGAATCCATATGAGTTATGTACAACGTGGAATGTAATACCCGAGAATTTTCACATCTTATTAAATGAATATATTAACGGAATAAAAATTTATTTGAATATAAATGTTAATGTTTTGTAAGTTGAGTAATTAAATTAATTCGCATTGGATTAATACGTGTGGAAATGTGATGAGCAATTGTGAAGTGCCTTGTGTGGCATAATGCAAAATGAGGAAATTCACTAAGTAAGTTAAAAGAGAACTAGGAAGGTTATCTGTGTATGATTATGTGATTCCATATAAAGAGTGAATATACTCTTAGATTAACAATATCACTTGTGTGGACGTTAATTCATGTCGTGTAAAACTAGTATGGCAATGGAGGTTGACACTGGCTTGAAGCTAAACCAGTTTAGCCTTTGTCGAGAGTGCTGCCAGTAATTGCGCCTCCCAACAAGATAAATGGAAGCAATTGCTTATTTAGTGGTCGATTGGAGAAACTTGGTTTTCTTCTGTAGAAAAGAAATGGAACACCTTTTTTATATGTATGACATTAATAAAACTATACAATAGGAGAATGTTTCAATGACATAAGGTACCTAGTAGTACAATGAAATCCCATGTAGTTGTAATACAGAAATAATTAAAATATCTGTGTATTCTAGAAACTGGGAAGGAGATTAAATGTTTAAATAAACATTGGTATTAAATAATGTTATAATGTGGTTGTGAGTAGTAAAAATAATTATGGGGGATACCTGGACAATAATATCTAACTGCGTTATTTTATTGCGTGTATTTAATGTACATGGATTATATGATGTGAGTATATAACAAATCCTTAAATTCCTAATATGGTAACAATTGTACATTAAGATTACATTTTGGGAATTTAAAAGGACCAAACCAAGTCTTAGTTAATAAAGTTGCTGAGAATTGCTATTGTCCCAAATTGAGTGTCATAAAGTACATGAATAGTGACTTGAAGCTAAAACACGTATTTTCCAAAAGCCTAGACTTAGGTGATGATAGATGAGCATTTGGGTGGTTGGCCAACCCTTGAATAACCAATGTTTCCTTCTAAAAACCATGGATACTACCTTTCATGCAAACCCTAAATTCAGTCCAAGTTCCTTCTATAAATACAAGCTTAAATTCAGTTTTTGTGATTGCTAGAAGTTGTTTGATAGTATAATTGGAGAGTCATAAGTTACTGAGCTACTATAGAAGCATACTCAGAGGGTAGGAAGTCCAATTCAAGCTTGAGAAGGTATAAACCCTAGTTATATTCTTGAAATGGGTCTTATGAAGTTCTTGAAATTTCTTGAATTTATATGTCAATTGATAGGAATTAGAAGGTTATAATGTGTTTAAGAAGTTTACTAACATGTATGAACTCTTTAATGATGGTTTGGAACAAGTTTGAATCAAGGGAAATGAAGTTTGGTGACACTTTGCAAAAGCAGAGTACCACATCGCTTACGAACTCGACGTGGCATGACTACCATACAGTTCTTATTGCTTGTAGTACCTCGAAACCGGTTGTTGGATTCTGTTATGCTAGATTGTTGCTAGTATGGTATTATGACTTATGTATACCTGCAAAAGAGGTATAACTTCTGTTATAAGGTTTCCTTATGAGTTAGGAAGTGTCCAACATGATTTAGTAGAAGATCTTTACCAAGGACTTCTAGTTTTGAAAACAAACTTTGTTAAAATTCATGTTCTGCAAATTTTAAGCTTAGTAGTATACACACATGACTGATTTCACACATAAGTGAGCATAACATATGATTCATAGTTCTTTTGTCCATGACCACCTTATTAGGCTTTGTGTTAGAGAAGTTTTCAAGGAAAAGCTTAGTATATTAAGCTAACATGCATGACTACTACATGATGTACATTCTGATCATGTGAGCATGTTAACATGACTTGACTACATATGATTAGAGCCTTAAAGTTGTCTTGTATGTGTTAAATTGCATAGTTCAAGTTTAAAATGGTTTCAAAAGCAAACTTGAACATATTTTCAAAATCTAGTTGCATCACATGAATATTTAGATTCTAAAGGGTTAATATTTCATGTTATGTCTATAATATCCCTAGATATGATTTATATGTATTGGACATGATGATAACTAAACCAAACATGAGTTTAAAGCATGATTCGAAGTGTTAAACAATGATAGTTGTGAACAAGCAATATGAATACTATAAAAATATGTATTAATATATTGTGAAATCTCTATGTGGACATATAGCCAAGTTATAAAACATGGTAACTATATGATCATGTTATGCTTTTATACTATATAAGTTGTAAGTTAGAGCTTTTAAAGAATGAACTCAAGAATGGTCATGTGCTATGTGAAAGCTTCTAACGTGCACGTATGTTAAAGTATAAGTATAGTGGTATGTTAAAGTGGGACTAAAAACAGGAAGTGCAAAGCTCAACCTTGGTCTGGCCAGGGGACAACGCAACTGCGCCGTCCCTAAGCCTAGATAGGGCGCAACTACACCATCTTGCAGTCATAAATGGTTTCTATTTTTGATATGAAGTTCAAGATATGCTTATATGATTACTTTAACCTGTAATATATGACCAATATGCTATGTAATGTGTTAAGAAGCATGCTATGTGATAGGAATTAATGTTAATTATGACTTTCGAATGTTAAGTCCAAAACAATGTTAAATGATATAAAGCAATGATACGTTGTTTGAATTTCAAACTGATTTGTGCTATAAAAATATAGGATAGGTGATGTGTATGAAGTTACAACTAAGTTAGATGTGACACCCCCAAATCCTGGTACTTCATTTCCTCAAGATTTGGTGTTCACTTAATCAAAACATTCATTTATATCTACCTAATTATAATAAAATTAAATAATAAAACCTGCCCATACAGGAATAAATTTAAATAAAAATCTCCCAGGTTATCTAACCTTTAACAACAATCATTCAAATGCGGAAATTTAAATAAACTTCATTACAATCTTTAAACCAAAGTCTGAAAGTAAACTATCAAAACTATTACAAGTCTTCAGTTTTTATTCATCTTTCCTTTTCCCTTACTGGTGCTAGGTACGTCACCAGTTTCAACTTTAGCTGCAAGAAATTTTACATGCAAGAGTGAGCAAACAAGGCCCACTTGAAATAACAATAAGTAAATCTTTAAACTTTTACATCAATTGCCAATATTAGGCTCAATAGAATTGAACAATATATTCTATTAACTGTCTGAAAATTATAACATTCACTGAGTGTCTAATGACCACGAATCATGTCCACAGTTATAAGTAATCTTTCAACTTTAACTTTAACAGTCATAAGGCTATAAGGACTCCACGTACTTAGGGGGATAAACACTTCGTACAATGTATTGTGCACAACCATTTCAACGCAAAGCGTAAACCTCTATTAAAAGAGTTATTCATCTCAGTATTTAGAATACAAGTCCGCACCAAAGTAAGTTTGGTTTGGATAAGCTTTCAAGGAAATTTGGAATTTAACGAACATCAACTAAGGAGTAGTTGAATAAGACCAATAACACTATACTATAGAATAATAGTGATTGAATCAATCATAGTAAACTAAAGTCATGCATTAGGAATAATCTAATAGCATACAATTTAAATAACTATAGCATACCTTCCTTGAACAATACTAAGCCAAGGTTAATTAGAATTGAATACTAAACATGCATAGCAATTTAGTTATGCATGCTAAACAACAAGTGAAATACAAGAATAACTTGTTCAACATCAAACCAAAGTTTAGGCAAACTTGCATCATTATAAGGTAATCAATTAAAAACAATAATTAGTTCAATAAGATAAATAATTAGAAAACTTGCCTTGCTTTCGTAGGCTAAACGAAGAATCAATTGAATCACAATACCCTAGATACACACACACACACACACACACACACACACACACACACACACATATATATATATATATATATATATATATATATATATATATATATATATATATATATATATATATATATACGCGTCATCATGACATAGTTAGTCACTACCACTTTACAAACTTAACTAACTACATAAATCATGTATGTTTGATTATTTAATCACATATATCAAGTTATAACACAAGTTAATCTTTAATAACATAATTATTCATAGTATAGAAATACTAAAATCAATATTTTTACGATCCTACTATCATCACATAATGTTTTTCTTAAAATTTTCGTGTACAAAAGTACAATCGTCGGATTATTCTGCTAACTTAACTCGCTTGGCGGCTATTTATTTACATTGTGGGTCGCATACCGCCACGCAATAGTGATGGTATTGCAATACGTTGCGGTGAATACACTACGAAGTCGCACTGTGGCGTGGTGATGGCACTCTGATTGCTAGTAACGTCTTCTTTGAGCCTACGGTTGCATGCATGAAACTTCGATATCAGATTAACCGACATCTTGACAAGAAATGCAAGCAAAAAAGCCAATTTGGCCTACAAGCTCGTTTCTAACAGACTAATTCACATGCAATTCATACAAAAACTTTATGTAAACATAATTCAAGAACTTCTAACATGTTTCTACCCATACAACAATATAAACAACGAATTTAAAACATCCAATTTCACTGTTTTTGACAAAAACTCCATTTTTGATATTTCAATGAAAACCCACACTATAAATTTTGTTTTTCAACCAAAACAATTAATTCAAAGCATCTTATCAATAATTATACATACTCTATCAAATTAGATGATCAATTTATCAACTAAACAACTAATTAACCCTCAATTTCTACTTTAAATTAACCCATACTCATTCACCAAAAACTCTCTATAAAAAGGTTTTCTTCACTAACTACATACATAACAACAATACATTGACTATAACTTATGAAAATCGTTTTAACATCACTAGTATGTCATATAAAGCCACATAGCAATAAAATTTCATGTTTACACAAGGATTCTACAGAGAATTTGGGAAGAGAAAAACTAAACCTTTAAAAACTAAAAGAAATAGGAGAAATAACTTGAAGAAGATGATGATGGCTATTCCTTTCTATTCTCAAGCTTCTTCTTCTTTAATCTCTAGCCTTTCTTCCCCTCTTCTCTTCTTCTTCTTTTCTTCCTCCTTTGAGTTTTTCCTTTCTTCTCTCTAACCTCTCTCCTCTATTCTTACGTCTTATGATATAACGTATAAGATATAATATATATTTATTATATGATATAAATATAAAATTTATAACTGATATCAGTTAGTTGAGTTTTGAAAATCAAAAGCCATAAGGCTTGTTTGGCTAACCACTAAAAATATAACCAATTAATCCTTATGCCTTGTTTGGAAAAACACAATTATATTAAAGACTTAATAGGCATTAGACCTTGTTTGGCAAAAACTGAATTAAACTCTTTTAATTTATTTTAACAACTCCTTTATAGCAAAGTTATTTGTCACACTCCTTATTAAATTAAATAATCAATTTAATCAATTAAAGTGTTAATCTATTAAATTACTTTAGCACATAACTATAATTTCTTTTATAATTTTATTCAACCAACTAACACTTTATTTTAATCACAATTCTAATTAAAATATTATAATCTATTTAATCCTTATAAGCTCTCTAGCTTACTTATTAAATTAAATTAATATATAACCTCATAACAATTAATTTTCTTAGCTCCTAAATTATTTATTCAACAAATAATTAACTAAACCACATCAACTCAAATTGCCATTAAATACTTATATAATTCAATAAATATTTAATATTGCAAATAAATATTTAATATATATTATTTAATTATTTATTCAACAAATAATTAACTAAACCACATCAACTCAAATTGAACAATTGTTTATTCGACAATAAACATATCCATTAAATACTTATATAAATTAATAAATATTTAATATTACACTTTAAAATTCTGGAATGTTACATTAGACGTTTATGTGTACGTTTGAACTTAACTATATGAATTTATATAACTGATGGGAATCCTATACATATAATACACTGTAATAGGATTCAAAAGTGTTGGTTAAATTACATGGATAGACTACGCATAAGGTAAGTTTCCTAACTTATACAACTTTGGATTTTGTGCCAGTTCTTAAATTTCATGTGATTCGTATATTGAATGCAAGTATCTTAAACCCTTGCATTACCTTATTCGACGGATATCGTAAGAAAACCTTATCTTTTTGAATGGAAGTTATCTAACTTTCTCATTCAATTGAGCTAGTATGTTAAACTCCTGAAAAAACTATTATTCATGTTGAACTTGGTATTGTTCTTGAATATTGTGAAAGTGTCTATGCCATTTGATTCGGCTAGACTATATGCATGTTTATAAAATGGTCCAAACCAATTGACTGGTGCAGAAATCTTGAAAACGAGTTGAACAACTCTTATGGTAAGGGGAGTGTTTATTGTTGGAAGCCCCAACACACGCGTGAATATTACTGTGTAGTTATGCATAACTTAGAGTATTGTAGACTGATCATCTATCATACTTGAATCTTTTGGGTTATCTGTTTAACATTTGTAATTCTAGTAGATATTCGATAGTCCTTAGTGACTGCTCAATATATATTGTTTATCTAGTTGGATACATTGATAGCCTTTGAATTCATATATATCTGTTGATTTATATTTAATTATCGTTCTTATTCCAAGGATTTGATTCAAGAATTGTTGATATTCATTATTCATGATATTATTATGAAATCCTGAACTATCTTAGGAGATGATACTTCGATATTTCAAACTCGTGTTATAGAACTCTTTACGCTTGTTATATATTACTTGATGGGCAATTTGTGCTCATTCTTGCTTATTTAAAACCTTTAAGTTAAGGCGGAACATGGAAGTGTCTCTGGGAAAGACAAGGGCAAGGGCAAGGCTACCGACTAGCTTGTTCCTTTATGTTTAAGACTATTATGTTATATAAAGACTGTTTGTAGACTGTGTTTAAGCTTAAGTAGGGTTATGTAATAAGTCTTTATTCAATATTATTATGTAATCTATTAAGTATTGTAGGTTAAGATAAATGGGGGAATAATTATAATAAATTATTTTATATTACTCTAAATTTTATTTTTCGCTGTAAATATGTAATTCTAGCTATTATGGTAATACCATGAGTACGTGATGAACCGAATTCCAGTGACCAAGTGGTGGTCCGAATTTGGGGGCGTCGCGGGTTGGTATCAAAGTGAGGTTATAAACCTTAGGAATGAGAGTCCTTAGATTATAACTTAGGAAAACTTAAGAGATAGAGAGGGATGAGGGTCATATAGAGTTCCTAGAGAGTGACTTAGTGCGTTATAGAATATAACTTTATTCTATACAATAAACTTATATTATTTAACATTCTAATGGAGTTGTTGTTTGTGTTGTCTTGTGTTGGTGATTATAGGATGACTGACTTGGGAGGACCTAGCCGAGTAGTAGAGGAGGAGCCGCGTGATATTTACGTGGTATATGAGACATCATTGATAGCAGAGTCCATATCAGTAGTGGCCCGTATTGGTGAGGATGATGAGGAGAAGATGGAGCCTTTACCTGAGGAGTCTGATCCTGAGGAAGAGCCTATGGAGGAGGAACCTGAGCCTATGGAGGACTCCGACGAGGCTACTTTCAAGGATCGGATGTTGGGGTAGTATGAGGAGTAGATTTTGGAGTTAGGATGTAGAATGGAGGAATTAGAGACTGAGGCTAGGGAAAGGGAGTCCGAGTTCCAGAAACTGAGGGACGAGGACCATCAAAGGCAATTAGTGAAGTAGGAGATGGAGGTGGAAAATGCTCACCGTAAGGAGGCAGGGATCCAGATGGGAAATTTGTTTCACAGATCAGTGGCTAGGAATGTGGGGCTGGCAGGGAAGCTAGAAGAGTCTGAGCATAGAGAGCTTAGTGGGAAAGCTGAGAAGGAAGCACTTCGCACTCAACTAGAGATAGAGATGATGGATAGGATCCACTTCGAGGAGAAGTGGGAATGAGCTAATGATCGGGCTAATGATCTAGAGGATGAAGTACGGTGTAAGAGAAGGAAGATGAACAAGATGGGCTATGCTCTATGCACAACCATGGAGAGGTTGATTGATGGGGTAAATCACTACCCGGCAGAGCAGGGACAGACCCGACACACCATAAGCCGAGACATGGTGGTGCACATTACTCAGAAGGAATACCAGAGCACCGTGGAGCGTGGGATATTAGAATTAGTATAGAGGAAGAAGTTTAATAGTAGTTGAAGTGTTCTATTTATGTGTTGTTTAATCTGTTGTTGAAATCTCAGTCTTTTGTGTAAGATGTGAGATAGCTCTAAACCCCAAACTTTTTAAAAATGTTAGAGGGGTAGTAAGCTAGTGTTGTCCCCATCTTTTGTGATATTAGGGGATATGTGTTATCATTTATAGCATTATGCTAGAGAGAATCATATAATCGTAACAATTTAGCATATGAATATAAATGAGCTTATTTCAAAAACGTGTTATAAAGTTATTCTTCTTGATGTTAAGAGAAATACTTAAGTGATATAACTGATTAATAATACAATGAAAATTTGTGATGCAGATCATGGAACCAAGGTGTAGAATAACTATACAACAAAGTCAGAGAGCAACAAATACTCAGACCAGAGTTAGTACAACAAACCGCGGATGTGGTGACAGTAATAAGAGCCCGACTAGTAGCAGCTCAAGATCGCCAGAAGAAGTACGCAAACTTACATCGGCAGGACCGAGACTTTAAAGTCTACAGTTTCGTATTCTTGAAGGTATCTCCATGGAAGGGAAAGATTAATTTCGGTAAGAAAGGAAAACTGAGTCCAAAATTCATAGGACCGTTCGAGATACTGAAGCGAGTGGGCGAAGTGGCATACAAAGTTGCATTACCAAACGAGTTGGAGCACATCCATAATGTGTTCCTTATCTCCGTGTTGCGACCATACAAGGCGGACTACAAGCACGTGATTTCTTATGAACCTATTCAAGTGGAGAAGAACTTAGCATATAAATAAATTCCTGTCCAAATTCTAGATAGGAAAGAGCAAACTTTAAGAAATAAAGTTATTTCCTTTGTAAAAGTACTTTGGCATAACCACGATGTCGAGGAGGCTACGTGGGAGTTAGAAGATAGGATGATGAGGGATTATCCCCAATCTATTTGTGTAACCTTGTAGCAATTCCGGGACAAAATATTTATAAAGAAGAGAGGATGTAATACCCGAGAATTTCCACATCTTATTAAATGAATATATTATTGGAATAAATATTTATTTGAATATAAATGTTAATGTTTTGTAAGTTGAGTAGTTAAATTGATTCGCATTGGATTAATACGAATTAAGACGTGTTGAAATGTGATGAGCAATTGTGAAGTGCCTTGTGTGGCATAATGTGAAATGAGGAAATTCACGAAGTAAGTTAAAAGAGAACTAGGAAGGTTATCTATGTATGATTATGTGATTCCATATAAAGAGTGAATATACTCTTAGATTAACAATATCACTTGTGTGGACGTTAATTCATGTCGTGTAAAACTAGTATGGCAATGGAGGTTGACACTGGCTTGAAGCTAAACCAGTTTAAGCTTTGTCGAGTATACTGGCAGCAATTCAAGGCCCCAACAAAGACAAATCAAGGCAAATTTTGCACTAGTGGTCAGTTGGAGAAACTTGGTTTTCTTCTGTAGAAAAGAAATGGAACACCTTTTTTATATGTATGACATTAATAAAACTATACAATAGGAGAATGTTTCAATGACATAAGGTACCTAGTAGTACAATGAAATCCCATGTAGTTGTAATACAGAAATAATTAAAATATCTGTGTATTCTAGAAACTGGGAAGGAGATTAAATGTTTAAATAAATATTGGTATTAAATAATGTTATAATGTGGTTGTGAGTAGTAAAAATAATTATGGGGGATACCCAAACAATAATACCTAACTGCGTTATTTTATTGCGTGTATTTAATGTACATGGATTATATGATGTGAGTATTTAACTAATCCTTAAATTCATAATATGGTAACAATTGTACATTAAGATTACATTTTTGGAATTTAAAAGGACCAAACCAAGCCTTAGTTAATAAAGTTGCTGAGAATTGCTATTGTCCCAAATTGAGTGTCATAAAGTACATGAATAGTGACTTGAAGCTAAAACACGTATTTTTCAAAAGGCTAGACTTAGGTAATAATGGCTGAGCATTTGGGTGGTTGGCTAACCCTTGAATAACCATTGTTTCCATCCAAAACACCATGGATACTACCTTTCATGCAAACCTTAAATTCAGTCTAAGTTCCTTCTATAAATATAAGCTTAAATTCAGTTTTTGTGATTGCTAGAAGTTGTTTGATAGTATAATTAGAGAGTTATAAGTTGTTGAACTACTATAGAAGCATACTCAGAGGGTAGGAAGTCCAATTCAAGCTTGAAAAGGTATAAACCCTAGTTATGTTCTTGAAATGGGTATTATAAAGTTCTTGAAATTTCTTGAATTTGTTTGTCAATTGATAGGAATTAACATGTTATAATGTGTTTAAGAAGTTTACTAACATGTATGAACTCTTTAATGATGGTTCAGAACATGTTTGAATCAAGGAAAATGAAGTTGGGTTAAACTTTGCAAAAGCAGAATCGCCATCGCTTACGAACTCGACGGTATGATTACGCCCTAGTTGTACTAGTAGCAGCTGCAACTTGTGCTGCACTCTCGAACCGATTCTTTGGATGATGTTATGCTAGATTGTTGCTAGTATGGTATTATGACTTATATACACCTGCAGAAGAGGTATAACTTAAGTTATAAGGTTTCCTTATGAGTTAGGAAGTGTCCAACATGATTTAGTAGAAGATCTTTAACAAGGACTTCAAGTTTTGAAAACAAACTTTCTTAAAATTCATGTTCTGCAAATTTTGAGCTTAGTAGTCTACTCACATGACTGATTTCACACATAAATGAGTATAACATATGATTCATAGTTCCTTTGTCCATGACCACCTTATTATGCTTTGTGTTAGGGAAGTTTTCAAGGAAAATCTTAGTTTAGTAAGCTAACATGCATGCCTACTACATGATATACATTCTGATCTTGCGAGCATGTTAACAGGACTTGACTACATATGATTAGAGCCTTAAAGTTGTCTTGTATGTGTTAAATTGCATAGTTCAAGTTTAAAATGGTTTCAAAAGCAAACTTGAACATATTTTCAAAATCTAGTAGCATCACATGGACATTTAGATTCTAAAGGATTAATATTTCATGTTATGTCTATAATATCCCTAGATATGATTTATATGTATTGAACATGATGATAACTAAACCAAACATGAGTTTAAAGCATGATTCGAAGTGTTAAACAATGATAGTTGTGAACAAGCAATATGAATACTATAAACATATGTATTAATAGATTGTGAAATCTCTATGTGAACATATAGCCAAGTTATAAAACATGGTAGCTGTATGATCATGTTATGATTTAATACCATGTAAGTTAGAGCTTTTAAAGAATGAACTCAAGAATGGTCATGTGCTATTTGAAAGCTTCTAACGTGCACGTATGTTAAAGTATAATTATAGTGGTATGTTAGAGTGGGACTAAAAATAGGAAGTGCAAAGCTCAACCTTGAGTTCGGCTGGGGACAACACGGTTATTAGGTCGTCCCTAAGCTTTAGATAGAGTATAAATCGCGCCATCTTGCAGTCATGAATGGTTTCTGTTTTTGATATGAAGTTCAAGACATGCTTATATGATTACTTTAACCTGTAATATATGACCAACATGCTATGTAATGTGTTAAGAAGCATGCTATGTGATAGGGATGAATGTTAATTATGACTTTCGAATGTTAAGTCCAAAAGAATGTTTACATGATATAAAGCAATGATACGTTGTTTGAATTTGAGATGTCTTACAAACTGATTTGTGCTATAAAAATATAGGATAGGTGATGTGTATAAAGTTACAACTAAGTTAGACGTTAATGTGTACATTTGAACTTACCTATATGAATTTATATAACAAATGGGAATCCTATACATATAATACATGTAATAGAATTTAAATTACGTGGATAGACTACGCTTAAGGCAAGTTTCCTAACTTACACTACTTTGGATTTAGTGCAAGTTCTTAAATTTCATGTGATTTTTATATTGAATGCAAGTATCCTAACCCATTACATTACCTTATTCGACGGATATCGTAAGAAAACCTTATCTTTTTGAATGAAAGTTATCTAACTTTCTCGTTCAATTGAGCTAGTATGTTAAACTCTTGAGAAAACTATTATTCATGTTGAACTTTGTATTGTTCTTGAATATTGTGAAAGTGTCTATGCCATTTGATTCAGCTAGACTATATGCATATTTATAAAATGGTCCAAACCAATTGTCTGGTGCAGAAATCTTGAAAATTGAGTTGAACAACCCTTATGGTAAGGGGAGTGTTTATTGTTGGAAGCCCCAACACACGCGTGAATATTACTGTGTAGTTATGCATAACTTAGAGTATTGTAGACTGATCATCTATCATACTTGAATCTTTTGGGTTATCAGTTTAATATTTGTAATTCTAGTAGATGTTCGATAGTCCTTAGTGACTGCTCAATATATATTGTTTATCCAGTTGGATACATTGATAGCCTTTGAATTCATATATATTTGTTGATTTATATTTAATTATCGTTCTTATTCCAAGGATTTGATTCAAGAATTGTTGATATTCATTATTCATGATATTATTATGAAACCCTGAACTATCTTAGAGATGATACTTCGATATTTCAAACTCGTGTTATAGAACTCTTTACCCTTGTTATATATTACTTGCTGGGCAATTTGTACTCATTCTTGCTTATTTAAAACCTTTCAATTAAGGCGGAACATGGAAGTGTCTCTAGAAAAGACAAGGGCAAGGGCAAGGCTACCAACTAGCTTGTTCCTTTATGTTTAAGACTATTATGTTATATAAAGACTGTTTGTAGACTGTGTTTAAGCTTAAGTAGGATTATGTAATAAGTCTTTATTCGATATTATTATGTAATCTATTAAGTACTGTAGGTTGAAAGACATGGGGGAATAATTATAATAAATTATTGTATATTACTCAAAATTGTATTTTTCGCTGTAAATATGTAATTCTAGTTATTATGGCAATACTATGAGTACGTGATGAACTGAATTCGAGTGACCAATTTGTGGTCCGAATTTGGGGGCGTCACAGGTTAGTATCAAAGCGAGGTTATAAACTTATGAATGAGAGTCCTTAAATTATAACTTAGGAAAACTTAAGAGATAGAGAGGGATGAGAGTCATATAGAGTTCCTAGAGAGTGACTTAGTGCGTTATAGAATATAACTTTATTCTATACAATAAACTTATGTTATTTAACATTCTAATGGAGTTGTTGTTTGTGTTGTCTTGTGTTGGTGATTGTAGGATGACTGACTTGGGAGGACTTAGCCGAGTAGTAGAGGAGGAGCCGCGTGATATTTACGTGGTATATGAAGTACCATTAATAGCAGAGTCCATATTGGTAGTAGCCCCTATTGACGAGGATGATGAGGAGGAAATGGAGCCTTTACCTAAGGAGTCTGATCCTGAGGAAGAGCCTATGGAGGAGGAACCTGAGCTTATGGAGGACTCCGACGAGGCTACTTTCGAGAATCGGATGTTGGGGGAGTATGAGGAGTAGATTTTGGAGTTGGGATGTAGAATGGAGGAATTAGAGACTGAGGCTAGGGAAAGGGAGTCCGAGTTCCAGAAACTGAGGGACGAGGACAATCTGGAGGCAGGGATCCAGATGGGAACTTTGTTTCACAGATCAGTGGCTAGGAACGTGGAGCTGGCAGGGAAGCTAGAAGAGTCTGAGCATAGAGAGCTTAGTGGGAAGGCTGAGAAGGAAGCACTTCACACTCAGCTAGAGATAGAGATAATGGATATGATCCACTTCGAGGAGAAGTGGGAATGAGCTAATGATCGGGCTAATGATCTAGAGGATGAAGTACGGTGTAAGAGAATGAAGATGAACAAGATGGGCTATGCTCTACACACGGCCATGGAGTGGTTGATTGATGGGGTAAATCACTACCCGGCAGAGCAGGGACAGACCCGATATACCATAACCCAAGACATGGTGGTGCACATTACTCAGAAGGAATACCAGAGCACCGTGGAGCATGGGATGTTAGATTGAGTATAGAGGAAGAAGTTTAATAGTAGTTGAAGTGTTCTATTTATGTGTTGTTTAATTTGTTGTTGAAATCTCAGTCTTTTGTGTAAGATGTGAGATAGCTGTAAACCCCAAACTTTTGAAAAATGTTAGAGGGGTAGTAAACTAGTGTTGTCCCCATCTTTTGTGATAGTAGGGGATATGTGTTATCATTTATAGCAGTATGCTAAAGAGAATCATGTAATCGTAACGATGTAGCATATGAATATAAATGAGCTTATTTCAAAAACGTGTTATAAAGTTATTCTTCTTGATGTTAAGAGAAATACTTAAGTGATATAACTGAATAATAATACAACGAAAATTTGTGATGCAGATCATGGAACTAAGGTGTAGAATAACTGTACTGGAAGAATCGGTTAATGATGAGAAAGGACCAGCAGATTCGATGTCGAGGCTTGTAGATTTGTTAGGAGAGGCTCTTAGGGGAAGGAATGGACCAGTACCACCCGTTTCACAAGCAGCTCTCGTCACAAACTTTAAAGATTTCTAGAGTGTAGGACCACCGAAATTCATAGGAACTACTGACCCGATAGTTGCGCAAACATAGATCAAAGAGATCGAAAAAGCTTTCACAATAGCTTGTGTGGGTGAAGACTAGAAGACGATGTTTGCTACTCATATGATGAGGGGAGAAGTGAACTATTGGTGGGAGGCTAATCAGCAGAGAGCTGGCGAAGGGACGATAACATGGCATAGGTTTAAGACGTTGTTCTTCAAGAATTACTTCCCGAAGAGCATGAAGAATCGAATGGAGGTGAAATTTCTAGAATTAAAACAAGGTGATATGACGGTGGCGCAATACGTCGCTAAGTTTAACGAACTAGTGCAATTTACAGAGCACCAAGTTGGGGATGAGGAAAGGAAGGTGAGACGCTTCAAGCAAGGGATGAAGCCATGGCTGTATCTCCAAATTAATTCCTTTGCAACATTGTTAGAGAAGGCAATCATTGCGGAAGGTGGCAGTGAGGCCTTAAGTCTATATCATAAGGAAAAGAAAAATAAGAACACTGGGAGTGAGTATCGTGGAGGAAGCAGTAGCGGATGGAGTAACTCCGGAAAGAGAAAATGGGAAAACAATAACAACAACAACAGAAACAATAATCAAGGTGGAAGTCCCCAGGGAAACATTAAGAAAGGACTGAAGCTTGTAACAAGTGTGGGAGGAATCATCAAGGGTAGTGCTAGAAAGGAAAGAACACGTGCTATAATTGCGGCCAAGAGGGGCATATATCGCCAAATTGCCTGAAACCAAAGAAGATTAGGGATGCTTCGCTTGTGGATCAACAGAGCACCAAATAAAGGATTACCCAAAGAAAAGAAGTGGTGGAACTGGCGGAGGCCAGGGAGTTGGAAGCAAGTTAATGATTGGTGGACCCATACAACCCAACCGATCGACCGCCCGAACCTTTAACATAACCGTCCAGAACGCAGTAGCTGCGAAGGACGTGGTGTTAGGTATAATCCCAATCAATAATATAAATGCTTATGTTCTATTTGATTTGGGTGCGACCTGTTCTTTTATATCTGAAGAATTTGCTAGTACAATTAGTACACCCCGAGAACATTTAGAAGATCCTTTGAACGTAAAAGTTGCGAATAAGGAAATAATCCCTGTAGAATACGTTTATCAAAATTGTCGCGCAAACATTAGAGAACATGAACTGAGTGTAGACTTGATTCCTATTAGGCTGGGAGAATTTGACGTAATACTTGGAATTGATTGGTTATATAACTATGCGGTGATAATTGACTGTCAGAACAAGTGTGTGAACCTTCAGACTCTAAGTAAGTCTAAGGTAGTGTTTTATAGTAGCTCATCGCTTAAGTAATCATGCTACGTTACGATGATGCAGGCTAAGAAATTGTTGAGGAAAGGATGTGTAGGTTATTTAGCTTACATCGTAGATACTCAAAAAAGGGAGTAGAAATTAAGGATATATCCTTAATAAATGAATTTCAAGATGTGTTTCCGGACGATCTGCTTGGTCTTCCGCCAGACAGAGAAATCGAATTTGTAATAGACTTAGCACCGTGAACGGTACCGATTTTGAAAGCTCCATATCGTATGGCGCCAATAGAAATGAAAGAATTGATGATACAACTTCAAGAGTTACTAGATAAGGGGTACATTTGACCGAGTGTGTCTCCTTGGGGAGCACCAGTGTTATTCGTTAAGAAAAAGGATGGATTAATGAGGCTCTATATCAATTATCGAGAATTGAACAAAGTAACAATCAAAAACAGATATCCACTACCGAGAATAGACGATTTATTTGATCAACTAAAGGGAGGGAAATGTTTCTCGAATATCTACCTACGGATAGGATATCACCAACTTAAAGTACGAGATGAGGACATACCAAAGACCACATTTCAAACCCATTATGGACATTACGAGTTTTTGGTAATGTTATTTGGTTTAACTAATGCTCCGACGGCATTCATGGACTTGATGAATTGAGTCTTTAAGCCATTCTTAGATAAATTCGTAGTAGTTTTCATCGAAGATATTTTGATCTACTCGAAGACAGAGGAAGAACACGCCGAACATCTGAAGATTGTTTTGGAGGCACTACGAAAGGAGGAGATGTATGCGAAATTTTCAAAGTGCAAATTTTGGATGAAGAAGGTTCAATTCTTAGGCCACGTAGTGGATGAGAATGGAATCTCAGTAGACCCTGCAAAGGTCAAAGCGGTAAGTAATTGGGAACAATCAAAAACACCGACGGAGGTGAGAAGTTTCTTAGGGTTAGCTGGGTACTATCGAAGATTCTTTCAAAATTTTTCTAAGATAGCAACC
This sequence comes from Panax ginseng, assembly GCA_020205605.1. Lineage (NCBI taxonomy): Eukaryota > Viridiplantae > Streptophyta > Magnoliopsida > Apiales > Araliaceae > Panax > Panax ginseng. The sequence continues at coordinate 11,861,049 of CM035141.1, read as the reverse complement.
CCGTTGACTAATCTGACAAGGAAGACGGTGAAATTTGTATGGACCGACAATGCAAAGAAAGTTTTCAGGAGTAGAAGAAGAGATTGAGCGAAGCGCCTGTGTTATCACTACGAGATGATGCGGGAAATTTTGTGGTGTATAGTGACACATCGCACAAGGGACTTCATTGTGTGCTCATGCAAAATGACAAAGTCAATGCGTATGCATCACGACAACTAAAGGATTACGAAAAATGATACCCTACTCACGACTTAGAGTTAGCGGCAGTAGTTTTTGCGTTAAAAATATGGAGGCATTATTTGTACGGAGAGAAATGTGAGATATACACGGACCACAAAAGTCGTAAATATATGTTCACACATAAGTTGAATAACTTAACTTCATTATAGCTAAGTTTTTATCTGTTCTTCATGAACATTTCTACCGTTCCTAACCAAGCAATACACATATAACTTATACGCGATGGTTTCAAACTTGTCCATCAACAACAATTATCCTACGATGCTTTTAAATTTATCCATCAATAACGTTCTTTGTGTTCTTCGCGTGTTCTTCGTGTTCTTCATTCGTTCTTAATTTTAATCGATATTTTGGATTACGATTTCACTTTTTATTTGAATTTGATGTTATAGAATATCATTCCTTACTTATTTCACCTACTCATTCATATAATCCACTCGGATCGTTCTAATTCATTACGAATCTTATACTTCCTCAAGAAATTTATTTACTAAACTTTAAATTCTTATTTCTTCATTTTCTTATGATTTCAACCATATGAACTCATCTCTCACCTTATCTTCATTAAGTTATGTTTTTAAACATCGAAACTTAAAGAAAAAGTATAAGAGACTAGGTTTCGGATTACCGTTCTCCTTTAATCTTCTCCCGTTGGACAAAGTTTGTACACGGGCTAGCCTTTCCTCTTCCTTCTCCTCCCATCCGAACTCTCTCTCTCTCTCTCTCTCAAGTGCCTTAGGATTTTCAAAATCTCAAAACAAAGAAATGAGCTTCCTATTTATAGAAAACAAAAGTTAGGGGTAGTTTTGTCATTTCGCCCCCTTAACCTCCTTACTATTCCCACCTCCTCATTAGACCTCCTTACTATTCATGAAACTTACCTTGGAAGTTTCGTGGTTCCGTCTTTCGGGTTTCGTCCGACAGTTCGAAAACTGCGATTCTCGGAATCCAAATATTTTTGGATATTTCGTCTTTCCTTTACTGACTAATTTTTACGTATTCTTCGGATCTTCGAAAAACTAAAAAACACTTTTCGACGTTAAGAATTTTCCTTCACGTTTTACTCTAACAGAGATAAACGAGTGAAAAGCACATAGTAGTACTTTTTGTCATTTTTATTTCGTCAGATTTTTGCACGCTTTTCGAGAAAAACTTTTATCGACTTACTTAACTTTTCACAATATATTATCATTAAATCTTTCGACGGAATGTTATTTCGATATACCGAACTCTCGGAACGGTGTAGGTTATTCAAACCCTAAACCTTAGGATTTCGTCGGGTGAATAATGCCTATTTCGTCTTTTTCCCCAAAAAATATTTTGTTCCTGGAAAAATTTTATTTCACTCTTGAAAATTCTTATTCGTTTAGTCTAGCTCGTAGCCAGAATCCTCCCAATTTATAATTATCCAAGGTTATAGAACGATTAACAAACACATAACACATAATAGTATTAATAAAATTTATTTTATTAATAACTAATTCTTTAAACTTAAATTTTGGACAACCCAAATTTCCGTGTCGTCATTACCATTACTATACGAACTCAACGTGGCGAATGCGCCTTGGTTGTACTTAAAAGACAACGATTTCACGCTGTACCTCGAGAACCGATTGTTGGATTCTGTTATGCTAGATTGTTGCTAATATGGTATTATGACTTATGTACACCTGCAAAAAAGGTATAACTTGTGTTATAAAGTTTCCTTATGAGTTAGGAAGTGTCCAACATGATTTAGTAGAATATCTTTAACAAGGACTTCAAGTTTTAAAAATAAACTTTGTTAAAATTCATGTTCTGTAGCTTTTGAGCTTAGTAGTCTAGACACATGACTGATTTCACACATAAATGAGCATAACATATGATTCATACTTCCTTTGTCCATGAGCACTTTATTAGGCTTTGTGTTAGAGAAGTTTTCAAGGAAAAGCTTAGTATAGTAAGCTAACATGCATGACTACTACATGATATACATTCTGATCTTGCGAGCATGTTAACATGACTTGACTACAAATGATTTGAGTCTTAAAGTTGTCTTGTATTTGTTAAATTGCATAGTTCAAGTTTAAAATGGTTTCAAAAGCAAACTTTAACATATTTTCAAAATCAAGTTGCATCACATGGATATCTAGATTCTAAAGGGTAAATATTTCATGTTATGTCTATAATATCCCTAGATATGATTTATATGTATTGAACATGATGATAACTAAACCAAACATGAGTTTAAAACATGATTCGAAGTGTTAAACAATGATAGTTGTGAGCTAGCAATATGAATATTATAAGCATATGTATTAACAGATTGTGAAATCTCTATGTGGACATATAGCCAAGTTATAAAACATGGTAGCTACATGATCATGTTATGCTTTAATACCATATAAGTTGTAAGTTAGAGCTTTTAAAGAATGAACTCAAGAATGGTCATGTGCTATGTGAAAGCTTCTAACATGCACGTATGTTAAAGTATAAGTGTAGTGGTATGTTAGAGTGGGACTAAAAATAGGAAGTGCAAAGCTCAAACTTGGTCTGGCCAGGGGACAGCGCAGCTACGACGTCCTTAAGCCTAGACAGGGCACAACTGCGCCATCCTGCAGTCATGAATCATTTCTGTTTTTGATCTGAAGTTCAAGGCATGCTTAAATGATTACTTTAACTTGTAATATATAACCAATATGCTATGTAATGTGTTAAGAAGCATGCTATGTGATAGGGATGAATGTTAATTATGCCTTTCGAATGTTAAGTCCAAAAGAATGTTTACATGATATAAAACAATGAAACATTGTTTGAATTTTACAAACTGATTTGTGCTATGAAAATATAGCATATATGATGTGTGTGAAGTTACAACTAAGTTAAACGTTTATGTATACGTTTGAACTTACCTATATGAATTTATATAACTAATGGGCATCCTATACATATAATACACTATAATAGGATTCAAAAGTGTTGGTTAAATTACGTGGATAGACTACGCTTAAGGTAAGTTTCCTAACTTACACAACTTTGAATTTTGTGCAAGTTCTTAAATTTCATGTGATTCGTATATTGAATGCAAGTATCCTAAACCCTTGCATTACCTTATTCGACAGATATCGTAAGCAAACCATCTCTTTAAATGTAAGTTATTTTACTTTTTCGTTCAATTGAGCTAGTATGTTAAACTCTTGAGAAAACTATTATTCATGTTGAACTTGGTATTGTTCTTGAATATTGTGAAAGTGTCAATGCCAATTGATTCGGCTAGACTATATGCATGTTTATAAAACTGTCCAAACCAATTAATCAAATGCGAAAATCTTGGCCCGAGTTGAACAACCCTTATGGTAAGGGGAGTATTTATTGTTGGAAGCCCCAACACACGCGTGAATATTACTGTGTAGTTATGCATAACTTAGAGCATTGTAGACTGATCATCTATCATACTTGAATCTTTTGGGTTATCAGTTTAATATTGGTAGTTCTAGTAGATGTTCGATAGTCCTTAGTGACTGCTCAGTATATATATTGTTTATCCCGTTGGATACATTGATAGCCTTTGAATTCATATATATATCTGTTGATTTATATTTAATTATCGTTCTTATTCCAAGGATTTGGTTCAAGAATTATTGATATTCATTTTTCATGATATTATTCTGAAACCCTGAACTATCTTAGAGATGATTCTTCGATATTTCAAACTCGTGCTATAGAACTCTTTACCCTTGTTATATATTACTTGCTAGGCAATTTGTGTTCATTCTTGCTTATTTAAAACCTTTCAATTAAGGCAGAACAGGGAAGTGTCTCTGGGAAAGACAAGGGCAAGGGCAAGGCTACCGACTAGCTTGTTCCTTTATGTTTAAGACTATTATGTTATATAAAGACCGTTTGCAGACTGTGTTTAAGCTTAAGTAGGATTATGTAATAAGTCTTTATTCGATATTATTATGTAATCTATTAAGTAATGTAGGTTGCGAGACTTGGGGGAATAATTATAATAAATCATTGTATATTATTCTAAATTGGATTTTTCACTATAATATGTAATTCTAGTTATTATGGTATTACCATGAGTACGCGATGAACTGAATTTGAGTGACCAAGTGGTGGTCCGAATTTGGGGGCGTCACATGGAAAGCTAGTCTTAAGTATGTTAAGATTAGGGGGTTTCCAGCTTAAGTGAAAAGGTTTCAAAAGGATAAGCTTGGGACAAGATGTGAAAAGGTGCAGATTTGTGGGACATCCTAAAGTAAGTTTAGGGTATTTTTTTATAATCCTATTGAGCAAAAGGTGTTTGCTGCAAAACACGTTGGCTTTTTGTATAAAGGTGGTTATCATTGAAGGGGATAGTGGGAGGGTAATAGATCTTGAAGGACTTCAAGAACCACATAACACAATAAGTCAACTAGAGGAACCTATAGATAGACCTATTGTACCACAACCGAATCGTAAATCTGGAAAAGTTCCGAAGATACCTAGGAGGTATGGATTCATCATAGATGATGATGATGATGAGGTACGCATCATAGAGGATGATGATCCAGTTACATACGATGAGGCTATAAGTGGTAGACACTTAGAGAAATGGTAGATGACCATTAAATCTAAAATTGACTCCATGTATAAAAAACTAAGTGTGGACTTTGGTTAACCCACCGGTAGGCATAAAGTCTAAAGGGTGTATATTGGTCATTAAGAGTAAGTCTAGAGCAAATGGAAAGGTGGAGACCTTTAAGGCTAAATTGGTTGTAAAAGGTTTCAAACAAAGTTAAGGAGTTGACTATGATACCTCAGATTTTACTTATGATTACATTTTATTATTATAGAATCTGGCAAGTGGACGTGGAGACGCTCTTCCTCAATGTAGATTAGAGGAGAATGTATGTGCAATACAGCCAGATACATTTGTGTCAAGAATTGGAGAAAATCAAGTATGTGAGCTACAACATTCTATTTATGGATTAAACCAAGCTTCTCAAGGATAGAACATTCTTTTTGATGAGACAATCAAAAGAGTTTGATTTTATCAAGAATGAGGATGAACCATGTGTGTACAAGAGGGTTAGTGGAGCGTAGTGACATTCTTTGTAAAGACCCGAATTTTTTTTGAATAATTATATCATTATTTTTACGAATTTTTTTTTTATAAATAATATATATATATGATATGGATTTAGCAGAATAGTCAATTTAAATTTTTGAGTTGGCTGATAATGAAAGTTAGGTCGGATATGGTCCAGAACCCGAATTCATGGATTATGGACAAGGAATGAGAATATTAATATATAATAATTACAATACAATATGATAATTATGTACTATATGTGTGTATGGTGTAATGTTGATCAAATATGACATAGTAGTAGAAAATCCTAAATTTAAACAGAAAACCCTAATTCAAACCCTGAATAGAAAATTAAGAATGATTATTAATCAAGGTTATGTGATCAATGAGACATATTAGTGATTATGAATCTAATTAGGGAAAACCCTAACAATTATCAAGAAACCCTAAATGCTAAGTTAAAAACCCTAATTTGATTTTCGAGAAACCCTAAACCTAATTTTTAAAACCCTAATTGATGATTAGCAAGACCTAATGGTAATTAGAAAATGATAAGATTAAAAGTTATGGGGAATATATGAAATTACCAAACTACCCTTAAAATCCAAGTGGAAAAGACCAAAATACCCTTTATTATGTAAAATGACCATTTTACCCTTTTACTTAACTTGTAATCAGAAAGACTTTCTAGAAAGTTATGACTCACCATGTTAGATATCCCATGTGTGGAAAATATCAGCCAAATCCTTATCCTTATTGACACCTTGTTAGATTAGGATTCATTGAATCAAATTATAAGATTTAAAGAGAGAGTAAATCAAAAGAAAGTGCTCATTTGATAGGTATCACTCAACCAACTCTATTCTCTCTCTAAGCCACGAAATTCTCTAAGTTTTTCAGTCCCCAAACAAACTTCTAGACCATCATAAACAGTTAAGGAAACAAGATCAAAGCAATTTCAAGAAAGAGGTATAACCCTAAAACTCAATTTTGATTCTTAAAAGCCATGTTAGATTTTTTGTTTATGTGTTTATTTAAGTGTTAGAAGATGTTATATGATGATTTATGATGTTACATCATAGATCTATAGCATCAAAGTGCTCAAAAATCAACTTTTTAAAACTGTTCAAGAACCCTAAAATTATGGCATGACAATCGAATATCAGAGGCCATAGATCTGAGCCTGTTAATGATTTTGTATATGTTTTATGTTTTGGACTTGTAGTATACTATATGGACTTTGCTCTCGACTTGAAATCAGGCTTAGATCATGTCTAGAACAAAAGTTATTCAAGGTCAAACTCAGTTGACCGAGCATGACCAAGAGTTTCTGGGCAGCCCAGAAACCCAAAGTCAGTGTTTGACATAGTTTTCTCAAGCCTATAACTGTCAGGTGTTAATCGTTTTGTTGATGTTGTTGTATCTAGTCTGTAGACTGTTCGTTGTAATCCATATCCATGCTTTTAAATCACTCAAATAAGAAATATATTGTAAGTAGTGAATGGTCAAAGTACCCTACTCAGCATTGACTATCAAATTCTGGGTAACCCAGAAATGGATTTTTAGCGTCTGACAACAAGTTTAATAATCCTGATCTTTCTTGTGTTTGTTATTTTGATTTTTTCTGTTGTAACAAAGTTATAGTATGGTAGATGGACTGTAGAATGATGCCTTTACATCACCTAAATGATAAACAGACTGAAAGTAATTTATGGTCAAACGAGGCTGGACGAACACGATGGCAGTTTTTTGGAAAACCCAAAAAACTCAAGAACATTTTATTTCTAACAATGTTTGACCAGGTGCTAGCTGATGCTTTTGATGTTGTTTAAATGATATTATGATTTATTATTATACCTTGTCATGTATACTACAACCCTAAACCATTAGATCACATTAACAGTAACCAGAACCTATAGAAATTAAAGCCTCAAAATGGACATAGAAACTGACTGGGTTTCTGGAAAACCCAGAAAGTTCTGACAACAACTTTGCAAGGCTAAATCTTTGTGCTATATGTTTGTATGACTGATTTAATGTTTGATTCATGTAGTATTACATAAATACTACATGATCAGTGCTTAAGATTGTCCAAGTCATGTGTAGGTCGAGAATTGAACCACGATTCAAACGTGACACCATGATTTCTTCGATTGTCAGTGTTCTTGGCCCTCAAGAACACCTAGTGCGACAGAAATCGTCGCTAAAGCCTTTAGTGACGGATTTAATTAATTTAGTTTCCTAATTTCCGAAAAATTCATTAAAAATAGAAATAAATTTCTAAAAATTACAAAATCAGTTTTTAAAATTATTTTAAATTATAAAAATTAACTTTTGATAAATTGGCATATTTTTCATTAATATTATTATTTATTTGAATATTAATGATATTAAATTTATTTAATAAATATATTAAATAATTGGGTTTAAAATGATTTTTATATTATAAAAATTATTTTAAATGATAATAAGAGGTTTAAAAATATTTTAAGTTATAAATCATGACTTTTAATATTTTAAGGTAATTTTCATTAATAATCTAATAATTATGAGAATGAGTTTATTTAATATTTATATTAAATAAATAGTTTAAAATTGGTTTTAATGATTTTAAAAACATTTAAAATGGATATAAAGGATTTAAAAATATTTTAAGTTATAATAAATGACTTTTAATATTTTCAGAATAATACATTAATATTTAAATATTAATAGTGATTATTTAAAAATGATTTTAAATGTTTTAAAATTCATTTAGTGGTAAAATAAATATTTTAAAAATAGTTTGAGTTATTATTAATAACTTAGATATTTTTGTCAAGTATTTCATTAATATTTTTATTATTTAAATATTAATGATAATGGAATTATTATGTATTTAAATCATTTAAAAATGATTTCAATGTTTGAAAAATCATGATAAATTATAATAATTATTTAAAAATTATTATAAGACATTGAAAAATAATATGATTAAATATTTAAATTATTTAATAAAGTATTGAAGTTTAAGAATAGAGTTTAAGTAAATATAAACTTGATTAAATCCGATAAAATCGTCGGTATACTGAAATGAAACCAAAGTTGGCCCAGACTTATATAGATTGACCTGATAAGTAATTAATTATGTTAGAATGACAGTTATAACTATGTGACAATGTGTTTAAGCTATATGATGACTGCAAATAGCAGTGTTATGTGTTATGATAAATTATTCTAATCAAAAGAATAATCTTATGAGTCGACGTCGGGATTTTTGGATGTCGCTTTCCGTTACTTATTCTTTGGTGTTCTCATTTTAGGTGAGATTTGTTTAAAAAAACAAGTGAAAAAGGTCCGACATGTGTAATGTCGACGATGGGACTGTTAAGAGTCGCCAATTGGTTTTTTAAATGGTTGTACCAACACAACCGAGAAAAGGTTTGCACATTGACCTAGTGATGTGACACTGATATACGGGTCGGTGAAACCGAGATTCGTTTAGGGTCCGAGGACTTGGTTATGCGGGGGGGAAGGTGTTAGGCACCCTCCGACATCCGTGTTACCACGGTGACTGCCTCTTTTCAAGAAACTATTATCTGAATGTGTGTGTGTGGGTCAATGTGCTATTATATGGAAGTTGTGCGAGGCCTCGTTCGAACCTATATATATGTGGTTTGAATTTATGTAAAATTCAGTTTTAGAAAGATATGGCGTTGATGTTTTATAAAGAGGTTTTTCAAACCACGATGCTCAATAGGAATTGAGACCTTTACACTCCCATTTTTATTAAGTGAGCGGGTGAATTGATTTTATTTGTGGATGTAGAGGCATCCGCACGAAAATAATATACAAAAATAATGCCGACTTCCTCGTGGGTATGGAAACCATCGAGGAAATTGGACACCATAAAATAATTTACAAGTCGCCATAACCGAAAATGTCCATCACGTGAACCGAATCTAGATTCAATGGGATGAATCTGTGATCACATGATTCCTAGGCTCACAAAATACTGCAGTTTATATGAAAAGCGTAAGCAGATATATATATATATATATATATAAGCTGTAAATATATATATACAGACGGGATCACCAACCACGAAGCACCTCCATGGGGGATCAGAAATATAAATAAAGTCATAAAAGTTATCAACCGCCACGGAGGAAACTCCATGCGAGATGAGAATATAAATAAAGTTAAAATACGGCCAATCGCCATGAAGTAAACTCAGGCGAGAATGAAATATATATATATATATATATATATATATATATATATATATATATATATATATATATATAAAATAAATATAGGGATGTAAAATCTAGGCTCATCGAGCGAGTTAGACCATAGTTATATATATATATATATATATATATATATATATATATATATATATATATATATATATATATATATAAATAAATAAATAAATATAGGATATAAAACCTAGACTCATCGAATGATTTCGACCACAGTTCATACATATAAGTATATATATATATATATATATATATATATATATATATAAGCTTTTAGTAAACGCACTGCATCAAGTTCAGGCTCATCGAACAAAGTCCACACACTGTTAATTAATATATATAAGTATATATATATATATATATATATATATATATATATATATATATATATATATATATATTAAAGGAATAAACGCCTGCATCAAGTTCAGGCTCATCGAACAAAGTCCGACACACAGTTAATATATATAAGTATATATATATATATTAAAATAGTAAACGCTCCAGACCGAAGTCTAGGCTCAACCGAGGCATAACTCGATAATGTTAGTCAATATATATTTGAATATATATATATATATATATATATATATACAGACTAAAATGAAACCACGGACCGAAGTCCGGGCAAAAGCAAGCAACACGACTCTCAACGTGTAGAAGGGTGTGTGCAAAGATGAAGAGAAAGACTCTAAAGTGTCTGAGAAGGCTTACAGCTGACTGCTAAAAAAGGCTTCTATATCTTTATAGTGGGTAAACACTGGCTTTTGTGGGTACAAAAGAGGCTATATATGAGCTCACAGGTGTTTGAAAGTGGGAAATACACTGTATGGGCGAGTGCAGAGCGAATTGTGCAGGGTTTCCCCGTCTTTTTCTCTTAGAAAATTAGCACCCCAAGCCCTCTATTTATAGGCATATTAGCCGCAAGTGTACCTGCGGCTGAGCCACAGGTGTACCAGAGGCAACCCGGGTCGGCCCGAGTTTGTCGGTTCGGGTCATCTCAAAGTACGTGCACTCAGGCAATGTAATGTCCACTCAGTTTTTCAGAAGTGCAATCCGGGCATCCGTTTGAGGTATACAGGACCTATTTCGGACTGCCATTGTCGAGAGTTGTACGATGGCATGGGATTAGAGTTTGTGTGAAGTCATTGAAGATGGGACGATGCCCTCCGGTCTTCAAGCTTCAACTTTCGTCCGTTACCCCGCACAATAGTCACCCGGGATTGGTTAGCCTTGTGGGACATCGTTGCGTAGAGACGTGATGTGGCATCGTGTTTGATGAGATAACGATGTTGCCCCTCACCGGTGTTATCACGGATTTAAATTTGTCATGAGACTTTCTTTGAGATTGAACTTTGTAATTATTGAAGGTCCATATTATCATCTTTGAGGTGTGCCTGTCTTCCCGATGTTATTGTCGGGTTGGTGCATTGTATCTCATTGAGCGCAGAGATTTGAAGTTGGTCGCATTTGAAACAAGCATTTCTAGGGTTATCGCCAAAACTGTATTCCTTGGGGTTATCACCAAGGTTGGTGGCTATTCCCATGGTTGGGACTGAGACTGGATATCTCAGGGTCATCTCCGAGATTAATCTGTCTTCTCCGGTGTGTGTTCCGGATTGTATCTGTAGGCCTCGGGGTTACATCTGAGGTTGGATTTGTTACTCCCAGATTGCGATCCGGGGTTAATGTTGAACTTCCGGTAGTATTCGGCATGGATTTGGATCGTCTTTCAGTGTTCTCTCTTAAAAGACGAATCTGTCCTCCTACAATGTTAGTAACAATAGTACAGAAAATTTCGAGTGTCTACAGATGCCCCTCTTTATCATACTCATGCATGGCGATGCATGGGTAAGATAAAGAATCCTAGACACTTGAAACGCAACAAGATGAACGTGGTACTATGGGTAGCAAAAATGATGCAAATGTATGATGCATGTGTACGGGGTTGTAGCCCAACATGCTGGGGATGATTGTTGAATCCATGTTGCTTCAACTGGGGATTGGCAATACTGACCATATCTGATGTGTAAGCTGAATCTGTTAAGATGTTGATGTTGCAGTTATCACCAAAATTCCTGTGTTCTTGATAACGACTTGATCCTGAAGATGTACCTCTTATGTGTAAGAGATCTGTGGGGATAAAGCTTGGTCTGTTTGAGGATGTGTATACCATATTCCATCATTTATCCTCTTTGATAATATTGACATTTTCTGGTTGGTATCGCGTAATATGTCAAGATCTCTTTCAGATTTCTCGCCAACAACAAATGTTGTCTGGGGTGCCTGACCTTTGTTGACGTGTGCTTCATTGACATGTGAATCAATGGCTGAAACATCCTGTGGGATATATTGCCAAGGTTGCTTGACCTTCGCTGACGTGTAGATCAACGGAGCATTGCGTTGTGACCCCCGCCGGGGATCCGCTGGGGTAAATATGAGTAATCGAGCATGAAATCCTCGAATAGCTCTAGAGCTCTGATAGGTTTAAGCGCTATTGGCTGAAATGACGTCAAGGTTGCTTAACCATCGTTGATATGTGTGTCAACGGCTGAGTATGCATTGTTACTCCCGTCAGAGATATACGTTGTAAACCCCGTCGGGGATCTACTGGGGACTCATGAGTACGTACGCAACTATCAAACAGTCCTCAATGCTTCGATGGGTTTACTTGCCATCGTCTGAAATAACGTCAAGGCTGCTTGACATTCGATGATAGACATGTCAACGGAGGAACGTTTTGTAACCCCCATCGGGGATTTACGTTGTATCCCCCATCGGGGATCTACGTTGTAACCCCCGTTGGGGATCTACGTTGTAACCCCTGTCGGGGACTTACGTTGTAACCCCCGTCGGGGATCTTCTTAGGGTAACGACCCGGAGTCGGCGGCATCGGACCTGTATGAGGTATTGTCGTATGTGACTTGTGACCACTAGGATCATTGGTAGGGTATATCCTGTACTTAGGTGACTACTACTGAGTACTGGACAAATTCAAAATCTCATATGAGAGGACCAGGATTGTATGCAGTTTTGCTCAATCGCATGGCGTTTTGCTTCTCGATTTGACCTTTCTAGTCTGTAAGAACTCTGTTTCAACTCGAACTAGATCGAGCCAGAGGGGTAGGACCCACATAGGGGTGCCGCAGGTGCACTTGCTGCAGCCGTAGGTGGGCCTGCGGCCAGGCGTGGATTATAAATCCTGCAGGCTGGTCTTCACAAGTCACTTTCAACTTGTTTCGCTTAGAAAAAATTGCGTTCCATCTTCAGATCTGCTGAGTTCGGGCTGCTTTCTGCAAATTCTATCACCGTATAAGCGTTCTACATTATCTTGGTAACGTATGCATGTATTTTTTTCCAATTTCTGTCCTTTGGATTGTGAGATATCGCACGAAATGCATCTAAACACGTAGTAGTGATTATGTATGCACAAATGACTTGATAAAAAATATTCAATATAGTAAATATTAGTATTAAACCATGCTGAACATAATGATGTGAAAAAATTTAACTTCTGAGACAGTCAAATTGACACCTTTTTCTGCTATTTTTTGTCTTATTTGAGGTCTAATGAGCAAAAGGTAGAAAGGCAAATTACTCCTAGCATTGAGGTTGGCCTTATGCATGATGATTTTAATTTTAATGCATATATTATGTATATGACTTTTAAAGGGTGTGCTACTTGAATGGCCACCTAGACATGCCTATGTGCATGTGGATAGTCCTATTTTCAAAGGGGACTATGGCAAAAAATTTTTAAATGTAGGCATTGGGTAGTCATGCATTCTAACTCTATTATATGTTAAAGTAAATGCATGCATGCATATAGTCATAAAATGCATTTTAGAAAGCTCCAGGTAAGGAAATACCACACCCTTTATGGATCCGGATCAGCCGAGCAGTTCTTACAGGACCGCTTCTAGCGTACGGCGTAGGGCTTCTGAAGTGCCTCGTCCCCATTCTGTCAGACAGCCTCGTCGGTTGGTGGAGGCCGTGATACATCCTATCCAGGTAGATGTTCTAGACATTGAGGACGAGGAGGCGGATATTCCGATTGAGGATCCCGCTCCTGCTGCATATGTCCCTCGCAGGGAGTTTCCGAGCATTCAGGTGGTGAACCCAGAGTTGCTGGGTGATTTGGGCTGACATCCATCGATGTACTTGCATGCTAACGAGGTATGGCGTTAGACTTTGATCTTCCTTCTTTCTTATTGATGATGATTAAAGGGTTCTGATGTTGATCTGCATTTCATGCGGGTTCCGTGTTTTTACGACCTCGGGGGCTGGTTTAGCATCCACTCCATGTACTAGGCGCTTCATCCACGATTATAGAGCAAGAGTGCATGAGTGGGGATTTGGGGCATTTTCTCCATCCTTCCCGTCGTTGTCCCTGGGGTTACCTCAGGGAATTGTCTGAGCGATGGTTTCATCGGACTCGATACTCCTCCTATTTGGATTGCAAGGTGATGATGACGCCTATGGATTGGCGATTTATCACAGGGATGGAGTTTAGAGGGGAGCCAGTGCCTTGCATGGCGAATATCACCCCTACTTCCGTCAGATCCTTATTAGGAGTTCCGGCGGGGGCGCTCAAAGGCAGGACTGTCCGTTCAGGTTCTTTGAGCTTAGATACTATGAGCGGGCTATTGAGTGAGCCCATGCCTGATGATGTTAGGATCAGGGATCGCGTTCTGCGGAGATTGTTCCTGATGATTATTCGAGGCTGCTTCATGGCAGACAACTCTTTCACGGTATCTTTCGCTTTGGTCAGCGCCACACGCGATGTGGACCGTATTGGAGAGTACGATTGGGGCTCTTATACCTTTGTCTATTTCCTTCGGGGCATGCGCATGCGCTCACAGGGATTGACTGAGGCTTGGCTAGGATTTTACCCATTTCTGCTGGTGAGTATTTCTCTTGTCTTTTCCCATTCATAGGTTAAGAGTGTTTACTGATATCAAATGTTTTGCTATTGTGTTGGCAGTTCTGGGCCTATGAGAGGCTCCCATGTTTGCGTCCTGTGAGTATGTTAGGTTTAGATACCTATCCACGAAGACGACGATGTCACCATTCTATTTTTCCAAAGCTCCATATATCTGAGGGATTCACTCACTACCGTATGCAGCTGAAGTTGCTGACGACGGGTACCATTATGTGGATTCCCTATCCAGGGGAGCATTTGACCATCGGCTTTGAGGATGGACACCCGACTGGAGTCGAGTATTTGATTTCCACTAGGAGATTCCCTCTCTTCACAGATGGAGGTTGGGAGCTCTATTTAGGAGAGTGTGCTATTAGGAGTACCACAGGGGAGATCAGTATACCGATCTTGCCTCCTTCCAGGCGTTATTGTCCTGTATCACAGTCACCAGTCACTGATATCCCATTGTTGGGGGTTGATGGCTTTGCATTATCAGAGGGCCCATGTACTCAGGAGATGTTCCAGCGTTGGTGGTTTCCTCGTACTATCGGAGCCTAGTCCCGCACCACACAGTTTATGGGGGACATGGTTCCAGGATCTTTCGTGATGACGGATTGGGTAGCTTGTGTCCGAGCTCCGACTTATATGACCCAGATTGATAGTTTGACCCGGTAGTTGGACCAGGCACATGTATTTATTCGGCATTTGGGCAGAGATCCAGCAGAGGCGGAATCATTTGTTCCTTCCAGCTCAGGTGCTGGCCCCTCAGGCGACTCATTTGGTTTTGTCGGCACAGATCCTCCTCTTTATAGGCCTGACATCCTTGTTGATAGAGATCCAGTGACTCAGGAGGAGTTACATCAGGTGGACAGGATTGAGGACGTGGACATCGAGACCCTAGTCTTCTTCTGATGTATATTCTCGTTATATCTTTTGATAGGCCTCTATTAGATATTGGGTGGCTGTTCCCCATTCTCGCTATATCTTTTGATAGGCCTCTGTTAGTAGTAGGGCGGTTGTGCCCCATTTCCTTGTATTTGTAGTTGTAAAGAGCTGATGTATTAGATGATGATATATTTAGGAATGTATGCACCGTTTTTCATTCCCTATATCATATTTCCATCCATTATCTGTTATGCATGTATCATGTTATGCATATGTATGTATGTCCGAGAGATATTCGGCATTGACACCGGACGGTCTTTATGACGGCCCCGCACAGATGTCTTCTTGACGATTAGCCGTATAGATCATACCCCACCGTCAGTGGTGGTATTAGGTATGCGATCGTGGTACGATAACATGCCACCACCATCTGAGGTGATCAGAGATCTCATTATCGCAAAGACATACCATGACCCTTTTGGCATTTCAGGTTCCTACAGGATTTGTAGACGCGATGCTAGAGCATTGGCTACCTGATTGGCAGGTATTCCATTTTGGCACCCATGAGTTGACTCCTACTATAGAGGAGTATGCACGTTTGACGATGCTGCCTTTAGACAGACCTTGCGTGCACCTGGCTTTGGGAGACATGAGTAGACGATTCATGACTCTCACAGGATTGAGGCGCAGAGTAGTGCAGGACGAGCTAACATCTAGCCATGTGATCTCCCAACGTTTTCTATACGACAAATTTGGCTCAGAGGATAGCTACTCACGACATTCCAGGGATTTCACCGTACCAGAGGACCATTGGCATTTGGACAGAGTTGATGTACTGATGCTATGTGTACTGTCATATGTGTACATGTCGCGGTATATGGATGAGATAGATATAGGCGTTATCATGGCCGTGAGAGCTATCAGGGAGGGTCGTACCATTGTGCCTATGATTGTAGCAGAGACTCTGCGGCCAACATCCTACTGCTGTACGTATCCTACAGGAGTGTTCATAGGGAGTTCAGTCATGTTGTACGTGTGGTTTATGTCACACTTGAGACCGGTTGGTACCCTTAGACGACTTGGGTATTGCTTCTCCCATGATGTGGCCATGTCATACTTCTTTCAGCCATCGAAATATACAGATGCTCAGTCCTGGTCCGTATTTTTGTTAGATATCAGAAATCCATTTAGCATATTGCTGTGCTCGGGGCTTTGCTCACCATACAGCTTCATTACTCACGCTCCAGGCATGGATTTCCTCCTCGGGTCGGGCGGAGGGCGTGACCACTTATCACCCATTGGCTGTGATGTCGTAGTTCGACCAGTTCCAGGATTTCCATCCTTTTGAGGGGGCGATAGGTCAGCGTTCAGCTTCTCGATATCTCTCAGCAGAGGACCGATCCCACGTGTATGCTTGTTGGGATCGGCGTGAGATAGCTACTTTTTTTGTCAGTCATCCCGGTTATTCTGCAGAGTATTCCACATGGATGGAGACAGAGATTTTATCGGCTGCAACAATATTTGTAGTATCGGACATTGAGTCAAACGATGCAGAGCCCATGGAGGACATTGATACCTATATCGAGGAGGAGCCCGCTGCTGGGTTACCAACATTTCTTCTGAATTCTCCTAGTACCAGTACTTTTGTGATTCAGCACTCGGCACAATACTTAGAGCAGAGTCTTCATCTGATGACCTTTGAGAGAGACCAGATTCGATCTATGATGTCGACTGCTCTTGACATGAGGGACGCCGCTCTATTGGAGAGAGACGAGGCATTAGATCGCAGAGATGCCGTTGTTGTTGAGCGGGATGAGGCTATATCAGTCTGAGATGCATTTATAGTTGAGCGAGATGAGGCTATATCTGCCCGAGATGCAGCCATCACAGATAGCACTGCAGTGAGGTCCCTTACCACTGACAGGATTGCAGAGATGAGCGCATATATTGATGATCATATGGTCACCATGCAGATAGCTCTGAGATCTTTTTGGGTCGTGTGGATATTCTCATCTGAGGAGACCACAACTTCGCCTCCGTCTTCTGAGAGGGACGCCATGTTGGGCTTGTTAGCTCGCGTATACCCTGACTTATAGATGAGCTTGTATTTACCTGCACAGACTAGCTTAGCCATTTTGTCATGTACAGTTTACATTGTATATATATCAAACAACATTATATATGACAGGGAAATATATTTTTGGATCACTTCCCTTTTAGATAGCCTTGCTATTTGTTTGATATTTTGCCTGCTGCTTCAGGGCTTGTGGTCTTGATGTATTCTGAATTCCTCTTAGGTGGATGGACATTGAGTTGTCTCTGGACAGTTCAGAATGGATCATTGATCTATGTGTATCCCTACCATCTTTGGTGTCTTGGGACTTGTTTCTGAATGGAAATGTGTAGAGGAGTGTGGCTTTCCTCTCTGAGATTGACCGCACCACAGATGGTCACCAGTACTTCTATTTAGGAGAAGCCTAATTAATTCCATCTCTTATAGATTGGTGTTGCTCTACAAGGTATGACCGCAGCTTAGATGGTCGGCGAATCTCCTATTTGGGAGGAGTTCAGATAATTCCATCCCTTTGGTCTGAAGCCAATGAAATGTATTGGATTGAAGGATGATCCTAGTACCAAATGACATGGGTTTGTGTTTTGGTAGGGGGTGAGACCGCACCATGAATGGCTGCCTACGTACTCCTATTGAAGAGGAGATCAGGTCTGCGAAGTTCGAACCTGGTGTAAGAGGTTCAACGCTGTATATGGTAGAAATGGTGTAGGAATGTTTTTGGTTGTTTTTGTTTTTGTATGGAGAAGAGGGTAGAAATGTTTTTGTTGTTTTTGTTTTATTGCGACCGGGCCATATAAAATGGTTGCCTACGTACTCCTATTGAAGAGGAGATCAGGTCGACGTAGTTCGCCCCTCAGGGCGAGAAGAAAAACATAATCCCATGTTCAGGTCAGAGTGCGGGGAGGAGAAAGTTTAATCCTAGGTTGAGGATAACTGTAGGTACGAGAAGTTTGATCCTAGGTAAGGGTAGCCAAACTGTAAACGCAAGAGGTTTAATCCACGGTGGGATGACCTGAATTGTATGAACGCAAAGGAGAAAGCCAGGCTGCTGGCTTGAAGAGTACATTTCCCTGAGGGGCAAAGTGTAGATAAGTTGTATGTGGTAAAGGGTTAAAGAACCGCAATGACTGGTGACCTGATGCTGATGCACCAAGGTGTTTGCTGGTTACTTCAGACATAATATCGTTTCACGGTGTCTGAGTTGATGAGTTGTGGAAATTCATCGCCGTCCATTTCTTGCAATCTAAGAGCGCCTCCTGTCAATACTTCCTTGACAATAAACAGGCCTTCCAAGTTAGGAGCGAATTTTCCTTTAGCCTGATCTTGGTTGTCCAGAATCTTGTTTAAAACCAAGTCATGTTGTTTAAACTGCCGTAGCCGGACTTTTTTGTTGTAGGATCTGGCGATCCTTTGCTGATATAACTGACCATGGAAGATAGCTGCGGTTTGCCTTTCGTCTATTAGAGACAATTGGTGATACCTGTCTTGTACCCATTGGTCTTCATCCAGCTGAGCGTAGATCAACACTCTAAGGGATTCCATCTCAACTTCTATGGAGAGCACTGCTTCCATCCCATAGGTTAAAGCGTAGGGGGTTGCCCCAGTTGAAGTATGCATCGAGGTTCTGTAGGCTAACAGAGTCAGAGGCAATAGGTCAGGCCAATCTTTGTGGTTGGCGGACATCTTTTGTATAATCTTCTTGATATTTTTGTTAGCCGCTTCAACAACACCGTTCATCTTTGGACGATAGATGACAGAGTTGAGATGCTTGATGTGGAATTTACTGCATGATTCCTCCATCATTTTGTTGTTGAGGTTTTTGGCATTGTTTGACACAATCACCTCTGGTTGTTCATATCGACAAACAACATTGTTTCTGATGAAAGCAATGATTACTTCTTTAGTAACCCTGGGGAAGGAGGCTGCTTCTGCCCACTTGGTAAAGTAGTCGATCATGGTGAAGATAAATCGATGACCATTGCTGGCTTTAGGCTTGATGGGCCCGATAATGTCCATTCTCCACATTGAGAAGGGCCAAGGCGAACTCATATTGTGGAGTTCCCGTGGAGGGGCGTGTATAGCATGCCTATGAATTTGGCACTGATAGCATCTTTTGACGTGGTCGTTGCAATCAGCTTTAAGGGATAACCAATAATGTCCCGTCCTGAGGACTTTCTTGATAAGGAGGGAGCCACTCATATGGGGGCCACAGACTCCGCCATGGATTTCATCCATAAGCCTTTGGGCTTGATCTTTGTCTAAACATCTGAGGAGACCTAATCCTGCATCTCTTTTGTAGAGCGCATCTCCACTCAGATAGAATTTCATAGCAAGTCGATAGATCAGCCTTTTCTCAGTCGGGATCGCCTCAGTGGGTGTAGATCCATCTCGCAGATATTCCTTGATATGTTGATACCAAGGATGATGGATGGGAGGTAGCTCATCCGATACTTGTCCAACGTAATTCCCATAGGGCCGGGCCTTGTGCAGGGAAATCGCGACGCTCGGCAAATGTTCCTTATCTGATATGCGAATCAGGGAGGCAAAAGTTGCTAATGCGTCTGCAAATTCATTCCTATTAAGAAGAATGTGTATAAAGGAGATTTCTTCGAACTCCAAAGCCATCTTCAAAACCTGCCGATGGTAAGGCAACAAATGTAGTTCCTTGGTTTGATAGATTTCGGTGGATTGTCTGATTACCAACTCTGAATCTTCAAAGACAGTTAACCGTCTGATGCCCATTGAACGGGCAAGTTTTAGCCCCATGAGACGACCTTCATACCGGTAGTATTGTTGGTCTTTGACACACTATAATTTGGCTGGCAATGGGATCCGCTCCCCGTATCGAGATACTAGAGCTGCTTGACTCAGAGCCTTCCATATTATGACTCCATCAAAATACATCTTCCATGATTGGCGGCGTATCGTCTCGATGGTGTTTTGCACTATCATTACTCCTTCATCAGGGAAATATGTTTCCAAGGGTTTGAAATCCCCTGAAGGTGTGGTGGCTAGCTGATCCACGATTCCTTAACCTTTGATGGACTTTTGAGTCACATATATGATGTCAAACTGTTGTATGATCAACTGCCATCTAGATAGCTGACAATTGAACATAGGTTTATTGAACACGTACTTGAAAGGATCCACGCGGGATATGAGATGGGTTGTGTGACCATGGAGATAATGCTGTAACCTCATGGAAGCCCATGCTAAAGCACAACACGTCTTTTCGATCAGAGTATACTTGTGTTCACTGCTGCTGAACCTTTTGTTGAGGTAATAGATAGCTCGTTCTTGGCCTCTATCATCCTTCTGTCCCAGCATGCAGCCCATGGCATTGTCACTTATGGACAGGTACATAAACAGGGGAACATCATCCCTGGGTGGCACCAAAATGGGAGCTTTGACTAGCTGTTTCTTGATTGTAAGGAAGGCATTCTGGCACTCATCATTCCATTTCATGGAGGAGTTCTTCCTTAATAGTTTGAAGATTAGCTCACAAAGTTCTTTGTGAGTTGGGAGATAAAACCCGCTAATGAAGTTGATTCTTCCCAAAAATCCTCGTATTTCCTTCTCTCTCTCGAGGAATGGGCATTTCGTTGATGGCTTAGATTTTGGCGAGGATCCAAACTCACTCCCCTTTGTGGTCGACTAGAAATCCTAAGCAACTTGCTCGATTTAACGCCAAAGGCGCATTTAGCTGGATTCAACTTCAAGTTGTACTTACGCAACCTGTTGAATAACTTTTTAAGATGGTCTATATGGTCATCCTCCTTCCGGGACTTGACAATGATGTCATCCATGTAGATCTCAATCTCTTTATGTATTAAGTTATGGAAAAGAGCCATTATAGCTCGTTGATAGGTAGCTCTGGCATTGATGAGGCCGAATGACAACCGTCTATAGCAAAAAGTTTCCCAAGGAGTGATGAAAGCAGTCTTCTCAAGATCTTCCTCGGCAACCATGATATGATGGTACCCCGCAAAGCAATCAGGAAAGGAATACATGTCGTATTGTGCAGTATTGTCAATGAGAATGTGTATAAATGGCACGGGAAAACTGTCTTTTAAGCAAGCTTTATTCAAGTCCCGGTAATCCACGCAAACTCGCACCTTCCCTCCAGGTTTAGGCACGGGAACAATGTTGGATATCCACTCAGGATATGTAGACACCATTATGATGCCAGCTTGAAATTGTTTCACAATTTCTTCTTTCACCTTTAAACTCCACTCAGGTTTCAGTTGCCTGGGTTTCTGCTTGACTGGCTTAAATCCCTCTTTAATGAGAAGGCCATGAAGGACAATGTCAGTGGATAAACCCACCATGTCTTCATGAGACCATGCAAACACATCCTGGAATTGGGTTAATAATGTAACCATATCATTCCGTTGGTTTGGGGTAAGGTCTGAACCAATATGGATTAACTTAGGGCTTTCTAAGGTTAGAGATTGTAAGAAGTGGTTTGATCAAGGTTGGGTTTGGGTTTGTCTTTGACCCATTCACGAATTTCTGGAGGCACCTCAATGTCATCCTCAGATATCCATCAAAATTTGAATTCATCTCTACATCAAAGGTATAATCCACATGTAGAAGGGCACCGTATCGATAAAGATGCAGACACATTTAAATTTAAAGTCCTGAAACAAAATATGCTTTCACTTAGTATATATAAAATGCGTTGATCATACATAGTGTTAGCATATACTGGCAAAATAAACTGCTAATACAGTATAGAAAAGTAAGTAGTTATTATATCTACAGGGCAGAAAGAGTTCTGTCTATTTTACCCTCGTCGACCAAAGTAAGGAATGCTGTTCCAATTGGCAAGGGCAAAGTCTGGGTAGACCGCAGTGATGGAGGGATTGTCATCATCCTCCCTGTCCCGAATAATGGCCATTACGTCTGGGTAATCATCCTCTGGGGTGTATTTGTTGGTATGTTCATCATGAATGATGATGCGTATACCAGACATCATCCGTATGACGTCTTTCTTAATTCTTCATTCCTCTTCTTCCACTGCGGGATTTGGAACAAAGACTTTTTTTCCCTTCACCGATACCGGCTTGGGACATAACATAGCCATTACATTGGCTGACACCTTTACGGGAGGTTGTGCAGACTCAAATTTTGAAGGCGAAGCTAAACGCCACATGGTTGAAGTTAAGGGAATCTGCTGATGTTTATGAGGATTCCTGTGACTAGAACTGGCAGAATAGCCTAGCCTAGTTGTTCCAGCTTGCCTGGTTAAGAGAATTGGATACCTGATACCCTGGCAATCTTTACCCAACCCTTGTCCCGGTTTATGACCTGACGACATCATTTCTTGAGTGGCTTACATCACCTCGGCAAAAATCTGGGGTTCAGGCAGTGGTGTTCCAACAGCATGGTATTGGGTGTTGCTTATTTCCAAAGCATGAAAACTGACTGGTTCCACATCGGCATTGGCATTGATGAATGACATATCTCCGTGCTGAGGAATCTCCGGTTCAGCGTTGACTGTGACCAAGCTATTGTTGATGATGTATTTCAACTGTTGATGAAGAGTGGAGGGGACTGCCCCAACCATATGAATCCATGGTCGTCCCAAGAGTAGGTTGTATCCCGAGTCTATCTTAAGTACATGGAAAGATACGCAGAATGTGTGAGGACCAATTTCGATTGGCAGCTCAATTACTCCGACCAAATTTCGTCGGGCTCCATCAAAAGCTTTGATGATAGTATGGCTACTCCGAATTCGGTTGAGATTGATGTTCATCTTCACCAAGGTAGCATATGGGCAGATATTCAGAGAGGAACCTCCATCTATTAAGACTCCTACTACCATATATCCGGAGGACAAGACCGCAATGTGTAACGGCTTGCAATGCCCGGTCCCTTTGGATGGTATGTCATCATCAGTGAAGGATATCACATTATTGTTGAAAATGTGATCAACCATATGTTGAAACTTTTCCTTATCCATCGACGCCGGAATAGGCTTCTTACAGAACCTTTAGCAAGACCTTAGGTGATTCTCGAGGTTAGGACCAAGTCCAAAATTGATATTTGTTGTGGAGCTTCTTTTCAAGCTTAAAACCACCGTAGCTTCATTATGACCATATAGCGGAGGAATTTTTCAATCTTCTCCATGGGTATTTTCCCTTTGATTTGGTGGTAGACTTCATCACCCGTTGGGGAGATATGATTGGATTTTTTTCTTTCGACATCGCAGCGATTGCATGTGAGGTGGATCCTTCACCTTCTCCATAATTCCACAGAATTGTGCGCAAGCTAACAATAGGATATTGTGCTCTGCACAGCAAGTTGATTGGCTCGGGAGAGGCCACTTTCAAAGGATTATTTCCTCCCTTGAGTTTAATTATTGGCGTTGTGAGTAAGGTATTAATCCCATTAGTTTCAGTGGATATGACTGCTACCAAACTTTTCCACTTGGTAGGGCCTGCATTCTCACTTGCACGTAACACAATATCGTCATCCGCTAAGCGCAGGACACCATTGTCAATCAGATTTTGAATAAGGTGGCGGAGTGCCCAGCATTCTTCTGTGCTGTGGCCGCGAGACTGGGAGTGATATTGACATACTCCATCAGAGTTGTACCGTCCCGAGCGAGGGTTGATTGGAGGTAGAAGGGAACTGATCCTTCCTTCATTGATCAACATATGAAGGATTTCCTCCATAGGTTGGCCTAGATAGGTGAATTCCCTTTTGTTGGAGAAATCCCGACGGGCTTTGGAATTTGCTCTCTTCGTCACTTTGTCTTCCAGCATTTCATTTTTCGAAAGTGACGAGGGAATATTCATGACAAGAGGTAGGAGACTGGCATGCTCCTGGCTGATTAATTGGCGAGTCATTTGATGTTGATAAGTAACCAGTTCCGCCAATTGTTCAATTTGTTTGCAGAGAGCTTTCATCTTTCGTTCCATTGTGAACTGGAACTTGGCATAATCCCATCTGCCATCACCGTCTTTGATGGTCTTGGAATAATCATAGCTGAAGTTGGAACTCTATCCATTGCTCCAATTAATCATGTTAACCTCTTCTTCTTTGTGTTGAGGAAGGGGGTTGTCTTGAAAATGAGGCTGATTTGGCTTTGTGAGCACGATCTCCCTGTTGTCTATCAGGTCCTAGATCTTGTGTTTCAAGGCCCAACAATCTTGAGTATCATGTCCAGGTGCCCCGGCATGATAAGCACATTTCCTAGCAGCATTGAAACCCCGTCCATTAGGGCTGGCTGGTGGAAGAAGATGCGTGATTTTCTTCTGTGTTGTCAGAAGATTTAGAATGTTCTCGAGGGTATCCCTAAGGGTGTAAACACTCGAGGCGTTTGACTTATCCGAATTTTTTTAGTCTTGGAGGGTTTGCATTTGTCTTTGGAAAGGAGTATAGTTTCTCCTTTGAATAGGCATGTTCTCGATTGCCTTTTTGCCCCTGTAGTATCAGGGAAACATCTTCCTCTTTCTTTTTATGGACCCTCCGGGGGTTGTTCCCATAATTTCCATATTAGATGTGATCTGCAACAGCTTTGAGTACAGCTAGGTCTTGAATCTTCCCTGACTTTAATCCCATCTCAGCCATCTCCCCATGTTTGACCGTTTCAGAAAATGGTTTATCGATGCCGGCTAAAACTCTCTCATAGAATGGAGCTTCTTGTATGTCTATGAAAGTCATGACCATTTCTGACTCTGTCATGGCAGGACTAACTTGGGTAGCTAGGCGTCTCCACCTCTGGGCATACTTTCTAAAAGACTCGTTAGACTGTTTCTTGATCTTGGTAATTTGATACCGATCAGGAGTCATCTGAGTTTAAAAACTGTATTAAGTGAGGAAGGCATGTGCTAGCTCTTCCCAACTATGGATTTTGGAGTTGTCTAATCTTGTGTACCACGAACGGGCTTCTCTAGTTAGACTCTTTTAGAACAACTACATTCTGAGTTTTTCATCCTCTGCATACGATCCAAGTTCCCCAATAAATATTTTTAAGTGTGTATAAGGATCTCCTAACCCGTCATATTTTTCAAAGTCAGGAGTTTTAAATTTTTCTGGGTAATGAACACCGGGAAAAATACACAGATCAACATATAAAACACTCCCGTGTGTTACAATTCCTTTGATAGTGCGAAGGGTCTCTTCGATTTGGAGGACTTTCTTTTTGATGTCACCGAAGGTTCCGGATCTCCAAATTGGGATGGGCAAACATCATGAATTTTGTTGGTCGTATCCAACTGTAGTTTAGGTATTGTAATGGCCTGGGTTCCCCCTTGTGTGGAGGATTCAACATGTACGGGTATTTTCTGACCCTGTGTAGACTGGTGTAATTCTTTGAGTAGAACAGCCAAATCTGTGTTTGTTTGCTTAATCCGTCAATTCTTTTGCGAGAAATGGATTAAGTTCGATCTAATCGGATGATGACATGATTCGATTTGTAGTTCTGTTGCCTTTTGGACTTTTTGATGGGTAGTAGGTCCCACTGATTCCCTGTGAAAGACTTACATAGTTCAGTCTTTAGGAAATGTATGAAATAACATGCTATGTGATGTGTCCATTTTAGGAATTTTATCACGCATAACGTGTCGAATCACATTTGTTTGTAGCATGGTAATATGTATGTGTACACATTTCTTCATATTTCTCATTACATGGAGATAGATATGAAATGAAATTACAAGTAATTGTGTTTACAAGTAATTGAAATGAGAGCATGAAGAGACTTTCCTCCGCTTTTGGGTTTATCGAGGTTGACCTATCTTAGGTTACTCTCATGTTTTTTTGGCATGAAGGTTCCCAAATCATCGCAATCTACTGAGGCGGGAAGTTAATCCGGTCTTTCAACTGGAGCGAATTTGGGTGGTCCCTTTCCTGAGCCTCGGAGAATCAGGCTTCTCACGAGTCCAGTAATCAAACACCGACGGGATAGCCTCTTGGTGGAGGGACCACACAACATACATTCACATACATTGCGTCTCACCGTATGAAAATGATGACATGTGCGAAGCACTAATATCACAAGCAGTTATGGTGCGAAGCACTAGCATCACAAGCAGTTATGGTGCGAAGCACTAGCATCACAAGCAGTTATGGTGCAAAGCACTAAGGTCAATAAGGAAATACATTCGTACACATTCATCAAATGTAAATGCAACATCCACACACAAGCAGATAACAGTTTTGAAAAGATTGTAATAGCGGCTTAAGTCCTCTTACTGGAGTCCCCAGCAGAGTTGCCACCTGTCGACGTCGGGATTTTTGGATGTCCCTTTCCGTTACTTGTTCTTTGGTGTTCTCATTTTAGGTGAGATTTGTTTGACAAAACAAGAGAAAAAGGTCCGACATGTGTAATGTCGACGATGGGACTATTAAGAGTCGCCAGTTGGTTTTTTAAATGGTTGTACCAACACAACCGAGAAAAGGTTTGCACATTGACCCAGTGATGTGACACTGATATACGGGTCGATGAAATCGAGATTCGTTTAGGGTCCGGGGACTTGGTTATCGCGGGGAAGGTGTTAGGCACTTCGACATCCGTGTTTACCAGTGACCGCCTCTTGTCAAGAAACTATTATCTGAATGTGTGTGTGTGTGGGTCAATGTGCTATTATATGGAAGTTGTGCGAGGCCTCGTTCTAACCTATATACACGGGGTTTGAATTTATGTAAAAATTCAGTTTTTAGCAAGATATGGCAAATGATGTTTTATAAAAGAGGTTTTCAAACCACGATACTCAATAGGAATTGAGACCTTTACACTCCCATTTTTATTAAGTGGAATTTGAATTGATTTTATTTGGCGGATGCGAGGCATCCGCACAAAAATAATATACAAAAAATAATGCCGACTTCCTCGTGGGTATGGAAACCATCCGAGGAAATTCAGACACATCGCAGTAATAATTTACAAGTCGCCATAGCTTGAAAATGTCCATCACGAGAACCGAATCTAGATTCAATGGGATGAATCGTGATCACATGATTCCTAGGCTCACAAAATATCTGCAGGTTTATATGAAAACAAAGAAGCATGTATATATATAAAAGTGTAAATATATATATACAGACGGATCACCAACCACGAAGCACTTCCATGGGGATCAGAAATATAAATAAAGATGTTAAAAGCTATCAACCTCCATGGAGGAAACTCCAGGTGGGACAAAACGTAAATAAAGCTGTAAATACGGTCAACCGCCACGAAGGAAAGTCCAAAGGGATGTAATATAAATAAAGTCAGAATACGCATTAATCGCCACGTAAGTAAACTCTGTGCAGACAAAATATATATATATATATATATATATATATATATATATATATATAAGAAATAAACGCATATAGGATGTAAATTTAGGCTCATCGAACAGAGTTCGACCACAGTTCATATATATAAGTATATATATATATATATATAAGTGAATAAATGCACCGTCTATAAAACCTGTGCTCATCGAATGAGTTCGACCCACGATTCATATATATATATATATAAACGAGTAAACGCACTGCATCAAGTTCAGGCTCATCGAACAAAGTCCGACACACGGTTAATATATATAAGTATATATATATATTAAAGCAATAAACGCTCTGCATCAAGTCTAGGCTCATCGAACAAAGTTCACACACGATTAATATATATATAAGTATATATATATATATATATATATATATATTAAAACAATAAACGCTCCAAAGTCTCAGGCTCAACCTAGAGGCATAACTCGATAATGTTAGTCAATATATATGTAAATATATATATATATATATATATATATATATATATATATATATATATATATGCAGATCGAAATGAAACCCACGGATCAAGTCAAAGGGCAAAAGCAAGCAACACGACTCTCAACGTGTAGAAGGGTGTGTGCAAAGATGAAGAGAAAGACTCTAAAAAGTGTGAGAAGGCTTATAGTCGATCGCTAAAAAGGCTTCTATATCTTTATAGTGGGTAAACACCGGTCGTGTGGGTACAAAAGAGGCTATATATGAGCTCATGGAGTGTTTGAAAGTGGGAAATACACTTTGATGGGCGAAAAGTGAGCTTGAATTGTGCTGTGGTTTCCCCATCTTTTCTCTTAGAAAATTAGCACCCCAAGCCCTCTATTTATAGGCATATTAGTCAAGCAGTGTACCGCGATCGAGCCGTTAGTGTGTTGAGGCAACCCGGGTCGGCCGGGTTTGTCGAGTCGGGTCGTCTCGAAGTACGTGCACTCAGGCACTGTAATGTCCACTCGGTTTTTCAAAAGTGCAATCTGGGCATTCGTTTGAGGTATATAGGACCTATTTCGGACCGGCGTTGTCGAGAGTTGTACGATGGCATGGGATTAGAGTTTGTACGGAGTCATTGAAGATGGGACGATGCCCTCCGGTCTTCAAGCTTCAACTTTCATCCGTTACCCCGCATAATAGTCACTCCGGATTGGTTACCCTTCAGGACATCGCTATGTAGAGACGCGGACGTGGCATCGTGTTTGACGAGATGACGATGTTGCCCTCACCGGTGTTATCGCCGGACAATGAGCAAGCGTGACGATGCTCGGACTTCGCTAAGATTGGACTGCTGCAATTGTTGAAGGTCCTCATTGTCATCTTTGAGGTGTGCCTGTCTTCCCGATGTTATTGTCGGGTTGGTGCAGTGTATCTCGTTGTGAGCGCAGAGATTTGAAGCTAGTCTCATTTGAAACAAGCATTTCCGGGGTTATCGCCGAAACTGCATTCCTTGGGATTATCACCAAGGTTGGTGGCTATTCCCATGGTTGGGACTGAGACTGGATATCTCGGGGTCATCTCCAGATTAATCGGTCTTCTCTCGGTGTGTGTTTTGTAGATTGTATCTGCGCAGCCTCGTGGTTACATCTCGAGGTAGGATTTGTTACTCCCAGATTGCGATCCGGGGTTGATGTTGAACTTCCGGTATTATCCGGCATGGATTTGGATCATCTTTCAGGGTTCTCCCTTAAAAGAAGAATCTGTCCTCCTGCAATGTTAGTAATAGTAGTACAGAAAATTTCGAGTGTCTACATTATGAATGATAGGTTTCAGTATAAAAGATAAAATCTAAGTTGTGTAAGCAGCAGACTAGGCAAGTATTGGAGTTTCAGAATACAGTTTAAGTAAATATAAACTCGATTATGATCCGATCAAACCGTCGGTACACTGAAATGAAACCGAAGTTGACCCAGACTTATATAGATTGACCTGATAAGTAATTATTTATGATAGAATGACTGTTATAACTATGTGACAATGTGTTTAAGCTATATGATGACTGCAAATAGCAATGTTATGTGTTATGATAAATTATTCTGATCAAAAGAATAATCTTATGAATGATAGGTTTCAGTATAAAAGATAAAATCTAAGTTGTGTAAGCAGCAGACCAGGCAAGTATCCTTACTCTTTGTTTCTACTTATGTAATGTTCCTGTATAAGTAAGTTATCGAATATTATACTCCTGTTATATAAGTTAATATACCATACTATTATCGGTCATGTATTTAAATATTAGTATTCATGCCAATTATAGAATTATATTCGTTTACCAGTACTATAGTAATGTATGATCAGTGTATACCTTGTGGATAGATAGTTATGTTAGATTATTCAAGTGCCCTCACTTGGATAACGATTGTATTTAACCTCATGTCGACACATACCTACTGATTTTCAGGTATGTATATGTTATTTAAAAATTGTCTAAGCTATTTAACTCAGTAGAACATGATAGAATATTATTATTATTAAATTAAAATATTTTATTTCAAATGTCAGATTAATTATGAACATCCTAAATAAGGAAAAACTTTTATGCGCCAAAGGCGGACCAGCTGAACGATTTATCGTTCAAACAAGTAGTGTTGATCAATACAGGGCATAACGGGCTGATCACCCTCCATGTCTGTAAGACATGACGGTTTGCAGATGTATTTCTGTTTAACCTTTTCGAAAATTAAGATAAAATTTATAGTTTATTACATTGTTACTAAATTTATAGTCAATACGTAGTTTCAAAAATGAAATAAAGTTTATATGTAGTTTTGTATTGTCTCAACTTACTTCATAACTATTACTTCGTTGTTGAAGTGTCGTCGAAAGAAAATCTTCAAATCTTTCAGATAATCTTTATTCATTGATATTACTTGCTGGGCACTCAAATGCTCATTCTTGTTTTAAATTTAAATTTTTTCAGCTAAGCTAGCACGACCTGAAGGTTCCGGCAAGGACAAAGGGAAGGGGAAGCTGAAGGATTAGATTAAATTATGTTGTTATGACTGTTTGTAGTAAGATAATATAATATTTATCATGTAATGTAAGACTTAAAGGTTCTCGAGACTGGGAATGTAAATAACTTTGATATAATAATTTTGTTTAATTAATACATTAAGTAGTTGAATGAATGTTATCGTGGAGCACCAAGTACGAGTTTCAAGTACTCGGATTTGGGGGCGTCACAAGGTGGTATCAAAGCTTTAGGTTAGAAACCTTAGGTGGGAGTTGGCCATTATTACGCTATAACCTTAGGACAGAGGGAAAGATTGAAAATATAAATAACTCAAATAGAGTTTAAAGGAGATGAATCAAATAAATTCATCATAAAACAAAATAAAAGATAACTTATATAAAATTATTATTTGTTGTGTGTATAAACTATATGTACTCATCAAAATAATTTATGTGTAGATGTCAGGCGGAAAAGGATTATTATACGCTTATAACATGAAGAAGGATCAAATCAATACACCCGAGCTAATATCGAAGCCAATAGCTGAAGTAGAGGCTCACGTTGAAAGTAACCTTGATGAAGTGATTATTTTGGAGAATATAGAACCAGACCCAGAAATGGTGGAACTAACAGATAGTGATTCGTACACCGAAGTTAGAGCTGATCAAGCATCAACCAAAGTCCAGAATCTATGGGACCATGTTTCTTCTTTAGAAAAGTTGTTGGAAATGGAAAAGGTATTTAATAGTCAATTGCAGAAGGCGTTGATTGAAATAATGGAAGAACAAGATAAGTTTAAGATCTAAATAGACCAGATAGGAGCTAAAAGCAGAATGTCAAGTGCAACTCCGAGCGAGAAGGGGAAAAGAAAGATAACGACAGGGAGATAGAAAATTCTAAAAACTTGAAGAAAATAGGAAAGTGTAGAAATCGTAAAAGGAAACATAGAGGGAGAAAGATGTGTTACATTTGGGGCTATAAGGGACATACCTCTCTGTATTGTCCTGACTATAAGCAAGGTGTATGTGTTATGTGTGGGTTGGAAGGTCATCAGGTGAAAGATTGTCCAGGATCAGGAGAAGGTGTAGGGAATAAGTAGGATTAGTATTTGAATATGTATGTTTAATGATATGATATGTATGAGTGTGTAATGTAGTATTCCTAACTTTTGGTATAAGTTGTAATAGTAAATCCTGATTTTTGTGGTCATAAAGGGATAACTGATGCTTATAACAATATGTGTTATCTGGTGTAAAGTATTAAGAAGGAATGTGATTGTATGTTTGTGTAATGAAATAAGTTTTTATCTGATAATGTGATAATCCAAGTAAACCAAGTTTTCAAAATTTAACATTTAGAGTTTATGATTATTTGAGTTTGAAATCACGCGTTATATGTTAACTATATACGATAAGACATAGAATATAAGTCAATAAAAGAATAAATTATGATTTTATTAGACAATTCCGCCAAGAAGACAAAACTGAAACCAAAGGGTTGAAGAATCGGTCATCAATGTGGGAGGACAATAACAACCAGACGCAATACTGAATTTTGCTAACATGATAGCTCAAGCTATGCAGAATGCATTACCAGTAGGAGAAAATCAGCCCGATAATCGATTTGCAAACTGTAAAGACTTCAAAGCAGTAGGACCCCCATAGTTTAGAGGGACAACTGACCTAGTAGAGGCTCAGACTTGGATAAAGGAGATAGAAAAGGTTTTTGTGATCGCTAGGGTAGCTGAAGGGCAAAAGACACCTTTTTCCACATATATGATGAAAGGGGAGGTAAATTTCTAGTGGGAGGCTAATCAAACTAGAGCTGGAGTAGGAGAAGTTACATGGGCTAGGTTCAAAACACTGTTCTTTGAGAATTATTTTTCGACTAGTATGCAAGCTAGGATGGAGGTGAAATTTCTTGGAGTTAAAGCAAGGGAACATGTCAGTTGCGGAGTATGCCGCGAAATTTAATGAATTAACTAGTTTGCTCCACATCAAGTGGACATAGAAGCAAGGAAGACACGAAGGTTTGAGCTGGGCTTAAAACCCTGGCTCTACAACAAGGTGGCAAAGATATTACAGAATAAGTACTTTTTGTAAGACTTTGTTTGACAAGGCTATCATAGCCGAAGAGGAAAGTGAAGCCATGACTCTTTACAATAAAGAGAAGAAAAATAAGGCTAAGATTGAGGGAGCTATGAAAGTGGAAGGGAGTAGTGGAAGTAATATGGGAAAGAGAAAAGGGGATAATTTAGGAAATATCCAAATTAAGCAGGAGGGTGTGAAAAAGAAAACTGTGCAATGTGGAAACTGTGGGAAGAACCATTCTGGAGAATGTTTGAAGGGAAAGTCTGTGTGTTTTAAGTGTGGGCAGGATGGACATATCTCTCCCAACTGTCCTAATCCTAGGATGAATAGTGGTTGTTTTATTTGTGGGTCAACAGAACATAGGGTGAGGGAATGTCCGAAAAGCAGAGCTGATGGGGGAAATGTCAATACGGTGAAGAGTAGTGGGACGCTAGCAATAACTGGTCCAACTCCACCAAGCAAACCAATCAAATCGACCGCAAGGACCTTCAATATGACAGTTCAAGATATGGTCGCAGCAGGAGATGGAGTTCCATGTTTGAACCCGACCAAAATATTAATATATACGCCCGATTTGCATTTAATTACCTATTCTCGTATCATAAGTTTGATATAATAAATCACTAATAAAAGATTTTTGAGGAAGGAATTTGAGTTTCGGATTCGTAATACGAATCTTATAAGGAGGGGAGAATATAGTAATCAAAAAATTTCATAATTAAAAAAATTTAAGGATAAAACATTAATATTAAGGGTAAGGTAAGGGTGATTCCGGGGACGGAATCTTTATAAGGAGGGGAGAATGTAAAGACCAGAAATTTTTTTGAATAATTATATCATTATTTTTACGATTTTTTTATTATTTATAAATAATATATATATGATATGGATTTAGCAGAATAGTCAATTTAAATTTTTGAGTTAACTGGTAATGAAAGTTAAGTCGGATATGGTCCAGAACCCTAATTCATGGATTATGGACAAGGAATGAGAATATTAATATATAATAATTATATTTCAATATGATAAGTATGTATTATATGTGTGTATGGTTTAATGTTGATCAAATATGTCACAGTAGTAGAAAACCTTAAATTTAAACCGAAAACCCTAATTCAAACCCTAAATAGAAAATTAAGACTGATTATTAATTAGGGTTATGTGATCAATGAGACATATTAGTGATTATGAATCTAATTAGGGAAAACCCTAACGATTATCAAGAAACCCTAAATGCTAAGTTAGAAACCCTAATTTAATTTTCGAGAAACCCTAAACCTAATTTTTAAAATCCAAATTGATGATTAGCAAGCCCTAATGGTAATTAGCAAATGATAAGATTAAAAGTTATGGGACATATATGAAATTACCAAACTACCCTTAAATTCCAAGTGGAAAAGACCAAAATACCCTTTATTATGTAAAATGATCATTTTACCCTTTTACTTAACTTGTAATCAAAAAGACTTTCTAGAAAGTTGTGACTCACCATGTTAGATATCCCATGTGTGGAAAATCTCAGCCAAATCCTTATCCTTATTCACACCTTGCTAGATTAGGATTCATTGAATCAAATTATAAGATTTAAAGAGAGAGAAAATCAAAAGAAAGTGTTCATTTGCTAGCTATCACTCAACCAACTCTATTCTCTCTCTAAGCCACGAAATTCTCTAAGTTTTTCAGTCCCCAAACAAACTTCTAGACCATCATAAACAGTTAAGGAAGTAAGATCAAAGCAATTTCAAGAAAGAGGTATAACCCTAAAACTCAATTTTGATTCTTAAAAGCCATGTTAGATTTTTTGTTTGTGTTTATTTAAGTGTTAGAAGATGTTATATGATGATCTATGATGTTACATCATAGATCTATAGCATCAAAGTGCTCAAAAAATAACTTTTCAAAACTGTCCAAGAACCCTAAAATTATGGCCTGACAATCGAATGTCAGAGGCCATAGATCTGAGCCTGTTAATGATTTTGTATGTTTTATGTTTTGGACTTGTAGTATGCTATATGGACTTTGCTCTGGACTTGAAATCAGGCTTAGATCATGTCCAGAACAAAATTTATTCAAGGTCAAACTCAGTTGACCGAGCATGACCAAGAGTTTCTAGGCAGCCCAGAAACTCAAAGTCAGAGTCTGACAACGTTTTCTCAAGCCTATAACTGTCAGGTCTTAATCGTTTTATTGATGTTGTTATATCTAGTTTGTAGACTGTTCGTTGTAATCCATATCCATGCATTTAAATCACTCAAATAAGCAACATATTGTAAGTAGTGAATGGTCAAAGTACCCTACTCAGCATTGACAGTCAAATTCTGGGTAACCCAGAATTGGATTTTTAGCGTCTGACAACAAGTTTAATAATCCTGATCTTGCTTGTGTTTGTTATTTTGATTTTTGTTGTTGTAACAAAGTTATAGTATGGTAGATGCACTGTAGAATGATGCCTTTACATCACCTAAATGATGAACAGGCTGAAAGTAATTTATGGTCAAACGAGGCTAGACGAACACGATGGCAGTGTTTTGGAAAACCCAGAAAACTCATGAACATTTTATTTCTGACAATGTTTGACCAGGTGCTAGCTGACGCTTTTAATGTTGTTTAAATGATATTATGATTGATTATTATACCTTGTCATGTATACTACAACCCTAAACCATTAGATCACATTAACAGTAACCAGAACCTATAGAAATTAAAGCCTCAAAATGGACCTAGAAACTGACTGGGTTTCTGGAAAACCCAGAAAGCTCTGACAACAACTTTGCAAGGCTAGATCTTTGTGCTATATGTTTGTATGGTGATTTAATGTTTGATTCATGTAGTATTACATAAATACTACATGATCGATCATTACTTAAGATTGTCCAAATCATGTAGAGATCGAGAATTAAAACAAAGTCAAACGTGACACCATTAACAATCGATATGTCGGTGTTCTTGGCCCTCAAGAACACCTATCATGACGAGAATAAATCATCGCTAAAGCCTTTTAATGACAGATTTAATTAATTTAGTTTCCTAATTTCCAGAAAAATTCATTAAAATAGAAATAAATTTCTAAAATTACAAAATCAGCTTTTTAAAATTATTTTAAATTATAAAAATTAACTTTTGATAAATTGGCATATTTTTCATTAATATTATTATTTATTTGAATATTAATGATATTAAATTTATTTAATAAATATATTAAATAATTGGGTTAAAATGATTTTTATATTATAAAAATTATTTTAAATGATAATAAGAGGTTTAAAAATATTTTAAGTTATAAATCACAACTTTTAATATTTTTAGGTAATTTTCATTAATAATATAATAATTATGATAATGAGTTTATTTAATATTTATATTAAATAAATAGTTTAAAATAGTTTTAATGATTTAAAAAAATGGATATAAAAGGATTTAAAATATTTTAAGTTATAATAAATGACTTTTAATATTTTCATAAATAATAAATTAATATTTAAATATTAATAGTGATTTTAAAAATGATTTTAAATGTTTTAAAATTCATTTGAGGGTAAAATAAATATTTTAAAAATAGTTTAAGTTATTATTAATAACTTATATATTTTGTCAAGTATTTCATTAATATTTTTATTAGTTAAATATTAATGATAATAGAATTATTATGTATTTAAATCATTTAAAAATGATTTCAAAGTGTTTGAAAAATCATGATAAATTATAATAATTATTTAAAAATTATTATAAGACATTGAAAAATAATATGATTAAATATTTAAATTATTTAATAAAGTATTGAAGTTTCAGAATACAGTTTAAGTAAATATAAACTCGATTATGATCCGATCAAAAAATTAAGATAATTGAAATGAAACCGAAGTTGACCTGCACTT
The DNA here is from genome assembly GCA_020205605.1 of Panax ginseng. Lineage (NCBI taxonomy): Eukaryota > Viridiplantae > Streptophyta > Magnoliopsida > Apiales > Araliaceae > Panax > Panax ginseng. The sequence continues at coordinate 11,824,433 of CM035141.1, read as the reverse complement.
ATATAGATTGATTCGATAAGTAATTATTTATGATAGAATGATTGTTATAACTATGTGACAATGTGTTTAAGCTTATATGATGACCGCAAATAGCAAATGTTATGTGTTATGATAAATTATTCTGATCAAAAGAATAATCTTATGAATGATAGGTTTCAGTATAAAAGATAAAATCTAAGTTGTGTAAGCAGCAGACCAGGCAAGTATCCTTACTCTTTGTTTCTACTTATGTAATGTTCCTGTATAAGTAAGTTATCGAATATTATACTCCTGTTATATAAGTTAATATACCCTACTATTATCGGTCATGTATTTAAATATTAGTATTCATGCCAGTTATAGAATTATATTCGTTTACGAGTACTGTAGTAATGTATGATCAGTGTATACCTTGTGGATAGATAGTTATGTTAGATTATTCAAGTGCCCTCACTTGGATAACGATTGTATTTAACCTCATGTCGACACATACCTACTAATTTTCAGGTATGTATATGTTATTTAAAAATTGTCTAAGCTATTTAACTCAGCTAGACGTAGAATGAAAATTATTGTAGGACATGATAGAATATTATTATTATTAAATTGAAATGTTTTATTTCGAATGTCAGATTAATTATGAACATCCCGAATAGGGAAAAACTTTTATGCGCCAAAGGCGGGCCAGCTGAACAATTTATCGTTCAAACAAGTAGTGTTGATCAATACAGGGCATAACGGGCTGATCACCCTCCATGTCAAAGAAAAACATGGCCGGTTTGCGAGATGAATTTATCCATTTAACCTTTTCAAAAATTAAGATAAAATTTATAGTTTATTAAACTGTTACTAAATTTATAGTCAATACGCAGTTTCAAAAATGAAATAGAGTTTATATGTAGTTTTGTATTGTGTCAGCTTACTTCATAACTATTACTTCGTTGTTGAAGTGTCGTCGAAAGAAAATCTTCAAATCTTTCAGATAATCTTTATTCATTGATATTACTTGTTGGGCACTCAAATGCTCATTCTTGCTTTAAATTTAAATATTTTTAGCTAAGCTAGCACGACATGAAGGTTCCAACAAGGACAAAGGGAAAGGGAAGCTGAAGGATTAGATTAAATTATGTTGTTATGACTGTTTGTAGTAAGATAATATAATATTTATCATGTAATGTAAAACTTAAAGGTTCTCGAGACTGGGAATGTTGATAACTTTGATATAATAATTTTGTTTAATTAATACATTAAGTAGTTGAATGAATGTTATCGTGGAGCACCAAGTACGAGTTTCAAGTACTCAGATTTGGGGGCATCACATTCTTAGTACTATATATTGATATACTACTACTAGGGAATGACATACCAACGCTACAATAAATAAAGATATAGTTGCCTAAATATTCAACCATGAATGATATGGGAGAATTATCCTATTCATTGGGGATAAAGATCTACATAGGTTTAAAAGGATGTTCGGCTTGACCCAATGAACATATATTCATTTGATGCTAAAGGGGTTTAACATGACACACTCCAAGGGAGGTCTCATGTTGATGAGCTATGGAGTGCATCTCTCTAAATTTTCCCCAATGACACCTAAAAAGAGAGATCACATGAATAACTATCATGAATCCAATGAAATATACGAGACTTGATGTTGATTAGTCATATTCTGGAGAAGATCATTTATTTTGTGCTTCAGCTCCTTTGGTGTGAGAACCCTTTGATCTTTTGTTGATATGGGATGACCAGGAGCTGTGAATTTAAAATCTCAAAGCTATTTATAGTCTTTCCAAAGACCTCCCATTGCAATATGACTGTTGGAACATTTATGGAACATATATATTAGTATCCTTGATGTTGACTTTCTGCACTTGAAATAAATTCTACGGCACGCTTATGTGAGGTGGTCGTTGCCTGGATCGTTTCTAGCAAGTTGTAGGATGATATGCTCGCAACACCTTAACCTCTCGCCTATATTTAGACGATAATCTTGGTACAATTGCTCGCGTTAGGAATTCTGTGTTGAATGGACAATAACGACACCTTGACCCTTCACTTATATTGAAGCGATAATCTTGGTACAATCGACGATTGATGCGATAGAAGATGCCACACACAATATGTATTATTGTATGTTAAGTCAATATTGAATCTCAAAGAAAAACTAAGAAGATAACTTAGGAATTATTCAACGAACCAAAAGTAGAGAATAATCTCACAATAATATAAAATCTGAATAATGTGTTAATTACAATAGATGTAACCCTTATTTATACTAGTTACAAAAACCCTAATCCTAATAGGAATTACAAACTAATTTCAAATAAAAATTCCTATTTCTATAAAGTAATTAGAAACTTGTGATGGCAATAAAACCCTAAATTTTTGCCATGATTTTACCCTAATAGAATCCTCTAGAATTGTAATCTAAATAAATCAAACCCCCCTAGAATCATGTTAAATTACCTAAAATAAAAGGAAACAAAATACAATATAATCTGCCTAATATTTTAAAAACAAAATATTTTCTAATTTCTGAATTGGCTAGCAAATTATTTTTCCATGTAATATGTAATCCATGGGTTGCTAGGAATTTATGTTGAATCAATTGGCTGTTAGGAATGAGCTAACTTAAATTAGCCAACTTGGTCAGTCCAATAATGCTTAAATTGCCCTCCCTTGGTCCAATAATGCTTGGCTCAAACTCATTAATTGAGGCACAACTCTTTTATTGAATTTGCTCGAATAACTTTTAGCCTAATTACTTAAAATCATTTCTTGAACCCTTAACGCTTGAGTCGATAAACTGACAAAAAATTCTGACTCGATCAGTCTGTCATCATTCCACTCCTCTTTAAAAGGATTTGTCCTCAAATCTGGCATCTCCCTCTCAAAAAGGATTCGTCCACAAATCTGAACCTCCTCTTGGATTAAATATAAGCACGTATAACTCTTCACATAACCTGAACCCCTATTCACGAATTCTCAAATTAAAAACCAATGTGATGATCTCGTCCATTCGCAAATACACCCAATGGCGAATTCGTGGATCAAAATTGAATTTTATGACCTCGATCATTCGCACTAAAACCTATTCCAATGTTCCTAGATCAAATAACAATCTTTGAAACTTTTCACAGCGTAAAAACTCACTCTTGAATCCCTGGATTAAACACAAAACAAAATGAATCAAAATTTATCTTCTGTGTAATCACAAAGGACTCACGAAACTCAAAATCACATGAATAGTCTACTAGAATAAAAATCAAAACACTTCCCTGTAGACTCTTAATGCATTTTTTGGAATGATTCATATAACAAACCATACTCTTCTCCTTGACGAGTATGATCCTAATAAGTAGGTTTCATACCTAAGAATTAAGTGCGTTTAAGCTCTAATTGGTTGTTATTTTAATGTATTGTGGTTACTTTTAGTTGCTTTTGTGTGACTTTGTAGGAAACATGCCAGGGACAGGAACTTGGAGCAAAGGAGTGATAAAGAGAACAAAAAGGAGTCAAAACATAGAAAATAGGTAGTTCTGACAACATGGCATGACAACGCTAGGATTACAAAGAGACTGGCATAGCAGCGCTGGTTATCCAGAGATTTCATTAGAGAGATTATAGTCTTGATGCGGAAGAGCCACTTTAAAGAAGGAACCTGGCGCGACAGCGCTAGGTCGGGGACATGTTAGCAAATTTTACATATTTGAGCAAATTTTGAAGCATATTTGGATCCTAACTATAACGCCCCCATATCTATACACCCACGGTATCTGATATGGTGTTTACAACTAGTCAATGTATATAATGCATTTAAATCTATACACCCATGATATTTGATTATATGCTTATATCTAATTGAGTGACTATACGATTATAACAAGATTCAATTTCCATAGATCCAAGATTCACAGTATCCCAAAATAGATAACAATTCTCAGGAGAACTATTGTTGTGTTTAGATACCCTCACTTGGATGTATGAACTGTATCTGTGAATATTATCTATCTATCTATCCTAAATTTAGAGTACCAATAATAACATGAACAGTCCATATTACCAATACCCTCACTCAGATGTATAGTCTATATCGTGCGAATTTACACTATCGTATCGATAGTACCTATTTATCCGAAATCCAGAGTATCAACAACAACATGAACAATCCATGTTGTTAATACCCTCACTCAGATAAATAGTTCCCAAGGATCTCAACTAAATTGGAAATTCTAATTACATCTATATATGTAAAGAAAACACGGTTGCGCAAATAAAATATGTTAGATATATATATGTGTGTGTGTGTGTGTGTGTGTGTGTGTATCATTATGGTTCGGTTACATGATTCTTCATACAAAATTTATTATTACAAAGTATTGCATTCAACTAGACAGTAAATAAACTAATCTAAATAGGGACGCTTCCCTTTATTAACTCTAGAAGTGCCACGGTTACCATCTAATACGGCAAAGGGAGTAATTTGCAAGAGTGAGCTATGACATGCTCAGCAGGTTCTATATTTATAACAATTTATGATTTGAAGAAGTATAACAATTCAAAATTTAACTGATAGTTATTACCATTTCTGAAATTTCTTTTTCAACCATTTCTGGACTTTTTATTTCTGTCAGTCACACGGACTTAGAAACTTTGTTTAGATATGAGATAGGAGATCAACCTATTCAATATCCTAGGAGTATGCATCTCATCCTACTAGTGCTCATATGCACCCAACGTCAATATATTATTGACCAAACATTGGTCCCTTTACAGGATACACAACTTCAGTATAGGATGTCTTACCAAAACAATTTGGTTTGACACAACAGTTTAAGCTCAATAAGCAATTCATTTCTTAGTTACGCTAAAGCTATAGCAATAACATTATAATAAGTGGTAATTCAAGTTTAGGTTATGTATATAATATCAAAAGCAAATCAAGATAGGGATCTTGTTTAACGAATACACAGGGTTCGAGAAATTTGCGTAAATAATAATTTGGGTTTAGCAACTTGCGAAAGTAAATTGGTTAGGGAACTTGCCTGAGCGAAGATCAGTTAAGTAATGCTACCCGATTCGTTAATAAACATCTAAGATGTTCATTCATATAAATCTAACACATTAGTATTGATAACAATACTTAAATAAAAAAGTTACATATGTTCGGGTTAAGTTTGATATGGTTCAAGTGTCCAAAGACTTTACCGAGTTTTAAATAAGTTGATAAATTGACTATATTTTATTTATAAGCTTTATTATATTTTGAGATAATTTTAATATCCATTATAATAATTTCTAGGAGCTTATAATAACTTTTAAGTATTTATTTATCCCTTAAATGATTTTTAAATCATTTATTTCTATTTCTAAAAATTAATATTTACTTACAATTTTATAAAAACTTTGTTTTTGTTTTAAAATAATTTATAACCATTTATTATGATTTTTACATCATTAATATTATTTTTCAATAATAATATAAGTAATTATTCTAATTACTTTATTATTAACTTAATTATTAATAATATTCAAATAAAATAAAATATTTATTGAATTTATGTAAAAATATTAAAATTTAATTATAATAACTTAAAATAATTTTTAAAACTATTTTTATATTTATTTATTAATTATTTATAATTTTTATTAATTAATTTTTTAGAAAACAATTATTGTTTGTCGCTAAAGCCCTATAGTGACAAAAAGTGTCGCTATAGGTGTTCTTGAGTTTCTGGGTTTCAGTCGGTCGTGACCTAGGGACCATTTTGACCTTGATATAATTTGCTACTATTGATGATTCTGGGTTTGGACAAGTATGGATGTTATAATACTCATAAAGTAGTATAACATCATACCAAAATCATGCTTTAACCTACATATAACAAGTTATAAAGGCTCAAAGTCACTATCAGAGTTGTTCTTGAGTTTCTGGGTAACCCAGAACAGTGGTCATGGTCGGTCAACGATTTTGTAGCGTCTATATCTTTTAATCCATGTAATAGATTTGTGTTTTATTTGTTGTAATAGGTAGTATATATGTCAAGGTACATATATATAACACTAAGTTGGGCACAGTATGATTCTAAGGTCTTGATCTATGTTGGTCAAAGTACAGCAAAAGGTTGTTCTTCATGTTCATCAGTTTTCTGGGTAACCCAGAAAACTTGGTCATGCTCGGTCAACGACTTTTGACCATTAATTCTGGTAATCCTATGATTTGTTTAAGCAATTGAATGTCATAGATATATAATATGTATGCCAATGTATTAATTCATTACAAAAAGCCATTATAACATCAAACAAAAAGCGATTAAAAGGCTTGTCAAAGTAGCCTATTCTACCTGGATCTATAGGCTCTGACATTCGACTGTCAGACTTGTTTTCCAAAATTTCCAGATGGCTTAAAATATTAATTTGAGGCATCTAGATGTTATGAAAACGTGTTCAATTGACTTAGCATACTTTCTAACATGTTATAACATATATCTAAACATCTAAACAACAATTTAAACATATCATCAAAGATCTTGCTATAAATTAGGGTTTACACATTTCTTGCTTGATTTTTGATTTTTGGCTATTGAATCTGTTGTTGATATCACCAAGGCTTGTATAGGCAGGTTATATGAGTGTATAGGCTTATAGTTTTTGTGGGTTTTCTCTGAGCTAGGGTTTCTATTTATAGGATTTTCTAACTTGGCTTTTTAGTCATTTTTCCACCTACTTGCCTCCTAAAATATCTGATATGTGACTATGGTGGTGCTTGGGTGTTTAGAAGCAGGTCATGTGATGTTCTGGAACTTGTGTGGATGACTCTCAACCTACTTGTAAGCTAGTTGATGTAATTAGTAACTTAATTATGCCCTAATCCTCACTAATCATGATTAAGGTTTTTTTTTCATGGTTAGGGTTGCTTAATGATATTTATTAGTACTTAATTGAAGTTTAGTAATCATGATTAGGTGCTAGGATAACCTAATTAGGGTTTGGTTAAGCTAATTAGGGTTAGGGTTTAAAAATTAGGGTTAGGATTTGTAATCTAAGGTTCCTAACTTAGATTTTCCACAAATCCTAACAGGCATGACAAAGCATTTTGTCAGTGTAAGCACGACAAAGCAACTTGTCAAAACAAATAAACCGAAAAGTCCATTTTCGAAAGAAAATTTTTAAGCACGAGGTGTCAAGCACGTTAATTTTCGTACAAAAATTTATTTGACCTAATTTGTTAAACAGAATATATATTAAAACATAACACTTTCAGAACGGAGAGATTTTATTAATATAACTGAATTTACATATCCGAGTCTTATTAGGGTTTTGGGGTTTTATAAGAAGGGGAGGTTGTAAGACCCCAACTTTTATGAATAAAGATTATTTTTTCTTGAAATATATTTTTGAATATTATGGTGTGGATTTGATATAATGTTATAGTTGTGGGTAATATTTACAAATTTTGCAAAGTAAGCAAGTTGTTATAAAATATTCGATTGGTCGGGGAATATTCATTTTAACGGGGAATATTTGTACGATGACACAATCATTGGTAGACCCCAAAACGAAAGTATTGTTGGAGTTAGAAAACGACGAAAATGTCTTTTTATAAAAATAACGACGAAAGTTTTACCGTTAAACTGTTGAACTACTCTCAAATTGGTAAAAAGTACGAAGAATACGCGTGGTTGCATAGTAGCACACAGTATTGATTATTGATGCTTACGTGAGAAGTCACTAAGTTATACTCAATTATTGCTACAGTAATTGCTGTATAATATCTCTCATATTATTGATTCAATTATTATCATAGTATCATTTGCATAATATTTTATATTATTAAATCAATAATTGAGACGACAAAGTTATTCATATTATTATTTGTAATATTGACGATGTCTTGAAAGTTATGTCGAGGAAAGGGGTTTGGTCACCTAATTGCGCGCCAATAGGGAGAAATCCCTATCGAAAAGCCCCCTCTTTCCTGGGAATGATCTGTTTGTTAAATATTGTGAGTTATAATATTAATGATGAATAAGTTCGTTTTGATTAAAGATGAAATTGTTGACAAAAAATATTTCCATTGTGTTGGGATTATTTATGTTAGTGGAAATCGACATTTATTTCGATAATAATTGATTTCTGGGGTTAAATTGACCAATCGGGTAATTAATCGGATAAATGAGCAGTTAATTGACATTAGTTCACATGCATATAACTATTTGCTCATATGAATGGAACTATTAGTTCACATGTATTACTATTAGGGGAGTTGGTGCAAGATTGATAATACTTGCAGGACTAAATTAAAAATGGAGGAAAAGATGAAGGTACTATACTGTAATAATTCAAGCCCCAAAACGTGCAATTATCGAAACTATGTTTTCCTATAAATAGAAGCACATTCTTTTTTCATTTTCACGTATTCACTAAGACTCACAAGAGAAATTATAGAGAGAGAAGTTATAGAGAGAGAAGGTATACAGATAGAAGCTATAGAGAGGAAGAAGAAGAGTATTATGCTACTTTACTATTCCAGTATCCAGTCTTCTTCTAAGGTAAGGATATTATTTTGTTCAGTATTCGTAAGAAATAATATTTTCTTTCATACTCTGTAGTATGTGAGTAATATTATTTCGTCTCGTATTCCTGACTATACCTTCATTCTGTTAAAGTATTGCTTCTATACTCCGTGAAATTAGTAGAATATCCTTGATATTTGCGCTTCATCCAATATCTTTTCATGAAAATATTATTCTGAGTACTCTTGATAATTATTGATCTTTTCATGCTAAAATACTATTCACGGGGTACTATTCACAAAGTACTATTCACGGGTACTATTTACAAAGTACTATTCACTCGGGTACTATTCACATGGGTACTATTCTTGACAAAAATTAATTTCTTTGATGTCCAAATTATTTTTGATATAATATTATTCTTGAATTTTAATCCACAAAGCAGTATCATGTTGACAATTTGGACATTATTGAATTCTGGATAAATTAAATTATAAATCTTTAAAAATTTATCATTTGTTTTTTTTTAATTAAATTCTTATATCATTGTCACCATCCTAATGCTTATATTATGATGAAAGTCATCTTTGGCTTACGTGTATAGATGGACTGTTGATTGGTATGATTATGACCAGGGATCATTCAGTATAATCATAACCCGCAATGTTACAAATGATGTAGTAAAAGTCCTCATTGGCCCATAGTGCATTGATGGACAGTTGTTGGTATGATTATAACCAGAGATTATTCGGTATGATCATGACCATTGGTAAAAACACGAATATCCTTGACCCATAGTGTATGGATAATTCAGTGATGTGGATTATTTATTAAGCTGAGTCTCAGCGATATAATTGATGATAAACTTTTTAAATCATAGAAGATAGTAGATATCATGCTCTACTTGACTCTTCTATTGGATTGCTTGTTTCGCTGCAGTTAAACTTGATGTTTATTGTATTTTATCAGTTTAACACTGTTGAAGGCTAACGATAATTTATTCTGCATTATTTTAGTCATAATATTTCTTACTGGGCTAGTTGAGCTCACCCTTTTGTTTTCATTGTTCTCTTCAGGAAATGAGAACGTAGCCGGGACTAGTCAGGAAATGGAGTGATGGACCGAGATGGTGGCTGTAGTAGTGCTCATTATTTTATAAAATAGTGTGATAATAATTGTAATGAGGACTCCATTTCAGTTTGAATACTATCTATTAGACAATATTAGTGTAAAAACTCTCAGCTACGTTTTTGTCGTAGTGTATAATGAAGTTTGTATTTGTATTCTGTACCATGTATTTGGCGACTCAAAATGGGTGATGTATACCTATTTTGGGGGCGTCACAGCTCCAGCCATATGAATCCACGGCCTTCCCAAAAGTAGGTTGTATCATGTATCTATCTTGAGTACATGAAAGGATATGCAGAATGTATGTGGTCTAATCTCCACAGATAATTAAATTTCTCCGACATTATTTCTTCGAGATCAATCGAAAGTTTTGATAATTATATGGCTTCTTCGGATCTTGTTGAGATTGATGTTCATCCTCTACAAGGTGGCATAAGGACAGATGTTCAAAGATGATCCTTCATCTATCAGTACTACTGCTACCACGTATCGGAGGACATAACTGCTATGTGCAACAGTTTGCAATGACCCATCCCTTCGGGAGGTATGTCATCATCAGTGAAGGATATCACATTGCTGTTAAAAATGTGATTAACCAGGTGATGGAACTTTTCAACATCCACTAATTTTGGCAAGTGGGCCTCTTCTAAAACTCTTAGTAAGACCTTTATGTGATCCTTTGAGGAGAATACCAAGTCTAGTATAGAAATTTGTTGTGGAGCTTCTTTCAAGCTTAAAACCACCTTAGATTCATTGTGTCCCATAGTACGGAGGAATTCTTCAATCTTCTCCATGGGAACTTTCCCCTGTGATTTGATGGTAGGCTTCAACACCCGTTGGGGAAGATACAATGGATTTTCTTTCAACACTGCAGCAGTTGTATTGTATGTGGATCCTTCAGCTTCTCCATAATTCAATGGAACTTTCTATAGGCTAACAACAGGATATTGTGGCCCGAATGGAAAGATGATTGGCTTTGGCACAACCATTTTCAAAGGATTTTCAACACCATTGAGCTGAATTGATTGTATTTGATGTGGTAGCCAAATCCCCCTCAGAAGATATAATTGCTACGACTTTTTCCATTTTGTAGGAAACACGTCCCCACTCTCAAGTAATACAGCGTCATTGTTTGTCATTTGTAGGACATCACATTCAATTAGGTTTTGAATAAGATGGCGGAGTGCTCAATATTCTTTAGTGCGGTAACCGCGAGAGTGGGAGTGGTATTGACATACTCCATTAAAATTAAACCGTCTTGAGCGCGAGCTGATTGGAGGTAGCAGAGCTGTGATTCTTCCCTCATTGATCAACATCTGCAATATTTCTTCCATCGGTTGGCCTAAATAGGTGAATTCCCTTTTGTTGGCTAAATCCCGACGGGCTTTGGGATTTGCTCTTTTTGCAATTTTATCCTCTAGTGTTTCACTTTCTGGTGTACGTGGTGGAGTACTTGTAACAAGAGGAAGGAGGCTAGCATGCTCCTGGCTGAATAATTTATGTGTGACTTGGTGCTTATGGACCACCAGTTCTGCCAATTGGTTGACTTGCTCACTATAAGCCTTCATTTTTCGTTCCATCATAAACTGGAACTATGCATAATCCCATCTGTCAACACTATCCTTGTTGGATTAGGATAAACCACCCATATAGTTGGAGATTTGTCCACTGCTTTAGTTAATCATGTTAACCTCATCTTCTTTGTGTTGAGGAACTGGGTTGTCTTGAATGTGAGGTTGGTCGGGTTTGGTCACCACAATCTCACCATTGTCAATTAAATCCTGGATTTTATGCTTCAAGGCCCAGCAATCCTGAGTGTCATGGCTTGGAGCTCCAGCATGATAAACACATTTCTTGCTTGCATTAAAACCCTTTACACTCGGATTAGCTGGTGGAAGCAAATGGGTAATTTTCTTCTAAGTTGTCAGAAGTTTGAGAATGTCGTCGAGTGAGGCCCCTAAGGGTGTGAACACTTGGGTACGTCTGACTTCTCCACTTTTTGGCAATAGAGGGTTTGAAGACTGAGCTTTAAAAGGGTAGTATTCTCCTTTCAATTGTCATGCTCTGACTGCCTTTTTGACTTTGTAGTATCAAGGAAACATCATCCTCTTTCTTCTTATGGACCCTCCGGGGGTTGTTTCCATTACTTCCAGACTAGATGTGCTTAGCTACAGCTTTCAGAGCAACAAGGTCTTGAATCGTTCCAGACTTCAATCCCATCTCAGCCATTTCTCCGTGTTTGATGATTTCGGAGAAGGGCTTGCCTATGCCAGCTAAGACTCTCTCATAGAAGGGAGCTTCTTGAATGTCTAAGGTCATCACCATTTCAGACTCAGTCATAGAGAGAATAACTTGAACATCCAGACGCCTCCATCTTTGGGCATACTCTCTGAAAGACTCATTGGCTTGTTTCTTGAGCTTGGTAATTTGATGCCGGTCTGGAGCCATCTGAGTTTGGAAACTGTACTGACTGAGGAAAGCATGAGCTAGCTCCTCCCAGCTATGAATCTTGGAGTTGTCTAATCTAGTGTACTATGATCTGGCTTCTTCAGTCAGACTTTTCTGAAACAGCTGCATTCTGAGCTTTTCATTCTCCGTATAAGATCCGAGCTCTCCAATGAATACTTTCAAATGTGTGTAAGGATCTCCCAATCCATCATACTTTTCAAAATCGGGAGTCTTGAATTTCTTTGGATAATGAACCCCAGGGAAGATGCAAAGGTCTGAATATGAAACACTCCTATGTGCTCCAATCCCTTTGATAGACTGAATGGTCCCTTCCATTTATAGGAGTTTCTTCCTGATATCATCGGTGTCTGGATCTTCTTTGCGAGGGGTGTTTTCAAGGGTTTTATTGGTTTTGTCCACCTCATGTCCAGGAATTTCTTTATTCGGACCCTGGGTTCCTCCATGTGCAAAGGATTCTATATGTATGGGTATTTGTGGACCCAGAGTGGACTTGTGTAGTTCTTTAAGCAGAACATCCAACTCTGTAATTTGGTTACTTAATCCTTCGAACTCCTCGCGAGAGACATGAGTAGGATTAGACTGGCCAGATGTAGCCATGCTTGGTTGTAGGCTTGTTTCCTTTTTGGACTTTGAACGGGTAATAGGACCAATTGTTTCCCTACAAAAAGTCTTATGTAGTTTAGTCTTAGGGAATGTAAAAATGTTACATGTTATGTGATGTGTCCGTTTTAGGAGTATTATCCTTCAAAATGGATGTTAGTTGTCTGTATGACAAGATAGCATGTCAGATAAAAGGGAATGCATGTACACCTATTCCTTCATATTTTCCATTACATTGAGATTGACCTGGAAATAAAATTATAAGTAATTGAAATGGGAAAGTATGAAGAGACTTTCCTCTATGTTGGGTTTATCAAAGGCTGACCTATCTGAGGCTACTCTCGCGGCTTTTTGGCATGAAGATTCCCAGATCATCGTAATTTACTCGATGGGAAGTTAATCCGGTCTTTCAACTGGAGCGAATTTAGGTGGTGCCTTTCCTGAGCCTCGTTGGAATTAGTCTTCCTACGAGTCTAGTAATCAAACACCGACATGATATATAGCCTCCTGGTGAAGGAACCACACAACATACATTCACATACAATGTGTCTCACAGTATGGAAATGATGACATGTGCAAAGCACTAATAACCAAAGCAGATATAGTGCAAAGCACTAAGTGCAATAAGTAAATGCATTCATATACATTTATTCAAATATAAATGCAACATCCACACACATGCAGATAGAGGTTTTGAAAAGTTTGTAAATAGCGGCTTAAGCCCTCTTACTGGATGTCTCCAGCAGAGTCGCCACCTGTCGACGTCGGTTTTTTTATTTGTCCCTTTTCTGTTCTTTTCTTTTGGTGTTCTCATGTTAAGTGAGATTTGTTTGAAAAAACAAGTTGTGAAAAGGTCCGACATGTATATGTCGACGATTGGACTGTAAGAGTCGCCAGTTGGTATTTTTAAATGGTTGCACCAACTCAACCGAGAAATTTTTTGCAGATTGACCTAGTGATGTGACACTATTTAACTAGTCTGTGAAACTGAGATTCTTTAGGGTTCGGGGGCTTGGTTATGCGGAAGGAAGGTGTTAGGCACCCCCCGACATCCGTGGTAACACGGTGCCCGCCACTTTTTAATTAAAACCTTTATCTGAATGTGTGTGTGTGGGTCAATGTGAAGTTGTATGGAAGTAGTGATATGCCTCGTTTGCACCTATATACAAAGGGTTTGAATTTTGAATAAAATTTCAATTTTAACAAGATATAGCAATGCTATTTTGTAAAAGAGGTTTTTCAAACCCTTGTGCTCAATAGTAATTGAGGCTTTTGATACTTACATTTTATTATGTGTTCGGCTTGATTACTTTTATTTTTGAGATGCAAAGCATCTTCAAAAAAATAAGATAAAAAGCTCTGTCGAACTCCTTGTGGGCATAAGAGTCGTCTAAGAAAATTCAAACACCGTGAATAATTTACAAGCTGGTCACAGCTGTATATGTCCATCACGGGAACTAAATTTTGATTTAGGAGACTGAATCTGTGATCACATAATTCCTAGGCTCACATGATGCTGCAGTTTGTATGAAAGTTGTAAACAATTATATATATATATATATATAAGATTTAAATATATATATATATATATATATATATAAATGGCCACGAAGTGATCTCTAGGCCTTACAAAAATGTAAATATATATAAATGGTAAACGCACCGGATATAAATTCAGGCTCAATCAAACAGAGTTTGATGATAACAATATATATAAAAAACTAGTAAACACTCCAGATGTAAATCCAGGCTCAATCAAACAAAGTTTGATGACAGGAGATATATATATATATATATATATATATATATATATATATATAAGTATTTATATATATATATATAAGAAGTAAACACTACGAATATTATATTAGGACTAAATTGAGAGTAACTTCGATATATATATATATATATATATATATATATATATATATATATATATATATATATATATATATAAGTATTTATTTATATAAGCAATAAACGCTACGGACCGACGGTTTGGGCATACGTACACAACACGACTCTCAACGTGAATAATTGTGTGTGCACAAAAGTGGAGAAAGGCTTTAAGAAATGTGAGAAGGCTTAGAGTGGGCTGCCAAGAAGACTTCAAATAGCTTTAAATGAGTTAACACTCGGTTTCCACCGAAAAAATGCAGCAAAGTACAAGCTCACAAGTGTTTGAAATGAGAAAGCACTCAGTTTATAGTGTGTACAGAGCAAAATAGACTGGGCTTCCTCGCTTTTTTTCTCTTATAAATGTCCACCCCAAACCCTCTATTTATAGATGGAGGAGCCCCAGGTGTACCTGCGGCTGCCCGGGATCCGAGGGCCCTGCCGTCTCGAAGTACGTGCACTCGTGCAATACGTTGTCCGCTCGAACCTTCATAAATTTCAATCCGGGCATCCGATGGAGGCGTATAATACCTTTTCAAAATGTTGTTATCGAGAGCTACACAATGACATGGGATAAGAGGTTGTACTAAGTTGGGAAGATGGGCCAATGCCTAGGTCTTCAAGTCTTCAAATTATATCCGTTGTGCTGTCTTGTGTAGTAGTCACTCGGGATTGGAGCTATGGTTCTTGTAGGACACTTCTTTGTAGCATGTAGGTTAAAATGTTGTTGAGACGGCATGAATATGGGATCGAGTAGGCAAAATGATGATTTTGCCCCTCACCGGGGTTATCTCTAGTTTTAGGCTGATATAGATGTCGTTGCCTAGGGTTATCTCTAAGATTGGGCTGCTGCAAGTGCTGAATGTCCTCAAGGTTATCTCTGAGGTGTGTCTGACCTCCCGGGGTTATCTTCGGGTTTGGGACTGAGTGCCTCGTGTCTATCACCAAGGTTGAAGCTCATTGCTGGGGATTGAACGAGCTTTTCCGGGGTTATCTCCGGAATTACAACTGCATTCCTCGGGGTTGTCTTTAAGGTTGGAACTTAAACTCCCGGGGTTATCTCCGGGGTTGGAATTAAGTATCTCGGGGTTGTCTCCGAGGTTGAAAAC
Source organism: Panax ginseng (assembly GCA_020205605.1). Taxonomy (NCBI): domain Eukaryota; kingdom Viridiplantae; phylum Streptophyta; class Magnoliopsida; order Apiales; family Araliaceae; genus Panax; species Panax ginseng. The sequence continues at coordinate 11,808,730 of CM035141.1, read as the reverse complement.
TAATATTCCCGGGGTTATCTCCATGAATGGAACTGAATATCTCGGTGTTGTCTCTGAGATGGAAAAGACTGAGTATCCCAGGGTTGTCTCCGGGACTGGCACTGCTTTTACTTCCAGGGTTATCTCTGGAAGTCGATTCTACCCTCCTGCAAGGTTAGTAATAGTAATGCAAAATTTTGAGTGTCTACAGCGGCTAACACTTACCAGTGGCCCACAGCAAGAATGACACAACCTAAGGTAGTTGAAGTGTTAGAGGTAGATGGAGTGACAACATTAGCAGCATTGATTTTAGCGCTATCAAAGAAGGTGGATGCTTTGTCGGGTGCACAAACTCAGCAGATTTTGATTATTTTTGAATTGTGTGCAAGGGAACATCTTACGGAACAATGTGCAATCAACCCAGCGTCAGTACAATTTATGTGTAGCTACAACAAGATTACACAGAATATGTTTTAGAATGCATATAATCCGGGGAATAGGAATCACCCTAATTTTTCTTGGAGTAACAATCAGAATCAGCAAGCTCCACGACCATCTTATCCCCCAGGATTTCAGAATCAGCATCAACAAACAGCTCAACATCAAGAAAGAAAAATAGATTTAGAAGAGTTGTTGTCAAAATATATATCGACCAACGAGGCGGCCATGAAATCACAAGCAGTAGCTATTAAGAACTTAGAGAATCAGATGTGGAAGTTGGCTTTTACTTTGAATAATAAGCCTCAAGGAACTCTACCAAGTGATATAGAAAAAAATCCAAAGGGGAATCATGAACAATGTCAAGCGATTATGTTAAGGAGTGGAAAACAACTTGAGGGGAAAAAGATAGAAAATTCGGCAAGAAAAGATGAAGACAAAGAAGGTGAGAATAAAGCGGTTGAGGAAAAACAAGGTAAAGAAAATCAAGTGGATAAGAGCAAGACAGATAATGAACCGGTTGTGTATCCTCCACCACCATTTCAGCAAAGAATTCAAAAATAGAAGTTAGACAAGAAATTTAGCAAATTTTTAGAAGTTTTTAAGAAACTTCAGATCAACATCCCTTTCACAGAAGCCTTAGAGAAAATGTTGAGTTACGCTAAATTCATGAAAGGAATTCTTTCAAGGAAAAAGAAGTTGGAGGATTTTGAAATTGTGGCATTGACGGGGGAGTGCAGTGCAGTTCTACAAAGAAGGTTACCGCCAAAGTTAAAAGATCCGGGATGTTTCACTATTACATGCACAATTGGGAACATGTCATTCCAAAACTGTTTATGTGACTTGGGGGCAAGTGTGAACCTCATGTCATTATCAGTATACATCGATTTGGGTCTACTAGCTTCGAAACCAACCAATATATCTCTACAGTTTATGGATAGGTCAGTCACGTACCCAAGAGGAATTGTGGAAGATATCTTGGTTAAGGTGGATAAATTTATATTTCTAGCTGATTTTATAATTTTGGATTATGAAGAAGATAAAAATATCCCAATCATCATAGGGAGACCGTTTTTAGCTACGGGTAGGACTCTCATCGATGTACAAAAAGGTGAACAAACCATGAGGGTCCAAGATCAGGAAGTCAAGTTCAATGTGTTCAAAGCCATGAAGTTCCCTACAGATGAAGAAGAGTGTTTTCGGGTGGATGTCATTGATCGGATAATTAATGAAGATATGGTTAAAAGCTTGGCTAATGATCCATTAGAAACTACATTATTGGGAGATGAAGATTCGGACGATCCAGAGTTTGTAGATTATTTGCATATACTGGATTCTTTGCCACGAGTGAGTAGATTCAAGCCACCATTTGAGCCTCTACACACAAAAGAAAAAGCCATGGCAAGGATGAAAACTTCATTGGAGGAGCCACATACACTTGAGCTTAAGCCACTTCCTAAACACCTCAGGTATGCATATTTAAGCAATTATAATACTTTACTTGTAATTATTGCTTCTACGCTTAACGAATTGCAGGAAAGTAAGTTACTGGGAGTGCTTAGAGAATACAAATCGACTATAGATGGACAATTACAGATATTAAGGGTATCAATCCATTCTTATGCTTGCACAAAATTCTTATGGAAGAGGATGTAAAGCCAACAGTGGAACAACAGAGATGGCTAAACCCGATCATGAAAGAAGTGGTGAAGAAAGAATTTCTGAAGTGGTTGGATGCGGGAATCATCTACGCAATTTCAGATAGTGCGTGGGTCATTCTAGTTCAATGTGTGCCGAAAAGGGAGGAATGACTGTAGTAAAGAATAATGATAATGAATTAATTATGACGAGGACAGTGACCGGTTGGAGGGTTTGCATGGACTATAGGAAGCTAAATAAGGCAACTAGCAAAGACCATTTTCCTCTGCCTTTTATCGATTAGATGTTGGACAGGTTTGCGGGGCACAAAATTTACTGCCTACTGGATGGGTATTCGGGGTATAATCAAATAGTCATTGCTCCTGAAGATCAAGAGAAGACCACTTTTACGTGCCCATACGACACATTTGCATTCAGGAGAATGTCTTTTGTCTTGTGTAATGCACCCACAACCTTCCAACGGTGTATGATGGCCATATTCTCGGACATGGTGGAGAAGAATGTGGAAGTCTATATGGACGACTTCGTTGTCTATGGAGATAATTTTGATATATGTCTAGAGAATTTGGTTATGGTTTTAAAGCGATGCGTAGAGACGAATTTGGTGCTCAACTAGGAGAAGTGTCACTTTATGGTTGAAGAAGGAATAATCTTGGGGCACAAGGTCTCTGCGAAGGGATTAGAGGTTGATAGAGCAAAGTTGGAACAATTGAAAATCAACCACCGCCAACTACAGTCAAGGGAATCCATAGTTTTTTGGGACATGCGGGATTCTACCGAAGGTTCATTAAAAAAATTTCTAAGATTGGAAAACCATTGTGCAGTCTCTTACAGAAAGATTCAGTTTTCAAGTTTGATGATGATTATAAGTCAGCTTTTGAGCAATTAAAGAAAAAGTTGACTACAACTCCAGTGATCGTCGCACCAGATTGGACTAACCCTTTGAATTAATGTGTGATGCGTGCGACTATGCAGTAGGAGTTGTTTTGGGTCAACACCGAGAGAAAATCTTCCATGTCATATACTATGCAAGTAAAACCCTTACGGATGCCCAATTGAATTATACAACCACTAAGAAAGAATTACTTGTTGTAGTATATGCCTTTGACAAATTCTGGGCATATTTAATTGGAACAAAGGTGGTGGTTTACACGGATCACTTAGCAATTCGTTATTTAATCTCAAAGAAGGATGTTGTAAAGCCCCCAAACTTGGGTACTTGAAACCCGAACTCGGTGCTTTACGATACCATTTCTACGAGCGGAATAAGACTAATAATAATAACAATAATATAAAAATCCAACATAATTTATATTTATCAGAGTCTAATTCCAATTACGCAACATTTACTATAATTCTTTACATGATATATAATACATATCATTGTCTATATATTCTCTAACTATTATAAAAGACACCATTAAACATGTTCTGTTTGCTTTCCTTTTCACGTGTTCTTGTTTGAACCTTCAGGTTGATCATGCCTAGCTGAAAATATTTAAATTTAAGCAAGGATGAGCATTTGGGTGCCCAGCAAGTAATAATAATTATGAATATAATTAGTTGAAAGAAATAAATGTTTTTTTTGTACATCACTTCTACAACGAATTTATAGTAGTGAAGTAAACTGAACCGATAATAACAACATAACAATTCTATCTCAAATTTTTGAAACTACGTATTGACTATATATATAGGTATTAGTCGATAGATTATGAACATTGTTTTTGGTTTTCGCTAAGGTTTAGCAGAACTTCATCTGCAAACCGTCATAACTTACGGGCGTTAGGTTGTACTTCCCATGGGCCCTGTATTGATCAATACTACATTACAAGAACGATAGGATCGTTCACTCTGTCCGCCTTGGACGCATAAAAGTTTTCCCATGATCGGGATGTTCATACTTAGTCTGGAATTCGAACCAAAACAATTTGATTGGATACAAAAAGGTTTATCATATTCAACGATATTTCGAAATTTGTGTCTAGCTAGTCAATTAGCTTGGACACTTGTATAACCATATTTTGAAATTAACGAACATAATATATATATGAGTTATATAATATAATATCATGTCGACAAACAATGATCGGATAGAATATATATACGATAATAAGGTTAATAATTTAGTACAATAATAATATAATTCTGAAACTTCTTACTCATATCCATTTCATAAAGGAAATGCAAAGGCAAGATACTTGCCTGATGCGCTGCTTACAGTTCGTAACTTAGTTCTATCTTTATATAACACCTATCAGTAATAAGATCATTTGATCGATTAGAATAACATACTATAACATAAAGCACTGCTTATTGCAGTCATCACATAACCTAATCACATTGTCACATATGTTCCACAACCATTGAATCACAAATAAACACATATCTAATCAAATTATCTAAGTCTAGATCAATTTTTGAAACATATCGGTGTATCGACGGCTTTATCGGGTACTTATCGAGTCTAAGACTCTATCCTGTAGTTCAATATCTGTAAGTATCAGTCATATTATTTTTAAATGACTTGTAATAATTTTTTTTAAACATTTATTATAATTAATCATGAATTTTCAAACACCTGAATCATTATTAAATGATTTAAATATTAAAAAAATTCTATTATCATTAATATTTAATTAATATTAAACTATGGGTTAAGTTCAAATGACCACCTGGGATTTGAGCGATTTTCTACTTAACCATCTGTAGCCAGTAAAGCAACATTTAAACACCCGACTTTTTGAGTTGAAGTGAAAACTGCTTTCTGTCATAACTCTGTTACTTAAGTTGGATAAAGACTTAATTACCCTTGTTATATATAAAAGACATATGCTTGTTCATCTCTCTCTCTCTCTCTCTCTATTTTTCTAACAAACAAAAAACAGAGTAAACAAGAGCTCATATAAATTATAAAATCATTTTCTTGACAAGGAAATAGAATCCCCCTTGCCCCTTCAATCACAAAGGAATGAATACATATTCTATAGACATAATAATCCATCTAAAAGAAATAAAAAAAAGAGAACAGGGTATCATAGATTGAAAACAGAAAATCCAAACATGAATGGCAATAAAAAAATCTCAGAAGGAAATTAATAAGATATTCAATGTTTCCCCAAATTAATCACATACCAAGAAATTCCACAGATATTTTCCCAATTTGAAGAGGGGAAAAAACCCAACATTCCTCACATTAAATTCAATCAAAATATTTATTAAAATATGTGTTTGTAAGGGAAATCATAAATTACCGAACACAGAAAAACCATTAAAAAGGCCGATAAAATTAATTAAATGTGTTGACAACACTCACATTGAGGACAGTAAAAGAGATTTGAGAACTTGCTCAGTCTGCAGCATCATGCCATCATATATCAAAAATCATCAAGGAACCCAATACCAAAATAGAGGATGCCACACATAGTGGAAATGCACAATCATACAATAAAATCGAAATTTATATGTACATTAAATCAACCATCTTGCAGTAAATGAAACCTAAATTACATTAGTAAAACCAAAAAAAGAAAACTAAATTCAACAAACATCAGAAAAGTTTAAACAAAAAAAATAGAGTGGAGTATCAACCAACCCACATTCATCATCTCTACAATCAACCCCATAATTCAAACATATCTTCTACATGATCACACAAAAATTCAATAATTGACAAAAGAACCATTACTATCTATACACAATGACAGAAGAATCCTCCATCCAGTGATGTATAAAAAAATTATTAATCGGAATGGGAATCATGGTAATCGGGTTTTAATCTAATCGAGAATCGTAATTCAATCGAAGATTGGGAATGATTGTAATAATAATACAAGTAGTAAGAATCTGAGAGTGGAGGACGCAAAGGAAAGTCCAAATCTGAGAGAGCCAAATGACCCAATTGCTGAAGAGGGAAACAGAGAACCAGATCTAGTAATTGGTCGCTGCTAATTATTTCGGATAAGCAGGCCACGTGTTGCCATACATCTATCCCCGGATGAATATTGATTTGTGGAATCATTCTGTCCCCAAAATTCGCACAAAAGTTGCAATAAAAAAGTCTAAAAATGTATGAATTTTTTAGTGAAAAAAAAACAGATGGGGATTCATCAGTATCTTCTTTAATATCGTAGCTCTTGCCATTCCCGTTCGACAGTGGGACTGAAGAGCCAAACGGAGTGGATTCAGGGTAGTTAGGGCTTGGATCCAAGCCGAATCCATAGCCAACGGAGGAATGGTTGCGGAGGAAAAGTTGGAGTATGTTGAGTCGTCGAAATCTCCATTTTCTTCCAAGAAATCTCTGTGAATCTTTTCCTTGAAATGAGAGAGAAATGAGAGAGAGGGAACACAGGAGTGAGAAATGATAGAGAAGACTGTGGTTTGAGGAAGAAGAAGGGTATTTTAGACATTTTCTAGTTTTTTTTTTACTGTTACACCCTCTTATCATGCGTTTTTGGCGTCTTACATGCACGTACGGTTAATTTGGATGGAAAAGGTAACGTTTTCACTTTAACTCAAAAGGTCGAGTGTTTAAATGTAGTTTTACTGACTACAGGTGGTTAAGTGGAAAATTGCTCAAACCCAAGTTGGTCATCTGAACTTAACCCTTAAACTATTAATGAAACCATTGCCAAAATATTAAAGTTATTTATAATAACTCAAAATACTTTTAAAGTATTAATATTACACTTAAATTATTTTAAAAGAATTAAAATCATTTTTAAATAATTATCATTAATATTAAAGTATTAATGTATTATTTATCAAAATATTAAAAGTCATTAATTATAACTTCAAATATTTTAATTCATTTATATCCTTTTTAAATGATTTTTAAATAAATAAAACCATTTTTTAAACTATTTATTTAATATAATTATTAAATAAATCTAATATCATTTAATATTAAATTATTAATGAAATTTTCCTTTAAATATCAAAAGTTATAATTTATAACTTAAAATATCTTTAAACACTTTATTTTCATTTTAAATGATTTTTATAATATTAAAATTATTTTTAAACTAATTTATTTAATATAATTATTAAATAACTTTAACATCATTAATAGTAAATAATTAATGAGTTTTATCTTTAAATATTGAAAGTTATATTTTATAACTTAAAATACTTTTAAAATCTTTATTTTCATTTAAAATAATTTTTCTAATATTAAAATCATTTTTAAACTAATTTATTTAATATAAGTATTAAATAAATCTAATATCATTAATATTAAGTTATTAATATTTTTCATGACAAAATATCAAAAGTTATATTTATAACTTAAAATACTTTTATAACCTTTAAATCATTTTTCTATAATTTGTTTTAAATCATTAATTCTATTTTTTCATAATTTAATTAATATATTCAATAAATAACTTAATTATCATTAATAATAATTAATTAATGAAATTCATCACAAAATATTAAAAGTTATCAAAAATAACTTCAATTATTTTCTTATACCATAATATAATTTTAAATGATTTTTCATGTAATAAAATCATTTTTAAATAATTTATTTAATATTATAATTAAATAAATTAAATAATTTTAATATTTTAAAAATATTAAATATTTATGAAATATATTCAAAATAATTAAAAACTAATTTTCGGATTTTAAAATAATTTTTAGGAATTTATTTTGTATTTTTAATAATTAAAAACTAAAATTTCTATTTATTTAATAAAAATAATTAATTTTAATAATAAAGCGTAAGCTAACCCTATAACAGTAACTGTCATATAGGTGTTCTTGAGTCGTTTCTTGGCGAAACCCAGAAATCTATGTCAGTTAAGGAGGTGCCACGTTTGACCGCTTCTAGATCATTAGCTATTACATTTCTGAGTTTGCTAATGGTATATGATTGTAGTATTAATGTAATACTACAATTATCAACAAGTTGTATGCCCAAATATCATCATATCAGTGAGATCTAGCCCATCAAAAACCTTGTCAGGGGTTGTTCTTCATTTTTGGGTTTTCCATAAATGAAGAACAGTCCGAGTTGGCAACTTATAATTTTCATAACTTGCAACACATGAATTGTTTTTGTGATCTTAGGCTTTCAGGTTGTAGAAAACATAACAAGGTATAGATTCATTATAAAATTTCACCATAACAACAACAAAGAAAGCAGATCTTGCTCGGTCAAACATTGTCAGAAAATCATTCTAACGGTTTTCGGTTTTTCCCAGAAACGCAAAACAATACGAGTCATCTAGTTTGACCACCCATTAAATCCAACATGGTTGTTGTTTAAGAGATCCAAAAGTATAAATATAAAGTCCATATATCAGGCTACAAAATGAACATCATAACATAAACATATCACATCACACCTGACATATATAAGCATTCCAAAACGTTGTCAGACACTGCTATTTGATTTCTGGGTTACCCAAAAATCAGGCGGTCAAGCTCGGTCAACGATGTTTGACCAAGAATAACTTTCAACCTACAGCTGATATGTCTTTGAATCAAGTTCCAGATGAAAGATGACATAACAAGCTACATGTGTAAACATTTAAACAACAAAAAAACATAACACAATGAGATCTACAGCCTCTGACATCTGTTGTCAGAACATAAAAAAATATTTTTCCAGATTTTGTAAAATGCCAAATCCGAGCCTATAGATGTTATGGATCTAACATCTATCGACCCAGATCATCATTATATACTACAAACCACACATTTTAACACTTAATCATAACTTTTAACATAGCAACTAAGATCAGATTTTGAAATTAGGTTTATACCTTCAATGAACAATCTTTTGATTCTTGGCTACTGATCTGTTAGTGGATTTCGTGGGGCTTGATTTATGATTGATATATGAAGGAAAGTTCGGAGGTTTGGGGTTAAGAGAGAATGGTTGAGTGTTTGGTGCAAAATAAAGCTACCAAATGAATTTTCTCTCTCTACAATCTATATATATTGTGTTGTAAAGCATGTATCTGATGTGTATACATTGTGTGCTGAGATATATGACCATGATGGATTATCTAGAGTTGGTGAACAACTCCAATCTTGGAAAGATACACAAGTAAGCTTAATAAATAAATAAAAATTGTACATAAGGGCATTTTAGACATTGGGCTTGATAATTTAATGGCATGATGGTAATCATTGCATACCCTTAGGGTTTAACCCTAAGGTTTTCTAAAATTTGGATTTCTAGGATTTCATTTAGGGTTTAAAATTAATTTAAAAAAAATTAGTTTCCTTAAAAATGTAATTTAGAGTTTACTAATTACAATTAGTTTTCAAATTACATAAAACATGATAATTAGGTTTAAGTTTCACAAATTATGAATAAGATCACCAATTTAGCAATTTAGGGCTCCAATTTGATAATTAGGCTTACTAATTTAAATAATAGGGTTTCTAGACATTAATATTTCTAAATATTAATTAGGGTTTACCTAATCAATATAAAATTCTATAATACTTAACTGTAATCGTAATAACACAATTACAAAACATTCTCGAACTCATAATTGAGTTTCAAATTAGGGTTTCCATTTGGCAATTCACTATTTATTATTTAAGGTTTATAATTTAGAAGAAAAAATAATAATAAGGGTTTATTCTTAAAAAAACATTAGGGTTTTTGAAAATTAGGATTCTCCCTAATTAGGGTTAATATCTATAACACAAATCATAAATCACATTAACATCATTACCAATAAATCTTGAACTCTAATTTGAGTTTCAAATTAGGGTTTAAAAATAACTTAGGGTTTTCTAAATATTAATTAGGGTTTCTAAATTTTAATTAGGGTTCTCTAGATTTTAATTAGGGTTTACCTAATTAATCATATAATATGCAATATAAATCACATCACGCAATCATTACACAGTCTTGGATCTCCCATTTGTGTCTTACGGTAGGGTTAGACAAATTAATATTAGGGTTTGGTCATGATACATTAAAATTGACCAACCATTATCAATGCGTACTTACCGTACATATCTATAGCACTGAAAAATCAAAATATAATATTATTATATTATTATTCTCATCCCTTGATAAAAATTCAAAATTAGGGTTTGGATTCCTTATCTGATTTATTATTCATATTTAACATTATTGATTAAGTTAAAATAATTAACTTAATTAGACTAGCATAAATTCATAAATTAAAATAGATTAATTATTATACTAATTCTAATAATCATTTCATATATTATTTAAATAATATATAATTATATTTTCATGGAAAATAAATAATAAAAATATTTCTACTATAAAATTAATTATTGAAAGAATAAACTTTATAATAGTCAATAATTCTAAAATAAAATTAGTTGTAAACATTCATGTAATAAATATATTTTTATTTATTACATAATTACATACACACATTATCTTGTATAAATCCTCATCCTTAAAATAAAATAAAATAAAATTATACGCAAAATTTTTTATTTCATTATATAGAAAATATCGGGTTGTTACATTCACCCTCCCTTATAAAGATTCCGTCCCCGAAACCACCATTTTAAAACCTATACATACCAGGGTACATAGCATACACCATCATTGCGAGTAGATCTCGATCAAAATTGATTGAACTAATCTCTTAACTATTCAGCATAAAGCTTATCTATCTGCTTATACGGAAAATTGATTTCTAATAGAACTCAATTTCCTCCTTCAAAATAATTTATAAAATAATTTACTATATATAAGAAAATAATATATAAAAAATAAAATTGGTTTGAGTAATACCTGGAGTTGCATCCCCGACTGCTACAGTTTCTTGAACGGTCATGTTGAAGACGCTTGCAGTTGATTTCGTTGGTTTGATTATTGATGTTGGTCCCATCGTCGCCAATGTCCTGCTGCCTTTTCCCGTATTCACATTCCTTGCCTCTGGCCTTCTCCTTCTTGAACGGTCTTCCACCTTATACTCCATTGATTCATACTTAAAACACACAGACTTTCCCTTTATCTCCTTTCCTTTTATCGTATAGGTGACAAAATTATCTTTTGCCCCTTCGTTATCTTAGCTATCACAAATTCTTCCACCGGGTCAGTTGATCCTCTAAATCCTGGTGGTCTGATTGCCTTGAAGTCTTTGACGTTCGTCGATCGATTATCTGGCTGATCTTCCAGCAGCTGGTATTCCATTCTGCATAGCTTGATCGTCCATATTCGCAAAATTTCAGACGGGTCCGGTTGTCTTCCGACTTTGTTGTGTGTTCTTTCGCCTAGTGTATTTCATTTTCATCTTGGCGGCATTATCGTAATTTATTCTTTATTAACTTACATTCTAAGCCTTATCGTGTACGCGCAATTTTCTATTCAAATAGTCATGTACTCAAAATATTAGACTTTGAAAACTTTGGTTTACCGTATTGTAGACACTCAAAATTTTCTGTACTACTGTTACTAACATTGCAGGAGGACATATTCGTCTTTTAAGAGGGAACCCTGAAAGACAATCCAAATCCATCTAGGATACTACTAGGAAGTTCAAAGATCAACCCCGGATCGCAATGCAGGAGTAATAATTCCAACCTCGGATGTAACCCCGAGGGCTGCGAGATCTAATCTGGGAACACGGGCCAGGAGAAGACCGATTAATCTCGGAGATAACCCCGAGGTATCCAGTCTCAGTCCCAACCATAGAAATAGCCACCAACCTTGGTGATAACCCCAAGGAATGCAGTTTCGACGATAACTCCGGAAATGCTTGTTTCAAATGCGACCAGCTTCAATCTCGGCGCTCACAGCGAGATACACTGTACCAACCCGACAATGACATCGGGAAGACAGGCACACCTCAAAGATGACAATGAGGACATTCAACAAAATGCAGCAGTCCAATCTCAGCGAAGCCTGAGCAACGTCTGCTTTATTAGCCCAATCCGACGATAACACAAGTGAGGGGCAACATCATCATCTCGTCAACAAGATGCCACGTCACGTCTCTACACAACAATGTCCCATAAGACTAACCAATCCCGAGTGACTATTGTGCGGGGTAACGGATGAAAGTTGAAGCTTGAAGACCGGAGGGCATCGTCCAATCTTCAATGATTTTGTACAAACTCTAATCCCATGCCATTGTACAACTCTCGAAAACGGCGGTCCGAAATAGGTCATGTATACCTCAAACGGATGCCCGGATTGCACTTCTGAAAGTTCAAGTGGACATTCTGATTGTTCGAGTGCACGACTCTTTGAGACGACGACCCAGGACCGAAAAACTTCTGCCTACCGGGTTGCCTCACGGTACACTGTGGCTCGGTAGCAGTACACCCTATGACTAAAATGCCTATAAATAAAGGGCTTGGGGTCTTTGATTTTCCAAGAGAAAAAGCGAGAAGCCCCACCCAATTTGCTCTGCGATCACCCCATGCGATTGTACTTTCCCTTTTAAACACTGTGAGCTCATATATAGCCCTTTTGTACCTACAAAACTAGTGTTTACCCACTCTAAAGATATAGACGTCTTTTTTGGCAGTCAGCTGTAAGCCTTCTCACACACTTTAGAGTCATTCTCTTCATCTTTGCACACACCCTTCTACACGTTGAGAGTTGTGTTGCTTGCTTTTGCCTGCATTTGATCCGTGGTTTCATTTCAGTCTGTATATATATACATATTATATATATATATATATATATATATATATGTATTAACTAACATTATCGAGTTATGCTACGATTGAGCCTAGGCTTGATTATTCGAGCGTTTATTTGCTTTTATATATATATATATATATATATATATATATATATATATATATATATATATATATACACATTTATATATATTAGCGTGTGCCTGGACTACATTCGATGAGCCTGGATTTTATATCCCATATGCGTTTATTCGATTTGATATATATATATATATATATATATATATATATATGAGCGGTGGTCGAACTATGTTCGATGAACACTGATTTTATATTTGATGCGTTTATTCGCTTTGATATATATATATATATATATATATATATATATATATACACACACACACACACACATTTAAATCATGCAGAGTTTCCTTCAGTGGCGATTGATCGCTTTTCTGACTTTTTATTTACATTTCGTCCCACTTTGAGTTTCCTTCGTGGCGATTGACCGTATTCTGACTTTATTTACGTTTTCGTCACTTTGGAGTTTCCTCCGTGACGGATCTGTTGTTTATATATATATATATATTTCTGACTTTTTATATATATACCGCTTACTGCTTTCATACAAATTCCAGTATCTTGTGCACCTAAGAATCATGTGATCACAGATTCATCCCATTTGATCTAGATTCGGTTCCCGTGATGGACATTTTCAAGCTGTAAGCGACTTGTAAATTATTTCTGCGTTATGCAATTTCCTCGGATGGTTTCCATACCCACGAGGAAATCGGCATTATTTTGTACATTATTTTCGTACGGATGCCTCGCATCTGTCAAATAAAATCAATCAAGCCGATCACTTAATAAAATGGGAGTGTAAAAGGTCTCAATTACTATTGAGCATCAGGGTTTGAAAAACCTCTTTTATAAAACATCATTGCTATATCTTGCTAAAAACTGAATTTTTACATAAATTCAAACCTCACGTATATAGGTTCGAACAAGGCCTCACACTACTTCCAAATAACAAAAGACATTGACCCACACACACACATTCGGATAATAGTTGATTTCTTGAAAAGAAGCGGTCACAAGTGGTAATGACGGATGTCGAGGGTGCCTAACACCTTCCCAGTATAACCAAGTCCCCGGACCCTAATGAATCTCGGTTTCACTGACCCGTATAGCAATGTCACATCACTGGGTCAATGTGCAAACCTTTTCTTGGTTGTGTTGGTACAACCATTTAAAAAACCAACTGGCGACTCTTAACAGTCCATCGTCGACATTAAACATGTCGGACCTTTTTCACTTTTTTTTTCAAATAAATCTCACCTAAAATGAGAACACCAAAGAACAAGTAACTAGAAAGGACATCCAAAAATCCGGCGTCGACGGTGGCGACTCTGCTTTGGGGAATTTCCAGTAAGAGGACTTAAGCCGCTATTACAATCTTTTCAAAATTGTTATCTGCTTGTGTGTGGATGTTGCATTTACATTTGATGAATGTGTACGAATGCATTTCCTTATTGCACTTAGTGCTTCGCACCATAACTGCTTGTGATGCTAGTGCTTCGCACTATAAGCGCCATGATATTAGTGCATCGCACCATATTTGCTTGTGATATTAGTGCTTCGCACATGTCACACATTTTCATACGGTGAGACGCGATGTATGTGAATGTATGTTGTGTGGTCCCTCCACCGGGAGGCTATCCGTCGGTGTTTGATTCTTGGACTCGTGAGAAGACTAATTCTACGAGGCTCGTGGAAATGCACCACCCAAATTCGCTCCAGTTGAAAGACCGGATTAACTTCCCGTCTAGTAGATTGCGATGATTTGGGAACCTTCATGCCAAAAATCCGCGAGAGTAACCTAAGATAGGTCAGCCTCTGATAAACCCAAAACGGAGGAAAGTCTCTTCATGCTCTCATTTCAAATTACTTGTAAACACAATTACTTATAATTACATTCCATATCTATCTCCATGTAATGAGAAATATGAAGAAATGTGCACACATACATATTTAACATGCTACAAATAGCTGACATCCGTTTTGCAGGATAAAATTCCTAAAAAGGACACATCACATAGCATGTTATTATACACATCCCCTAAAGACTAAACTATGTCAGTCTTTTGCAGGGAATCAATCAGACCTACTACTCATTCAAAGTCCAAAAAGGCAACAGGCCTATAGTCAATCAAGTCGCCATCTGACCAGACTGAACTTAATCCAGTTTCTCGCAAAGAATTCGATGGATTAAGCAAACAGATTACAGATTTGGCTGTTCTACTAAAAGAATTACACCAATCTACATAGGGTCGAAAATAATAATTACATCTTTGAATCCTCCACTGAGGAGGAATCCTGATCATTACCATACCTGAACTATAGTTGGATACGACCAACAAAACTCATGATGTTGCCCATCCCTTTGGAGATCCAGCATAATGGTGACATCAAAAGAAAGTCCTCCAAATGGAATAAACCCTTCGCGCTATCAAAGGAATTGGAACACACGGGAGTGTTTCATATGTTGATCTGTGTATTTTTCCCGGTGTTCATTATCCAAAAAAATTTAAAACTCCTGACTTTGAGAAATATGACGGGTTAGGAGATCCTTACATACATTTAAAGGTGTTTATTGAAGAACTTGGATCTTATGCAGAGGACAAAAAACTCAGAATGCAATTATTCCAAAAAAGTCTAATTGGAGAAGCCCGTTCGTGGTACACAAGATTAGACAACTCCAAAATCCATAGTTGGGAAGAGCTAGCACATGCTTTCCTCACTCAATACAGCTTTCAAACTCAGATGGCTCCTGATCGGTATCAAATTACCAAGATCAAGAAAGCAGATCTAACGAGTCTTTCAGAGAGTATGCTCAGAGGTGGAGACGCCTGGCTGCCCAAGTTAGTCCTTCCATGAAAGAATCAGAGATGGTCATGACTTTCATAGACATACAAGACGCTCCCTTCTATGAGAGAGTTTTAGCCTGCATCGGCAAACCATTTTCTGAAATGGTCAAGCATGGGGAGATGGCTGAGATGGGATTGAAGTTCAGAAAGATTCAAGACCTAGCTGCACTCAAAGCTGTTGTTGATCATATCCAATCTGGAAATTATGGGAAAACCCCCAGAGGGTCCATAAAAAGAAAGAAGAAGATGTTTCCCTGATACTACAGGGGCAAAAAGGCAATCAAAACATACCTATTCAGAGGGGAAACTACACTCCCTTTCAAGCACAATCTGTAAACCATCCAATACCAAAAGGTGGAAAAGTCAAACACCCTCGAGTGTTTACACCCTTAGGGGACACCCTCGAGAATATTCTCAATCTTCTGACAACACATAAGAAAATTACATATCTTCTTCCACCAACCAACCCTAATGGACGGGGTTTCAATGCTGCTAGGAAATGTGCTTATCATGCTGGGGCACCTGGACATGATACTCAGGATTGTTGGTCCTTGAAACACAAGATCCAGGACCTGATAGACAACCGAGAGATCGTGGTCACAAAACCAGATCAGCCTCATGTTCAAGACAACCCTCTTCCTCAACACAAAGAAGAAGAGGTCAACATGATTAATTGGAGCAATGGACAGAGTTCCAACTTCAGCTGTGAATCTTCCCAGACCCTCAAAGACGGTGATGACAGATGGGATTATGCCAAGTTCTAGTTCACAATGGAACGAAAGATGAAAGCTCTCTACAAGTAAATTGAGCAATTGGCGGAACTGGTGACTTATCAGCATCAAATGACACGTCAGTTAATCAGCCAGGAGCATGCCAGTCTCCTACCTATTGCCATGAATATTCCCTCGTCACTTTCAGAAAATGAAATGCTGGAAGACAAAGTGACGAAGAGAGCAAATGCTAAAGCCCGTCGGGATTTCTCCAACAAAAGGGAATTCACCTATTTGGGCCAACCCATGGAGGAAATTCTTCATATATTAATCAATGAAGGAAGGATCAGTTCCCTTCTACCTCCAATTAACCCCCGTTAAGGACGGTACAACTCTGATGGAGTATGTCAATATCATTCCCAGTCTCGCGGTCACATCACAGAAGAATTCTGGGCACTCCGCCACCTTATTCAAAATCTAATCGACAGTGGTGTCCTGCGCCTAGCGCACGACGATATTGTGTTACGTGCAAGTGAGAATGCGCAGCCCTACTAAGTGGAAAAGTGTGGTAGCGATCATATCCATTTGGCTCGATGGGATTAATACATTACTCACAACGCCAACAATTCAACTCAAGGGAGGCAATAATCCTTTGAAAGTGGCCACTCCCGAGCCAATCAACTTGCCGTGCAGATCACAATATCCTATTGTTAGCTTGTGCACAGTTCTGTGGAATTATGGAGAAGGTGAAGGATCCACCTCACATATAACTGTTGTAGTGTCGAAGGAAAATCCACTGTATCTTCCCCCACGGGTGATGAATCCTACCATCAAATCAAAGGGGAAAATACCCATGGAGAAGATTGAAAAATTCCTCCACACTATGGGTCATCACGAAGCCACGGTGGTTTTAAGCTTGAAACAAGCTCCACAACAAATATCAATTCTGGACTTGGTCCTAACTTCCGAGAATCACCGGAAGGTCTTGTTAAAGGTTTTAGAAGAAGCCTATCTCCCGACATCAGTGGATACGGAAAAATTTCAACATCTGGTTGATCACATTTTCAACAACAATGTGATATCCTTCACTGATGATGACATACCACCCGAAGGGACCGGTCATTGCAAGTCGTTGCACATTGCGGTCTTGTCCTCCGGATATATGGTAGTTGGAGTCTTAATAGATGGAGGTTCCTCTCTGAATAACTACCCATATGCTACCTTGGTGAAGATGAATATCAATCTTAACCGAATTCGGAGTAGCCATACTATCATCAAAGCTTTTGATGGAGCCCGCCGAAATTCGATCATAGTAATTGAGTTGCCAATCGAAATTGATCCTCACGCATTCTGCGTATCTTTCCATGTGCTCAAGATAGATTCGGGATACAACCTGCTATTGGGACGACCATGGATTCACATGGCAGGGGCAGTCCCCTCCACTCTTCACCAATAGTTGAAATACATTATCAACAACAACTGGTGGTCATCCAACGCCGAACCAAAAATTCCTCAAAAGACGGAGACATGCCGATTCATCAATTCCAATGCAGATGTAGAACTAGTCGGGTTTTCATGCTTTGAAATAAGCAATACCCAATACCATGCTATTGAACGCCACATTGCCTCGAACCCAAGATTTCGCCAAGTAATGTCGGCTACTTAAGAAATGATGTCGTTAGGTCATAAGCGGGAGAAGGGTTGGGTAAAGATTTCGTGGTATCAAGTACCCAATAAGCTTAACCAGAAAATTGGAACAATTTTGGCTAGGCTATTCGCGATTCTAGTCACAGAATCCTTATAAACATCGCCAGATTCCTTCACTTCAACCATATGGCGCTTATCTTCGCCTTCAAGCTCGAAGTCCGCATAACCTCCCAGTAAAGGTGCCGGCCAATATAATGGCTATATTATTATCCCAATAGGTCGGCCGGTGAAAGAGAAAGAAATCTTTGTTCCAAATCCCGCAGTGGAAGAAGAGGAACGAAGAATCAAGCAAGACGTCATACGGATGATGTCCGGTATACGCATCATCGTTCATGATGAACATACCAACAGATACACCCCAGATGATGATTGCCCAGACGTAATGGCCATCATTCGGGACAAGGAGGATGATGACAATCCCTCCATCACTGTGGTCCACCCGGACTTTGCCCTTGTCAATTGGAACAACATTCCTTACATTGGTCGTCAAGGGTAAAGCGGGTAGAAACTCTTTCTGCCTTGTAGATATAATAACCGCCATTTTTACACAAGATTAGCAGTTTATTTTCCCAGTATATGCTAACACTATGTATGATCAATACATTTCATATATACTAAGTGAAAGCATATTTTGTTTCAGGACTCTGAATTTAGATGTGTCTCAGATTTTGACGTCGATTGCCTCTTCTCCACAAGGATTGTACCTTTGATGTAGAGATGAATTCACCTTGATGGATATCTGAGGATGACATTGAGGTGCCTCCGTAAATTCAAGAATGGGTCAAAGACAAACCCAAACCCACCCTTGATCAAACCACTTCTTTCAATCTTGGAACCTTAGAAAGCCCTAAGTTAATCCAGATTGGTTCAGACCTTACCCCAAACCAACGGAATGACATGGTTACGCTATTAACCCAATTCCAGGATGTGTTTGCATGGTCTCATGAAGACATGGTGGGTTTGTCCACTGACATTGTCCTTCATCGCCTTCCCATTAAAGAGGGATTTAAGCCAGTCAAGCAAAAGCTCAGGCGATTGAAACCTGAATGGAGTTTAAAGGTGAAAGAAGAAATTGTGAAACAATTTCAAGCTGGCATCATAATGGTGTCTACATATCCTGAGTGGATATCCAACATTGTGCCTGTGCCTAAACCTAGAGGGAAGGTGCGAGTTTACGTGGATTACCGGGACTTGAACAAAGCTTGTTTAAAAGATAGCTTTCCCGTGCCATTTATCCATAATCTTATTGACAATACTGCGTAATATGACATGTACTCCTTTGCTGATTGCTTTGCGGGGTCTCATCAGATCATGGTTGCTGAGGAAGATCGTGAGAAAACTGCTTTCATCACGCCTTGGGGAACTTTTTGCTATAGACGGTTGTCATTCGGCCTCATCTATGCCGGAGCCACCTATCAACGAGCTATGATGGCTCTTTTCCATGACTTAATGCATAAAGAGATCGAGATCTACATGGATGACATCATTTTCAAGTCCCAGAAGGAGGATGACCATATAGACCATCTCAGAAAGTTGTTCAACAGGTTGCGTAAGTACAACTTGAAGTTGAATCCAGCTAAATGTGCCTTTGGTGTTAAATTAGGCAAGTTGCTAGGATTTCTAGTCAGCCACAAAGGAATTGAGTTGGATCCTGCCAAAATCCAAGCCATCACGGAAATGCCCATTCCTCAGAGAGAGAAGGAAATACGTGGATTTTTGGGAAGAATCAACTTCATTAGCAGGTTTATCTCCCAACTCACAGCAACCTGTGAGCCAATCTTCAAGCTATTAAGGAAGAACTCCTCCATGAAATGGAATGATGAGTGTCAAAATGCCTTCCTCACAATCAAGAAACAGCTAGTCAAAGCTCCAGTCTTGGTACCACCCAGGGATGATGTTCCCTATTCATGTACACCGTCAGTAAGTGACAATGCCATGGGGTGCATCTTTGGGGAGAAAGATGATAGAGGCCAAGAACGAGCTATCTATTACCTCAAAGAAAAGGTTCATTGAAGTGAACACAAGTACACTCGATCGAAAAGACGCGTGTTGTGCTTTAGCATGGGCTTCCATGAGGTTACATCATTACCTCCATGGTCACACAACCCATCTCATATCCGCGTGGATCCTCTCAAGCACGTGTTTAACAAACCTATGTTAAATTGTTAATCATTGTCGGATGGCGATTGATCCTACAACAATTTGACATCATATATGTGACTCAAAAGTCCATCGAGGTCAAGGAATCGCGGATCAATCGTCGCCGCACCTTCGTGGGATTTCAAACCCTTGAAACATATTTCCTCGATGAGGGAGTAATGACAATGCAAAGAACACCATCGAAGACAATATCGCGCTTAATCATGGAAGATGTATTTTGATGGAGCTGTTAATATGGAAGGTTCTGGAGCTGGAGCAGTCCTAGTATCTGATACGGGGGAGCAGTATCTCGTCGCCGTCAAATTACATTTTGTCCGCACCAACAATACGACTGAGTATGAAGGTTGCTCATGGGGCTAAAACTTGCCCGTTCAATGGGCATCAGGCAGTTAACTGTCCTTGGAGATTCAGAGTTGGTAATCAGACAATCCACCGGAATCTATCAAACCAAGGAACTACATTTGTTGCCTTACCATCGGCAGGTTTTGAAGATGTTTTTGGAGTTTGAAGAAATCTCCTTTCTTCACGTTCCTCATAATAGGAATGACTTTGCGGACGCATTGGCAACTTTGGCCTCCTTGATTCGCATATCAGATAAGGAACACTTGCCAAGCGTCATAATTTCCCTGCACAAGGCCCCAGCCAATGGGAATTACGTTGGAGAAGTATCGGATGAGCTACCTCCCATCCAACATCCTTGGTATCAGTATATTAAGGGATATCTACGAGATGGATCTACACCCGCTGAGGCAAGCCCGACTGAGAAAAGGTGAATCCATAGACTTGCAATGAAATTCTACCTGAGTGGAGATGCGCTCTACAAAAGAGATGCAGGACTAGGTCTCCTCAGATGTTTAGACAAAGATCAAGCCCAAAGGCTTATGGATGAAATCCATGGCGGAGTCTGTGGCCCCAACATGAGTGGCCCCCTCCTTGTCAAGAAAGTCCTCTAACAAGACATTATTAGCTATCTCTCAAAGCTGATTGCAATGACCACGTCAAAAGATGCTATCAGTGCCAGATTCATGGGAATGCTATACACGCCCCTCCAAAGGAACTCCATAATATGAGTTCACCTTGGCCCTTCTCAATGTGGGGAATGGACGTGATTGGGCCCATAGAGCCTAAAGCCAATAATGGTCACCGATTTATCCTCACCATGATCGACTACTTTACCAAGTGGGTAGAAGCAGCCTCCTTCCCCAGGGTTACTAAAGAAGTCATCATTGCTTTCATCAGAAACAATGTCGTTTGTCGATATGGACAACCAAAGGTGATTGTGTCAGATAATGCTAAGAACCTCAACAACAGAATGGTGGAGGAATTATACAGTAAATTCCACATCAAACATCTTAACTCTGTCATCTATCATCCGAAGATGAATGGTGTTGTTGAAACAGCTAAAAAAACATCAAGAAGATTAAGCAAAAGATGTCCGCCAACCACAAAGATTGGGCTGACCAATTGCCTCTGACTCTGTTAGCCTACAGAACCTCAATGCGTACTTCCATTGGGGCAACCCCCTACGCTTTAACCTATGGGATGGAAGCAGTACTCCCCATAGAAGTTGAGATGGAATCCCTCAGAGTGTTGATAGACGCTCAACTGGATGAAGACCAATGGGTACAAGACAGGTATCACTAATTGTCTCTAATAGACGAAAGGTGAACCGCGGCTATCTTCCATGGTCAGTTATATCAACAAAGGATCGACAGATCCTACAACAAAAAAGTCTGGCTACGGCAGTTTAAACAACATGACTGGGTTTTGAAGAAGATTCTTGACAACCAAGATCAAGCTAAAGGAAAATTCGCTCCTAACTGGGAAGGCCCATTTATTGTCAAGGAAGTATTTACAGGAGGCGCCCTCAGGTTGCAAGAAATGGACGACGATGTATTTCCACAACTCATCAACTCGGACGTCGTGAAACGGTACTATGTTTGAAGTGTGACAACCCGATATTTTCTATAAAAATAATTAAGAAATTTTGCGTATAAATTTTTTTTATTTATTTATTTAATGACGAGAATAAGTGTCTAGTAATGTGAACGATAAATGCGAATATATTTATTACTTGAAAAATTAGAAATAATTTTGGAATAATTAATTACTACAAATTATATTTTTATGGTAATTAATTTATGCAGTTTTAATGTTTTTTTTTATTAATTATTTTTCATGAAAACATGATTGGAAATAATATATGAAGTGATAATTGGAATTATATAATAAATATTTTATTATATGATTTGTTGAGAATAATTAAGTTAACTATTTTAACTTGATTCTTCGATGTTGTGTAAGAAAGAGAAGTCGATATGAGATCCAAACCACGAATTGGGATTGTGATCAAGAGATGAGAATAATAATATTATATTATTGTTATAATGATTTTACAAAGACAATAATTATGTATCAGATATATAGTGACGAGATAATATTGAGCAATGATTTATCAATTAGGTCATAGCATATTACCGTCTTTGTGAAACCCTAATTATTAAACTCGGTTATGAGATATGACCGAGTAGTGGATCGTGTGTATATGAAGTTATCAGTATACAAGAATGCCTGTAATTAGGACAAACCCTAATTACTATTTTTTACACTCGATAATTAGGACAAAACCTAATTATTATAACCCTAATCGATTGAAGTTAGAGATCGTAATGGTGTGTTAGAACATACATGAGATAATTAGAGAACCCTAATGGTCAATTAGAAACCCTAATTGATGGCGTTAAGAAACCCTAATTATAGAACCCTAATTTTTTCTATAGAAAACCCTAATTTAAATTACCGGGTTTAATTACGATGTTATTGTATAAATATTTTAATTTACCAAAGGATAGAAATTAATTGGTAAATGGTAAGAATTATAATCTAATGGTTAAATATTACATTTAATTGCTATGTACAAAAATGCCCATGAAATTATATGCGAAATTACCAAAATGCCTTTTTGGCTTATTAGTGTATTATTGGAGGAATCTAGCAACAAATTATGGCCAACATCCCTACCCTACCAATTGAGCATCCAATACTCAATTATGCTCACTCAATCAACTAATTTAGCATCCAATGTATCTATATAATTTTTATATAAATTAAAGAAAGAGAAAATGCATTTTAGTGCATTATTTATGCATTATTGAGCTACCAATCCCTAAAAATCCGGCCAACCACTCCATAATTATCATGTGAGCTCAATTATACCAGCCATATAAGCTTCCAAGGCAATCTAAGGGTCTATATATAGAGATTGAAGGAGAAATAATGAAAACACACTCTAATATTTTCTAAACTCTCTAGCTACACTCTCTCAACCTCTAGCCAACGAATTTGCCTTGCCCATAAGCTCCTAATCAAAGCCCAGCCACCACAAACAACAAATCAGAAGCATCAAAGGATCAAAATCAAGAAATCAAAGCTAGAAAAGGTAAAAACCCTAAATTCTAGAAATCCTTCGATTCGATGTTAATTGGTGCAATTGATTGTTTAAATTTGTGTAATAGGAGTCTATTAATGTTACGGGTTGTTAAATTCGGGACCCATAACATCAAAGTGCTCAAAATCAAAGTTTTTCCAACTTTTGTAAAACCGAATTCTGTTATTTTTGGGCAAATGTCAAGCCTTATATCTCTGTGGTTATTTATTGTTTTTGGTGTTTGTAAGATGTTATGTGTATCTTGTTATGAGGTCTTTAAGATTCAAAAAGAATCAAGGCCATATCTATTATAGATCACAAGTTATAATCAGTCAAACAGGGTTGACTAAAACTGCAAAACCAGCGAATCCAGAAATTTCTTGAGTGTTGTCCGTGGTCGACTTTGACCAGTAATTTCTAGTTCGATCTGATGTTATTATGATGATGTTAAGGTTTGTAGTTGTAGTCCTACATGTTTTCTACACACTATAAGTGATAGAACACAAAAATGTTACACGATAACCAAGTTATAGAGGTCCAAAGTAGGCACCTCAATTTGTTTTTTCGTGAAGAAACGACTTTGGCGACTACTTTGAGGTTCGTTTTCTCCCAGATCTGATGTTGTTTAGAGGTTATGTTTGTTGGATCTTGTAGTCTTGTATTTCCTCTACAAGACCCAATTTATAGATTGTCCAAATTCGTTAAGATGAGAGAGTTATTCACGGTCAAAGTAGCCTACCTTGGTTACGCCTTATGAAGATCAGGTAGGCTCAAGAACACCTATAGCGACAGTTACTGTCACTATAGGGGCCTTTAGCTTACGCTTTTAATTATTTTAATTTTCGATTTTAGGAAATTAATTTAAAAATTAGAAAAATTAGTTTTTAATTATTAAAAATACCAAATAAATTATGAAAAATTATTTTAAAGTCTGAAATATAGTTTTTAATTATTTTGAGTATATTTCATAAATATTTAATATTTTTGAAATATAAAAGGTATTTATTTATTTAATTATAATATTAAATAAATGATTTAAAATTGTTTTAATTCATGAAAAATCATGAAAAATTATTTTATGGTATAAGAAAATATTTTGAGTTATTTTCTATGACTTTTAATATTTTGTGATGAATTTCATTAATTAATTAATATTAATGATATTAAAGTTATTTAATGATTATATTAAATAATTTAGTTTAAAAATGATTTTAATATTATAAAAATCATTTTAAATGAAAATAAGATATTTAAAAATATTTTAAGTTATAAAATAAAACTTTTAATATTTAAAGGATAATTTTATTAATAATTTAATATTAATGATATTAAGATAATATTAATGATATTTAGTTTATTTAATATTTATATTAAATAAATAGTTTTAAAATGTTTTTATTTATTTAAAAATCATTTAAAGAGGATATTAAGGATTTAAAAATATTTGAAGTTATAATTAATGACTTTTAATATTTGGATAAATAGTACATTAATATTTAAATATTAATGGTAATTATTTAAAATGATTTTAATTATTTTAAAATTCATTTAAGGGTAATATAAATGTTTTAAAAATAGTTTGAGTTATTATAAATAACTTTTATATTTTGGCAATAGTTTAGTTAATAGTTTAATATAAATTAATTATTAATGATAATGGAATTGTTTAATGTTTAAATCATTTAATTATGATTAGATGTTTGAAAGTTATAATTTTTACCAAACTAGGCTGATTAGAGAACCGATTATGAAGTCCGAGGATTTGATGAAGAGCACCCATAGTAATGTGATTATATCACTATAAGCCCTTGAGTGACATATTTGAATTATTTTAAATTTTTTCAATTTAAGGAAATTGAAAATGATTAAAAGTAAAATGTCCGATATTCTGAGATGTTGAGGTATAGAATAAGAGTCTTAGACTCAATTATTTTGCCGATAAAGTCGCGATCTGACGTACAACAACTTTCGAATTCTATAATAGAAAGAAAAGACTTCAGAAGAGCATGGGTGAGATATTTGAAAATGTATAAAAGTATAGAATAGAAAGTATGATCACTGCGATTATGTGATGACGTGATTAGACTATGTGCTGACCGTAATTGACAGTACTATGTGTTATGATATATTATTTTAATCGAACGAATGACCTGCTTATTGATAGGTTGTGATAAAGAGATAAAACCTAAGTTGAGATTTGTAATCAGCAAATCAGGCAAGTATCCTACCTTTGCATTTTCTTTATGCAATGAACATGAGTAAGAAGTTTCAGAATTCTTTTCTATTCCTGTACAGATTATGTACGCTTTGATTATCAACATGTTAGCTCAGATATATATTCTGTTCATTGATTTCTAAATGGTTATACAAGTGTTCCCACTTGGATAATCATGGCATTTATTCACATGTTGATACACTTTTTAAATTACCCTTATACATATATGTTGAATTACATATTATTGTTGAGCAAGATTAAAAACCTTCGGGTTTGGAACCAGGCATGTATGAACATCCCGATAATGGGAAAATTTTTATGCGCTTGGCCGGACAAAGGGGGTGAGCGATGAATTTCGTTCAAGTTATGTAGTATTGATCAATCTGAGGTACAACGGGGTTGATCACCCTCCGCACCGTAAGTTATCTTGCCATTATGCGGATGAATTTCTCGCTAAACCTTTTGAAAATGAAAACCATGTTCATAGTATGTTTCTTAAACCCTATTCATGGGTGGAGCCTCATTTCAAGAATTTGAAAGAGAGTTGTTATGTGAATTTTTATCAAGATCTGATTACTTCACAACTTTCGATTCGTTGTAGAAGTGTTATGTAAAGAGAATACTTATATTCTTTCAAACTTATATATATAATTGTTATTACTTCTTTGGGCACTCAAATGCTCATCCTTGCTTAAATTAAATGTTTTCGATTCACGTATGAGCAAACTTTGAAGGTTCGAGCACGCATAAAGGGAAAGAAAAGTCGCTCGAATGAGAATTAGTATGAGTTAATGGTTATAGTTAGTAAGACAATGGAATCTATTATCGGTATTGTAAGGAATGTATTTTGAAGGTCACGTGCACTGGGAAGTAAACTTTGATGTATGTAAATTAAGTTCGAATTATATTATCATTTAGTATTATTCAGCTTAAAGAAATGGTATCGTGGAGAACCGAGTTCGGGTTGCAAGTACCCGGATTTGGGGTCGCCACAGGTTGGTATCAAAATTGTAGGTTATAAACTTTAGGAATGCGAAACCTAGGTTATAACCTTAGTAGAATGGAGAACGAAAGTTAAGATAGATATTCAGTGAACTAGGAGACGAAGTACTCTGGTGAAGAATTATAGGATACGTTAGATAGATGATGAGTTGAGAAGATTCATCAAGTGGTACTAAATAAAATATTACTTCATTTTATCGATAAAAATATTTTATTTCAGTACTAATGTTGTCTCGTTTATTGTGGTCATAGGATGGATGACGAAAGTCAAGATAGTAATTCCTTGACCCCAAGAGACGATGGACTCTAGCGAGGAGTACACAGACAGTGAGATGATAAGAGATTTGATAGTTAAGAACGACGACTTAAAGGTTAGAGCTGAGCAAGCGGAGGCCTGTAATCGTATTTCTCAGATTTGAGCAACAATGTAGACAAGGAAGGATTTGTTCACCTAACATGAATAGAATTAATTGAGGAGATTACGAGGGAGGTTGGAGCGAGAGAGAGATACGAGATAGGACAATTGAAGGTTGAGATAGAAGCCAAAGACACCGGGATATATACCTTGGGAGCGGGCTTTAGACATTGCCTTTATGCGATTCGATCTGAGTGGATGGAGCGCCTTTTGGGAGAGAAAGATAGGCGTTGATGTGTTTATAGAGATGAATTGAATAAATTCATCGTCAAACAAAATAAGAGACAACGTATATAGAACTCTTGATTCTTTGTGTATATATACTACATGCTAATCGAGGGTAACTTATGTATGTAGATATGTCGGTGGAAAAGATATGTGGAATAAGAAGGATCAGATCCATACCCCAGGAGAGCTAATATCGAGGCCAACAATTTGAAATAGAAGCTTACCAAGAACCCAAATCGGACGAGGTGGCTATAGTGGAAAGCGTAGTATCGGATCCGAAATGGTGGATTTGGATGATAGTGATTCGAGACACTAAAGTTAAAGCCGCTCAAGCATCAACGAAAGTGCGAGGATCACGGAGAACAAGGTTTCTTCACTAGAAAGGTTGTGGGAGATAGAAAAGTTGCTTAATATTCAATCTGCGAAAAGCATTAAAAGAAACAATGGAAGAGCAAGATAAGCTCAAAATCCAAATTGACCAGATGGGAGCCTCAAGCAACACATCGTGTGCAGTACGCTTTAACCTATGGGATGGAAGCAGTACTCCCCATAGAAGTTGAGATGGAATCCCTCAGAGTGTTGATAGACGCTCAACTGGATGAAGACCAATGGGTACAAGACAGGTATCACTAATTGTCTCTAATAGACGAAAGGTGAACCGCTATCTTCCATGGTCGATTATATCAACAAAGGATCGGTGATCCTACAACAAAAAAAAGTCCGCTACTGGCGATTTAAACAACATGGTTGGTTTTGAAGAAGATTCTTGACAACCAAGATCAAGCTAAAGGAAAATTCGCTCCTAACTGGGAAGGCCCATTTATTGTCAAGGAAGTATTTACAGGAGGCGCCCTCAGGTTGCAAGAAATGGACGACGATGTATTTCCACAACTCATCAACTCGGACGCCGTGAAACGGTACTATGTTTGAAGTAATTCGCGAACACCCTGGTGTCGGACCATCAGATTACCGGTCATTCCGGTTCTTTAACCCTTTGCCACCTACAACTTTTCTACACTTTTCCCCTCAGGGAAACATACTTTTCAAGCCAGCAGCCTAGCTTTCTCCTTTGCGCTCATACGACTTAGGTCATCCCACCACAGATTGAACCTCTTGCGGTTACAGTTTGGCTACCCATACATGGGATCAAACTTCTCATACCTGCAGTTTATCCTCAACATACGATTAAACTTTCTCCTCCCCGCACGCTGACCTGCACATGGGATTACGCTTTTCTTCTGCATACGAGGGGCTTAACTCTCAAACCCGATCTCTCTTCAATAGGAGTACGAGGGCAACCATTTCATATGGCGGTCGCAATAAAACAAAAACAACAAAAAATTTCTACCCTTTTTTCCTAACAAAAACAAGAATAAAAAACATTCCTACACCATTTCTACCATACACAGCGTTGAACCTCTTACACCGGGTTCGAACAACGTAGACCTGATCTCCTCTTCAATAGGAGTACGTAGGCAGCCATTCATGGTGCGGTCTCACCCCCTACCAAAACACAAACCCTTATCAGTTGGTACTATGATCATCCTTCAATCAACTACATCTCATTTGGCTTCAGACCAAAGGGATGGAATTACCTGAACTCCTCCCAAATAGGAGATTCGGCGACCATCTAAGCTGCGGTCATACCTTGAAGAGCAACACCAATCCATAAGAGATGGAATTAACTAGGCTTCTCCTAAATAGAAGTATTGGCGACCATCGTGGTGTGGTCAATCCTCAGAGAGGAAAGCCACACTCCTCTCCACATTTCCATCCAGAAACCAGTCCCAAGACACCAAAGATGGTAGGGATACACATAGATCGATGATCCATTTCGAACTATCGAGAGACAACTCAATGTCCATCCACCCGGGAGAATTGAGAATACATCAAGATCACAAGCCCTGAAGCAGCAGGAAAAATATCAAGCAAATAGCAAGGCATATCTAAAAGGGAAGTGATCCAAAAATATATTTCCCTGTCATATATATAATGTTGTTTGATCTATACAATGTAAATTGTACATGACAAAATGACTAAGCTAGTCTGTTTAGGAAAATACAAGCTCATCTACAAGTCAGGGAATATGCGAGCTAACAAGCCCAACATTGCGTCCCTCTCAGAAGAAGGAGGCGAAGCTGTGGTATCCTGTACGAGAATATCCACATGACCCAACAGATCTGCAGCCATCTGCATGGTGACCATATGATCATCAATATATGTGTTTATCTCTGCGATCATACCAGTGGTAAGGGACCTCACTGCCGTATTATCTGTGACAGCCAAATCCCGGGCAGATGTGGCACTATCCCGCTCAACTATCACTGTGTCTCTGGCCTCATCCCACTCAACAACAGCAGCATCTCTGCGATCTAATGCCTCGTCTCTCTCTAACAGAGTTGCATCCCTCCCATCAAGGGCAGTCAACATCATAGATCGAGCCTGGTCTCTCTCAAAGTTCATCAGATGAAGACTCTGCTCTAAGTACTGTGCCGAGTGCTGAATCACAATAGTACTGGTACTAGGAGAATCTAGAAGAAATGCTGGCAACCCAGCAGTAGGCTCCTCCTCGATGTAGGTATTGATGTCCTCCATGGGCTCTACATCGTCTACATTGCTATCTGGTACTGCAGATACTACTGTAGCCGATAAAACCTCTGTCTCCATCCATACGGAATACTCTGCAGAACAACCTAGATGACTGACAGAAAAAGCAGCTATCTCACGTTGATCCCAGCAAACGTACACGCGAGATCGGTCCTCTGCTGAGAGATATCGAGAAGCTGAACGCTGACCTGTCACCCCCTCGAAAGGATGAAAATCCTGAAACTGGTCGAACTGCGACATCACGGCCAATGGGTGATAAGTGGTCACACCTCTCAAACCAGCCAGAGGGAAGAAGTACATGCCCGGAGCGTGAGTAATGAAGCTGTATGGTGAGCAAAGCCCTGAGCACGGCAATATGCTTAATGGATCTCTGATATCTGCCAAAAATGCGGACCAAGACAGAGCATCTATACACTTCAACGGCTGAAAGGAGTATGACATGGCTACATCATGGGTGAACCAATACCCATGCCGTCTAAGGGTACCAACCGGTCTCAAGTGTGACATAAACCACATATGAAGATGAATGAACTCCCGGTGAACACTCTGACGGTAAAAATGCTGGTGATAGGATCTTGTGTGGTCTCTCGCTACAATCATAGGTACAATGGTGCGACCCTCTCTAAGAGCTCTCACGGCCATGATAACACCGATGTCTATCTCGTCCATATATCGTGGCATATAGACATACGACAATACGCACAGGAATTATACATCAACTCTGGCCAAACGCTAGTGGTCCTCCGATGCGGTGAAATCCCCGGAATGTCGTGAATAGCTATCCGCCGAGCCAAATCTGTCATACAAAAAATGATGGGATATCACGTGGCTAGATGTCAGCTCGTCCTGCACTACTCTGCGCCGCAATCCTGTGAGAGTCATAAATCGTCTACTCATGTCTCCCAAAGCCAGATGCACGCAAGGTCTGTCTAAAGGTAACATCGTCAAACGTGCGTACTCATCCAAAGTAGGAGTCAACTCATGGGTAACAAATTGGAATACCTGCCTATCCGGTAGCCAATGCTCTAGCATCCCGTCTACAAACCCTATGGGAACCTAAAACATCAATAAAGTCATGGTATCTTCGTAATGACTAATCTCTGATCACCTACGATTGGTGGTGACATGCTATCATACCACGATCAGATACCCAATACCACCACCCGGCGATGGGGTATGATCTATACTGACTAAGCGTCGAAGAAGACATCTATACGGTAGTGTCGTCATAAGACCATCCAGGGGTCAATGTTGAATATCTCTGGACATAAATATATATGCATAACATGATACATGCATAACAGATAATGGATGGCAATATGATATAGGGAATGAAAAAATGGTGCATACATTCCTAAGTATATCATAATCTAATACATCACTCTGACTGACTACAAATATGGGGAAATGGGGCATGACGCTACTACTACTAACAGAGGCCTATCAAAAGATATAGCGAGAATGGGAACGACCACCCAATATCTAATGAGGCCCATCAAAAGATATAATGAGAATATACATCAGAAGAAGACCAGGGTCTCGATGTCCACGTCCTTAATCCTATCCACCTGATGTAACTCCTCCTGAGTCACTGGATCTCTATCAATAGGGATGTCAGGCCTATAAAGAGGAGGATCTACGCCGGCAAAACCATATGGGTCATCTCGAGGGGCGGCCTTTGAAAGTGGAAGGAACAAATGACTCGCCTCTCATTGGATCTCTGCCCAAATACCGGATAAATATATGTGCCTGGTCCAGCTGTCGAGGTCAAACTATCAATCTGGGGTCATATGAGTCGGAGCTTCGGACACAAGCTACCCAACCGTCTATCATCAAAGATCTCGGAACCATATCCCCCCAAAGCGTGTGGTGGCGCGGATCGGGCTCCGATAGTACGAGAGAACCACCAACGCTGGAATGTCTCCTGAGTGCAAGGACCCTCTGATAATGCAAAACCATCAACCCCCAACAATGGGATATCAGTGACGGGTGACTGTGATATAGGCCAATGACGCCTAGCGGGAGGCAAGATCGGTATACGGATCTCCCCTATGGTGCTCCTAATAGCACGCTCTCCTAAATAGAGCTCCCAGCCTCCATCTGTGAAGAGAGGAACTCTCCTGGTGGAAATCAAATACTCGACCCCAGTCGGGTGTCCATCCTCAAAGTCGATGGTCAAATGTTCCCCTGAATAGGGAATCCATGTAATGGCGTCAGCTGTCAGCAACTCCAACTGCATACGGCAGTGAGTGAATCCTTCAGCTACAGGGACCTCCGGAAAAATATAATGGTGCCATCGTCGTCCTCGTGGATAGGTATCTAAACCTAACACA
Organism: Panax ginseng; assembly: GCA_020205605.1. NCBI lineage: Eukaryota > Viridiplantae > Streptophyta > Magnoliopsida > Apiales > Araliaceae > Panax > Panax ginseng. The sequence continues at coordinate 11,776,318 of CM035141.1, read as the reverse complement.
CTCGAATGACGCAAACATGGGAGCCTCTCATAGGCCCAAAACTGCAAACACAATGGAAAAATATCTGCTATCAATAAACACTCTTAACCTATGAATGTGAAAAGACAAGAGAAATACTCACCAGCAGAAATGGGTAAAATCCTAGCCAAGCCTCGGTCAAACCCTGTGAGCGCATGTGCATGCCCCGGAGGAAATAGGCAAAGGTGTAAGAGCCCCAGTCATACTCTCTTATACGGTCCACATCGCGTGTGGCGCTGACCAAAGAGAGAGATACCGTGGAAGAGTTATCTGCTATGAAGCAACCTCGAATGATCATCAGGAACAATCGCCGTAGAACGCGATCCCTGATTCTGACATCATCAGGCATGGGCTCACTCAAAAGCCCACTCATAGCATCTATGCTCAAAGGATCTGAACGGACAGTCCTACCTTTGAACACCTCCGCGGAACTCCTAATAAGGATCTGACAGCAGTAGGGGTAATATTCGCCATGCAAGGCACTGGCTCCCCTCCATACCTGTGATAAATCGCCAATCCATAGGCGTCATCATCACCTCGCAATCCAGCAGATGGAGTGACTGAGTCTGATGAAACCATCGCATAAACAAAGCCCTGAGATAACCCCAGGGACAACGACGGGGAAGGATGCAGAAGAATGCCCCAAATCCCAAATCATGCACTACATCTCGGTAATCAGGATGATGAGCCTGATACATGGAGTGTGTGCTGAACCAGTTCCCCCGAGGCTGTGTAAAACCAGGAACCTGCATGAAATGTAGATCAACATCAAAATGGTGGTTCAATTCGATACTGTTTAAGAAAGAGTTCGAACATAGGTGTGGGCTAAGTAAATCAACGGGTAGTCTTGGTCCTATTGAAAATACCAGTGAAAGTGAAGATCCGAATATAAATGATATGAAGAAAAATATACCCTTTAATCCTCATCAATAGGAAAGAAGGAAGATCAAAGTCTAATGTCATACCTCGTTAGCATGCAAGTATATCGATGGATGTCTGCTCAAATCACCCAGCAACTCTGGGTTTACCACCTGAATACTCGGAAGCTCCCTACGAGGGACATGTGCAGCAGGAGTGGGATCCTCAATCGGAATATCCACCTCCTCATCCTTAACGTCTGGCACATCTGCTCGAACAGGACAAATCACGGCCTCCACCAACCGACGAGGCTGTCTGACAGAAAGGGGACGAGGCACTTCAGAAGCCCTCCGCCGTACGCCAGAAGTGGTCCTATAGGAACTGCTCGGCTGATCCGAATCCATCAATATCTGGACAACATGTCTCCAAATCACCTCAGAAAAAGGTGTGGTATTTCCTTACCTGGAGCTTTCTAAAATGCATTTATGACTATATGCATGCATGCATTTACTTTAACATATAACAGAGTTAAAATACATGACTATCCAATGCCTACATTTGGAAAAATTTTGCCGTAGTCCCCTTTGAAAATAGGACTATCCACATGCACACAGGCATGTCTAGGTGGCCATTCAGTAGCACACCTGCCCCAAAGTCATATACGTAATATATGCATTAAAAATCAAAATCATCATGCATAAGACCAACCTCAATACTAGGAGTACTTTGCCTTGCTACCTTTTGCTCATTGGACCTCAAATAGGACTAAAAAATAGCAGAAAAAGGTGCCAATTTGACTGTCTCAAAAGTCAAATTTTTTTCACATCATTATGTTCCGCATGGTTTAATACTAACATTTACTATGATGAATATTTTTTATCAAGCCATTTGTGCATACATAATCACTACTATGTGTTTAGATGCATTTCGTGCGATAACTCTCAATCCAACGGATAAAAATGGGAAAAAATACATGCATACGTTACCAGGATAGTGTAGAACACTTGTACGTTGACAGAATTTATAGAAAGCAACCCGAACTCAGCAGATCTGAAGATGGCTCGCGGTTTTCTCTAGGCGAAGCAAGTAGAAAATGACTTGTGAAGACCAACCTGCAGGATTTATGATCCACGATTGGCTGCAGGCTCATCCGCGACGGCAGCAGGTGCACCTGCGGCACCCCTATATAGGTCCCACCCCTCCGGTCGGTCCAGTTTGAGTTGCAAAGGAGTTCTCACAGGCTGGAAAGGTTAAATCAAGAATAAAAACGCCACGCAATTGAGCAGAATTGCATACAATCCGGGTCTTCTCAGATGAGACTTTGAATCTGTACATCGCTCATTGGTAGTCACCCGAGCACGAGGTATACCTTGCCAATGATCTCATTTGCTCCAAATCACATCCGACAATACCTCGTATAGGTCTGATGCCGCCAACTCCGAGTCGTTACCCTAAATGACTCCCCGACGGGGGTTACAACATATGTCCCCGACGAGGGTTACAACGTATCTCCCCGGTGGGGGTTATAACACACGTTCATCCATTGACACGTCTATCAACGAAGGTCAAGCAGCCTTGACGTTACTTCAGCCGATGGAAAGTAAACCCATCGAAGCATTGAGAACTGGTCGATAATTGTGTATGTACTCATAAGTCCCCAGTAGATCCCCGATGGGGTTTACAACGTGAAGTTACGGCATGGGATTACAACGTACATTCAAACCGTTGACACATATACCAACGAAGGTCAAGCAGCCTTGACGTCATTTCAGCCGATAGTGATTAAACCTATCAGAGCTTTAGAGATATTCAAGGTTTTCATACCCAACTGCTCGTATTCCCCAACATATCCCCGGCGGGGGTCACAACGCAATGCTCCGTTGATCTACAATACAGCGGAGGTCAAGCAACCTCGACAATCTACCCATAGAGTTTCAGCCGTTGATTCACACGTCAGCGAAAGTCAAGCAGCCTTGACAGTATATCCCACAAGATTATTTTTTCAGCCGTTGATTCACACGTCGACGAAGGTCAGGCATCTCTGATAACATTTGTTGTTGGCCGTAAATCCAACAGGATCTTGACATACTCTGGCGATACTAACCAGAAAAAGTCAATTTTATCAAAGAGGATAGATGATGGAATATGTTATACACATCCTCAAATAGATCAAGCTTTATCCCCACAGATCTCTTACACATAAGAGGTTAATCTTCAGGATTAAATCGTTATCAAAGACATAGGAATTTGGTGATAACTCCAACATCAACATTCTAACAGATTCAGATTACACATCAAATCTAGTCATCATTGTAAATCCCCAGTTGAAGCAATAGGGAGCCAGCAATCATCCCCAGCGTGTTAGGCTACAACCCCGTACACGCGCATCATACATTTGCATCATGTTGCTATCCATAGTACCATGTTCGTCTTGTTACGTTTCAAGTGTCTAGGATTCTTTATCCTACCCATGCATCGCCATGCATGAGTATGATAAAGAGGGGCATCTATAGGCACTCAAAATTTTTTGTATTACTATTACTAACATTGTAGGAGGACAGATTCGTCTTTTAAGAGGGAACCCTGAAAGACAATCCAAATCCATACCGGATACTACCAGAAGTTCAGCATCAACCTTGGATCGCAATCTGGGAGTAACAATTTCAACCTCGGATGTAACCCCGAGGCTTGCAGATATAATACTGGAACACACACCGGAGAAGACCAATTAATCTCGGAGATAACCCCGAGGTATCTAGTCTCAGTCCCAACCATCGGAATAGCCACCAACCTTGGTGATAACCCCAAGGAATGCAGTTTTGGCGATAACTCCAGAAATGCTTGTTTCAAATGCGACCAGCTTCAATCTCTTGGCGACGGTGAGATACTTTGTACCAACCCAAGAATGACACCGGAGGAAGACGGACACCTCAAAGATGACAATGAGGACCTTCAACAAAATCTGACGGTCAATCTCGGTGAAGCTCGAGCAACGTCGCTTTATTAGCCCAATCCAATGATAACACGGTGAGGGCAACATCGTCATCTCGTCAACAGGATGCCACGTCACGTCTCTACGCAACAATGTCCCACAAGACTAACCAATCCGAGTGACTATTATCTTTGGGTAAGCAGATGAAAGTTGAAGCTTGAAGACCGGAGGCATCGTCCCATCTTCAATGACTTCAGTATAAACTCTAATCCCATGCCATTGTACAACTCTCGACAACAACGACGGTCGAAATAGGTCTGTATACCTCAAAGCGGATGCGGATTGCACATACGAAAGTTTGAGTGGACATTATAGTGCACGAGTGCGCGTCTTGAGACAACGACCCAAAAAACCTGGGCCCACCCGAGTTACCTCTGGTACACCTGCGGCTAAAATGCCTATAAATAGAGGGCTTGGGGTGCTAATTTTCCAAGAGAAAAAGGCAAGGAAGCGCTACCCAATTTGCTCTGCACTCACCCCATGCAGTGTACTTTCCCCTTTTAAACACCTCTGAGCTCATATATAGCCATTTTGTACCTACAAAAGCCAGTGTTTACCCACTCTAAAGATATAGAAGTCTTTTTTGGCAGTCAACTGTAAGCCTTCTCACACACTTTAGAGTCATTCTCTTCATCTTTGCACACACCCTTCTACACGTTGAGAGTCGTGTTGCTTTCTTTTGGCCAGACTTTGGTCCGTGGTTTCATTTCAGTCTGTATATATACATACATTATATGTATGTATTAACTAACATTATCGAGTTATGCCACGATTGAGCCTAGACTTCGATCTGGAGCGTTTATTTGCTTTAATATATATATATATATATATATATATACATTTATATATTAAGCGTGTGTATGGTCGACTACATTCGATGAGCCTAGATTTTATATCCTATGCGTTTATTCACTTTGATATATATATATATATATATATATATATATATATATATATATATATATATATATATATATATATATTCTTATATATATGAATCGTGGTGAACTACATTCGATGAGCACAGATTTTATATTAGATGCGTTTATTAGTTTTATATATATATATATATATATATATATATATATATATATATATATATATATATATATATATAAATCCCCGCACTGGAGTTTCCTTCGTGGCGATTGATCGCTTTTCTGACTTTATTTATATTTCATCCACTTTAGAGTTTCCTTCGTGGCGGTTCAAAATATTCTGACTTTATTTACGTTTCGCGTCGCGTGGAGTTTCCTCCGTGACGGTTGATAGCTTTAAACTTTATTTATATTTACGATCCCCATGGCGGTGCTTCGTGGTTGGTGATCATATACGTATATATATATATATATATATATATATATATATATATATATATATATATATATTTACTGACTTTTTATATATATACGCTACTACGCTTTCATACAAATTGCATTATCTTGTGCGCGCTAGGAATCATGTGATCATGATTCATCCGTTGGATCTAGATTCGGTTCCCGTGATGGACATTTTTCAGCTGTAAGCAGCTTGTAAATTATTCTGCGTTGTCTAAATTTCCTCATATGGTTTCCATACCCACGAGGAAATTGGCATTATTTTGTACATTATTTTCGTACGGATGCCTCGTATCTGTCAAATAAAATCAATCAAGCCGATCACTTTATAAAATGGGAGTGTAAAAGGTCTCAATTACTATTGAGAATCAGGGTTTGAAAAACCTCTTTTATAAAACATCATTGCTATATCTTGCTAAAAACTGAATTTTTACATAAATTCAAACCACCTGTGTATATAGGTTGAACGAGGCCTCAGACTACTTCCAAATAACAAATACATTGACCCCCCCACACACATTAGGATATTGAGTTTACGGAAAAGAGGCGGTCATAGTGGTAACACGGATGTGGAAGTGCCTAACACCTTCCCACCGCATAACCAAGTCCCGGACCCTAATGAATCTCGGTTTCCGCAAGGCAGATATATGATGTAACATCACTGGGTCAATGTGCAAACATTTTCTCGGTTGTGTTGATACAACCATTTAAAAAACCAACTAGCGACTCTTAACAGTCCATCGTCGACATTATACATGTCGGACCTTTTTCACTTAGTTTTTTTCAAACAAATCTCACCTAAAATGAGAACACCAAAGAACAAATAACAGAAAGGGACATCCAAAAATCCCGACGTCGACACATATTAATCAGTGTTCAGATAAATAATTACTATCTTTATACCAACTTATTTTATTAATTTAACATAGACTCATATTCATAGCACTTGACATACCTTAGCCCATATTGTTTTAATCATCCGCTATCCCTTTGTGACTCAAAAGTCGGGAATCGCTGCCACAACTTATATAAATTTTGAAAAATATTACCTTATACAAACATACTTATTATATACATAACATAGAATCATACCTATTCAAGTAATACTAGTACTACTTATTTCTTACACCTCCACTAAGGATCAATTTCTTAGAAATCTGTCTATTTCCATTATCCTCAATAATCCATTCACACCTAACTACACCTAGTTCGTCCCACTTACCATACATTATGAGTTTAAGAACTCACCACAAACATATGAGATTAAGAACTCGACATTGACCACATATTCTTTAACTATACTTTATCTATCAATCATACCATCGCTTTGTGGAATTAAGTATTATACTTTTCAAAACAACCACCTCATTGAGGTAGCTTTCAATGTGAGCCTCTATTTCAGCTATTGGCTTTGATATTGGCTCGGTTATGGAGGTTGAATTCTTCTTTACAATATGAGGGTATCCTAATCCTTTTCTATCTGACATCTACACACAAACTATCTTGATTATCACTTAATATGTACACACAACAATTAAGAGTTTTATATAAATTATCTTTTATTTTGTTTGACGATGAACTTAATCAATTCATCTCCCTTTTTAAACTATATTTGAGTTATTTGTATTTTCAACATTTCCCTCTGTTCCAAGGTTATAGCCTAAGGTCTAGCCCACCTAAGGTTTTTAACCCTAAATTATAATTCTTTACATGATATATAATACATATCATTGTCTATATATTGTCTAACTATTACAAAAGACACCATTAAACATGTTCTGTTTGCTTTCCTTTTCACTTGTTCTTGTCTGAACCTTCACGTTGATCATGCCTAGCTAAAAACATTTAAATATAAGCAAGGATGAGCATTTGGGTGCCCAGCAAGTAATAACAATTATGAATATAATTAGCTGAAAGAAATAAATGTTTTCTTTGTACATCACTTCTACAACGAATTTATAGTTGTGAAGTAAACTGAACCGATAATAACAACATAACAGATCTATCTCAAATATTTGAAACTATGTATTGACTATATATATAGGTATTAGTCGACAGATTATGAACATTGTTTTTAGTTTTCGCTAAGGTTTAGCAGAACTTCATCTGCAAACCGTCATAACTTACGGGCGTTAGGTTGTACTTCTTATGGGCCCTGTATTGATCAATACTACATTACAAGAACGATAGGATCGTTCACTTTGTCCGCCTTGGGCGTATAAAAGTTTTCCCGTGATCGGGATGTTCATACTTAGTCTGGAATCCGAACCAAAACAATTTGATTTGATACAAAAAGGTTTATCATATTCAACGATATTTCAAAATTTGTGTCTAGCTGGTCAATTAGCTTGGACATATATATATATATATATATATATATATATATATATATATATATATATATATATATATATCAACATGTGTTTAACTACAATGACTATCCAAGTGGGGACACTTGTATAACCATATTTTGAAATTAATGAACATATATATATATATATATATATATATATATATATATATATTAGTTATATAATATAATATCATGTTGATAAACAATGATCGGATATAATATATATACGACAATAAGGTTAACAATTTAGTACAATAATAATATAACTCTGAAACTTCTTACTCATGTCCATTGCATAAAGGAAATGCAAATGTAAGATACTTGCCTGATGCGCTGCTTACAGTTCGTAACTTAGTTCTATCTTTATATAACACCTATCAGTAATAAGATCATTTAATCGATTAGAATAACATACTATAACACATAGCACTGCTTATTGCAGTCATCACATAACCTAATCACATTGTCACATATGTTCCACAACCATTGAATCACAAATAAACACATCTAATCAAATTATCTAAGTCTAGTCAATTTCTGAAACATATCGGTGTATCGACGGCTTTATCGGGTACTTATCGAGTCTAAGACTCTATCCCGTAGTTCAATATCTGTAAGTATCAGTCATATTATTTTTAAATGACTTATAATAAATTTTTTTAAACATTTATTATAATTAATCATCAATTTTCAAACACTAGAATCATTATTAAATTATTTAAATATTAAACAATTCTATTATCATTAATATTAAACTATTAATGAAACCATTGCCAAAATGTTAAAGTTATTTATAATAACTCAAAATACTTTTAAAATATTAATATTACACTTAAATGATTTTTAAAAGAATTAAAATCATTTTTAAATAATTATCATTAATATTAAAGTATTAATTTATTATTTATTAAAATATTAAAAGTCATTAATTATAACTTAAAATATTTTTAATTCATTTATATCCTTTTAAATGATTTTAAATAAATAAAACTATTTTTAAACTATTTATTTAATATAATTATTAAATAAATCTAATATCATTTAATATTAAATTATTAATGAAATTTTCCTTTAAATATCAAAAGTTATAATTTATAACTTAAAATATCTTTAAACACCTTATTTTCATTTTAAATGATTTTTATAATATTAAAATCATTTTTAAACTAATTTATTTAATATAATTATTAAATAACTTTAACATCATTAATAGTAAATAATTAATGAGTTTTATCTTTAAATATTGAAAGTTATATATTATAACTTAAAATACTTTTCAAATCTTTATTTTCATTTAAAATGATTTTTCTAATATTAAAATCATTTTTAAACTAATTTATTTAATATAAGTATCAAATAAATCTAATATCATTAATTTTAAATTATTAATATTTTTCATGACAAAATATCAAAAGTTATATTTATAAGTTCAAATACTTTTATAACCTTTAAATCATTTTTCTATAATTTTTTAAAATCATTAATTCTATTTTTCATAATTTATTTAATATATTCAATAAATAACTTAATTATCATTAATATTAATTATATAACAAAATTTATCATAAAATATTAAAAGTTATCAAAATAACTTAAATTATTTTTTATACCATAGTATAATTTTAAATGATTTTTCATGTATTAAAATCATTTTTAAATAATTTATTTAATATTATAATTAAATAAATTAAATACTTTTAATATTCCAAAAATATTAAATATTTATGAAATATATTCAAAATAATTAAAAACTAATTTTTGGATTTTAAAATAATTTTAAGAATTTATTTTGTATTTTTAATAATTAAAAACTAAAATTTCTATTTATTTAATAAAAATAATTAATTTTAATAATAAACTGTCGCTAAAGGACCCTATAGCGACAAAACCGTCGCTATAGGTGTTCTTGAGCTGTTCTTGGCCAAACCTAGAAATCTATGTCAGTTAACGAGGTGCCACGTTTGATCGGTTCTAGATCATTAGCTATTACATTTCTGACTTTGCTAATGGTTTATGATTGTAGTATTAATGTAATACTACAATTATCAACAAGTTGTATGCCCAAATATCATCATATCAGTGAGATCTAGCCCATCAAAAATTGTCAGGGGATGTTCAGTCAGAGTTGGCAGCTTATAATTTTCATAACTTGAAACACATGAACTGTTTTTGTGATCTTAGGCTTTCAGGTTGTAGAAAACATAACAAGGTATAGATTCATTACAAAATTTCACCATAACAACAACAAAGAAAGCAGATCTTGCTCGGTCAAACATTGTCAGAAAATCTGTCTAACCAATTTTTGGGTTTTTCCCAGAAACGCAAAACAATACGAGTCATCTAGTTTGACCACCCATTAAATCCAACATGGTTGTTGTTTAAGAGATCCAAAAGTATAAATATAAAGTCCATATATCAGGCTACAAAATGAATATCATAACATAAACATATCACTTCACACCTGACATATATAAGCATTCCAAAACGTTGTCAGAAACTGCTATTTGATTTCTGGGCTACCCAAAAATCACGCGGTCAAGCTCGGTCAACGATGTTTGACCAAGAATAACTTTCAACCTACAACTGATATGTCTTTGAATCAAGTTCCAGATGAAAGATGACATAACAAGCTATATGTGTAAACATTTAAACAGCAAAAAAACATAACACAATGAGATCTATAGCCTCTGACATCCTGTTGTCAGAACATAAAAAAATATTTTTCCAGATTTTGTAAAATGCCAAATCCGAGCCTATAGATGTTATTGATCTAACATCTATCGACCCAGATCATCATTATATACTACAAACCACACATTTTAACACTTAATCATAACTTTTAACATAGCAACTAAGATCAGATTTTGAAATTAGGTTTATACCTTCAATGAACAATCTTTTGATTCTTGGCTACTGATTTGTTAGTGGATTTCGTGGGGCTTGATTTATGATTGATATATGAAGGAAAGTTCGGAGGTTTGGGGTTGAGAGAGAATGGTTGAGTGTTTGGTGCAAAATAAAGCTACCAAATGAATTTTCTCTCTCTACAATCTATATATATTGTGTTGTAAAGCATGTATCTGATGTGTATACATTGTGTGCTGAGATATATGACCATGTGGGATTATCTAGAGTTGGTGAACAACTCCAATCTTGGAAAGATACACAAGTAAGCTTAATAAATAAATAAAAATTGTACATAAGGGCATTTTAGACATTGGGCTTGATAATTTAATGGCATGATGGTAATCATGGCATACCCTTAGGGTTTAACCCTAAGGTTTTCCAAAATTTGGATTTCTAGGATTTCATTTAGGGTTTAAAATTAATTTAAAAAAAATTAGTTTCCTTAAAAATGTAATTTAGAGTTTACTAATTACAATTAGTTTTCAAATTACATAAAACATGATAATTAGGTTTAAGTTTCACAAATTATGAATAAGATCACCAATTTAGTAATTTAGGGCTCAAATTTGATAATTAGGGTTACTAATTTAAATAATTAGGACATTAATATTTCTAAATATTAATTAGGGTTTACCTAATCAATATAAAATTCTATAATACTTAACCTTAATCGTAATAACACAATTACAAAACATTCTCGAACTCATAATTGAGTTTCAAATTAGGGTTTCCATTTGGCAATTCACTATTTATTATTTAAGGTTTATAATTTAGAAGAAAAAATAATAATAAGGGTTTATTCTTAAAAAAAAAATTAGGGTTTTGAAAATTAGGGTTATCCCTAATTAGGGTTAATATCTATAACACAAATCATAAATCACATTAACATCATTACTAATAAATCTTGAACTCACTTAAAGGTTCATCATCCAGAAAAATTCAAGACTCCCTATTTTAACAAATATGATGGATTGGGAGATCCTTACACTCACTTAAAGGAATTTATTGGAGAGCTCGGATCCTATGCCGAGGATGAAAGGCTTAGAATGCAGCTATTTTAGAAAAGTCTAACTGGAGAAGCCAGATCATGGTACACCAGATTAGACAACTCCAAGATTCATAGTTGGGAGGAGTTAGCCCATGCTTTCCTCAGTCAATACAGCTTCCAAACTCTGATGGCTCCAGATCGTTATCAAATTACCAAGGTCAAGAAATAATTCAATGAGTCTTTCAAAGAGTATGCCCAAAGATGGAGGCGTCTGGTTGCTCAAGTTATTCCATCTATGACTGAGTCTGAAATGGTGATGACCTTCATAGACATTCAAGAAGCTCCTTTTTATGAGAGGGTCTTAGCTGGCATACGCAAGTCATTCTCTGAAATGATCAAACATGGAGAAATGGATGAAATGGGATTGAAATCAGGGAAGATTCAAGACCTTTCCACTATAAAAGTTGTTGCTGAGCACATCCATTCTGGAAGTTATGGTAACAACCCTCAGAGTGTTCATAAGAAGAAAGAGGAGGATGTTTCCTTGATACTACAAGGACAAAAAGGCAATTAGAACATGCCTATTCAGAGGAAAACTACTCCCCTTTTCAAGCACAGTCTTCAAACCATCCATTGCCAAAAAATGGAGAAGTCAGACGTACCCGAGTGTTCACACCCTTAGGGGACTCACTCGAAAACATTCTCAAACTTCTGACATCTTAGAAGAAAAATACTCATCTTCTTCCACTAGCTAACCCGAGTGGAAAAGGTTTTAACGCAAGCAAGACATGTGCTTACCATGCTGGAGCTCTAATCCATGACACATAGGATTGTTGGGCCCTTAAGCATAAAATCCAGGATTTAATTGACAATGGTGGGATTGTGGTAACCAAACCCAACCAGCCTCACGTTCAAGACAACCCTCTTCCTCAACACAAGGAAGAGGAGCTAAACATGATTAACTGGATCAGTGGACAGAGCTCCAACTATGTGGGTGGATCATCCCAAACCAGCAAGGATAGTGCTAACAGATGGGATTATGCACAGTTCTATTTTATGATGGAACGAGATATGAAGGCTCTTGGCGAGCAAGTTAATCAATTGGCAGAACTGGTGGTTCATCAGCACCTAGTCACACGTCAATTATTTAGTCAGGAGCAGGCTAGCCTCCTTTCTCTTATTACAAGTACTCTACCACTTGCCTCAGAAAGTGAAACACTAGAGGATAAGATTGCAAAAAGAGCAAAAGCCAAAGCCTGACGGGATTTCTCCAACAAAAGGGAATTCACCTATTTAGGCCAACTGATGGAAGAGATATTGCAGATGCTGATTAATGAGGAAAAAATCACAGCGCTTCTAACTCCAGTCAACCCACGCTTAAATTAGTTTAATTCTAATGGAGTGTGTCAATACCGCTCCCACTCTCGCGGTCACATCACTGAAGAATGTTGGGGACTCCGCCATCTTATTCAGAACATGATTGATAGTGGTAACCTGCAAATGACAGACAATGATGTTGTATTACTTGAGAATGGGGACACATTTCCTATGAGATGGAAGGAAGTTGTAGCAGTTATATCCTCTGAGGGAGACTTGGCTGTCACACCACTTACAATTCAACCAATTCAGCTCAAAGGTGTTGAAAACCCTTTGAAAGTGGTTGCACCAAAGCCAATCATATTGCCTTTCAGGCCACAGTATCCTATTGTCAGGCTACAAAAAGGGCCATATAATTAAAGAGAGGCTGAAAGATCCACATCAAACCTAACATCAAACCTGAGGGGAAAGTTCCCATGGATAAGATTGAAGAATTCCTCCGTACTATGGGACAAAATGAAGCCAAAGTGGTTTTAAGCTTGAAAGAAGCTCCATAATAGATTTCTATTTTGGACTTGGTTTTCTCCTCAGAGGATCACCGGAAGGTCTTACTGAGAGTCTTAGAAGAATCCCACTTGCCAAAAATAGTGGATTTTGAAAAATTCCATCACATGGTTGATCACATTTTCAACAGTAATGTGATATCCTTCATCGATGACAAAGGGACGGGTCATTGCAAACCGTTGCACATAGTGGTTATATCATCTGGATATGTGGTGGGAGGAGTTCTAATAGATAGAGGGTCATCCTTAAACATCTGCCCCTATGCCACACTAGAGAAAATGAACATCAATCTCAATAGGATCTGAAGCAGCCATATAATTATCAAATCTTTTAATGGATCCCGACAAAATGTTGTCGGAGAGATTGAACTACCTGTGGAGATTGGTCCACATATATTCTTTGTATTTGTTCATGTGCTCAAGATAGCTACAGGATACAATCTACTATTGGGAGGACCGTGGATTCATATGGTTGGAGCTGTCCCATCTACTCTCCATCAGCAGCTCAAATACATCATTAACAGCAGCCTAGTCATTGTTAGTGTTGAGCCAGAATGTCATGTACAAAGTGATATACCACTCATCAGTTTCAATGCAAAAGTTGAGCTTGTCAGCTTCCAGGCCCTTAAGGTGAGCAACACTCACTATCAACCCATTGGGGCGCCACTTCCGATACCCAGAGTTTGTGTCGAGGTAATGTCGACAAGTCAAGAGATGACATCCTTGGGTTTTCAACATGGACAAGGGTTAGGAAAGGATCATCAAGGAATCAAATGCCCAATTCAAGTTCCCAGTCAGATAGTGACAGTCGGACTAGGCTATTCTTCTAGGTCCAGTCGCTGGAACCCTCACAAGCACAAATAGGTTCCTTCATCTTCAAGGAGATTGCCTAAACCTACAAAGGTTGAGCCTCTCCGACCTTCCTTAAAGGTTCATACCCATGTGGTAGCTATGTTGTTTCCTAAGCCAATACCAGTCAAAGGAAAGGAAGTTTTGATTCCAGACCCCGAAGCGGAGGAAAAGGATCAGAGACTTAAATAAGACATTGCAAGGTGGTTATCAAACCTGTCCATACGGAGGGTATGAATAGAGACATCCCAGATGATGATTGCCCAGACATCATGGTCATCATTCAAGAGAAGGAGGACAAAACAAACCCCTTTATCACTGTTGTCCATCACGACTTCACCCTTGGCAATTGGAGCAGCACTCTTTGCATTTGCCGACAAGGGTAAAAAGGGTAGAAACTCCCTCTACCCTATAGATAACAATAACTGCTTACTTTTGTTGTACAGTATTAGCAGTTGTTTTGTTATTTCATGTTAACACTTTGTGCCTAAGTGAAAGCATATATTAAGTGAAAGCATTTTGTTTCAGGACTCTAAAGTTAGATGTGCCTAAACTTGCTGATGAGGTGCCTATTCTTGACAAGAACTATAACTTTGATGTAAAGTTGGACTCAGACTTGATGGAGATTAAACAAAAGGACTATGAGATACCTCATGAGATCAAAGAATGGGTTGAAGACAAACCCAAGCCAAATCTTGATCAACCCACCTCTTACAACCTCGGAACCTTAGAAAACCCCAAACAAATCAAGATTGGTACGAACCTTACTCCAAACCAAAGGAATGACTTGGTTACTCTATTAACCAAATTCCAGGATGTGTTTGCATGGTCTCATAAAGACATGGTCGGTTTTTCCACTAACATTGTCATTCATTGCCTCCCTATTAAAGAGGGATTCAAGCCAATCAGGCAGAAACTCAGGTGATTAAAGTCTGAGTGGAGTTTAAAAGTTAAAGAAGAAATTGTGAAATAATTTCAAGCCAGCATCACCATGGTGTCAACATACCTTGAGTGGCTATCCAACATAGTCCCCGTGCCTAAACCTGGAGGGAAGGTGCGGGTTTGCGTAGATTACAAGGATCTAAACAAAGCTTGTCTCAAGAATAGCTTTCCCATGCCATTCATCCACATACTCATTGACAATATAGCTCAGTATGACATGTACTCCTTCGCTGACTGCTTTGCGGGGTACCATCAAATCATGGTTACTAAAGAGAAACGTGAGAAAACTTCATTTATCACTCATTTGGCCTCATCAATGCCAGAGCTACCTATCACTAGCCATGATGTCTTTTTTCCACGATCTAATGCACAAAGAGATAGAAATCTATGTGGATGACATCATTGTCAAGTCCCGAAGTGAGGAAGACCACCTAGATCATCTCAAAAAGCTCTTCAACAGGTTGCATAAGTACAACTTGAAGTTGAATCCAGCCAAGTGTGCCTTTGGCGTTAAATCAGGTAAGTTGCTAGGATTCCTAGTCAGCCACAAATGGATTGAGCTTGATCCAACAAAAATCCAGGCCATCAAGAAAATGCCCATACCCCAGACAGAGAGGGAAATACGGGGATTTTTGGGAAGAATCAACTTCATTAGCCGATTCATCTCCCAACTCACAGCAACCTGTGAGCCTATTTTCAAGTTACTAAGGAGAAACTCCTCCATGAAATGGAATGATGAGTGTCAGAAAGCCTTCCTTACAATCAAAGAGCAGTTACTCAAAGCTCGTGTTTTGGTACCTCCCAGGGATGGTGTTCCCTTGTTCATGTACCTGTCAGTCAATGAAAATAACATGGGCTACATGCTAGGGCAGAAAGATGATAGAGGACAAGAAAGAGCTATCTATTACCTCAGTAAGAGATTTAGCAATAATGAACACAAGTACACTCTGATTGAGAAAACTTGTTGTGCTTTAGCATGGGTTCCATGAGATTACATCAGTATTTCCATGGTCACACAACCCATCTCATATCCCGCGTGGATCCTCTCAAGTACGCGTTCAACAAACCCATGTTGAATTGTCGACTGTCTAAATGGCAGTTAATCCTACAACAAATTGACATTGTCTACGTGATGCAAAAGTCTATCAACGGTCAAGGAATTGTTGATCAACTTGTCACCGCACCTACAGGGGATTTCAAACCTTTGGAAACATACTTCTACGATGAAGGGTTAATGAAAGTTCAGCAATACCGTCAGGACGATACACACCAACTATGGAAGATGTATTTTGATGGAGCTGTAAACCTGGTAGGTTCTGGAGCTGGAGCAATTCTAGTATCCATTATGGGGGAGCAGCATCATGTCACCGTCAAATTGTAGTTTGTCAGCACCAACAACACAATTTAGTATGAAGGTTGTATCATGGGGTTAAAACTAGCCCAATCCATGGGCATCAGACGGTTAACTGTCTTTGGAGATTCTAAATTGGTAATCAGACAAATCACTGGGATCTATCACACCAAAGAGCTACATTTGCTGCCTTACCATCGGCATGTTATACAGATGACTTCGAAGTTTGAAGAAATATCCTTCCTCCATATTCCTCGGAATAGGAATGACTTTGCGGATGCATTAGCAACTTTGGCGTCCTTGATCAACATACTTGACAAGGAAGACATGTCAAACATCACATTTTCCCTGCAAAAGGATCCAGTCTATGGGAATTACATTGGAGAAGTATCGGATGAACTGCCTCCCATATAACACCCTTGGTATCAACATATCAAGGAGTGTCTACTAGATGGATCTACACCCGCTGAGGCGAGTTAGGCTGAGAGAAAGCGGATCCATCAAATGGCCATGAAATTCTACCTGAGCATAGACACACTCTACAAAAGAGATGCTGGACTAGGTTTTATAAGATGCCTAGACAAAGATCAAACTCAGAGGCTCATGGATGAAATCTGTGGTGGAGTCTCGACGTTGGAATTTTTATTTGTCCCTTTTCTGTTCTTGTCTTTTGGTGTTCTCATGTTAGGTGAGATTTATTTGAAAAAACAAGTTGTGACAAGGTCTGACATGTATATGTCGACGATTGGACTGTAAGAGTAGCCAGTTGGTATTTTTAAATGGTTGCACCAACTCAACCGAGAAAAGATTTGTATATTAACCTAGTAATGTGACACTATTTGACTGGTCTGTGAAACTGAGATTCGTTAGGGTCCAAGGGCTTGATTATGCGGAGGGAAGGTGTTAGGCACCCTTCGAAATCCGTGTTACCACGGTGACCGCCACTTTTTAATTAAATTGTTATATGAATATGTGTGTGTGTGTGTATGGGTCAATGTGTAATTATCTAGAAGTAGTGTTATGCCTCGTTCACACCTATATACAAAGGGTTTGAATTTTGTATAAAAGTTCAGTTTTAACAAGATATAGCAGTGATGTTTTATAAAAGAGATTTTTCAAACCCTTGTGCTCAATAGTAATTGAGGCCTTTGATACTTCTATTTTATTATGTGTTCGGCTTAATTGATTTTATTTTCGAGATGCGAAGAATCTCGATAAAATAAAATACATAGCAGTGCCGAACTCCTTGTGGGCATTTGAGCCATCTAAGGAAATTCAAACACCATGAATAATTTACATGCCATGTACAGCTGAAAATGTCCATCACGGGAACCGAATCTAGATTTAGGAGACTGAATCTGTGATCACATGATTCCTAGGCTCATATGATATGCAGTTTGTATGAAAGATGTAAACAGTTATATATATAAAAGCTGTAAATATATATAGAGAGACGATCAACCACCACGAAGTAAACTCCAGGCAGGACTGAATATAAATATATAAAAGCTAAAAATATATATATATATATATATATATATATATATATATATATATATATAGATGATGAACCGCCACGAAGTAAACTCCAGGCAGGACTGGAAAAATAAATAAATAAATAAATAAATAAATAAATATATATATATATATATATAAGCGGTAAACGCGTCGGATAGTATATCCAGGCTCAATTAAACAGAGTTTGATGATAATAATATATATATAAGTATATATATATATATATATATATATAAGAGAACGCATACAAACACAATTGAATTACTAAATAAAAATAGTTTTATTGATAATAACTTAAACTATTTACAAGTGCAGAAAATAAAAGTGACTTATAAGTTTACTTGACTAAGAACATTAGAAGAAGAGGGGTAAAGAAAGGGTAAACAGCGGTAGAGGCTAAAGATTCAATTGAGAAGGAACTCAACGTCTTTTGAAGTCTGCCTTACCAAATGAGTTCGGTTTCCTTTTATAGATCAAGGAAAGGAACTGTTACATGGTTACTATTACATTAACTAAGGTAAAAGTACAAAGTAAAAAACATATTACATTTACTAAAGTAAAGTAAAAGTAAAAGTAGCTGCAACTTTTGACCAAAATGCGCAGGAATCTGCTTTCGGTGGAAAAGCCGGTGTAATCTTTTGACTTATGCGCATGCGGGGCCCTGACGTATGTGACTGAAATGATTAAGGCTACTAGGGCAGGAGTTGGCTGCCGGAGCAGGTGCTAAATGATGGTTGTCGGAGCAGGTGCTGGAGGTTGGCTGCCTTCATCACATCCACTTTGATTGAGTGATGAAAGAGGCAAACAACTTATTGACTAGAGACCGATTAGGCAAAGGGATCCTGAGCATCTTGAAGACTAATAGTGCCATAGGGGTCACAATTGTCTTCTTCTTCTTCTTCTTCTTCTTCTTCTTCTTCTTCTTTATTTTGACTAGATTCAACTTCTCCGGAATGTGAAGAAGCATTTTCAGAAGCTTCAATATCTTCATTTAACTGCTCAAATCTCATGTGAATAGCGTCGGCAAAGAGCCTTAGCTTGGCAGTAGAGTAACTATTGAGATTAGAAACATCAATTGGTTCAGGGGGGGGGGGCAACTTATTTATCTTTAGATTTATCATATGACCGTTTGGATGATTTACTGGAAGATTTAATTGAGGGAGTTTTGGTAATTGGAGGAGTCAAAATAGGAACAGGGGGAAATTCTTTTTGAACTTGGCCAAATATCCTATCAACACCGAATTTATCCCACCATTTGATGTAAAAACGGCGAGACACATGGGCAATGGGTGATAAAGAAGTCTGAGTTGTCCTTATCTTGGATGGACGACTTTGAGAGGTGAAATATGGTAACTTCTTGAGGGGACAAAATCTCGTATTGCCACTTAAGGATCCACGAGATTTTATATTTACTGCAAAAGAGAAGGAAAACTGGAACTCCTTCATACACTAGATTATACTTAGCATAATTAGTAAAATGGTGAATTTGTGTTTTGAGAAGATCTGGAAGAATCTCATAACACAGACCAAGTCTAGACCACCACAGGGTGAACCACATGGGAATTTTACTTTTAAATTTGTGGTCGAACTATAAAAACCACGAATGACTATGATCTTCATTTTGGTGAAGAATGATTTTATTCCAAGCCTCAATATAATCGAAATAGCAATAAGAGCTAGTTTTATTAGAAAGAGACCTGAGATCCGAAGGGTGATTTCCCCAATCAGAAAAACTGATAATTTGTTTAATATAAAGCGAATGATAAAGAAGTTTGGACTTATTATCATTAGCGTAAATGGGTTTAATGAATACTGACTCGGTTTCAAGAAGGATATCCTTATAATACGCAAGGGATTTATAAGGAGCCCATGGGAGGAAATGCCAGCCAGTAGGAAAATATTGGGCTGCAAGTTTAATGGGGTCATCTTTGGGTGTCATGTGTAACTCCAGATGAAATAAGTGCTGATCATATTTAGCATGATATTTAGAGGCTGGATAACTAGATTTGGATGAGGTTGCCCTCGTTTGATTAGCATATGGGTCAATTGGTTGTGGTTGAATAGCAAGAGCCGATGAATAAGGCTTGGGGATTGTCCCAAGAATCTGAAGTTTAGTAATTTGACTAGGCTGGGCTACTGGATTGACTGGGTGAGGAACAACAGTTCCTTTTAAGCGATCGATCGGGTAAGGAAGGCGTACGACCCGCAGAAGATGAACCTCCTCGTATACTCATGTTGTAGAGACAGTACCTGTGTTGATAAATTCACGTGTGAGAAAATCAGGAACTGAATTGTTACTACCTTTAATATATTCAATATCAAAATCAAAAATACTGAGGAGAGCTTGCTATCTAGCGAATGAATGCTTAAAGGCGACGTTCTCAAAGTCTTTTTCAAGAATAAATTTTGCTGATTTGCAATCTATTCTAACTAGAAATTTTTGATTGAGTAGATCATGTTGAAATTTATTAATACATAAAACAAGTGATAAAATCTCTTTTTTAATAGTACTGTAATTTAACTGTGTAGGATTCCATGCGCCGGAATGAAATCGGATGATTTGTTCTGAGGAAGTGGGAGTTAACTTTTGTTTGAGAATGCCACCGAATCCAATGTCAGAGGCATCAGTTTCAACTATTTTAAATGTTGAATCATTTGAAATGCCAAGGCAAGGCAAGACCTTAACATATTTTTTAACTTGTTGGACGATAGAAGTATGAACGTCAGTCCATGGAGGTGGATTACTTTGTAAGCGCTGAAAAAGAGGCTTACAAATCTTCTTGAGATTGCAGTAGAACTTGCCAATATAATTGAAGCGAGCCCAAAAATCTCTCAGTAATGTGTTTTATCGGTAATCTTATCTCGGGAACCTACGGCTGAATTGAATAGCTCTGTCAATTGGCCGCGTGAGTCCATGATAGAGGATTAGACCGAGAAACCTGACTTTAGTCAGAAACATACTACACTTAGAAGGTGAAAGAACAAGACAATTGGTTTTAACCGTTTTGAAGAACGAATTCAAATGCTTAATATGCTCTTCAATAGTCTTGGAGAATATAAGGATATCATCAATATGAACAATGATAAAATGACTGAAAGGGTTCAAAATATTATTGAGAATATTCTGAAATTCATTAGGTGCGTTTTTTAGTCCAAATGACTGAACATTCCATTCGTAGTGACCGAACGGAGTGGTGAATGTTGTTTTGTATCTGTCCCTAGGGTGAATAGCAACTTGCCAGAATCCTGACTTAATGTCAAATTTACTTACTAAGGAGATCTTCCTTATTGGGCAAAGGGTACCTAATCCACTCTAAGACCTTGTTTAATGGTTTGTAATTGATAACTAAGCGAGGAACACCTCTTTCTTTTTCTGCTTCATTGTTAACATAGAAAGCAGGACACCTCTTTCTTATTCTGTGATGCCCCCAAAATTAGGTATACGTCACCCATCTTGGGTCGCCACTTACATGGTACATAAATTCAAATACAACTGTCGTGTATAATACGAAAAAACATAAACTGTGAGTTTGAATACAAATATTGTCTACTAGAAATTATACAAACTCAAAAGGAGTCCTTATTACAATTATTATTACACTATTTCACGAATAGTGAGGACTACTAATGCTATCATCCTCGTCCGTCACTCCGTCCCCGACTAGTCCACGCCACGTTCTCATTTCAAGAGAACAATAAAAGTAAAAGGGTGAGCTCAACTAGCCCGATGGGTAATATTATGACTAAGATAATGCGAATATATTATCGTTAGCCTTCAACATGATGTTAAACCGATACAATATAACAACCATCAAGTTTAAGCTGCGGTGGAACAAGCAATCCATTAAAAGAGTCAAGTAGAGAATAAAATCTACTATCTTTTATGATTTAGAAGGTTTTCATCACTTTTATCATTTGGGACTCAAATTTTAATAAATAATCCACATCATCGAATCACCCCTGCACTACGACCAAGGATATTCTTTAGTATCACGACCACAATTATCCATGCACTATGGGCCAAGAATATTTGTGTATTCAATAATGCTTATGATCATGCCAACAATTGTCCATCAATGCACTACGGGCCAATGAGGACTTTTACCACATCATTTGTAACATTACGGTCATGATTACACCAAATAATCCCTGGTCATAATCATACCAGGTCCATCTATGCACTATAGGCCACAGATGACTTTCAACAAAATATAAACATGAGCATGATGACAATGATATAAGAATTCAATAAAACAAGTTCAAGAATTATTTTATCCAAGAACTAATAACGTCCAAATTGTCAACATGATACTTCTTTGTAGAGTAAAATTCAAGAATGCTCAGAAGAATATTTCCATGAAAAGATACTGGATGAAGCGCAAATATCAAGGATATTCCACTAATTTCATGGAGTATATAAGTCAAAATTTTAACCAACTGAGTATAATAAGGAATGGAATAACAAAAGAAATCACCGAGCATGCAATAGCATCGCATACAGCAGCGAGTTATTCCAATGAATAATAAATAATCGGAATCGGTCCGGCGTAAACGCATGTGCATGGGATATTCCAACGAGAATAATAAAAGCGGAATCGTCCCGGCAGAGAACGCATGCAGACGAGGATATTCCAACAAAATAATAAAGAGGCGGAATCGGTCCCACAGAAAACGCCTTATGAGACAAGATATTCCAACAGAATAATAAAAAGGCGGAACCGGTCCTACAGAAACGCATGAACATGATGTTCCAAATGAGAATGATATAGAATGGAACAATAGAAGAATTTCACCAAGTATAGGGTAGCCCGCGTATACAGGTTATTCCAACAGAATAATAAAGAATGGAATAACATAAGTTCTCTTCATAGATAAGAAAGAAATATAATACTCCCTACCTTAGAAAAATTGGATACTAGAATAGTGAGGTAGTAGACTTCTCTTCTTCTTTCTATAATTTCTCTCTATAATAATCGCTCTAAAGCTCTTATTAATTGGTGAGAAATGAAGGAAGAATGAGCTTCTATTTATAGGAAAATATAGTTTCGATAATTGCACGTTTTGGGGCTCGAAAAATTACAGTACAATACCTCCAACTTTTCCTTTATTTTTAATTTAGTCTTGCAAGTATTATCAATCTTGCACCAACTCCCTTAATAGTAAATAATGTGAATCAATAGTTCAATTATGTGAATCAATAGTATAATCATGTGAAAAATACGAATTACAGTATAGTATCTCCATCTATAGCTCCATTTTTAACTTAGTCATGCAAGTATTATCAATCTTACACCAACTCCCCTAATAGTAAATAATGTGATTCAATAGTACACATATGTGAACAAATAGTTATATAAGCATGTGAATTAGTAGCAATTAATTGCTCATTTATCTGATAAATTACCCGATTTATCAATATAACCCCTAGACATCAATTATCATCCGAATAAATGTCGATTTTCACTAACACAAACAATTCCAACATAATGAAACTATTTTTATCAAAAATATAAAATTTGAAATTTTGAAGTTTGACTTTTCCCAAAAAAGTCAACGGTTGACTTTTTGACCAAATAGTAAATCCCAGAAAATTGTGTTTATAGACTATTTTTACTAATTTCGTCATTTCGGACTCAAATATCACGTTCGCATCTCCAAATTCAACTCTGAAAAACATTCATCATTAATATTATAACTCATAATATTTATCAACCTGGTCGTTCGAGAAAGAGGGCTTTCAATAAGGATTTCTCCTATTGGCGCATGATTAGGTGACCAAACCTCTCCTTGATGAACTTCTAGACATTGTAAATATTGAAATTTATAATATGAATAACTTTGTCATCTCAAGTATTGATTTAATAAAAACATTTTATGCGAGATGATATTGTGACAATAATTGAATCAATAATATGATAGATATGATGCGAAAATTCATGTAGAATAATAATTTAGTATAAGCGAGTGACTTTTCACGTAAGCATCAATAATCAATACCAAGTGTGCTACTATGCAACCACGCCAGTATTCTTTGTACTTTACTACCGGGTAGTTCAACGGTTAAGCGGTAAAACTTCTGCCGTTATTTTCATAAAGTATTTTTGTCGTTTTTCAATCCAAACAATAATTCCGTTAATGTGGGGTCCACCAATGATTGTGCCATTATACGAATATTCCTGTTAAAACTAATATTCCCTTACCAATCGAATATTATATAACAACTTACGTACTTTGAAAAATTTGTAAATATTACCCACAACTATAACATTATATCAAATCCACACCATAATATTCAAAAATATATTTCGAGAAAATTTAATCTTTATTCAAAAAGTTGGGGTCTTACAACCTCCCCTTTTTATGAAATTTCATCCTCGAAATTAGGGTGCATACCTGGTATGTCGAAGAGGTGAGGATACTTTGATTTCATTTCAGATTCTAACTCCCAATTCATTTCCTCAACATCGTGGTTTCTCCACAAAACTTTGACTTGAGGTATAACCTTGGAGCGTAGAATATGTTCCTTCTTATCCAATATTTTAACAGGAACCTCTTCATACGTTAAATCTTCCTCTATTTCGTCCGGTTCTAATTCAATAATGTGGTTCTGGTCTTTCATATATTTACATAACATGGATATGTGAAAAATGTTATGAACACGAGACATATTTGGCGGTAACGCAAGTCTATAGGCCACAGTTCCTACTCGATCAAGGATTTAAAATGGGCCAATGAATCGAGGATTGAGCTTTCCTCTCTTTCCAAATCTTGTAACTCCTTTCCATGGAGCAACACGTAACAACACATGATCTCCAATATCGAATTCTACGTCCTTTCGATGAAGATCAGCATAACTCTTTTGTCGATCTTGCGAGATTTTTATACATTATCGAATCATTTGAATCTTTTCCGTAGTAATACGTACCAACTCTGGTCCCATCAACGTTGTTTCACCCACCTCATCCCAGCATACTGGAGAATGACATTTTCTTCCATACAACGCCTCAAATGGAGCCATGCCAATACTTGCTTGATAACTGTTGTTGTAGGAAAACTCCACCAATGGTAAGAACTTGTCCCAACTTTTCGTGAAGTCAAGGACACAGAGTCTTAATAGATCTTCAAGAGTTTGAATCGTCCTCTCTGACTGCCCGTCCGTCTGAGGATGATATGCCGAGCTAAATCGTAAATTTGTGCCCATAGCTTTTTGCAAACTAACCCAAAATCTTGAAGTGAATCTTGGGTCTCGATAAGAAACTATGGATACTGGCATACCATGCAATCTTACAATCTCGTTTATGTACATACGAGCAAGACGTTCAAGTGTATAAGTTTCTCGTATCGGTAAGAAATGAGCAGACTTGGTCAATCTATCAACAATGAACCAAATCGCATCTATGCCTTGAGAAACTTTGGGAAGACTGGTAACGAAATCCATGGTAATGTGCTCCCACTTCTATTCTGGAATTTTAAGTGGTTGCAATGGACCTTTTGGTACTTGATGCTCTGCTTTAACTCGTTGACAAATTAGACACCTTGAGATAAATAGCGCTACCTCTCTCTTCATATTGCTCCACCAAAATGTATGATGAAGATCACGATACATTTTGGTACTCCCAGGATGGATTGCAAACGGTGTGTTGTGCGCCTCCATCATGATTTTATACTTTAAATCAGGGTCGTTAGGAAAACAAAGTCTGGAGTTGACTCGAAGTATTCCTTCTTCATCGATTCTTGCTTCTGGCATAGCACCTTCTTGCACTTTCTTCCTCATACGCATCAGCTCCGGATCTGTAACTTGAGAAACTTTAACTTTATCAATTAAAGTCGGTTCTACTCATATATTCACCATCATCACATGGGTCCCTGGAGTCTTTAACCATATCTCCATCCTTTGCAAGTCACACAAAATGGGCTTTTGTGTTGTGAATATTGCACTCGTACCCGCAAATGATCTTCTACTCAATGCGTCAGCTACCACGTTCGTTTTTCCAGGATGGTATTGGATGGTATGATCATAATCTTTCAATAGTTTAAGCCAACGTCGTTGTCGCATGTTGAGTTCCTTTTGAGTGAAGAAATATTTAAGGCTTTTATGATCCGTAAAGATCTCCACTTTCTCTCCATACAAGTAATGCCTCCAAATTTTAAGTGCGAAGAGATAACAAATGCCAACTCTAGATCATGAGTAGGATAATTCCTCTCATATTCTTTGAGTTGTCGTGAGGCATAGGCTATGACTTTCCCATGTTGCATGAGAACACATCCTAACCCTTTGCGAAGCATCATCGTAGATGACAAATCCCTACGAACCGGATGGTATTGTCGTAGCAGTGCTAAAATGAGTCTCCTTTTGAGTTCTTGAAAACTCTTCTAACATTCCTCGCTCCAACCGAACTTCGTATCTTTCTGAGTCAGCTGAGTTAATGGAGTAGCAATTCAAGAAAATCCTTCCACGAATCTCCGATAATAACCAACTAAACCGAGAAAGCTACGTACTTTGGTCACTGATTTGGGTTGCTCCCGACTTTGAATAGCTTCAATCTTTCTGGGTGCGGATATTCCATGACTTGATACTACGTGCCCAAGGAATGCTACTTCCTCAAGCCAGAACTCGCATTTCTTTAACTTGGCATAAAGCTTATATTCACGAAGCTATTGGAGTATCAGCCTCAAGTGTTGCTCATGATCTTCACGGCTTTTGGAATAAATAAGGATGTCATCAATAAAGACGACCATAAAGTGATCCAAATATTCCTTGAATACTCGGTTCATCATATCCATGAAGGCAGGAGGAGCATTAGTCAATCCGAAAGACATGACTAAGAATTCATAATGCCTGTACCGAGTTCTGAAGGCAGTCTTTGGAATATCCTCAGTTTTAACCTTCAGCTGATGATATCCAGAACGAAGATCGATCTTTGAAAAAAATTGTGCTCCTTGTAACTGATTAAACAGGTCATCAATACGTGGCAATGGGTACCTATTTTTGATGGTGACATGATTCAACTCCCGATAATCAATACAAAGTCGCATACTCCCATCTTTCTTCTTCACGAATAGAATAGGAGCACCCCAAGGAGACGTACTAGGACGAATGAAACCAATGTCTAACAATTCCTACAATTGGGTCTTTAACTCCTGAAGTTCAATAGGAGCCATTCGATATGGGGCTTTAGAAATGGGTTTTGTACCAGGTTC
This sequence comes from Panax ginseng, assembly GCA_020205605.1. Lineage (NCBI taxonomy): Eukaryota > Viridiplantae > Streptophyta > Magnoliopsida > Apiales > Araliaceae > Panax > Panax ginseng. The sequence continues at coordinate 11,749,124 of CM035141.1, read as the reverse complement.
AAGGTCGATACAAAATTTAACTTCACGCTCTAGGGGTAGGCCAGGAAGTTCTTCAGGGAATACGTCAGGAAATTTATTAACAATAGAAATATCCTTCAAATCTGACATATTTTTGTTTAAATCCGTGACATAAGCTAAGAAAGCTTGACATCCATTTTTCAATAAACGAATAGCTTTATGGCTTGAGATGACCGTGATTGATTTTAATGGTTTGGTCACTTGAATTCGCATAATAGGTTTATTAGGAATATAAAAGCTAACAATCTTACGAAAACAATCAATTTTAGCATGATGAGTAGTTAACCAATCAATCCCTAGAATCACGTCAAATGCAAGTATTTTTAAGGAGATAAGATCGACAAGTAACGTGCGGTTACCAATTTGAATCAAACAAGACTTATAAACAGTGGATGTAATGAAGGTTTCTCCTGATGCAGTTTCAACAGATAACTCAAAGTCTAATTTCTCCGGAGTTAAATTTAATCATTGAGCGCAAGTAGGAGAAATAAAAGAATGGGTAGAACCGGTATCAAATAAGGTATATACTTCGCTAGAGATTATGATAAATTACCCATGATGACCTCGTTCGGGTTCCTTGCTTTCTGGGAGGTCACAACAAATGCTCTCCCTTACACTACCGGTTTTGACTTTTCTGGGACGGCCTTTGGTGCCTCCATCCTAGCTGAACTTGTCTTCGGTGAAAGACAAAATTGGGCTAGGTGACCTTCTCTTCCATAATTATAACACGCTTTGGATGGCATCGATGCGGTTTTGGTGATATGTCCCTCCCTCCGCATTTGAAGCATATGATAGGTGGTCGTTCTCCTTCCTTAACCACAGTTCTTTTATTAATCGACGTCTTTCCATCATTGTTGAATCTCCTTTTCTTGAAATGTCCATTTTCTTGTCTTGGCCATGATTACCACCAAGTGGTTACCATTTTAGCATGTTAATTCCTCCACGCTTGTTGTCACCATTCGATGATTTGTTACCTTTGGTATTTTCATCCGCCGTTGCTTTCCTTAGTTGCGTTGACTCATTCGGCGCTCCAATAAGCGAGCCCTATTTACAACATCCGAGTACAAACCACGGTTTATGAGAAATAAGATATTGGCGTATCTCCGGTTTCAAACCTCGAAAAACATTAGCGTCATTCGCTCCTCATTATCGACCAAATGGCATGCAATTTGGGATAACTCATAAATTTAGCCTCGTATTACGACTACACGATCATATTATTTTGTTCCAACTTGATAAACTCCACCTCCTTCATATGACGAATACTTTTGGGAAAGTACTTGTCGTTGAATAGCTCTTGGAACTTCTCCCAAGACATCTTGAGTGCGTCAGGCTGGGTACATTTTACAGATTCCCACCGATGTCTGCCTCTTCACGCAACATGAAGGTGGCGAGGGAACCTTTGCTCCTCGGAGCATCCCAAGACATCAAATATCTTTGTGATCTGCTTTATCCATGCTTCAGCCATAAGTGGTTTTGGCTCTCCAATAAACTCCGGTGGTCCCAGCTCCTTGAACTGTTTAGCGGTAATCGTCCGAGAGTTTCCAGTGTTTCCACCTACATTTTAGACAGGAGCCGCTCTCGCCTGATGTTGCATGAATTGAATGAAGCCTCAGAACATTCCATCGTTCATCATTTGGTCAGTGTTGTTATTTGCATGAGGATTATCGCCTTCACGATGCACATTGTCACGGTTATTGATCCGTGGAGACTCAGCGGTCTCACGTGCTCCATTGATGTTCTCAACATTCTCGGATGCCATTTTCAAATACTGCCACAAAACAAGGGTTAATTGACATAAAACATATTATCCCTACACTCTGACTGACCAATTAAATACCAAATAAACTTAGGTAGGTCATAGTAGCGAAGGAATTCCTCGTCTCTCCCCTCCTAGTTCTAGTCTCACATCTTAGCCAGGGATCATATCCCTAAGCTTTGATACCAACTGTGACGCCCCCAAAATTAGGTATACGTCACTCATCTTGGGTCGCCACTTAAATGGTACATAAATTCAAATACAACTTAATAATACAACTGTCGGGTACAATACGACAAAATATAAACTGAGTTTGAATACAAATATTGTCTACTAGAGATTATACAAACTCAAAAGGAGTCCTTATTATAATTATTATTACACTATTTCACGCGAGAATAGTGAGGACTACTAATGTTATCATCACAATCAAAATCACTCCGTTCCCCGACTAGTCCCCGCTACGTTCTCATTTCTGAAGAGAACAATAAAAGTAAAAGGGTGAGCTCAACTAGCCCGATGGGTAATATTATGACTAAGATAATGCGAGAATATATTATCGTTAGCCTTCAAATGAGTGTTAAAGCGATACAATATAACAACCATCAAGTTTAAGCTGCGGTGAACAAGCAATCCATTAAAAGAGTCAAGTAGAGAATAAAATCTACTATCTTTTATGATTTAGAAGGTTTTTCATCACTTTTATCATTTGAGACTCGACTTAATAAATAATCCACATCATCGAATCACCCACACTCACTGAGCAATGATATTCTTTAGTATCACGACCATAATTATCCATGCACTACGGGCCAAGAATATTTGTGTATTCAATAATGATCATGATCATGCCAACAAAACGTCCATCAATGCACTCACGGGCCTATGAGGACTTTTACCACATCATTTGTAACATTACGGTCATGATTACACCGAATAATCCCTGGTCATAATCATACCAAGTCCATCTATGCACTATAGGCCACAGATGACTTTCAACAAAATATAAACATGAGCATGATGACAATGATATAAGAATTCAATAAAACAAGTTCTAGAATTATTTTATCCAGGAACTAATAACGTCCAAATTGTCAACATGATACTTCTTTGTAGAGTAAAATTCAAGAATGCTCAGAAGAATATTTCCATGAAAAGATACTGGATGAATCGCAAATATCAAGTATATTCCGCTAATTTCATGGAGTATATAAGTCAAAACTTTAACCAACTGAGTATAATAAGGAATGGAATAACAAAAGAAATCACCAGGCATGTGATAGACCACACAGGCAGATTATTCCAACAGAATAATAAATAACGGAATCAGGTCCGGCGTAAAACGCACAGACAGGATATTCCAACAGAATAATAAAGGAAGAATCGGTCAAAGCGTAGAACGCATACGTACGAGGATATTCCAATGAGAATAATAAAAAGGCGGAATAAGGTCCGTAGAACGCATGACGAGGATATTCAAATGAGAATAATAAAAAGAATCGGTTCCGCCCAAGATAAAACGCATGCATGAGGATATTCTAATAGAATAATAAAGAGCGGAACTAGGAAAGAAGAGAACGCATACAGACGAGGATGTTCCAATAGAATGATAAATAATGGAACAAAAGAAGAATTTCACCAAGTATAGGGTAGCCCGTGTATACAGGTTATTCCAAAAGAATAATAAAGAATGGAATAACATAAGTTCTCTTCATAGATAAGAAAGAGATAATACTCCCTACCTTAGAAAAATTGGATACTAGAATAGTGAGGTAGTAGACTTCTCTTCTTCTTTCTATAATTTCTCTCTATAATAATCGCTCTAAAGCTTTTGTGAATTGGTGAGAAATGAAGGAAGAATGAGCTTCTATTTATAGGAAAATATAGTTTCGATAATTGCACGTTTTGGGGCTCGAAAAATTACAGTACAATACCTCCAACTTTTCCTTTATTTTTAATTTAGTCCTGTAAGTATTATCAATCTTGCACCAACTCCCCTAATATTAAATAATGTGAATCAATAGTTCAATTATGTGAATTAATAGTTTAATCATGTGAAAAATACGAATTACAGTATAGTACCTCCATCTATACCTCCATTTTTAACTTAGTCATGCAAGTATTATCAATCTTGCACCAACTCCCCTAATAGTAAATAATGTGATTCAATAGTACACATATGTGAACAAATAGTTATATAAGCATGTGAATTAGTAGCAATTAATTGCTCATTTATCCGATAATTTACCCGATTTATCAATATAACCCCTAGACATCAATTATCATCGGAATAAATGTCGATTTTCACTAACACAAACAATTCCAACATAATGAAACTATTTTTATCAAAAATATAAATTTTGAAATTTCGAAGTTTGACTTTCCCCGAAAAAGTCAACTGTTGACTTTTTGACTAAATAGTGAATCCCAGAAAATTTTGTGTTTATAGACTATTTTTACTAATTTCGTCATTCCGGACTCAAATATCACGTCCGTATCTCCAAATTCAACTCCGAACAACATTCATCATTAATATTATAACTCATAATATTTATCAACCAGGTCATTCCCAGGAAATAGGGGGCTTTCCAATAAGGATTTCTCCTTATTGGCGCACAATTAAGTGACCAAACCTTTCCTTGACAGAACTTCTAGACATTGTAAATATTGAAATTTTTAATATGAATAACTTTGTCGTCTCAAGTATTGATTTAATAAAAAACATTTTATCCGGATGATCTTTGTGATTATAATTGAATCAATAATATGATAGATATGATCAAAGAATTCTTTGTAGTAATAATTGAGTATAAATGAGTGACTTCTCACGTAATCATCAATAATCAATACCGTGGTGTGCTATTATGCAACCACGCCAGACATCAGATTACTTTACTACCGGGTAGTTCAACAGTTTACGGTAAGAAAACTTCCGCCGTTATTTCATAAAGTATATTTTTGTCGTTTTCTCAATCAAACAATAATTCCGTTAATGAGGGGGTCCACCAATGATTATGCCGTTGTACGAATATTCCCCTGTTAAAATGAATATTCCCCGACCAATCGAATATTATATAACAACTTGCTTACTTTGCAAAATTTGTAAATATTACCCACAACTATAACATTATATCAAATCCACACCATAATATTCAAAAATATATTTCGAGAAAATTTAATATTTATTCAAAAAGTTGGGGTCTTACATATTCAGCTTAGCTAACTTTTGCTTAACTCTGCACTCACTCTTGTAGTGCCCTTTCTGCCCACAATTGTGACAAACAATATTACTCTTATCAAATTTCTTTGATTTTTAGGTGATTTTTTGTGGGTTAACTTAGGTTTCTTATAATAAGAATCTTGATTATTATTTTTATTATTCTTCTCTTTTCATCTTCTCCTTCCTCCCCAAATGGTATCAAAGCCAAGTTATTTGTTGTTTCTAACCGTTGAGATAAGATCTATTTAATCAACTTTTCTTTTCTAATTTCAAAACATTCTTCTTCTCATTATTCCAAAGCCACCCAAACTGTCTATAGTCCACCTAGTTCGCCGCAAACCTTTTTGAAGTCTTTAGGTGTGAGCAGTGTCGGGTTTAAGAACATAGGTATGAGTCTTAATGATAGCCAGGGTATGAATGGAAGAATAATGCTTAAGAATTATTTTTGAAATTATTTAAAGATGAGTAGATTATTCAGATCTAGCTCTTCAGTTAGTAACATGTCAGCTTTGCTTCCCGTTCTAGACATAGTTAACCAAGAAGAACATAGTTATGAAAACATAAGTCATGTACTCCATGATTGGAACATACCTAGAGTTTCTCTTAGAGAAATTTATCAGTCAACCTTTTTAGATAACTTTAAAACTAATTATAATGTTAAGACAATTGAAAAGGTTTATGCAATTAACAAAGAATATGAAAATTGTAGTCTTTTATCTCCAGATGTTATTAAAAAACATATAAAAAAGGGTTATAATTTTATTCATATAGGTCTTGTTCAAGTTGCAGTTAAACCACTTAACATTAAAGGAATTAATTCATGTATCTACCTCTGTCTTAGAGACGCTAGATTTTTGAATTATTACCCAAGTATTATTGGAGCTATGGAATCAAGTCTGCATAATGGTCCTATCCATTTCAATTGCTTTCCTGATTTCACCCTTAGCCTCAGTGATCAAAATTTATTAAAGGCTTTAACATTAAATATTAAAACTTCTAGTGAGATTACTCAAATGATTGAAGGATCTCAGCCTGTTGCTTTGATTTATAGGGTTTATTATAAGACTATGAAGTCAAACTTGAATGTTCATGCTCTTAATAAAAGTCCTAAAGATCAAACAGTTTTAATTCAAAGCTCAACTAGTGATGCTAATGTCCAGATCCCGAGAACAATCCTTTGGAAGGATATTACTTTACCTAGTCAATGGACTTTGCCAAATGAGTTACCACAGCAGCCTGTAGTTAACAAATTATTAAACATAGAAAATATTAGACAATTTTCAGACGGAACTGTTCAAATTAGTTTTGAACATACTAGAAATCTAGTTATAATAGAAGATATTTCAAGTTCATCAGCACCTTCAGTTATCAATAGTATAAGAGACACTGAAGTTCTTAGTAATCCTTCTATTAAAGACATTAAACTTAAAGGAATCCTTAATCAAGGTCAAGCTAGTCACCCCTGTTACACCCAGAATGATCCCGTTGAAGAAGAAGGCTCTTCTTCTCCGACATCTTCTTAATTTCCCACTCAATCTGATTTCAATGCCCCCATACATAACCAATTAGGAGTTATTAAAAAAGATTTTATATTAGATTGGGATAACTTAGTCAAAGATTTTAACTCTAAGTCTAATAAAGAAAAAAGACATCTATTTAGATCTAATCACCCTACTTAAAAAGAAAGAGATAAGATAGTTAATAGATGGAAACGATTTATTAAACATAAAGAATTAAACATCACCTTTTATGATTGGTATGATACGTACCAAGGAAAATGTAATGTTATTACTAAAACTTAGTGGGTCAAAGAAGATAAAACCAAAACTACTTCTAGTCATCCTCCTTTAGAATCTATTATTATTCTGGTAAAAAATAATTTAGTCATAGCCAGTCCTTTTAAAATTTTTGATAATATCAAAGATGATAAAAAAATCATTGAACAATTAAATTTCAGTAATCAATATCTAGCAACTATTGGTAGACAACTTTTGGTGTGTTGACTTTGTGTATTAGTCACTCGGGATTGGAGGTATGGTTCTTGTAGGACACTTTTGTGTACCATGTAGGTTGAAATGTTGTTGAGATGGCGCGAATGCGGGATTGAAGTGGCAAAATGATGATTTTTCCCTGGCCGGGCTCGAGGTTATCTACGATATTGAAATTGCTTTGCAAGTCTTTGAAGCGCCCTCGGGGTTATCTCCGAGGTGTATGCATCCTCAAGGGTTTTCTCTGGGTTTGGGATTGAGTGCCTCGGGGCTATCACCGACTGTTGAAGCTGATTGTTGGGGGTTTAATCAAGCATTTTTGGGGTTATCTCCGGAACTACAACTACATGCCTCGGGGTTGTCTTCGAGGTTTGAATTGTATCTCCTGGGGTTATCTCTAGTTGGACTGAAGATCTTGGGGTTGTCTCTAAGATCGCAAACTTCTTCGGTGTTATCTCCGGAACTGGAACTGTATTCCTCGGGGTTATCTTCGAGGTTGAAACTGAAGCTCCTGGGGTTATCTCCAGGACTGGAACTGAATATCTTGAGGTTATCTCCTAGATGGAAAAGACTGAGTGTCCCGGGGTTGTCTTCGGGATTGGACTATTTTGACCTCCAGGGTTATCTCTAGAGGACGACTTTTGCCCTCCTTCAAGGTTAGTAACAAGAATGCAAATTTTTGAGTGTCTCCAGGGTCATCTTTCGTTTCTTCTTCTTGCTTAGAGTTGCACACGATATGCGGCTTTCTGCTCCCATCTGATCAATTTGAATTTTAAGCTTATCTTGTTTTTCCATTATTTCGATTAACGCCTTCTGCAATTGACTATTTAATAATTTTTCTATGTCCCACAACTTTTCCAAATAAGAAACCTTGTTCCTCACATTCTGCATTTCCGTTGATGCCTGGTCAGCTCCAACTTTTGTGTCTGAATCACTATTTGTTAGTACCACCGTTTTTGGATCTTGTACTACATTTTCCACAATAATCACCTCATCAAGGTTGATTTCGATGTGAGCCTTTATTTCAGCTATTGGCTTTTATATTAACTCGGTTATGGAGATTTGTTCCTTTTTTACAATCTGAGAGTATCCTAATCCTTTTCCGCCTAACATCTACATATAAATTATCTTGATTAATATAAAATATATATTATATACACACAGCAAATAATAGTTTTATATAAGATACTTTTATTTCGTTTTACGATGAATTTATTTAATTCATCTCCTTTAAACTCTATTTGAGTTATTTGTATTTTCAACATTTCCCTCTGTCCTAAGGTTATACCCTAAGGTACCCCCACCTAAGATTTCTAACCTAAAGCTTTGATACCATGTTGTGACGCCCCCAAATCTGGGTACTTGAAACTCGTACTTGGTGTTCCACGATAATATTCATTCAAACTACTTAATATAGTAATTAAATAAAAGTATTATATCAAAGTTGTCTACCTCCCCAGATTCGAGAACCTTTAAGTCATAATTACATGATAATAAGTAACTTAGCATAAATACAGTTATTACAAGTAACATTATCTAACTTAGCATACAAGATCAAATTTTTTTGTTAGGGTTTATACTTCACTTTGATAAATCTTGAATCTTGGCTTCCTAATCTGTTCTTGGTGTGTTGGAAACTTTACTAAGAACTGATCCACTAAAGGATTTTGTAGGTTTGGAGAGAGAATGGCTTGGTTAAGTTTTTGTGAACAAATGAGGCTTATTTGTGTATTTCCTCTCTCTTTAACCACCCTATCTTTTGATGCAATATATTTGGCTGATAAGGTGGTCAAGTCTTGGCTTATTTGAATTGAATTAAGTCACATGGTGAATCTAGAGTTAGTGAACAACACATATCATGGCAAGATCTACACTCCACTTATTAAAGAATACTAAAAAATGACATTTTGGTAATTTTGGTCATAAATTTAATAGCATTCTTGTCATTTAACCTAACCCTTAGGTTTTGCAAATTAATTTTTAGGATCCTAATTAGGGTTTAAAGAAAAAAAATTAGGATTTCTAATTTAGAAATTAGGGTTTCCTAATTGTATTAGGGTTTCCTAATTACTTTAGGGTTTCCTAATTACTTTAGGGCTTGCAAATTAGGATTAAGGTTTTTTAATTAATTAACATTAAGCTTTCTAAATTAACAATTAGGTTTTCCCTAATTTGAACATTAGGGTTTCTAATTTTAACAATTAGGGTTTCTAACTAATCGTTATGGTTTCCCTAATTAGGTTTACAATTAATTAACACTTAACATTAATCATAAAAACACAATTACTTATTAGTTTTAACTTCTTATTTGAATTTCAAATTAGGGTTTATCAATTTAACACTAGGGTTTTCTATTGTTACACACATACAGTACACACTTATAATACTGAAATATAATTAATATAATATTCAAATTCAAATTTCTTATTCAAAATACAGAATTAGGGTTTTGAACCATATCCGACTTCATTTCCATTCCTAGTCAACTTATAGAAATTAAATTGACTATCCTGCTTAATCCATATCGCATATATTTCAAAATACTATTACTGATACCAATATTCATAATAATAATAAGTAATAAAAAAAATTATTCGTAAAAATATAGATATAATTGTTTGAAAATTCCTGGTCTTTACATTCTCCTCTCTTTATAAAGATTTTGTCCCCGGAATCACCATTACCTTACATTTAATATTAATTTTTTATCCTTAGATTTTTATTTATCAAAACTGTTATTGAATTACTAGTTTCTCCCCTAATTATAAGATTTCGGGTTACGAATCCGGAACTCAAATTCCTCCTTCAAAAATCATTTTATTAATGAATCATTATATATGTATCTTTTTCAAAAATTGTGTTTCGTATGCCTATATTCAAGGGTTCCTAACGTAAGCATACTTATATTAACAAACTTGCGGTAAGAAAATAGATTAAATCTGAATCAGACATATATATTAATATCATTGATCGGGTTCATACCTGGAACTCCATCACTAGCTGTTACCGTATCTTGAACCGTCATATTAAAGATCCTTGCGGTCGATTTTGTTGGTTTGTTTGTTGAAGTTGGTCCAGTTCACACTTCCCCCATCAACTCTCCTTTTCGGACAATCCTTCACCTTATGCTTCGTTGATCCACAAATAAAACACCCACTATTCATCCTTAGATTAGGGCAGTTATGAGAGATATGTCCCTCCTGCCCATACTTGAAACACACAAACTTTCCCTTCAAGCACTCCCCCGAGTGATTCTTCCCGCAATTTCCACACTGCAAAACATGCTTCTTTGTACCTCCTTGCCTATTATCTCCATTCCTAAAATTGTCTCCTTTTCTTTTTTTGCTCCTACTCCCACTACTTCCTGTTGGGTAAAATCTATATATGCACAACACACAAGTATACGTGGTCAACAAGTAATAAAGTGATAAGTCAAGTATCGCTCCCACAGAGACTAGCAAGAAATTAACCCTCACAATTACCAATTTTCTATTAATCAAAATTTTATTAAACTAACCAATTTCAAGATTATAACTAAAATATTAAAAATACTAAAATTACCAAATAATCAACAACCCTAAAAACTGAATTTTCAAACAAGTATTGGAGAATTAGGCTTACAACTTCACTGTAAGCATCACTCTGATTATTACAACTTATTCCAGTTTAATTCACTATCCCAGTTTATTAATCAAGAACACTCAAGTAAAACTAGTCACCTCTCGATGCACTAATACTGTATTAACTCAAATCCAAAATTTAGATAGAATTAAGTTAAACACCTTAATTAACTAACTCACTATATCTTTATGTGAATTACAATCAAAGAAGGTTTAAGTTCAAGTTCTTTATCCGATTACATGCGATATTAGGCATATCTCTACCCTAAGTCTAAACTCGTATTTCATCTCTCGAGTTCATACAAGTCCACATAAAATGGGTGATCAAGAAATTTATAGATTCAAGCACAAATCAATATAGATAAACTGAGAAATAACTTATTAAACTGAAAACCAAAGTTACATAATCATTGTTCCACTCAAAGATCCGTTATAAGCCTAATAAAGAATTTAGTTCATCGTCAATGAATTAAAAACTGAATTAATTAAAGTCAAAATCATCCCAATTACAGAAATTAAACTAAAGAAGAAGAATAAATCTACAACCACCCTTCTCAATAGCCTCAATCTTCAATTGTTGTGGAATTGCCTTCAAAGTAATCCTCCAATGCTCTTGCTCTGAAAAATTGTCTTCAATGATGTATTTGCTTGTATGATCCCACCAATCTTGTGTTTGTTGTATCATTTTTATGCCCAACCACGAATTCTGACTCTAATTCCATCCATAGTTGAGTCCTAAGCCAAAGCGATAACTAATCTCCCATTTTATTCAGCATTCCAATACAAGCAGGACACTAATCTCCCGTACCCCCGCCACGGCGGGCATGCTGACTAGCAATTCGTATTGCACCCCCCTCCCCAGCGGGGGTTATACTACATGGAAAGGCCACCCCGACGGGGGTCCTTTCTGCTAAATGCTTAGTTTAGCTCCAAATCTTGCCCATTTTTGCCATGACTTTGCTCTTTTAGTCCAATAGCCACGCTACCACACCTAAATATGAAATTACACTAAACAAGTGAAAACAAAACATAAACACAAAGAATTAACACTATTTAAGCTCGAATTAGATGTTGATTCGTAGGTATAAAACCCACTTATCAAAATCCCCAAACGTAAACTGTGTTAGTCCTCGAGCACGAAACAAAACTAACATGCTATACAATGCAATGCAATGATATGTAATGCATCTAATCTATATGCCTACGAATCCAGCAGTCATCATAGAATCAAATTTATTCATCCGGCCTCAGAGAAATCAATCAAACTCAACGATACTTCATATCAAAACCAATCAATAATTCCATATCAATCCTTGAATTTTAAACTGTTATTACTGATATAGTGTGTGTGTGTGTGTGGGTGCGCGCTCAACATTCATGCTAACTGATGCAAATTTGAATTTAATACATAACAAGTCTCTTAGAAGGCATCGTATAGTGTAAACTCAAAAAAAATTTAAAAACCAGACGAAATCCAACTAAAATCTAACATTCACCAAGATTAGGGGTCCGAATAGGGTACTCATGCTCTCTTTTTCATTCACGGGGGCTCTTTGCTCTTATTTCCCATTTTATTCTTTTCTTCTCTCTTCTTGCTCTTTTTTTTAGATAGATGGATAGTGAGTGTGTTTTACGCTCCATCTCACGCCTGTGTTTATGGGGAGTACGTTTCACGCGTCTTTTCAACCCACAACAAAACTCAATTTATTCAACTCGGGAAAGTTCCCATTTTTTTATATAGAAGCTTATATACCCCACTTTTTCCCCCAAACTTAGGTTCTTGCCTAATTCTTCGTCTTCACTGCCTATTGATAAGTAGGTTTTATACCTACTTATTCAGTATCTATTATTTGAATTAGTGGCTCAAACTCATGTCTCTTAGTTACTTTTCATGCATTTTGTGTTCATTTTGTAGATTATATGCTTGGGAGCTGTGTGAGCAACTATTGGTATGAAAACGCAAGAAAAAGGCAACTATTGGCATGAAGAAGGAAGGGAAAGCAATTTGAACATCTTTTGGACTAAATACGCAAGCAAATACAAGAAGGGAAGATTGAAGGACTTTTAACACCAAGTTGGATGCATGTTCTTGGCTTGGAACTTGGATTTTATTGTAGATCTACTTGTTAGCTTTCCATAACATCTTGAACTATCCCAGTCGGAGTTCGGATGCGAGAGTTATGGTCTTTTTATCAACAAAGATCAAAGCTAAGTGTTGTCATGCTTGCCATTTACATAGTATCTACTTCAAGCCCGATTTTCACCTTGATCCAATCCTAATCTGTAAATTCCCAAAGAATGAAAGTTGTAGAGCTCGTCGATATCTTCGATTTGATAGGTGGTGGGCCTTGTAACGCTTCCCGGATCAAACGTTATGGATGTTTTACTAGAGGACACTACAGCAGAAAAAGGATGCCCGTCGGGGGCAAGCATTTACTAAGGAAAACCCCCGCCGGGGCGGGGGTACAAGCTGGAAAACAGAACCATAGCCAGTCGGGCCGGGTTTTTTGTGAAGGAAACCCCCGCTAGGGTGGGGGTACAGGCCATGACACATTTTTTATGCGTTTTGGGTCGAAATTTGATATCTTTTTGACTCCAAATTGGATTAGGTTTGTTCCTAAGCTAAAAATTAGACTTGTAACCTATAAATACATGATGAGAGGCATAAAAGAGATGAGATAGATTAGATGAGGAGAGTATTCCATTAGATTAGATTAGAGTAAAATAGATCAAAACCCTAGTTCTTATTAGATTTGGAGATTGAAGCAACTTGGAGGCCATTGAAGATTCAAAGTAAGAGCAAGGAGGGAGCTTCAAATCTGCAGACAACAGATTCTATCATCTTCTATCTTTGTCTTTTAATGATTATTCAATTGTAGATTCTTAGTTTTAATTCAATAATCATGAACTAATTCTTTGTTTGAGATTACAATGGATCTTATTGTGTAGTTTATTTTAATATGCTTCGCTATCAATTATTATGTTCTATTGTGAGGATTGTCTATTGTGATTTGGACTTAATTATTTAATTGATTGGCCATCAATTACCGTGATAATCTTTATGAACTCGAGAGATGAAGTATAGATTTAGATTTGATCATGATAAATGTGTTTGTGATTTCTGCATAGATGGAATTCATGATTCGTGTTTAGGATAGAGATATGCCTTTACGCCATATGTAATCTTACAAAGAACTTGTGCTTTAAATCATTTTTAATTGTAATTCACATAGAGATATAGTTGATTAGTTAATTAGGGTTTCTTTCTTAATTCTATCATCTGTGATTTAAGTGAGTATGGGTATTATGCATCGAGAGGTGGTTTTATCTGCTTTAGTGTTCTTGATTAACAATTCAGGATAGAGAATAATTGATGAGAAGTGTGTTAACTTAAATGAAGCAATAAGTGAAGTTGTGATCTTAAATCTCTGTAATCTTAATTTAACTAGTGGTAATTAGAATTAGTTTACTTATAAATTGAAATTCATTCGTTTAAATAAGATTGAGTTGGTTACGGGTTAGTACTCAGTGATTTTTATTAAACAATTCCTCATGGGAACGATACTCTACTTTCACTTTATTACTTGTTGACCACGTATACTTGCGTGTTGTGCGTAATTAGATTTTACCCAACACCTATCCTTGTCATTCTTTCATTTAAACTAGCATTATCCTTTTAGAAAATCCTTATATATCAATTTGAACTAATCAGTCCACATAAGTGTTATTGACGTGCTAGCCTTTTTATACCAGTGTCAAACATGCAAAAGATCCAATTCATAACTCAAAATTGCATTACAGTTCTAATATTCGGTATTGTACTTGTCTACTTAATCCCAACCTCATCATTGGCCAAAATAACATGAACTATATCAAACCGTTGGACATATGTAATAGAACACAATACTTAACTAAACTATTTTTTTTATATATGGTAAACATAACATGATTGAAAACTAAATGAAACTATTTACAATCCTATTTTACTATGCAACTAAATCACTACATGAATGCAAACATTTAATAATCCTAAACTAAACTCGAAACTAACATATGCAAGAAATTAAACGTCCAAACATAAAAATTAACTAACTCCCCTAAACTTGAAAACTACAATGTCCTCATTATAAAGAATTAAGTAGTAATGTATGAGGACTTCCCTATAATCTTCTAAGCGGGGGGTGGTGGTGGCGGTTGTTCTTCATCTGAATCACTAGGTGAAAACCTTAGCATCGGGGCTGGCTGCTGGTATGGGAATTGCGCATTTGGATTGAAACTCTGGAGTGTCGCATTCAACAAGGTAAAAGACATATTCATGGCCTCGAACATATGGTCCTGCCTCGTTGTGAGTCTCTGTATCTCTCTATGGGCTGCCTTGTTGCAGAAGGCTCTGGAACTGAGGACTAGGTATAGCTTCAGACTCTAGTGTCGCCTCTGTTCCTTAATCACCCATCGTTGCATCCCCCTGAAACTCATCGTCATCTGAGGTGTCTTCAGCGTCAACCTCATCTTTCGACGCTGATGAAAATATAAAACTGACTCCTCTAGGGTAAAACTCGCCCCCGTACCACACCGAGTACCGCGTAATCATCCTGGTGTCTAACGTTTAAAGTGGCATCTGGGTGGTCTCATCATCGGACCATCGTACTCTCGCCTACCTAAATAACCCACAAATGAGCGATGGGTGTGGCAAGCCGTCAGAGAATAGTCTTCGCAGGCATTTTTGAATGGAAAAATTTATTACAGCCCCCACATCGATGATAAAATCTTGGACAACGGCATATAAAAGCAATGCCTTTTCTTTGGTCACATCTGACCTGTGTGTAGATGGAAACAACTTGGCACACACAAACGTGTACCATACCTTTCCATACCTACTAAGATCCTTACTGTGGAAGATAGTGCCCCCTTTTCTGCCCTTGATCCATGTGGTACCTGGCTTTGTCATTTCCTTTAAAATAGCCTCGTTATCAGGATCATCGTCACGTAGGTGAGTGTACTTCCAATGTCTAGGAACTCGTAACTGGTAGTACGTGTTGATGGCATTGGCACTAAATGGAACTAACCTACCCCACACAAATGTGTTGAATAGGACCTTATCCTCTGCGTTGGCGTAAAATTCTTTTACCACACTCACGATTGCAGCCTCAGGCTCCTCCATGAACTTATTCCAACCTTTCTGATAAATTTGTTGTATCATTTCACCATCAAAATGGTCAGTGCCAACCCCCGCTCAGGTGTGAGTGCTTTTGTCATAAGGTAGTCGTAACGGTCGACAGCGGTGGTAGTTATGAATTTGCGCTTGTCAAAGGCTTGTGTTGGTGGTGCGGACCCTGAACTTTCTCCACGTTGTCGTTTTGATGCCGGTTTAGGTGCCATGGAATCAGAATTGATGAGCTTTAACCATAATTTTCCCCAAAAACTCCACTCAAGCAATCCGTCGAACACTTGGTGTACAAGACGTGTAATCCCCCAAACTTAATGATTTGGCTTCTATTGTGGTGATAGATAATGAGGAATTGGAAGACAACTTACTCACTCTCAGTAAGAATCCTACCCTTGAACGTATGATTTAGTGTAGATTGAGATGGTTAGAGTGTGATGAGGTATGGTTTTATAAAGAGGAGGTGATGGAGAGAGTTCTGGGGTGAAGTAGTGAGCAAGTGTTTGAATGTAGTGGGGAGATGGTAATTAAGTTGCTAAATCATATGTTTGAAGTGTATAGGTGTATGGGAGTAGTGGGAAGTTAAAGTGGAGGACTGGCGAAGAATTATAACTCATGCATGTTGCCCTCTAAATTAGTACCCCTTTTACGTGCCTTGGGGTAATATGCCTAAGAGGGCCCGCCCCAGTAGGGGTGTAATATGCTAATGGTCTTGATATTTCCCCTTCCTTGCATCCTTAACATATCCATTGCTTCTTAAGGAACTGAAACATCATTAAAACATAAAGAGAAGTTAATTTGAGCAAATTAAGCATGGTAGGTAAAAGTATCTAGCACAATATATTTACTAACTACTTAACGACTTATTATATACTAATTATTATTCTAAACTACAATTTGGCAACATGAATAAAAATTACTGAGAATAAAATTAAAATTGGGTTGCCTCCTATCTAGCGCTTGATTTTAAGTCTTTCAGCCTGACTACTCCCTGTTCTAGCCTGGGTCAGTTGGGCTCTTCGCGGCATGCTATTTATTTAGAGCACAGAACCAACATCGTTGTATTCCATTCCCGTTCAAGTGCATGTTTGCGAATGAAGTTGATTTGTTATCCTCGATTAGTGCCTTAAGACCACCACTCTCTCTACAATCCCTGAATTTGACACATATAGATTCCTCGATTGACTCACATTCCTCCTTTTCAGTCGGGATTGGTATTTCCTTGAACACTTTCACCTTCACTACCTGATCGAACACTTGCATTATCAGTTCTCTGTTCGACACGTCAATCAGTGTTCATCCAGTTGCAAGGAATAGACGTCCTAAGATGATAAGGATGTTCTTATCTTCTTCAAAGTCTAACACCACAAAATCCGCTGGAAATATCAGTGAGTCAACCTTCACTAACACGTCTTCAAATATTCCTAGTGGATATGTTAATGATCTATCTGCGAGTTGTAGACTGATGTTGGTTGGTTTTGCTTCTTTTAATTCCAGTTTTCGGTAAACGGATAGTGGCATCAGATTTATACTTGCTCCTAGATCGCATAGAGCTCTCCCCACGTCTTGATTACCAATTTTGCATGGAATTTTGAAGCTTCCCGGATCTTTTAATTTAGGAGGAAGCTTTTTCTGCAGTATTTCACTTCATTCTTCAGTTAATGCCACTATTTCGAAGTCCTTGAGTTTGTGCTTCTTTGAAAGTATTTCTTTCATGAATTTGACATATCGTGGCATCTGCTCAAGTGCTTCGGCAAATGGAATATTGATGTGAAATTATTTGAATATATCCATAAACCTTGAAAACTGATCCTTTATCTTTTAACTTTCTACTCTTTGATGAAAAGGTACCATTGGTATGGCTTTCTTCTGTTTATCTTCTTTTGGCTTTTTCACCCCGTTTTCCTTAGAGTTTATGGCTAATTCATTCCCTTCATTCTCACCATCACCATCTGTACTTGCTTTCCCATCACGGTTGGCTCCCAAAGCTTTACCACTCCTCAATGTAATTGCATTACATTGTTTCTGATTTTCTCTCGGATTCTTTTTTGTATTGCTAGGCAACGCCCCTTGAGGCCTGTTGTTCAAAGCCAATGCAAGTTGTCCCATCTGATTCTCTAAGTTTTTAATCGTTGTCGCTTGCATTTTTATGATCGCCTCGTTACCTGCTGTGTACTTCATCAGTATCTCTTCAAATTCTGACTTTTTATCATGATACGGAGTTGCCTGTTGATTCTAATATTGGAACCCCGGGGGATAAGATTGTCGTGGAGCTTGCTGATTCTGATTGTTGCTCCATGAGAAATTAGGGTGGTTCCTATTCCTCGGGTTGTAGGCATTTTGATACATATTTTGTGGCGGTATCATGTTATAGCTGCCCACAAATTGAACCGATGTTGGGTTGATGGCGCACTGCTCCGTAGGATGTTTTCTATGACACCCCCAAATCTGGGTATTTTATTCCCATAAGACTTGGTGTTCACTTTCCATACATTCATACTATTTACCCAAATATGATAACATTTAAACCATAAATCCTCCCATTAAGGGGTTACATCATTAAATCAAAAAGTCTCCCAGGTTATCTAACATTTAACATAAATCAAGTGCGGAAATAAAAATAGTTACATCACATCATTTAAATAAAGTTTATTAACATAAAAGCCAATAAATTACAAGTCTTCGTCATTTGTACATTTTTCCTTTACCTTTGTTTGTAGTAGGTTCATCGACCTTCTCAACTTTAGCTGCAATAATTATATTTATGCAAGAGTGAGCAAAACAAATGATCACTAGATAAAGAAATGAACAACAAGAGAATAATAACTGCCAATGAATAGGCTCATCAAAACTGAATAATACTCTATCAATGATAACCAAAAACTGGAATCAAAATATGAAATATATCTGAGGGTCATAAGACCACGAACTTTGTCCATGGTTACAAGTAATCTTTCAACTTTAACCTAAACAGTTATACTTTAAAGACTCCACGTACTTAGGGGGATCAGCCCTTCGTACCATGTATTATGCACAAATATCTAAACGCATTGCGTACCCCTATAATAGGGTTGTTCTTCTCAGTTTTAGAGTATAAGTCTGCACCAAAGAAAGTTTGGTTTGGATAAACTTCAAGGGTAATTAAGAGTTTCACGATCATCAACTAAAGGATTAGTTGAATCAACAAAGTTTGATAACACTACAGTTGATCAATCACAACATAATATAGATAATTAAAAATCATAGGTGAACCAACTATATGTTAAACTCATGCTTGGAAATAACTAGAAACCATAAGTATTGAATGAAACAACAAACCTTGCTTGAACAATAATAAGCTAAGGTTATGATCTTATTAAATAAGAAATGGAATTACTGGACATACATTAACTGATAGCAAGTTGAAAACAAATCTTGCTCAACATGATAATAACTTGTACAAAGTAATTTAAAATAAGACAGCTCAATATTAGATACTAGAGTTCAAGAAGTTGCATTCATTATAAAGGAATGAAACTTAAAAAACTTGCTTAACTATAAAAAAGTTAGAGTAGATCAACAATGATTAGAATTCAAAACTTTTTTGAATAAAGTTAGGGTTAAAGCTTGCTCAAATAAAATTTAGGAACAAAGAACTTGCTCAATAAAATTTTAGGGTAAGAAACTTGCTCAATGTAAAGAGGTAAGGTTTAGAAACTTGCCTCGTGCGTAAGCTATAAATTTACAACTCACGTTCACCTACACATAGTATTAGAATCACAATATCCATTAGATATACTAACATCCACTTTCCAAAGTAACACTCACTTCTAGTTAAACTTGTTATTTTAGTACAAGTCCTACTTTACCATACACATTTCAGAATCACAAGTGTTAATTTCACAACACTTATTCCTTATTCAATAAGTTTCTTAAATCATAACATATCATTTTCACAACTTACTAATTTTACACTTTAGAATTACTAACCACATGATACGATACTGTTTTAACCTCTTCATTACATGTTTCTCACATTAACATAACATTAGACCAAGTTACAATGGGTGTCCAAAGTCTGCAGAAGTAGTAGACTTCACTAGGTCTGATCGACTCTTGGTGTGACCATTTATAATTATCTTAGAGTCGGCGGCCCAGATGATGGCGTAGCGCTCCGCTTTCGACACGATATCAGATTTTGTAGAACGCGAGTTTCAACTCTGTTCTAAGCCAACTATCATGAATTTCATCCATAAAACAGTAAATTAAGCATACCCAATTGATATAGGACTCATACAAACATGATTCCTCACATATATACTAACTTAGAACAATTAAACAACAACTACAACTAATTTAAATCCTTTAAATTCCATGTTTTATACAAAAACACCATTTTTGACATCCTTTACAAAAATCATCACTATGATCACAATTCTTGTCCAAATTAACTCATTCAAACTACGTTCTCTGTGTTTCTTAATGAACTAACATATTCAAGGCTCAATTTATAGATTGGTTTACAAATTAACCACCAAATTTGGTACTTTCACAAGCCATATATAAAAACATACATTGTAATTCTTTTCTTCCTTCTTAAACATAATTAGCATACAATTTCTTGTCTAAATACTAGTTCTAATCACCACAAACACATACAATCACAAGTAATCAGTTGCATAACAAAAAATTTAAAAATTGAATTCACAGAACTTAGGAATTATGTCATATTACATATGTATATATATATATATATATATAATATCAAAGTTATGGAAAATACCTTCTCTTTCTTTAAATAATCCTTGCTAACCACAAAGAATTTCTCAGAAACACGGAAATCTCTCAAGTCTCTTTCAAACTTTCTCAATTTCTCTTTGTACCTCTTAAGCCTAAACTCTTTTTACGTATCATAGGATAATGCCAAATCGTAGTTAAGCGTAAAACAAATAACTGATAGCCATAATACATATACTTAATATAACAGTTACAAAAATGTAAACGTATATAGGTTATAAATATATTTTATTTATTATAACTAAAATTCAAAATTCAAAAGCCATAAGGCTTTGTTTGGCAAAAACTCTTTAAAATAAAGAGTTAATATTTTAAGCCTTGTTTGGGTAAATCCATTTAAAACTACTTCAATTTATTTTAATAAACAATTTAGTTTATAATTTATAATCACATATTATTTATTTGGATTCCATGTCCAACATTAGTTAAATAAACTAATTACACATACTAAATTTTAAATACATTTTCCACTTAAACAAATATCACAAAATTATAATCTCATTATAATTTTATTTAATAATTTAACATATCACTTTCATTATTAAATTAAAACAACAATATAACCATTCATGAAATTTTTATCAACTCTCTAACTATTAAATTAAATTAAATTAGAATATTATCTAATAAATTTAATTCACAAATATTACTAACAACAACCACATCAATAAAATAACAATTACATCAATAAAATATTTATTTAACTTAATAAATATTTTATATTACAAATAAAATCTTGGATTGTTACATTCTCCAGCACATAACTCGCAAACAAACGCCACCTGTTGTGGTTGCGCACCCGTAATGGTATCTATTTTCTTTGATGAGGCAGCAATCTGAGCTGCCAAATAGGTTACTCCATCTACCTCTAAAATCCCAGCTACCTTAGGTTATGTCGTCCTTGATGTAGGACACTGGTAGTTATTAGTTGACATTGTCTCTACTAAATTATACGCTTCCTCATAGCTCTTAGCCATAAATGCTCCACCCGAAGCAGCATCAATACTCGTCCTGAGATTCCCATTTAACCCGTTATAGAATGTGTTCATCTGTAGCAATTTGGATAATCCGCGATGTGGGCATTTCCTAAGAAACTCCTTATATCTTTCATATGCCTCATATAACGATTCCCCGTGTTGTTGTTCTAACATAGTAATCTCATTCTTCATTTTTGAAGTTTTTGCTGGTGGGAAGAATTTGGCTAGAAATGTTTGAGCGAGGTCTTCCCATGTAGTTATTGATCCCAACGGTAGTGAGTGTAACCAACTCTTCGCTTTGTCCTGTAGAGTAAATGGGAACAAGCGAAGCTTGACTGCTTCATTTGACACCCCATTATACCTGAAAGTGTCACATATCTCCAAAAAGCTGATCAAATGTTCATTCGGATCATCATTTGCAAGTCCCCCAAACTGTACTGAGTTTTGGATCATTTGAATCATTCCAGGCTTGATTTCAAACGTATTTGCAGCTATCGTTGGCCTGGTGATACTCGTCTAAAGCTCAGTCACCTTAGGTGTAGCAAAGTCTCTCAACGCTTTCCGGTGAGCCATTACTTCTTCTTTTTCAGAATTCTCAAAGTCTTCTCTCGTGTCTTTAATCCACTTACTTAACCTCTAAAACCGTTTCTCGATATCTTCCTTCAAAGGAAGCAAGTCTGGGTTTTTGGACCGAGTTCGCATAAATCGACTTCAAGAACCTGAAATAGACAGAATAAAACAAAAAGGAAAAATGTTTAAGTAAAATTAGACTAGTTAAACTGATATTGCAAAATTAATAAAATCAATACTAATCCCCGGGAACGGCGCCAAAAACTTGTTAGGTAAAATCTATATACGCACAACACGCAAGTATACGTGGTCAACAAGTAATAAAGTGATAAAGTCAAGTATCGTTCCCACAGAGACTAGCAAGAAATTAACCCTCACAATTACCAATTTTCTATTAATCCAAATTTTATTAAACTAACCAATTTCAAGATTATAACTAAAAATATTAAAAATACTAAAATTACCAAATAATCAACAACCCTAAAAACTAAATTTTCAAACAAGTATTGGAGAATTAGGCTTACAACTTCACTCTAAGCATCACTATGATTATTACAACTTATTCTAGTTTAATTCACTATCCCATTTTATTAATTAAGAACACTCAAGTAGAACTAGCCACCTCTCGATGCACTAATACCGTATTAATTCAAATCACAATTTAGATAGAATTAAGTTAAACACCTTAATTAACTAACTCACTATATCTCTATATGAATTACAATTAAAGAAGGTTCAAGTTCTCTATCCGATTATATGTGACATTAGGCATATCTCTACCCTAACATTCATTAAGATTCCATTCATTCACGGAATTCAAGAACACATTGTGACGCTCCCAAAATAGGTATACATCACCCATTTTGAGTCGTCAAATACATGGTACATAAATCAAATACAAACTTCTTTTATACAATACGACAAAAGCGTAGCTTAGAGTTTTTACACGAATATTGTCTCATAGACAGTATTCAAACTCAAATGAAGTCCCCATTACATTTATTATCACACTATTTCATAAAATAGTGAGGACTACTATAGCCACCATCTCAGACCGTCACTCTGTTTCCTGACTAGTCCCAGCTATATTCTCATTTTCTGAAGAGAATAATGAAACAAAGGGTGAGCTCAACTAGCCCAGTAAGAAATATTATGACTAAGATAATGCAGGATAAATTATCGTTAGCCTTCAACAGTGTTAAACTGATAAAATATAATAAATATCAAGTTTAACTGCAGCGGAACAAGCAATCTATTAGAAGAGTCAAGTAGAGCATGATATCTATTATCTTCTATGATTTAAAAAGTTTATCATTAATTTTATCATTGAGACTCAGCTTAATAAATAAACCACATCATCAAATCATCCCTGCACTAAGGGCTAAGGATATTCATGTAATCATCAATGGTCATGATTATACCGAATAATCCATGGTCATAATCATACCTACAACTGTCCATCAATGCACTACAGGCCAATGAGGATTTTTACCACATCATTTGTAACATTACGGGTCATGATTATACCGAATGATCTCTGGTCATAATCATACCAATCAACAGTCCATCTATGCACATAAGCCAAAGATGACTTTCATCACACAATAAGCATGATGATGATGACAATGATATAAGAATTCAATTAAAAGAAAGCAAAGGATAAATATTTAAAGATTTATAATTTAATTTATCCATAATTCAATAATGTCAAAATTATCAACATGATACTACTTTGTGGAGTAAAATTCAAAAATGATATTGTATCAAAAATGATTTGGACCGAAAAGAAATCAATTTTTTGTCATGAATAATTCCCCGGGTGAATAGTACCTGAGTGAATAGTACCCCGTGAATAGTACTTTGGGAATAGTTCCCCGTGAATAGTACTCAAGAATAGTACTTTGTGAATAGTACCCCGTAAAAATGAATACTACTCATGGACAGTACTCCGACATGAAAAACTTAAAATTTAACAAGAATGTGCAGAAAATATCCTTGTGAAATGATACTAGATATAGCGCAAATTTCAAGGATATTCTACTAATTTTACGGAGTATAGAAGTAATACTTTAACCAAATGAGAGTATAATTAGGAATACGAGACGAAATAATATTACTCGCATACTACAGAGTATGGAAGAAAATATTATTCCTTATGAATACTAAAAAAAAAATATCCCTTACCTTAGAAGAAGACTGGATACTGGAATAGTGAGGTAGCAGACTTCTCTTCTACTTTCTGTCTAAAGCTTCTCTCTCTATAGCTTCTCTTTCTATAATTGTTCTTATGAGTCTTAGTGAATTGGTGAGAATGAAAGAAGAATGCGCTTCTATTTATAGGAAAATATATTTTTGATAATTGCACGTTTTGGGGCTCGAAATATTACAGTATAATACCTTTATCTTTTCTTTCATTTTTAATTTAGTCCTGCAAGTATTATCAAACTTGCACCACCTCCCCTAATAGTACATCATGTGAATCAATAGTACATTCACGTGAATCAATAGTTCTATAAATGTGAAAAAATAGTTACAGTATAGTACATTCATCTATACCTCCATTTTTAATTTAGTCATACAAGTACTATCAATCTTGCACCACCTCCCCTAATAGTACATGCATATGAATCAATAGTACACACATGTGAACAAACAGTTATAAGCATTTGAATTAATAGCAATTAATTGCTCATTTATCCGATTAATTATCCGATCGATCAATACCTCCAAACATCAATTATTATCGAAATAGATGTTGATTTCCACTAAAACTAATAATCCCAACACAATGGAAATATCAATTTCATCTTTAATCAACACGAACTTATTCATCATTAATATTATAACTCATAATATTTAACAACGAGATCATTCCGGGAAAGAGAGGGCTTTCAGATAAGGATTTTCTCCTATTGGCGCTTGATTAGGTGACCAAACCTCTCCTTGATAGAACTTTCTAGACATTGTCAATATTGCAAATAATAATATGAATAACTTTGTTGTCTCAATTATTGATTTAATAATATAATATATTATCACGAGATGATATTGTGACAATAATTGAATCAATAATATGAGAGATATTATCGTGAATTCTGTAGCAATAATTGAGTATAAGCTGAGTGACTTCTCACGTAAGCATCAATAATCAATACTGTGTGCTACTATGCAATCACGCGTATTACTGTACTTTTACCACCGGGTAGTTCAACAGTTTAACGGTAAAATTTTTGCCGTTATTTTTATATAAAGATAATTCTGTCATTTTCTAACTACGACAATACTTTCATTGTCGGGTCAACCAATGGTTGTGCCGCCGTACGAATATTCTCTGTTAAAATGAATATTCCCCGACCAATCGAATATTATATAACCACTTTTTTACTTTGCAAAATTTGTAAATAATACCCACAACTATAATATTATATCAAATCCACACCATAATATTCAAAAATATATTTCGAGAAAATTAATCTTTATTCATAAAAGTTGGGGTCTTACACACATGCTATATTAACTAAGTCTAGACTCGTATTTCATCTCTCGCGTTCATACAAGTCCACATAAAATTGGTGATCAAGAAATTTATAGATTCAAGCACAAATCAATATAGATAAACTTAGAAATAGCTTATTAAACCGAAAACCAAAGTTACATAATCATCGTTCCACTCAAAGATCCGTTATAAGCCTAATAAAGAATTTAGTTCATCGTCAATAAATTATAAACAAAATTAACATCAACATCATCCCAATTACAGAAATTAAACTAAAGAAGAAGAATAAATCAAGAACCACCCTTCTTTATAGCCTCAATCTGCAATTTTTGTGGAATTGCCTTCAAAGTAATCCTCAAGTGCTCTTGCTCAGAAAAACTGTCTTCAAAGATGTATTTGCTTGTATGATCCCTCCAATCTTGTGTTTGTTGTATCCTTTTTATGCCCAACCACAAATTCAGACTCTAATTCCATCCATAGTTGAGTCTTAAGCCAAAGTGATCACTAATCTCCCATTTGATTCAGCATTCCAATACAAACAGGACATTAATCTCCGCACTTACGCCCGTGGGTTATCCTTAAAGGGCTGCGCATGTGGCATCTTGACTATCAATTCGTATTGCACCCCCCCCCCACCCCGGTGGGGGTTATACTACATGAAAAGCCCGCCTAGGCGGGGGTCCTTTCTGCTAAATGCTTACTTTAGCTCCAAATCTTGCCCATTTTCACCATGACTTTGCTCTTTTAGTCCAATAGCCACGCCACCACACCTAAACATGAAATTACACTAAACAAATGAAAATGAAACATAAACACAAAGAATTAACACCGTTTAATCTCGAATTAGACAACGATTCGTAGGTATAAAACCAACTTATCACTCCCTTCCACCTTAACAGCTCCCTCGACCTTAACCTTATTCTTCCTCTCTTTATTGTTTGGCCTCACTTCCTTCTTCAGCTATGATAGCCTTTTCCAAGAGTGGTTCAAAAGTGCTAATATCTAACACTGCCACCTTATTGTAGAGCCAGGATTTTAAGCTCAGCTCAAACCTCCTTGCCTTCCTTGCTTCCGTATCAAGTTGGTACGGAGCGAACCTAGCTAATTCATTAAACTTTATGGTGTACTCCGAAACTGTCATATTTTCCTGCTTTAACTCCAAACATTTCACCTCCATCCTAGCCTGCATATTGGACGAGAAATAATTCTCGAACAACAGTGTCTTAAACCTAGTCCACGTGACCACTCCTTCTCCGAATCTAGTTTGATTTGCCTCCCCTTTCATCATATAGGTGGCAAAAGCTATCTTTTGCCTCTCCGCTACCCTAGCAATCACAAAATCTTTTTCTATCTCGTTAACCCAAGTTTGGGCTTCTATAGGGTCAGTTGTCCCTCTCAACTCTAGCGGTCCTACTACCTTGAAGTCTTTAAAGTTCGACAATCAATTGTCTGGCTGATTTCCCGCGGCTGGTACTCCATTCTGCATAGCTTGAGCTACCATATTCGTAAAATTCTGCATTGGGTCTGGTTCTCCTCCGCATTCTTAACAGATTCTTCTTCTCTTTGGTTTCGGTTTTGTCTTCTTGGCGGCATTATCTGATTAAATAAAACCATAAATTACTCTTTATTGACTTACATTATATGCCTTATCGCATAAGTTTA
The DNA here is from genome assembly GCA_020205605.1 of Panax ginseng. Lineage (NCBI taxonomy): Eukaryota > Viridiplantae > Streptophyta > Magnoliopsida > Apiales > Araliaceae > Panax > Panax ginseng. The sequence continues at coordinate 11,721,874 of CM035141.1, read as the reverse complement.
ACATATAACGCGTAATTTCAAACTCAAATAATCATGTACTCAAAATATTGGATTTTGAAAACTTGGTTTACTATATTAACCAATTATCAGATAGATATATATTATCTTAATAAAAAACTTATTTCCTTAATCAAACATATATTCATATTCATTTAACTAATTCATAGTATTTTACATCATATAGCATATATCGCTATAAACATTCATTATCCCTTTGTGACCATAAAAATCGAGAATCACTGCTACAACTTATACAAAACTTTAGAGTATTACATTCCACACACATACTTACCATATACACATCATCGAACATATATATTTAAATAATACTAATCCTACTTATTTCCTACTCCTTTTCCTGATCTTGGACAACCTTTCTCCTGATGACCTTCCAACCCACAAATAAAACGTACACCTTGCTTAGGATTGGGACAATGAGGAGAGATATGTCCCTAATGTCCACAATTGTAAAAAACATCTTCCCCTTTCCTACATAAGCCTTCATGTTTCTTTTTACAGTTTGTACATTTTTCTATTTTGTTAATTCTTGACATTGCGGGGAGAATGATTAAGTCTTTAAGAGAGAACCACGAAAGACAATCCAAATCCATCTGGGATACTCTAGGAAGTGCGACATCAACCCGGATCATGATACGGGGAGTAACAAATTCAACCTCGGATCTAACCGAGAGAGACTGCGCGAGATACAATCTGGAACACACAGGAGAGAAGGCCGATTAATCTCGGAGAACCCCGAGGTATCGGTCTCGGTCCAACCATGGGAATAGCCACCAACCTTGGTGATAACCCCGAGGAATGCGATTTGGAGATAACCCGGAAATGCTTGTTTCAAATGCCATCGACTTCAATCTCGGCACTCCTGACGAGATACCTTGTACCAACCGGCAATAACATCGGGAAAGCAGGCACACCTCAAAAGATGACAATGAGGACCTTCAACAAATCGGCGGTCAATCTCGAAGTCGAGCAGCGTCTGCTTTATCGGCCCAATCCGTGATAACTGCCGGTGAGGGCAACATCGTCATCTCGTCAACACGATGCCACGTCGTCGTCTCTACGCAACGATGTCCCACAAGGCTAACCAATCCGAGTGACTATTATGCGGGGTAGCGGATGAAAGTTGAAGCTTGAAGCCAGGAGGGCATCGTCCCATCTTCAAAGACTTCGTACAAACTCTAATCCCATGCCATCGTCAACTCTCGACAGCGGCGGTCAAAATAGGTCTGAATACCTCAAAAGCGGATGCGGATTGCACTTCTCAAAAATCGAGTGGACATTACGATTGCACTGAGTGCACGTGCTTGAGAGACGACGGGACAAAACAAAAGCCAGCAGGCAGGCCGCCTACCTACCTACTGGTACACTCGGCCGGTACACTGGCACATATTGCCTATAAATAGAGGGCTTGGGGTCTTTGATTTTTAAGAGAAAAAGGCGGGGAAACCTGCACAATTTGCTCTTGCACTTGCCATCTGATGTATTTTCCCACTTTCAAACACACTGTGAGCTCATATATAGCCTCTTTTGTACCCACAAAAAAGCCGGTGTTTACCCACTCTAAAGATATAGAAGCCCTTTTTTATCGATTCATTTGTAAGCCTTCTCACACACTTTAGAGTCTTTCTCTTCATCTTTGCACACACCCTTACACGTTGAGAGTCGTGTTGCTTGCTTTTGCCGGACTTGATCAGTGGTTTCATTCGGTCTATATATATATATATATATATATATATATATATATATATATATATATATATATATATATATATATATATTGACTAACATTATCGAGTTATGCCTCGATTGAGCCTGAACTTGATGCAGGCGGAGGCGTTTCTTTGCTTTATATATATATATATATATATATATATATATATATATATATGTGTGTCGGACTTTGTTCGATGAGCCTGAACTTGATGCAGTGCGATATTTATTATATATATATATATATATATATATATATATATATATATATATATATATATATATATATATATATCGGACTTTATTGATGAGCTGGACTGATGACTTATATATATTTATATGCAGTGCGTTTATTTTTATATATATATATATATATATATATATATATATATATATATATATATATATATATATATAGCTGTGGTGAACTTTTATTGATGAGCACAGATTTTACATTTTTATTGCATTTATATATATATATATATATATATATATATATATATATATATATATATATTAAATCTGCACAGAGTTTCTCTTACGTGGCGAGTTGATAAACTTCTGACTTTATTTACGTTTTGTCACGCTTGGAGTTTCCTCAAGTGGCGGTTGATAACTTTAATAGACTTTATTTTATTTACGATCCCCCATGGAGGTGCTTCGTGGTTGGTGATCATATGTATATATATATATATATATATATATATATATATATAAGCTTTTATATATATACTGCTTTATTGCTTTTATACAAATTGCAATAATACATGCGCCTAGGAATCATGTGATCACAGATTCATCCCATTGGATCTAGATTCGGTTCCGTGATGGACATTTTCATTTATGTATGGCGACTTATAAATTATACTGCGATGTGCGAATTTCCTCGAGATGGTTTCCATACCCACGAGGAAATCGGCATTTTTTTTATATATATTATTTTTCATACGGATGCCTCGCATCAAAGTCAAATAAAATCAATTGTAGATCACTTAATAAAAATGGGAGTGTAAAGGTCTCAATTCTATTGAGCATCGGGGTTTGAAAAACCTCTTTTATAAAACATCATTGCCATATCTTGCTAAAAGCTGAATTTTTACATAAATTCAAATCCTGTGTATATAGGTTGAGCGAGGCCTCGCACAACTTTCATATATGACACATGACACATTGACCACACACACACACACACTCGGATAATAGTTTCTTGAAAAAGGCGGTCGTAGTAGTGGTAACACGGATGTCGGGGGTGCCTAACACCTTCCCCCGCATAACCAAGTCCCGGACCCTAAGCGAATCTCGGTTTCGGCACCCAGTATATCGGTGTCACATCCTTTGGGTCGATGTGCAAACCTTTTCTCGGTTGTGTTGGTACAACCATTAAAAAAAAAACCAATGGCGACTCTTAGCGGTCCATAAATCGACATTATACATATCGGACCTTTTTCACTTGTTTTTTCAAACAAATCTCACCTAAAATGAGAACACAAAAAAGAACAAGTGCGGAAAGGACACCCAAAAATCCGGCGTCGACGGTGGCGACTCTGCTTTGGGGACTCGGTAAGAGGACTTAAGCGCTACTACAATCTTTTCAAAAGCTGTTATTATATGCTTGTGTGTGGATGTTGCATTTACATTGGATGAATGTGTGCGAATGCATGTCTTGTTTGAACTTAGTGCTCGCATCATATCTGCGTGTGATGTTAGTGCTTCGCTTTTATAAAGCTGCTTATGATATTAGTTAGCCCATACATGTCATCATTTCATACGGTGAGGCCGCGATGTATGTGAATGTATGTTGTGTGGTCCCTCCACGGGAGGCTATCCGTCGGTGTTTGATTCTTTGGACTCGTGAGAAGACTAATTCTCAGAGGCTCGGGAAAGGCACCACCAAATTCGCTCGGTTGAAAATAGGATTAACTTCCGTCTAGTAGATTGCGATGATTTGGGAACCTCATGCCAAAAAAAAGCATGAGAGTAACCTAAGATAGGTTGACCTCGATAAACCCAAAGCGGAGAAAGTCTCTTCATGCTCTCATTTCAATTACTTGTAAACACGATTACTTGTAATTTCATTCCATATCTATCTCCATGTAATGAGAAATATGAAGCAAATGTGTCCACATACATACTACAAACGGTGACACCCATTTTTGCGAGGATAAAATTCCTAAAATGGACACATCACATAGCATGTTATTATACACTTCCCTAAAGACTAAACTATGCCGGTCTTTCATGGGGAATCAATCGGACCTCTACGGTCAAAGTCCAAAAAAATGGCGAGCCTACGGTCGATCATGTCGTCATCAGAGCCGGTGAACTTAATCGATTTCTCTTAAAGAATTGACGGATTAAGTAAGCAGATTCTGATTTGGTACATTCTATTAAAAAATTACACGGTCTACACGGGGTCGGAAAATACCCGTACATCTTGAGCCCTCCACACTGAGGAGGAATCCGGTCATTACCATACGAACCACGGTTGGATACGACCAACAAAACTCATGATCTTGCCCATCCTTTGGAGATCCGGACAATGGTGACATCAAAAGAAAAGTCCTCAAATGGAAGAGACCCTTGTATTTATCAAAGGAATTGGAACACACGGGAGTGTTTCATATCTTGATCTATGTATTTTTCACGGTGTTCTTTATCGAGAAAAATTTAAAACTCGACTTTGAAAAATATGGCGGGTTAGGGGATCCTTATACACATTTAAAAGTCTTTATTGGAGGCTTGGGATCTATCGGAGGATGAAAAACTTCGAGAATGCAATTGTTTCAAAAAAGTCTAGCTGGAGAAGCTTTGGTTAAGTGGTACACAAGATTAAACAACTCAAAATCCACAATTTGGGAAGAGCTAGCACATGCCTTCCTCACTCAATCTGATTTTCAAACTCGGATGGCTCTGATCGGTATCAAATTACCAAGATCAGAAAGCGATCAATGAGTCTTTCGGAGAGTATGCTCAAAGGTGGAGAGCGCTTTGGTTGCCCAAGTTAGTCTGCCATGCGAGAATCGAAATGGTCATGACATTCATAGACATCAAAAAGCTCCCTTCTATGAGAGAGTTTTTAGCGGCATCGGCAAACATTTTTCTGAAATGGTTAAACATGGGAGATGGTGAAATGGGGTTGAAATCGGGAAAGATTCAAGACCTAGCCGCACTCAAAAACATTCTTGATCACATCAATCTGGAAATTATGGGAACAACCCGGAGAATCCATAAAAAAAAAAAGGAAGATGTTTCCACGATACTACGGGGAAAAAAAGCAATCAAAATATGCCCATTCAAAGGAGAAACTACACTCCCTTTCGGTACGGTCTGCAAACCCTCCGGTACCAAAAGGTGGAGAAGTCAAAGCGCCCGTGAGTGTTTACACCCTTAGGGGATACCCTCGAGAACATTCTTAATCTTACGACAACACGAGAAGAAAATTACGCATCTTCTTCCACCGGTGACCCTAATGGGCGGGGTTTCAATCTTTGCTAGGAAATGTGCTTATCATCTTGGGGGGCACTGGACATGATACTCGAGATTATTGGGCCTTGAAACACAAGATCCGAGGACCTAATAGACAATGGGGAGATCGTAGTCACCAAACCCGATCGACCTCATGTACAAAAGACAACCCTCTTCTCAACACAAAGAAGAAGAGGTTGACATGATTAATTGGGCGATGGGGCGAGTTCCAACTTGATTTGTGATTCCCCCGGACCATCAAAGGCGGTGATGACGGATGGGATTATGCTAAGTTTCGATTCTGATGGAGCGAAAGATCAAAGCTCTCGGCAAACAAATTGAGCAATTGGGCGGGCGGTGACTTATCGACATCAAGTGACTCGGCGATTAATCGGCCGAGGAGCATGCGGTCTCTACCTATTGTCATGAATATTCCCTCGTCACTTTAGAGAAAATGAAATCTTTGGAAGACAAAGTGACGAAAGAGCAAATGCCAAAGCCCGTCGAGTTTTTGCATGACAAAAGGGAATTCACTATTTGGGCCGACCCATGGAGAAATCCTTCACATATTAATCAATGAAGGAAGGATCGGTTCCTTCTACCTCAATCAACCCCCGTTCGGGGATGGTACAACTACGATGGAGTATGTCGATACCACTCCCGATCTCATGGTCACGACCACGGAAGAATCTTTGGGCACTCGCCACCTTATTCAAAATCTAATCGGCGGTGGTGTCTGCGCTTGGCGGAATAACGACAACGTGTGTTACGTCTGAAAGTGAGAATCGAGGCCCTACTAAGTGGAAAAGTGTGGTAGCAGTTATATCCTTTGAAGTTGAAGGATTAATACTTTGCTCTCACATGCAGATAATTGACTCAAAGGAGAAACAATCCTTTGAAAGTGGCGCTCAAGAGCGATCAACTTGCCATGCGAGCACAATATCCTATTGTTAGCTTGCTTGAGGTTAGTGGAATTATGGAGAAGGTGAAGGATCCACCTCACATACCTAGCTGCTGCGGTGTCGAAGGAAAATCCTTATATCTTCCCCCATCGGGTGATGAACCCCACCACCAAATCAAAGGGAAAATACCCGTGGAGAAGATTGAAAAATTCCTCTCGTGTTGTGGGTCATAATGAAGCCTCGGTGGTTTTAAGCTTGAAAAAGCTCCACCACAAATATCAATTTTGGACTTGGTCTAACCTCACGAGAATCTTAGGAAGGTCTTGTTAAGGTTTTAGAAGAAGCCTATCTCCCGACATCGGTGGATCGGAAAAAGTTTCAACATATGGTTGATCATTTTCAACAACAATGTGATATCCTTCTTGATGATGACATACCATCGAAGGAAATGGTCATTACAAACCGTTGCACATTGCGGTCTTATCCTCCGGATATATGGTGGTGTTTGAGTCTTAATAGATGGAGGTTCCTCTACGAATATCGCCCATATGCCACCTTGGTGAAGATGAATATCAATCTCAGCCGAATTCGGAGTAGCCATACTATCATCAAAGCTTTTGATGGAGCCGTAAAGTAACTTCGGTTGGAGTAATTGAATTACATGATCGAAATTGGCCCTCATACATTCTGCGTATCCTTCCATGTGCTCAAGATAGATTAGGGATACAACTTTGCTCTTGGGGCGACCATGGATCCACATGGGTGAGGCGATCCCTCCTCTTCACCAACAATTGAAATACATTATCAACAATAGCTTTAGTCACGGTCGATCATTATTTGAACGAGAGATTCCTCGACGCAGGGACATTTAGTTCATCGATGCCAATCTGGGGCGTAGAACGGTCGGTTTTCATGCTTTGGAAATAAGCAACACCCGATACTGCGCTATTGGAGCACCATTGCCGAACCCACATTTACTGCTTTGAGGTGATGTCGACCACTCGAGAAATGATGTCGTTGGGTCATAAAGCGGGGACAAGGTTGGGTAAAGATGGCGGTATCAAGTACCCCATTCGATTAACCAAGCAAGTTGGAGCAATTTGGACTAGGCTATTACGCCGACTCTAGTCACGAGGAATCCTCATAAGCATCAATGATTCCTTGACTTCAACATGTGTGGCGTTTAAACCGCCTTCAAACTACGAGTCGCACAACCTCGGTAAAGGTGCCGGCCGATGTAATGGCCATGTTATTTCCTAAGCAAAAGCCGGTGGAGGAAAAGAAAAATCGTTATTTCAGATCCATGATCGAAGAAGAGAGGCGAAGAATCAAGGAAAGCGTTATCCGAATAATGTCGGGCATCGCGCATCATCGTCCATGATGAACATACCAATGAGATACACCCAGACGATGATTGCCACGGCGTAATGGCCATCATTGGGGGACGAGAGGATGATGACAATCCCTCCATCACTGCGGTCCACGGACTTTACCCTTACCGATTGGGATGACATTCCTTGCTTTGGTCGGCGAGGGTAAAGCGGTGAAACTCTTTACGCCTGTAGATATAATAGCTGCTTACTTTTACATGCAGTATTAGCGGTTTATTTTGCGATATATGCTAACTTTTGTGTATGATCAACACATTTCATATATACTAAGTGAAAGCATATTTTGTTTAGGGACTACGAATTTAGATGTACTGTATTTGCGGATCGATGCCTCTCTACTGAAAGTTGTACCTTTGATGTAGAGATGAATTGACCTTGATGGATATCGAGGATGACATTGAGGTGCCTCGAGAAATTCAAGAATGGGTCAAAAAACAAACCCAAACCTAACCTTGATCAAACCACTTCTTTCGATCTCGGAACCTTAGAAAGCCCTAAGTTAATCCAGTTGGTTCGGACCTTACCCCAAACCAAGCGGAATGACATGGTTACGCTATTAACCTTGATTCGAGGATGTGTTTGCATGGTCTCATGAAGACATGGTGGGTTTATCCTTGACATTGTCCTTCATCGCCTTCCCATTAAAGAGATTTTAAGCGGTCAAGCGAAACTTCGGTGATTGAAACACGAGTGGAGTTTAAAGGTGAAAGAAGAAATTGTGAAACAATTTCAATTTGGCATCATCATGGTGTCTACATATCTGAGTGGATATCAACATCGTGTGCCGTACCTAAACACGGAGGAAGGTGCGAGTTTGCGTGGATTCTAGGGACTTGAATAAAGCTTGCTTAAAAGATAGCTTTCCGTGCCATTTATCCACATTCTCATTGACAATCTTTGCTGTGATCTGACATGTACTCCTTTCTTTGATTGCTGCGGGGTACCATCGGATCATGGTTTTGAGGAAGATCGTGAGAAAGGCTGCTTTCATCACTCCTTGGGGAACTTTTTGCTATAGGCGGTTGTCATTCGGCCTCATCAATCTGGAGCTACCTATCAGCGAGCTATGATGGCTCTTTTCCACGACTTAATGCATAAAGAGATTGAGATCTCGTGGATGACATCATTGTCAAGTCCGGAAGGAGGATGACCATCTAGACCATCTTAGAAAAGTTGTTGACGAGGTTGCGTAAAGTACAACTTGAAGTTGAATCGACTAAGTGCGCCTTTGGCGGCGTCGATCGAGCAAGTTGCTAGGATTTCTAGTCGACCACAAAGGGATTGGTGGATCTGCCAAAAATCAAGCCATCTTTGAAATGCCCATTCCTCGAGACGAGAGAGAGAAGAAATACGGGGATTTTTGGGAAGGATCAACTTCATCGATGCGGGTTTATCTCGACTCACGACAACTTTGAGCCGATCTTCAAGTTATTAAGGAAGAACTCCTCCATGAAATGGAATGATGAGTGCGAGAATGCCTTCCTTACAATCAAAATAGACTAGTCAAAAAGCTCTGTCTTGGTACCACCGGGGATGATGTTCCCTGTTCATTATATATGTCGTAAAGTAAGTGACAATGCCATGGGATTTGTATCTTTGGAGACGAGAAAAGGCGATAGAGGCGAGCGAGCTATCTATTACCTCGACAAAAGGTTGACGGTGAACACAAGTACACTACGATCGATCGAAAAAGGCGTGTTGTGCTTTAGCATGGGCTTCCATGAGGTTACAACATTACCTCCATGGTCACCTGACCCATCTCATATCCGCGTGGATCCTCTCAAATCGTGTTCAACAAACCCATATTAAATTTAAATTTGTCCGGATGGCGGTTGATCCTACAACAATTTGACATCGTATATGTGACTCAAAAAGTCCATCGAAAGGTCGAGGAATCGCGGATCAATTGGTAGTAGCACCTTGAGGATTTCAAACCCTTGGAAACATATTTCCCGATGAAGGAGTAATGATGGATGCAACAACACCATCGATGCGATCTGGCGCCGATCATGGAAGATGTATTTTGATGGGTATTAATATGGAAGGTTACGGAGGCTGGAAGCGGTTCTAATATCTGATGCAGGGGAAGCGGTATCCATTCTTAGTCAAATTATAGTTTATCGGCACCAACAATCTGGTGAGTATGAAGGTACATCTCATGGGGCTAAAACTTGCAGATTCGATGGGCATCGGTGATTTAGCATGTCTTGGAGATTGGAGTTGATAATCGAGACGATCCTTTGGAATCTATCAAACCGAGGAACTACATTTCTTTGCCTTACCATCGGCGGAGTTTTGAAGATGGCTTTGGAGTTGAAGAAATCTCCTTTCTACACATTCCTCGTAATAGGAATGATTTTGCGGGATCGCATTAGCAACTTTGGCCTCCTTGATTAGCATATCGGACAAGGAACACTTGCAAGCGTCACAATTTCCTGAACAAGGCCCGACCTATGGGAATTACATTGGAGAAGTATCCGGATGAGCTACCTCCCATCAACCTCCTTGGTATCGACATATCAAGGAATATCTGCGAGATGGATCTACACCATTTGGCGAGCTTTGGCCGAGAAAAAGCGGATCCATCGACTTTTTATGAAATTCTACGAGTGGAGATCGCTCTACAAAAGAGATCTTGGGACTAGGTCTCCTCGGTGTCTAGACAAAGATCAAGCCCAAAGGCTTATGGATGAAATCCATGGTGGAGTCTGTGGCCCCCCCCCATGAGTGGCCCCCCTCCTTGTCGAAAGTCCTCGGGGCGGGACATTATTGGCTATCTCTCAAAGGTGATTGCAATGACCACGTCAAAAGATGCTATCGATTGCAGATTCATGGAATGCTATACCGCCCCTCACGGGAGCTCCTGATATGAGTTCGCCTTGGCCCTTCTCGATGTGGGGAATGGGCGTTATCGGGCCCATTGAGCCTAAAGCCGATAATGGTCGCGATTTATCTTCACCATGATCGACTTACTTCACCCAGTGGGTGAAAGCGACCTCCTTCCCCAGGGTCACTAAAGAAGTCATCATTGCTTTCAGCAGAAACAATGTCGTTTGTCGATATGGACAACCAGAGGTGATTGTGTCAGACAATGCCAAAAACCTCAACAACAAAATGATGGAGGAATTATGCAGTAAATTCCACATCAAACATCTTAACTCTGTCATCTATCGTCCGAAGATGAACGGTGCTTTGTTGAAGCGGCTAACAAAAACATCAAGAAGATTATGCAAAAGATGTCATGACCACAAAGATTGGCACGACCTATTGCCTCTTACTCTGTTAGCCTCTCTGAACTTCAATCGCACTACTTCAATTTGGGGCAACCCCCTACGCTTTAACCTATGGGATGGGCGGTGCTCCCCATAGAAGTTGAGATGGAATCTCTCGAGTGTTGATCGGCGCTCATTTGGATGAAGACCAATGGGTACAAGGCAGGTATCACCAATTGTCTACGATGATAGGCGAAAGCGAACGCGGCTATCTTCCATGGTCGATTATATCGACAAAGGATGGCGGATCCTACTGACAAAAAAAGTCCGACTCTGGCGGTTTAAACAACATGACTTGGTTTTGAAGAAGATTCTTGACAACCAAGATCGGGCTAAAGGAAAATTCGCTCCCTATTGGGAAGGCCGTTTATTGTCAAAGAAGTATTGGAGGAGGCGCTCTCAGTTACAAGAAATGGAATGGCGATGAATTTCCACAACTCATCAACTCGAGACAAGTAAAAGCGGTATTATATCTGAAGTAACGCCAAACACCACAGTGCATCATCATCGAGTCACCGGTCATTAGGTTCTTTAACCCTTTACCACTACAACTTTTCTACACTTTGCCCCTCGGGAAACATACACTTCAAGCCCGGGTGACTGGCTTTCTCTCTTTACACTCATACAACTTAGGTCATCATCCCATGGATTGAACCTCTTGCGTTTGCGGTTTGGCTACCCATTTACACAGGATCAAACTTTCGTACTGCGATTTATCCTCAACCTAGGATTAAACTTTCTCCTCCCGCGCTCGACTGCACATGGGATTACGCTTTTCTTCTGCATACGAGAGGGGCGAACTCGTCGACGATCTCCTCTTTGATAGATGCGTAGGCAACCATTTCATATGGCGGTCATGATAAAACAAAAACAACAAAAACATTTCTACCCTCTTCTCCTACAAAAACAAAAACAACCAAAAACATTCCTACACCATATCGACCATATCTGACGTTGAACCTCTTACACGAGTTTGAACTACATGAGACTGATCTCTCTTGATAGGAGAATGCGTGGCGACCATTCATGAGTGCGGTCTCCCCCCTACCAAAAACACAAACCATTGTCGGCGGGTATTGGGATTCTCTTTCGATCCATTACATTTTCATTGACGGACCAAAGGGATGGAATTACGAACTCCTCCCAAATAGGAGATTGGCGACCATCTAAAAGCTGCGGTCATACCTCGAGAAGCAATACCAAACCATAAGAGATGGAATTAACTAGGCTTCTCTAAATAGAAATCTTGGCGACCATCGTAGTGCGGTCGATCTCGAGAGAGGAAAGCCACACTCCTCTCCACATTTCCATTCGAAACAAGTCCCAAGACACCAAAGATGGTAGGGATACATAGATCGATGATCCATTACGAACTATCGAGAGGCGACTCGATGTCCATCCACGAGGAAGAATTGAGAATACATCAAGATCACAAGCCACGAAGCGGCGAGGCAAAATATCAAGCAAATAGCGAGGCATATCTAAAGGGAAGTGATCCAAAAAAATATATTTCCTGTCATATATAATCTTTGTTTTTGATATATATCTGATATAAGGTATACATGACAAAATGGCTAAGCTAGTGCATGCGGTAAATACAAGCTCATCTACGGATCGAGGTACATGCATGCGAGCTAGCAAGACCAACATGGCATCCTCTCGGATGAAGGAGGTAAAGTTGTAGTCTCTGGATAAGAATATCCACACGACCCAATAGATCTGTAGCCATCGCATGATGACCATATATGCTCATCGATATAAGCGCTCATCTCTGCGATCATACCGGTGGTAAGGGACCTCATTGCGGTCTTATCTGTGTGACCACATCCGGGCGAGATATAGCACTATCGCTCAACTATCAACTGCATCTCTACATGCGATCTAGCCTCATCCGCTCAACAACGGCGGCATCTCTGCGATCTAATGCCTCGTCTCTCTCTAATAGGTGGCGTCCCTCACATCAAGAAGCGATCGACATCATAGATCGAATCGATCTCTCAAAAGGTCATCGGATGAAGACTACTGCTCTAAATCTTTGTCTTAGAGTCTTTGGATCACAAAAATCTTGGTACTAGGAGAATCGGAAGAAATCTTTGGCAACCAATGGCGGTATCCTCCTCGATGTAGGTATCGATGTCCTCTATAGGCTCTACATCGTCTAACTTCGATCTCTCGATCTTTGCAAATCTGCTGCGGTAGATAAAACCTCCGTCTCCATCCATGCGAGTACTCTGCGGAATAAGCTTGGGATGGTTGGCGGGAAAAGCTAGCTAGCTCACGGTTGATCCCGACAAAGCGTATACGAGATCGGTCCTCGGTGAGAGGTATCGAGAAGGTGAGCAATGTTGACTGCCGCCCCCTCGAAAGGATGAAAATCACAGGCTGGTTGAGCTGCGACATCACGGCCCGATGGGTGATAAGTAGTCCGCCCTCAAGCCCGACGAAGGAGGAAATCCATGCGAGCATGAGTAATGAAGGTTGTATGGTGAGCAAAGCCCAAAGCACGACAATATGCTAAATGGATCTCGATATCTGCCAAAAATCACGGACCGGGGGTGAGCATCTATACACTCCGATGGTGAAAGGAATATGACATAGCCACCTCATGGGAGAAGCAATACCGTCTTAGTCTAAGGGTACCAAGCCGGTCATAAGTGTGACATAAACCACACACATCTGACATAATAGAAACCCGGTAAACACGCTTTGATGGGGTGAAATAATGCGATAGGATCTTGATCGCGGGGTCTCTGCCACGATCATAGGTCTGATAGTGCGACCCTCCACGAGAGCTCTCACGGCCATGATAACGCCTATATATCTATCTCATCCATATATCGCGGCATATACACGTATGGCGGTACACATAGCATCGATTACATCAACTACGGTGCCAAGCTTGATGATCCTCAAACACGGTGAAATCCACGAATATCGTGAGTAGCTATCCTCACGCACCAAATCATCATCGAGAAAATCTTTGAGAGATCACATGGCGGATGTCGACTCATCACCACCACTCTCTGCGCCTCAATCTGTGAGAGTCATAGATCGTCTACTCATGTCTCCCAAAGCCATGTGTGCCTGCAGAAGAGTGCATCAAGGCGGCATCGTCAAGCAGGCATACTCCTCTCAGAGTAGGAGTCGACTCATGGGTGCCAAAGCGGAAATACACACGCCTGTCGGGTGATGCTCTATCATCCCATCCACGAATCCTGCGGGAACTGAAATACCAAAAAGGGTCATGGTATCTTTGACAACAGATCTCTGATCACCCTATACGGTGGTGACATCTTTATCGTACCACGATCGCATACCCAATACCACCAGCAGCGGTGGGGTATGATCTATCTGACTAAGCTGTCGAAGAAGACATACATGCGGGCCGTGTCATAAGACCATCCGAAATTCGATCTTAGAATATCTCTGGACATACATACATATGCATAACATGATACATGCATAACAGATAATGGATGGCAATATGATATAGGGAATGAAAAAATGGTGCATACATTCCTAAATATATCATCATCTAATACATCGACTCTATCTGACTACAAGTACATGAAAATGGGGCACGGGCAGCCTACTACTACTATGAGAGGCCTATCAAAAGATATAGCGAGAATGAGGAGCGACCACCCGATATCTAACGAGAGGCCTATCAAAAAAGATATAACGAGAATATACATCAGGAAGAAGACCGGGGTCTCGATGTCCCACGTCCTCAATCTGTCCACGATGTAACTCCTCTGAGTCTTTGGATCTCTATCAGCGGGGATGTCGAGGCCTATAAAAGGAGGATCTGCTGTGGCAAAACCAAATGGGTGCGTCGAGGGGCGACTTTGAGTGGAAGGAACAAATGTCTCGCCTCTGCTTTGGATCTCTACGCCCAAATCTTAGAATAAATATGTGTGCACTGATCCAGCTCTAGGGTCAAGCTATCAATCAGGTCGGATGAGTCGGAGCTCGGACACAAACCACCCAATCCGTCATCATCAAAGATCTGGAACCATGTCCCCCATAAGCTATGTGTAGCGCGAATTTGGGCCCCCAATAGTCTTGAGGAGCCACCGGTATTTGGAATATCTCTGAGTACATGGACCCTCGGATAAATCAAAAGCCGTCGACTCCAACAATGGAATATCGGTGGGGGGTGTGTGTGATCTGAGCCGATGGCTGCTGAGGAGGCAAGATCGGTATCTGAATCTCCCTGTGGTGCTCCCTAATAGCATGCTCTCTCTAAATAGAGCTCCCGGCCTCCATCGGTGAAAAGAGAAATCTCGGGTGGAAATCAAATACTCTACTCGGTGGGGTGTCCATCCTCAAAAGCAGATGATCAAATGATCCCCCCAGTATGGAAGCCATGTAATGGCGTCGCCGTCGATAACTCATTTGCATCTGGCGATGGCGAAGCCCTCGGATCTGAGGGACCTCTGGCAAAATAGAATGGTGCCATCGTCGTCCTCGTGGATAGGTAGGTATCTAAACTAACACACTCATGGGGCGCAAACATGGAAGCCTCTCATGGGCCCAAAGCGCCAACACTGATGGCAAAACATCTGCTATCGATAAACACTCTTAACTTTGTGAAAGGAAAAAAGACAAGAGAAATACTCACCGGCGTGAAGCGGGTAAAATCCTAGTGAGCCTCGGTGAACCACATGGTTGGCGCATGCCCCGGAGGAAATAGGCAAAGGTGTAAGAGCCCCGGTCATACTCTCTATCACGGTCCACATCGCGTGTGGCGGTGACCAAAGCGAAAAGAATCACAGTGGAAGAGTTATACGCTATAAGCGACCTCGAATGATCATCGGGAACAATCGCCGCGAGCGCGATCCACGATCACGACATCATCGGGCATGGGCTCACTCGATAGCCCGCTCATAACATCTACGCTCAAAAGGACTGAGCAGACGAGTCCGCCTTTGGCGCGCGCCGGAACTCTAATAAGGATCGGACGGCGGTAGGGGTGATATTACGCCATGCGAAGCCTTTGGCTCCCCTCAAACTCCATACACATGATAAATCGCCCGATCCATAGGCGTCATCATCACCTCGATCAATCGGCGGTGGAGTGGTGATGCGATGAAACCATCGCTCGAGACAATGCCACGAGGTAACCCGGGGACAACGGCGGGGAAGGATGGAGAAAAATGCCCCAAATCCCCACTCATACACTCTTGCTCTATAATCGGGATGAAGCGCTGGTACATGGGTGGATGCTAAACCGAGTTCCCAGAAAGTTTGTGTAAAACACGGAACACTGCATGAAAAGCGAGATCAACATCGAGAACCCTTTAAATCCTCATCAATAGGAAAGAAGGAAGATAAAGTCTAACGTCGTACCTCGTTAGCATGCAAGTACATCGATGGGTGTCTACCCAAATCACCCGACAACTCTGGGTTCACCACACGGATGCTCGGAAAGCTCCTGCGAGGATAGATGCGGCGAGGCGGGATCCTCAATATCCACCTCCTCGTCCTCGGCGTCTGGAACCTCTACACGGGCGGGGGCGAATCACGGCCTCCACCCGCCAAGCGAGGTACATGCGGCGAGAAGCAGGGGGATGAGGCACTTGAAGCCCTCCGTAAATGCGCGAGAAGCGGTCTATAAGGCTGCTTTCGGTGATCCGGATCCATAATCTCCGGACAACAAGTCTCAAATCACCTCGAGAAAGGGTGTGGTATTTCCTTACTGGAGCTTTCTAAAATGCATTATATATGCTATATATGCATGCATGCATTTACTTTAACATATAATAGAGTTAGAATGCATGACTACCTGATGCCTACATTTGGAAAAATTTTGCCATAGTCCCCTTTGAAAATAGGACTATCCCATGCACCTGAGGCATGTACAGGTGGCCATTCGATGTAGCACACATCCCAAAGTCATATACCTAATATATGCATTAAAAATCAAAATTATCATGCATAAAAGCCAACCTCGATGCTAGGAGTATTTTGCCTTTCTACCTTTTGCTCATTGGACCTCAAATAGGACAAAAAATAGCGAGAAAAAGGTGCGATTTGGTTATCTCGAAGTCAAAATTTTTCACATCATTATATTTGACATGGTTTAATACTAACATTTACTATGTTGAATATTTTTTATCAAGTCATTTGTGCATACATAATCACTACTATGTGTTTAGATGCATTTCGTGCAATATCTCACAATCTAGCAGAATGACTGGAAAAAAATACATGCATACGTTACGAGGATAGTGTAGAACACTTATGCGGTGATGAAAATTTGAAAAGCGACCCGAACTTCGGCGGATCGAAGATGGCTCGCGTTTTTTCTAAGCGAAGTGAGTTAGAAATGAACTTCTGAAAGCGAAATTCTTTGGATTTATCATCACGCTTTTGGCATGAGCTCACTGCATGAGCTGCGGCGAGGTGCACTGCTGGCTCCTCCATATGGGTCCCACCCCTCGGCTCGGTCGATTCGAGTTAAAAGCGGAGTTCTTACGGGCTAGAAAGGTCGAATCGGGAATAAAAATGCCCGCGATTGAGAAGCAAAAGCAACATCTGATCTGGTCTTCTCGGATGAGACTTTGAATCGCACATCACTCATTGGTAGTCGCTTTGAACACAAGGTATACTACTCTGCCGATGACCTCGGTTGTCACAAATCACATCTGGCAATACCTTATCTGGTTCAGATCTTGTGAGCTCGGTCGTTACCCTACGTGAGTCCCTGAATGGGAATTCTGAGCGTGAGTCCCCAGCGGGTTTCTAGCGTGAGTCCGAGCGGAATTTACAACGTAGATCCCCGGTGGGGGTTCTGACACGTTCATCGTTGACATGTCCATCAGCGAAGGTCAAGCGACCTTGACATTATTTGACCCGATGGCAAGTAAACCCATCGAGCGTTGAGCAGATTCGATTAGTTTGCGTGCGTCGTGGGTCTCATGCGTCCCGATAGATCCCGGCGGGGAGTTCAGCATATATCTCGGCGGGGGTAACAACACATGCTTCGTTGACCGTTGACTCATATATCAGCGAAGGTCAAGCAACCTTGACGTCATTTCGGTAGATAGCGTTTAAACCTATCGAGCTATAGAATTTATTTGAGGTTCTCATACCGGTTTGCTCATATTCCCGGCGGATCCCGGTGAAGTCACAATATGATAATCTCGTTGATCTACGTCGGTGAAGGTCAAGCAACCTTGGCGATCTCCTCACGAGTTTTGTTAGTTGATTCACACGTCGGTGAAGGTCAAGCAACCTTGACGGTATATCCCACGAGGATGTTTTCGGTAGTTGATTCACACGTCAGCGAAGGTCGGGCATCCACGGCGGCATTTGTTGTTGGCGATAAATCAACAGAATCGTGACATATTACGGCGATACTAACGGGAAAGGTCGACATTATCAAAGAGGATAGATGATGGAATATGTTATACACATCCTCAAGCAGATCAAGCTTTATCCCCACGGATCTCTTACACATAAGAAATACCCCTTGAGGATCGAGTCGTTATCAAGAACACGACGGGAATTTGGTGATAACTCAACATCAACATCTATGATTAAACACACACATCGGATCTGGTCGGTATTGCCAATCCCGGTTGAAGCAACGAGGGCCGGCAATCATCGACATGTTGGGCCACAACCCGTACATGCATCATACATTTGCATCATATTTGTTATCCGTAGTACCATGTTTATCTTGTTGCGTTTCAAGTGTCTAGGATTCTTTATCCTACCCATGCATCGCCATGCATGAGTATGATAAAGAGGGGCATCTATGAACACTCAAAATTTTTCTATACTCTTTATTACTAACATTGCGGGAGGATGATTAAGTCTTTTAGAGAGAACCACGAAAGACAATCCAAATCCATCTGGGATACTCTAGGAAGTGCGACATCAACCGGATCACAATCTGGGAGTATGATTTCAACCTCGGATCTAACCGAGACACTGCGAGATCAATCTGGGAACACACGGAGAAGGCCGATTAATCTCGGAGATAACCCGAGGTATCGGTCTCGATCCCAACCATAGGAATAGCCACCAACCTTGGTGATAACCCCCGAGAATGCGGTTTTGGAGATAACCCGAAATGCTTGTTTCAAATGCCATCGACTTCAATCTCGGCACTCCTGACGAGATACCTTTGTACCAACCAAGCAATAACATCGGGAAAGGCAGGCACACCTCAAAGATGACAATGAGGACCTTCAACAAATGCGGCGGTCAATCTCGGTGAAGTCGAACGAGCAGCAGCGCTGCTTTATCGGCCCAATCCGCGATATAACGGTGTGGGGCAACATCATCATCTCGTCAAACACGATGCCACGTCGTCTCTACGCAATGATGTCCCACAAGGCTAACCAATCGAGTGACTATTATGCGGGGTAGCGGATGAAAGTTGAAGCTTGAAGGCCAGGAGGGCATCGTCCCATCTTCAAAGACTTCGTACAAACTCTAATCCCATGCCATCGTACTGACTCTCGACAGCGGCGGTCAAAATAGGTCTGAATACCTCAAAGCGGATGCGGATTGCACTTCTCAAAATCAGAGTGGACATTACGATTGCTTGAGTGCGCGTGCTTGAGACGACGGGCAGAGCAAAACCAAAGGCAGGCCACCCTCCCTGGTACACACTGGCTCTAGCGGTACACTGCTGGCACATATTGCCTATAAATAGAGGGCTTGGGGTCTTTGATTTTTAAGAAAAAAAAGCGGGAAACCACTGCACAATTTGCTCTGCACTTGCCATCTGATGTATTTTCCCACTTTGAACACACTGTGAGCTCATATATAGCCTCTTTTGTACCCACAAAAGCCCGGTGTTTACCACTCTAAAGATATAGAAGCCCTTTTTTTATCGATTCATTTGTAAGCCTTCTCACACACTTTAGAGTCTTTCTCTTCATCTTTGCACACACCCTTCTACACGTTGAGAGTCGTGTTGCTTGCTTTTGCAGGACTTGGTCAGTGGTTTCATTCGATATATATATATATATATATATATATATATATATATATATATATATATATATATATATATATTGACTAACATTATCGAGTTATGCCTCGATTGAGCCTGAACTTGATGCAGGAGGCGTTTGCTTTATATATATATATATATATATATATATATATATATATATATATATATATATATATATATATATATATATATATATATATGTGTGTCGGACTTTGTTGATGAGCCTAGACTTGATGCAGTGCGTTTATTTGCTTTATATATATATATATATATATATATATATATATATATATATCGGACTTTTATTATTGATGAGCCTGAACTTTGTTGATGAGCACGTTTTTTTATGCAGTGCGTTTATATATATATATATATATATATATATATATATATATATATATATATAGTGTAGTTGAAACTACATTCGATGAGCACAGATTTTACATCAAGGTGCATTTATTGCTTTTATATATATATATATATATATATATATATATATATATATATATATATATATATATTAAATCTGCACAGAGTTCTCTTAAGTGGCGGTTGATCGCTTCTTCTGACTTTATTTACATTTTGTCACTTTGGAGTTTCCTCTCGTGGCGGTTGATAACTTTACTTTATGACTTTATTTATATTACGATCCCCCATGGAGGTGCTTACGTGGTTGGTGATCATGTCTTTATATATATATATATATATATATATATATATATATATATATATATATATATATATATATATATATTTAGCTTTTATATATATACTGCTTATTGCTTTTATACAAATTGCAATATTATATGCGCTAGGAATCATGTGATCACATGATTCATCCCATTGGATCTAGATTCGGTTCCGTGATGGACATTTTTCATTTGTATGGCGACTTGTAAATTATACTGCGATGTACGAATTTCCTCGAGATGGTTTCCATACCCACGAGGAAATCGGCATTATTTTTGTATATTATTTTTCATACGGATGCCTCGCATCAAGTCAAATAAAATCAATCGGTAGATCACTTAATAAAAATGGGAGTGTAAAGGTCTCAATTCTATTGAGCATCGGGGTTTGAAAAACCTCTTTTATAAAACATCATTGCCATATCTTGCTAAAAGCTGAATTTTTTACATAAATTCAAACCCTGTGTATATAGGTTGAGCGAGGGCCTCGCACAACTTTCATATATGACACATTGACCCACACACACACACACACACACTCGGATAATAGTTTCTTGAAAAAAAGGCGGTCATAGTGGTAACACGGATGTCGGGGGGTGCCTAACACCTTCCCCGCATAAGCAAGTCCCCGGACCCTAAAGCGAATCTCGGTTTGCAGGCAGTATATCGATGTCACATCCTTTGGGTCGATGTGCAAACCTTTTCTCGGTTGTGTTGGTACAACCATTTAAAAAACCAATGGCGACTCTTAGCGGTCCATAAATCGACATTATACATATGGGACTTTTTCACTTGTTTTTTCAAACAAATCTCACCTAAAATGAGAACACCAAAAAGAACAAGTAGCGGAAAGGACACCCAAAAAGGTGAGCTCAACTAGCCCGATAAAGAATATTATGACTAAGATAATATACAACAAATTATCATTAGTCTTCAACGAGGGAATAATCGATAAAATATAATAGACAACAAGTTTTAGATCAACAAGCTGCGGTGGAAAAACAACAATCCATTAGAAAAGTCAAGTAGAAAGAATTCTACTATCTTCTAAGATTTAAAAGTCCATCATCAATATTTTATCCTGTAACATCAATCAATATACATCTTGAATCAAATATTCATCTTTACACTACTGGCCAAAGATATTCATTTTATATCACCGGTTGGTCGTATTCATCTCAACACTGTTCATCTTTACTTCTGGGCCAAAGATATTCATTAAGTAATCATTCATCTTTACTTCTGAGGGCCAAAGATATTCATTTATATCATCATTTTAGGGTGAGGATGATGAAAAATATTTTAAAAAAGCGAATCCGGTGAGATAAAGATCAAATATTAAGGATTAAGTATTAAGTTTATCAAGTTCAATAATATTCCGAAATAACCAATTTTGAAGCGAATTCAAAAATAATGATCAAAACATGGATACTGATCAAAGATAGTAACCATAATAGACAACTTGGACAAAAAGAAGAAAATTTCATTTTTTGGTGAATAGTGTAGTATTAAGTGAATAGTAGTGTATATCGTGAATAGTGCGTATCGTGAATAGTAAACCAGAACACACAAAAGTTCCAAATTTGATAAAAAGTTCATACCAATATTTTGGCATAATGATATTGAAGAAAATATCATTTAAGAAGAAGATAATATCCCTTACCTCAAAATATCGATTACTTACGATCGGAATATCGGTATATAAATTTGAAGGAAACTTGCCTTTGATTAATAGAAACTCACAAAGTATCTAAATACTCACAAAATACACTCAATAATCTAGAGAGAGAAAGAGAAAACTTGTTTACGGTGTGATTTTCAATTCTAACTTAGCCCTCTATTTATAGGAAAATGTTATAGCTAAAGCGGACTTAACTTTTTGCAACTTTGATGGCTTTACACCGCTACTATTTCCACCCACCACATTTGAATAAAAATCTCAGCACATTTCTTCACCAACCAAAGTGGGGCCCACCAATTCTAGAATTTTCCACCAAAATGATTTATAACACGATTTTCGAATACGAAGCCACCTCTTAAAATTCATAACAAATCATACGCTCATTTTAACGGTTCAAAATTTGTGGACATATACTCAACTTATATATGTATAACATATCCAAAAAAATTACAACGATCAGCGGTCGGATTAAAAATTATAACTCCATGATATATCTCAAAAAACCTTTGGTTTGATTTTTAATACCTCAATCAGACAAAATACTAATAAAACACCTCAACATTAATTCCTTCATTTATAACCACATAAATAAATCCATCATTTATATCCACATAAAATAAATATTTCCTTATCATATGAATCAATGATTAATTATTCACAAATAATATTCTGAGAATCACATTTATGATGACGGTATTCCCGGAAAGGGGCTTTCAATAAGGATTTCTCCTTCTTGGTGGCATGATTAGGTGACCAAACCTCTCCTTGTGAGAACTTTCTAGACATTGCCAATAATGTTATCTAATAATATTATTCAAATAATATGAATTATTGATCGATAAAGGAGAATCTTTGTGCGATGTGACGATTATTGAAACAACAATAATATAAAATATCAATGCGACAATTATTGAATCAATAAAATAAAATATTGAGCGATAACTCTTTGTGACAATTATTGAGTAGTGCCTTCTTACGTAAGGATCAATAATTCAACAATCATGCAATCTGGTGTCTTTCTTTGTGCAACAATAGCGTATTACTTTATTTTAAACCAACCGGGTATTCCAGCGGTGTTACTTGGTAACAACTTCGCCGTTATTCAATTTTGTCATTTTTTCTTCATTAAATAGTTATCCATTATGGGGCCCACAATTAATTGCTTGTGGTAAATGCGAATATTCAAACGAAACGAATATTCCCGACCGGAAAGAATATTCCCCAACAAAATGAATATTTTATAACCACTTGCTTATTTTGCAAAATTTTCACATTTCACCCATAACCAAAGTTATTATATCAAATTAATACCTTATTATTCACAATAATAAATAAAGGAAATTTGATTTTATTCATAAAAAAGTTGGGGTCTTACAACCTCCCTCCTTATGAAATTTCGTCCTCGAAATTGGCGTACGTACTGGTGTTTTGAAAAGGTGAGGATACCTCGCTTTCATTTACGATTCAACTCCCGGTCATCTCTTGATAGCATGGTTTCTCCACAAAACCTTAACTTGTGGTATAACCTTCCGATGCGTAGGACATGCTCTTTCTATCAAGATCTTAGCAGGTACCTCCTCGTCGTTAAATCTTGACTATCTCGTCTGGTTCTAACTTCAATAATGTGGTTCGGGTCTTTAACATATTTCTGAAGCATAGATATGTGAAAAACATTATGAACACGAGACATACTTGGAGGTAATCGAGTCTATAGGCCACATTTCCTATTCGGTCAAGAATCTCAAATGGACCAACAAATCTTGGATTGAGCTTTCCTCTCTTCCCAAATCTTGTAACTCCCTTCCATGGTGCAACACGTAACAATACATGATCCCCGATATTAAATTCCACGTCCTTGGAGTGAAGATCGCATAACTCTTTTGTCGATCTGTGTCTTGGTTTGTATCGTTGTCGAATCGTTTGGATCTTCTCTTGTAGTCATGCGTACCAACTCTGGTCCCAACAATGTTGCTTCACCCACCTCGTCGACATCTTTGGAAGCGACATTTTCTTCCATCAGCGCCTCGAATGGAGCCACACCTATGCTGCACGATAAGCTGTTGTTGTAGGAGAATTCCACCGATGGTAGGTACTTATCCCAACTCCTTTGAGATCTAGGACCACGAGTCTTAATAGATCTTCAAGAGTTTGAATAGTCTCTCTACGATTGTCCGTCTGGTTTGAGGATGGTATGCGAAGCCCAGATAATAAATCCGTGCCCATAGCTTTACGTAAGCTAACCCAAAATCGTGAAGTGAATCTTGGGTCACGATCCGAAACTATGGATACTGGCATGCCGTGCAATCTCACAATCTCGTTCACGTACATACTAGCAAGGCGTTCGAGGGAATAAGTCTCACGTATGGGCAAGAAATGGGCGGGACTTGGTTAATCTATCAACAATAACCCAAATCGCATCTATGCCTTGAGAAACCTTGGGAAGACCCATGTGAAATCCATAGTAATGTGTTCCCACTTCCATTTCGGAATCTCAAGTGGTTGTAATGGACCCTTTGGCATTTGATGCTCGCCTTTTTGCGTTGACAAGTTAAACACCTCGAGATAAACTCGCGATCTCTCTTTTCATATTGCTCCACCAAAATGTATGTCGAAGATCATGATACATTTTGGTACTCTCGAGATGGATTGCAAGCGGTGTGTTGTGTGCCTCCATCATGATCTATGCTTCAAGTCGAGAATCGTTAGGAACACAAAAAGTCTGGAGTTGACTCGAAGTATTCCTTCTTCATCGATTCTTGCTTACGGAATAGCACCTTCTTTGCACTTTCTTCTTCTTCATCGCATCGGCTCCATGTAAAGTAGCTTGGCGACTTTAACTTTATCGATTAAAGTCGGTTCTACTCGTATGTTTGATATCATCGCGTGGGTACTTGGAGCCTTCATCTCTATCTCCATCCTTTGCAAGTCATACAAAATGGACCTTTGTGTTAACAACATTGCACTTTCGTGCCGCATATGATCTTCTACTTAATCGTCGATTCTACCTACGTTTACTTTTCGAGGATGATATTGGATGGTGTGATCGTAATCTTTCAATGGCTCGAGCCAGCGTCGTTGCCGCATGTTGAGTTCCTTTTGGGTGAAGAAATATTTGAGGCTTTTATGATCTGTATAGATCTCCACTTTCTCCCCATCTGGTAGTGTCTCCAAATCTTCAGCTTGAAAATGATTCTGCATGACTCAAATCATGAGTAGGATAATTCCTCTCATATTCTTTGAGTTGTCAGTGAGGCATAGGCTATGACTTTCCCATGTTGCATGAGAACACATCCTAACCCTTTGCACGAAGCATCATTTGTAGATAACAAATCCATCAAGACGGAGATGGTATTGTCCGAGCAGTGCGAAATGAGTCTTCTCTTGAGTTCTTGAAAACTCTTCTCATGATCCTCGTTTCAACCGAATTTTATATCTTTCTGAGTTATTTGAGTTAGCGGAGTAGCGATTCGAGAAAATCCTTCCACGAATCTCGATAATAACCATTAAGCCGAAAAGCTTCGTTACTTGGTCGCAGAGCTTTGGTTGCTCTCCAACTTTGTATGGCTTCAATCTTCGTGAATTGACAGATACTCCATGTTTTGACACCACGTGCCCAAGGAATGCTACTTCCTCAAGCGAACTCGCATTTTTTCAACTTGGCATACAACTTGTTATCACGAAGCCTTTACAGTACCGGCTTCAAATGGTGCTCATGATCTTCACGGCTTTTGGAATAGATGAGGATGTCATCAATAAAGACAACAATGAATTGATCCAAGTATTCTTTAAACACACGGTTCATCATATCCATGAAAGCGGCGAGGAGCATTAGTCGATCAAAAGACATGACTAAAATTCATAATGCCGTCTGGAGTTACGAAGGCGGTCTTTGGAATATCCTCGATTTTAATCTTGATTTGATGATATCGAGCGAAGATCGATCTTTGAAAAGAATTGTGCTCCTTGCATTTGCTTTGGTCAAACAAGGTCATCAATGCGAGGTGGCGGATACCTATTCTTGATAGTGACATGGTTCAACTCTCGGTAGTCGATACAAAGTCGCATACTCCGTCTTTCTTCTTTCTGAATAACACGGGAGCACCCCGAGGAGATGTACTAGGGCCGAATAAAACCGATGTCCAACAACTCACTGTAGTTGGACCTTTAACTCTGAAGTTCAATAGGAGCCATTCGATATGGGGTTTTAGAAATGGGCTTTGTGCGGGTTCAAGGTCGATAAAGAATTCAACTTCACGTTACGGGGTAGGCCAGGAAGTTCTTGAGAAATACATCGGAAATTCACTAACAATAGAAATAGTATTCAAATCGGCGTGTTTTTGTTCAAGTCGTGACATGGGCTAAGAAAGCTTGACATCCAGTTTTTCAATAAGCGAATAGCTTTATGGCTTGATATAGCGGTGATTGATTTTAGTGGTTTGGTTGTTTGAATTAGCATAATAGGTTGGTTAGGAATATGAAAACTAACAACCTTACGAAAACAATCAATTTTAGCATGATCGTGGTTAACCAATCAATCCCCAAAATCACATCAAATGCAAAAGAATTTTCAGCGAAATAATAAATTGGCGGGTAATGTGATGGTGCCGAACTTGAATCATGCAAGATTTAAAAATAGTAGATGTATGAAAGTTTCTCTAGCAGAGTCTCAGCGAGATAAGTCAAAGTCTAATTTCTCGAGTCAAGTTTAAGCGTTGAGCACAAGTAGGAGAGATAAAAGAATGGGTAGAAACCGGTATCTAATAAGGTATAAACTTTGCAAGAGTTTATGATTAGCTTTACCGTGATCACCTCGTTTGGGTTCCTCGCGTTTTGGCGATCACGACAAAGCGCCCTTCCGAGGAACCACAAACTTTAACTTATCGGGACGACCTTTGGAGTCACCATCCTGTTGAACTTGGTTTTCATAACTAGACAATCTCTAGCTATATGACCTTCCTTTTCCACGGTTATAACACACCTTGGATTGTTGTGGGCGGTTTTGGTGATGTGTCCCTCTTTCCGCATTTGTAACTTATCTGATTAGGTGGTCGTTCTCTCCCCAAAGCAGTTGATGTTGGTCTTTGGCGTCTTTACGTTATCATTGTTGTACCTTCTCCTTTTGAAATCTCCTCCGACTCGCTCCTTCTATTATCACGTACGATTACCACACGAGTGGTTCTGCTTTTTTGTTGAATGCTTTCCTTCCCTCTGGTTGTCATTGCTCGATGGGCTGGCGCCTTACCGGTATGACCACTGGTTGTGTTCCCTCGGTTGAACATACTCATTATCTCGCTCTAATAATTGAGCCATTTACAACAACATCGAATATAAAGAAAATTTATGAGAGATAAGATATTGTCGAATCTCGGGCTTTAGACCTCTAGAAACATCCTCGTCATTCGTTCCTCATTTTTTGACCAAATGAGGTGCAAACTGGATAACTCTGCAAACTTAGCCTCGTCTTTGGGACACTTCGTCATGTTGTTTTGTTCGGTCGATAAACTCCACCTCCTTCATATAGCCGAATACTTTCGAGGAAAGTACTTGTCATTGAATAGTTTTCTAAAAATGTTTCCCAAGACATCTTTGAGTGGTTGGTGGTGAGTGCGCTTCTGAGACTCCCACCAGTGATCTGCCCTCCTGCATGCGGAACATAAAGGTGGCGAATGGAACCTACATTCCTCCGTGCATCCCAAGACATCGAATATCTTGGTAATTTGTTTTTGACCCACGTTTCTTTGCCATGATCGGATCGGCTTTCCCTTAAATTTTGGTGGTCCCTGACTCTTTGAAGCTTTGCTTGGCATTTGTGACAAAGCGCGCATTCTAGCATTTCCACCCGTATTTTGTGCACGAGTCTCCCTAAATGCGGTTTTGCATGAGCGCAAAAAGCTTCTAAACATCCATCATTCATCATTTGTTCGGTAGCGTTGTTTACGGGAGGATTATTGCCTTCATTGCACGTTCCCACAGGTAGTGATCAAAGTGTGTCTCCACAGTGCGATTCACTCCATTATTAACGTTCTCGGTTGCCATTCTTAAATCTTGCCATAAAACAAGGGTTAATAGTCATGCAACATATTATCCCTATACTACGGTGACCAAATAAATACCAAATAAACTTAGTGAAGGTCATACTAGCGAAGAATTCCCCGTCTCTCTCCCTCTCTAGTTCTTGTCTCACATCTCGGCCGGGGATCATATCCTAAGCTTTGATACCATTGTGGCGCCCCAAAATATAGGTATACATCACCCATTACGAGTCGCCAAATACATGGTATGCGAGAAACAAATACAACTTCATTAAAGTTGTGTGAGTTTAAATACAATACAAATAAGTATAAAAACTATAAAACTCAAAAGGTCCTCATTACAATTATTGATACACTATTTTTAAAAATAGTGAGAATTTGCTAAAACAACTTTCTAGAACCATCACTCCGTACCCAGACTAGTTCTGCTATGTTCTCACCTCACGAGAAGAAAAAATGGAACAAAAAAGGGTGAGCTCAACTAGCCCGATAAAGAATATTATGACTAAGATAATATACAACAAATTATCATTAGTCTTGACGAGGAATAATCGATAAAATATAATAGACAACAAGTTTTAGATCAACAACTGCAGCGGAAAACAACAATCCATTAGAAGAGTCAAGTAGAGAAAGAATTCTACTATCTTCTAAGATTTAAAAGTCCATCATCAATATTTTATCCCTGTAACATCAATCGATATACATCTTGAATCAAATATTCATCTTTTGCACTTCTGAGGCCAAAGATATTCATTTATATCACCGGTTGGTCATATTCATCTCAACACTGTTCATCTTTTTCTCTGGGCCAAAGATATTCATTAGGTAATCATTCATCTTTGCACTACTGGGCCAAAGATATTCATTTTATATCATCATTTAGGGTGAGGATGATGAAAAATATTTTAAAGAAAAGCGAATCGGTGAGATAACGGATCAAATATTAAGGATTAGTATTACAGTTTATCAAGTTCAATAATATTCGAAATAACCAATTTTGAGCGAGAATTCAAAAATAATGATCAAAACATGGATCTGATCAAAGATAGTAACCATAATAGACAACTTGGACAAAAAGAAGAAAATTTCATTTTTGATTGAATAGTGTATGTATTATCGTGAATAGTATAGTATCGTGAATAGTCGTATCGTCGTGAATAGTAACCCAGACACAAAAAGTTCAAATTTGATAAAAAGTTCATACCAATATTTTGGCATAATGATATTGAAGAAAATATCATTTAAGAAGAAGATAATATCCCTTACCTCAAAATATCGAGTACTTACGATCGGAATATCGGTATAAAATTTGAAGAAACTTGCTTGATTAATGAGAAACTCACAAAGTATCTAAATACTCACAAAATACACTCGATAATCTAGAGAGAGAAAAGAAAACTTGTTTACGGTGTGATTTTCAATTCTAACTTAGCCCTCTATTTATAGGAAAATGTTTACTTGCAAAAGCAGACTTAACTTTTTGCAACTTTGATGGCTTTACTACTACTATTCCCACCCACCACATTTGAATAAAAATCTTAGCACATTTCTTCACCAACCAAGAGTGGGGCCCACCAATTCTAAATTTTCCACCAAAATGATTTATAACTTTGATTTTCGAATCGACCACCTCTTAAAATTCATAACAAATCATCGCTCATTTTTAACGGTTCAAAATTTGTGGACATATACTCAACTTATATATGTATAACATATCCAAAAATTACAACGATCAGCGGTCGGATTAAAAATTATAACTCCATAATATATCTCAAAAAAACCTTTGGTTTGATTTTTTTAATACCTCAATCAGACAAAATACTAATAAAACACCTCAACATTAATTCCTTCATTTATAACCACATAAATAAATCCATCATTTATATCCACATAAAATAAATATTTCCTTATCATATGAATCAATGATTAATTATTCACAAATAATATTATGAGAATCACATTTATAACAATGACGAAAGGTATTTCCGAGGAAGAGGGGCTTTCGATAAGGATTTCTCCTTCTTGGTGCGCAATTAGGTGACCAAACCTCTCCTTGTGAGAACTTTCTAGACATTGCCAATAATGTTATCTAATAATATTATTCAAATAATATGAATTATTGATCGATAAGGAGAATCTTTGTGCGATGACGATAATTGAAACAACAATAATATAAAATATCAATGCGGCAATTATTGAATCAATAAAATAAAATATTGAGCGGTAACTCTTGTGACAATTATTGAGTAGTGCCTTCTACGTAAGGATCAATAATTCAACAAATTTATGCAATCTGGTATCTCTTTCTTACAACAACAGCGTATTACTTTACTTTAACCATAGGGTATTCCAGCGGTGTTAGCGGTAACAACTTCTATTAGTTATTCAATTTTGTCGTTTTCTTCATTAAATAGTTATCCAGTTATGGGGCCCACAATTGGTTTCTAGAGAAGAAATTGTTTGCGTCGTACGAATATTCCAGAACGGAAAAGAATATTCCGATAAGCGAATAAAATGAATATTTTATAACCACTTGCTTATTTTGCAAAATTTTCACATTTCACCCATAACCAAAGTTATTATATCAAATTAATACCTTATTATTCACAATAATAAATAAAGGAAATTTGATTTTATTGGGAAATTTGTTAAAAGTTTATTTTGGAAAGATCCATTTGGTAAGTGATTGCTTTTTCTTTTGAAATTTTGATAGATCTTTTTGTAGAATGTCCAGTGCCTCTTAGAGTTAAAATACATATTTTATATACGTATATTGCTTAGTGAAATTTAATGTTTGATGGGTTAAAGTGGATATCTTCAGGAGGATGGTATATATATATATATATATATATATATATATATATATATATATATATATATATATATATATATATATATATTGATTAAAGAAAAGTAATGTTTTCCTATTGAATGCTAATAGATTTAGGTGATACATTAAGTCGAGTTAGAATATTGGTACCATGCTAATAAAAGACAATAAATTTTCTTATAATTATAATAACTAGGTAATGTAATTGGTTAAGTGTTATGTCATAGTAACGTAATTATCACAGATTAGGATCATTAAATTTAATAGTATAATTATTATTAAGTTTATAAGTTAATTATTTATTATTATTTCTATTATTAATTAGCCCAGACGGAAGGAATTTAACGAACTATATTGGGATAATAATTTTGGGTATTACATTGCTTAATCCAGGTACGGATTCTGTACTCTTTCAGCGAGACTCTTTTTTTTTATTATTCGATTATTTATTCGTTTCAAAATTTAGTATTGCTTCTCATAATTATTCTTTGTCAATTTTTTTTGATAGTTTTGTTTTGGCGTTATATTTGAACTCATGTTTGTACTCTTTAGACTAGTGTATCATGTCTAAATTTTATTTTGATATTTATAGTGATGTACATGTTAGTATATTTTTGGAGACTTGTGTTGATAATTCGTTCGATTTAACATGTACACGTTAAAACCCCTTTGTGTTGATATTTTGTAGCATGTGTTGTGACATTATATTTTTGTTAGAATATCGTAGGGTATACCTGAGCTATAACCACCTGTGGGGGTACCACAGGCATATCCTCTTGGCACCAAGGCATGACACCTTCCGCCAAGTGGTGTGAGTGTGATCATCCACACGTCTCCGCTTTTGTGCTCCGGTGGGAGTTGGCCATTTGGTGTTTTGTTGTGGGAGGCGATGGGTGACCCCTAGTTTTATGTTACATTACATTACTGCGTATTGGTGATGTTTGTGCCAAACACGCCTTCCGATTTGCATGCATCTGGATCCGGCCGGTCCGATGTATGTTATGCATGTGTGGCATTATTTGATTTGCCTATGTGGCATTATTTTACTTGCATGTGTTATAAGTTATATTTATATTTTGTTTTGAGCTTGGTATGAAACAACACCCAGCCATTTGATTCAACCTATTATTTCGTTGTGTTAGTTTTGTTCATTTCAGTTCAATTCATTTAATTGAGTTAGTTATTTTGGTTCATTATTTGTATCCTATATTCGTACTGGGCATTTGGCTCATGCTGTGTTTTTCTTCTGGCGAGTAATTAGGGGGATCAAGGGCAAGTGTGATGAGAGCTCTCTTCGATCCAATGGTTTAGAGATATTCTGTTTTGGCTGGTTATGTCAGTTTATTTGAAATTGTAATAATTACCTAAGATTATTGTTTGAGCCAGTGTGACATTTATTATAGTTTATCATGTGATATTTAATCATTATGAGACCATTCTTTCATGGCATAGAGCTTTTATTTCGTTTTGTTATGTTTTGTGCGTAACCTCTCTTTCTATTTCGGAAAGGGGGTGTTACAGAGTTGGTATCAGAGCCAGGTTCTTTCTTGTAAAAAACCTATTTAGGTTTGACCTATGAGTTATGGGTAGACTTCTGGGTTAGGTTTTTGTTACTGTTTGACTTTCGTTTCAATTTATCATATTATTTATATTCAATTTGTCTCTAATCGCTTGTTTATATTCGTGATCTCTATCTTAGATGGCTCGTATATCCTCTGATTCTTTGGGGAGGCGAGGCAACAATAGGGGAAGAGGTGAGGGTCAGCCCAATGAGCAACCTAATGATCAGACAAATGCTCAATTGGCTACCTTGGTGAATCAGGCTTTACCTCAGTTGGTGGCACAAGTTATGCAGTAAGCGATGAATGGCCACCGTAAATTCTGAGCAAGGAATCAGGAAATAGCGATTCGACAAGCAAATGTTGAGGAAGGGAATACAGATGGTCTTGATCAGCAGGTGGTTCCGATGTATGTATGGTTGGAGAGGTTTCAGAAGCAGAAACCACATGCATTCAGTTCAACTTCGACTCCAATTGAGGTAGAGAATTGGATTGCTCACCTAGAGAAAATCTTTGATGTGTTGGGGTGCTCAGATAATCAGAAAGTGTTGCTTGCGGCTTACAAGATAGAAGGGGATGTACAGAGGTGGTGGAAAGTGATGAAAGTAACAAAGGGTGATGGTTATGTTGAGGAACTTAGCTGGGCAGAGTTTTGTGAGGTCTTTTATCAGCAGTACTTCCCAGATGCGGATAAAGAAGCCTATGCTAGAGAGTATCTATCGATTCGGCAGAGAGATGATGAGTCCATCACGAATTTCATGACGAGGTTCACCTGGTTGGCAGGCTTTACGCACAGGACGCAAGTATACGTGGTCAACAAGTAATATAATAGTGAGTAGAGTATCGTTCCTTCAGAGACTTATGTTGGGTAAAATCTAATTACGCGCAACACGCAAGTATACGTGGTCAACAAGTAATAAAGTGAAAGTAGAGTATCGTTCCCACGAGGAATTGTTTAATAAAAATCACCAAGTATTAACCCGTAACCAACTCAATCTTATTTAAACGAAGGAATTTTAATTTATAAGTAAACTAATTCTAATTACCACTAGTTAAATTAATATAACGGAGATTTAAGATCACAACTTCACTTATTGCTTCATTTAAGTTAACACACTTCACATCAATTATTCTCTATCCTGAATTGTTAATCAAGAACACTAAAGCAGATAAAACCACCTCTCGATGCATAATACCCATATTAACGTCAATCCACAATCAAGATAGAAAATCGTTAAACACATTAATCAACTAACCCACTATATCTCTATGTGAATTACAATTGAAGAAGGTTGAAGAATAAGTCCTCTATCCGATTACATGCGATGTCAAGCGTATCTCTACCTTAACAATAATCAAAAATCGCTTTATTGACAAAATTCGCGACACATGCTATCATGATAAGATCTAAATCAATACTTCATCTCTCGAGTTCATATAGATTATCACGGTAATTGATGGCCAATCAATTAAACAATTAAGTCAAAATCACAATAGACAATCCTCACAAAAGAACATAATAATTGATAGCGAAGCATATTAAAATAAACTACACAATAAGATCCATTGTAATCTCAAACAAAGAATTAGTTCATGATTATTGAATTAAAACTAAGAATCCACAATTGAATAATTATTAAAAGATAAAAATAAGAGCAGAGTAAAGAATAAATCTGTTGTCAGCAAATCTCCATCTTCCTCAAGCTCATGCACTTGATCTTCAATGGTCTTCAAGTTGCTTCAATCTCCAAAACTATTTAGAACTAGTGTTTTGTTCTAATTTACTCTAATCTAATATAATTGAATCCTCTCTCTAGTCTATAATCTCCCTAATCCTTGTGATTCTCCTCCTTATATAAGTCTCTTCATATGTCTTTAAGTCCTCTTGGAAGTTCTCTTGGAAGTCCTTGTGTCAATCGGATCGAAACAATCCTTTCCGGACTCAAATTGGACCAAAATTCGCACTTTTCGGCGCAAGATTTTTGGCTACCCTACCGGCCGGGGTTTATGTTGATTTGGGCCCCCGTGGCTAGGTTAGGTTTGACTTATTCTTTGGTACGCCCACCCGGCGGCGGTTTTGTGACGGAAAATTTTCTGCTCTGACGTCCCTTGGGAAAACGGCCATAACTTTTGATCCATAAAGGGTTACGAGGACCGCCACCTATCAAATCGAAGATATCGACGCGATCTACAACTTTTAGACTTTGAGATTTTAGAAATAACGAATGGATGAAGGTCAAAATTGGGCTGGAAGTGACTGCTGTGCAAATGGCCATCCAAAATAGTGACGTTCGACGTCCGTTGGTACAAATGTCATAACTCTTGCATCCGAACTCCAATTGGAATGATTCAAGATGTTCCGGAAAGCTAAGAAGAAGCTCTACAATATAGTCTAAGTTCCAAGCCAAAAACATGAAATGAACATAAAAGCCCAAATGATGTCCGGATTGTTTTTCTTTGCATTTTCCTTGCTTTTCCTTACCAATAGTCGCTCACACCGCTTCCAAACGTATAACCTACAAAATGAACACAAAATGCATGAAAAGTAACCAAGACACATGAATATAAGCAACTAATTCAAGTAAAAGATACCGTATAAGTAGGTATAAAATCTACTTATCAACTTAGTAAGAAATTAACTTCACAATTACCAATTTTCTATTAATCCTAATTTTTTTAAACTAATCAAACTCCAGTTTATAGTAAAAATAATAAAGATATTAAAACCCAAGAAAAATTAACAAACCCTAAAAATTGAATTTTCAAACAAATATTGGAGAATTAGGCTTACAACTTCACTCTAAGCATCACTCTGATTATTATACCTTATTCCAGTTTAATTCATTATCCCAGTTTATTAATCAAGAACACATAAGTAGTACTAACCACCTCTCGATGTACTAATACCGTATTAACCCAAATCCACAATTAAGATAGAATTGTGTTAAACACCTTAAGCAACTAACTCACTATATCTCTATGTGAATTACACTTAAAGAAGGTTTAAGTTCAAGTTTTTTATATGATTGCATGCGATGTCAAGCATATCTCTACCCTAACATACATCAAGATTCTGTTCATTCACATAAATCAAGAACACATGCTATATTAATTAATTCTAGATTCATATTTCATCTCTCGAATTCATACAAGTCCACATAAAATTGTTGATCAGGCAATTCATAAATTCAAGCTCAAATTAATATAAATAAACTGCATAATAGCTTATTAAACTGAAAACCAAGATTACATAATCATCGTTCCACTTACAGATCCATTATAAGCCTAATAAGTAATTTAGTTCATAACTGATGAATTAAATACTGAATAAATAAAAGAAAACATCATCCCAATTACACAATTTGAAATAAAAGGAGAATAGTAATATACCACCCTTCTCGCCCTTCAAATCTGAAATCTTCGTGAAATTATTATCTTTCTTCGTTCCTCCAAGCTCTTGCCTTTCAATCTCGTTCTTGAAGTGTGTCTGAATGTCTCTCCCTTTATCCAACACTTAACATAAAAATGGCCTCAACTCAGCTTCATACCCCCAATCCTACTCCAACTCTAACTCATCACATAGAAAGTCAAATAGAATTCTAAATCCTTTTCAACACCAACAAGTCATTAGTCAAAGACTCCCACAAAATGAAATAACAATCATCCCACAATCCTATTATGATCATATTACATAAAGAATTAATAGCTCCCAACAATGCCCATCTTCCAGCAGGTAATTACTTTCTGCTTAGATCAAAGTCAGGTTACACAATGGCTCCCGGTAGCTACATATTGCTCTCTAACAACACGGTCCGCATTCTTTGCATCGGGAGAAGTCCACGCACTAGTGCGCCAAGGCTTACTCTACTAAGCATCACGGTAGCGCCAAGCTAAGCGACCAGAATGTCAAAGTTGCTCAAAAATCCTTCCAATGCTAACAAATTGATACGCATACTGAATATCCTACAATAAGCACAAAATCCATCAAAAGTAACATAAAAGAAACCAAAAACTAACAAGATAACAAGCTAAATTAAATGCAAATCATAGGTTAAAAACCTACTCATCAAATTCCCCCAAACTTGAACCTTGCTTGTCCTCAAGCAACATTCAATGCAATTAACAACTACATACTACAAATTCAGTTATAAGATAGTAAACAGCTTACTCATACAGCCTCAGAAAAATTAAATAAACATGTCAAAACTTCATATCAAAACCAATCCACAATTCCTTATCAATCCTTGCATCTTAAACTGTTTAGTGTGTGTGTGTGTGTGTGTTCAACACCCATGCTAACCGATATCGACTCAAATTCAATACATAACCAGTTTCTTATAAGAAATTATACAGCAAAAAACTCAAAAAGTTCAAAAGCAAACAAGTTCCATCTAAAACTAAACAATTACCACTATCAAGGGTTCAAATAAGGTACTTATACTTTATATATATAGATATACTTCTTCTTCTTTTTTTCTTTCTCATGGGGGCTTTTTGCTCTTTTCCCGTTTCACACATTCATATTTTTTTATTTTGTTATTTTAACATGACTGTGCAATGTCTCATTCCATTAGACTAACATTGTTATCCCTTAGCGAACTTTCAACCAATGACTCCCAGACCATAAAAGACCTTAAGGCGCTAGGTGTTAAGACACCCCTACGGGCATACTTGCTCAAGTAACAAAGGCCCCGAAACAAAACTATCCATGGTGCATATTTTCTTTTAAAATATAAAAAAAAAATTATAAAGCTTATATACCCCATAATTTCCCCCAAACTTAGGTCCTTGCCTAATTTTCGCCTTCACTGCCTATCCTTGTCGTTTTCTCATTTACACTAGCATTATCCTTTAGAAAATCTTTATGTAACAATCTGAACTAATCCATTAACACAGATGTTATTAACGTGTTACCCGTATTATACTAGTTTCAAATCAGAACAAGATCCAATTCATAACAGAAACTACATCAAAGTTCTCATACTTAGTAATGTACTTGTCTACATAATTTCAATCTCATCATTGGCCAAGAATCAACGTATACAATCTAATAACTGGATTCATGCAAAATATTTTTGTTGTTGTTTTTTTTTATTATGCCATGAATATGAATAATTATACAGACTAAACAACTTATTAACTACACTAACTAACATGATTCTTGAAAATTTTCACAAATTAACCAAGCAGAAACATAATCCCCCAAACTTAACTCAAGTAATGTCCTCATTACGTCAAAATAATTCAAATAAAAGTACAAGGACTTCCCTGAGAACGAGTTACTGCTTGTCGTCCGAAGGAGGATATGTTGGCAGAATCGGAGGAATAGGCATGACCATCGGATGTGCACTAGGATTGCTGTGGGAAAATGCATCAGCAAGCGTGTTGAATGCATTGGCATTGTACTGATGCATTAAATCTTAACGCTGGGCCAACCACATAAATTGATTCCGTGAAGCCCGAGGTGGTTGTTGGGTAAAATCTAATTACGCACAACACGCAAGTATACGTGGTCAACAAGTAATAAAGTGAAAGTAGAGTATCGTTCCCACGAGGAATTGTTTAATAGAAAATCACCAAGTACTAACCCGTAACCAACTCAATCTTATTTAAATGAAGGGATTTCAATTTATAAGTAAACTAATTCTAATTACCACTACTTAAATTAAGATAACGGAGATTTAAGATCACAACTTCACTTATTGCTTCATTTAAGTTAACACACTTCTCATCAATTATTCTCTATCCTGAATTGTTAATCAAGAACACTAAAGTAGATAAAACCACCTCTCGATGCATAATACCCATATTAACGTCAATCCACAATTAAGATAGAAATCTGTTAAACACCTTAATCAACTAATCCACTATATCTCTATGTGAATTACAATTGAAGAAGGTTGAAGAATAAGTTCTCTATCCAGATTACATGCGATGTCAGGGGTATCCCTACCATAACAATATTCAAAAATCGCTATTGACAAAATTCATGACACATGCTATCATGATAAGATCTAAATCAATACTTCATCTCTCGAGTTCATATAGATTATCACGGTAATTGATGACCAATCAATTAAAAAATTAAGTCCAAATCACAATAGACAATCCTCACAATAGAATATAATAATTGATAGTGAAGCATATTAAAATAAACTACACAATAAGATCCATTGTAATCTCAAAGCGGAGAATTAGTTCATGATTATTGAATTAAAACTAAGAATCCACAATTGAATACATTGAAAGATAAAAATAAGAGTAGAGTAAAGAATAAATCATTGTCGAGAGATCTCCATCTTCCTCAAGCTCCTGCTCTTGATCATCAATTGTCTTCAAGTTGCTTCAATCTCCAAATCTAATTAGAACTAGTGTTTTGATCTAATTTACTCTAATCTAATCTAATTGAATCCTCTATCTAGTCTCTAATCTCTCTAATCCTTGTGATTCTCCTCCTTTTATAAGTCTCTTTATATGTCTTTAAGTCCTCTTGGAAGTTCTCTTGAAAGTCCTTGTGTCAATCGGATCGAAACAATCTTTTCGGACTTAAATTGGACCAAAATTCGCACTTTTCGCGCATTTTCTGGGCTACCCCCGCCCCGGCGGGGGTTTATGCTTGATTTGGACCCGCCCCGGCGGACTAGGGTTCTGACTTGTGGCTGGTACGCCCACCCCAGCGGCGGTTTTGTGACGGAAAATTTTCTTCTATGACGTCCCTTGGGAAAACAGCCATAACTTTTGATCCATGAAGAGTTACGAGGCCTGCCACATATCAAATCGAAGATATCGACGAGATCTACAACTTTCATTATTTGAGAATTTGAGAAATAAAGAACGGATGAAGGTCGAAATTGGGCTGGAAGTGACTGTTGTGAAAATGGCCACCCAAAACAGTGACGTTCGACATCCGTTGGTTCACATGTCATAACTCTTGCATCCGAACTCCGATTGGAATGATTCAAGATGTTCCGGAAAGCTAAGAAGAAGCTCTACAATATAATCCAAGTTCCAAGCCAAGAACATGAAATGAACATGAAAGCCCAAATGATGTCCGTATTGCTGTTCTTTGCATTTTCATACCAATTCTTTGCGCTTTCAACTCCCAAGCATATAATCTACAAAACGAACACAAAATGCATGAAAAGTAACTAAGAAACATGAGATTAAGCAAATAATTCAAGTAACAGATACCGGATAAGTAGGTATAAAACCTACTTATCAAATACCCCCAAACTTAAACCGGTGCTTGTCCTCTAGCAAAAACACAAAACAACAATGATATGCAATGCAACTAATCTACATGTTTATCTCAACACCTGTTCATCTTTGCACTATGGGCCAAAGATATTCATTAGGTAATCATTCATCTTTGCACTACAGGCCAAAGATATTCATTTGTATCATCATTTAGGACTGAGGATGATGAAAAATATTTTAAAGAAAACGAATCCAGTGAGATAACAGATCAAATGTTAAGGATTCAGTATTAGCTTTATCCAAGTTCAATAATATTCCAAATAACCAATTGTGAAGCGTAATTCAAAATAATGATCAAAACATGGATACAATCAAAGATAGTAACCATAATAGACAACTTGGATAAGAAGAAGAAAATTTCATTTTTCGGTGAATAGTGTCGTATTTGTGAATAGTGTCGTATACGTAAATAGTAACCCCAACACAAAAAGTTCCAAATTTGATAAAAAGTTCATACCAATATTTCGGCATAATGATATTGAAGAAAATATCATTTAAGAAGAAGATAATATCCTTACCTCAAAATATCAAGATTTC
Organism: Panax ginseng; assembly: GCA_020205605.1. Classification (NCBI taxonomy): domain Eukaryota; kingdom Viridiplantae; phylum Streptophyta; class Magnoliopsida; order Apiales; family Araliaceae; genus Panax; species Panax ginseng. Next base: position 11,681,551 of record CM035141.1, on the reverse strand, counting down.
CGATCGGAAATATCAGATAAGGTTGAAGGAAACTTGCCTTCGATTAACGAAACTCACAAAGTATCTAAATACTCACAAAATACACTCAATAATCTAGAGAGAGAAAAAGAAAACTTGTTTTGGTGTGATTTTCAATTCTAACTTAGCCCTCTATTTATAGGAAAATGTTAAGACGTCGAAGCAGACTTAACTTGAAACTTTGATGGCTTTACCAACCTACTATTCCCACCCACCACATTTGAATAAAATCTCAAAGCACATTTCTTCACCAACCAAGAGTGGGGCCCACCAATTCTAGAATTTTCCACCAAAATGATTTATAACCCGATTTAAATCACCACCTCTTAAAATTCATAACAAATCATACGCTTATTTTTAAGCGGTTCGAATTTGTGGACATATACTCAACTTATATATGTATAACATATCCAAAAATTACAACAATCCAACTATTTGGATTAAAAATTATAACTCCCACAATATATCTCGAAAAAACACTAGTTTGATTTTTAATACCTCAATCCGGACAAAATACTAATAAAACACCTCAACATTAATTCTTTCATTTATAACCACATAAATAAATCCATCATTTATATCCACATAAAATAAATATTTCCTTATCATATGAATCAATGATTAATTATTCACAAATAATATTACAGAATCACATTTATGACAATGAAAGTCGTTTCCTAGAAGAGGGGCTTTCAATAAGGATTTCTCCTCATCTGGCGCGTAATTAGGTGACCATACCTCTCCTTGACAGAATTTTCTAGACATTGCCAATAATGTTATCTAATAATATTATTCCAAATAATCTAAATTACTGATCTGATAAAGGAGATACTGCGCAGTGACGATAATTGAAACAACAATAATATAAAATACCAATGCAACAATTATTGAATCAATAAAATAAAATATTGAACAGTAACTACTGTGACAATTATTGAGTAGTGCTTTCTTACATAAGGATCAATAATTCAACAATATCATGTAACACTCAGTATGCCATCTGTAAACAACAACACGTATTACTTTACTTTAACCACCGGGTATTCCAACAGATGTTAATTCAGTAACAACTTCACGTAGTTATTCAATTTTGTCATTTTCTTCATTAAATTTCGTTATCCGCTATGGGGCCCACAATAATTTCTTGCCATTGGCCGTAAATACGAATATTCCCAAGCGGAAAGAATATTCCACCGACAAAATGAATATTTTATAACCACTTGCTTATTTTGCAAAATTTTCACATTTCACCCATAACCAAAGTTATTATATCAAATTAATACCTTATTATTCACAATAATAAATAAAGGAAATTTGATTTTATTCATTAAAAAGTTGGGGTCTTACAACCTCCCCTCCTTATGAAATTTCATCCTCAAAATTGACGTACGGACCTGGTGTTTCAAAAAGGTGAGGATACCTCGCTTTCATTTCTTATTCCAACTCCCAGGTCATCTCTTCAATAGCATGGTTTCTCCATAAAACCTTAACATGTAGTATAACCTTCGTGCGTAGGACATGCTCTTTCCTATCCAAGATCTTAACAGGTACCTCCTCGTACGTTAAATCTTCAACTATCTCGTCTGGTTCTAACTCAATAATGTTGTTCGGGTCTTTAACATATTTATGAAGCACAGATATGTGAAAAACATTATGAACACGAGACATACTTGGAGGTAATGCGAGTCTATAGGCCACATTTCCTATTCGGTCAAGAATCTCAAATGGATCAACAAATCTTGGATTGAGCTTTCCTCTCTTCCCAAATCTTGTAACTCCCTTCCATGGTGCAACACGTAACAATACATGATCCCCAATATTAAATTCCACGTCCTTCCGATGAAGATCCGCATAACTCTTTTGTCGATCCTGTGCCATTTGTATACGTTGTCGAATCATTTGGATCTTCTCTGTAGTCATGCGTACCAACTCTGGTCCCAACAATGTTGCTTCTCACACCTCGTCCCAGCATACTGGAGAACGACATTTTCTTCCATACAACATCTCGAATGGAGCCACACTTATGCTCGCCTGATAACTGTTGTTGTAGGAGAATTCCACCAATGGTAGGTACTTATCCCAACTCCCTTTGAGATCTAGAACATAGAGTCTTAATAGATCTTCAAGAGTTTGAATAGTCCTCTCTGATTGTCCGTCCGTTTGAGGATGGTATGCCGAACTGAATCATAAATCCGTACCCATAGCTTTTTGTAAGCTAACCCAAAATCGTGAAGTGAATCTTGGGTCACGATCTGAAACTATGGATACTGGCATGCCGTGCAATCTCACAATCTCATTCACGTACATACTAGCAAGACGTTCAAGGAAATAAGTCTCACGTATGGGCAAGAAATGGGCAGACTTGGTTAATCTATCAACAATAAACCAAATCGCATCTATGCCTTGAGAAACCTTGGGAAGACCCGTAACGAAATCCATAGTAATGTGTTCCCACTTCCATTTCAGAATCTCAAGTGGTTGTAATGGACCCTTTGGCATTTGATGCTCCGCCTTTACACGTTGACAAGTTAAACACCTTGAGATAAACTTCGCGATCTCTCTTTTCATATTGCTCCACCAAAATGTATGTCGAAGATCATGATACATTTTGGTACTCTCAGGATGGATTGGAAATGGTGTGTTGTGTGCCTCCATCATGATTTAATGCTTCAAGTCAGAATCGTTAGGAACAAAAAGTCTGGAGTTGACTCTAAGTATTCCTTCTTCATCGATTCTTGCTTCTGGAATAGCACCTTCTTGCACTTTCTTCTTCATATGCATCAGCTCCATGTCCGTAGCTTGAGCAGCTTTAACTTTATCAATTAAAGTTGGTTCTACTCGCATGTTTGATATCATCACGTGGGTACTTGGAGCCTTCATCTCTATCTCCATCCTTTTCAAGTCATACAAAAGGGACCTTTGTGTTAACAACATTGCACTCGTACCCACATATGATCTTCTACTTAATGCGTTAGCTACCACGTTTGCTTTTCCAGGATGATATTGGATGGTGTGATCGTAATCTTTCAACAGCTCGAGCCAACGTCGTTGCCGCATGTTGAGTTCCTTTAGGGTGAAGAAATATTTGAGGCTTTTATGATCTATATAGATCTCCACTTTCTCCCCATACAGGTAGTGTCTCCAAATCTTCAACGCGAAAACGACTGCTGCCAACTCCAAATCATGAGTAGGATAATTCCTCTCATATTCTTTGAGTTGCTGTGAGGCATAGGCTATGACTTTCCCATGTTGCATGAGAACACATCTTAACCCTTTGCCTGAAGCATCGCTGTAGATAACAAATCCATCTGAACCAGATGGTATTGTCAGAAAAGGTGCCGAAATGAGTCTTCTCTTGAGTTCTTGGAAACTCTTCTCGCAATCCTTACAGAATTTATATCCACATAAAATAAATATTTCCTTATCATATGAATCAATGATTAATTATTCACAAATAATATTACAAAATCACATTTATGACAACCAGGCTGTTCCCTGGAAAGAGGGGGCTTTCCAATAAGGATTTCTCCTTACTGGCGCGTAATTAGGTGACCATACCTCTCCTTGACAGAATTTTCTAGACATTGCCAATAATGTTATCTAATAATATTATTCCCAATAATCTGAATTACTAATCTGATAAAGGACATATTATGCAAAGGACGATAATTGAAACAACAATAATATAAAATATCAATGCAAAGAATTATTGAATCAATAAAATAAAATATTGAACAAGAACTCATCGTGAAAATTATTGAGTAGTGCCTTCTTACGTAAGGATCAATAATTCAACAATATTGTGCAATACCAGTATGCTCATCGCAACAACGCAGACATTACTTTACTTTAACCACGGGTATTCCAACAAGATTGTTAACGGTAACAACTACGCCGTTATTCAATTTTGTCATTTTCTTCATTTGACCGTTATCCGTTATGGGGCCCACAATTGGCTGCGTCGTCCGACAAAATGAATATTTTATAACCAGTTGCTTATTTTGCAAAATTTTCACATTTCACCCATAACCAAAGTTATTATATCAAATTCATACCTTATTATTCACAATAATAAATAAAGGAAATTTGATTTTATTCATTAAAAAGTTGGGGTCTTACACACGATATGCGGCTTTTGGCTCCCATCTGATCAATTTGAATTTTAAGATTATCGTGTTCTTCCATTAATTCGATTAACGCCTTCTGCAATTGACTATTTAATAATTTTTCTATGTCCCACAACATTTCTAGAGTAGAAACCTTGTTCCTCAGAGTCTGCACTTCCGTTGATGCCTGATCAGCTCCAACTTTTGTGTCCGAATCACTATCTGTCAGTACCACCGTTTTTGGATCTTGTACTACATTTTCCACAATAATCACCTCATCAGGGTTGCTTTCGATGTGAGCATCTATTTCAGCTATTGACTTTGATATTGGCTCGATTATGGAGATTTGTTCCTTCTTTACAATCTGAGAGTATCATTGTAATACCCGAAATATATATATATATATATATATATATATTAAAAAATAAAAAATTTATTTTGTTTTAAAACATATTAAGTGGACTTTGTCATTTATTTTAGGTCAAGCTAATTATTTAATTTGTGTGGGCTAATAAATATTAATAAGAGATGGGTAAATTAATTCAGTACAATTTGGGCCTTAAAATTAATTGGGTTTAATTTAATTAAATTTGGGTAAAATTAACTTTATTATAATTAGGAGAATTAATAAGATAAATAATAAATAAATAACTAAAATAAGAACCCTACATAATATATATTATCTTTAGTAAATGCGATAAAAAAAAAAAAGTAAAAAATGATAGAATCGAGGAGGGGGAAATTTGTTAAAAGTTTATTTTCGGCAAGATCCATTTGGTAAGTGATTGCGTTTTCTTTTGAAATTTTGATAGATCTTTTTGTAGAATGTCCAGTGCCTCTTAGAGTTAAAATACATATTTTATATACGTATATTGCTTCCGTGGAATTTAATGTTTGATGGGTTAAAGTGGATTGCTTCAGGAGGATGGTATTGTTGGGTAAAATCTAATTACGCACAACACGCAAGTATACGTGGTCAACAAGTAATAAAGTGATAAGTTAAGTATTGTTCCCACAGAGACAATTAGCAAGAACTCAAGCCTACAACTATCAATTTTTAACTAATCCGAATTTTATTAAACTAACTTGAATAAATGAGGAGAAAATCATAACAACTAATATTCTAATTATCACTAATAACTCACACAGATAAAACTCAATTTTCAAACAATACTTAGATAATTAGGCTCATGATTTCACTCTAAGCTTTACTCAGATTAATTCACTTTTACCCCAGTTCAATTCAATATTCCAGTTTATTAATCAAGAACACGATTGTAGCATTAACCACCTCTCAGTGCACTAATACCAAATTAACTTAAATCCACAATTAAGACATAATTAAGCCAAACACTCCAATCAATTAACTCACAATATCTCTATGCAAATTAAACCAAAAGAAGTTTACGATTAAGTTCTCTAACGATTACATGCGACGTTAAGCATATCTCTACCTTAACATTCATCACAACTCTGTTATTCACAAAATTAATGAACACATGCTATATCAATTAAGTCTAGATTTAACGTCTTCTCTCGAATCCATGTAAATCCACAAAGAATTGTTGATCAGGCAATTCACAAATTCAAGCTCAAATCAATATAGATAAACTGTTGAATATTTCATTAAACTGAGAATTAAGCTAATAAACCATTGTTCCACTTAAAGATCCATCAATCGCCTAAAAAAAAAATTAATTCATAATAAATAAATAAACTACTAAATAAATAAAAGGAGACATCATCCCAATTACAGATAATAGAAATTAAGGAAGAATAATAAAACACCACCCTTCTCTGAATTTAATTCCTGCAATTTTCGTGAAGTGATTCCTCCTTCTCTAGACCTCCAAGTTTTTTTCAATGTCGTTCTTCTCCAAGTTGTATATCCTCCCTCCTTTTATTATTTTTTTCTTCTTTTTACTTGTAGACCATCTCTTGTCTAGATACTCTCCTAGTTTGCCTCCACTTCCTATCTAGAACAACTTAAAAACAATTCTAATTCACCCCAAATCACGCCATCTAAATCCTCTTTAAAACCAAGTCATCCAGCCTAATGACAAGACTACTTTAGCCTTCCCGCAGTGTGATTAGCTCGTGCATCGATATGAAATCGACCCTAAGACTCATAGCGCTTAGCCGGTAGTGATAGCTCTCCGCGATGCAAGATCTCTCGCCCGATACCAACCGGTCATCGGCATTTACATTTCGCCTCGCCAAATGTACCCCATCAAAGAACTTCATGAATCGATCACACAATCTCAAATGCTTCCTAAACGCAGAAGACGCCTCGCTTTTCCTTCATTAAACGAAAAACCATCAACAATAACATAAAATGCATAAAAACAAACACAAAAACAAACCAATCTGAACATAATTCATGGTTTAAAAACCTACTCATCAAAATCCCCCAAACTTAAACGTTGTTTGTCCTCAAGCAAACACAACATAATGCAATGCAATGCAACTAATCCTAAAATGTTGAATCCCGTATCCAATTAGTAATACCAAATCACTGCCAAGGCCTCAGAGAAATCATGTAAATATAGCAATACCTCATAACGAATCCAATCCACAATTTCTAGCCAACCATTAAATCTCAAACTGATATCACTACTATAGTGTGTGTGTGTGTGTGTGTGTGTGTACCAACAACATATATTGACGTACTATCAAATTTAAAACATAAAACACCTCTTCTAAGGCTTCAACATAATAAAAATAAGAAATCCATCAATAAGCTTGATCCAACCAGAGCTAGACACAAACCATCATAAAGGGTCAACTTGGGGTATTTATACCTCACTTAACATTTACAGAGGCATCTTGCTCTTATTTCCCATTTTATTCTTATATATATATATATATATATATATATATATATATATATATATTATTTTTATTAAAAACGGGCTTATATACCCCAAATATTCCTCCAAACTTAAGTTCTTGTCTAACACTAGTTATCACTACTCATTCTTATCATTCTTATATTTAAACTAGTGATGCCTTTTAGAGCTTTATTATGAATCAATTTAACGCAATCAATCTACCCGTTGGTATGTTCGTGCCACCCTTTTATAATAGTTTCAAACAGTAGAAAGATTCAACTTATAACACAAAATTATTTCAAAGTTCCCTTACTAAGTATCACACAATTTCACCAAATTCCAACCTCATCATTGGCCCTGAAAACAGCAACATATCCCAACTATCCCTTTGGATTAAGTAGTAATATATATATATATATATATATATATATATATATGATCATAAAAACTAATTTAAAACTACTATGCAATTGAAAACTATAACTATCATGCAAATGCAATTAAAACAAATAAAAACAAATCCCCCAAACTTAAATTAAGGAATGCCCTCATTACTTCATATATGCTCAAAAATAGAAAATTGGAGGACTTCCCTAAAACCGCATTAATGCGTGTCATCGTCCGAAGGAGGATATGTTGGCAAGATAGGAGGAGTAGGCATAACGACTAGTTGAGCGTTTGGATTACAACGGACAAATGCCTCAGCAAGGGTGTTGAATGCGTTAGCATTGTACTGATGCATTAAATCTTGTCGCTCAGCCAACCACATGAATTGATTCCTTGGGACCCGTTCTTGTTCCTCGCGAGCGGTAGCAGGTTCTTCTTGTGCTGGTCCTTCACTCGCCGAGGATGATGGTTGGCGGATCATGATGTAACCTTCACCACGCGGGTGGGACTGTGCTCCATCCCAAGCTATATACCTCTGAATAGTTGCATGGTCAATTATGGATAATGGTTATTGAATTGGTTCATTAGGTTGCCACTGCACCCCAGCCTTCTGGCATAAATCGGTAATTAGAAACCCATGCAGTAGCCCGCCTGTGGTACTTCCCCGTAGTGCTTGATCAATTGATTCTTGAATACATTCCCCCACATCAACATTATAGAAAACAATAGAATTATTCACAAGATAGTGGTGGTGAACGATTCCATACAATAATTGGGCCCGTGATTTAGTAACCTCAGTTAGATGGCTCGTGGGTATTAATCTAGCACAAATGAATGCATGTCATGCCTTTCCATATCGACTCAGTGCTGCATGAGGAAAACATATCTTTTCGGTCGTTCCAACTTTAATCGTCCATTGTGTTCCTGGTTTACATAATCGGACAATCAACTCATCTAGCTCAGGCAACCCATCTTCATACCGGTCTTCTTGTGGCGTGTCCAACCCAAAATATTCATTGATAGCTTCAGCATAAAACGCTACCGGTTTTCCTCGAACCATGACAACATGATTGACATGTTCAGTTGCATTCGCGTAAAACTCTTTGACTATGTTGATTGCCGCTGGAAGTTGTTGCTATACCAGTTGAAACCAATTACGTTCTACAATTTGCAGCGCCATATCACCATCCAAATTCGCATTTGGTTTCAATCCTCTTTCTAGCACCAAATTTTTCTTGCCAATTGATGTGTGGAATCTCTCTGTAGCCCTTTCGCTAACAAATTTTGTATGGTCATATGTTGGGCGAGTCGAAGAGGTTGATGCCCTTTGTCTTTTGTGTGACGACATGTTGCTTCTAATTTGTTGACTCAAGAATTTGGTTTTGTATTTTTCTCAAACGGTTGGTGGGCGGAGTGTGTGATTCCCCCAAACTTGTTTTGTTGATGAAGCTTTGCTACCCAAACACTCAAAATTTTGCACCTTCTTCTTGATTTCACAATCTCAGCTTTACCACTCACTATTGGATGTCACAATAAGAAATTTTGTGAGGATGAAGAAAATTATCACACCTTTTATAAGTTGGGTTTGCCTCTTTGAAGAGAAGTCCCAATTTGTATCACTTTATGCAAGGCTAGTGTTAGATTTAGGATTGGGTTGTGATTCTTGAGTGTTGTAGTGTCAAGATGTTTAGAATGAAGGAACTTCATATAGAACACTAGAAAACTAACGTGGGTGGTAGTTGGGACTTGGAAGGGTTAGTGGTTTTGGAATTTGGAAAGGAAAAGGAGTGTAAAGATAAATTAATGTGGAGTTATGGGGAAGAGGAAGTGCAATAGAATTAGGAGAAGTGGAGAAGTGGTATTGATGAAGTAGAGAGGTGGAGAGGTGGAGTTATTCAATTCAATCATGACTCTTTAATTGCTAAATTTCAAAGCGGTATGATCGGTAATTTAGCTGTGATCGGGCCAACCTGCTCTGTTGATCGAGTGAGTTCTTTGACTGTAGGCGAAGTCAAGGGCGGCCTTGATCAGCCTTCAGCGATCTGTAATGTTGGCTCGATCGGTCTTTGTTGTGGCGTATGATCTGCGCTTTGGTTAAACGTTATTAACGTGGTGCTGCGTTCTTTGTGGTCTTTGTCGCCATGAAGTGGTCTTAGGAAAACTGCTTGGGTAGCCTTGATCGGTGTGGGATTCTGGCCTTGATCAACAATAGACCTTTTATTCTTCCGCTCTGTAATGTTATTGTCTGACTGCATATGCTTGGGGTTCCTGCAATTATAGAGATTTTGTTACTCTCCAAGTATACCTTCTAATGACTAAGCTATAACTACAAATTTAAATGTAAGTAAGAGATAGAGTTTAGAGCTTGGGTTGCCTCCCAAGTAGCGCTTGATTTAATGTCGCTAGCCCGACAGTCCCTCATATTTTATTGCGTGTCGGTAAGGGTAATGTTGATGGTGTCCACATTTGCATCCTCGCCCCAATAATGCTTCAATCTTTGACCGTTGACCTTGAAGGTTTCCAATGGGTTTCTACTATACAGCTCCACGGCACCACGTGGGAAAACCATTTTTATTGTGAATGGTCTTGACCACCGTGATTTTAGTTTCCCTGGAAACAACCTTAGTTTTGAATTGAGCAAGCAATGACTTGACTTGCCTAGCATGAACGTTCGGTGATTGATTTTCTGATCGTGCCATTTTTTCATCTTTTCTTTGTATAATTGTGCATTCTCATAAGCGTGTAATTTGAATTGGTCAAGCTCATTTAGCTGTAGTAATCTCTTTTCCCCCGCTGCTGCTTGATCGAAATTCAGTTTTTGAATAGCCCAATACGCCTTGTCTTGTAGCTCAATCGGAAGATGACAAGCATTTCCATACAACAACTGGTAAGGTGACATGCCAATTGGAGTCTTGTATGCGGTTCGGTATGCCCAAAGTGCATCATCTAATCAAAGCAACCAATCTTTACGATTTGGGTTGACTACTTTCTCCAATATTTTCTTGACCTCCCTGTTTGAAACCTCTGTTTGTCCATTGGTTTGGGGGTGATAGGCCGTCGCTATTTTGTGGTTAACCCCATATTTTGCCAACAGGGCTGAAAATGCTTTGTTGCAAAAATGACTTCCCTCATCACTTATTATGGCCCTCGGTGTTCCAAACCTTGTAAAGATATTTTTCTGTAAAAATCTTAGGACCACTTTGGCATCGTTCGATGGTAGTGCTGTGGCTTCTACCCATTTTGATACGTAGTCCACTGCAAGTAGAATATATTGATTCTTTGAGATTTAGGAACGGTCCCATGAAGTCGATGCCCCATACGTCGAAGATTTTAACCTCTAATATTACTTATAAGCAGCATCTCATTTCTTTTTGATATGTTACCCACTCTTTGACAAATGATCACATGTTTTGACAAATTGATGAGCGTCTTTAAACAAGGTTAGCCAATAAAACCACGATTGAAGCAACTTTCTTCTTTGTTCTTGTACTACCATAATGCCCGCCATATGCACGGATGAGTGACATTCGTGCAAGATGTTCTTCTTGTTGTAAGGCACACATCTTTGGATCATCTTGTCGGCACATCTTTGTTTGAACAAAGTATTTCGTCCCACATATACCGATTGACATCGTGCGAAACTTCTTTTTACGATGTCGTGTAAGATCGAGGAGGTAGTATATTCTCGACGAGATAATTGACGAAGTCTCTGCATACCATGGTACTTCATTTGAATCCGAATAATTGCTCATCGAGGAAGGTTTCGTTGATGACACACTTATCCTCTTTCTCTTTATCAAAATTTTCCAAATTTTAACGGATGATCAACAACTTGGTTTTCTTCGTCCCTTTTTACATCCTTGATCTCTAAGTCAAATTCTTGTAAGAGGAGGATCCATCGGATAAGATGTGGTTTTCGTCTTTCTTTTGCTATCAAATACCGAATGGCCGCATGATCCGTATAAACTATTACCCTTGTATCGATCAAGTAGGCCGAAATTTATCAAACGCGCATACTCATCGCAAGTAATTCTTTTTCTGTTGTTGTGTAATTCAATTGGGTCTCTATGAGTGTTTTACTTGCATAGTAAATAACATGGAATATCTTGTTTCTGCATTGGCCCAACACAGCCCCAATTGCATAATCGCTTGCATCACACATTAATTCGAACGGCATGCTCCAATCCGGAGTGACGATAACGGGGGTTGTAGTTAGCTTTTTCTTCAACAACTCGAAGGACAACTTACACTCCTCATCGAACTTGAATATCGAATCCTTCTCCAGGAGGTTACACAATGGTTTTGCTATTTTTGAAAAATCCCGAATAAACCTCCTATAGAACCTTGAGTGTCCTAGAAAGCTTCTAATACCCTTGATTGAACTTGGTGGAGGCAATTTCTCAATTGTTTCCAGCTTGGCTTTATCGACCTCCAATCCTTGCATCGATACTTTGTGTCCCAAAATTATGCCTTCTTCCACCATAAAGTGGCATTTCTCCCAATTAAGTACCAGATTTGTGTTAGCGCATCTCTGTAAGACCATTATTAGATTTTCGAAGCACGCGTCAAAATTATCCCTATAGATAGAGAAATTGTCCATGAAGACTTCCACATTCTTTTCCACCATATCTGAGAAGATGGCCATCATGCACTGTTGGAAAGTGGCAGGTGCATTACACAGTCCGAATGACATTCTCCTGAATGCGAATGTACCGTACGGACAGGTAAATGTTGTCTTTTCTTGGTCCTCCGGGGCGATGACAATTTGGTTATACCCTAAGTATCCATCCAATAAACAATAGTATGCATGCCCCGCCAGTCTGTCTACAATTGATCGATGAAGGGCAAAGGGAAATGATCCTTGCGAGTCGCTTTATTCAATTTTCTGTAGTCCATGCAAACTCTCCATCCAGTCACTGTTCTTGTTGGAATCAGCTCATTGTTTTCGTTTTGAACCACAGTCATACCTCCCTTTTTAGACACACATTGCACTGGGCTAACCCACTTGCTATCTGAAATTGGGTAGATGATACCTGCGTCTAACCACTTCAGAATTTCCTTCTTGACTACTTCTTTCATGATCGGATTGAGCCGTCTCTATTATTCCATGACCGGTCTAGCATCATCCTCCATCAAAAATTTATGCATACAAAAGGTTGGACTGATTCCTTTGATGTCCGCTATTGTCCATCCTATTGCCGATTTATGTTCCCGAAGCACTCGCAGCAGCTTTTCTTCCTGCAATTCGTTTAGTGCAGCAGAAATAATAATAGGTAAAGAATTTGACTGGCCTAAATATGCATACCTGAGGTGTTTAGGGAGTGGTTTCAACTCAATAATTGGTGGTTCCTCCAATGATGATTTCATTCTTGTTGTTGTCCTCTCTTCTATGTGCAATGTTTCAAATGGTGCTTTAAATCTGCTTACTCGTGGCAGAGAGTCCAATACTTGCAAATATTCTCCAATTTTTCGGATCATCAAGTCCTTCACCTCCCAATAATGTTGTCACCAATGGATCGTTCTCCAAGCTCTTGTTCATGTCTTCGCCAACTATGTGGTCAATAAGATCCATCCTAAAACATTCTTCACCATCCGTCGGGAATTTCATGGCCTTAAACACATTGAACTTAATTTCACGGTCTTGAACCCTCATAGTCGGTTTTCCCTTTTTGTACATCAATGAGCGTCACGCCAGTAGCCAAGAAAGGCCTCCCTAGAATGATTGGGATGTTTTTATCTTCCTCATAGTCTAAGATAATGAAGTCTGCAGGGAATATTAATTTGTCCACTTTCACTAGGATGTCTTCCACAATGCCTCTTGGATATGTTACTGACCTATCTGCCAATTGCAAAGAAATGTTTATAGGCTTGGGTGCAGGCAACCCCAACTCTGTGTAGACCGATAACGGCATAAGATTCACACTTGCTCCCAAGTCACACAGACATTTGTTGAACGTCGTATTCCCAATTATGCATGGAATGGTGAAGCTACCTAGGTCTTTCAACTTTGGGGGCAATTTTCGCTGTAACACTGCACTACTCTCTTCTGTTAAAGCTACTGTCTCATAGTCTCCCAACTTTTTCTTTCTCGATAGAATCCCTTTCATGAATTTGGCATAACTAGGCATATGCTCTAGGGCTTCTGCAAACGGAATATTTATTTGAAGTTTCTTAAAAATTTCCAAAAATTTTGCGAATTGTTTGTCTACTTTCTGCCTTTGAATTCTGTCTTTGAAATGGTGGGGAGGATAGGCATGTGTTAATTTCTTTGGGATGCTCGCTTTTCTTGGTTTTATTTTGTTCGTCTCAATCTCGCATTTTTCGAATCTGTCTCAACTTCCTTTACACCATTTTTTTGTTTTTGCCCCTCAAGATGTCTTCCACTCCTCAATATAATAGCTTGACATTGCTCGTGATGTCTTCCACTCTGGGAAATAAATTGACAAGCAAATGTTGAGGAAGGAATCTGAGATGGTCTTGATCGTGATTGGTTTAGATGTATGTATGGTTGGAGAGGTTTCGTAGCGAAACCACATGCATTCAGTTCAACTCCGACTCTAATTGATGCAGAGAATTGGATTGCTCACCTAGAGAAAATCTTTGATGTGTTGGGGTGCTCAGATAATCAGAAAGCGTTGCTTGCGGCTTACAAGATAGAAGGGGATGCACAGAGGTGGTGGAAAGTGATGAAAGTAACAAAGGGTGATGGTTATGTTGAGGCACTTAGCTTGGCAGAGTTTTGTGAGGTCTTTTATCAGCAGTACTTCCAAGCTGTGGATAAAGAAGCCTATGCTAGAGAGTATCTATCGATTCGGCAGAAAGATGATGAGTCCATCACGGATTTCATGACGAGGTTCACCAGGTTGGCAGGCTTTGCGGGAACCTTAGCAGGGACGGCGGTTGTTGGGTAAAATCTAGTTACGCACAGCACGCAAGTATACGTGGTCAACAAGTAATATAATAGTGAGTAGAGTATCGTTCCTTCAGAGACTTATGTTGGGTAAAATCTAATTACGCACAAAACGCAAGTATACGTGGTCAACAAGTAATAAAGTGAAAGTAGAGTATCGTTCCGACGAGGAATTGTTTAATAAAAATCACTAAGTATTAACCCGTAACCAACTCAATCTTATTTAAATGAAGGAATTTCAATTTATAAGTAAACTAATTCTAATTACCACTAGTTAAATTAAGAAAATGGAGATTTAAGATCACAACTTCACTTATTGCTTCATTTAAGTTAACACACTTCACATCAATTATTCTCTATCCTGAATTGTTAATCAAGAACACTAAAGCAGATAAAACCACCTCTCGATGCATAATACCCATATTAACGTCAATCCACAATTAAGATAGAAATTCGTTAAACACCTTAATCAACTAACCCACTATATCTCTATGTGAATTACAATTGAAGAAGGTTGAAGAATAAGTTCTCCATCCGATTACATGCGATGTCAAGCGTATCTCTACCTTAACAATAATCAAAAATCTGCTATTGACAAAATTCATGACACATGCTATCATGATAAAATCTAAATCAATACTTCATCTCTCGAGTTCATATAGATTATCACGGTAATTGATGGCCAATCAATTAAATAATTAAGTCCAAATCACAATAGACAATCCTCACAATAGAAGATAATAATTGATAGCGAAGCATATTAAAATAAACTACACAATAAGATCCATTGTAATCTCAAACAAAGAATTAGTTCATGATTATTGAATTAAAACTAAGAATCATCAATTGAATAATCATTATAAGATAATAATAATAAGAGTAGAGTAAAGAATAAATCTGTTGTCAGTAAATCTCCATCTTCCTCAAGCTCATGCTCTTGATCTTCAATGGTCTTCAAGTTGCTTTAATCTCCAAAACTATTTAGAACTAGTGTTTTGATCTAATTTACTCTAATCTAATCTAATTGAATCCTCTCTCTAGTCTCTAATATCCCTCATCCTTGTGATTCTTCTCCTTATATAAGTCTCTTCATATGTCTTTAAGTCCTCTTGGAAGTTCTCTTGGAAGTCTTTGTGTCAATCGGATCGAAACAATCCTTTCCGGACTCAAATTGGACCAAAATTCGCACTTTTCGCGCATTTCTGGGCTATCCCCGCCCCTACGGGGGTTTATGCTTGATTTGGGCCCGCCCCGGTGGGCTAGGGTTCTGACTTATGGCTGGTACGCCCACCCCGGCGGCGGTTTTGTGACGGAAACTTTTCTGCTCTGACATCCCTTGGGAAAACGGCCATAACTTTTGATCCAGAAAGGGTTACGAGGCCTGCCACCTATCAAATCGAAGATATCGACGCAATCTACAACTTTCAGTCTTTGAGATTTTAGAAATAACGAACGGATGAAGGTCGAAATTGGGCTGGAAGTGACTACTATGCAAATGGCCATCCAAAATAGTGACGTTCGACGTCCGTTGGTACAAATGTCATAACTCTTGCATCCGAACTCCGATTGGAATGATTCAAGATGTTCCGGAAAGCTAAGAAGAAGCTCTAAAATATAGTCTAAGTTCCAAGCCAAGAACATGAAATGAACATGAAAGACAAAATGATGTCCGGATTTCTTTTCTTTGCATTCTCCTTGCTTTTCCTTACCAATAGTCGCTCACACCGCTTCCAAATGTGTAACCTACAAAATGAACACAAAATGCATGAAAAGTAACCAAGACACATGAATATAAGCAACTAATTCAAGTAAAAGATACTGGATAAGTAGGTATAAAACCTACTTATCAACTTAGCAAGAAATTAACTTCACAATTACCAATTTTCTATTAATCCTAATTTTATTAAACTAATCAAACTCCAGTTTATAGTAAAAATAATAAAGATATTAAAACCCAAGAAAAATTAACAAACCCTAAAAAGTTAATTTTCAAACAAATATTGGAGAATTAGGCTTACAACTTCACTCTAAGCATCACTCTGATTATTATACCTTATTCCAGTTTAATTCACTATCCCAGTTTATTAATCAAGAACACATAAGTAGTACTAACCACCTCTCGATGTACTAATACCGTATTAACCCAGATCCACAATTAAGATAGAGTTGTGTTAAACACCTTAATCAACTAACTCACTATATCTCTATGTGAATTACACTTAAAGAAGGTTTAAGTTCAAGTTCTTTATATGATTGCATGCGATGTCAAGCATATCTCTACCCTAACATACATCAAGATTCTGTTCATTCACATAAATCAAGAACACATGTTATATTAATTAAGTCTAGATTCATATTTCATCTCGAATTCATACAAGTCCACATAAAATTGTTGATCGTGCAATTCATAAATTCAAGCTCAAATTAATATAGATAAAGCGCATAATAGCTTATTAAAGCGAAAACCAAGATTACATAATCATCGCTCCACTTACGGATCCATTATAAGCCTAATAAGTAATTTAGTTCATAACTGATGAATTAAATACTGAATAAATAAAAGAAAACATCATCCCAATTACACAATTTGAAATAAAAGGAGAATAGTAATATACCACCCTTCTCGCCCTTCAAATCTGAAATCTTCGTGAAATTATTCTCTTTCTTCGTTCCTCCAAGCTCTTGCCTTTCAATCTCATTCTTGAAGTGTGTTTGAATGTCTCTCCCTTTATCCAACACTTAACATAAAAATTGCCTCAACTCAGCTTCATACCCCCAATCCTACTCCAACTCTAACTCATCACATAGAAAGTCAAATAGAATTCTAAATCCTTTTCAACACCAACAAGTCATTAGTCAAAGACTCCCACAAAATGAAATAACAACCATCCCACAATCCTATTATGATCATATTACATAAAGAATTAATAGCTCCCAACAATGCCCATCTTCCAAAGTAGTAATTACTTTACTTAGATCAGATCAAAAATACACACAATAGCTCCCCACGCTACATATTGTTCTCTAACAACGCTATGTCCCAAGGCCATCGTGCCAGGAGAAGTCCACGCACTAGTGCGCCTCGCGCTACTCTACTAAGCATCACGGCGCGCCCAGCGCTAGGCAGCCAGAATGTCCGAAGTTGCTCGAAAATCCTTCCAATGCTAACAAATTGATACGTATACTGAATATCCTACAATAAGCACAAAATCCATCAAAAGTAACATAAAAGAAACCAAAAACTAACAAGATAACAAGCTAAATGAAATGCAAATCATAGGTTAAAAACCTACTCATCAAATTCCCCCAAACTTGAACCTTACTTGTCCTCAAGCAACATGCAATGCAATTAACAACTACATACTACGAATTCAGTCATAAGACAGTAAACAACTTACTCATACAGCCTCAGAAAAATTAAATAAACATGTCAAAACTTCATATCAAAACCAATCCACAATTCCTTATCAATCCTTGCATCTTAAACTGTTATCACTAGTATAGTGTGTGTGTGTGTGTGTGTTAAACACCCATGCTAACCGATATCGACTCAAATTCAATACATAACCAGTTTCTTATAAGAAATTATATAGAAAAAAACTCAAAAAGTTCAAAAGCAAACAAGTTCCATCTAAAACTAAACAATTACCACTATCAAGGGTTCAAATAGGGTACTTATACTTTATATATATAGATATACTTCTTCTTTTTTTCTTTCTCACGGGGGCTTTTTGCTCTTTTCCCGTTTCACACATTCATATTTTTTTATTTTGTTATTTTAACATGACTGTGTCATGTCTCATTCCATTAGGCTAACAGTGTTACCCCTTAGCGAACTTTCAACCAATGACTCCCAGACCATAAAAGACCTTAGGGCTCTAGGTGTTAAGACACCCCTACGGGCTTACTTGCTCAAGTAACAAAGGCCCCGAAACAAAACTATCCATGGTGCATATTTTCTTTTAAAATATAAAAAAAAATTATAAAGCTTATATACCCCATAATTTCCCCCAAACTTAGGTCCTTGCCTAATTTTCGCCTTCACTGCCTATCCTTGTCGTTTTCTCATTTACACTAGCATTATCCTTTAAAAAATCTTTATGTAACAATCTGAACTAATCCATTAACACAGATGTTATTAACGTGTTACCCGTATTATACTAGTTTCAAATCAGAACAAGATCCAATTCATAACAGAAACTACATCAAAGTTCTCATACTTAGTAATGTACTTGTCTACATAATTTCAATCTCATCATTGGCCAAGAATCAACGTATACAATCTAATAACTGGATTCATGCAAAATATTTTTGTTGTTGTTTTTTTTATTATGCCATGAATACGAATAATTATACAGACTAAACAACTTATTAACTACACTAACTAACATGATTCTTGAAAATTTTCACAAATTAACCAAGCAGAAACATAATCCCCCAAACTTAACTCAAGTAATGTCCTCATTACGTCAAAATAATTCAAATAAAAGTAGAAGGACTTCCCTGAGAACGAGTTACTGCTTGTCGTCCGAAGGAGGATATGTTGGCAGAATCGGAGGAATAGGCATGACCATTGAATGTGCACTAGGATTGCAGTGGGAAAACGCATCAGCAAACGTGTTGAATGCATTGGCATTGTACTGATGCATTAAATCTTAACGCTGGGCCAACCACATAAATTGATTCCGTGAAGCCCGAGGTGGTTGTTGGGTAAAATCTAATTACGCACAACACGCAAGTATACATGGTCAACAAATAATAAAGTGAAAATAGAGTATCGTTCCCACGAGGAATTGTTTAATAGAAAATCACCAAGTACTTGTGTCAATCGGATTGAAACAATCCTTTCCGGACTCAAATTGGACCAAAATTCGCACTTTTTGCGCATTTTCTGGATACCCCCAACCCGACGGGGTTTATGCTTGATTTTTACCCACCCCGGCGGGCTAGGGTTCTGACTTGTGGCTGGTACGCCCACCCCGGCGGCGGTTTTGTGACGGAAAATTTTCTTCTATGACGTCCCTTGGGAAAACGGCCATAACTTTTGATCCATGAAGAGTTACGAGGCCTGCCACCTATCAAATCGAAGATATCGACGAGATCTACAACTTTTATTATTTGAGAATTTGAGAAATAACGAACGGATGAAGGTCAAAATTGGGCTGGAAGTGACTGCTATGCAAATGGCCACCCAAAACAGTGACGTTCGACGTCCATTGGTACACATGTCATAACTCTTGCATCCGAACTCCGATTGGAATGATTCAAGATGTTCCGGAAAGCTAAGAAGAAGCTTTACAATATAATCCAAGTTCCAAGCCAAGAACATGAAATGAACATAAAAGCCCAAACGATGTCCGGATTGCTTTTCTTTGCGTTTTTATACCAATTCTTTGCGCTTTCAACTCCCAAGCATATAATCTACAAAACGAACACAAAATGCATGAAAAGTAACTAAGAAACATAAGATTAAGCAAATAATTCAAGTAATAGATACCGGATAAGTAGGTATAAAACCTACTTATCAAATACCCCCAAACTTAAACCGTTGCTTGTCCTCAAGCAAAAACACAAAACAACAATGCTATGCAATGCAACTAATCTACATGCCAACTACTCTACATGTTCATCTCAACACCTGTTCATCTTTGCACTACGGGCCAAAGATATTCATTAGGTAATCATTCATCTTTGCACTACAGGCCAAAGATATTCATTTGTATCATCATTTAGGACTGAGGATGATGAAAAATATTAAAGAAAACGAATCCAGTGAGATAATAGATCAAATATTAAGGTTTCGTATTACAGTTTATCCAAGTTCAATAATATTCCGAAATAACCAATTTTGAAGCATAATTCAAAAATAATGATCAAAACATGGATACAATCAAAGATAGTAATCATAATAGACAACTTGGACAAAAAGAAGAAAATTTCATTTTTCGATGAATAGTGTCGTATTCGTGAATAGTGTCGTATACGTGAATAGTAACCCCAACACAAAAAGTTCCAAATTTGATAAAAAGTTCATACCAATATTTCGGCATAATGATATTGAAGAAAATATCATTTAAGAAGAAGATAATATCTCTTACCTCAAAATATATCAAGATTTCGGAATAATATCTAGATAAAGGTGAAGGAAACTTGCAACCGATTAATGTAAACTCACAAAGTATCTAAATACTCATAAAATACACTCAATAATCTAGAGAAAGAAAGAGATAAAACTTGTTTCTGGTGTGATTTTCAATTCTAACTTAGCCCTCTATTTATAGGAAAATGTTAGCACGCCGAAGCAGACTTAACCTGCAACCTGATGGCTTTACCTGCTACTATTCCCACCCACCACATTTGAATAAAAATCTCAGCACATTTCTTCACCAACCAAGAGTGGGGCCCACCAATTCTAGAATTTTCCACCAAAATGATTTATAACCTGATTTTCGAATCAGCCACCTCTTAAAATTCATAACAAATCATACGCTCATTTTTAACAGTTTAAAATTTGTGGACATATACTAAACTTATATATGTATAACATATCCAAAAATTACAACGATCCAACGGTCGGATTAAAAATTATAACTCCCGCAATATATCTCAAAAAACACTAGTTTGATTTTTAATACCTCTAATCCGACAAAATACTAATAAAACACCTCAACATTAATTCTTTCATTTATAACCACATAAATAAATCCATCATTTATATCCACATAAAATAAATATTTCCTTATCATATGAATCAATGATTAATTATTCACAAATAATATTACAGAATCACATTTATGACAACCAGGCTGTTGCCAGGAAAGAGGGGGCTTTCCAATAAGGATTTCTCCTTACTGGCGCGCAATTAGGTGACCAAACCTCTCCATGACAGAACTTTCTAGACATTACCAATAATGTTATCTAATAATATTATTCCAAATAATCTGAATTACTGATCTGATAAAGGAGAATCTTTGTCTTTGTGGACGATAATTGAAACAACAATAATATAAAATATCAATTCAGTAATTATTGAATCAATAAAATAAAATATTGAACAGTAACTACTATGATAATTATTGAGTAGTGCCTTCTTACGTAAGGATCAATAATTCAACATAATCTGCAATGCAATCTGATATCCATCGCGCAACAACGCGTATTACTTTACTTTAACCACCGGGTATTCCAATAGCGTTAACGGTAACAACTATGTCGTTATTCAATTTTGTCATTTTCTTCATTCGACCGTTATCCGTTATAGGGCCCACAATTGCCTGCGCCGTTGTACAAATATTCCCCGACAGAAACAATATTCCACCGACAAAATGAATATTTTATAACCACTTGCTTTTTTTGCAAAATTTTCACATTTCACCCATAACCAAAGTTATTATATCATTAATACCATATTATTCACAATAATAAATAAAGGAAATTTGATTTTATTCATTAAAAAGTTGGGGTCTTACAACCTCCCCTCCTTATGAAATTTCGTCCTCAAAATTGACGTACGTACCTGGTGTTTAGAAAAGGTGAGGATACCTCGCTTTCATTTCTGATTCCAACTCCCAGGTCATCTCTGGTCCCAACAATGTTGCTTCACCCACCTCGTCCCAACATACTGGAGAACGACATTTTCTTCCATACAACGCCTCGAATGGAGCCACACCTATGCTCGCCTGATAACTGTTATTGTAGGAGAATTCCACCAATGGTAGGTACTTATCCCAAATCCCTTTGAGATCTAGGACACAGAGTCTTAATAGATCTTCAAGAGTTTGAATAATCCTCTCTGATTATCCGTCCGTTTGAGGATGGTATGCCGAACTGAATCATAAATCTGTGCACATTGCTTTCTGTAAGCTAACCCAAAATCGTGAAGTGAATCTTGGGTCACAATCCGAAACTATGGATACTGGCATGCCGTGCAATCTCACAATCTTGTTCACGTACATACTAGCAAGACATTCCAGGGAATAAGTCTCACGTATGGGCAAGAAATGGGCAGACTTGGTTAATCTATCAACAATAACCCAAATCGCATCTATGCCTTGAGAAACCTTGGGAAGACCCGTAACGAAATCCATAGTAATGTGTTCCTACTTCCATTTCGGAATCTCAAGTGTTTGTAATGGACCCTTTGGCATTTGATGCTCCGCCTTTACACGTTGACAAATTAAACACCTCGAGATAAACTCTGTGATCTCTCTTTTCATATTGCTCCACCAAATTGTATGTCGAAGATCATGATACATTTTGGTACTCTCAGGATGGATTGCAAATGGTGTGTTGTGTGCCTCCATCATGATTCTATGCTTCAAGTCAGAATCGTTAGGAACACAAAGTCTGGAGTTGACTCGAACTATTCCTTCTTCATCGATTCTTGCTTCTGGAATAGCACCTTCTTGCACTTTCTTCTTCATATGCATCAGCTCCATGTCCGTAGCTTGAGCAGCTTTAACTTTATCAATTAAATTCGATTCTACTCGCATGTTTGATATCATCACGTGGGTACTTGGAGCCTTCATCTCTATCTCCATCCTTTCGCAAGTCATACAAAATGGACCTTTGTGTTAACAACATTGCACTCGTACCCGCATATGATCTTTTACTTAATGCGTCAGATACCACGTTTGCTTTTCCAGGATGATATTGGATGGTGTGATCGTAATCTTTCAATAGCTCGAGCTAACGTCATTGCCACATGTTGAGTTCCTTTTGGGTGAAGAAATATTTGAGGCTTTTATGATCTGTATAGATCTCCACTTTCTCCCCATATAGGTAGTGTCTCCAAATCTTCAACGCGAAAACGACTGCTACCAACTCCAAATAATGAGTAGGATAATTCCTCTCATATTCTTTGAGTTGCCGTGAGGCATAGGCTATAACTTTCCCATGTTGCATGAGAACACATCCTAACCCTTTTCCTGAAGCATCGCTGTAGATAACAAATCCATCCGAACCATATGGTATTGTCAGAGCAGGTACCGAAATGAGTCTTCTCTTGAGTTCTTGGAAACTCTTCTCGCAATCCTCGTTCCAATCGAATTTTATATCTTTACGAGTTAGCTGAGTTAACGGAGTAGAAATTCGAGAAAATCCTTCCACGAATCTCCGATAATAACCAATTTAAGCCCGTAGAAGCTTATTTCTTGGTCCACCGACTTTGCTTGCTCCCAACTTTGTATGGCTTCAATCTTCGTCGAATCGACAGATACTCCATGTTTTGACACCACGCGTGTCCAAGGAATGCTACTTCCTTAAGCCGTAACTCGCATTTTTTCAACTTGGCATACAACTTGTTATCACGAAGCCTTTCTAGATATCCGACTTCAAATGGTGCTCATGATCTTCACGGCTTTTGGAATAGATGAGGATGTCATCAATAAAGACAACAATGAACCCGATCCAAGTATTCTTTAAACACACGGTTCATCATATCCATGAAAGCGGTAGGAGCATTAGTCAATGCAAAAGACATGACTAAGAATTCATAATGTCCGCATCTGAAGTTCCAAGGCGTCTTTGGAATATTCTCAGTTTTAATCTTCAGCTGATGATATCCAGAATGAAGATCGATCTTTAAAAAGAATTTGTGCTCCTTGCAACTGGTCAAACAGGTCATCAATGCGAGGTAGTGGATACCTATTCTTGATAGTGACATGGTTCAAATCTCGGTATTCAATACAAAGTCGCATACTCCCGTCTTTCTTCTTTACGAATAACACAGGAGCACCCCAAGGAGATGTACTAGGACGAATAAAACCGATGTCCAACAACTCCTGTAGTTGGACCTTTAACTCTTGAAGTTCAATAGGAGCCATTCGATATGGGGTTTTAGAAATGGGCTTTGTACCAGGTTCAAGGTCAATAAAGAATTCAACTTCACGTTCTGGGGGTAGTCCGGGAAGTTCTTCAGGAAATACATCAGGAAATTCACTAACAATAGAAATAGTATTCAAATCTGACGTGTTTTTGTTCAAGTCCGTGACATGGGCTAAGAAAGCTTGACATCCATTTTTCAATAAACGAATAGCTTTATGGCTTGATATGACAGTGACTTATTTTAGTGGTTTGGTTGTTTGAATTCGCATAATAGGTTGGTTAGAAATATGAAAACTAACAACCTTACGAAAATAATCAATTTTAGCATTATGCGTGGTTAACCAATCAATCCCCAAAATCACATCAAATGCAAGAATTTTCAATGAAATAAAATTCGGCGGCAGTAATGATGATGCAAACCGAATCATGCAAGATTTAAAAATAGTAGATGTAACGAAAGTTTCTCCTAACGGAGTCTCAACAGATAAGTCAAAGTCTAATTTCTCCGGAGTCAAGTTTAAATGTTGAGCACAAGTAGGAGAGATAAAAGAATGGGTAGAACCGGTATCTAATAAGGTATAAACTTCGCAAGAGTTTATGATTAGCTTACTCGTGATCACCTCGTTTGGGTTCCTCGCATTTTGGGCAGTCACGACAAACGCCCTTCCAGGAACCACCGACTTTAACTTGTCCGGGACAACCTTTGGAGTCACCATCCCTGTTGAACTTGGTTTTGCAACTAGACAATCTCTAGCTATATGACCTTCCTTTCCACAGTTATAACACACCTTGGATTGTTATGGGCAGTTTGGGCGGATGTGTCCCTTTTTCCCGCATTTGTATCATACGACCGGTGGTCGTTCTCCTCCCCTAGAAACAGTTGGTGCTAACGTCTTTATGCTATCATTGTTGTACCTTCTCCTTTTGAAATCTCCTCTCGACTCGCTCCTTCTATTATCACGGCCACGATTACCACCAGAGTGGTTACCGCTTTTGTCCGAATGCTTTCCTTCCCTCTGGTTGTCATTGGTCCGATGGCCACGCCACCCAGTATGACCACAGTTGTGTTCCTCGGTTGAACATACTCATTATCTCGCTCTAATAATTGAGCCCTATTTACACCATCTGAATATAAAGAAAATTTATGAGAGATAAGATATTGTCGAATCTCGGGCTTTAGACCTCTCAGAAACATCCTCGTCATTCGTTCCCATTTTCGACCAAATGAGGTGCAAACCTGGATAACTCTGCATACTTTGCCTCGTACTGGGACACCGTCATGTTGTTTTGTTCCAGTCTGATAAACTCCACCTCCTTCATATGACGAATACTTTCAGGAAAGTACTTGTCATTGAATAGTTTCTGAAACGTTTCCCAAGACATGTTGAGTGCGGCTGGCTGGGTATGCTTCACAGACTCCCACCAGTAGTCTGCCTCACCGCAGAACATAAAGGTGGAGAATGGAACCTTCTGTTCCTCCGTGCATCCCAAGACATCGAATATCTTGATAATTCGTTTGACCCACGTTTTTGCCATGATCGGATCCGGCTTTCCCTTAAATTCTGGTGGTCCCAACTCTTTGAACTGCTTGGCTGTGACAAGCCACGCATTGCTAGCATTTCCACCTGTATTTTGTGCACGAGTCTCCCTCGTCTAGTTTTGCATGAACTGCAAAAAACTTCTAAACATCACAGCATTCATCATTTGTTCGGTAACGTTGTTTACAAGAGGATTATTGCCTTCCTGTTGCACGTTCCCCTGGGTAGTGATCAAAGGTGTCTCCACGGTCTGATTCACTCCATTATTAACGTTCTCAGCTGCCATTCTTAAATACTGCCATAAAACAAGGGTTAATAGTCATGCAACATACTATCCCTATACTCTGACCGACCAAATAAATACCAAATAAACTTAGTCAGGTCATACTAGCGAAGGAATTCCCCGTCTCTCCCCTCCTAGTTCTTGTCTCACATCTCACGGCCAGGATCATATCCTAAGCTTTGATATCAATCGTGGCGCCCCCAAAATAGGTATACATCACCCATTCTGAGTCTCCAAATACATGGTACAGAAACAAATACAACTTCATTAAACTGTGAGTTTAAATACAAATAGAGAGTATAAAAACTCAAAAGGAGTCCTCATTACAATTATTGATACACTATTTTAAAAATAGTGAGGACCTGCTAAAACAACTTTCTAGAACCATCACTCCGCATTCCGACTAGTTTCTCGTTATGTTCTCACCTCCCAAGAAGAAAATGGAACAAAAAAGGTCACTCAACTAGCCTAGTAAAGAATATTATAACTAAGATAATATACAACAAATTATCATTAGTCTTCAACAGGAATAACGATAAAATATAATAGACAACAAGTTTTAGATCAACAAACTGCTAAAATAAAAACAAGAATCCATTAGAAGAGTCAGTAGAGAAAAGAATTCTACTATCTTCTAAGATTTAAAAGTCCATCATCAATATTTTATCCTGTAACATCAATCAATATACATCTTGAATCAAATATTCATCTTTGCACTTACTGAGCCAAAGATATTCATTTGTATCACCAGTTGGTCATGTTCATCTCAACACCTGTTCATCTTTGCACTACGGGCCAAAGATATTCATTAGGTAATCATTCATCTTTGCACTACAGGCCAAAGATATTCATTTGTATCATCATTTAGGACTGAGGATGATGAAAAATATTTTAAAGAAAACGAATCAAGTGAGATAACAGATCAAATATTAAGGATTCGTATTACAGTTTATCCAAGTTCAATAATATTCCAAAATAACCAATTTTGAAGCAGAATTCAAAAATAATGATCAAAACATGGATACAATCAAAGATAGTAACCATAATAGATAACTTGGACAAAAAGAAGAAAATTTCATTTTTCGATGAATAGTGTCGTATTCGTGAATAGTGTTGTATACGTGAATAGTAACCCCAACACAAAAAGTTCCAAATTTGATAAAAAGTTCATACCAATATTTCGGCATAATGATATTGAAGAAAATATCATTTAAGAAGAAAATAATATCTCTTACCTCAAAATATCAGTACTTCTGATCGGAATATCAGTATAAGGCTGAAGGAAACTTGCGCTGATTAACAGAAACTCACAAAGTATCTAAATACTCACAAAATACACTCAATAATCTAGAGAGAGAAAGAGAGAAAACTTGTTTCGGTGTGATTTTCAATTCTAACTTAGCCCTCTATTTATAGGAAAATGTTAAGACGTAAAAGCGGACTTAACTCTCGCAACCTGATGGCTTTACCGCTACTATTCCCACCCACCACATTTGAATAAAAATCTCAAAGACATTTCTTCACCAACCAAGAGTGGGGCCCACCAATTCTAGAATTTTCCACCAAAATGATTTATAAACGATTTTCGAATCACCCACCTCTTAAAATTCATAACAAATCATACGCTCATTTTTTAAGCGGTTCAAAATTTGTGGACATATACTCAACTTATATATGTATAACATATCCAAAATTACAACGATCCAACTACGATTAAAAATTATAACTCCCGCAATATATCTCAAAAAACACTAGTTTGATTTTTAATACCTCTAATCCGACAAAATACTAATAAAACACCTCAACATTAATTCTTTCATTTATAACCACATAAATAAATCCATCATTTATATCCACATAAAATAAATATTTCCTTATCATATGAATCAATGATTAATTATTCACAAATAATATTACAGAATCACATTTATGACAACCCAGTCATTGCCAGAAAGAGGGCTTTCAATAAGGATTTCTCTCATGGTAGCCGCAATTAGGTGACCAAACCTCTCCATGATGTAACTTTCTAGACATTAGCAATAATGTTATCTAATAATATTATTCCAAATAATCAATTATCGATCCGATAAAGAGATATCTTTGTGCGTTGGCGATAATTGAAACAACAATAATATAAAATATCAATGCAAAGAATTATTGAATCAATAAAATAAAATATGGAACAAGAATTCTCTGTGACAATTATTGAGTAGTGCCTTCTTACGTAAGGATCAATAATTCAACAATCTTCTGCAATATCAGATGCCATCGTGCAACAACGCGTATTACTTTACTTTAACCACCGAGTATTCCAACAAGTTGTTAACGCTTAACAACTACGTAGTTATTCAATTTTGTCGTTTTCTTCATTCTACCGTTATCCGTTATGGGCCCACAATTGTCTGGCTTTGCCGTCTGCATTTAATATTCCCCTACGGTAAAGAATATTCCACCGACAAAATGAATATTTTATAACCACTTGCTTATTTTGCAAAATTTTCACATTCCACCCATAAGCAAAGTTATTATATCAAATTAATACCTTATTATTCACAATAATAAATAAAGGAAATTTGATTTTATTCATTAAAAAGTTGGGGTCTTACACACGATATGCGGCTTTTGGCTCCCATCTGATCAATTTGAATTTTAAGATTATCGTGTTCTTCCATTATTTCGATTAACGCCTTCTGCAATTGACTATTTAATAATTTTTCTATGTCCCACAACGTTTCTAGAGAAGAAACCTTGTTCCTCAGATTCTGCTATTCCGTTAATGCCTGATTAGCTCCAACTTTCGTGTCCGAATCACTATCTGTCAGTACCACCATTTTTGGATCTTGTACTACATTTTCCACAATAATCACCTCATCAGGGTTGCTTTCGATGTGAGCATCTATTTCAGCTATTGACTTTGATATTGGCTCGGTTATGAAGATTTGTTCCTTCTTTACAATCTGAGAGTATCATTGTAATACCCAAAATATATATATATATATATATATATATATATATATATATATATATATATATTAAATAATAATAAATTTATTTTGTTTTAAAACATATTAAGTGGACTTTGTCATTTATTTTGGGTCAAGCTAATTATTTAATTTATGTGGGCTAATAAATATTAATAAGAGATGGGTAAATTAATTCAGTACAATTTGGGCCTTAAAATTAATTGGGTTTAATTTAATTAAATGTGGGTAAAATTAACTTTATTATAATTAAGAGAATTAATAAGATAAATAATAAATAAATAACTAAAATAAGAACCCTACATAATATATATTATCTTTAGTCGTCTGATAAAAAAAAGAAGTAGGTGCAGTCGTATAGCAACTGAGGAGGGGGAAATTTGTTAAAAGTTTATTTTCGGCAATATCCATTTTGTAAGTGATTGCTTTTTCTTTTGAAATTTTGATAGATCTTTTTGTAGAATGTCCAGTGCCTCTTAGAGTTAAAATACATATTTTATATACGTATATTGCTTCCGTGGAATTTAATGTTTAATGGGTTAAAGTGGATTGCTTCAGGAGGATGGTATATATATATTGATTAAAGAAAAGTAATGTTTTCCTATTGAATGCTAATAGATTTAGGTGATCTGTTAAGTCAGAGTTCCGAATATTGTTACCATGCGAATAAAAGACAATAAATTTTCTTATAATTATAATAACTAGGTAATGTAATTGGTTAAGTGTTATGTCATAGTAATGTAATTATCACAGATTAGGATCATTAAATTTAATAGTATAATTATTATTAAGTTTATAAGTTAATTATTTATTATTATTTCTATTATTAATTAGCCCAGACGGAAGGAATTTAACGAACTATATTGGGATAATAATTTTGGGTATTACATTGCTTAATCCAGGTACGGATTCTGTACTCTTTCAGCGAGACTCTTTTTTTTTTAATTTATTCGATTATTTATTCGTTTCAAAATTTAGTATTGCTTCTCATAATTACTCTTTGTCAATTTTTTTTGATAGTTTTGTTTTGGCGTTATATTTGAACTCATGTTTGTACTCTTTAGACTACTGTATCATGTCTAAATTTTATTTTGATATTTATAGTGATGTACATGTTAGTATATTTTTGGAGACTTGTGTTGATAATTCGTTCGATTTAACATGTACACGTTAGAACCCCTTTGTGTTGATATTTTGTCGCATGTGTTGTGACATTATATTTTTGTTAGAATATCGTAGGGTATACCTGAGCTATAACCACCTGTGGGGGTACCACAGGCATGTCCTCTTGGCACCGCGGCATGACACCTTCCGTGGCGGTGTGATCAGTCCACAGCGTCTCCGTTTTGTGCTCCGGTGGGAGTTGGCCATTTGGTATTTTGTTGTGGGAGGCGTATGGGTCGATTCCTAGTTTTATGTTACATTGCTCGCTTCTGCACAGATTGGTGATATTTGTGCCAAACACGCCTTTTCGATTTGCATGCATCTGGATCCAGCCGGTCCGATGTATGTTATGCATGTGTGGCATTATTTGATTTGCCTATGTGGTATTATTTTACTTGCTTGTGTTGCAAGTTATATTTCTATTTTGTTTTGAGTTTCGGTATATGAAACAACTTTTGACCATTTGATTCAAATTTTTATTATTTCGTTGTGTTAGTTTTGTTCGTTTCAGTTCAGTTCATTTAATTGAGTTAGTTATTTTGGTTTATTATTTGTATTCTATATTCGTACTGGGCATTTGTCTCATGCTGTGTTTTTCTTCTGGCGGGTAATTAGGGGGATCAAGGGCAAGTGTGATGAGAGCTCTCTTCGATCCAATGGTTTAGAGATATTCTGTTTTGGCTGGTTATGTCAGTTTATTTGAATTTGTAATAATTACCTAAGATTATGGTTTGAGTCAGTGTGACATTTATTATAGTTTATCATGTGATATTTAATCATTATGAGACCATTCTTTCGTGGCATAGAGCTTTTATTTCGTTTTGTTATGTTTTGTGCGTAACCTCTCTTTCTATTTCAGAAAGGGGGTGTTACAGAGTTGGTATCAGAGCCAGGTTCTTTCTTGTAGAAAACCTATTTAGGTTTGACCTATGAGTTATGGGTAGACTTCTGGGTTAGGTTTTTGTTCTGTTTGACTTTCTGTTCAGCTATCATATCCGCTATATTCGAATTTGTCTCTAATCTGCTTGTTTATATTCGTGATCTCTATCTTAGATGGCTTGTATATCTGCTAGAGTTGCTGGGAGGCGAGGCAACAATAGGGGAAGAGGTGAGGGTCAGCCCAATGAGCAACCTAATGATTAGATAAATGCTCAATTGGCTACCTTGGTGAATCAAGCAGTGAATCAGGCTTTACCTCAATTGGTGGCACAAGTTGTACAGGCAATGCAGCAGCCGCCACCAGAAATTCCTAAGCAAGGGAATCCGGGAAATAACGGTCAGCAAGCAAATGTTGAGGAAGGGAATACAGATGGTCTTGATCAGCAGGTGGTTCCGATGTATGTATGGTTGGAGAGGTTTCAAGCGTAAACCACATGCATTCGGGATTCAACTCAGACTCAATTGATGCGAGAGAATTGGATTGCTCACCTAGAGAAAATCTTTGATGTGTTGGGGTGCTCAGATAATCAGAAAGTGTTGCTTGCGGCTTACAAGATAGAAGGGGATGCGCAGAGGTGGTGGAAAGTGATGAAAGTAACAAAGGGTGATGGTTATGTTGAGGCACTTAGCTGGGAAGAGTTTTGTGAGGTCTTTTATCAGCAGTACTTCCCAGTTGTGGATAAAGAAGCCAATGCTAGAGAGTATTTATCGATTCGACAGAAAGATGATGAGTCCATCACGGATTTCATGATGAGGTTCACCAGGTTGGCAGGCTTTGCGGGAACCTCAGCAGGGACGGCGGTTGTTGGGTAAAATCTAGTTACGCAGAGCACGAAAGTATACATGGTCAACAAGTAATATAATAGTGAGTAGAGTATCGTTCCTTCAGAGACTTATGTTGGGTAAAATATAATTACGCACAACACGCAAGTATACGTGGTCAACAAGTAATAAAGTGAAAGTAGAGTATCATTCCCACGAGGAATTGTTTAATAAAAATCACCAAGTATTAACCCGTAACCAACTCAATCTTATTTAAACGAAGGAATTTCAATTTATAAGTAAACTAATTCTAATTACCACTAGTTAAATTAAGATAACGGAGATTTAAGGTCACAACTTCACTTATTGCTTCATTTAAGTTAACACACTTCACATCAATTATTCTCTATCCTGAATTGTTAATCAAGAGCACTAAAGTAGATAAAACTACCTCTCGATGCATAATACCCATATTAACATCAATCCACAATTAAGATAGAAATCTGTTAAACACCTTAATCAACTAACCCACTATATCTCTATGTGAATTACAATTGAAGAAGGTTGAAGAATAAGTTCTCTATCCGATTACATGCGATGTCAAGCGTATCTCTACCTTAACAATAATCAAAAATCTACTATTGACAAAATTCATGACACATTCTATCATGATAAGATCTAAATCAATACTTCATCTCTCGAGTTCATATAGATTATCACGGTAATTGATGGCCAATCAATTAAACAATTAAGTCCAAATCACAATAGACAATCCTCACAATAGAACATAATAATTGATAGCGAAGCATATTAAAATAAACTACCCAATAAGATCCATTGTAATCTCAAACAAAGAATTAGTTCATGATTATTGAATTAAAACTAAGAATCCACAATTGAATAATCATTAAAAGATAAAAATAAGAGTAGAGTAAAGTAAAGAATAAATCTGTTGTCAGCAAATCTCCATCTTCCTCAAGCTCATGCTCTTGATCTTCAATGGTCTTCAAGTTGCTTCAATCTCCAAAACTATTTAGAACTAGTGTTTTGATCTAATTTACTCTAATCTAATCTAATTGAATCCTCTCTCTAGTCTCTAATATCCCTCATCCTTGTGATTCTTCTCCTTATATAAGTCTCTTCATATGTCTTTAAGTCCTCTTGGAAGTTCTCTTGGAAGTCTTTGTGTCAATCGGATCGAAACAATCCTTTCCGGACTCAAATTGGACCAAAATTCGCACTTTTCGCGCATTTCTGGGCTATCCCCGCCCCTACGGGGGTTTATGCTTGATTTGGACACGCCCTGGCAGGCAAGGGTTTTGACTTGTGGCTGGTACGCCCACCCCGGCGGCGGTTTTGTGACGGAAAATTTTCTGCTCTGACGTCCCTTGGGAAAACGGCCATAACTTTTGATCCAGAAAGGGTTACGAGGCCTGCCACCTATCAAATCGAAGATATCGACGCGATCTAACCCTTTCAGTCTTTGAGATTTTAGAAATAAAGAATGGATGAAGGTCGAAATTGGGCTGGAAGTGACTGCTGTGCAAATGGCCATCCAAAATAGTGACGTTCGACGTCCGTTGGTACAACTGTCATAACTCTTGCATCCGAACTCCGATTGGAATGATTCAAGATGTTCCGAAAATCTAAGAAGAAGCTCTACAATATAGTCTAAGTTTCAAGCCAAGAACATGAAATGAACATGAAAGTCCAAATGATTTCCGGATTGCTTTTCTTTGCATTTTCCTTGCTTTTCCTTACCAATAGTCGCTCACACCGCTTCCAAACGTATAACCTACAAAATGAACACAAAATGCATGAAAAGTAACTAAGACACATGAATATAAACAACTAATTCAAGTAAAAGATACCGGATAAGTAGGTATAAAACCTATTTATCAACTTAGCAAGAAATTAACTTCACAATTACCAATTTTCTATTAATCCTAATTTTATTAAACTAATCAAACTCCAGTTTATAGTAAAAATAATAAAGATATTAAAACCCAAGAAAAATTAAAAAACCCTAAAAACTGAATTTTCAAACAAATATTGGAGAATTAGGCTTACAACTTCACTCTAAGCATCACTCTGATTATTATACCTCATTCCAGTTTAATTCACTATCCCAGTTTATTAATCAAGAACACATAAGTAGTACTAACCACCTCTCGATGTACTAATACCGTATTAACCCAAATCCACAATTAAGATAGAGTTGTGTTAAACACCTTAATCAACTAACTCACTATATCTCTATGTGAATTACACTTAAAGAAGGTTTAAGTTCAAGTTCTTTATATGATTGCATGCGATGTCAAGCATATCTCTACCCTAACATACATCAAGATTCTGTTCATTCACATAAATCAAGAACACATGCTATATTAATTAAGTCTAGATTCATATTTCATCTCTCGAATTGATACAAGTCCACATAAAATTATTGATCAGGCAATTCATAAATTCAAGCTCAAATTAATATAGATAAACTGCATAATAGCTTATTAAACTGAAAACCAAGATTACATAATCATCGTTCCACTTACAGATCCATTATAAGCCTAATAAGTAATTTAGTTCATAACTGATGAATTAAATACTGAATAAATAAAAGAAAACATCATCCCAATTACACAATTTGAAATAAAAGGAGAATAGTGATATACCACCCTTCTCGCCCTTCAAATCTGAAATCTTCGTGAAATTATTCTCTTTCTTCGTTCCTCCAAGCTCTTGCCTTTCGATCTCTTTCTCGAAGTGTGTCTGAATGTCTCTCCCTTTATCCAACACTTAACATAAAAATTGCCTCAACTCAGCTTCATACCCCCAATCCTACTCCAACTCTAACTCATCACATAGAAAGTCAAATAGAATTCTAAATCCTTTTCAACACCAACAAGTCATTAGTCAAAGACTCCCACAAAATGAAATAACAACCATCCCACAATCCTATTATGATCATATTACATAAAGAATTAATAGCTCCCAACAATGCCCATCTTCCAGCAGGTAATTACTTTCTGCTTAGATTAGGTGTCACACAGCCTCCCCAAGGCTACATATTGTTTCTAACAACGCTAGCAGCGCGGTCCGCCATCGCATTTGTCAGAGAAGTCCACGCTACTAGTGCGCCTAGGCTATTCTACTAAGCATCACTAAGACGCCTGGTGCTATAGGTAGCCAGAATGCCCGAAGTTGCTCGAAAATCCTTCCAATGCTAACAAATTGATACGCATACTGAATATCCTACAATAAGCACAAAATCCATCAAAAGTAACATAAAAGAAACCAAAAACTAACAAGATAACAAGCTAAATGAAATGAAAATCATAGGTTAAAAACCTACTCATCAAATTCCCCCAAACTTGAACCTTGTTTGTCCTTAAGCAACATGCAACGCAATTAACAACTACATACTACGAATTCAGTCATAAGATAGTAAACAGCTTACTCATACAGCCTCAGAAAAATTAAATAAACATGTCAAAACTTCATATCAAAACCAATCCACAATTCCTTATCAATCCTTGCATCTTAAACTGTTATCACTAGTATAGTGTGTGTGTGTGTGTGTGTGTTCAACACCCATGTTAACCGATATCGACTCAAATTCAATACATAACTAGTTTCTTATAAGAAATTATACAACAAAAAACTCAAAAAGTTCAAAAGAAAACAAGTTCCATCTAAAACTAAACAATTACCACTATCAAGGGTTCAAATAGGGTACTTATACTTTATATATATAGATATACTTCTTCTTCTTTTTTTCTTTCTCACGGGGGCTTTTTGCTCTTTTCCCGTTTCACACATTCATATTTTTTTATTTTGTTATTTTAACATGACTGCATGCAATGTCTCATTCCATTAGGCTAATGATGTTACCCCTTAGCGAACTTTCAACCAATGACTCCCTGGACCATAAAAGACCTTAGGGCGCTTAGGTGTTAAGACACCCCTACAAGCGCATTTTGCTCAAGTAACAAAGTCCCCAAACAAAACTATCCATGGTGCATATTTTCTTTTAAAATATAAAAAAAATTATAAAGCTTATATACCCTATAATTTCCCCAAACTTAGGTCCTTGCCTAATTTTCGCCTTTCACCGCTTTATCCTTGTCGTTTTTTCTCATTTACACTAACATTATCCTTTAGAAAATCTTTATGTAACAATCTGAACTAATCCATTAACACAGATGTTATTAACGTGTTACCCGTATTATACTAGTTTCAAATCAGAACAAGATCCAATTTATAACAGAAACTACATCAAGGTTCTCATACTTAGTAATGTACTTGTCTACGTAATTTCAATCTCATCATTGGCCAAGAATCAACGTATACAATCTAATAACTGGATTCATGCAAAATATTTTTGTTGTTGTTGTTTTTTATTATGCCATGAATACGAATAATTATACAGACTAAACAACTTATTAACTAAACTAACTAACATGATTCTTGAAAATTTTCACAAATTAACCAAGCAGAAACATAATCCCCCAAACTTAACTCAAGTAATGTCCTCATTACGTCAAAATAATTCAAATAAAAGTAGAAGGACTTCCCTGAGAATGAGTTACTGCTTGTCATGTGACAACCCGATATTTTCTATAAAAATAATTAAGAAATTTTGCGTATAATTTTTTTTTATTATTTATTTAATGACGAGAATAAGTGTCTAGTAATGTGAACGATAAATGCGAATATATTTATTACTTGAAAAATTAAAAATAATTTTGGAATAATTAATTACTACAAATTATATTTTTATGGTAATTAATTTATGCAAGCCGAAATGTTTTTTTTATTAATTATTTTCCATGAAAACATGATTGGAAATAATATATGAAGTGATAATTGAAATTATATAATAAATATTTTATTATATGATTTGTTCGTAATAATTAAGTTAACTATTTTAACTTGATTCATCGATGTTGTGTAAGAAAGAGAAGTCGATATGAGATCCAAACAGGAATTGGGATTGTGATCAAGAGATGAGAATAATAATATTATATTATTGTTATAATGATTTTACAAAGACAATAATTATGTACGTATATATGTATGATGAGATAATATTGAAAATGACGATTACCAATTAGGTCATAGCATATTACCGTGTTTGTGAAACCCTAATTATTAAACTCGGTTATGAGATATGACCGAGTAGTACCGTATATATATGAAGTTATCGTGTACAAGAATGTCTGCATTTTAGGACAAACCCTAATTACTATTTTTTTCACCGATAATTAGGACAAACCCCTAATTATTATAACCCTAATCGATTGAAGTTAGAGATCGTAATGACCGCGTGTTAGAACATACACGAGATAATTAGAGAACCCTAATGGTCAATTAGAAACCCTAATTGATGGCGTTAAGAAACCCTAATTATAGAACCCTAATTTTTTTCTATAGAAAACCCTAATTTAAATTACCGGGTTTAATTACGATGTTATTGTATAAATATTTTAATTTACCAAAGGATAGAAATTAATTAGTAAATGGTAAGAATTATAATCTAATGGTTAAATATTACATTTAATTGCTATGTACAAAATGCCCATGAAATTATATGCGAAATTACCAAATTACCCTTTTTAGTTTATTAGTGTATTATTAGTTACATTGTTGATGGAATCTTGCCAAAAATCATGGCCAACATCCCTACCCTACCAATTGAGCATCCAATACTCAATTATGCTCACTCAATCAACTAATCTAGCATCCAATGTATCTATATAATTTTTATATAAATTAAAGAGAGAGAGAGAGAGAGAGAGAGAGAAAATGCATTTTAGTGCATTATTTGTGCATTATTGAGCTACCAATCCCTAAAAATCCGGCCAACCACTCCATAATTATCATGTGAGCTCAATTATACCAGCCATATAAGCATCCAAGGCAATCTAAGGGTCTATATATAGAGATTGAAGGAGAAATAATGAAAACACACTCTAATATTTTCTAAACTCTCTAGCTACACTCTCTCAACCTCTAGCCAACGAATTTGCCTTGCCCATAAGCTCCTAATCAAAGCCCAGCCACCACAAACAACAAATCAGAAGCATCAAAGGATCAAAATCAAGAAATCAAAGCTAGAAAAGGTAAAAATCCTAAATTCTAGAAATCCTTCGATTCGATGTTAATTGGTGCAATTGATTGTTTAAAGTTGTGTAATAGGGAGTCTATTAATGTTCTGGGTTGTTAAATTCAGGACCCATAACATCAAAGTGCTCAAAATCAAAGTTTTTCCAACTTTTGTAAAACCGAATTGTGTTATTTTTGGGCAAATGTCAAGCCTTATATCTATGTGGTTATTTACTGTTTTTGGTGTTTGTAAGATGTTATGTGTATCTTGTTATGAGGTATTTAAGATTCAAAAAGAATCAAGGCCATATCTATTATAGATCACAAGTTATAATCAGTCAAACAGGGTTGACCAAAACTGCAAAATCAGAGAATCCAGAAATTTCTTGAGTGCTGTCCGTGGTCGACTTTGACCAGTAATTTCTAGTTCTATCTGATATTATTATGATGATGTTAAGGTTTGTAGTTGTAGTCCTACATGTTGTCTACACACTAGAAGTGATAGAGCACAAAAATGTTACACGATCACCAAGTTATAGAGGTCCAAAGTAGGCACCTCGAAGCTGTTTTTCGTGAAGAACAGCTTTGGCAGATACTTTGAGGTTCGTTTTCTCCTAGATCTAATGTTGTTTAGAGGTTATATTTGTTGGATCTTGTAGTCTTGTATTTCCTCTACAAGACCCAATTTATAGATTGTCCAAATTCGTTAAGATGAGAGAGTTATTCACGGCCAAAGAAATTTCACCTTCGGCTTCGCTTTATGAAGATCCAGGTAGGCTCAAGAACACCTATAGTGACGGTTACTGTCACTATAGGGGCCTTTAATACGATTTTAATTATTTTAATTTTCGATTTTAGGAAATTAATTTAAAAATTAGAAAAATTAGTTTTAATTATTAAAATACCAAATAAATTATGAAAAATTATTTTAAAGTCCGAAAAATAGTTTTTAATTATTTTGAGTATATTTCATAAATATTTAATATTTTTGAAATATAAAGGTATTTATTTATTTAATTATAATATTAAATAAATGATTTAAAAATAGTTTTAATTCATGAAAAATCATGAAAAATTATTTTATGGTATAAGAAAATATTTTGAGTTATTTTCCATGACTTTTAATATTTTGTGATGAATTTCATTAATTAATTATATATTAATGATATTAAAGTTATTTAATGATTATATTAAATAATTTAGTTTAAAATGATTTTAATATTATAAAAATCATTTTAAATGAAATTAAGGTATTTAAAAATATTTTAAGTTATAAAATATAACTTTTAATATTTAAAGGATAATTTCATTAATAATTTAATATTAATGATATTAAGATAATATTAATGATATTTAGTTTATTTAATAATTATTATTAAATAAATAGTTTAAAAATAGTTTTATTTATTTAAAAATCATTTAAAGAGGATATTAAGGATTTAAAAATATTTTAAGTTATAATTAATGACTTTTAATATTTGGATGAATAGTACATTAATATTTATATATTAATGGTGATTATTTAAAATGATTTTAATTGTTTTAAAAATCATTTAAGGGTAATATAAATGTTTTAAAAATAGTTTGAGTTATTATAAATAACTTTTATATTTTGGCAATGATTTCATTAATAGTTTAATATAAATTAATTATTAATGATAATGGAATTGTTTAATGTTTAAGTCATTTAATTATGATTAGATGTTTGAAAGTTATAAATTTTACCAAACTAAATGATTAGAGAACAGGTTATGAAGTCGAGATTTGATGAAGAGCACCCATAGTAATAGTTATATCACTATAAGCCCTTGAGTGATGATTTGATTTATTTTAAATTTTTCAATTTCGGAAAATTGAAAAATGATTAAAAGTAAAATGTCCGATATTTTGAGATGTTGAGGTATAGAATAAGAGTCTTAGACTCAAGATTTTCTCGATAAAGTTTGTTCGCACGCAAATAACCCGTCGAACTCTATAATAGAAAGAAAAGACTTCTGTAAGAGCATGGGTGAGATATTTGAAAAATGTATAAAAGTATAGCATAGAAAGTATGATCACTACGATTATGTGATGACGTGATTAGACTATGTCACAAATCAGAATTGTGAAGATTATGTGTTATGATATATTGTTCTAATCGAATGAATGACCCGCTTATTGATAGGTTGTGATAAAGAGATAAAACCTAAGTTGAGATTTGTAATCAAAGAATCAAAAAGTATCCTACCTTTGCATTTTCTTTATGCAATGGACATGAGTAAGAAGTTTTTAATTATTCTATTCCCCGCACAGATTATATGCGCTTTGATTATCAACATGTTAGCTCGGATATATATTACTCCGTTAAGTTGATTTCTAAATGGTTATACAAGTGTCCCCACTTGGATAATCATGGCATTTATTCACATGTTGATATACCTTTGTCAATTACCCGTATACATATATGTTGAATTACATATTATTGTTGAGCAAGATTAAAAACCTTCGGGTTTGGAACCAGGCATGTATGAACATCCCGATAATGGGAAAATTTTTACGCCTTTTACGGACAAAGGGTGAGCAATGAATTTCGTTCAAGTTATGTAGTATTGATCAATCTGAGGTACAATCTGGTGATCACCCTCGCGTGCCAGTAAGTTATGACGGTTTGCATGAATGAATTTCGCTAAACCTTTTCGAAAATGAAAACCATGTTCATAGTATGTTTCTTAAACCCTATTCATGGGTGGAGCCTAATTTCAAGAAATTGAAAGAGAGTTGTTATGTGAATCTTTTATTAGTATGCATTACTTCACAACTTTTGATTCGATTGTAGAAGTGTTATGTAAAGAGAATACTTATATTCTTCAAATTTTATATATATAATTGTTATTACTTGTCTTTGGGCACTCAAATGCTCATCCTTGCTTAAATTAAATGTTTTCGATTCGTGACGATCGAATTCAAGGCTCGAGGCATGAACAAGGGAAAAGAAAAGCTATTCGAATGAGATTTAGTATGAGTTAATGGTTATAGTTAGTAAGACAATGGAATCTATTGTCAGATATTGTAAGGAATGTATTTGAAGGTCACGCACTGGGAAGTAAACTTTGATGTATGTAAATTAAGTTCGAATGTATTATTATTTAGTATTATTCAGCTTAAAGAAATGGTATCGTGGAGAACCGAGTTCGGGTTTCAAGTACCTGGATTTGGGGTCGCCACATGTCATCCGAAGGAGGATATGTTGGCAGAATCGGAGGAATAGGCATGACCATCGGATGTGCACTAGGATTGCAGTGGGAAAACGCAACAGCAAGCGTGTTGAATGCATTGGCATTGTACTGATGAATTAAATCTTAACGCTGGGCCAACCACATAAATTGATTTCGTGAAGCCCGAGGTGGTTGTTGGGTAAAATCTAATTACGCACAACACGTAAGTATATGTGGTCAACAAGTAATAAAGTAAAAGTAGAGTATCGTTCCCACGAGTAATTGTTTAATAGAAAATCACCAAGTACTAACCCGTAACCAACTCAATCTTATTTAAACGAAGGGATTTCAATTTATAAGTAAACTAATTCTAATTACCACTAGTTAAATTAAGATAACAAAGATTTAAGATCACAACTTCACTTATTGCTTCATTTAAGTTAACACACTTCTCATCAATTTTTATCTATCCTAAATTGTTAATCAAGAACACTAAAGCAGATAAAACCACCTCTCGATGCATAATACCCATATTAACGTCAATCCACAATTAAGATAGAAATCTGTTAAACACCTTAATCAACTAACCCACTATATCTCTATGTGAATTACAATTAAAGAAGGTTGAAGAATAAGTTCTCTATCCGATTACATGCGATGTCAAGCGTATCTCTACCTTAACAATAATCAAAAATCTGCTATTAACAAAATTCATGACACATGCTATCATGATAAGATCTAAATCAATACTTCATCTCTCGAGTTCATATAGATTATCACGATAATTGATGGCCAATCAATTAAACAATTAAGTCCAAATCACAATAGACAATCCTCACAATAGAATATAATAATTGATAGTGAAGCATATTAAAATAAACTACACAATAAGATCCATTGTAATCTCAAACAGAAAATTAGTTCATGATTATTGAATTAAAACTAAGAATCCACAATTGAATACACATTGAAAGATAAAAATAAGAGTAGAGTAAAGAATAAATCTGTTGTCAGTAGATCTCCATCTTCCTCAAGCTCATGCTCTTGATCATCAATGGTCTTCAAGTTGCTTCAATCTCCAAATCTAATTAGAACTAGTGTTTTGATCTAATTTACTCTAATCTAATCTAATTGAATCCTCTATCTAGTCTCTAATCTCTCTAATCCTTGTGATTCTCCTCCTTATATAAGTCTCTTCATATGTCTTTAAGTCCTCTTGGAAGTTCTCTTGGAAGTCCTTGTGTCAATCGGATCGAAACAATCCTTTCCGGACTCAAATTGGACCAAAATTCACATTTTTCGCGCATTTTCTGGGCTACCCCCGCACCGGCGGGGGTTTATGCTTGATTTGGACCCGCCCCGGCGGGCTAGGGTTCTGACTTGTGGCTGGTACGCCCACCCCGACGGTGGTTTTGTGACAGAAAATTTTTTGCTATGACGTCCCTTGGGAAAACGGCCATAACTTTTGATCCATGAAGAGTTACGAGGCCTGCCACCTATCAAATTGAAGATATCGACGAGATCTACAACTTTCATGATTTGAGAATTTGAGAAATAACAAACGGATGAAGGTTGAAATTGGGCTGGAAGTGACTGCTGTGCAAATGGCCACCCAACACAGTGACGTTCGACGTCCGTTGGTACACATGTCATAACTCTTTCATCCGAACTCCGATTGGAATGATTCAAGATGTTCCCGAAAGCTAAGAAGAAGCTCTACAATATAATCCAAGTTCCAAGCCAAGAAAATGAAATGAACATGAAAGCCCAAACGATGTTCGGATTGCTTTTCTTTGCGTTTTAATACTAATTCTTTGCGCTTTCAACTCCCAAGCATATAATCTACAAAACGAACACAAAATGCATGAAAAGTAACTAAGAAACATGAGATTAAGCAAATAATTCAAGTAACATATACCGGATAAGTATGTATAAAACCTACTTATCAAATACCCCCAAACTTAAACCGTTGCTTGTCCTCAAGCAAAAACACAAAAAAACAATGCTATGCAATGCAACTAATCTACATGCCTACGAATCCAGCAGTAATGATAAAAATAAGTCTATTCAATCGGCTTTAGAAAAATCAAGTAAACACGATAGTACATCATATCAAAACCAATCAATAACTTCTCAATCAATTATCAAATCTTAGACTGTTA
Source organism: Panax ginseng (assembly GCA_020205605.1). Lineage (NCBI taxonomy): Eukaryota > Viridiplantae > Streptophyta > Magnoliopsida > Apiales > Araliaceae > Panax > Panax ginseng. The sequence continues at coordinate 11,638,349 of CM035141.1, read as the reverse complement.
TTACTAATATAGTGCGTGTGTGCTCCACAACAATGTTAACTAATATAAAATCAAATTTAACACATAACAAGTCTCTTCAAAGGCATCATACGGTGTAAATTCAAGAAATCCAAAAACAAGCTAGATCCAACTAAAATCAAATAATTACCAATATCGAGGGTCAACATGAGATACTTATGCTTCATTTTTCATCTACGGTTTTTGCTCTTATTTCCCATTTTATTCATTTTTTTCTTTTGAATGATGGATAGTGAGTGCGTTTTACGCTCCATCTCACGCCTGTGTTTATGGAGAGTGCATTTCACGCTTCTTCTCGACCCACCACAGAACTCAATTTATTCAACTCAATATCTTTTTTCTTTTTTCTTTTTCTCTTTTTTTTTTGAAGCTTATACCCCACTTTTTCCCCCAAACTTAGGTTCTTGCCTAATTCTCCGCCTTCACTGCCTATCTTTGTCATTCTCTTATTTAAACTAGCATTATCCTTTAGAATCCTATTATGTATCAATTTAAACTCAATCATTCAACAAGTTGTTTTTATCAGGCTATCCTTATTATACCGATTTCAAATGTAAAAAGACTCAATTCATAATAAGAAATCACATCAAAGCTCTAATGGTCAGTACTATACTTGTCTACCCAATTCCAATCTCATCATTGGCCAAAACAAACTGTAACTATCTAACAGCTGGAATCATGCAAGATGAACATAGTAACTAACTATTATTTTGATTTATTTTTTTTTAGTTATAAATAAAAACTATTATGCAACTACTCTACTATGCAAACTATTATGCAATTACACTACATGAATGCAAACATAAATAAACCTAAATTATTTAACTCCCCCAAACTTAACAATTACAATGTCCTCATTGTAAAATAAAGCATGAAGTGGACGAGGACTTCCCTGTAATCATTTAAGCTTGTGGTGATGGTGGCGCTAGCGGCGACGATCATTTTCATATCCATTGAACCTCCAAATACCTGCAATAAAGAGAGACAACATGGATTAGAATAACACTTGGATTCCTATCTACTAAATAAACTAGGAAAACATATAAATAAAAAAAAATCATGGGTTGCCTCCCAGTTAGTGCTTGAATTATAGTCTTTCAGCCTGACTTTGTCTGGTCAACGCTATCCAATTCCTCTTCGATAATTGAGGAACCCTCCATCCATTGGAAATAATATAGCTTTTGGTAGGTTCCCATTTACGATGGCCAATGCAGCAAAGTCACCTAGCATGCTCTAATTTGGTATAATCTCTATGAAGAAGGGCACATGACCAGGTGCTATCTCCATTGTGTTTGTGATCATATGTGGGCATGGAAGTGTGTCAAACACAATGGGCTCTTCCTATATCTTCTCTTTCTCTTCCCACCACGGCTTCATTGTTGCACTAGCTCTCATGTCATAAAGAGCATTGCCGACAACATGGCTACCAAGTGGGCATGATTTTGTAAATCTAACCGGATCCTTGAACTTTGGTGGAGAAGGAAATTGGGGCACTAATAACATCGGCTCAGCCTTGTTAGTACTCATAGTTAGTTCTTCACCGACCTTGTTGTCACTATCCCCATTTGTCTCTTTTTTTTCAACATCTCGTGTCTCATCCAGTTGTAGATTTGGTTCGGGCACTTCATCAATCTCGGAATCCTTGTCATAACACCAATTATTTTGAGGACAGTTGTTCAAGGATTTGAGCATTTGATCTATCTGGTTCTGCAGATTGTGACGTGATATCTCTTGATTCATCCTCCTCTCCTCATTTGATGCTATGAACTTGGACAACAATTCCTCCAACTTTGACTTTTCTTCTTTTAATGGAGATTGATATGAGAAATCTGGTATGTATGTTGGATCTGGAATAGAGTATTGGTCTTGATAGTTGTAGCTCCATGAAGAATCTGGGTGATACCCCCAAACTTGATCATAATTATCATATGCATACTAATTGAGGTAGTTACCACCATACTGTACCGGCCCAAGATTGATGGTGCATTGATTACTCGGGTGATTGCCAGCACAATAGTCACAAATAACTGCAATCCTTCGACTCATTTGGGCTGAAAAATTGTCCAATTTCCTCGAAAGTTCTTCAATCTGTGCTGACATTGCAGAAAGTGTCGCGAGTCTGTCAATCTCCGCTCCCCTTGGCTAAGTCATTCTTCCTATCCTTCGATTCCGTCGGGCTCAAATAACCTCCAACGTCTTCGAAGTTACCTCAATTTGTATTGGCTCTATAGAAGATGTATTAAGTCCATCAATCCCTATTTCCCTTGGTTGAGTCATGTTCGTGTATGGCCATTGATACGCAAAGTCATCCATTGTACCTGAAAAGAGAGAAATATAGGAAGAGAATTAAAAATAAAAATAAAAATGATTAAATTAAGACTAATTTGATTGAAATTAATATTGGCAAAGAAATATTAAACTAATTCCCCGGCAACGGCGCAAAAAACTTGTTGGGTAAAATCTAATTACGCACAACACACAAGTATACGTGGTCAACAAGAAATAAAGTGAAAGTGGAGTATCGTTCCCACGAGGAAATGTTTAATAGAAAATCACCCAAGTACTAACCCGTAACCAACTCAATCTTATTTAAACGAAGGGATTTCAATTTATAAGTAAACTAATTCTAATTACCACTAGTTAAATTAAGATAACGGAGATTTAAGATCACAACTTCACTTATTGCTTCATTTAAGTTAACACACTTTTCATCAATTATTCTCTATCCTGAATTGTTAATCAAGAACACTAAAGCAGATAAAACCACCTCTTGATGCATAATACCCATATTAACGTCAATCCACAATTAAGATAGAAATCTGTTAAACACCTTAATCAACTAACCCACTATATCTCTATGTGAATTACAATTGAAGAAGGTTGAAGAATAAGTTCTCTATCCGATTACATGCGATGTCAAGCGTATCTCTACCTTAACAATAATCAAAAATCTGTTATTGACAAAATTCATGACACATGCTATCATGATAAGATCTAAATCAATACTTCATCTCTCGAGTTCATATAGATTATCACGGTAATTGATGGCCAATCAATTAAACAATTAAGTCCAAATCACAATAGACAATCCTCACAATAGAATATAATAATTGATAATGAAGCATATTAAAATAAACTACACAAAGATCCATTGTAATCTCAAACAGAGAATTAGTTCATGATTATTGAATTAAAACTAAGAATCCACAATTGAATACACATTGAAAGATAAAAATAAGAGTAGAGTAAAGAATAAATCTGTTGTCAGTAGATCTCCATCTTCCTTAAGGCTCCTGCTCTTGATCATCAATGGTCTTCAAGTTGCTTCAATCTCCAAATCTAATTAGAACTAGTGTTTTGATCTAATCTACTCTAATCTAATCTAATTGAATCCTCTATCTAGTCTCTAATCTCTCTAATCCTTGTGATTCTCCTCCTTATATAAGTCTCTTCATATGTCTTTAAGTCCTCTTGAAAGTTCTCTTGGAAGTCCTTGTGTCAATCGGATCGAAATAATCCTTTCCGGACTCAAATTGGACCAAAATTCGCACTTTTCGTGCATTTTCTGGGCTACCCCCGCCCCGGTGGGGGTTTATGCTTGATTTGGACCCACCCCGGTGGGCTAGGGTTCTGACTTGTGGCTGGTACGCCCACCCCAGCGGCGGTTTTGTGACGGGAAATTTTCTGCTATGACGTCCCTTGGAAAAACGGCCATAACCTTTGATCCAGAAAGAGTTACGAGGCCTGCCACCTATCAAATCGAAGATATCAACGAGATCTAAAACTTTCATTCCTTGAGAATTTGAGAAATAATGAACAGATGAAGGTCAAAATTGGGATAGAAGTGATTGTTGGGCAAATGGCCACCCAAAATAGTGACGTTCGACGTCCGTTGGTACACATGTCATAACTCTTGCATCCGAACTCCGATTGGAATGATTCAAGATGTTCCAGAAAGCTAAGAAGAATCTCCACAATATAATCCAAGTTCCAAGCCAAGAACATGAAATGAACATGAAAGCCCAAACGATGTCCGGATTGCTTTTCTTTGCGTTTTCATTGTAGAGTCCCCGAATCCAGATGCTTGAAACCCGAACTCAGTACTTTACGATACCATTTCTATGAGCGGAATTCAACTAATAATAATAACAATAATATGAATTTCAAACTTAACTTACATTTATCATAGTCTAATCCCAAGTACGGAACCTTTACTATATTCTTTACATGATATATAATACATATCATTAACTTAATCCAGTCTATCTATTACAAAAGATACCAATAACATATTCTGTTTGCTTTCCTTTTCACTTGTTCTTGTCCGAACCTTCTAGCTTTCCACACTTAGCTGAAAACATTTAAATTAAGCAAGGATGAGCATTTGAGTGCCCAGCAAGTATTATATATATATATATATATATATATATATATATATATATATATATATATATATATATAGTCAAAGAATTTAAACGTTTTCTTTATAATATTCTTCTACAACCAGTCAATAGTTGTGAAGTAATCTGTACCAATAATAATAGCATAACAACCCTCTTTCAAATTATTATTTTTTTTAATTGTGTATTGTTTATATACAAGGTTTCGTGACATATCATGAACATTGTTTTCATTTTGAAAAGGTTAAGCAGAAATTCATCGTAAACCTAAGCATTGCTTTACAGGCATGAGGTGTATAAATCCATGGGCCCAGATTGATCAATACTACATTGCTAGAAACGATATTATCGTTCATCCCTTTGTCCGTAGTAATGGCGCATAAAAATTTTCCCATTATCGGGATGTTCATTTTTCACGGGTTTTCATAACAAAGGTCTTATATACTTCAACATATATGTATATCAAAGGTGTATCAACATGTGATTAAATACAATGATTATCCAAGTGGGGACACTTGTATAATCATTTCTAGAAATTAACGAACAGAATATATATATATCTGAATTATCATATACTAACATGTTGATAATCAATGGGCTTATATAATATAGCTTTAACAATCTGTATAGTAATATAATTCTGAAATATTCTTACGCTTGTCCATTGCATAAAGAAAATGCAAAGGTAGGATACTTTTGCACGATCGCATTTGCTTACACTTACTTAACTTAGATTTATCTTTTCTATCACGACCTATCATTAATCAAATCATTTGTTCGATTAGTATATCATAACGTAACACATAACACACGCCTATTGCGATTGACAAAGACATAATCTAATCACCTTATCACACATGTTCAACATCCACCACGACTCACAAACAATCATTAACACATTCTTAATCACATTGTCATATAACCTTAACAACCATTGAATCACAAATAAACCTTTAACTAATTAAATTATCTATGTCCGGATCATTTTCGAACCCGTATTATTTCATCGACAACTTTATCGGAGTAAAATCGAGTCTAAGACTCTATCAAAGAATTACATATCCGATTAGATAACTTACACATCAAATCGACTTTATCTTTCATGGCCTTATAATAATTCATATCATTTATCATAATTTTTGAAATATCGTAATCATTATTAAATGATTTAAATATCACATAATTCTATTATCATTAACATTTAATCAATATTAAATTATTAATGAAACCATTGCCAAAATATTAAAGTTATGAATAATAACTCAAAATATTCTTAACATATTTATATTACCCTTAAATGATTTTTAAAATAATTAAAATCATTATTAAATAATTACCATTAATATTAAAATATTAATGAACTATTTATTCAAATATTAAAAGTCATTAATTATAACTTAAAATATTTTTAATTCATTTTATCCCTTTTAAATGATTTTTAAATAAATAAAACCATTTTTAAACTATTTATTTAATATAATTATTAAATAAACTAAATTTCATTAATCATTAAGTAAATATCATTAATATTAAATTATTAATGAAATTATTCTTTAAATATTAAAAGTTATATTTTATAACTTAAAATATCTTTAAACACTTTATTTTCATTTAAAATGATTTTTATAATATTAAAATCGTTTTTAAACTAATTTATTTAATATAATTATTAAATAACTTTAATATCATTATTAATCATTAATTAATGAAACTAACCATTAAATATTAAAATTATATTTTATAACTTATAATATTCTTAAATACCTTATTATTATTTAAAATGATTTTTAATATAATAAAATCATTTTAATTTATTTATTTAATTCATTTAATAAATAACTTAACTATCATTAATATTAATTTATTAATGAAAATTATCACAAAATATTAAAAGTTACCAAAAATAACTCAAAATATTTTCTAACACAATAATATAATTTTCATGAATTAAAACTATTTTTAAATAATTTATCTAATATTGTAATTAAATAAATTAAATACTTCTTACATTCCAAAAATATTAAATATTTTGAAATATGCCCAAAATAATTAAAACTACTTTTTCAAACTTTAAAATAATTTTTCAGAATTTATTATGTATTTTAATAATTAAAAATCATTTCTATTAATTTTTTATTAATTTCGGAAATTATAAATAAAAGCTCACTTAAAGGGCTATTATGCGACACTTTACGTCATTATATAGGTGTTCTTGAGGATTTTAAATGCATGACAAAGGTGTCTTTGGGGGGTGGTTTGATTTGGTTATATCTCTTAGGATAATGTGTTTCTTGACTTCAATTGATTTCATGTTGTAGTATTCATGTAATACTACAACTACATAACAAGTTTCGTGGCTAAACATCATCGGATCGGAGAGATTTAAGCTCTCCAAAAAACGACAACGCGTTGTTCTTCAACATTACGGGTTTAATGATTTCGAGGTGCCTACTTTGAGTCCTTATAACTTGATGTTCATGTAACGTTTGTATGATATATCAACTCTAGTTTGTAGAAAGCATGTAGGAATACAATTACAAATTATCATAACACAAAAACATCAAAACATCAGCAAGATCTGGCCGGTCAAAGTTAGACACGGACACTGCTAAAAATTTTCTGGGTTCGGTAATTTTGTGATTCACGATCAACTAAGTTTAATTTGGCTATAAATTCCGATCTATAATTGATCTGGCCTTGATTCTTTTTGCATCTTAAAGAGCACGTTACAGACTACATGTTACAACCTTTAAACATCAAAAACAGTAAACACACACGGATTCATAGGATCTGACATTTGGCTGTAAAACGAAAATTTTCCCATTTCCAGATTTGCTAAAATTTCAAAATCATGAACATTGATGTTATGGGTCATGGATTTAACAACCCAGAACATCAATTGACACCCTACCACATAACTTTCAACAATCAATTGCAACGTTTAACAACAAATCGAAGGATTTCTAGGATTAGAGTTTTATACCTTTCTTTGATCCAATCTTTGATTTTCTGATTTTTTTCGTTACTGATTTGATATGGGTAAACGTGGGGCTTGATAATGGGTCTAAAACACTTCTATATTTCGTGGGTTTGAGAGAAAAATGGACTTGGTTGAGTGTTGTGAAATTTTTAGTAAACAAAATCATTTCCTCTCTCCTCCAATCTATATATAGGCCACAAGATTCATGTATGTGATGCTAGAGGCTTGAATTGCTGGCATTTAGAGAGCATGTGGAGTTGGTGGAGTTAGTATGAGTTGGTTAACAACTCAACCTAAATGTCAAAACCTAATATTTAGCCTAAATAATACAACTAGGGGTATAATGGTCATTTAGTTTGTAATTTTAAGGGCAACCATGTAATCCTTGTAAACCCTTAGGGTTTAGGGTTTGAGCCAAGTTAGCAAAAGTCTAGGGTTCCAAATTTAGGATTTAGCAACTATGGTTTGAAAATGAAATAAAATAATATTAGTTTCTAAAATTTTGAAAATAATAACTTTGTTAATTAAAGTAAGTTTGTAATTATCTTATACATGGATATTAGGGTTTATTACCCTTAATCACAATTAACCTTGCTAATAAAGCAATTAGGGTTTATAATATTGATAATTAGGGTTCCCAAAAATGCAATTAAATTAGGGTTCTATATTTTAGGGTTTTAATTTACTAATCAGATTTATTTTAATTAGCAATTAAAGTCTATCACATGTGTTATTAATCATAGTAACACAATTCTTGACAGATCAAACCTCCTGTTTAGGTTTTCCGGATTAGGGTTTTCATTCATAGTTAGGGTTTTCTAATATCTAGAAAATATAAATATAAACTAGGGTTTTAAATTTAATAATTAGGGTTTCTAATTAGCATACCATGAAGTAACACACAACATATATCACATAACACGCTTATATAATAGCCTTAAATTCACGATTTGAGTTTTAAATTAGGGTTTTCCACAAGTAAACTAGGGTTTTCAAATCTTGCACCATTATACATCATAATTGACCAACCATCATCGGTCCACATCTGATACATATATATATATATATATATATATATATATATATATATATATATAATATTATTATCATTATTCCTTATCTCGAGAACCAAAATGAGGGTTTATTAGACTAGTATTTAGGGTTTATAAAAATATTATTAGGGTTTAGTTGTAATATAATAAAAACTGTCCACACATTAACATTACACATAAACCATACTTATCTACAACAACGACAAATAATAATATAATATTATTATTCTCATTCCTTGATAAAAACCGTAATTAGGGTTTGGATTCCATATATCGATTTATCTTTCATATATAACCTTAATAATTAAGTTAAAATAATTAACTTAACTATTCTCGAAATAATTTCATATAATAAAATAAGTATTATAAAAATTCTATAATCATATCATATAAAATAATATAATTATCGTATTTCCTTGGAAAATAAACATTAAAAACATTTTTACTATAAAATTAATTAGTATAAAAATATAATTGATAATTATCAATAATTCTAAAATAAATTTATTTGTAATACTTAATGTAATAAATAAATTTTATTTATCACACATAATTATAATTACACATTACCTTGACACATATCATTCATATTTATTTTAATAAAAAAAAATTATACGCTTAAAATTTATGATTTATTTATATAGAAAATATCAGGTTGTCACATTCATACCAATTCTTTGCGCTTTCAACTCCCAAGCATATAATCTACAAAACGAACACAAAATGCATGAAAAGTAACTAAGAAACATGAGATTAAGAAAATAATTCAAGTAACAGATACCGGATAAGTAGGTATAAAACCTACTTATCAGTGGTTTCTCTTGCATTGGTTCAACTCCAATTGGTCGTAAGGGTTGCCGGATCATAATATAGCCTTCTCCACGTGGATGTGATCTCGCCCCATCCCATGCCTTGTACCTCTCAATTGTGGCATGATAGATAATATCCATCGATTGTTGGATAGGCTCGGAGGGTTGCCACTGCACTTCAGCTTTACGGCATAAATCAGTGATTAAGAACCCATGCAGCAAACCTCCCGTAGTACTCCCTCGTAACAACCGGTCAATGGACTCTTGAATACACTCCCCCACATCAACATTGTAGAATGCAATGGAGTTATTCACATGGAAATGGTGATGAACAATCCCATATAATAGCCGAGCCCATGCCTTAGTTACATCGTTTTGGTGGTGAATGGGCATTAAACGGGCACACATAAATGCATACCAAGCTTTTCAATACCAACTAAGTGTTGAGTGGGGAAAACTTATCTTTTCATCCGTTCCGGCTTGAATTACCCATTGAGTTCCTAGTTTGTATAATCTGACAATCAACTCATCTAACTTGGGCAAACCATCTTCATATCGGTCAGTTTGTGGTGCCTCTAACCCAAAATACGCATTGATAGCATCGGCATGAAACGCCACCGGTTTACCCCGAACCATGAATACATGATTGACATGTTCCATTGCGTTGGCGTAAAACTCTTTCATTATATTGATTACCGCTGGAAGTGGTTGTTCTACTAACTGAAACCAATTACGCTCTATAATTTGCAAAGCCATATCATCATCCAAATTAGCATCTGGCTTCAATCCACGTTCTAGCACCAAATTCTTCTTGTCAATGGATGACTTGAATCGTTCGGCGGCCCTCTCACTAACAAACTTTGTATGATCATATTGAGGCCGAGCAGTGGAGGTGGATGGGCGTTGTCGTTTGTGGGAAGACATGGTGTTTCTGATGATGTGTTAGCTCAAAATTTAGTTCAGGACTTTTATCAAATAGTTGGCGATCGGACTGAGTTCTTCCCCCAAAATAGCTTATTTGGTATTATCTTGCTAGCCAATATGTAAAATCAAACACACACTCCTTGGGCACCCAATATCCAAGGTATTACACTCAATTGCTATCAATAAAAGAGAAGAAGATTGAGGAAGAAGTAAGTTGTGATTACCTTGAATAAATTTGTGTTTTCCTCTTTGTAAAGATGTCCCAAATTGAATGAATTTGTGCAAGGAATGAATTAGATTTAGGATTGGAGTGTAGTGTTTATATCGGATATGAATTGGACTACTTGTATAATTGGATTTCATATAGGGGATGGAAAACCAACGTGGGTTGGGAGATGGAAAGTGTATGGGTTTAATGTGAATAGAAGTTGAAAAGAAGAAGGAGTGATGGTGTAGTGGACTTAGTATAGGAGTTATAGAGTAGTGGAAGTGTTAAGGGTGTAGGAGAAGTGGGGAAGTTAAGTGTACGAAGGAAAGGAGAGGTAGTTATGGCCTAAGACACGGCAATTAAAGCAGTTCTAGACACTCAAAATTTTCTGCACACCTATCACTGACATTGCAGGAGGGCAGATTCATCTTTTAGAGATAATCCTAGAAGATAGTTCACGTCAAGTTCGGATACTACCAGAAGTTCAGTCTCAACCCCGGAACACACACCGGGAGTAACAATTCCAACCTCAGAGTTAACCCCAAGGCATGCAGTTCCAATACCGGAAAATCCACCAGAGAAGACTAATCAATCTCGGAGATAACCCCAAGGTGTCCAGTCTCAGTCCCAACACTGGGAATAGCATTTACCAACTTTGGCGATAACACCAAGGAAAACAGTTGTAGTTCCGGAGATAACCCCGGAAATGCTAGTTTCAAAAGTCTGCAATCAGCTTCAACCTCGGCATTCACACCGAGGCGCTCAGTACAAGGCCCGGGGATAACACCGGGAATACAGGCGCACCTCAGAGATGACACTGAGGACCTTCAACATTTGCAGCAGTCCAATCTCATCAATAACCCTGAGCAACGTCTGCTTTATCAGGCCAAATCGGTGATAACTCCGGTGAGGGGCAAAGTCATCATCTCGCCACTTGAGAGCCACATCACGCCGTCTCAACATTTCATACACATATTTCTACACAACAATGTCCCACAAGAATCAAGGAAAACCAATCCCGAGTTACTATTATGCAGGGTAACGGACAGAATTTGAAGCTTGAAGATCGGAGGGCACCGTCCCATCTTCCTGACTTCGAAAACCTCTAACCCCATGCCATTGAATAACTCTCGACAACGGCGGTCCGAAATAGGTCCTACATACCTAAGTCGGATGCCCGGATTGTAATTCTGAAAGTTCGAGCGGATATTGCAGTGCCTCCGTGCACGTATTGCGAGACAACGCGACCTGCAAAACCTGGGGCAACCCGGCAACCTCAGTACACTCATCCCCCCCCTCTATAAATAGAGGGCTTGGGGTGGCCATTTTAAGAAGAGAAAAGGCGATGAAGCCCTGTCAAATTTGCTCTGTACTTACAATATATTGAGTGCTTTCTCATTTTAAACACTAGTGAGCTCATATATAGCTACTCTTGTACCGGAGGGAGCCGAGTTTCATCCACTTTAAAGATATAGAAGTCTTCTTTAGCAGCCCACTGTAAGACTTCTCACACACTTTAAAGCCTTTCTCTTCATCTTTGCACACACCCTTCTTCACGTTGAGAGTCGTGTTACGTCTATTTTCCCGGACTTTGGTCCGTCGTTTTATTTCAGTTTGTATATATACATATATATATATATATACTTATATATATTAATCGTGTGTCGAACTTTGTTCGATGAGCCTGAGACTTGATGCGGAGGCGTTTACTTTTATATATATATATATATATATATATATATATATATATATATATATATATATATATATATATATATATATATACTTATATATCTCGAATCGTGTGTGTAGAACTCGCTCGATGAGCCTAGATTTTACATTTGGAGCGTTTTATCGCTTTAATATATATATACTTATATATATGAACTGTGTGTCGAACTTTGTTCGATGAGCCTGGATTTTATATTCGGTGCGTTTATTGCTTATATATATATATATTCTATCCCACCTGGAGTTTACTTCGTGGTGGTTGATCGCTTTTACAGCTTTCTTTATGTTTCGTCCCGCCTGGAGTTTCCTTCGTGGCGGTTGATAGCTTTTACAGTTTTATTTACATTTCTGATCCCCCATGGAGGTGCTTCGTGGTTGGTGATCATGTCTGTATATATATATTTACAGCTTTTATATATACATGCTTACTGCTTTTATACAAATTGTAGCATCATGTGAGCCTAGAAATCATGTGATCATAGATTCAGTATACTGAATATAGATTCGGTTCCCGTGATGGACATTTTCAGCTGTAAGCAGCTTGTAAATTTATCTGCGGTGTCTGAATTTCCTCAGATGGTTTTCATACCCACGAGGAAGTCGGCATTATTTTGTACATTATTTTTTTATAGATGCTTCGCATCTCGAAAATAAAAACAATCAAGCCGAACACTTAATAAAATGGGAGTGTAAAAGATCTCAATTACTATTGAGCATCAGGGTTTGAAAAACATCTTTTATAACACATCACTGCCATATCTTGCTAAAAACTGAATTTTTACATAAATTCAAACCCTGAGTATATAGGTGCGAACGAGGCCTCGCACTACTTCCAAATAACAGCACATTGACCCAAACACACACATAAATAAGACTCGATTAGGTGCTCACCCACAATTTAACTCACCCAGCTCACCTATAAATAAGACCCAAATTTCTTCTCTATCCTCGCACTCGGCCAAAACAAAACGAAACCCAAATTTCTCGAACTCTGAACAGCCAAGACAAAACAAACCCTTATATCTTTTCTCTCCTCACACTCTGATCAGCCAAAACAACATTAGACCTTAGCTCGATTCACTCTCGTCGATTTCGTTTAAGTGCAACCTCGTCGATTTCGATTTCGTTTAAGTGCAACCTCGTCAATTTCGTGTGACTCACTAAACCCAACTGCAGTGCAGATCTCCTAACCTCATCCGGCCATATCGTCGATTCCAATTCGGTCAGAGCAACAAACCCCCCTCTTTTTTTTTCTCGTTCCAATGTTCGATTAACATTAATTTTGGATGGGTCGTAACACAAAAAAAAGTAAGAATCATCCATAAATAGTATGAAGCTTGCAACATTCATTTAGATATGTGGACATAGTTGCTATTTTATTGTTTTTTTAATCTATAATGAGTGAAATTATTTAAATTCCTTACAATTTGCATAATATGTTTCTATTTTACTGTTTTTAAGAAAAGAATAAATTGAAAGTCATGTTTCTAAATTAAGTTATAACAATTTTGATGCTTGAATTGTCACTGTTGAGAAAATTTGAAGTGGGTTTCTGCATTTTGTTGTTGTTAGTGTTGAATTATGCTTAAATTTTTAGATTTTTTTGTTTTGGTTTTCAATAATTGCTTTTAGGTGTTTGACCCGGTTCAATTCATGAAAGTTTTGTTGAGTACTAGAGATTTTCCTTTATTTTGAGTTGACAATAGTTTGAATTCAAGATGGACTCCTTGTAAACATTTAAAGTAAGAACAACCACTTGACAACCAGTTGTATCTTTCTTGCATATTTCTTTGCCGTATATTTTTTGAGTCATTCCCACTTTCAATTATTTTGATCCTCTTGCCAAGTGGTGGATTGAAATTTTCTGTCCTTTCCTCATTATTTGTAATGTTTTAGACTTTCTGTGTTTAGATTTGGCGTTACTCTAAAATTAATGAGCGGATTGTGATTACGTAGCTTTTGGGTCATTTACGTAGCTTTTCATTTGTACAAGAACTTCAATACATTAAGCTTGTTAACCAATGTTTACGTGCTTGATTAGCTACGCTTCTTGCGAAAGGAACATTATTAAACTATATCTCACTTATTTTCAATGTATTTAAATGAGCAGGGACGCCAAGGACTCTCGATGGCGTGGTTTGTACTCAAATTTGGAGGAATTGCTTTTACGTGGCTGTGAACTGGATAATTAATTGAATTATGATTTTGGTGTGGTGGTTAAAATGAAGATAAATATGATCTTATATCTTCTTCTAGGTCTTGTTCAGTTGCATGTCTACATTGTTTCTTCCGGGCAATGTTAAATGACTGGTACTAGAATTATTGTTCTTGGATCTTCAATTCAAATGATGTTATGCAATTTTGCTAAATATTTCGTTTAAGTGCCAATTTTATTTAGTTATGGGTAGCATATATATTTCGTTTAAGTGCCAAAATTATCATCGTGGCCATCAACTAAAGGAATCAATTTCCCCTCTTTAATTTCAGAGCTCAATAACGCAGTTCCATTGTTAGACGAAATTACTGACTCAATTCGTGAGAATGCAAGTGTTTTGGTGGGTTGAAGATAAGGCTTTGGAAATGTATTTTTTCTAAGAAACAATCTAGCATATCACATATATAAACAACTTTGTAAAGCATATCGACCTTGAAATTAAAACCTCTAAGTAGACCATTTATTCAATCAGGTTTTGCGAGTCTATGTTACATTTGAAACAATTGTGTGTGGCCTTTGTTTATATAAATCAAGTGCTTGACTTAAAAATCATGGTAGACTAATTACATTTTTAAATAGCACTACTTAGGCATAGTCATGAGACTCCATCCAACATGAAAAACACAAATCACCTTGACCTTGACCTTGACTATTAAGATCACATAAAAATGCCTGGTATTACATATTAAAAAGAAATATAAATGATAATCATTATAAAAATAGGGGCTTAGAACAACCCACGTATTTTTTCCCCAGTAAATAATCAATCATATATTTTATTAAAAAAAGTAAATTAAAAGGGGATGCAACCCACGTATTCTCTGAGTTTACAAAAGGTATAGACAACAGCCCAATGCCTCCCTACAAAGGGGACAGAGCTCAAACACCAAAAAGTCATCTCAATCTGGAAGGATAAACTCCCTACAAAATCAACAAAAGACTCTATCAGATCCGGATAGAAATGGTTTCACCAGAAAACTAAAAGGCTAACTAATAAAAATTTAATACGAACAATAGAGAGATCATACTCTTCACAATTTCTAAAAATTCTCTTCCTCCATATACAACCATATACCAAACAATACAAACCTTGTGCATAGTTTGCATTATAAATAGGGAATTTGCATATCTAAAAGTTACATAACACAAACTTGATTTCAGTTCAGCCGACAATACTAAATGTACATAGTTTTTCCCGAGACAAAGGAAATGCCAAATAGCACTAACATCAGTTCGAGAAATAAAGCAAAATCTAGCAATCCATAAATAATAATTAAAATGCAAAGAAGGTAAAACCAAGAATATGTTTATCCCATAGATTCTTGCAAATCCAGATCTGTCGGGAGCAACAATAGGAAAAATAACCAAGTAAATACCAAATGTGATGAAAAAATGAACCAATTTAGATAATCCATTGAAAGCGTAAGGCTATATCTATATATCCTAAGAAAGAACCAGGTCATAAACATTGTAAAACAAAGATAGAAGCGGTGTGAAAAGTGCTTGAATGTACCAATTGTGAAGGCTAAATAGAGTGCAAAATATCAATTCTCCAAAACACAGTGCATATTGAGACTGACTATCAAAATATATTCCAAGTGAGACTGACTATCAAATAACACTGCATATTGATATGATCATATGAATACACGTCAAAGTAGATGCGTAGCTTACTATGTCTAATTCTTTTGTTATTTTTATCTTTTCTTTTTCTAAAATATACCAAAACCTTGTAATTGATGAACATAACATTGAAAATTTGAAATAATACATCAAAAGCATAAATGCCCTAATTATTATACATAAAAAGCTCTATCATAATTCTGCATTCCACTACGATAAAGGTATAATACAACAAATGTGTATGTATGATATTCAAAATTCCATCTCCAGAGGTTCTAAATTACCAAGACACATCGATCTATACGAACCATTTTAAGTAAAATTTCTAAAAATGCTATTATTGAACACCAAATCACAAATTGGAACGAATCTAAACTGATTACAACCCATAAAACAAGAAAATCATCACCCAAAGTTCTAATTTTGTTACCTTGGTCTAAAATCGACGAGGAAGGGAGAAGGGGTCAATTCTTGCGAAGGTCTCGAAGAGAGAGGGAGAAGGCGTCGATTCCTCGCGAAGAGAGAGGGAGAAGGCAGAGATTCCTGAGGCTTAGAGAGAGGGAGAAAGTGTCGATTCTCTTTCGATGGACCAGTTACAAGTTTTCGCGATGAGCGAGGGAGGGTGAACTTTTCTAATTTGCGTATCTTTTTTCGGCTGAGTGTCTAATGAGGAGAGAGAAGAAAAAGGAGGGTATATATAGGTGAGTTGGGTGATCGGGAATTGAATCACGTCACCATCAAAAATAGATACCTGTTGCCTCGCATTGATGACCTGTTTAACCAGTTGCAAGGAGCTAAATTCTTTTCAAAGATCGATCTTCATTCTGGATATCACCCGTCAAAGATTAAAACTGATGACATTCCAAATACTGCTTTCAGAACTCGGTACGGGAATTACGAATTCATAGTCATGTCTTTTGGATTGACTAATGCTCATGTTGCCTTCATGGATATGATGAACCGAGTATTCAAGGAATATTTAGATCATTTCGTGGTTGTCTTTATTGATGACATATCTTAGTCATAATATTTCATACTGGCCTAGTTGAGCTCACCCTTTTCTTTCATTGTTCTCTTCAGGAAATGAGAATATATCTGGGACTAGTCGGGGAATGGATTGACGGTCCAGATGGTTATTTTAGTAGTTCTCACTATTCCGTGAAATATTGTGTTAATAAATGTAATGAGGACTTCATTTGAGTTTGAATACTGTCTATGAGACAATATTCGTGTAAAAACACTCAGCTACGTTTTGTCGTATTGTATAAAAGAAGTTTGTATTTGATTTCTGTACCATGTATTTGGCGACTCAGAATTGGTGATGTATACCTATTTTGTGGGCGTCATGATAAGTGGGTTTTATACCTATTTATTGGATATCAATTCACGCGAACTATATATGCCCATCTCAAGTACATTTTAGTGTGCTTTTAGTTGTATTTCGTAATATTTTGCATTGCATGTATTGAGAACTCCCTTGGGTGTAAAAGTGCAGGAAATGGCATAAGTTCATCATTGGTAGATGGCATGTGAACAATGGTTGGTGGCAATGGAGGTTGGAGCAAAGAAACCAAGCATTAGCAGGAAAAATGAACAAGAGCAACAAAACAAGGATGCAGCAGCAGCAGAACACAGAATCCAAATTGCAGAAGTCGCGCGGCTATAAGAGCTAGGAAGCGGCGCCGCCGCACACACACCTAGCGAGAGAAAATGTTACAGCGTGCACGCTTTGTGGTGCACTAGGACCTCGTGGCACAAGACGCGGTGTTAATTGAGGTCATCGACTTTATTTTAATTTTTGAAATTCAAGTGTTTGAGTTTGTATAAACGATTATGGTTGGCACCAGACGCGATTATCTTCAGTTTTTATGTACTTTTCATAGGAGAGAACTAGGGTTTACACTTGGAGAGTATTCCAACGTGAAACCAATCATAGCTTTCTTATTTTCTACTTCTTCTTTGGAATTCAGTCATTGTGGATGCTTTACTTTTACGTTGTTGGATATTATTGAGGATTTGAACATTACGTTGGGTTTATAATCAACAATTGGGTTTGATCGATTCTCTCTTCTCTCTTTCAATTGTTCGTTTATTTTCTATGCGTTGCTTTGATCGCATAATGGCTTTCGGTTCAGTCATGAACTAAACTCCATTATAGGATTCTAACGAAGTTTAATACGTAGTCAAACTTATGGCCTGATTGCTGGACTATTTTGCGTACTATAAAGAATTTCTATCATGGTTGATTTGAATGTATGAATGATTAATCACCATTCGTTTTATGTGCTTGTATGGAATTGAAAAATAACATGCGAGTGTGGTTGTAATCATGATAGCATGCGTATATGGGTCTATTTTACTTAGCTTTGTATTTCGTGAATCAGATAGACATATACTGTTTCACCGTATGAGTTAAATAAGGGCTTGTGCTTAAATTCAATATTGTTGTAATCTCACATAGAAATATAGTGAGATTGATTTTATTGATGATTACATGGTGTCTAGTGCATGTGGATGTATGTAAGTAGGTCATAATGCATTGAAAAATGGTTATGTCTACATTAGTGCTCTTGGCTACTTTTCTGTGATACGTGAACAATCTTGCATGATGGTTGTAATTAGATGAACTGTTAAATGAAGTTAGGATCCCATTGTCTCCAGATTTGATTTATTACATTATTATTCTTATAGTAGTTATTATTTGCATTTAGAGTAATTCACAGTTATAAGCATTAGTTTAAGCATATAAAAATAGTGATTTAGTTGATGCATAATAGTTTAATTTAGACAACTTTCTCCGTGGATCGATACTCGACTTACTCTGTATTACTTGTTGACACATGTATGCTTACATGAGTTAGAGCTCTTTTGTTAAACTAAAAAAGAGGCTACAAGTTTTTGGCGCCGTTGCCGGGGACTGGCGTTTAATTTCTTATTATTATCATTAGTTTTAAGCTATATTGTATGACTTAGACAAATCTAATCTTATCTCATTTCTATTTTTGTTTTTGTTTTTGTTTCAGGTACTTGGATAAATTTTTATGCGCACGCGGTCATCCAATCCCGAATTATCACCTGCTCAGGATAACATAAACAGGAGAGGTTGGAAAGCGAGAGTGCGTAGAAATTTACAAGCACAGTTAGAGGGTACTACATCTAATATGGCAGCCGATGGACAAGGAGAAGAACAAAGAGAGGAGCATAGGGCTCTGAGAGAATATTCCAAGCCTAATATTAATGGATTACAGTCTAGCATAGTCAGACCAGTGATAGAAGCTAATACATTCGAGATAAAAACGGGCACTATTCAGATGGTACAAAATTCAGTACAGTTTGGGGGTGCCGCTACAGATGATCTGAATGAACACCTGTTGAGCTTTATTGAGATATGTGATACTTTCAGATACAACGAGGTGACGGAGGATGCTATCAGACTTAGGCTATTTCCGTTCTCATTGAGGGATAAAGCGAGAAGTTGGCTTCATTCTTTGCCAGCAGGATCTATAACTACATGGGAGGACTTAGCACAGAGGTTCTTAGCCAAGTTTTTCCCAATGGCTAAGACTGCGAAAATGAGGACATCAATCTCTCAGTTTGAGCAACAACAAGGTGAATCCTTATACGAATCATGGGAGAGATATAAAGAGATGCTACGAAAGTGTCCGTGCCATGGTATGCCAGATTGGATGGTGATTAACACATTCTATAATGGATTGGGACGGCAGTCTAGGCCGATTGTAGATGCAGCTGCAGGAGGAGCATTATGGGCAAAGAGTTATGAGGAAGCCTATGACTTTATCGAGACGATGGCAGCAAATGATTTTCAAAATCCTACATCTCAGATGCCATAGCCCAAAGTTGCAGGTTTGTTGGAAGTGGATGCTATCACTCAGTTGTCGGCACAGATGGCATCTATGGCGAAGAAAATAGATTCAATAGCCGAGAGCAAAGCAAAAATAGTTGCCTTCGTATGTGAGATCTGTGCAGGATCAAACTCCACGGATCAATGTGCTATCAGCTCGGAGTCGATACAGTATATGGGAAATTACAAGAAAGACTAAGGATAGTTTCAGAACACATACAACCCCAACAACCGCAATCATCCAAACTTCAGTTGGTCAAATAACCAAGGGCATCAGCAGAATCAGTTTCAAATTTGAATCAACAATTTCGATCACGGACCATCTAAACCACAATTTACACCAAGACCACCTTTTTCCACTGGATTTTCTCAACAACAACAACATCACACTCCACGGTGACCTCAAAGAAGAAAAGAAATCAGAAATGGAGGAGATGATGATGAAGTACATGGAAAACACGGAGGTTATGATCAAGAGCCAAGCAGTGGCTATTAAGAATCTGGAAACTCAGATGGGGCAAATGGCGAACATGCTTAACAACAGGCCCCAGGGTTCATTGCCAAGTAATACAGAAGCAAATCCACGAAGAGAAGGGAAGGAACACAGGATGTCAAAGTTATTACATTAAGGTCCTGGAAAAGTATATGCAGAATTCAGCATCGGCTAGCAAGGCCCCGATTTACAAAGGAGGTCGGCATGATGCAAAAACTGCATGGAAAATATCGACTAAGAGAAGAAAGACCATGAAATTCTCGATTTACAGCAGGAAAAGAAGGATATAGCAGGTTCAGTGGAAAAGCCCATGAATACAATACCACTAGTCCACCCTCAGGTTTCGTATCTGCAGAGATTGAATAAACAGAGGGAAGATAAGCAGCTCAGCAAATTTTTGGAGGTTTTTAAGAAGCTGTAGATTAATATACCTTTCGCGGAGGCATTGGAACAGATGCCAAGTAATGTAAAGTTCATGAAGGGTATATTGTCAAGGAAGAGGAGATTAGATGAGTTTGAGACAGTAGCCTTGACAGAGGAATGCAGTGCAGTGCTTCAGCATAAACTACCTCCAAAGCTGAAAGATCCGGGCAGTTTCACAATTCCATGCACGATCGGAAAGATGAACTTCGAGAAATGTCTATGTGATCTTGGGGCAAGTATCAATCTGATTCCCTTGACATTGTTTAATTAGTTGGGATTGCCGGCTCCAAAGCCGATAAATATTTCTTTGCTAGCTGACAGATCCATCACGTATCCACGGGGAATAGTTGAGGATGTACTAGTGAAAGTGGACAAATTTATCTTTCCGACTGACTTCATCATTCTGGATTACGAGGAAGATAAAAGTATACCAATCATACTGGGGAGACCATTCTTAGCCACGGGAAGGACTTTGATAGATGTGCATAAAGGGGAGCTCACTATGCGTGTACATGATCAGGAGATTACTTTTAATGTCTTCAAAGCAATGAAGTTCCCAGCAGATGAAGAAGAATGTTTCAGAGTTGATTTGGTGGACCATGTATTAAATGATGAAGTTGAGAGTCTGGTGGGTTATGAGCCATTGAGGAGTGTCATTGCTGAAAATTCAAAATTGGAGGATGAGGAATTCGCCGAACTTGTGCAATATCTGGATACCACTCCACAATTCAGAAAATTCAGAACACCTGTCGAGCCATTGACAAAAGCTGGAGAGACATCGGTAAAATTAAAGCCATCTCTTGAGACACCTCCAGAACTTGAATTAAAACCACTTCCAGATCATCTCTGGTACGCATTTTTAAATAAAGATTCAAAGCTACCTATGATTATTTCTGTTGTACTAACATCTTTTCAGGAAGAAAAATTGCTACGAGTGCTTAGAGAATTCAAATCAGCTATTAGATGGACCATAGCAGATATCAAAGGGATTAACCCTTTTTTTTGTATGCATAAGATCCTGTTAGAAGATGATAGTAAGCCGTCGGTGGAACAGCAAAGAAGGCTTAATCCGATAATGAAAGAAGTGGTCAAGAAAGAGGTACTAAAATGGCTGGATGCAGGCATAATCTATCCGATTTTAGACAGCTCATGGGTGAGCCCAGTGCAGTGTGTACCAAAGAAGGGTGGTATGACCGTGGTTTCAAATGAGAATAATGAACTAATTCCAACACGAACAGTAATGGGGTGGAGAGTCTGCATGGACTACCGCAGGCTCAACAAAGCTACGAGGAAAGATCATTTTCCATTACCATTTATTGATCAGATATTGGACAGATTAGCAGGTCATGAGTACTATTTCCTTCTGGATGGATATTCGGGCCACAATCAGATTATGATATCTCCAGAAGACCAGGAAAAGACTACCTTCAAATGTCCATACGGCACTTTTGCTTTTAGAAGGATGTCTTTTGGGTTGTGCAATTCTCCAGCCACCTTTCAGAGATGCATGATGGCTATATTTTCAGACATGGTGGAACAGAACGTGAAGGTATTTATGGATGATTTCTCAGTCTTCGGGGACTCGTTTGAGTTATGCCTTGAAAATTTGGTAATGGTTTTGAAGACGTGCGTTGAGACGAATCTAGTGCTGAACTGGGAAAAGTGCCACTTCATGGTACAAGAAGGAATCATACTTGGACACAAAGTTTCGAAGAAGGGACTCGAAGTGGATAGGGCAAAGCTGGAAACTATTGAAAACTTGCCACCACCTACTTCAGTAAAAGGTGTTCGCAGTTTTTTGGGACATGCAGGTTTCTACCGCAGATTCATCAACGACTTCTCCAAGATAACTAAACCACTATGCAGTTTATTGGAGAAGGATGCACAGTTTAATTTTGATGAGGCTTGCGTGTGTCAAAGATTTGAGCACTTAAAGGGAAACTAACTTCAACACCAAAGTGATTACCGCACTGCAGTTGAGATTTGCCATTTGAGTGATGTGTGATGCCGTTGATTACGTCGTAGGGGCTGCTTTTTGAAGAGGAGGAAAGAGAAGATGTTTCATGTGATTTATTATGCCAAGAAGACCCTTACAAATGCACAGTTGAACTACACCACCACAGAGAAAGAGTTATTGGCAGTGGTGTACGCCTTTGATAAATTTCGAGCATATCTGATTGGCACAAAGGTGATAGTGTATACGGATCACGCGGCAATTCAACATTTAGTGGCAAAGAAGGATGCAAAGCCCCGTTTGATCAGATGTATTTTATTACTGCTGGAATTTGATTTGGAGATCAAGGACAGAAAGGGCACTGAAAACCAAGTGGCGAACAACTTATCTCGACTAGAGAATCCGAAAAGGGAGGCAGACGATAAAGTTGTGATCAATGAATCCTTTCCAGATGAACAGTTATTTGTGGTGAAAGGGGAAGTGTCATGGTTTGCAAACTACGCAAACTATTTGGTGAATAAGATGGTACCTTCTGACTTGGTGGGTTATCAAAAGAAAAAATTTCTGCATGATGTCAAATAGTTTATATGGGATGAGCCATACTTGTTTAAACAGTGTGTTGATCAAATGATAAAAAGGTGTATCCCGTATAGCGAGACTGACGGGATTCTGCAGGACTGTCATTCTTCTGTATATGGGGGTCACTATGGTGGAGAGCGAACAACGTCTAGAGTACTACAAGCAGGATTCTACTAGCCGACAATTTTCAAGGATGCCTATAGTTTCGTTTAGAGGTGTGATAGATGTCAGAGAGTTGGGAACATCTCGAAAAGAAATGAAATGCCATTGAATACGATCCTCGAAGTAGAAATTTTTGATGTGTGGGGGATTGACTTCATGGGCCCTTTTGTTTCTTCTTGCGAAAATCTCTACATCTTGCTCGCAGTGGATTATATGTCGAAATGGGTAGAAGTGGCAGCTCTCCAACAAATGATGCCAAGGTAGTCCTCCAGTTTTTACATAGAAGTATCTTCACTAGGTTTGGGATTCCTAGGGCCATCATTAGTGATGAAGGCAGTTATTTTTGCAATAGGCAGTTTACAGCTTTGTTGGCCAAGTATGGGGTGAACCATCGTATTGCTACAGCTTATCACCCATAAACGAATGGCCAAGCGGAAGTGTCGAATCGAGAAGTGAAAAGAATCCTTGAAAAAGTTATAAATCCCACGAGGAAAGACTGGTCATTAAAATTGGATGATGCGGTATGGGCATATAGGACTGCATATAAAACATCGTTGGGCATGTCACCTTTTCAGCTCGTGTATTGAAAAGCTTGTCACCTACCTATGGAGCTAGAGCATAAGGCATATTGGGCAATTCAAAAGCTAAATTTTGATTTGAAAGCTGCAGGGGAGAAACGCCTACTCCAACTCAATGAGTTGGATGAATTCAGATTATAGGCATATGAGAATTCAAAGCTGTACAAGGAGAAGGTGAAGAAATGGCATGATCGCAAAATCATATAGATGACATTTGAACCGGGACAAAGGGTTTTGCTTTACAATTCCAGACTTAAACTTTTTCCCGGGAAACTGAAATCAAGATGGTCAGGGCCATTTACAGTTAAGACTGTCTTCCAAATACATGGTACGATAGAAGTGTATGATAAGTTTCCGGATCAGCCTTTTAAGGTGAATGGGCAGCGATTGAAGCATTACTTTGGTAGCGAGGTGGACAGACAGAAAGTCACCTCAATTCTTTCTTTGATATGAGATTCAGAGACAATCAAGCTAATTGACTATAACTTAGCGCCTTATGGGAGGCAACCCATTATTTCTATCTCTACTTTTTATTTATTCAGTTTAGGTTGTTTTTGTTAGTTCATTCTCATTTTAAATTGTGATAGTCATTTTAGCTTTGCATAAATATTTTAGCAGCTGAATTTGGATATGAGTATGTTGTGCATAGCCTCGAAATTATGGTATTAAGTTAGAAACTCATGCTTGTTCAGTAATTTATGCTTTGACAGTGCTTATTGGTGTTCTTATAGGTATATTGGAATGAATTCAGTAAGGCCTTGAAGTGTTGGGAAGGAAAAATTGAAGGTAGACTGCAAACAAAGCGGTCGTGCTTGGAAAGGCTTTAGACACACGATGCACCGCCACGCGCAAGCAACTCTGAGCGAAATAGTAATAGCACTGCATGCGCTACGCTACTGGTCTCCACTCGAAAAGCGCGCTTGGCACGCGATGACACCGGTAGTTGAAAATTTTTTTTAAAGTTTAAAACATGTGTTGTGCCTTATATCTTATATCACTCGATATAACAAAGAGCCTTCTCAGTCTCCACAATGCACACAATTCCCCTTCTCCAAACAGTTACAAATTGAGAAATCAGAGAGTCCTAATTTTTTCTCCATCGGTTCATCTCCTCTCAAATCGTGCGCATCAGTTACTTTACCCACGATCAATAAATTCATTGATACGAATCTAGGATGGTTTCAGAGAGGGTTGTGCAAAAATCAGTTTGGGGGTAATCAGTCAGTGGTTATCACTCACTATCAGGCGAGTAATCTTCTTCTTCGATTATCAATCTTTAATGGGTCCTAAGCGTGTGAGGTCTCGTACCCCGGAATCATCATCGTTAAGTAGTGACAGTGGGGATAATGTGGATCTTTCTAAATTCATTAACTTGGATGCTCAAATTGAATACTACCGAATTGTGGCAAAGTCGTTTGTTCGGGAGCGAGGGTTCAAGCCCGACGCGCAAGATGGTGAGTTAGTGCAGATGATTCACGAGAGGTGTTGGCATGGGGTGTGCTCTACGCCAGTGGATGCACCTATGGCTATTGTGCTGGAGTTCTACACAAATGTGCAGCGAACGATGGATGGGTTTGCTGTCGTACGTGGGATTCAAGTGGATTACAGGCCGAGAGCCATTCGCCAAGTGTTTCATTTACCCGACCCTCCGGCTGGACGAAGAAGTTGGGTGGAGACAGATCGTTTGGATACAGATTTGAATGTTGTTATCACAGATTTGAGCATCCCAAGGACTCAGTGGACATGCACGCCGGGCACTAATCACCCCAAGACTTTTCCGGCGTCCACTCTCAATCGCTATGCAAAGGCCTGAAACCTGTTTGTGTGTGCCAAACTCATGCCATCTTCTCATCAGCATGAGATTACAGTTGAGCGAGTTGTTATACTGTGGGGGATCATTGTGGGCAAGCATATCAACGTAGGGTATCTGATGAATCAGAACATGCTGAAATATATGCGAGGAAGTACCATGGCTAGTATTCCACACGCTTCTATAGTGACGCACTTAGGTATCATGGCAGGAGTGAGGTGGACGGATGAGCAGTTACAATACCCAAGCCAAGACATTACACATGCTACCATCACCAGATTTGATGATTGGCAAGGTGGTACACCGCATCCCCGAGGAAAGGGATTTATTCTTTGCCCGACATCGTCTACACCACCACCGTAGCCCTCTCAGATAGATGAAGCAGGCTCGTCAACTCAAGCAACAACTGCTACTGGGGATCGACAGCTCCAAAGGTTGGAGTGAAAAGTTGACGCTATGCATGACAATTTCGCAGCGTTTGTAACGGGTTTGACGAGGTCCCTAGCAGAGGCGTTTGCATAGTAGGGGACAATGCTTGAGTGGCCACAGTTTGGGATTGCCATGCCATATCCACCACCGGATTCACCACCCGAAGAGGGTGGTGCAGCTGAGCACTAGGGGAGTTTTCTTTAACCCTATACCTTCATTCATTGGGGCAATGAATATTATAAGTTTGTGGGTATTGGGATAGTTAGTTGCATATAGTTTTTGCATGATTAGTTTAAAATTGGCATGTTTATGTGTTAGTATATGTGCATGTTTAGTTTGCAGAAATTTTTTGGTTTTTAGTCATTATTACTTGTGTTAGTATATGTTTCGTTGCATTTTATGTGTCGTGCATGTCTCGCAAATTCTAGCATTATGGAATTTTTGTCTAGCCGATGATGAAAGTGAATTTTGAAGGAGTGTGGAGCATTTTGGATAACATGAACCTAGTTATAATATTTTACACGATGAAATTCATGTTGCTGTTTAGATGCTTTCGGTTTGCACGGACGTGTTCACAATTGCTTGTAGGCAAAAGAATGATGTGTTGCATTGTTTAATAGAAAATGTGGTTTTAAAAAGAGAAATATGTGAAACATAGACTGTTCAAAAACATTGATATTCAAACTTTGGGAAAGCATGGGTATGCTATGTATAAAAAATGAATAGCAATAACGTGGCTAGTCTTATTTTGAATACAGCTACTTGAGTAAGTACACGTGTAAGGGTGTCTTAACACCTAGCGCCCTAAGGTCCTTCATGGTCTGGGAGTCGTTGGTTGAAAGCTCGTTAAGGGGTAACAGTGTTTGCCTAATGGAATGAGGCATTGCACAGTCATTTGAAAAAAAAAGAAGAGAAAACGAAAAAGAAAAGAAAAATAACAATAAAAAATGCGGAAAAGAGCAAAAATCGCCCTCGTGAGTAGCAATAAAGCATTTAAACCCATTGTTGAACCTTAGTTTGTTTTGATATGTTGGAACAGTCTTTATGCATACGTATACATGAGTCTTGATTTAGACTGTAATTTTCTATTTTGAGCAGTTTAGCATGTGTATTCTTTGCTTAAATCAAGTTTTGGTGAACACAACACACACACACAGCATATTTATAGCATACATGAATTATCTGAGTGTATGATATTATGCCTATAGTTTGGTTTGAATTAGTATTCTTGAATCTAGATAATTCGCAGAGGCATTTTGGACTGAAATTTTGTTATAGCTGGAACAATGTGAGACTCATTTGTATCATAATTTAGTTGCATAGCATGTAGTTGCATTTTCAGTGTTTATGTTGTATACATTGCTTGAGGGCAAGAAATAGTTCAAGTTTGGGGGTATTTGATAAGTGGGTTTTATACCTACTTATTGGATATCAATTCAAGCGAACTATGCCCATCTCAAGTACATTTTAGTGTGTTTTTAGTTGTATTTTGTAATATTTTGCATTGCGTGTATTGAGAACTCCCTTGGGTGTAAAAGTACAGGAAATGGCATGAGCTCGGCATTGGTGGACGGCATGTGAACAATGGTTGGTGGCAATGGAGGTTGGAGCAAAGAAACCAAGCATTAGCAAGATAAATGAACAAAACGCGCAATAACAAGGATGTAGAAAGAGCAAAGTAGAACACGTAATCCAAATTGCAGAAACGCGCAGCGGCCAATATAAGAGCTAGAAAAGCGCGCCACACACCGCAGAGCGAGTAAAATGTTACAGTAGCGCGCGCCTATGGTGATACTAGGACCTCGTGCTGCGCTGCAGCCGCCTTATCGACCGAGGTCATTGACTTTATTTTAATTCCTGAAATTCAAGTGTTTGAGTTTGTATAAACGATTATGGTTGGCACCAGACGCGATTATCTTCAGTTTTTACGTACTTTTCATAGGAGAGAACTAGGGTTTACACCTGGAGAGTATTCCAACGTGAAACCAATCATAGATTTCTTATTTTCTACTTCTTCTTTGGAATTCAGTCATTGTGGATGCTTTACTTTTACGTTGTTGGATATTATTGAGGATTTGAACGTTATGTTGGGTTTATAATCAACAATTGGGTTTGATCAATTCTCTCTTCTCTCTTTCAATTGTTCGTTTATTTTCTATGCGTTGCTTTGATCGCATAATGGCTTTTGGTTCAGTCATGACCTAAACTCCATTATGGGATTCTAATGGAGATTAATACGTAGTCTAACTTATGGCCTGATTACTGGACTATTTTTGCGTATTATAAAGAATTTCTATCATGGTGGATTTGCATGTATGAATGATTGATCACCATTCATTTTATGTGCTTGTATGGAATTGAAAAATAACATGCGAGTGTGGTTGTAATCATGATAGCATGCGTATATGGGGCTATTTTACTTAGCTTTGAATTTCATGAATTAGATAGACATATATTGTTTCACCGTATGAGTTAAATAAGGGCTTGTGCTTAAATTCAATACTGCTGCAATCTCACATAGAAATATAGTGAGATTGGTTTTATTGATAATTACATGGTGTCTAGTGCAAGTGGATGTATGTAAGTAGGTCATAATGCATTGAAAAATGGTTATGTCTACATTAGTGCTCTTGGCTACTTTTCTGTGATACGTGAACAATCTTGCATGATGGTTGTAATTAGATGAACTGTTAAATGAAGTTAGGATCCCATTGTCTCCAGATTTGATTTATTACATTATTATTCTTATTTTAGTTATTATTTCCATTTAGAGTAATTCACAGTTATAAGCATTAGTTTAAGCATGTGACCGCCTCTTTTCAAGAAACTATTATCTAAGTGTGTGTGTGTGTGTGTGTGTGTGTGTGTGGGTCAATGTGCTATTATATGAAAGTTGTGCGAGGCCTCGTTCGAACCTATATACACAGGATTTGAATTTATGTAAGAATTCAGTTTTTAGCAAGATATGGCAGTGATGTTTTATAAAAGAGATTTTTCAAACCCTGATGCTCAATAGGAATTGAGACCTTTTACACTCCCATTTTTATTAAGTGATCTATTTGGATTGATTTTATTTGACGGATCACGAGGCATCCGTATGAAAATAATATACAAAAATAATGCCGACTTCCTCGTGGGTATGGAAACCATCTGAGGAAATTCAGGCATCGCAGAATAATTTACAAGCTGCTTACAGCTGAACATGTCCATCACGGGAACCGAATCTAGATTCAATGGGATGAATATGTGATCACATGATTCCTAGGCTCACAAAATACTGCAGTTTATACGAAAAGCGAAGCAGTATATATATAAAAGTCAGAAATATATATATATATATATATAGGAGAGATCACCAACCACGAAGCACCTCCATAGGGGATCGAAATATAAATAAAGTTATTAAAGTTATCAACCGCCATACGGAGGAAACTCCAAAGGGACAAAACGTAAATAAAGTCAGAAGCGATCAATCGCCATGAAGGAAACTCAGCAGCGAAAATATATATATATATATATATATATATATATATATAAGCAATAAATGCACCGGATGTAAAATCGGGCTCATCGTAATGTAGTTCGACCACGATTCATATGTATAAGTATATATATATATATATATATATATATATATATATATAAAAGCTTAGTAAACGCACTGCATCAAGTTCTAGGCTCATCGAACAAAGTCCAGACACACGCTGATATATATATAGTATATATATATATATATAAGTTTAATAAACGCACTGCATCAAGTCTCAGGCTCATCGAACAAAGTCCGGACAATACAGTTAATATATATATAAGTATATATATATATATATATTAAAACGAAGAAACGCCTGCATCAAGTTCAGGCTCAATCGAGGCATAACTCGATAGTGTTAGTCATATATATATATATATATATATATATATATATATATATATATATATATATATATATTTGAAATGAAACCACGGATCAAGTCTAGGCAAAAGCAAGCAACACGACTCTCAACGTGTAGAAGGGTGTGTGCAAAGATGAAGAGAAAGACTCTAAAGTGTGTGAGAAGGCTTACAGTTGAGTGATAAAAAAGGCTTCTATATCTTTAGAGTGGGTAAACACTGGGCTTTTGTGGGTACAAAAGAGGTTATATATGAGCTCACAGGTGTTTAAGAGTCGGAAAATACACTGTATGGCGAGTGCAGAGCAAATTGTGCAGGGTTTTCACATCTTTTTTCTCTTAAAAATTAGCACCCCAAGCCCTCTATTTGTAGGCATATGAGCCGCAGGTGTACCAGAGGCGGGTCGGGTCGGCCCAGTTTTGTCGGGTCGGGTCGTCTCGAAGTACATGCACTCAGGAACTGTAATGTCCACTTGAATTTTGAGAAGTGCAATCCGGGCATCCGTTTTGAGGTATTCGGGACCTATTTCGGACCGCCGTTGTCGAGAGTTGTACGATGGCATGGGATTAGAGTTTGTATGAAGTCATTGAAGATGGGACGATGCCCTCCGGTCTTTAAGCTTCAACTTTCATCCATTACCCCGCACAATAGTCACTCGGGATTGGTTAGCCTTGTGGGACATTGTTGCGTAGAGACGAGACGTGGTATCGTTTTGGACGAGATGACGATGTTGCGCCTCACCAGTGTTATCTCCGGATTGGGCCGATAAAGCAGGCGTTGCCCAGACTTCGTTGAGATTGGACTGCTGCATTTGTTGAAGGTCCTCATTGTCATCTTTGAGGTGTGCCTGTCTTCCCGATGTTATTGCTGAGTGGTACAAAGGTATCTCGTTGTGAGTGCCGAGATTGAAGCTGATGGCATTTAAAATAAGCATTTCCGGGGTTATCTCCGAAACTGCATTCCTTGGGGTTATCACCAAGGTTGGTGGCTATTCCCATGGTTGGGACTGAGACTGGATACCTCGGGGTCATTTCCGAGATTAATCGGTCTTCTCCGGTGTGAGTTCTGGTATTGTATCTGCAGGTCTCGGGGTTAGATCCGAGGTTGAAATTGTTACTCCCAGATTGCAATCCGGGGTTGATGCTGCACTTCCGGTAGTATCCGGTATGGATTTGGATTATCTTTCAGGGTTCTCTCTTAAAAGACGAATCTGTCCTCCTACAATGTTAGTAACAGTAGTACAGAAAATTTCGAGTGTCTACAGATGCCCCTCTTTATCATACTCATGCATGGCGATGCATGGGTAAGATAAAGAATCTTAGACACTTGAAATGCAACAAGATAAACATGGTGCTAAGGATAGCAACATGATGCAAATGTATGATGCATGTGTACGGGGTTGTGGCCCAATATGCTGGGGATGATTGTTGGCTTCCTGTTGCTTCAACTGGGGATTGGCAATACTGACTAGATCTGATGTACAAGCCGAATCTGTTAGGATGTTGGTGTTGGAGTTATCACCAAATTCCTGTGTTCTTGATAACGACTTGATCTCAAGGGTATCTCTTATGTAAGAGATCCGTGGGGATAAAGCTTGATCGGTTTGAGGATGTGTATAACATATTCCATCATCTATCCTCTTTGATAATGTTGACCTCTCTGGTTAGTATCGCCGTAATATGTCACGATTCATTGGATTTACCGCCAACAAAGAAATGCCGCCGGGATGCCCGACCTTCGTTGACGATGTGAATCAATGGTCAAACATCCTGTGGGATATCTCGTCAAGGTTGCTTGACCTTCACCGACGATGTGAATCAACTTTGAAACTCTGTGAGGAGATCGTCAAGGTTGTTTGACCTTTGCTGACGTGTAGATCAACGGAGCATTGCGTTGTGACCCCCGTCGGGGATCCGCTGGGGAATATGAGCAGCTGGGTATGAGAACCTCAAACAGCTCTATAGCTCTGATAGGTTTAAATGTTATCGGCTGAAATGATGTCAAGGTTGCTTGACCTTCGTTGATATGCGATTCAACGGGTGAGCATGCGTTGCTACTCCCGCCGGAGATATACATTGTAACCCCCGTCGAGGATTTACTGGGGACGCATGAGTACGTACTCAACTACCGAATGGTTCTCAACGCTTCGATGGGTTTACTTACCATCGGCTAAAATAATGTCAAGGTTGTTTGACCTTCGTTGATAGAATTGTCAACGGATGAACGTGTTGTAACCCCCACCGGGGATCTACGTTGTAACCCGTCGGGACTCACGCGTCTAACCCCGTCGAGGATTCACGCGTTAACCCGTGGGATTCACGTTGTAATGACACGAGTCTCATGACATTGGACCAGATAAGGTATTTCCGTATGTGATTTGTGACAACCGAGGTCATCGGCAGAGTATACCTTGTGTTCAAAGCGACTACCAATGAGTGATGTCTGATTCAAAGTCTCATCCGAGAAGACCGAGATTGTATGTTGTTTTGCTTTCAATCGCGTGGTATTTTTATTCCCGATTTGACCTTTCTAGCCGAAGAAGAACTCGCTTCAACTTGAATTGACCGAGCCGGGAGGGGTGGGACCCACATAGAGAGCCGCGAGTGCACTTCTGCTGCAGCTGCAGTGAGCTCATGACCAAAGCGTGGATGATCAATCCAGTGAGCTTCACTTCACGAGTCACTTTTAACTTGTTTCACTTTAGAAAAACCGCGAGCCATCTTCAGATCTGCTAAGTTCGGGCTGCTTTCTGCAAATTCTATCGTCGTACAAGTATTCTACACTATCCTGGTAACGTATGCATGTATTATTTTCCAGTTTCTATCCGTTAGATTGTGAGATATTGCACGAAATGCATCTAAACACATAGTAGTGATTATGTATGCATAAATGACTTTATAAAAAATATTCAACATAGTAAATGTTAGTATTAAACCATGCTGAACATAATGATGTGTAAAAATTTGACTTCTGAGATAGTCAAATTGGCACCTTTTTCTGCTATTTTTTGTCCTATTTGAGGTCCAATGAGCAAAAGGTAGAAAGGAAAAATACTCCTAGCATTGAGGTTGACCTTATGCATGATGATTTTGATTTTTGATGCATATATTAGGTATATGACTTTGGGATAGGTGTGCTACTGAATGGCCACCTAGACATGCCTGTGTGCATGTGGATAGTCCTATTTTCAATTTCAAATGTAGGCATTGGGTAGTCATGCATTCTAACTCTATTATATGTTAAAGTAAATGCATGCATGCATATAGTCATATAATGAATTTTAGAAAGCTCCAGGTAAGGAAATACCACACCCTTTCTGAGGTGATTTAGAGACTTGTTGTCCAGATATTATGGATCCGAATCAATCGGAAAGGCGGTTCTATAGGACCGCTCACGGCGCATTGGCGGAGGGCTTCAAGTGCCTCATCCTCGTTTCATCGATGACCCTCGTCGGTTGGTGGAGGCTGTGATTCGTCCTGTCCAGGTAAATGTTCCAGACGTCGAGGACGAGGAGGTGGATATAGAGGATCCCGCTCCTGCTGCACATATCCCTCGTAGAGAGCTTCTAAGCATCCAGGTGGTGAACCCAGAGTTGCTGGGTGATTTAGGTAGACACCCATCGATGTACTTGCATACTAACGAGGTATGACGTTAGAC
This sequence comes from Panax ginseng, assembly GCA_020205605.1. Classification (NCBI taxonomy): domain Eukaryota; kingdom Viridiplantae; phylum Streptophyta; class Magnoliopsida; order Apiales; family Araliaceae; genus Panax; species Panax ginseng. Next base: position 11,604,548 of record CM035141.1, on the reverse strand, counting down.
TTTATCTTCCTTCTTTCCTATTGATGAGGATTTAAAGGGTTCTGATGTTGATCTGCTTTTCATGCAGGTTCTAGGTTTTACACAGCCTCGGGGGAACTGGTTTAGCATCTACTCCATGTACCAGGCGCTTCATCCTGATTATAGAGCAGTAGTGCATGAGTGGGGATTTGGGGCATTTTTCTTCATCCTTCCCCGTCGTTGTCCCTGGGGTTACCACAAGGCATTGTCTGAGCGATGGTTTCATCAGACTTAGTCACTCCACCTGCTGGATTGCGAGGTGATGATGACGCCTATGGATTGGCGATTTATCACAGGTATGGAGTTTGGAGGGGAGCCAGTGCCTTGCATGGCGAATATCACCCCTACTGTCGTCCGATCCTTATTAGGAGTTCCGGCGGGGGCGCTCAAAGGCAGGACTGTCTGTTCAGATCCTTTGAGCGTAGATGTTATGAGAGGGCTATTGAGTGAGCCCATGCCTGATGATGTCAGGATCAGGGATCGCGTTCTGGCGATTGTTCCCGATGATCATTCGAGGTCGCTTCATAGTGTATAACTCTTCCACGGTATCTTTCACTTTGGTCGGCGCCACACATGATGTGGACCAGTATATAGAGAGTATGACCGGGGCTCTTACACTTTTGCCTATTTCTCCGGGGGCATGCATCTGCGTTCACTGTGGGTTTGACCGAGGCTTGGCTAGGATTTTCTGGGTTTCTCACGGTGAGTATTTCTCTTATCTTTTTCCATTCACAAAGTTAAGAGTGTTTATCGACAGCGAGATGTTTTGCCATTGTGTTGGCAGTTTTGGGCCTATGAGAGGCTTCCATGTTTGTGTCCTATGAGTGTGTTAGGCTTAGATACCTATCCACGAGGACGACGATGGGACCATTCTATTTTGCCAGAGGTCCCTATATCTGAGGGCTTTCGCCACTGCCGTGATCTGCAATTTGGAGTTGTTTGACGGTGATGCCATCACATGGCTTCCATACTCGGGATCATTTGACCATCGGTTTTGAGGATGGACACCCCACTCGGAGTAGAGTATTTGATTTCCACCGAGATTTCCTCTCTTCACAGATGGAGGTGGGAGCTCTATTTAGAGAGCGTATTATTAGGAGCACCACAGAGGAGATTCAGATATACCGATCTTACCTCTTCTTCAGCGCCATTGGCTCAGATCACATGATCACCCGCCAATCGATATTCCATTATTGGGAGTTGACGGTTTTGATTTATCCGAGGGTCCATGTACTCGGGAGATATTCTAGTACTGGTGGCTCCTCACGACTATTGGGGCCCGATCCGTGCCACACAGTTTATGGGGGACATGGTTCCAGGATCTTTGATGATGACGGATTGGGTGGCTTGTGTCCGAGCTCCGACTCATCTGACCCAGATTGATAGCTTGACCCGGTAGTTGGATCAGGCACATATATTTATTCGGCATTTGGGCATAGATCCAGCAGAGGCGGAGTCATTTGTTCCTTCTAGCTCAGGTGCTGGCCCCTCAGATGACCCATTTGGTTTTGCCGGTGCAGATCCTCCTCTTTATAGGCCTGACATCCCTGTTGATAGAGATCCAGTGACTCAGGAGGAGTTACATCAGGTGGACAGGATTGAGGACGTGGACATCGAGACCCTGGTCTTCTTCTGATGTATATTCTTGTTATATCTTTTGATAGGCCTCTGTTAGATATTGGGTGGCTGTTCCCCATTCTCGCTATATCTTTTGATAGGCCTCTGTTAGTAGTAGGGCGTATGTGCCCCATTTTCATGTACTTGTAGCTGTATAGAGCTGATGTATTAGATGATGATATATTTAGGAATGTATGCACCATTTTTCATTCCCTATATCATATTGCCATCCATTATCTGTTATGCATGTATCATGTTATGCATATGTATATATGTCTAGAGATATTTGACATTGACCCCTGGATGGTCTAATGACACTACCGCCCTTACAGATGTCTTCTTCGACAGTTAGCCGTATAGATCATACCCCACCATCAGTGGTGGCATTGGGTATGCAATCGTGGTACGATAGCATGTCACCACCAGATAGGGTGACTATAGATCTGTTGCTACAGCATACCATGACCCTTTTGGTATTTCAGGTTCCTTCAGGATTCGTGGATGGGATGATAGAGCATTGGCTGCCTGATAGGAAGGTATTCCGCTTTGGCACCCATGAGTTGACTCCTACTCTGGAGGAGTATGCCCGTTTGACGATGCTGCCCCTAGACAGACCTTGCATACACATGGCATTGGGAGACATGAGTAGACGATTCATGACTCTCACAGGATTGAGGCGCAGAGTGGTGTAGGATGAGCTGACATCTGGCCATGTGATCTCTCAACGTTTTCTGTATGTCAGATTTGGTGCGGAGGACAGCTACTCACGACATTCCGGGGATTTCACCGTGTTGGAGGATCATTGGCGTTGGCGAGTTAATGTCTCGATGCTATATGTCTTCCGCCATACGTGTATATGCCGCAGTATATGGATGAGATAGATATAGGCGTTATCATGGCCGTGAGAGCTCTCAGGGAGGGTCGTACCATCGTACCTGTGATCATGGCAGAGACCTTGCGCTCAAAGATATCATCTTGTAGTACTTACTGCGTCGAGCGTGTTTATGGGAGTTGATCATCTGTCAGATGTGTGGTTTATGTCACACTCATGACATCAGCTTGGTACCCTTAGACGGGACGGGTATTGCTTCTCCCATGAGGTGCCTATGTCATATTCCTTTCAGCCATCGGAGTGTACAGATGCTCAGTCCTGGTCCGCATTTTTGGCAGATATCAGAGATCCATTCAGTATATTGCCATGTTCGGGGCTTAGCTCACCATATAGCTTCATTACTCATGCTCTGGGCATGGACTTCCTCCCTCTGGCTGGCTTGAGGGGTGTGACCACTTATCACCCATTGGCCGTGATGTCGCAGTTCGACTAGTTCCAGGATTTCCATCCTTTTGAGGGGGTGAGAGGTCAGCGTTCAGCTTCTCGATATCTCTCAGCAGAGAACCGATCCCGTGTGTATGCTTGTTGGGATCAGCGTGAGATAGCTACTTTTTTTGTCAGTCATCCTGGTTGTTCTGCAAAGTATTCCGCATGGATGGAGACAGAGATTTTATCGGCTACAGCAGTATCTGCAGTACCGAATAGCGATACAGACGATGTAGAGCCCACGGAGGACATTGATACCTATATCGGGGAGGAGCCCATTGCTGGGTTGCCAGCATTTCTTCCGGATTCTCCTAGTACTAGTACTTTCGTGATTCAAAGACTTCAAGACGAAAGATTTAGAAAGCGAGTCTTCATCTGATTACCTTTGAGAGAGACCAGATTCGATCTATGATGTCGACTGCTCTTGATGTGAGGGATGCCGCTCTATTGGAGAGAGACGAGGCATTGGCTCATAGAGATGCCGGTGTTGCTGGTGTCAGCCATAGACGCAGTGATAGTTGAGTGGGATACGGCCATATCTGCCCGGGATGTAGCCGTCATAGATAGTACTCCAGTGAGGTCCCTTACCACTGGTATGATCACAGAGATGAGCGCTTATATCGATGAGCATATGGTCATCATGCAGATGGCTCAGATCTATTGGGTCGTGTGGATATTCTTATCCAGGGAGACTACCTTTACCTCCTTCATCTGAGAGAGGGATGCCATGTTGGTCTTGCTAGCTCGCATGTACCCCGATTAAGTAGATGAGTTTGTATTTACACATGCACTAGCTTAGCCATTTTGTCATGTACAGTTCACATTGTATATATATCAAACAGCATTATATATGACAGGGAAATATATTTTTGGATCACTTCCCTTTTAGATATGCCTGTCTATTTGCTTGATATTTTGCCTGTTGTTTCAAGGCATGTGATCTTGATGTATTCTAAATTCCTCCTGGGTGGATAGACATTGAGTTGTCTCTGGATAGTTCAGAATGGATCATTGATCTATGTATCCCTACCATCTTTGGTGTCTTGGGACTTGTTTCTGAATGGAAATATGGAGAGGAGTGTGGCTTTCCTCTCTGAGATTGACCGCACCATCTATGTATCCACCTCTTATGGTTTAGTGTTGCTCTTCGAGGTATGACCGCAGCTTAGATGGTCTCCGAATCTCCTATTTGGGAGAGGAGTTCAGGTAATTCCATGAATGGCTGCCTACGTACTCCTATTGAAGAGGAGATCGTCTGTGTAGTTCGAACCTGGTGTAAGAGGTTCAACGCTGTGTATGGCTGACATGGTGTAGGAATGTTTTTGGTTGTTTTTGTTTTTGTAAGGAGAAGAGGGTAGAAATGTTTTTATTATTTTTGTTTTATTGCGACCGGACCATATGAAATGGTTGCCTATGTACTCCTATTGAAGAGGAGATCAGGTCGACGTAGTTTTCCCCTCAGGGAGAGAAGAAAAGCGTAATCCCATGTGCAGGTCAGAGTGCGGGGAGGAGAAAGTTTAATCCTAGGTTGAGGATAAACTGTAGGTATGAGAAGTTTGATCCCAGGTATGGGTAGCCAAACTGCAAATGCAAGAGGTTCAATCCGCGGTGGGATGACCTAAGTTGTAGGAATGCAGAGGAGAAAGCCAGGCTGCTGGCTTGAAGAGTACGTTTCCCTGAGGGGCAAAGTGTAGAAAAGTTATGGGTGGTAAAGGGTTAAAGAACCGGAATGACTGGTAACCTGATGATTGTGCACCAGGGTGTTTAATGGTTACTTCAGACATAATACCGTTTCACGGTGTTTGAGTTGATGAGTTGTGGAAATTCATCGCCGTCCATTTCTTGCAATCTGAGAGCACCTCCTGTCAATACTTCCTTGACAATAAACGGGCCTTCCCAGTTAGGAGCGAATTTTCCTTTAGCCTGATCTTGGTTGTCAAGAATCTTCTTCAAAACCAAGTCATGTTGTTTAAACTGCCGTAGCCGGACTTTTTTGTTGTAGGATCTGGCGATCCTTTGTTGATATAGTTGACCATGGAAGATAGCCATGGTTCGTCTTTCGTCTATCAGAGACAATTGGTGATACCTGTCCTGTACCCATTGGTCTTCATCCAGCTGAGCATCGATCAATACTCTAAGAGATTCCATCTCAACTTCTATGGGGAGTACTGCTTCCATCCCATAGGTTAACGCGTAGGGGGTTTCCCCAGTTGAAGTACGCATTGAAGTTCGGTAGGCTAACAGAGTAAGAGGCAACAGGTCAGGCCAATCTTTATGGTTGGCGGACATCTTTTGCATAATCTTCTTGATGTTTTTGTTAGCCGCATCAACAAAGACCGATTCATCTTGGACGATAGATGCATGAGTTAATATGTTTGATATGGAATTTCTTCGCATAATTCCTCCATCATTTTGTTGTTGAGGTTTTTGGCATTGTCTGACATAATAACCTCTGGTTGTCCGTATCGACAAACGACATTGTTTCTGATGAAGGCAATGATGACTTCTTTAGTGACCCTGGGGAAGGAGGCTGCTTCTACCCACTTGGTGAAATAGTCGATCATGGTGAAGATAAATCGGTGACCATTACTGGTTTTAGGCTCGATGGGACCGATAACGTCAATTCCCCACATTGAGAAAGGCCAAGGCGAACTCATATTGTGGAGCTCCTGTGGAGGGGCGTGTATAGCATTCCTATGAATCTGGCACGGATAGCATCTTTTGACGTGGTCGTTGCAATCAGCTTTGAGAGATAGCCAATAATGTCCTGTCCTGAGGACTTTCTTGACAAGGAGGGGGCCACTCATGTGGGGGCCACAGACTCCACCATGGATTTCATCCATAAGCCTTTGGGCTTGGTCTTTGTCTAGACACCTGAGGAGACCTAGTCCTGCATCTCTTTTGTAGATCCATCTCGCAGATATTCCTTGATATGCTGATACCAAGGAGGTTGGATGGGAGGTAGCTCATCCGATACTTCTCCAACGTAATTCCCATAGGTTGGGGCCTTGTTCAGGGAAATTGTAACGCTTGGCAAGTGTTCCTTGTCTAATATGCGAATCAAGGAGGCCAAAGTTGCTAACGCATCCGCGAAATCATTCCTATTACGAGGAACATGTATAAAGGAGATTTCTTCAAACTCCAAAGCCATCTTCAAAACCAGCCGATGGTAAGGCAGCAAATGTAGTTCCTTGGTTCGATAGATTTCGGTGGATTGTCTGATTATCAACTCCGAATCTCCAAGGATAGTTAATCGTCTGATGCCCATTGAACGGGCAAGTTTTAGCCCCATGAGACAGCCTTCATACTCAGTCGTATTGTTGGTGCTAACAAACTGCAATTTGACGGCAACGGGATACTACTCCCTCGTATCAGATATTAGCACTGCTCAAGCTCCAGAACCTTCAATATTAACAGCTCCATCAAAATACATCTTCCATGATTGGCGCGTATCGTACTGATGGTGTTGTTGTACTGTCATTACTCCTTCATCGGGGAAATATGTCTCCAAGGGTTTGAAATCCCCTGAAGGTGCGGCGGCCAGTTGATCCACGATTCCTTGACCTTTGATGTAATTTTGAGTCAGATATACAATGTCAAATTGTTGTAGGATCAACTGCCATCTGGACAGCCGGCAATTCAACATGGGTTTGTTGAACACGTACTTGAGAGGATCCACGCGGGATATGAGATGGGTTGTGTGACCATGGAGGTAATGCTGTAACCTCATGGAAGCCCATGCTAAAGCACAACACGTCTTTTCGATCGAGTGTACTTGTGTTCACCGTCTTTGAACCTTTTTCTTTGAGGTAATAGATAGCTCATTTTGGCCTCTATCATCTTTCGTCTCAAAGATCTGACCCATGGCATTATCACTTCTGAGAGATGTACATGAGGGGGAACATCCTCCCTGGGTGGTACCAAGACGGGAGCTTTGACTAGCTGTTTCTTGATTGTAAGGAAGGCATTTTGGCGTTCATCATTCGATTTCATGGAGGAGTTCTTCCTTAATAGCTTGAAGATTGGCTCACAGGTTGCTGTGAGTTGGGAGATAAATCTGCTGATGAAGTTGATTCTTCCCAAAAATCCCTGTATTTCCTTCTCTGTCTGAGGAATGGGCATTTCAGTGATGGCTTGGATTTTGGCAGGATCCAGCTCAATCCCTTTGTGGCTGACTAGAAATCCTAGAAACTTGCTTGATTTAACACCAAAGGCGCACTTAGCTGGATTCAACTTCAAGTTGTACTTACGCAACCTGTTGAATAACTTTCTGAGATGGTCTAGATGGTCATCCTCCTTTCGGGACTTGACAATGATGTCATCCACATAGATCTCAATCTCTTTATGCATTAAGTCATAGAAAAGAGCCATCATAGCTCGTTGATAGGTAGCTCCGGCATTGATGAGGCCGAATGACAACCATCTATAGCAAAAAGTTCCCCAAGGAGTGATGAAAGCAGTCTTCTATGATCTTCCTTGGCAACCATGATCTGATGGTACCTTACGACAATCGAATCAAAAGGAGTACATGTCGTATTCAAGCTTGAGATTGTCAATGAGAATGTGAATAAATGGCACGAGAAAGCTGTCTTTTAAGCAAGCTTTATTCAAGTCCCGGTAATCCATGCAAACTCGCACCTTCCCTCCAGGTTTAGGTACAGGCACGATGTTGGATATCCACTCAGGATATGTAGACACCATAATGATGTCAGCTTGAAATTGTTTCACAATTTCTTCTTTCACCTTTAAACTCCACTCCGATTTCAACCGTCTGAGTTTCTGCTTGACTGGATTAAATCCCTCTTTAATGGGAAGGCGATGAAGGACAATGTCAGTGGATAAACCCACCATGTCTTCATGAGGCCATGCAAACACATCCTGGAATTGGGTTAATAGCGTAACCATATCATTCCGTTGGTTTGGGGTAAGGTCTGAACCAATCTAGATTAACTTAGGGCTTTCTAAGGTTCTGAGATTGAAAGAAGTGGTTTGATCAAGGTTGGGTTTGGGTTTGTCTTTGACCCATTCTTGAATTTCTGGAGGCACTTCAATGTCATCTTGTATATCCATCAAGGCTGAATTCATCTCTACATCAAAGGTACAATCCCTGTGTAGAAGAGGCACCAGTATCGGCAAAGCAAAGAGCACATTTAAATTGAGTCCTGAAACAAAATATGCTTCCACTTAGTATATATGAAATGCGTTGATCATACACAGTGTTAGCATATACTGGCAAAATAAACTGCTAATACTATACAGAAAAGTAAGTAGTTATTATATCTACAAGGCAGAAAGAGTTTCTGTCCGCTTTACCCTCGTCGACCAAAGCAAGGAATGTTGTCCCAATTGGCAAGGGTAAAGTCCGGGTGGACCACAGTGATGGCGGGATTGTCTTCATCCTCCTTGTCCCGAATGATGGCCATTACGTCTGGGCAATCATCGTATAGGGTGTATCTGTTAGTATGTTCATCATGAACGATGATGCGTATACCGGACATCATCTGTATGACATCTTGTTTGATTCTTCGTTCCTCTTCTTCCATCTGCGGGATTTGGAACAAAGACTTCTTTTCTCCTTCCGACTTAGAAGCTTGGGAAATAACATAGCCATTAGATTGGTGGCACCTTTCTTTGGAGGTTGTGCGGACTCAGAGTTTGAAGGCGAAGATAAACGCCACATGGTTGAAGCTGCGGGAATCTGTTGATGCTTATGAGAATTCCTATTACTAGAGCTGGCAAAATAGCCTAGTCCAGCTGTTCCAACTTGCTTGGTTAATCGAATGGGGTACTTGATACCCTGGCCATCTTTACCCAACCCTTGTCCTAGTTTATGACCTAACGACATCATTTCCTGAGTAGCCGACATTACCTCGGCAGAAATTTTGGGTTCGGGCAATGGTGCTCTAATAGCATGGTATTGGGTGTTACTTATTTCCAAAGCATGAAAATTGACTGGTTCCACATCCTCATTGGCATTGATGAACGGTATGTCCCCATGCTGAGGAATCTTTGGTTCAGCATTGACTATGACCAGGCTATTGTTGATGATGTATTTCAACTGTTGGTGAAGAGTGGAGGGACCCTTGACCATATGAATCCATGGTCATCCCAGAGCAAAGTTGTATCCCGAATCTATCTTGAGCACATGGAAAGATATGTAGATGTGTGAGGACCAATTTCGATTGGCAAACTCGATTATCTCAAATCGAAGTTACTTACGGGCTCCATCAAAAGCTTTGATGATAGTATGGCTACTCTGAATTCTGTTGAGATTGATATTCATCTTCACCAAGGTAGCATATGGGCAGATATTCAGAGAGGAACCTCCATCTATTAAGACTCCTGTAACCATGTATCCGGAGGATAAGACCGCAATTGGTAACGGTTTGCAATGACCGGTCCCTTCGGATGGTATGTCATCATCAGTGAAGGATATCACATTGTTGTTGAAAATGTGATCAACCATATGTTGAAATTTTTCCGTATCCACTGATGTCGGGAGATAGGCTTCTTCTAGAACCTTTAGCAAGACCTTCCGGTGATTCTCAGAGGTTAGGACCAAGTCCAAAATTGATATTTGTTGTGGATTTTTTTCAAGCTTAAAACCACCACAGCCTCATTATGACCCACAGCGCGGAGGAATTTTTCAACCATTTCCATGGGTATTTTTCCCTTTGATTTGGTGGTGGGGTTCATCACCCGATGGGGAAGATATAGTGGATTTTCCTTCGACACTACAGCAGTGGTATATGAGGTGGATCCTTCACCTTCTCCATAATTCCACGAAACTTTGCGCAAGCTAACAATAGGATATTGTGCTCTGCATGGCAAGTTGATTGGCTCGGGAGCGGCCACTTTCAAAGGATTATTTCTTCCTTTGAGCTGAATTATCGGTGTTGTGAGTAAAGTATTAATCCCTTCAGCTTCAGTGGATATAACTGCTACCACACTTTTCCATTTAGTAGGGCCTACATTCTCACTTGCACGTAATACAGTGTCGTTATCTCGCCAAGCATAAAGACACCACCGTCGATTAGATTTTGAATAAGGTATGAGGGCCCAAAGATTCTTCTATGTTGTGACCGCGAGACTGGGAGTGGTATTGGCACACTCCCTCAAAGTTGTACCGTCCCGAACGGGGGTTGATTGGAGGTAGAAGGGAACTGATCCTTCCTTCATTGATTAACATGTGAAGGATATCCTCCATGGGTTGGCCCAAATAGGTGAAATCCCGTTTGTTGGCGAAATCCCGACGGGCTTTGGCATTTGCTCTCTTCGTCACTTTGTCTTCCAGCATTTCATTTTCTGAAAGTGACGAGGAAATTTTCATGACAATAGGTAGGAGACTGGCATGCTCCTGGCTGATTAACTAGCGAGTTACTTGATGCTGATAAGTTACTAGTTCCACAAACTGTTCAATTTGTTTGCAGAGAGCTTTCATCTTTTGTTCCATTGTGAATTGGAACTTAGCATAATCCCATCTGTCATCATTGTCTTTGATGGTTTGGGAAGAATCACAGCTGAAGTTGGAACTCTGTCCACTGCTCCAATTAATCATGTTGACCTCTTCTTCTTTGTGTTGAGGAAGAGGGTTGTCTTGTACATGAGGCTGATCGGGTTTGGTTACTACGATCTCCCTATTGTCTATTAGGTCCTGGATCTTGTGTTTCAAGGCCCAACAATCCTGAATATCATGTCCAGGTGCCCCGGCATGATAAGCACATTTCCTAGCAGCATTGAAACCCCGTCCATTAGGACTGGCTGGTGGAAGAAGATGCGTAATTTTCTTCTGTGTTGTCAGAAGATTAAGAATGTTCTCGAGGGTATCCCCTAAGGGTGTAAACACTCGATGGCTTTTGAATTCTCCACCTTTTGGTACTGGAGGGTTTGCAGACTATGCTGGAAAGGGAGTGTAGTTTCTCCTTTGAATAGGCATGTTTTGATTGCCTTTTTGCCCCTATAATATCAGGGAAACATCTTCCTCTTTCTTTTTATGGACCGTCTGAGGGTTGTTCCCATAATTTCCAGATTGGATGTGATCAACAACAGCTTTGAGTGCGGCTAGGTCTTGAATTTTTCCCGATTTCAACCCCATTTCGACCATCTCCCATGTTTAACCATTTCAGAAAAGCGGTTTGCGAAGCTTCATTAAAACTCTCTCATAGAAGGGAGCTTCTTGTATGTCTATAAATGTCATGACCATTTCTAATTACACATGGCAGGACTAACTTCAGGCGACCAAAGCGTCTCCACCTCTGGGCATACTCTCTGAAAAGACTCATTAGATTTTTTTTGATTTTGGTAATTTGATACCAATCGGGAGCCATCCGAGTTTGAAAAACTGTATTGAGTGAGGAAGGCATGTGTTAGCTCTTTCCAATTTGTGAATTTTGGAGTTGTCTAATCTTGTACAACGAAGCAAGCTTCCCAGTTAGACTTTTTTGGAACAATTGCATTTCGAGTTTTCATCTCTCTGCATAGGATCCAAGTTCTCCAATAAATACTTTTAGATGTGTGTAAGGATCCCCTAACCCGTCATATTTTCAAAGTCAGGAGTTTTAAATTTTTCTGGATAATGAACCCTAGGAAAAATACATAGATCAGCATATGAAACACTCCCGTGTGTTCCAATTCCTTTGATAGTGCGAAGGGTCTCTTCCATTGGAGGACTTTCTTTTGATGTCACCAAAGGTTCAGATCTCCAGTGGGATGGGCAGCATCATGAATTTTGTTGGTTGTATCCAACTGTAGTTCAGGCATTGTAATGGCCTGGGTTCCCCCTTGTATGGAGGATTCAGCATGTACGGGTATTTTCTGACCCTGTGTAGACTGGTGTAATTCTTTGAGTAGAACAGCCAAATCTGTGATTTGTTTGCTTAATCCGTCAAATTCTTTGCGAGAAACTAGATTAAGTTCAGTTTGGTCGGCTGACGACATGATTGATATGAGGCTGTTGCCTTTTGGACTTTTTTTGGGTAGTAGGTCCGATTGATTCCCTCGCGAAAGACCCGGCATAGTTTAGTCCTTAGGAAGGTGTATAATAACATGCTATGTGATGTGTCCATTTTAGGAATTTTATCCCTGCAAAACGGGTGTCAACTGTTTGTAGCATGTATGTGGACACATTGCTTTATATTTCTCATTACATGGAGATAGATATGGAATGAAATTACAAGTAATTGTGTTTACAAGTAATTGAAATGAGAGCATGAAGAGACTTTCCTCCGTTTTGTGTTTATCAGAGGTTGACCTATCTTAGGTTACTCTCGCGGCTTTTTGGCATGAAGGTTCCCAAATCATCGCAATCTACTAGACGGGAAGTTAATCCGGTCTTTCAACTGGAGTGAATTTATTTATATATATATACTGAAATGAAACCACGGACCGAAGTCTAGGCAAAAGCAAGCAACACGACTCTCAACGTGTAGAAGGGTGTGTGCAAAGATGAAGAGAAAGACTCTAAAGTGTGTGAGAAGGCTTACAGCTGACTGATAAAAAAGGCTTCTATATCTTTAGAGTGGGTGAACAATGGGCTTTTGTGGATACAAAAGAGGCTATATATGAGCTCATAAGTGTTTAAGAGTGGGAAAATACATTGTATGGCGAGTGCAGAGCAAATTGTGCAGGGTTTCCCCGTCTTTTTTCTCTTAAAAATTAGCACCCCAAGCCCTCTATTTATAGGCATATGAGCCGCAAGTGTACCTACGGCTGAGCCGCAGTGTACCAGAGGCGGGTCGGGTCGAGTCGTCTCGAAATACGTGCACTCAGGCACTGTAATGTCCACTCGGATTTTGAGAAGTGCAATTCGGTCATCCATTTTGAGGTATTCAGGACCTATTTTGGACCGCCGTTGTCGAGAGTTGTACGATGGCATGGGATTAGAGTTTGTACGAAGTCATTGAAGATGGGACGATGCCCTCCGGTCTTCAAGCTTCAACTTTCATCCGTTACCCCGCACAATAGTCACTCGGGATTGGTTAGCCTTGTGGGACATTGTTGCATAGAGACGAGACGTGGCATCGTTTTGGACGAGATGACGATGTTGCCCCTCACCGGTGTTATCTCCGGATTGGGCCGATAAAGCAGGCGTTGCCCAAACTTCGCTGAGATTGGACTGCTGCATTTGTTGAAGGTCCTCATTGTCATCTTTGAGGTGTGCCTGTCTTCCCGATGTTATTACCGGGTTGGCACAGTGTATCTCGTTGTGAGTGCCGAGATTGAAGCTGATGGCATTTGAAACAAGTATTTCTGGGGTTATCTCCGAAACTGCATTCCTTGGGGTTATCACCAAGGTTAGTGGCTATTCCCATGGTTGGAACTGAGACTGGATACCTCGGGGTCATTTTTGAGATTAATCGGTCTTCTCCGGTGTGAGTTCCGGTATTGTATCTGCAGGTCTCGGGGTTAGATCTGAGGTTGAAATCGTTACTCCCAAATTGCGATCCGGGGTTGATGCCGCACTTCCTAGTAGTATCCCAGATGGATTTGGATTGTCTTTCGTGGTTCTCTCTTAAAGACTTAATATGTCCTCCCCGCAATGTTAGTAATGAGAGTATGTAAAATTTCGAGTGTTTACAAAGCATATAAAAATAGTGATTTAGTTGATGCGTAATAGTTTAATTTAGACAACGTTATCCGTGGATCGATACTCGACTTACTCTATATTGCTTGTTGACACATGTATGCTTGCATGAGTTAGAGCTCTTTTGTTAAACTAAAAAAGAGGCAACAAGTCACACCCCCTGACTTCCGTGAAACACGGTTACCGCGCTCTTTGTTCCCTAGTTTGTGTGTATTGTAGTTAATTGGGCCTAAGTGCTTTATTTGGAAGTAGTGCTATGCCTATTTTGCACCTATATACAAATTGACTTGTATAAAAGTTTAATTTTAATACAAAGCATATAAAATGATGTTTTGAAAACAGGTTTTCAAACCCTTATGCTCACATAGTAATTGAGGCATTTGATACTTCCATTTTTTTATGTATTCGGCTTATTCTGATTTTATTCTCGAGATGCGAAGCATCTTCGACAAAATAATATACATATAAGTGTCGGGCTCCTTATGGGCATGAAAGCCATCAAAGTATGCCCGAGTACTGCACATAATATTTTCACTATTACGGGGATCTTAAATCCAGATAACCGTTTTAAGGTCCTATATTTACAAGTACAAAATTTGCAAGCTAGTTGTACAACTGAAAGGTCCATCATGGGAACCAGATCTAGATTCATGGATTGAACCGTAGATCCCGTGATTCCTAGGCTCACAAAATATTATTTAAAAGCTTGCACAATTAAAATAAAAAGCATATTTAACTCTAGACGTCGCAAAACAAGAGATTCATCGGTTAAATCCTTGTATACGCGTAGCCAAAACTTCCAGCTTCCTCTAGATACGGATCTAGGGCCGCGTAGTCGCTAGATATTTACAAAGTAGAAATAAAACTAGATTTAAGTAAATCTTAGCCATTCTAGCTCAACGGTTCTAGTTTTGCAACTTTTGAACCGGTTAAAAGCTAGATATGGCTAGATTTAGATAAATCTAGTCAACAAAATTTGAATATTGCAGATCTACGGTTAAAACTGATATTTAATCACAATGAGTACGAATTTGACATTCCTAACGAAATCAACTACTACGAATTTATTTTTCAACCAACTCAGTCCATACAAGTTTCGTTCTTTTCAGTTTTACATGTATAAACACAATCAATTATCAATTTATCGATTAATAGGCAATTTAGGCATCAATTTTTGTATTTATGGGTTATATTCAACTATTAATCTTTCTATAACTTCAAAATTTCCAATTTGAACATGATTTCATGGATTAATTACTCTAAAACACATATAAATCATATATAATTTAATTATACATACTAATAAATATCTAACATCAAGTTTTTGACTAATAATTCATGAATTTCCAATTAACAGAGAACTTAATATACGTTCATGGAGAAAACTTAAAAACATAAATTTAAAACTAGAATTAAGAATTTACCCTTGCTAACTCTTTTAAAATGATAGGAACTTCCTTAATTCTCTAACTCCTTCTTCTTCTTCAATCTCACTATACTCTCAAAGTTTCCCTCTTTTCTCTCTGAGTTTATGTTCTCCAGGCTTGCAAATAAAAATTGACAAATGCGTATTTTAAAAAAATAACTGGTGCGTACCTGGGTAGCAGTTAAGCGCAATAAGGCCTTAATTGCTCCCATGTCCTCAAGGCCATGTTTGGTTGCTCATTAAATTTTCTTTCTAATTTATTTTAATTAACTTATTTTATTATATAGTTTATTTGTCCCACTTTAATTAATCTAATAATATTATTTAAACTCAATTAAATGAAAGATAATATTACCCATTAAATCACCTCATCACATAATTAAAATTCTCACTTATTATTTATAACATATAAATAAACCTCTAATTAATTATTAAATTAATTAGGACAACATTAAAATTATTTGACAACTCATTTAATTTAATTATCTCAATTAAATTCACACTTTGAATTATAATATTATTCCTCATTAATTTAATCAATGTGACACATTTAATTAAATTAATCTACCACAATTCCATCAAATGATTATTTAACTCGATAAATAAATAAACAAAATATTTATTTAATTCAATAAATATTTAAAAATTAATTACAAAAGTCTTGTTCGTCACGAAGATCGTGTTATGTTGAATGTGATTGCTAGGGTTTTTCCTAATACACACCATGTATTGTGTACCTGACACATTAGTAAGAAATATCTTGAAAAACTTGGGCATATCTATTCATCGCATCCAACTTTTAAGTCATATTTTAACTACTGTGACTTTAAGTGTTTGACTATTCAAGAATTTGAGCATTGATGGAATTTGTTGCTTGAAAACTACAGTCTGCAGAATCACGAATGGTTGAAATCTCTGTATGAATTAAAAGAAAATGGATTGGTGTGAGACCCCAGATTTTATGAATAAATATTTAATTTTCTCGAAATAATTTTTTTAAATATTATGGTATGGATTTGAGATAATGTTATAGTTGTGGGTAATATTTATAAATTTTGCAAAGTACGCAAGTTGTTATATAATATTCGATTGGTCGGGGAATATTCTTTTTGTCGGGGAATATCCGTACGACGGTACAATTATTGGTGGATCCCACAACGAAATTATTGTCGGATTGAGAAAACGACAAAATACTTTATGAAAATAACGGCGGAAGTGTTACCGTTAAAACTGTTGAAACACCCGGTGTTAAAAGTACAGTAATACGCGTGGTTGCATAGTAGCACACGGTATTGATTATTGATGCTTACGTGAGAAGTCACTCAGTATTGTTCAATCAGGTATTCGGGACACTTTTTGTGTCGGAGTACTATTCACAAGTTACTATTCATGAGTTACTATTCACGGGTTACTATTCACCTAAATTACTATTCACCCGAATATTATTCACTCGGGTATTTGGGGTACTTTTCGTGTCGGAGTACTATTCACGAGTTACTATTCATAAGTTACTATTCATGAGTTACTATTCACGGGTTACTATTCACCTAAATTACTATTCACCCGAATATTATTCACTCGGGTATTTAGGGTACTTTTCGTGTCGGAGTACTATTCACGAGTTACTATTCACAAGTTACTATTCACAAGTTACTATTCACGAGTTATTATTCACGAGTTACTATTCATGAGTTATTATTCACGGGGTACTATTGATTCACATTCTTATACTATAAGGGGTGGTGGTGCAAGATTGATAATACTTGCATGACTAAGTTAAAAATGGAGGTATAGTTGAAGGTACTATACTATAATTAATTCTTTCACATGATTATACTATTTATTCACATGATTATACTATTTATTCACATGATTGTACTATTGATTCACATTCTTATACTATTAGGGGTGGTGGTGCAAGATTGATAATACTTGCATGACTAAGTTAAAAATGGAGGTATAGATGGAGGTACTATACTGTAATTGTTTTTATCACATGATTAGAACTATTGAGTCACATGATTTACTATTGATTCACATTATTTACTATTAGGGGAGTTGGTGCAAGTTTGATAATACTTGCAGGACTAAATTAAAAGTGAAGAAAAAGAGGAAGGCATTGTACTGTAATATTCTGAGCCCCAAAACGTGCAATTATCGAAATTATATTTTCTTATAAATAGAAGCTCATTTCCTCATCATTCTTCACCAATTCACTCAAGCTATAGAGCAGTTATTATAGAGAGAAATTTTAGAGAGAAAGAAGAAGGGAAGTCTGCTACCTCACTATTCCAATATCCAGTTTTTCTAAGGTAGGGAATATTATTTGTTGTACTCGTAGGGGATATTATTTCTTTCTTTCATCTTCATGAAGAGAACTTCTGTTATTCCATTCTTTGTTATTATGTTGGAATAACCTATCTATGCGAAGTACCGCATACTTGGTGAAATTCTTCTATTATTCCATTCTTTATTATTCTGTTGGAATATCCTGTCTGTGCATTCTACATCGGACCTGGTTCCGTCTTTATTATTCTGTTGGAATATCCTGTCTGTGCGTTTTACGCCGGACCTGATTCCGTTATTTATTATTCTGTTGGAATAACCTGCCTGTGCGATCTATCGCATGCATGGTGATTTCTTTTGTTATTCCATTCCTTATTATACTCAGTTGGTTAAAGTTTTGACTTCTATACTCCATGAAATTAGTGGAATATCCTTGATATTTGCGCTTCATCCAAAGATCTTTTCATGGACATATTCTTACGAGCATTCTTGAATTTTACTCTACAAAGCAAAGTACCATGTTGACAATTTGGACGTTATTAGTTCTTGGATAAAATAATTCTTGAACTTGTTTTATTGAATTCTTATATCATTGTCATCATCCTCATGTTTATATTTTGTTGAAAGTCATTTGTGGCCTATAGTGCATAGATGGACTTGGTATGATTATGACTGAGGATTATTCGTGTAATCATGATCGTAATGTTACAAATGATGTGGTAAAAGTCCTCATTGGCCCGTAGTGCATTGATGGACGATTGTTGGCATGATCATGACCATTATTGAATACACAAATATTCTTGGCCCGTAGTGCATGGATAATTGTGGGATACTAAAGAATATCCTTGGTCAGTAGAAAAGTGGGGTGATTCGATGATGTGGATTATTTATTAAGTTTGAGTCCCAAATGATAAAAGTGATGAAAAACCTTTTAAATCATAAAAGATAGTAGATTTTATTCTCTACTTGACTCTTTTAATGGATTGCTTGTTCACATGCAGTTAAACTTGATGGTTGTTATATTGTATCGGTTTAATTATTGTTGAAGGCTAACGATAATATATTCTCGCATTATCTTAGTCATAATATTTCTTCTTGGGCTAGTTGAGCTCACCCTTTTACTTTTATTGTTCTCTTCGTGAAATGAGAACGTAATGAGGGACTAGTCGAGGAAGCGGAGTGATTGGACGGATGATAGCATTAGTAGTCCTCACTATTACGTGAAATAGTGTAATAATAATTGTAATAAGGACTCCTTTTGAGTTTGTATAATCTCTAGTAGACAATATTTGTATTCAAACTCACAGTTTATGTTTTGTCGTATTGTACACGACAGTTGTATAATTAAGTTGTATTTGAATTTATGTACCATGTAAGTGGCGACCCAAGATGGGTGACGTATACCTAATTTTGGGGGCGTCACAATTGGGGTGTATTAAAAAAATTTCTTCACAACGGGAATGACTACTACTTCTAGGAATGAAAGTATGAACAATTTTTTTGACGAATTATTCAATACTTCCACGGGGATTAGAGACTTTGTTTAAAAGTCCCAGAAAGGTATTGAGAAGCAGTACATCAGAGAGAAGAAAGATGATTATATCATATCCAATCGTGAAAGGAAATTTGTTATTGGAGATCTATTAGAGATGCATGCAGCTAAAATATATATTAAAGAAATGTCTCGGCGTTTTCAAATTGAACTGACAAAATTGCACAAGTTAACTTCTAAAAAGCTGTCTGAGTTGTCAACTTCTGATTTAAAAAACTACTTGGTGTTCAAAGTGATGGTTCATAAATCTCGCCGTAGGTATTTCATAGTTGTGCAATATATAGAAATCGTGTTGGCGAAATGTAATTGCAAAATGTTTGAACATTCTGCTACTATATGTCGTTAAATTCTCAGGCTACTAACTTCAAAGAACTTGGTTCAAATTCCTAAAGAATTGATACACAAGCGATGGACTCAAGATGCTAATATAATTAGAGGCATTGCCCCGTACGTTCTCACCTCGGTCACAGATTATGTCGAGACATAAACCAGCCGGTTCAATCGTTACGCCAAACGATTTCTGGGTTTTGTGTTGGATGTTTCATCTTCTTTTGAAGCCACTAGATATGTTGATGAAATGCTAGATCGTGAGTAAAAAATTGTGGTCAAAATCCCTGCTGAAGGTGTCAAAATAAGACAAGACGACAATGTGCAACCTATATGAAATTGACGACGACGACGATGATGATGATGATGTTGCTGCTTCCAATAATCATGTTGATGAAATGCTAGATCATGAGTAAAAAATTGTGGTCAAAATCCCTGCTGAAGGTGTCAAAATAAGATAAGACAACAATGTGCAACCTATATGAAATTAACGATGATGATGATGTTGCTGCTTCCAATAATCATGTGTTTGATCCAATATATTCGTAGACAAAAGGTTGTAAAAAAGCAACACGATTGAAAAGTGTTATTGAACAATTCGCAGTACAGAAGTCATTTAGAAAATGTGCAGTATGTGAAATATTTACAAACCATGATAAGCGAATCCATTATAAAACTTTAGGATTGAAAAGGTCTGAAGCTTCATAGTTTTGTTTCTCTGTATGGATTTTGAGAAACAGTTACTTGGGCAGTTTTATTGATTGCGTTGGCTCTATTTATGTATTTACATGCATGTAATTGCATGTTAATAAAATCATTTTGTTTTGAAACTTCTTTGTATGGATTTTTGTGAAATTATAAGCCTCCTATCCGCAGTATTAAACTGCGGACTCTAGATGGTAAAACACAGGTAAATGGTGCCATTTTTATAAGTAAGTCTCGTCCGCAGTATTAAATTGCGGATTCTAGATTGTAAAACAACTGGTAAACGACACTATTTTTTAAGTAAGTCATGTCTGCATTTTAATATTGCGGATACTAGGTTAAACACGACTGTCAGAATGGGTCAATTGTTTAGGTATTCTATCCAAAATTTATAAGTGTCATCACAACATATTGGAATAACCTTAACATGTTGCGATGACACTCCAAGGTTTGCATAAAAGAGTTAAACAATTACCTATCCTGACAACATATTTCTTGTTAGATGTTAAACTTCTCTGTATGCATTTTGGTGAAACTTCTTTGTATGGATTTCTTGTTAGATGTTAAAGCTAAAAATCCTCTATTTTTAATCAAGGCTGAAGAATTTCTATTTCTCTTGAATATTCAAGTTGGTTGTTATAGATTTAAGGAATCAATAACAATAATAACAATATGCAAGAAGAAATAGAAAATTCTTTGAAGTCCTTAATTCGAACTATTCTACTTCTCCAAAAGTAACTGTCAAAATGAGATGAGATCCATAAGTTATTATATGAAGTATGAAGTGTAGGGTTTCGACACAAAAATATAGCGAAAATAAACCAATTTAAAGGCAATTTCGAAACCCTAAAACAGGATCCATGCGAAAAACAATAAATTCAATGGTAAGAAATTATACCGATTAAGAAACTGAAATTGAAGCAATCGAATCTCCAACGCAATCCGCGATTAAGAACTGGAATTGATGCGATCGAATCTCCAACGCAATCCAAACGAACTGCGTCTCTACGGTATCCATAAGAACGCTCCGCGAATCGTCCTACGATCTGCAGAAGAAGGAACCGCGGTACTAGCCACCAAGGATGAGGATTTCAAAACTGTTTTCTCTAGTCTCTCTCTAAGAGTGACTAGGGTTTTGTATTTTGACGTAATCCTTAAAGTGACTGATATATATCATATATATAGCAGTTAGGAGGAATTAATCAAAACCTAATATTATTAAAATCCGAATTTATATATATCTTAATTAAGTCTTACTTAATTAATATGCATATATACAAATTATCCTTTTTAATTTAAATTCGTGATTTAAAATACTATCAATCATATTGATATATTTAAATCCTTACAATTTAAATTAATTTTCTTTTTAAATTACGTTCTATATGTGTGACCCTATAGATTATTATTACATTGGCAATAATTTTAAAATCATATTATAAAATTATAAGCAAGTGAATGACATCAGTAATGCATCACCGCTACCCAAGTAATAATAAGATCGATGATTCGATGCAACCTTTTGTGACCAATGTTTCAATGTAATTTAATCATTTTAACCTTAATATCCTAGATTAAACTCGAGTCATGGAATGTGTCATACTCTTCATAATTTAATCGAGTTTTCTTGATCAATGAGTAGACTATATGAAACAAATCACTATTTGAGCATGGCCATGCATTTCATAGTCCTACTCAATCAAGAGGCCTATGGATATCACCCCTAATACATAGGAGGTTAAATTCCATCTAGATCACTCATATTCCTCACACGATTCATGATGTACCCAATAATCACCTTTATAGTCCACCCTATTAAAGGTGACATTTGATGATATCAAAGTATATAAATTCCGTGAAGAAATATATTGATTTCGTGCCTCGGAGGACCATTACATCATTGTCCTTTGTGAGAATTGCTAATGACACTTAGCATAATGCTCCACATAGAATTCTCATGGTGGGGTGCATCAAGTACATCGTTCTCTAACATGTACCTATGCATTGACTTAATATCTCATATATTTATGACCAATGAGATTTGGTCATCTATCAAATCCACATACTAGTCTTAATGCATCATTGTTGTCCCATCAACAATGATACTCGACAAGGACATTTAAGAACAATGATACTAATTGTAAATATATAATCTCATGTTCAAGTCACATACTTGAAACTATATAATTTGTATCAATATTCTAAGCATTTTTATTATGTTAACATTTATATAATGCAGTAAATAAAACCATAATAAAATCATTCATTTATTCAATCAAATATAATATCAAAACGTTAAGCAATTATATCAAATAATTGGCCTCTAGGGCATAAACTCTAACATGAAGTTCTCACCAGTACTTGGCCATATTTATATAGAGACCTAGCGTCCGGCAATATTAAACTACGGACGAAACTTATGACATTCTTGGCGTCGTTTGGTTAAACTGGGGCGTCGTTTGGGTCTCACTTAGCGTCCACAGTATTAAACTACGGACAAGACTTATGAGTTTCTTGGCGTCTTTTGGTTAAATCGGGGCATCGTTTGGGAGACCTAGAATCCACAGTATTAAACTGCGGACAATTGTTTAGAATTAAACAACAATGTTTTAATTTTCAAAAGGAAACTAGCGTCCGCAATTGAATACTGCAGACGGGGATTTGTAAAGGAGCGGCGTTTTGGACATTTTTCCCGTCTGTAGTATTAAACAGCAAATATTGAAAATTAAACTATGAACGGGAGTTATATTAGTCGTTAGATATTGGATGGACGATCAAGATTTGTTTGAAGGCTAACCTCTTGTTTTCTATAATAAGGAGTTTTCCAAATACAGTCTGACTAATCTCCACGAACCTGGGTCAATCTTTTCATACGGGTTTACGCTCGCGTCCCCGTGAACCATTTCTGGCATTGAAAAATTGATGCTGGTGATATTCGATACGTCCGAATTTACGGCTCGCCCCGAGGCCGGCTAATCTCTTTTTTACAACGTTTATCTTTGAATCAGTCCATATTTTAAATGAATGCTAGTTTCTTAAACTTTCTCAGATGTTGAACATAAGAAGTTTTGTCTATGTGCAAATGTATGATATTTGTACAAGGTGGTAGAATGTATGAGGCCTTGTGCCATAATTTTAACACTTCAGTGTATCTATGAGATGAACTGTTCTGTGATTGAACTGTTCAATATGAGAATATTATGTTTATACATGAACCGTTATTGTTAAGTCTGTGCTAATGATTCTAGCCAGACAGAATGTGTATGAAAAAGGTAGAAGAATGAATTGTATTTCAAATGAATGTGACTAATGTTTTAAAATGATAGAAATCGAAAATTATTCCTACTGCTTCATAACCTTTATTCGGTAAATTTTTAACTTTTAAAATGAATATAAATTAATCTAATAATTTTAGAAAATATCATTATTAAAATTACAAACCGTTTATATTTTTTTTTATTAAATTTATTAAAAATTAGATAAATTACACAAACTTTTATTATAGGAATATCTCGTTATGACTTTGAAAAATCAAATAGTAAATTTTGATTTTTAATATTATATTATATATATATATTATATTATATAGATAAAGTATATGATATATACGAATCTTGATAAATTTTAAAACTCGTCAAAATTAAAAAAAATTAGTTAAAAGATAACAACAGTCGGCTGTTAAAAAATTAGTTATGTAGCATTTTAATTAATTAATTTCTAACATCATAAATAAAGTAAAAAGTCGCATAATTATTTTTTTTAACGATCAATTTTGGTTCACTAACTATTAATAATTTTAAGAAAAATAAAATCTATCTGACAATCTTGTTTGTGGCTTACCGACGACTAAATAATCTCTCTAGTAAATTTTCTATAACTTGGTGACAATTTACTCACATGTATAAAGTTTTGTGCCTTTTGATCATATATATTTTTATTGTCATATTATTTTGTGAAAAACAGAATTTGGTACTTCTACTAAAAAAAAAGCATATATAGTATATATAGTTCAATGAAAAATGAGCTTAATTTTTGTGTTGCGTCTGTAGCTTCTAAATTTTTATTCGTATTCGAGTATCCAAATTTATCATGATATGAGTAGAATAATATGAATGCTTTCAACATATATAAAATCTCATGCCACAATAATTTAATGAAATAATGAGATTTCTTCTAGTTCATAAAAAAAGAGAGAAAGGTTGTACACATGAATTAATTAACAATTAATATAAACTGCAAGATATATTAAAAATATACAAAAGTCTATCAAAATTTTGGTAAAAAATCTATTAAAATATGTCACTTATTTCATGGAGTCTATACAAGTCATTTTAAAAAAATCTTTAAAATCTTTAAAAGTAATTAAAATTCACAAACTCTACAAAAGTCTGTCACTTAAAAAAAATCTTTAAAAATCTTAATTCAATACACCCGTTAATCTGAGCATGACTCACCAATCTATCCAAAATGAAGGCAACATATAACTTTTTCCCCTGTAATATATATCGGTTTAAAATTTCTGTACGATTTTCACTTTAACATCTATAATCTTCAACTACATAAACCAAATAATTCCCCATAACAGAAGTTGAAGCCCTGGTTAACCAACGTTCTGTCAAAATTCTATCAAATACGATTTTTACCAGCAGATCAGCACCTATAAGATGGAATCATATGACATCATATGACACAACGATAAGTAATAAGTGAACCAGTTTGTGGACCATTATAAGTAACTTTCACCATCTGCCCCTTCTCCAGTCCATAATACTTGGCGATTGGATCAACCTCCATCATCCGCGGAATCTGGAAAAAACAAAAGAAAATTAATATAAAAAAAGTATTATTAGTATCCGTTAATCAACTGTTCTACATAATAATATAAAAAAGTTCAATCAGCAATTCCTTATAAACTTTATTCCTAATGCAACAAATACATTCATGTGCCACCTGTTTTAGTAACAAGCACTCTTTTAGACGCTCGATACATTATATTTTGTCCTTTTCCATCTACTGCTAGGGGAAAAGGATTTTATAAAACCTAACTAGTACTTTGTATATATAAAAGAAAATGAGAAAAAAAGGGAAAGACAACAGCAAAGTAGATAAACCAAAACACACATCCGTATTTACATTTATTTTTTTAATATTTGGAGAGTTCATATTATGTTGAAAAAGAACAAAATACACTATCACATTACTTAATGCAACAACTACGAATTCCGATTAGAATCTTTTATTCTACTCTTACACGAATTTTCAAAATTAGCTAAAACAAAGCCGAAACATAGTCCTCATCACATCCCAAATATGACAAGTCAGCTAATGTATACAGTAAGGTGAATATAAATATAAGATAAGTAACTCCATAAGCTGCAGTATAAGTTTCAAGTGTGATTTGTTTTCATGGGTCTAAACCCCATTTAGTGTCTAAAAATCAACCTCTAGGCAGAGGAGGAGGCACCTAGGCTGCCTCGACTGATTTATTTTTATTTTTTTCATTGGGCGGGTTTTTTTTTTTTTTTTTTTTGGGGGGGGGTGGTGGGGTGGAACCTTTAAGATTAATAAGGTCAGCATATAGAAGAACCTGGATGCAAAAAAAAAAGATAATACAATATAGAAGAACCCGGATGCAAATACATAAAGATAATGCTGCCATGAAAATTTATTTCCCTAAAACTTCCTGCCACTTTTAGGCTTATGAAAAATTATGGGCTCCAATAGAACCATATCCTTGTATATTATTTGACTACAAGTTATATGATTGCAACTTAAACAATGTGCTACTGAAGTTTTGGACAAACTGTACGTGATAGAGTGTAAATATAATGCTAAGTCCGCTTAGTTTTTCAAATTAGGTTTATCATGTGACAGTGGATGGTCATAAATCCTCATCACAATAGCCTGTGTTGTACTATCTTTCATAATATCCAGGTTTTCCAAATGAGATATAACATTAACTTTCCATCAGTTTATAAGTACGAAAATCCTGCTCATTTGCTACTTACTGGGGATGCATCAATGCTATTGATATTCCGCATTTCAAAGATAGACTTGGTGTACATGTCCAAGTGTTTAACAGAATTTCAAACTAAAATGTCAAAGCAACATTGTTATTCAGCAATTAAAAATTAACAGGCTAAACTTTAGTTCAGGACTAAAATTCAGAGCTTATTTTTCACATTAAAAAGCAGGCTATTAAAGGAATAACATGTGTGGTCTTCTAGAAGTTTCTACCATTTTAATTAAGTTCAAAATAACAATGACAACCTGTTTGGGCTCCACATTGAACTTCTTCAGCAGCTTCTGGTTCTCCTCAGCAGTCAAAATCTCAAGTTTGGGCACCAAAACATGCTTTGTGAGATTCACCAGCAAGTCAGCAATCTGAAAATGCATTGTTGACATTATAAATTGTATTGGACAACAAGATATCAAAATAAGAGGCAATAGTTAATATTTTCCACTGTTGCATTGGTTAGAATTTTATTATTCCACAGGCTTCCTTACTCTGCCATAAACACATTATGTAAAAAGCAAGGGGAAATAACAATCAATTAAAAAGAAGCTACATTCTATACGCATTGATGATCAAGAAAATGGTGAAAGTGAGATCAATCAGATAAGGGAGATAGGAAAGGCCGACAATTCACAATTAGAATATGATCCTAGGTAGTTAATGGAGGCTCCAAAGATGTCTGTTATCAGGATTACAAATTATACAATATCAAGCTTCATAAGAGAAGAACTCGTAGTGGTCAACCACAAAACCAATATATCCACACTAGTTCTTTTTTTGGTTCTAGTTGCCTAGAAATTCTATTGAAGCTGTTTTACCTGTGTCAGCACATCAGCCCTTCAAATTCTACCATTTAATGAAACTACTGAATGTCGTCTACTCTCACTATGTGTGCATATACTTCAAATTTCCTCATGTTTAAATATAATTACTGAGACTAATACTGCAACAAGTTAGGATTACCTTCCAGCTTCCCGGAATAAAAAAGTGCCAGTATAATGCTCACAAAGGTTATTTTTGTTGTTTCCAACTTATATAGTCTACAACTAATTTAACACATGGCTTTCTACATTCAACTTATGGTGCCGTAAATTCATGTAAAATAATTTAGTTTACGTAAACCCGCAAAAAGCAACAAAAAATCCAATTCTATGTTGAACCTACAATGCCAAGGGCCACTAAGAATTTTAAAGTAAATATGAAGAGTGAGGACTTATATTAGTTAGTTGGCAAATAGTAATTTTTAGAATTAGCTAGCACATGGGTGATACCATGATAGTCTCGCCATGGTTCATTTTAGCATTTTGGCTATGAACAGAAGGCAAGTATGATTTCATAGTTATCAAACGAATATAATGAACGGAAGAATTGACTTGGCCATTCTCTTATCCCTCTATATATTCTATATATATTCTTCTCCAAGTCTCTCTTACAAATCCTGATTCTCTCTCTCTGTTCCTCTTCTCTCCTAAATCCCTAGTTATATTATTTGTTCACTAAATTTCTCAATATTCAGCACTGTTCTTAAGAGCCATTAAAGGTTGTTTGAAGATCTCTTGATACAAATTCTTGACAGAACATCTCAAGTACCTCTGTACGAATTACTTATTTAGGACTGATTTGAAGGCACTCTTAGTATGTCAAAGGAAATTACTTAATGACATGGGCGTCAAAGTGCATCAAATTTTTTTCCCAAAACCACACACCAAGTAAACGAAATCCAGCTAACATACATAGAAGTACTTATACAAAGAGGAATACAACAAGTTGATGTTCAGGGGATTGTATAGATAGTAATAAGATCTTCACAGGGTACATGGAATGAAATTTTGCTCGTCTAATGTTGCACGTCTCTATAACTTCAAAATTATATAGAAATCCATGTGAAGACCAACTTTTAGAAGTTTTGAAAACACTAGATAAAAGAAAAAGAAACATGCATCAAAAAAATGCATGAATCTTGTGGTCTACAATTTTGCTGAAAATGTTATCTTCAATAACAAACTCTCATTAAACTGAGTTTGGGTAGAATCATCTTTTTGTTTCCCTTATTATATTACTATCATTTTCTTTAAATTTGACCTTTGAGTCAAGTAACAGGAGGAAATGAAATTGACCATTAAATAAAATAATAAAAATAAATAAATAAGCGAAGAAGGAAACTGCAAATCCCACTAAACAAAACTTTATAACTCTAAGTTGATTGTTGAATAGTCTCGTATGAGCATTTTGAAGGGTAAGATATCCATAGAAGCGAGGTTCAAGACGAAAATTATAGGGTCCTCTTATAACCAACCCTAGAACAGGGATAGAATATGAAGAAAACATGCTGAAACCCACAGTAGTCCACCAGTAGCTTCTCAAACACTTTTGAAGGTGAGAGAACCTCAACTGCTATGGTGTTCCTACAAGGTAACTAAGAAGAAAAGGAAAAATATTTACCTTCTCAACAATAACATAAACCAAAAAATAAAGTTCACATAAACATTGATCTCATAAGTTTATACACAGTCTCCAAGAGCATACTTGGGACCAAAATTACCTATGAAACACACACACACACACACACATATATATAGTTTCCAAGATATTGGCGGAGTTCAACTGCTCAGAAACTGATTGTCTATACTTAAAACAGTTATCTACATAATCTTTTTCTACGTTTCAAATTTATGAACCTATTTCCCAGAAGTGCACACCCAGTCAAGCTTCCTGCAGTAGTCCTTAAACTACTCAGCAATCAAGTACTGGGAAGTGGGAACAAACTCAGCTTCTTAAAGCGAGTAAAAAAGCTTGAAAAAGCAAGCTTGTAAACAAGCTGGAAAAAGCTATAATTAGAAACTAAAACAGGCAGATAACAGATAGATCATATATCTCTTCCTGAGATTTGGTAGCCTAGGGCAAAAAATAAAACCCAGACAATTTTCGAAACATTGGCTTCACTAAAAAATAAAGGAATAAATAAATAAATAAAAAGTACAAGTTGTATCCAAAAAAAAGCGCATTTCCGGAGCTTAAAACATAATAGTTCGACTACAACAAAATATATGAAAATACATTCATTGAAAGATACTTCTTCTAGTATTCCTAGAGCCATAATCTTCAATCAAATGTTCAAAATTCTATATATATATAGATAGATATAAATATATACTATATATAAAAAAAAATTGGGGCCCCTCTGATCAGGGGCCCAGGGCGGTCGACCCTCCCGCCCGTGCTCAGGAACTGCTCTGTCCTTCTTATTAGCACAGCAAAATTTACTGGATAGAGGTCTCCTAAATCAAAGATTGGTGGAGGTAACACATTTTCAGAAATTTTATTTTCAGTTTTATTAATAGAAAGTTGGTGTTTTTGTTTCTACACACAATAAGATTAGTGTTATATGTTTTCCTCATACTTCAGCTCGAAATGCCTTAGTTGTTGCTCTATGAGGAAAAGGACTTATATTCTAAGCAAAGCTTCTCACTCTAAGTTCCACCAAATAAATAAAATATCAAACATGGCCCATACCAACAACAAGCACTTCTAGATCTGTTTTTTTCTGTCCAGTTGGTTGATGTTCTTAATACCTGCTTGCTGAATAAGAACATCAATTATGGACTTTATTAAAAAAAAGAAAAAGAAAGAAAGAGAAAGAGAGAATCATAGTGAAAGCAAAAAAACAAGGAGAATCATAGTGCAAGCCACATAGACTGGCAATTTTTAGCGTCAAATATGAGCAGAAGGTTTGGAACTAAGTAGAACATCTCAAATTGTTCTGAATTGAAAAGAAGAAACCACATAATCCTAGAGTATGAGATCTGTCAGAAGTACCAAACTGACAATTAGCACATATCTTAAAAATTGTCAAACTCTGATCTCTCTGTCCAAGTATGAATATTGGCAATAACTTCAATCTTTTTACTGACAACCTTCAATTATCTTTTTAAAGTAGAATTATAAATTAAGAGTGCCAATAGCACAACTTACATGAAAGGTCTCAATTTTGAGGGTAGACTCAGCAACGAGCTTCCGAGCATGGGAATTCATCTTGCTTTGCAAAATTAGAATTACCCGTCCCTGAAACCTATCCTGACTCTCTGAAATAGAATGCACTTCATTGCTTGTTTTCTGATTTCAGAAGTACCACAGAATATAACCAGAATCTAGAAAACAAACAATGAAACAAAGACATCATATAAACACATAATTAAGAGATAAAGACAAAAAGAAGATATTTAGCACTACCGCAGTTGGAATAGAGGGTTTATATTTTAGATTTACTACACTAATATGATAGGAACAAGAGCTTTACTTGCATTATATATATATATATATATATATCAAATACAAAAATAAGCATAGGACTATAGATTTGAATCTACTAGCTAGAAACAGTAGAATACTCCACAAAATATCAAAAACTTTAACTGAGAAACTGTGGATTCAAAATTATCAGGACAATCTAAGTAAATACAAAGTACAAATTAGCCGACTTAAAAACTAAAAATTACAAACAAGATACTAATTTAAAATATGATAAATAGGCCCCATATTAGAACACAACTATATGGGCACACACATCAAAATTTTGTCAACTTTTTCAAAATTGTGGTTTGACATGAGGTGCTTGTTTCTTTCTTCCGACAGAAGTAAAGATCAATTTATTATAGAGAAGAGTATTGATTGTGGTCTTAAAGAGTTGAAAGAAAATAAAATTACTCTCATTGTTTACATCAAGTTAGTTTAAAGAAGATAAGTAAAACAGAAATTCCTTCAAACGTGCCAAAAGATTGCACTATGCAAATGCAGATTGCATATAGCATCTGGGGCGGAGCTACGTATGGGCTAGGGTGGGCTGTAGCCCAGGTGATTTCTTCTGCAGCAGCTAGTTTTTTTTTTTTTAATCTTACATGAAACGACGTCGTTGCATGTAAGATTAAAAAAAAATAAACCTAACCGGCTAACCCCTCTTCAAAATCGCCTCTGCTCCTAACTCCTCCACCTTTCCTCTTCATCCGCGAAACATGGACAACGCCATCACAGCCGGTACTCCCATTAGTCCCATATAACAAATACCAGACTCCAACAAGCTTATATTGCTTAAATCTCCCATTCAATCTCCAAGTAATTCTCTCTCTTCCTTTTGTATTTTCTATCTTTTCATACGTATAATTTCTTAAAATTTTGAGTCAGTTTGGTTGTTTTCTTCTTATAAATAAAGGGCTGTGTTTGCTTTGTTTAGAAGGATAAGAGTATGTTCAGAATTTCAGAAATATGTTAATTTTTAACTTTTATGTATTTTTGGTATTTGATTTCATTATACTAAAGGTCATTCTAAAAAAATATGAAATTTATCCTTGCAATTATTGTTATTAGAATTCTAGGCCTGTTGGTATAATCTACTAGAAGGTTGGAGGGGCTAATTGGTTTAGTTTAAGGTTTGAGATTGATATTGGAGAACTCTGTCATCACTTGAATAGTTGAATTCCAGGATTTGCTAATATGTCATGTTTGCTAAGGCTGACCATGATATTTTATCCCCATATACTCGTTTACTTAAGAATGTGGTTGAAATAATCATGTTGGGTTTTGACAAACTAATTGAACTGTTTGATAGGTTGTGGTGGATTTTAGGTTTTGGGAATTTTCAATTTGAATAAGTCACAATGGAAAGTCAAGGAAGCAAGAGAGGAAAAACTTTGTTTTCTTTCTTTGAACCAAAAAAAAGTGCATCAACTAATGAAGGGTATTCTCCATCTAATGTTGAACCCCTTTCCAAATCTTGAAGAGTTGAAATTGATTTTAGTACTCTTGAACGGGATCCTGGGATTCGGATCCCTATATGGCAACATCCCGTTAATCAACGAGATGAAATTAGGAGAGCTTATATCAAAATGGGTCCGTATCAACCTAAGTTGGCAGAGTACCCAAGGACTAAATCAGGGTCACAAAATCGAAAATTTCAAAATTCGTGGTTTGAATCATTTCCTTGGTTAGAGTACTCTCCATCAAAGGATGCAACATTTTGTTTTCCATACTTTGTTTTTCAAAATAAGGTGCCTCTCCATCCTGCATTTATTACTGAAGGGTTTAATGGTTGGAAGAGGGTTAATGATGGAATTAGATGTGCACTTTTGATGCATGTGGGAGGTCCTACTTCACCACATAGGAATGCAGTGAAATGTGTTGAAGACTTAATGAAAGTAACTGGACATATTGACAAAGTGTTGAATGCACAAACTCTAGAAGAAGTTCAGAAGAATCGGTTGCGACTTACGGCAACAATTGAGAGTATAAAGTGATTGAGCTTGCAAGCTTGTG
The DNA here is from genome assembly GCA_020205605.1 of Panax ginseng. Taxonomy (NCBI): domain Eukaryota; kingdom Viridiplantae; phylum Streptophyta; class Magnoliopsida; order Apiales; family Araliaceae; genus Panax; species Panax ginseng. The sequence continues at coordinate 11,572,395 of CM035141.1, read as the reverse complement.
CATTTAGAGGTCATGATGAATCTCCAACTTCTAACAATCGTGGTAATTTTATAGAGATGATAAGACTTATGGGCCGATTGAACGTTAACATTGGTGATGTAGTCTTAGAGAAAGCTCCGAAAAATGCTCAATATACTTCACCCACTATTCAGAAAGAAATTTTGCATATTATTGCAAACAAAGTTAGAAGAAAAATTCGTGAAGAAGTTGGAGATGCAAAGTTCTGTATTTTGGTTGATGAAGCCAAAGATGCACCAAATAAAGAGCAGATGACTATTGTTTTGAGATTTGTTGACAACCATGGTTTCTTACGAGAGCGTTATTTTGAGATTGTGCATGTTTTAGACACTACTGCTTCAACATTGAAGAAAGAAATATCTAATGTCCTTGCTCGAGCTAATTTGCATATCCTTAATATGCGAGGTCAAGGGTATGATGGTGCTAGTAATATGTGCGGTGCTTGGAACGGACTTCAAGCTCTATTTCTTAAAGATTGTCCATGCGCATATTATGTACATTGCTTTGCTCACAGACTACAATTAGCATTAGTTGCAGCTTCTTCAAAAGAGATTTTTGTTTGGCAATTTTTTTCGAAACTAACAACCATTATCAATCTCATTGGTGCTTCTCCCAAACGGCATACTGAGTTACATTCTCCTCAAGCTATTGAAATTGCACGTATGGTAGCTTCTGGTGAACGTGATACTGGTAGAGGCCTTAATCAGATTGGTAATCTACATCGGAGTGGAACTACTCGGTGGAGCTCTCATTTTGATTCTATTTGCAGCTTAATTGATATGTATGGTGCAACTATTTCAGTGCTTGAAAGTATGAAAGTATTGTTGAAGAAGGATCCTCTAACTCTATGCGTGGAGAAGCTGGTGGTTGTTTGATTATAATGAAGTCTTTTGATTTTATTTTCACTCTATATATGATGCATAAAATTATGGGGATTACTGATTTGCTTTGTAGAGCTTTGCAGCACAAATCTCTTGACATTGTAAATGCCATGGATCTAGTCTCAACTACTAAAGCACTACTTCACACTTTGAGAGAAGAGGGATTTGATCATCTCCTTGAGCATGTGCAATCAGTTTGCACACAAAATGACATTGACATACCAGATATGAATGCTTCATTCAAAAAGGCTACCGATCGTTCATGCCAACAAAAAGAATCGATGACAGTTTGCCAACACTATCATTTTAATGTGTTTAATTAAGCAATAGATTTTCAGCAGGAAGAGTTGAATTCCAGATTTAGTGATGAGCAGTGGAACTCCTTATACTTAGCTCAGCTTTAGAACCGAAGGACAACTTTAAATCATTCAAAGTTAATGATATTTACAAGCTTGCTGAGAAATTTTATCCAGAAGATTTCAGTGAGCAAGAAAAGCATTATTTGAGATGTCAACTAAATCATTATAAAATTGATGTGCTCCGTCATCAAAGCTTTCAAAATATGTCTACCATCACTGAATTGTGTCGCGGATTAGTTGAAACAAATAAGTTACAGACTTATAATTTGATTGATAGATTGATCCGTCTTGTTTTGACTCTACTTGTTTCCACAGCCACGACAGAACGAGCATTTTCAGCTATGAAACATGTTAAAACTGCTCTTCGCAATAAAATGGAAGAGGAGTTTTTAGCAGATTCTATGATGATTTACATTGAATGAGAGCTTCTTGAAGATATCGATTCAGATTCCATAATAGACGAATTCTATTCTACAAAGCATAGAAGGATGCAGCTTAAATAGTGTGTTTTGTTTTTCTTTTTCCTTGCATATTATGTACTTTTGAACCTTACTACTATGTATGATTTTGAATTTGTGATTGAGCTTGGTGGGACAATTTTTTGTGGATATAATTGGTACTTGGTAGCCCAGTAGAAAATTAATTCCTGGCTCCGCCCTTGTATAGCATGTTTCTACAAACTAAAAACAGGAAGGTTTTTACTAGAAACAAACAGGAATACAAAACACCATTAGACCCAACAATGCACAATTATTAAAAAGAAACCCAGATATATACGAAGCACGCCCTTCAATTGATCTCATCCATTACACAAATTGAAAAAGAAAAAATAGAAAAAAAACATAAGAGTTGCTACAAAGACACATATACATCATGTGAGTACATTCTTTGACAGGTCCAGCAGAAAAGAACGACAGAGAATACCCTCAAGGAGTAGTCTCTTTGGTAAAAACCTTTTCTCTACAAAAATCAATTCCTTCCTTTTACCCAACACAACTAAACAGAGTATAGTAACTAATTCATATTAAAAAATAAACACAACCAAAAATGCAATTACCCAAACCCCAATCATTACAAAATTCCATTACAAAAACAAAAACATAAAAGTGAATATTCCACAAAACACCAATATAAACTTGAACCCTACCCATTAAAAATCATCAACAAGACAACAACATACCCCAATGTACCAGATACCAAAAACTCACATTAAAACACCCAAAAAATAAATAAACAGTGAGATACTAAAGCATGCATACATGTGTGTGTGTATATATATATATATATAATTGAAGGTTCTCAACAGAGAAAAAGATGGGGCACCTTTTTGGAGGGCTGTGAGGTGAAAGAGGCGGAGAAACGGAGACGCTCCAACAGGTCGGGTGTCTCTACGAAAACGGAGCGGAACTCAGCCAGAGAACGATTTATGTGGGAATCCGCAACGTCGTATCCTCTGTCCCGGAGCATTTCCATCGCCGTACGGAGAGCCAAGAAGTACCGGTGGCTTTCCACGGTTCCTCTGTCCATCAAGCGCGTGATACAAGGCTTTCCTTCACCATCAGTACTACCACCGCCATAGGCAAGCCCAGCTCTCGCCATTTTTTCTCTCTCTAGACTGTGCTAATTGTGTGACAGTGTGAATTTGACAGATATACACGGAGGGAATGGGAATATGAAAGGCAAAACTAATAAAATATCTTTGCAAATTTTATAAATTAGGCTTTTTTAAATTATTTTATTAAATTAATTATTATTTTGAAATTAAATTATTCTGTTTAAATAATTAAACGGACGTTAATTTTTTATCTACAAAACTAATAAATTACTCACTGTAATTGGCACGTTTTACTGATTATACCATTGAACTTTTAAAATTTTAAATTACCTCATTAAACTAATTTAAAATTGATTATTTTAAATATATTTTAAAAATAATTATTATTTTCAGTAAAAAATACTAAAAACTTTAATTTTTTTCCATAAAAAATGAGTAAAGTTTAATAAAATATAAATTTAAAAAAATTAAAGCTTTATGAAACCTTACTGATTTTTTTAAAAAATCTATTTTTTTTCTTTTGAAAATAAAGTTTATTTTTTGAATCTATATTTTATAAAATATTACTCATTTTTTAAAATATGAAAAAAATTCCAATTTTTTCTTGAAAATAATATTTATTTATAAAATTATTAATTTCTTTTTTGAACAAATTGAATTAGTTTTTTATTTATCTTTACTGTTTTTTAATTTTAATTTCTATTTTTAGTTTTGTTTTTTAAAATTTCTAATATTAAGAATGAATCATTTTGTTAAAAAATTAAGTAGACATTAATTTAATTTAAAATCACTTTTTGAATCTATATTTTATGAAACTTTACTCATTTTATGAAAAAAAAAAAAAGTTTCTAATATTTTTTACCTAAAATAATAATAATTTTTTAAAATATTTAAAATAACTGTTTTTAATTAGTTTAATGGAGTAATTTGAAAAATTAAAAGTTTAATGATGTAATCAGTAAAATGTGTCAACTACAGTGGGTAATTCATTAGTTTAGTAGATAAAAAATTAACGTCCGTTTATTTTTTTAACAGAATGACCTAATTTCAAAATAATAATTAGTTTAGTTGTGACGCCCCCAAAATAGGTATATATCACCCATTCTAAGTCGCCAAATACATGGTACTGAATACAAATACAAACTTAATTATACAACATGAGCTGAGAGTTTTACACGAATATTGTCTCATAAACAATATCCAAACTCAAATGCAATCCTCATTACATTTATTATCACATTAAATAGTGAGGACTACTAAAACAACCATCTCGGACCGTCACTCCATTCCCCGACTAGTCCTGACTACGTTCTCATTTCCTGAAGAGAATAATGAAAGCAAAAGGGTGAGCTCAACTAACCCAGTAAGAAATATTATGACTAAGATAATTAATTTACCCATAGCCTTCATCAGTAATAAATTAGAGATTTAGAACATATGGTAGATGATAACAGTTTTCAACCATAATTGCAGCGGAAACAACAATCAATTGGAAGAGTCAAGTAGAACATAATGTCTACTATCTCCTCCAAATTAAAAGTTCATCGTTAATATTTATTCATGTAATACTCATCAACAGTTCTTTGTTGTACCCAAGACAAAAAGAACTTTTGTCACATGTGTTCACCTGAACCACTAAAGATTATAGTTAAATTCACAATTCATATTTATAATCATGTAAATCAACAGTTTCTCCTTGCCACAAAGGCTAAATAGAACGTTTACTCAATATCCTTACCCCAAAGGCTAAAGACGTTCAAATGTAATAACAATGATCATACCAATCAGTTGTCTATCTTTGCACTACGGGCCAAAGATATTCAACTATAAAACCAATGGTCATGATCATACCAATCAATTGTCTGTCAGTGCACTACGGCCAAAGACATTCAACTGTTAACTAATGTTCATTATCCTGCCAAACACATCATCGAATTATCCATGCACTACGGGCCAAGGATATTCGTTAGTATCACCAGTGGTCATGATCATGTACGGGTCAAAGCTATCAATCAACAGATCGTCTTTACACTTAAGCCAAAGATATACAACTGTAAAACCAATAATCAATAGTCCACCTTTGCACGTAAGCCAAAGATATACAACTATAAAACCAATAATCAACAGTCCATCTATGCACTATGGGCCAAAGATGACTTTCGTTACAATATAAGCATAAGGATGATGACAATGATATAAGCATCAATCAAACGAAATCAAGAATAAATATTAAAGACTTTAAATTTATCCAGAGTTTAAAAATGTCCAAATTGTAAACATAATAACTGCTTTATGGAGTAAAATTCAAGAATAATATGCATATATCAAAAATGATTTGTACAGAAAAGAATCAATTCTTCGTCGTGAATAGTACCCCAGGTGAATAGTACCCGAGTAAATAGTACCCCGTGAATAGTACTTCGTGAATAGTACCCTGTGAATAGTACCCCGTGAATAATACCCCATGAATAGTACTTTATGAATAGTACTTTGTGAATAGTATCGGTGAATAGTACTCTATGAATAGTGCCCATGAATAGTACTTTATGAATAGTACCATACGTATAAATAGTGTCGTATAAATGAATAGCACCTGTGAATAGTACTCTGACATAAAAAGCTTAAAATTTAACAAGAATGTTCAGAAAAATATCCTTGTGAAACGATACTAGATGAAACGCAAATTTCAAGGATATTCTATTAATTTCAAGGAGTATAGAAGCAATACTTCAACAAAATGAGTGTAGAATCAGGGATACGAAACGAAATAATATTACTTAAATACTACAGAGTATGGCAGAAAATATTATTTCATACGAATATTGAACAAAGATAATATCCCTTACGAATAAGAAATAAATAACATCCCTTACCTTAGAAAAAGACTGGATACTGTAATAGTGAAGTAGCAGATCAATACTCTTCTTCTTTCTCTTTATATCTTTTCTCTCTATAATTGCTGTTGTGAGTCTTAGTGAATTGGTGAGAATGAAAGAAGAATGAGCTTCAATTTATAGAAAAACATATTTTCGATAATTGCACGATTAGGGGTTCAAATTATTACAGTATAGTACCTTCATCTATACCTCCATTTTTAATTTAGTCCTTCAAGTATTATCAATCTTGCACCACCTCCTCTAATAGTAAATGCATGTGAATCAATAGTTCCATACATGTGAACCAACAGTAATTTGCATATGAACCAATATCAATTAATTTCTCATTTATCTGATTAATTGCCCGTTTGGTCAATTTAACATCCGAAAATCAATTATTATCAAAATAAATATCGATTTTCACTAACACAAATAATCTCAATTAACACAATGGAAATATTTTTATCAACAATTTCATCTTTAATCAACACGAACTTATTCATCATTAATATTATAATTCACAATATTTTACAACCAGATCATTCCCAAGAAAAAGGAGGCTTTCCGATAATAATTTCTCCCTATTGACGCGCAATTAGGTGACCAAACCCCTTTCCTCGACAGAACTTTCTAGACATCGTCAATAATGCAAATAATAATATATTAACTTTGTCGTCTCAATTATTGATTTAATAATATAAAATATTATGCAGATGATACTATGACAATAATTGAATCAATAATATGAGAGATATTATGCAGCAATTACTGTAACAATAATTGAGTAACCTCTCACGTAAGCATCAATAATCAATACCGTGTGTTACTATGCAACCACGCATGTTACTGTTCTTTTACCACCGGGTATTTCAACAGTTTAACGGTAAAACTTTCGCCGTTATTTTATAAAAAGATATTTATGTCGTTTTCTAACTCCGACAATACTTCCGTTGTGGGGTCCACCAATGATTGTGTCGTCGTACGGATATTCCCCGACAAAAAGAATATTCCCCGACCAAACGAATATTTTATGACAACTTGCATACTTTGCAAAATTTTCACATATCTCCCTTAACTTTAACATTTTATCAATTTAACCATTTACTAAATAAAATAATAATAATTATAAGAAAATTGAATACTTTCATTTCATAAAATTCGGGATCTTACATTAGTGGGGTAATTTGAAAATTTAAAAGTTCAATGGTGTAATCAGTAAAACCTGCCAACTACCACGAGTATTTCATTAGTTTTGTTGAATATGAAACGTACGGGAAGAATATCACTATGGGATATTGCTAAAGGGGATAAATGTTTCTTTTTTTGCAAAACTAATGAAATATTCGCGGCTCGTTTTAAAAATAATAGACGTTAATTTTTTAATCGATAAAACTAATGTTATAATTGGCACATTTTTCTAATTACATTATTAAACTTTTAATTTTTTAAATATCTCATTAAACTAATTAATATTTTTAAATTGGGTCATTCTGTTATCTCTCTCACGAGTGTTAAATCATTTCAGTTTTTATCATACGTGGACGTGAAAAAGAAAAATAATATAAATAAATTTGATTTATAATTCTTTCTCTTCCTTCCTCCTATCTCTCTCTTCTCCCTCCTTCTTCCATATCAATATGTGTATTTTCTTTCCCTAAAATCTATGAAAATTCTTAAATTCGAATACCCAAAACATTGAATTGAGTTTTAAAGTTCAGCATTACATATAACAATTGAGTCTAAATCCCAAAAATAACAACAGATGAAGTAAATAGTGTTGCGGTAGGTTTCCTCCATTCACTCTCGCTCGCCTTCACAAGGTTCATTCCTTCCCCAATCTTTTTATATGTCTATGTGTGTGTGTGTGTGTGTGTGTATATATATATATATATATATATATATATATATACACACACACACAAATGTGATAATAATATTTGATTAAATTGATTTTGTTGGGATTGTATTTATGATTTCATAGAAGCCTGAGTTTTTACGAATGGATGCAGAGATAATTCAGATGTTGATGCAAAATGTTGTTATTTTTGCCAATTATCGCGTTTTCATTTCTACTGCTGATGCATTGTTTTTCATTCGCGAGTTAGTTTTTTCTATTGATAAACATATGAGATTAGAGTACCCAAAATATGTTAATTTTTTTGCTTTCACTTTAAAGTTTTTTATTATTTTTTTGCACATAAATATTTTTTATTTTTGAATTTCTTTTCCAGAGCCACATAGATAAAAAATTAATGTCTTCTTAATTTTTTTAATAGAATGACCCAATTTCAAAATATTAATTAGTTTAATGGGATAATTTGAAAAATTAAAAGTTCAATGATGTAATCAGTAAAACGTGCCAACTACAATGTGTAATTCATTAGTTTTGTCGATAAAAAATTAACTGTAGACACTCGAAATTTTTGTACATCATCACTAACATTGCGGGAGGATGATTCGCGTTTTTAAGAGGGAACCACGAAAGGCAATCCAAATCCATACTGGGATACTCTGGGAAGTTCAAAGATCAACCCGGATCACACACTGGGAGTAACAATTCCAACCTGGAGATAACCCCGAGGCGTGCAGATCAATACCGAACACACACGGAGAAGACCGATTAATCTCGGAGATAACCCCGAGGTATCCAGTCTCAGTCCCAACCATGGGAATAGCCACCAACCTTGGTGATAACCCCAAGGAATGCAGTTTCGGCGATAACCCCAGAAATGCTTGCGACTAGCTTCAATCTCGGCGCTCATAACGAGATACACTGCACCAACCCGGCAATAACATCGGGAAGACAGGCACACCTCAAATATGACAATGAGGACCTTCAAACAAATGCAGCAGTCCAATCTTAGCGAAGTCTGAGCAACGTCTGCTTTATTAGCCCAATCCGGCGATAACACCGGTGAGGGGAAACATCGTCGTCTAGCCAATGCAATGCCACGCCACATCGTCTCAACATCTCTACACAACGATGTCCCACAAGACTAACCAATCCCGAGTGACTATTGTGCGGGGTAACAGATGGAAGTTGAAGCTTGAAGACCGGAGGGCACCGTCCCATCTTCAATGACTTCGTACAAACTCTAATCCCATGCCATCGTACAACTCTCGACAACGACGGTCCGAAATAGGTCCTGTATACCTCAAACGGATGCTTGGATTGTACTTTTTAAAGTTCGAGTGGACATTATAGTGCCTGAGTGCACGTACTTTGAGGAGACCCGACCCAAAAAACCCGGGCCCATCCAAAGTTGCCTCGCACACTGTGGCTAAATTGTTTATAAATAGAGGGCTTGGGCGCCCATTTTGCAAGAGAGAAAAAAGCGAGGAAGCCACTTTAATTTGCTTCTGACTCACCCCATGCAAAGGTGTACTTTCCCTTTTAAACACTGTGAGCTCATATATAGCCCTTTTGTACCTCAAAAGTCAAGATTTACCCACTCTAAAGATATAGAAGTCTTCTGGTGGGTCAATTTGTAAGCCTTCTCACACACTTTAGAGTCTTTCTCTTCATCTCTGCACACACCCTTCTACACGTTGAGAGTCGTGTTGCTTGCTTTTACTGGACTTCTATCAGTGGTTTTATTTCATCAGTATATATATATATATATATATATATATATTATATATATTTACATATATATTGACTAACATTATCGAGTTATGCCTCGATTGAGCCTGAACTTGATGCTGAGCGTTTATTTGCTTTAATATATATATATATATATATATATATATATATATATACATTTATATATATTAACTGTGTGTGAACTTTGTTCGATGAGCCTGAACTTGATGCGAGCGTTTATTTACTTTAATATATATATATATATATATACATTTATATATATTAAGCGTGTGTCGAACATTGTTCGATGCGCTTTGAACTTGATGCTGGAGCGTTTACTACTCGCTTTTATATATATATATATATATATATATATATATATATATATATAACTGTGTGTAGGACTGCATTTGATGAGCCTAGATTTTACATCAGAATGCGTTTACTTTGCTTTTGTATATATATATATATATATATATATATATATATATATATATATATATATATATATATATATATATATATATATATTTATATATATGAACTGTTGTCGAACTCTGTTCGATGAGCCTGGATTTTACATTCGGTGCGTTTATTGCTTATATATATATATTTTCGTCCTGCCTGGAGTTTCCTTCGTGGCAATTGATCGCTTTTATAGCTTTATTTACATTTCGTCCCGCCTGGAGTTTCCTTCGTGGCGGTTGACCATATTTACAGCTTCATTTACGTTTCGTCCCACCTGGAGTTTCCTCCGTGACGGTTAATAGCTTGTACAGCTTTATTTACATTTCCGATCCCCCATGGAGGTGCTTCGTGGTTGGTGATCCTGTCTGTATATATATATATATATATATTTACAGCTTTTATATATATACCTGCTTATTGTTTTCATACAAATTGTGGTATCTTGTGCGCCTAGGAATCATGTGATCACAGATTCAGCCCATTGGATCTAGATTCGGTTCCCGTGATGGACATTTTTAGCTATAAGCAGCTTGTAAATTATTTTGCGGTGTCTGAATTTCCTCAGATGGTTTCCATACCCACGAGGAAGTCGGCATTATTTTGTACATTATTTTCGTACGGATGCCTCGCATCTGTCAAATAAAATCAATCATGCCGAGCACTTAATAAAATGGGAGTGTAAAAGGTCTCAATTACTATTGAGCATCAGGGTTTGAAAAAACCTCTTTTATAAAACATCACTGCCATATCTTGCTAAAAACTGATTTTTTACATAAATTCAAACCATGTGTATATAGGTGCAAACGAGGCCTCACACTACTTCCAAATAACAGCACATTGACCCCCACACACACACACACACACATTCAGATAACAGTTTCTTGAAAAGAGGCGGTCACCGTGGTAACACGGATGTCGGGGGGTGCCTAACACCTTCCCTCCGCATAACCAAGTCCCCGGACCCTAATGAATCTTGGTTTCACCGAGGCCGTTTAGCGGTGTCACATCATCGGGTCAATGTGCAAACCTTTTCTCCGGTTGTGTTGGTTCAACCATTTAAAAACCAATGGCGACTCTTAACGGTCCATCGTCGACATTATACATGTTTGGGACCTTTTTCACTTGTTTTTTCAAACAAATCTCACCTAAAATGAGAACACCAAAGAACAAGTAATGGAAAGGGACATCTAAAAATCCCGATGTCGACATTAACGTCCGTTTATTTGTTTAACGAAATGACCCAATTTGAAAATAATAATTATTTTAGTGGGGTAATTTAAAAAATTAAAAGTTCAATGGTGTAATCAGTAAAACGTGTCAATTACAGTGGGTATTTCATTAGTTTTGCCAATGTTTTTTACATCCCTTCAGGCCTGTTCGAAACTCCGTATTTTAAATGATTTCTGAGTCAAAATATAAGTCGACTTATAAGTTATTTTAAGTTGTGACTTATAAGTAAAAATGTTTGACATTAATTTGATTTATACGTTAAAAATTAAGTTAAAACAAATTATGAAGGTGTTCGGCTCATAATGACTTATAAATTAAAACAATGTAAAGATTACTAAAAAGGACATTAATAAAAAGAGGGGCAAAATAGAGAAGAGACAAAATAGACGTTACATTTGGTTAAACTAACTTACTTTAAAATGACTTATAAGTCATTTTAAAATAAGTCACAAATAGTTACTTATTCTTTTGACTTGAAAACCAACTTATAAGTTAAAAAATAAGTAGCTCTCAAACACTCAAACAGTAGCAAATGACTTACAAGTTGGTTTGACCAACTTATAAGTCAATGATGAACACCTACTTTAGTTAACTTAAGATCAACTAACTAAATTTTTTTTTACAGTCAACTAACTATACTTTACTTTTCTAATACAAATTTAAATTTCTATTAACGAGATAAACTATTTTAACGAAATATTGGCGTGGAAGTGCCACATATTACTGAATCCTAGTTGGAAGCTATTGTTAGCAGCATTGTACGCATCAACTATAGCTCACCCATCAAAAATAAGCATACCCATGGTGACCCAATTCGACCCAACGAATTTCTTCCATGATAAATAAGAAATTAGACATCAAAAAGGCAAAATTTAGAGTTCTTCGTAAGAGTATACATCAAAAAGGACTATAAGTGACTGGTTTGAAGTAATTGAAACTAAGAATCTAATACATAGGTTCATTTGGAGAAGATGAGTACCTCAAGTGGGATAGAGAGCTCTTATAGAATGAAAATGGTGAATAAATATGTAGATTTTGAGTGCGACTCCTCCTTATTCAATCCCATCGTCTGCGATCATTACACCTATGTGGGAAGCATGAAAAGATGTAACCCTAGATCTGGGTAGAAGATTTTTTGGTTATAGCAGGTACAAGGTATGTGAATTTGTAATTTAGTTTAAATTTTTTGGGATGAAATAAAAAGTAGGTTTTTTAATCATAAATTTTCCTCTATTGTGTCTTTTGAGCAGGAGCCAAAGATGTATTATTGATTTTTCAAGTGGTGTGACCCTCCATTAACTGAAATATCAAGGGATGTGATAAAAAAAGTGAGGGGTGAGTTATGCTCTACGAATGAAGAAATACAAAGGCTGAAATTCTTTGAGAATGGAAGTGAATCAAATGTGGTCAAAGAATTGAAGAGGGAAAATGCCCCAAAAATAAAATAACTCATAAGGATGTGGATTATTCTAATTTGTTTATGGTTGATGTTTTTAATTTTTTTTTTAGTAATAGTGGTGTAAAAAACATTGGGATGGATGATTATAATTTTTTGGGATGGTTGATGTTTTTGAATGTAGTTGTGGAGTTTGGAATTTGAAGTTTTTGATTGTAACTGTGAAAGTTTAAAATTTCAAGTTTTAGATTTTAACTATGGTAGTTTGGTATTTGAAGTTATTGATTGTAATGAAAAAACAAAATATTTCTAAGTTGTGTTAGAAACTGAAGCAAGACTAAAATGCAAAACATTGATAACCAAACCAAATTATACCATTAATCAGTTAATAACATTGATAACCATCATTCATATAACATTGATCAATATGTACCATTACAATAAATTTCTCTGGCTTCCTTGCATCAGTTGAGAACATATGATGCATGTTCAACATTTACCCAAAAATAATTAGCAAATTGTATTAACTCAGAAACTATACCAAAAGAGTATCACCAGCTATCCTATACGTATATAACCAACTATACCAAAACATTATGACCAACTATACCAAAACTCTATGCAAAAGAGCTGTCAATCTATACTAAATTATACCAAAATATATAACATAAATATTGTTCATTGTAACTACTAATTAAACTGAACAACATGCTACTGTTTTGTGCTACTTCGACCCTTCTGCCTTGGTGTTTTAAATGGCCTGCATGTTGAAGATTGGGAATTTTGAGTGTTTGCTTGTCTTTCCTTGTATTGCCCTGGTTTGGTGGTGTAGAAGCAGGTGGAGTGCGCGTTACAAAGTTGTTTCTGAGGTCTTCTTCTTCCTAACAAGGGTTGAAGTTGCCATCTAATTATAAGTACACAATAGGTAATGTAAATTAGATTTATACACTTATCAACAATACTAAATAACTAATATATGTTGAACTTATACTTACAAAGGTAATTTTGTCTTTCCCTTTTCTAGTCTCAATTATGTTACCCCTTTTTGAAATTCCAGTACCCTAGGGAATAAAATAGAAAGAGTCAATAAAACTGTACTTATATGTACTTGAAAATATATCTAAAAAAACTTACCCTTACAACATCTTCAATAGGTGGAATAAATGTATTTTCTGCTCTCTTTTTTTGCCTTATAGACTTGAGCTTATGCTTATGCAGGTAATGTCCAGGAAGAGTTGGGTGTTTTGGACACCTGACTCGATTGTGATCTTCTCCCTTGCATATGTTGCAGTGCATCTTCTTCCCTTTCCTTGACACCCTACCCACTTTGGTGTTATTTACTCCATCTTCCCACTCCTCTTTTCTTCTTAATTTTTGTGGCCTTCCCTTCAGCTTCTTTTTCATTGGTGAAAGCAACATGATATCACATTCAGTAAAGTCCCAAAAATCTCCTAAGTTTGAATGTAAGTGTTCCTAGTGTACCAGTGAGCCACATAATCTATTGGGTTTTCATACATAGAATGAACTGCTCTAACAACATGGGAACAAAGGATTCTTGTCAAATCCCACACCCTATATGCACAACTTTTTGGCTCAAGATTAACAGTGTAGCCTCATTTCCCTCTCTTTAACTTGAAACTTTGATTGTCAATCCCATAGAGCTTCACAATTGGCAGAGTCTAAGATAGTTGCATCCAATTTCTTGTTAATCCTTGGGCAGATTAAATCTCCAGTCTTAATCATTGCATCTCTTTTTTGGTGCAAACTAAAACCATAATTTGATCATGTATCTCAACTAGCATATGTAACACTAGCATATATCTTATCTTTATGATCCATGTATTGAAGCACTCAGACATGTTATTCTCCACACTATTAGTTTTTGAGTGAGTGTCAAAGAATACCTTAAACTAAACCATGGGATCTTGCTCTGCCAGTTTGTCATGTGCAGGAGTTGATAACTTTTTAACCTCTCTCATTTCCCTTTTGTTTGGTACAATATGAGTTGCCATGGATGCCTCCTAAAATGTTGTTTTAAGTGTTTGGGAAGGATACTTCTTCCTCCAATTTGTATAAATATTCTTTTCATAGTTTTTATGCTCTGCATAAGGAAAAAATCCTGAATAGCCCCTTTTAATCCCTGAAAATATCAACTGTTAGATAAATTTACATGCCTAATAGTTTTAAAAATGTTAACCTTTTGTTGGTCAGATATTCAAGAGCCCATAGTCATCTCCCAAATTAAGATTAGCCATGAGAAATATCTGATTGTTTCCATCCTCGCCCACTACTGTTAAAAGTTGTGTACCACACACTATTTTCAGAAAACAACCATCCAAGCCAATAACAGGTCTACATCCACCTTTCCAAGCCTTTTTTAAAGCATCATATATAACATAAAATTTCTTAATTTGGGAACATTATTAGGATTCAATCTTGTTGTTTTTATGTCAACTGTATTATTTTTATTACTCTTAACTATCTCAGCCCCAAAGTCACATACCCTTTCATAATGATCATTCATGACCTGTTGAATCCCCCATAATGCTAACTGCCTAACCCTCACGCACTTCACCTATGTAACATCCAACTTCATTTTCAACTTTATCTCTTCTTGTATTTCCCTTAATTTCCAGCTAGGATTCCTCTTAATCATACCCCCATAGTACTCAACCAAGTACTTAACCGTAGGCAACTTATTTTTGAAGATTCTGGTGCAATTGTGAATGTCTAAGATAGAGTTCACCTGCCATGTTTTAGTCCCTTGTATGTAACTAGCCCATGATTTCCATGGACATCCTTTGTCACATCTAACTTAACATCATTTGGAATCATTGACTGAATACAATAATTTCCTCCCATTTACAATAGAGTGGCCTCTTATGGCATCTTTAAACTCTCTAATGCTTGAAAATATCATGTATTTCTTAAACTTTATAAACTTCTTTTTTATCTTAGTGTTGTATACCTCAACTTTATTTTGTTTTTCTTTAATAGGGGAGGCCCTACATAGCAAATATTATCATCAAGAATATCACTGTTGTCAGACAGAGATCTGAGAACATCATTATTCTCATAATCACTTTGCCATGATGAGTCATTTGAATCATTACCTTCACCGTGATTTTTAGAACCACTTTCATTCCCAGATTGTTCCCCCTCTATTTTATTCATCTTTGGCTCATGTCTTGCCACATGGTCTTTATAACGACCCCAAAACTCATACAATTCAATTATCGACTTCGGTCGTTAATAACATGTCTAACTTCTGAATATACATCATTATTCGATGTTAAACTAATAAAATGCGGAATAATTTAAACTTTTATATCTTCTTACTTTAATTCCCTGAATCAAAACCTTTATCATCTACATGTCTTTGAATTATATATAATCCATGATTCACTTTATCAGAGTTAATATATATTACTTACATATCAAAACGATATCCTTTATACATCGGACAGCTCAAACTTTAACTTTACTACTCAACATAAAATATACTCCCTCCGTCCCATAGTTATAGGCTAATTTTCTATTTTGAGATGTCCCAATATATAGACTACTTACTATTTATAAAATTTAGTTGGTTCATTGTTTTACTTTTATGCCATTATAATAAATATTCAACCATTACTCTTTTTTGAAGAAACAACATTCAATGTCATTATTTTTACCACCACATTTAATGTTGTTGTATTCTCTTTGGTTAAAGTTATATGGTTATGAACTTTAATGGTCAGTACACGTCAATCAATGAAATTGAGAGTTCCAGTGTGATAAGTAAGGAGTTATTAACTTATTCATTAATTCCATATTAAGGGGTATATGTAGAAAATTATGTTAAAAATTATCACTTAAAGTGATTTTCTTAAACTATGTGCCAAAAAAATCAGCCTATAACTATGAGACGGAGGGATTATATCATAAAATATTGAGTACATCTCATGAACCTTATTCATGGTTTAAAGAAATAACAATCTTTAGCTAAAATTTTAATCTTCGTGTATTATTTCTTATCCACGTCATTCAAGTAGCACATAGTGTTACCTTCAATCCTTAACCTGCAAAAATTATTATTTGTAAGGTTGAGCTCGACAGCCCAGCAAATCTAACAGTTTTCATGCATCACGTAGCACATAATAATATGCTTAACATACATCTCATAAACATTGGACTAACATAACATGCATGCTACAGTTCATATAACAAGTATAAAGATTGAGTTCCTTACTTAATCAGCATTCATTACTCAATCAACGTAGTCATAAATTTACTTTAACGTTTCATACTTTCAACATATATATATATATATATATATATATATATATATATATATATAACACATCATGCCATTTGCAATACATATTTAAAATAGTTCATCATCAAGTTCACATAGCAAATAGGAACTAAAAGACTATCTGAACTTCATGTGCCCTACACAATTATATAATCATGCACATCAACTATTAGTCACATAGCAAAACATAGTAGTTGTAATGTAAACTTTACTCTATATCTCATAACCCTTCCTATTATCAATACACAATGTTCAATTTGATTGTGTTAACTTTCGACTTACATCTCACTATATTTCATACTCGAAGTTCATTCAAGTGTTTAAGTCTTGCTAGAAATCATTATTGGTTTTATATTAACCCCATTTCATATCTTATAATATTAATTTCATTTAACTTAAAACACTTTTTACGTTCATTAACACTTGTCACGGCGTTTCGACGTTTATTCGTCACACGCTCGATTTGTCTCTCTTGTGTATGCTTAGTATGCTTATACAACTTATCTAATACATCATTTATCAATGTTAAGCATTATTAAATTTACTAACATTCATGTTTTATAACTTAGAAGAATATCTTTTATCGTCAGAAGCACTACACTTGCATACATGCATGCCCGACGCCCTCCGATTGCCTCCGAATACACATCAGTCCCAAAGATGGCCATTTTTACCCCTTCTAACGACCTCAAATTGAAAAACTTAAAGAATAAAAGTTGTAGGTCTATTCATCCTCGTTCCAGATAATCTTGAATCGCCTTAATCAGAGTTTGTATGAAAATGTTTTACCTATTTTACTAAAACAAGTAAAAACAGTCACACATGACACACTATGGGCGCGACCGCGCCCATTTCCTTCATAATTCCAACGTGCCCGCGCCATATAGCAGCGCCCTTGCGCTTGGCTTTGCCCAGATTCCAGATTTTGCAATGTTTTTACTTCAAATCTTCATAACTTCATCATTTTAAGTCAGAATTTATTGGTTTTCGACTCAATGAACTCGTGAAACACTGAACTACTCATCTATAGAATAATTATAACACTTCAAAAATATTAACAATTCATTTTAAGGATTCCAATTTACTTTTCATGCTATACTTTCATGTTTTAAACATATTTAGCGAATTCATTCGCTACGAATTCATTTCTTAACCAAAACGATTCATTCCACTTGCATTCTTTTTGTTTCCCAATGTATTAATACAAACTATCATCAATTTATAGTTTATCACATGATTTAATCATAAATTTTGGGTCTAAAATAAGCCATCTTGTACATAATATGCCAAAACTCAAATTCTTTATCTTTTAACATATTTACATGAATTTGATTACTTAAAAACCAATTATAGATGACATAGAATGAATTATACATATCTAAGAACATATATATTTCAACTTCTTGACAAATCTTCTTCCAAAATTCAATTACAAAGAAAAACTCAAGAAACCAAACTAGAGTTTTAGGGCTAGGTTATTACCTCTTAATTTCTGCTTAGAGTCGCTAGATGATAAGAATTGCTTGCTTTATCCTCTTCTTCTCCTTTGAATTCCCATACTTCCTCTCAAAGACTCACAGAAAACTCTCACCCTCTCTCAACTTCTCTGTTTTCTAACTCTTAAGCCTTAAGAATATAGCGTAAACATAACTGAAGCTTAACTTAAACGTGGCTTGGCCAGTTACCAATACTAAGAGTCACGTCAGTTGTAAATACAAAGGGTCTCTAGGCCATGTTTGGCTAGAACCCAAACAACCTTTTCTATTTTTTTGTTTTATAATCTTTATTATATCTTCTTTTCTCTAAGTGTCATACTTTATTATTATTATTATTATTATTATTATTATTATTATTTTATTGTTAAATCACTCAGCCAACAGTCTTCCCATCTATTTACCCATATGACTTATAGAATTACATTCATAAGTAAAACACTTCTAATCAACTAAACATTCCCATTAAAATAATTAATATTTATTTTACTAATTATTTTAATAAATTATACAATTATTATGTATAATTATACAATTTTCTTTCTTTTTAAATTGTCCCAAGACAATTTATTTAATCTATACTTTTAATCATAATTTAGATATTTATTTAATTCATTAATCCTAACACCAATATTTATTTATAATTATATTGGTTCTTCTCATTCTCATACTCCATTTACATTCAATTGGCTAAATATAATATATTAAGCCATTACATAAACGCATTACTCTTACATGTAATATATTACCTTCCCACTTTATTAAAATAATTATATTTACATTAATTCATTATTTAAATTAAGTGAATTACTCGCTTTATTTACGAGATTAAATTCATAATAATTTCATTACCAACAAGGCATACCAATTAAATTATATTATTCCATAATATAATTTCCATCTTAATTAACTAATATTATTTAGTTAATTTCTTTTGCCACCATATTCTTTTTTCATAACTATTTTTCTTTGTGAGACCCCAGATTTTATGAATAAATATTTAATTTTCTCGAAATAATTTTTTGAATATTATGGTGTAGATTTGATATAATATTATAGTTGTGGGTAATATTTATAAATTTTGCAAAGTACGCAAGTTGTTATATAATATTCGATTGGTCGGGAAATATTTATTTTATCAAGGAATATTCGTACAACGAAACAATCATTGGTGGACCCCACAAACGGAATTATTGTCGGATTGAGAAAACGATAAAAATATTTTATGAAAATAAGCACGGAGTTTTACTGGTTAATACTTGTTGAACTACTCGGTAGTAAAAAAAGAATGATGTCTGGGTTGGTTGCGTAGTAGCACACCAAGATTGATTATAGATGCTTACGTGATAAGTCACCTCGCTTTTGTTTTATTAGTATTATTAATGTAATAAAAGCGAAAAGCTTTTATATAAAAATGTAATACTTTTATAAAGTTATTCGTTTTATTAGACTATAAATAGAATATATTATATTCTATTATGCATAGTGTGTTCGTAGTAAAATCTTTTATATAAAATGAATACTTTTATAAAGTTATTTGTTTTATTAGACTATAAATAGAATATATTATATTTTATTATGCATAGTGCTGCATAGTACTGCGATAGTGTTTTGCATAGTAAAATCTTTTATATATAAAATGTAATACTTTTATAAAGTTATTCATTTTATTAGATTATAAATAGAATATATTATATTTTATTTAAAAGATTTTGCTTTAAATATGGATCTGTCCGATTAAAATTAAATCAATCTGGACCGTTCATGAATTAGTTACTATGCAGTCCATTCTTTTATAAATAGAAGCTCATTCATTCATTATTTCTAACGAATTCAATAAAACTCTAGAGAGAGAAACTATAGAGAGAGTTCTTCTTCTATAATCTTGAGCGTATTTCTTTAGAGTTTAAGAAAGCTTTGAGCGTAGTGCAAGTTTTCTTTGAGTATATCCTCGCCCTACCAGTCAAAATACTCTTACGGTAAGGGATATTATTTGTTGTACTCGTTAGGGGTATTCCTTCTTCCTTATTGGTGAAATTCTTTTATTATTCCATTCTTTATTATTCTGTTGGAATAACCTGTATACGCGGGATACCCTATACTTGGTGAAATTCTTCTGTTATTCTATTATTTATTATTCTGTTGGAACATTCTCGTATGTGCTTTTACGCATGACTGGTTCCATGATTTATTATTCATTGGAACATCCGTCTGCGTGCTTTTACGCATGACCGGTTCCATTATTTATTATTTCGTTGGAATATCCCACATGCATGCGTTTACGCATGACCTAGTTCCGTTATTTATTATTCTCGTTGAATAACTCATCATGCGATCTATCGCATGCCCGGTGATTTCTTTTGTTATTCCATTCTTTATTATACTCAGTTGGTTAAAGTTTTGACTTCTATACTCCATGAAATTAGTGGAATATCCTTGATATTTGCGTCACATCACTAGGTCAATGTGCAAGCCTTTTCTCGGTTGAGTTGGTGCAACCATTTAAAAATACCAATTGGCGACTCTTACAGTCCAATCGTTGACATATACATGTCGGACCTTTTCACAACTTATTTTTTTCAAACAAATTTCAAATAACATGAGAACACCAAAAGACAAGAATAGAAAAGGGATAAATAAAAATTCTGACGTCGACATATATATGAACAATCAACTGCCACAAAGTGAACTCCAGGCATGGCGTAAAATGTAAATATATATATATATATATATATATATATATATATATATATAATCATTAAATGGCCAATAAGTGATCTCCGGGCAAATAGAATGTAAAATATATATATATATATATATATATATATATATATATATATATATATATATAAAGCTTTAAACGCATTGGGATATCACACACGGGCTTAATCGAGTCGAATTTGATAATAGGATATATATATAAGTATTTATATATATAAAAGCGATAAACGAACCAAATGTTTATCCAGACTCAGTCGAGTCGAATTCGATAACAATATATATAAGTAGGAAGCATACTTGGGATGTATATCCAAGCTCAAATCGAGTCGAATTCGATATATGTATATATATATATATATATATATATATATATATATATATATATGTATGTGTGTGTGTGTAAGACCCCACCTTTTATGAATAAAGATGGGTTTTTTCTCTATATATCATTTTTGAATATTAAGGTGTGAATTTGTTTTAATGTTATAGTTGTGGGTAATAGTTATAAATTTTGCAAAGTAAGAAAATTGTTATAAAATATTCGATTGGTCGGGGAATATTCGTTTTAACATGAAAAATTCGTACGACGACACAATCATTGGTGGACCCCACAATGAAATTACTGTCGAAGTTAAAAAATGACAGAAATATCTTTTTATAAAAATAATGGCGAAAGTTTTACCGTTAACTGTTGAAATACTCGGTGGTAAAAATATAGTAATACGCGTGGTTGCATAGTAGCACACAGTATTTGAAGCTTACGTGAGAAGTCACTCAGTTATACTCAATTATTGCTACAGTAATTGCTATATAGTATCTCACATTATTGATTCTATTATTGTCACAATATCATCTGCACAATATTTTATATTATTAAATCAATAATTGAGATGATAAGTTATTCATATTATTATTTGCATTATTGACAATGTCTAGAATATTTTGTCAAGAAAATGGGTTTAGTCACTTAATTGCGCGCCAATAGGGAGAAATCCTTATCGAAAAGCTCTCTCTTTCCTGGGAATGATTTGGTTGTTAATATTGCAAGTTATATTATTGATGAATAAATGTTGTTAAAAATATTGAGGGGATTTTTATGAAGTATTTGTTGTAAGTTTGGCGTATTATTTGGACCCCCCTTACTAATTTTAAAAAAAATAATCGGCAGGAAGTTATAAAGTGTGTGTATATATATATATATATATATATATATATATATATATGTGTGTGTGTGTGTGTGTGTGTGTGTGTGTGTATAGAATTTATTGTATGGGTGGGTGTGCATTTGCCATAAGGCAAAGGTTATATAAATATATATTTTATAATTTTTGTTTTTTTATGTAAAATAGAATATATTATATTTTATTATGCATAGTATTTGCATAGTGTCTGCGTAGTGTTTGCATAGTAAAATCAATTTTTTTTCTTCGCCGGTGTGCATCCGTGAAAAACTTACTGTTGGTCCGTGATTTCTAAATTCAAATAGTATCATTTCCATTCTCCTATAAATAAGATGCTTAGTTTAGAATTGAAAATCACACCAGAATCAAAAAATTCTTCTTCTATAATATTGAGCGTATTTCTTTAGAGTTTAAGGAAGCTTTGAGCGTAGAAAACAATATAAGTTTTCTTCAAGAATATCCCCGCTATACCAGTTGAAATACTCTCATTTTGAAGGTAAGTGATATTATTTTTGTTCAATATTCATATGAAATAATATTTTCTTCCATACTCTGTAGTATGTAAGTAATATTATTTCATTTCAGATTTTGAATTCTACATTCATTTTGTTAAATTATTGCTTCTATACTCTATGAAATTAGTAGAATATCCTTGAAATTTGCGTTTCATCTTGTATCTTTTCATGGATATATTATTCTGAGCATTCTTGATAATTTTTAATCTTTTCATGTCAGGTTACTATTCACGGGATACTATTCGAAGTACTATTCACGAGGTATTATTCATAAGGCACTTATTCACCGAGTACTATTCACGACAAAATTGATTTCTTTTGGTCCAAATCATTTTGATACAATATTATTCTTGAGTGTTACTCTACAAAGAAGTATTATGTTGACAATTTGGACATTATTAGTTCCTGGATAAATTAATTCTTGAACTTGTTTTATTGAATTCTTATATCATTGTCATCATCCTCATGTTTATATTATGTTGAAAGTCATCTCGTGGGCTCAGAAGTGCATAGATGGACTTGGTATGATTATGACTGTGGATTATGCGGTGTAATCATGATAGTAATGTTACAAATGATGTGGAAAAAGTCCTCGTTGGCCCGTAGTGCATTGATGGATGAGTTTTTGGTATGATTATGGCTATGGATTCTCTTGACCAAGGGTGCAAAGATGAATTGTTTTATGGCATGATCGGGATGGTTGATGAAAACATGATTATCTTTGGCCCGTAGTGCATGGATAATTTGTGGTCGTGATACTAAAGAATATCCTTGGCTTTTTAAAGTGCGTGGATGATTTGATGATGTGGATTATTTATTAAGTCGAGTCTCGATTGATAAAAGTGATGAAAAACATTTTAAATCATAGAAGATAGTAGATTTTATTCTCTACTTGACTCTTCTAATGGATTGCTTGTTCATTGCAGATTAAACTTGATGTTTATTATATTTTATCGTTTAACATCATTGAAGGCTAACGATAAATTATTCTGCATTATCTTAGTCATAATATTTTTTACTGGGCTAGTTGAGCTCAACCTTTTGCTTTCATTGTTCTCTTCAGGAAATGAGAACGTAGCAAGGACTAGTCGGGGAACAGAGTGATGGTCCTAGACGGTGCATTAGTAGTCCTCACTATTCTGTGAAATAGTGTGATAATAAATGTAATGAGGACTCCATTGAGTTTGTATATTGTCTAGATGACAATATTTGTATTAAAACTCACAGCATATGTTTAGTTGTATTTTACACGACTGTTGTATAATTAAGTTGTATTTAAATTTTGTACCATGTATTTGGCGACTCAAGATGGGTGATGTATACCTATTTTGGGGGCGTCATAGTTGGTATCAAAGCTTAGGGATATGATCCCTAGCTAGGATGTGAGAATAGAACTAGGAGGGGAGAGACGGGGAATTCCTTTGCTAGTATGACCTACCTAAGTTTATTTGGTATTTAATTGGTCGGTCAGAATATAGGGATAATATGTTACATGTCAATTAACCTTTGTTTTGTGGCGATGATCTCGAAAATGACATCCGAGAATGTTGAGAATAGCAATGGAGCACAGAGGAGACCGTTGATTCTCCATGATCAATAATTAGGACAATGTGCAATAGGATGGCGATAATCCTCCGTAAAAACAACAACAACGATCGATCAATCAAGAACGATGGTACGTTTAAGAGCTTTTTAGAATTCATGCAACATCAAAGTATAAGGCTCTCTATTCATAATGCAGAGGAAACAATGACAACCCACGGTTGGTCACCGCTAAGCAATTCAAGGAGCTGGGACCACCGTAGTTTTTGGGAAAGCAGAACCACTTAAGGCGGAGACGTGGTTAAAGCAGATCACCAAGATATTTGATGTCTTGGGATGCTCCGAGGAGCAAAAGGTTCCCTTTGCCACCTTTATGTTGCGTGAAGAGGCAAATCACTGGTGGGAATCTGTAAAACGTACCGAGCCTGACACACTCAAGATGTCTTGGGAGAAGTTCTAAGAGTTGTTCAATGACAAGTACTTTCCCGAAAGCATTCGTCACATGAAGGAGGTGGAATTTATCAAGTTGGAGCAAAACAACATGACCGTATCGCAGTACGAAGCCAAGTTTGCTAAGTTGTCCCGATTTGCGTCCCACTTGGTTGATAATGAAGAGAGAATGACGCGGATGTTTTTAAAAGGTTTGAAGCAGGAGATACATCAATATCTTATTTCTCATAAACTGTGTTTGTATTTAGATGTTATAAATAGGGGTCAGTTAGTGGAGCGCGATAACGAGTCAACGCAACCAAAAGAGAGCAGCTGACAAAATGATAATACTGGTGATAACATTCATCAAAGCAGTGACAATAAGCATGGAGGGAATCAACATGTCAGAAATGGTAACCACTTCAGTGGTAATCATGGTCAAAATAATAAGAATGGACATTTCAAGAAGAGAAGGTTTAACAATGACGTGAAGATGTCAGCACCAGCACCCGTTTCAAAGGAAGAAGAACGACCACTGGTCGTATGTTTCAAATGCGGACAGGAGGGATACATCCGTCCATACTGTACGCAGCAATCCAAAACGTGTTTTAATTACAGAAGAGAAGTTCACCTAGCTCGATTTTGTCGTATAGTGAAGTCAAGTCCAGCTGGGATAGTGATGCCAAAGGATGTCCCAGACAAGCTAAAGCCGGTAGTTTAAGAGAGAGCATTTTTTTTCGTGACAAGGAACCTGAATAAAATTATCACGTGTATGTTAGTCATAAACTCTTGTGAAGTCTATACTATGTTAGATACCGGTTCTACTTACTCTTTTATTTCACCTAGTTATGTTCAATGTTTGAAGTTAACTTTGGAGAAGTTAGACTTTGATATATCTGTTTAAACTCAGTTAGGAGAAACCTTCGTTACCTCCACTATTTATAAATCTTGTTCAAATCAACACTTTCACGTTACGTGTCGATCTTGTCTCTTTGAAAATACTTGCCTTTGATGCGATTTTAGGAATCGATTGGTTAACTACTCATTATGCTTTTCGTAAGGTTGTTAGCTTTCATATTCCTAACCAACCTGTTATGCAAATTCAAGCAACCAAACCACTAAAGTCAATCATTGTCATATCAAGCCATAAGTAAAGAGCCCCGGTCCTTTCATTGTTGACTTTCTTGTGTGGAATGCACCGAAGCCAGACTTTCTGTAGGCGATGTCGTGAATGACGATGGCAAGTTGATAGGTATCAATGTGACGTACTATCCCAGTCTTGGATGAGGGTCATAGTTTTGAATGATATTTCTATTGTTAATAAAATTCGTGACGTATTCTTGAAGACTTCTTAGCCTACCCCTAGAGTGTGAAATCGAATTTTGTATTGACCCCAGTACAAAACCCATTTCTTAAACCCTCAAATATTTCTTCAACTAAAATGAACGTAACATGCGCCAAAGACGTTGACTCGAGCTGTTGAAGATTACGATCGTACCATTCAATATCATCGTGGAAGTACGAACGTGGTAGCTGACGCGTTGAGTAGAAGATCGTATGCGGTTACAAGTGCGAATATATGAACCCACGTAAAGATAACGAATATACGATTAGAATCGATTTTAATCGATAAAGTTAAAGCCGCTCAAGCTACATACTCAGAGCTGATGAATGTGAAGAAGAAGGTTCAAGAGGGCGTTATTCTAGAAGCAAGAATCGACGAAGAGAGGAAATCTCAACCCTCTATTTAATTGGCCCATTTGAAATACTCGATGAAATAGGAACTGTGGCATATAGACTCGTTTTACCGCCAAGTATGTTGCGTGTTCAGAATATTTTTTTTACGTATCAATGTTACGTAAAATGTGGACGACCCGAACCACATTATTAAATTAGAACTAAACGATATAGCAGAAGATTTAACGTATGAGGAGATACGTGTTAAAATCTTGGATAAAAAGGATCGTATTCAACACTCAAAGGTTATACCTCAAGAATTAGAATCTGAAATGAAGTCAAGGTATCCTCACCTCTTCGGCATACCAGGTACGTACGTAAATTTCGAGAGCGAAATTCCATAAGGAGGGGAGATTGTGAGACCCTAGATTTTATGAATAAATATTTAATTTTCTCGAAATAATTTTTTGAATATTATGGTGTGGATTTGATATAATGTTATAGTTGTGGGTAATATTTATAAATTTTGCAAAGTACGCAAGTTGTTATATAATATTCGATTGGTCGGGAAATATTTATTTTATCAAGGAATATTCGTACAACGAAACAATCATTGGTGGACCCCACAAACGGAATTATTGTCGGATTGAGAAAACGATAAAAATATTTTATGAAAATAACGGCGGGAGTTTTACCGTTAATACTGTTGAACTACTCGGTAGTAAAAGTAAAGAATCTGGCGTGGTTGCGTAGTAGCAGACACCGGTATTGATTGTTGATGCTTTACGTGATAAGTCACCGGTTTTGTTTTATTAGTATTATTAATGTAATAAAAGCAGAAAAGCTTTTATATAAAAGAGAATACTTTTATAAAGTTATTCGTTTTATTAGACTATAAATAGAATATATTATATTCTATTATGCATAAAGTGTGTTGCATAGTAAAATCTTTTTATATAAAAATGTAATACTTTTATAAAGTTATTTGTTTTATTAGACTATAAATAGAATATATTATATTTTATTATGCATAGTGCCTGCATAGTACTCGTGATAGTGGTTTTTTGCATAGTAAAATCTTTTTATATAAAATGTAATACTTTTATAAAGTTATTCATTTTATTAGATTATAAATAGAATATATTATATTTTATTTAAAAGATTTTGCTTTAAATATGGACCGTCCGATTAAAATTAAATCAATCTGGACCGTTCATGAATTAGTTACTATGCAGTAGAAGCTCATTCATTCATTATTTCTAACGAATTCAATAAAACTCTAGAGAGAGAAACTATAGAGAGAGTTCTTCTTCTATAATCTTGAGCGTATTTCTTTAGTTTAAGAAAGCTTTGAGCGTAGTGCAAGTTTTCTTTGAGTATATCCTCGCCCTACCAGTCAAAATACTCTTACGCTAAGGGATATTATTTGTTGTACTCGTTAGGGGTATTCCTTCTTCCTTATTGGTGAAATTCTTTTATTATTCCATTCTTTATTATTCTGTTGGAATAACCTGTATACGCGGGATACCCTATACTTGGTGAAATTCTTCTGTTATTCCATTATTTATTATTCTGTTGGAACATCCTGTATGTGCTTTACGCATGACCTGGTTCCATTATTTATTATTCATTGGAAATCATCCATACGTGCTTTACGCTCGACCTGGTTCCATTATTTATTATTCATTGGAATATCCATGCATGTGTTTTACGTATGACCTGGTTCCATTATTTATTATTCTCGTTGAATATCACATCTATGCGTTCGCATGACACCGTTCCGTTATTTATTATTACATTGGAATAACTCGTGTCATGCGCTTCTAACGCATGCCCGGTGATTTCTTTTGTTATTCCATTCTTTATTATACTTAGTTGGTTAAAGTTTTGACTTCTATACTCCATGAAATTAGTGGAATATCCTTGATATTTGCGCTTCATCCAGTATCTTTTCATAGAAATATTCTTCTAAGCATTCTTGAGTGTTACTCTACAAAGAAGTATCATGTTGACAATTTGGACGTTATTAGTTCTTGGATAAATTAATTCTTGAACTTGTTTTATTGAATTCTTATATCATTGTCATCATCCTCATGTTTATATTATGTTGAAAGTCATCTGTGGCCTGTAGTGTATAGATGGACTTGGTATGATTATGACCAGGGATTATGCGGTGTAATCATGACCGTAATGTTACAAATGATGTGGAAAAAAGTCCTCATTGGCCCGTAGTGCATTGATGGACAGTTTTTGGTATGATTATGGCTATGGATTCTCTTCGGCCAAGGGTGCAAAGATGAATTGTTTTATGGCATGATCAGGATAGTTGATGAAAACATGATTATCTTTGGCCCGTAGTGCATGGATAATTCGTGGTCGTGATACTAAAGAATATCCTGGCCCAGTAGTGCATGGATGATTTGATGATGTGGATTATTTATTAAGTCGAGTCTCAAATGATAAAAGTGATGAAAACATTTTAAATCATAGAAGATAGTAGAATTTATTCTCTACTTGACTCTTCTAATGGATTGCTTGTTATTGCAGATTAAACTTGATGTTTATTATATTTTATCGGTTTAACTTGAATTTGAAGGCTAACGATAAATTATTACGCATTATCTTAGTCATAATATTATTTCATTGGGCTAGTTGAGCTCACCCTTTTGCTTTCATTGTTCTCTTCAGGAAATGAGAACATAGCAGGGACTAGTCAGGGATCAGAGTGATGGTCCTAGATGATGCATTAGTAGTCCTCACTATTCTGTGAAATAGTATGATAATAAATGTAATGAGGACTCCATTGAGTTTGTATATTGTCTATATGACAATATTTGTATTAAAACTCACAACATATGTTTAGTTGTATTTTACACGACTGTTGTATAATTAAGTTGTATTTGAATTTTGTACCATGTATTTGGCGACTCAAGATGGGTGATGTATACCTATTTTGGGGGCGTCACATTCTTCACTTTCTTTAATAGTTTAATCAACTATTAAATCTCATATAAATTTAATTTTCTCACACTAAAACACATAATTCAAAATATATACATCTCATAATAAGAATTTTAATTATTAAATTCTTATTTTCATAACTTATGAAAATTCGATTTGTCACATCCTTCCCTCCTTATAAGGATTCCGTCCTCGGAATCAACGAAACCTCCCTTACTCGGTTTTCACCAAATCTCTTTTCAAAATTTATCGTTGAATATCTTCAACACATTACCTTAATATAGGTTTTATTTATTACCACTCTAACCATTCTTCACAATAAATTCTTGTAAGTTTTATTTCATAACCTTTACTTAGACTCAATTATATTTGAGTATTACATATTCTTTGACTCGTTCATTATCTTTCTCTAAGGATCATTATCATGTACTATGTCGACGTCAGGATTTTTATATGTCCCTTTTCTGTTCTTGTCTTTTGGTGTTCTCGTGTTAGGTAAGATTTGTTTGAAAAAACAAGTTGTGAAACGGTCCGACATGTATATATCGACGATTGGACTGTAAGAGTCGCTAGTTGGTATTTTTAAATAGTTGCACCAACTCAACCGGAAAAGGTTTGCACAAAGACCTAGTGATGTGGCACTGCTTAACTGGTCTGTGAAACCGAGATTCGTTAGGGTCCGGGGGATTGATTAAGCGGAGGGAAGGTGTTAGGCACCCCCCGTCTTCTATGGTGACACGGTTACTTCCAAATAATTTCACATTGATCTACACACACACACATTCAGATAAATGTTTAAATTAAAAAGTGGCGGTCATAGTGTCACCACCGGATGTCTGGGGTGCCTAACACATTCCTCCGCATAATCAAGCCCCGGACCTAACGAATCTCTGGTTTCACGGATCAGCTTAAATAGTGTCACATCACTAGGTCAATGTGCAAGCCTTTTCTCATTGAGTTAGTGCAACCATTTAAAAATACCAATTGGCGACTTTTACAAATTCAATCGATGACATATACATGCCTGACCTTTTCACAACTTATTTTTTTCAAACAAATCTCACATAACATGAGAACACCAAAAGAAAAGAATAAAAAAGGATAAATAAAATTCGGACGTATATATATATATATGAACAATCAAGCGCCACAAAATGAACTCCTGTGCATGACGTAAAAAATATATATATATATATATATATATAATCGATAAATGGCCACGTAAGTGATCTCTGTGCCCGACATAATGTAAATATATATACATATATATATATGTATATATATATATATATAAAGTTGTAAATGCATGGATATCACACCCGGGCTCAATCGAGTCGAATTCGATAATAGGATATATATATATATATATATATATAAGTATTTATATATATAAAAGCGAATAACGAACCAAATGTTTATCCATACTCAGTCGAGTCGAATTCGATAACAATATATATAGAAGTAGTAAACGCACCGGATGTATATCCAAGCTCAGTCGAGACGAATTCGATATATATGTGTGTGTATATATATATATATATATATGTGTGTGTGTGTGTGTGTGTGTGTGTGTGTGTGTGTGTAAGACCCCACCTTTTATGAATAAAGATGGGTTTTTTCTTTATATATCATTTTTGAATATTAAGGTGTGAATTTGTTTTAATGTTATAGTTGTGGGTAATAGTTATAAATTTTGCAAAGTAAGAAAATTGTTATAAAATATTCGATTGGTCGGGGAATATTCGTTTTAACATGGAAAATTCGTACGATGACACAATCATTGGTGGACCCCACAATGAAATTACTGTCGGAGTTAAAAAATGACAGAAATATCTTTTTATAAAAATAATGGCGAAAGTTTTACCGTTAACTGTTGAAATACTAAATTGGTAAAAATATATAGTAATACTGGCATTGGTTGCATAGTAGCACACAGTATTTGATGCTTACGTGAGAAGTCACTCAGTTATACTCAATTATTGTTACAGTAATTGCTACATAGTATCTCACATTATTGATTCTATTATTGTCACAATATCATCTGCACAATATTTTATATTATTAAATCAATAATTGAGATGATAAGTTATTCATATTAATATTTGCATTATTGACAATGTCTAGAAAGTTTTGTCGAGGAAAGGGGTTTGGTCACTTAATTGCGCGCCAATAGGGAGAAATCCTTATCGAAAAGCTCTCTCTTTCCCGGGAATGTTCTGGTTGTTAATATTGCAAGTTATACTATTGATGAATAAATGTTGTTACAAATATTGAGGGGATTTTTATGAAGTATTTGTTGTAAGTTTGGCGTATTATTTGGACCCCCCTTACTCATTTTAAAAAAAATAATCGGCAGGAAGTTATAAAGTGTGTGTATATATATATATAATCATGTGTGCGTGTGTGTATAGAATTTGGTGTATGGGTGGGTGTGCATTTGCCGTAAGGCAAAGGTTATATAAATATATATTTTATAATTTTTGTTTTTTATGTAAAATAGAATATATTATATTTTATTATGCATAGTGTTTGCATAGTAAAATTATTTTTTTTTTCTTCGCCGGTGTGCATCCGTGAAAAACTTACTGTTGGTCCGTGATTTCTAAATTCAAATAGTATCATTTCCATTCTCCTATAAATAGGATGCTTAGTTTAGAATTGAAAATCACACCAGAATCAAAAAAATTCTTCTTTTATAATATTGAGCGTATTTCTTTAGAGTTTAAGGAAGCTTTGAGCGTAGAAAACAATATAAGTTTTCTTCAAGAATATCCCCGCTATACCAGTTGAAATACTCTCATTTTTAAGGTAAGGGATATTATTTTTGTTCAATATTCATATGAAATAATATTTTCTTCCATACTCTGTAGTATGTAAGTAATATTATTTCATTTCAGATTCCGAATTCTACATTCATTTTGTTAAATTATTGCTTCTATACTCTATGAAATTAGTAGAATATCCTTGAAATTTGCGCTTCATCTTGTATCTTTTCATGGATATATTATTCTGAGCATTCTTGATAATTTTTAATCTTTTCATGTCAGGGTACTATTCACGGGATACTATTCCTGAAGTACTATTCACTCAGGCACTATTCACCCGGGGTACTATTTATGACAAAAATTAATTTCTTTTCGGTCCAAATCATTTTGATACAATATTATTCTTGAATTTTACTCCACAAAGAAGTATCATGTTGATAATTTGGACATTTATTGAATTATGAATAAATTGAGTTATAAATCTTTAAAATTTATCATTTGATTTCATTTAATTGAATTATTATATGATTGTCGTCATCATCATGCTTATATTAAGATGAAAGTCATCTTTGGCCCGTAGTGCATAGATGGACTGTTGATTGGTATGATTATGACCATGGATTATTCGGTATAATCATGACCTGTAATGTTACAAATGATGTGATAAAAGTCCTCATTGGCCCATAGTGCATTGATGGACAGTTATTGGCATGATCATGATCATTGGTGATAACATGAATATCCTTGGCACGTAGTGCATGAATAATTCGTGGACGTGATACTAATGAATATCCTTGGCCCGTAGTGCATGGATAATTCAGCGATATGGATTATTTATTGAGTTGAGTCTCAGCGATAAAATTGATGATAAACTTTTTAAATCATAGAAGATAGTAGATATCATGCTCTACTTTACTCTTCTAATGGATTACTTGTTCCGCTGCAGTTAAACTTGTTGTTCATTATATTTTATCAGCTTAACATTGTTGAAGTAGTAAAGCACTTAGGATGTATATCCGAGCTCGATCGAGTTGAATTGATATATATATATATATATATATATATATATATATATATATATATATATATATATATATATATATATATATATATATATAAGTCCCCACCTTTTATGAATAAAGATGGATTTTTTTTCTCAGTATATATCATTTTGAATATTAAGGTGTGAATTTGTTATAATGTTATAGTTGTGGGTAATAGTTATAAATTTTACAAAGTAAGCAAGTTGTTATAAAATATTCGATTGGTGGGGAATATTAAATACGACGATGACACAATCATTGGTGGACCCCACAATGGAATTCTCATCGAGTTAGAAAATGATAGAAATATCTTTTTAAAAATAACTACGAAAGTTTTAAGATTAAGCTGTTGAAATACTCAATGGTAAAAATCTGAATGTCTGGCGTGGTTGCATAGTAGCACACGGTATTTGATGCTTACGTGAGAAGTCACTTAGTTATACTTAATTATTGCTACAGTAATTGCTGCACAGTATCTCACATTTATGATTCTATTATTGTCACAGTATCATCTGCACACTATTTTATATTATTAAATCAATAATTGAGATGATAAGTTATTCATATTATTATCTGTATTATTGACAATGTCTAAAAAGTTCTGTCGAGGAAAGGGGTTTGGTCACCTAATTGCGTGCCAATATGGAAAAATCCTTATCGAAAAACCCCTTCTTTCCTGGGAATGATCTGGTTGTTAATATTGCAAGTTATATATTTGATGAATAAATGTTGTTAAAAATATTGAGGGGATTTTTATGAAGCATTTGTTGTAAGTTTGGCGTATTATTTGGACCCTACTGACTCATTTTTAAAAAAATAATCGGCAGGAAGTTATAAAGTGTATATATATATATATATATATATATATATATATATATATAATACATATATATATAATCATGTGTGTGTGTAGAATTTGGTGTGTGGGTGGGTGTGTGCCTTTGCCGTAAGGCAAAGGTTATATAAATATATATTTTATAACTTTTGTTTTTTTTATGAAAAATAGAATAATATTATATTTTATTATGCATAGTGTCTGCATAGTGTTTGCATAGTAAAAAAAAAAAAAAATTCTTCGTCGGTGTGCATCCGTGAAAAACTTAATGTTGGTCCGTGATTTCTAGATTCAAATAGTATCATTTCCATTCTCCTATAAATAGGATGCTTATTTTAAAATTGAAAATCACACCAGAATCAAAAAATTCTTCTTCTATAATATTGAGCGTATTTCTTTAGAGTTTAAGGAAGCTTTGAGCGTAGAAAACAATATAAGTTTTCTTCAAGAATATCCCCGCTATACCAGTTGAAATACTCTCATTTTTAAGGTAAGGGATATTATTTTTGTTCAATATTCATATGAAATAATATTTTCTTCCATACTCTGTAGTATGTAAGTAATATTATTTCATTTCAGATTCCGAATTCTTCATTCATTTTGTTAAATTATTGCGTCTATACTCTATGAAATTAGTAGAATATCCTTGAAAATTTGTGCTTCATCTTATATCTTTTCATGGATATATTATTCTGAGCATTCTTGATAATTTTTAATCTTTTCATGTCAGGGTACTATTCACGGGATACTATTCTCAAAGTACTATTCACGGGGTACTATTCACTCGGGCACTATTCACCCAGGGTACTATTCATGACAAAAATTGATTTCTTTTCGGTCCAAATCATCTTGATTCAATATTATTCTTGAATTTTACTCCACAAGAAGTATCATGTTGACAATTTGGAAATTTATTGAATTCTAGATAAATTAAGTTATAAATCTTTAAAATTTATCCTTTGATTTCATTTAATTGAATTATTATATCATTGTCATCATCATCATGCTTATATTGTGATGAAAGTCATCTTTGGCCCGTAGTGCATAGATGGACTGTTAATTGATATGATTATGACCATGGATTATTCGGTATAATCATGACCTGTAATGTTACAAATGATGTGATAAAAGTCCTCATTGTCCCGTAGTGCATTGATGAACAATTGTTGGCATGATCATGACCATTGGTGATAACACGAATATCCTTGGCCCGTAGTGCATGAATAATTCGTGGACGTGATACTAATGAATATCCTTGGCCCGTAATACATGGATAATTCAGCGATGTGGATTATTTATTGAGATGAGTCTCAGCGATAAAATTGATGATAAACTTTTTAAATCATAGAAGATAGTAGATATCATGCTCTACTTGACTCTTCTAATGGATTGCTTGTTCCACTGCAGTTAAACTTGTTATTTATTATATTCTATCATTTTAACACTGTTGAAAGCTAACGATAATTTATTATGCATTATCTTAATTATAATATTTCTTGCTGGGCTAGTTGAGCTCACCCTTTTGCTTTCATTGTTCTCTTCAGAAAATGAGAACGTAGCCGGGACTAGTCGCGGAATGGAGTGACGGTTCGAGATGGTGGTTGTAGTAGTCCTCACTATTTTATAAAATAGTGTGATAATAATTATAATAAGGACTCCATTTGAGTTTGGATATTGTCTAAAAGACAATATTCATGTAAAAACTTTCAGCTACGTTTTATCGTATTTTACACGACAGTTGTATAATTAAGTTTGTATTTAAATTCTGTACCATGTATTTGACGACTCAGAATGAGTGATGTATACATATTTTGGGGGCGTCACAATATAAGTATTTATATATATATATATATAAAATCAAGAAACGCATTTTGAGATATATATATCGAGCTCATGAGTCGAATTCGATAATATATATATATATATATATATATATATATATAGAGAGAGAGAGAGAGAGAGAGAGAGAGAGAGGTCAGATCTTAGACGGACTCAAGTAACGGGTTTTGGGACGGACTTAAAAAAAACAAAAGCCATGATCTGGAGGTTGTCAAGTCAACATAAGAGTCTTTTTGCCTCTCTTTTTTTCTTAATCATTTGCACCCATTCTCCTCTCTCTTTCCACGTTCAGGTTTTCCATTCTTTAGAGAGAATAAAGAGAACAAAGTTGTTTCAAAAAAAAAAAAAAGAGAACGAAGTTGAGTTGAAGGGAGAAGAAATATTTAGAGAGAGAAAGCAGTTTGTTCGCTTTTTTTCAACTGCTGAATTTGATTCTCTTGTTCATTTGTCAATTTTTTGATTTGCTACTTTCTGTTGAAATCACGAGTAAGATTCCCAAATTATGTACCCTAATTTTTTAAAATTTGTGAATCTGGGTAATTATTATTCTTCCTCTTTCACTCTCCTAATCTGCTATTTTTTTCGTTGTTGGGTTAAATCTGGACAGTTAGTATTTTTGTTATTTCTGCTCCTGTTTTGTTAATTTTGTAGTTAAACTAAGAAAACGTTTTTTTTTAATCTGAGAGTTTGGCAAGCTTATTAATGTTTTATTTTTTAAGATCTGTTTTATTAATTTTGTAGTTAATAATAAAAAATGATTAAAATTATATAATCATTATTAAATAATTTTTTATTGATTTAATATATTTTGGTTGTGGTTTTCACAATTTTATCATATTCTGAAATTTCAATTAACATTTTATTTTTCATTTCAGGAATATCACGTGGAAATGATGGATGAGATTTTTTCTTTCATATATTTGGTTAAGGTTGCCATGTTGGGCTTGTTTTGCAGTGGTTGTAATAGAGACTATGGTAGATTTGGAAACTCTGAATAGTGTGGTTTGTCTTAGATTAATTTGAATGTATTTGGATGTAATTCTTATTTTGCATACAAGGCAGGTGGAGGAAAACTGAGTAGAACTTGTCCATTTTGGATATATAGTTGAGGATTTCGGCACAACTTTTTGTACAAAGACTATGTTGTCATATTGTATAGAATATTAAACCATGCGGCGGATTCAATAGAAATTCTGCTTGCACTTTGGTTTCGTGTCTGTGTTTTAAACTTATAATTCATTTCTCTTTTTTTTTGGCTCCGAGATTCGTTTCTTTGTTGCCCACACACTATTTTCGTAGCGTCGTTTCTGGTGTGTTTTGGTTGGTGTTATATCAGTCTTATTATTTACAAAGAAAGACAGCAGATTGGGATAAGATTTAATAGCATGGACTTGCAAATTATGAATTGTGTACCATTTTTCGATATAAAGTAGGCAAGAAGCAAAAGTATTACTAGAGAAAATGTTCATAGCCAGTTAGATTTCTTCACAACAGATGAACGAATTTGGGATTCATGATTATCCTAATTTATGATTTTTCTAATCCTCAAGTAAAAAACAGGTAAAATTTAACGAAATGAATCTAGAAAATTACTATTTCAAAGAAAAATTTGTTAAAATTACAACTACCAAAAAATGAGTAACAATCCAGTAAATTCACAACTAGTGCTTCTTGGCTTTTCCGCAGGCCTAAGAAAATGAACCTCTCCACCAAACTAGTTTCAGCAGTAACTATTGCCATGAAGAAAATAACTATGCCAAAAAAAACGTGCCACGGAGACAACTTAGACCTTGTTCCCGATTCTGCTCCAGGGAACATGAAGGAGAAAAAGGCCAAGAGCCACTGCAAAATAATTGCAAGATTATGTATAGTTAATACAAGATACTATTATGCTTTGATGTTTTGTACAAAGAAAATTTATCAAATAAGTAACAGAGGACTCGATGTTTAACAGTCAACTGACCCACTAAAAGAGTAGAGTTAATCATTCTGGCATCTAAAACTATTAGTTAAACATGCATTAATCTGGAGAAGTGGCCAAGGAGGCAAACAATTGATTATATAACAAAGAACTAAAAAGAAACGAATCTTTAAAGAAATACATGTATCCACTACTCACCATGAGACTCTGAACCAGGAACCAGCCTAAAGCCACCATCATATGACTGCAAGTCTGCAAGGACAGTACTCACTGGGTGAGCAGATATAGCATCCATTCTAAAATTTAACATACTTAACAAGATAGATAGGTATATGATTAGAAAAGAGAGGCAACAGACTACAAGGGACGAAAATTATTATGTGGCAATTTTTCCTTACCTGCACAATATACAAAGCGAAGATCTGTCTCTGCTCCAATATGAGTAGGCATAAAACTGAGACATGACAAACAAAAATAAATAACTTAGAGATTAAACTTGTGGAACCATTAATATTTTATATAGTATTTTTAATGTGCAAGCTCTTTATTTGAATGAACACATCTTTAAAATGAATCATCTAAAAATGATTTAAAATAATGAACATGTCATTTCACGAAAATCTAAAATTAGCCATGTACTTACAAAATTATGTAATCTCTCTCTCTCTCTCTTTCTCTCTTTTTTCTCTTTTTTCTTTTTTCTAAATGAGGCCACTCAATTGTTTAGTTATTTAAGTCTGTCCATAATACTACGAATTGAATACCCTTCATTCTAGTTCCATAAACTAATTAAGGATTTTACTGTGCCTGGAAAGTTTTATCCACAAAGGACCTGCAGTTAAGGAGGAAGAAAGTTCTTAATGGTTGAGCTACAGCACAATATAGAGGTATAAACATGAGGGAGGCTCCTAAGAAAGTATATAACACAGATCAGGGTTCCAGAATATAATTGCTCAAAAAGGGTTCTAGAGCTGCTAATAGGGTCTCAAATCTCAATATTGTTTTCTTTTTCTCTTTCCGTTCTTAGTAGTTTTTCAAGTTAACTACTCAAACTTTTAGACCATACTCTGATTTTATATGTAGGATTTGGTGATCAAACTGATACTATCTATATTCAGCTTGAAGGTGAGGAACACAAAATTACAGGAACATAGACTCCTCCATACACTTAAAAATAATAATCTAAAAGAGTATGGAAACATAACAAAGTGAGTGGGATTCTAATTTTTTTGAGCCAAAACCAATTAGGCAAAGCGATACCTTTTTGAGAGAAAAAAACCTAGACTTCAAGATCTGTGTAATTCGCGATACCTGTTCGTGAAGAAAGGATAGTTTTCACCCCTTTGCTTCAGCTTTGTGAAATTCGTTTGCTTCAGATCTGTGAAATTCGTCCCATCTTCTCTTTTGACCCGCGTGAATCTAGTGAGAATCGCGCCTTTGCTTGTGAATCTAGTGAGCTTTAGCTTTGAGAGAATCGCCCCTTCGCGAGAGTTTTCGAGGGTTTCTTTTGGAAATGGTCTCTTTGAATCGACTTTGGATCATTTTTCTTTCATTTTTCATACCGGATATTGTGAGGTTGACCCGCGTGTTCCCTTTAGTCGTTCAAATGGTCGCTTTAGGATCCTTTAGATCCTATATATATATATATATATATATATATATATATATATATATATATATATATATATATATATATATATATATATATATTATCAAAGTTAATAAACTAATAGAATATTATATTCGGGCTCAATCAAGCATAGTTTGATAATAATATATATATGTATATATATATATATATATATATATATATATATATATAAAAGCAATAAAGTCCATGGATCGACAATCCGGGCAAACACACGCAACACGACTCTCAACGTGAATAAGTAGGTGTGATGGAAGTGGAGAAAGGCTAAAAGAAATCTGAGATGTCTTACTAGACACTGCAACGAGCCCCAAAGCCCGCGTGGGTAAGCCAGACCACCCACCCAAAACCCGGGCTTTTGGTCGCATTTTTAAGCTCCATTTAAAACCAAGGCGATTTTGGCCCTACTGTTTGGGTAGTGAGGCTTGAACACAAGACTTGTAAGTAAATAAATAAGAGTTCAAACCAACTGAACTACAACAACTATTGATATCGCTTTTAATTTTATTGGTAGAAATGTTAATTCCATCAATATATCCTCTATATATCTTTACTTACGCTCACAAATAATTATAATTGCATGAACTTTTGAAATAGTTCTTCAATTTCAAAGTATAAAACTAATAATTATTAGTTTAAGTTAGATAATATAATTATAAAAATTTAAAATTATCTATATATTAGTATTAATTACATTATTTATTATTTTTAAAAGTTAAATAAATTATATTAATTTTAAAGTATAATTTTAAAAATCAAATTTGATTTTATACTTTGAATTACTAGAAGTATATAATCCGAATCAACCACTAATTTTTTAGATTGCAAGTCCAAAATATGTAACACAATAATATAGATATAAAATTTGAAGATTTCAGTTTGATGGAGGTGTACAAGCAATCAATGAGAAAGAAAGGAGAAGACCACTATTATTTATAGTGACATTACAATGTACATTGTAGTACATTTGGAAAGTAAATCAATCATTATCCCTTAATTATGCAATCCCCCTACTTATTTAATACCCAAATCAAGCCTTTAGAATAATATCTAAAATTATAATACTATTAAAACTTTAATTGATTGAGATATGTAGTTAATGTAAGTAATTAGAATTATTGTTTATTAAAAATTATTTTATTATTAATATTTATTATTATTACTATTTTTGGTGTATCAAGATTTTGCAAAAAAAAAAAAAATTAAAGGGAGAAGCCCGCGGGCCGGGCTGGCCCAACCCGGGCCATACATTTCCAGCCCACCAAAACCCGGGCCTTTTTGGCCCGGTCCGTCCGTTTGCCAGGTCTGTGTCTTATAGTGGACTCCCAAGAAGACTTCAGATAGCTTTAAATAAATGAATACTCGGTTTCCACTAGTAAAATATAGCAAAGCATGTGCCTGCTGTGTGTGGTGTGTTTGTAAAAAGCACCCAGTTTAAAGTGTGTACAGAGCAAAATGGACAGGGCTTCCTCGCCTTTTTATCTTCTTCAAATGGCCACCCCAAGCCCTATATTTTCTGTTTTCTCTCTAGTCTCTCTCTAAGAGCGGCTAGGGTTTTCTTAGGTTATGATGATCTACCCTAAATGGCTGCTATATATCATATATATAGTAGTTAATAGGAATTAATCAAAAACTTAATCTAATTAAAATAAAATCCAAATTTATATATATATATATATATATATATATATCTTAATTAAGTCTTACTTAATTAATATACCTATATATAAATTATCCTATTTGTGACGCCCCCAAAATAGGTATACATCACCCATTCTGAGTCGCCAAATGCATGGTACTAAATTCAAATACAACTTAATTAATACAACTATCGTGAAAATACGACAAAACATATGCGGAGAGTTTTAACACGAATATTGTCTTCTAGACAATATCCAAACTCAAATTCAATCTTATTACAATTATTATCACACTATTTCATAGAATAGTGAGGACTACTAAAACAACCATTTGGACCGTCACTCCGTTCCCCGACTAGTCCCAGCTATATTCTCATTTCTTGAAGAGAACAATGAAAGCAAAGGGTGAGCTCAACTAGCCCAGTAAAGAATATTATGACTAAGATAATGCAGAATAAATTATCGTTAACCTTCAAATTTGGACCGTCACTCCGTTCCCCGACTAGTCCCAGCTATATTCTCATTTCTTGAAGAGAACAATGAAAGCAAAGGGTGAGCTCAACTAGCCCAGTAAAGAATATTATGACTAAGATAATGCAGAATAAATTATCGTTAGCCTTCAACAATGTTAAACTGATAAAATATAATAGACAACAAGTTTAACTGCAGCGGAACAATAATCCATTAGAAGAGTCAAGTAGAGCATGATATCTAATATCTTCTATGATTTAAAAGTTTATCACAAATTTATCGCTGAGACTCAGCTCAATAAATAATCCACATCACTGAATTATCCATGCACTACGGGCCAAGAATATTCATTATTATCACCAATGGTTATGATCATGCCAACAACTGTCCATCACTGAACTATGGGCCAATGATGACTTTTACCACATCATTTGTAACATTACAGGTCATGATTATATCGAATAATCCCTGGTTATAATCATACCAATCAACAGTCCATCTATGCGCTACGGGCTAAAGATGACTTTCATCAAAATATAAGTATAAGGATGATGACAATGATATAAGAATTCAATTAAATGAAAGCAAATGATAAATTTTAAAGATTTATAATTTAATTTATCCAGAATTTAATAATGTCCAAATTGTCAACATGATACTGCTTTGTGGAGTAAAATTGAAGAATAATATTGTATCAAAAATGATTTAGACTGAAAAGAAATCAATTTTTATCATGAATAGTACCCCGGGTGAATAGTACCCGAGTGAATAGTGCCCCATGAATAGTACTTCAGGAATAGTACCTCGTGAATAGTACCCCGACATAAAAAGATTAAAATTTAACAAGAATGTTCAAAAAAATATTTCTGTGAAACAATACTAGATGAAACGCAAATTTCAAGGATATTCTACTAATTTCAGGAATTATAGAAGCAATACTTACCATAGTAAGTTTAAATTTAGGAATATGAAATGAAATAATATGCCTTCCGTAATATGGAGTATGAAATTTCTTACGAGTATTGAAATAAAATAATATCCTTTACCTTAGTAGAAACTGGATTTGACTAGAATATCAGATATTATTCTAAGAAAATCTTGCAGAAAACTACGCTCAAAGTATTCTTATACTCAAAAGAAATACTCACGATACTATAGTAAAAATGCTTGATACTTTTGGTGTGATTTAGGATAAAGGGTTTCCCTCCTTTTATAGTGCAATACAGAAGGAGAAAAATCAACTGTATGCCTAAC
Source organism: Panax ginseng (assembly GCA_020205605.1). NCBI lineage: Eukaryota > Viridiplantae > Streptophyta > Magnoliopsida > Apiales > Araliaceae > Panax > Panax ginseng. Next base: position 11,529,794 of record CM035141.1, on the reverse strand, counting down.
TTTTCCTTATCAGCAAAACTTTTCAATGCCTAACATCTTAATTTCAATATGGGTGGGGGCCACCCTTTGAAACAAACTTGCAGGCAACATTTTTCACCAACCAAATGGCCTAACAAATCATTTCTTCATGCCAAATTCTTATTTTCCATCTTTGAGGGCCCACAAAAGTTAGGCAAACCACATTTGCTGACATTTTTCAAGCCACCAAGAAAAATTACACATATTCGTCCCTTTTATCACATGTATATATATATATATATATATATATATATATATATATATACTATAATATTATTATTTAAACAATTATAAAATATTATAATAATATATTTGAATGAATATTTTATCGGAGAAATAATTGTAATTCTACATAAAATATGCCAAACTTTCAGCAATTATTTCATGCTAAAAATTTCTTCATTTAAATCAAAATTGAACCAATATCCACCACATAATAATTAATATTATAAGCTCACAATATCAATAATCATATCATTCTCAGGAAAGAGGGGGCTTTCCGATAAGAATTTATCTTTATTGGCGCGCAATTAGATGACCAAACCACTTTCCTCGACAGAATTTTTTAGACATTGTCAATAATGCTAACTGTTGGGTCTCCAACTTTTAGATTTATTTTGATGATAACAATAAATAGTAAATAAATTAATTAAAAGGGTATAATCCTCTCCATAGGATTTATATTATTATTGTTTTAATTATCTTATTTATTTTGACCAAAAATATTTTCTAAATCTTATTTAATTGATTTTATTGATCTTGATGTAGTGTTAAATCAATTGGGTCATGCATTGTGGGACAAAAGTCATATGTTGATTATCAAATACTTGTTTGGCCGAATTTGAAAAGAAGATGAAGATTTTGTCATGTGGCAATTTTTATTTATTTTAAATTAATTTTATTATTTAAATATGTCAAAAATTATTTTATTTCAAAATTATTTTATATATATATATATTATAAGTTTATATTATTATATATTCAAAAACCGAATATATATTATTATATCTTTGTAAAAAGCGTGTATATATTATTATATATAAATCACGTGTGTGTGTTTTTATACATATATGAATATAATCATCGCATGCAACTTATATATATATTAGTACATGAGCAAAGATCTTAAGCTCATCCTTATTGAGCTCACCCCGAGCTCACCCTGCGTTTTTTTATATAAAAAAAACATAACTAATAAAAAATGTATAATAATTTTTTGAATTGAAAGTTTTTTTTAAAAAACTGTTTTTGGTGTGATTTGGGTACATATAACAAAACAGTGTTGTACAGACTGTATAACACTATTTTGTTATATGTATCCAATCACACCCAAAACACTTTTTTTTTTAAAAAACTTTCAATTTCAAAAATTATTATACATTTTTTATTAGTTATGTTTTTTTTTATATAAAAAAAAAAAACAGTGAGTGAAAATTGAACTCAATAAGGATGAAATTTAAGAAATGGACCGATTAGTACATATATGATATAGTATAACTTGCAGAATGCATATAACATTATTAAAATATATAAGTATTACATATAAACTATGCATTCATTATATATATACTAACATACATATATATATCATGCATATGCCTAATATACTATATATATATATGTAATATACGGATGTATATATTAAAACATGCAGGCATAATAAATATGCTAATTTTGAATATGCATGTTTGAAAAACCGTGTACATATATTAAGTGTGTGAGTGAGCTGGCAATTTTTTTTCCCTAAAACCGTGCATGCATGACAATCATATTCGGATTGTGCATGTGCTGGCAAAGTTGTTAAAATTTGTGAGTGACATTCATTTTGAAACCATGCATGCATGTATAACATATACTTATGTGTATAACAAATTCACTCGATTACTCTCTTGAGCAGAGATGATGACGGTTCGGCTTATTATATAACCGTCGTCTATACTTTTAATGACGAACAACATATAGCGTCACTAAAAGTATAGACGATGGTTGTATGATCGAACCGTCGCCAAGTCTGTCGCTAAAAGGGGGTGAGCTCAGGTGAGTTGGATAAGGGGTGAGCATAAGATCCTAGGATAGTATATATCAAGATTACATGTATACATTTATATATAATATATATTATATTATTCTGTTGCATTATAATATATATTATATTATTATTATATATATATATATATATATATATATATATAATTTTATATAAAATAAAATATTTTTGCATGCATACATAAAATCATATATAATATTATATTAATATATAGCAGTATATATATATAACAGTTATATATATATAACAGTTTGTATGCATTACATATAAGTTACATGCATATGCCTAATGTGTAGAATAGAACGAAAAGGAATATCCTAGCTACATAACCCATCTTATTCCTATGTGAATTAACATTAGACAAGGAATTCAAGCTTAGATTCTCAAATTGGCTACACATGCCATATAGGTATATTTCTATCATACTCACAAATTATGTATTCCAACACATGTAGAACAATCATAATCACATGTCAATATATTCATGGTCTACATCTACAATCCATTTTCCAATTTCATATAGACTACCAAATTAATTACTAATTCCTTAGCAATTAAACATTAAACACAAAATATAGAGAACCAATTCATATTGTACTAATCAAAGAGAAAGTTATTCAATACAAGCTAAGCAAAGGGTTCAATTACATTCAAGGATCCCAAACTAATAAATACATAAAGGAAAAACAAAGAAAAGATAAAGGAGTGACTTCCCCATTTTGGTAGATAAAACTCCATTGGAGCACCTCCATTAAAGCTCTTGAAGAATCATGGCCAAAGGTCATGGCCTCCCTATTTGATGTCTAGCCGCCTCCCTCTTCCCTTTGATAGTAAAAATGAAGATAAAATGAAAAGAAGTGAAGGAATGAGGGAATGGGTCATTAGGTTAGGCATTTAAAGGCTAAAATTTGTCAAAAATTCGTGTCAGGCGCTGCGGTGCCTTGATTTGGCTTGAAACGAGCTCTACAACGCCAGAAATACATGCACTAAGAAGGGGCGTTGCAGCGCAGGGAAAAAATCTGGAATTTTCAGCTTTGACATCTGTTAGGAAAATGGCTATAACTTCTTCATCCGAACTCCGATTGAGGCTTTTCAAGATGATCCGAAAAAAGAAGACGTAGATCTACAACTTTAATTCTTTGAGTTCTTCGAAATAATGGCTGAAGAAATGCTCAAATTCTCCCTGAAGTGACTGCTATGCAAATGGCAAGCCGAAAATACGAATCTAGCAACCCCAAACGTCGATCCAAGTGACACTTATTCCAATTCGTACAAAACAAAGTAAAAATACATAAAACTAATACAAAAAACATATGAAAACAATATAAAACCACATTATACAACAATAAGCTAAAAACACACATAAACCGAATGAAATACCTTAAGACTTACAAATTATCAAGGAAAAAAGTACTCAATACTTTGGTATAAAAATAACTCATCAGTAGGCACCGTTGTCAACTACCAGCAAGGTAGGCACCGTTGTTAATTACCATCAGGGTAGGCGCCATTGTTAACTAGGGTAGGCACCGTTGTCAACTACCAGCAGGGTAGGCACCATTGTCAACTACCAGAAGGGTAGGCACCATTATTAATTAACACCAGGGTAGGCACTGTTGTCAACTAACATCAGGGTAGGCACCGTTGTCAACTACCAGCAGGGTAGGCACCGTTGTAAACTACCAGCGTAGATAGGTCCGGTGATTTCAGAACAATATCCCCAGCAGAGATGTAGAAAATATCTCAATTTATCTTCATCAAACAAGCATCGGTAACACAGTGAAAATCAAACTGTTGTAGTCAACACCTGCATAGGCATCAGCAGCATTGATGAAAGTCAACCATCGCAATCAACCCCAATATAGGCATCAACAATAACCAGTAATGGTAAATCGATTTACAATGCGATGTGCGATTTATGATGTTTGAAGTGCAATGTACGAGTTGCGAAGTGCGATTGGCCAAATGCGAAGTGCGATGTGTGAAATGCGAAGTGCAATTTGCGAAAACATTTTTGCATTCATCATACCATTCATTGCATTGCATCATCAAATATATCTTGTCATATTTCAAGTGTCTAGTAATATTTATCATGTTCATTGCATTGCATAAACATGATAAAGAGGGGCATCTATAGACACTCAAAATTTTATTTTCCTGTTACTAACTATGCAGGAGGGCAAAAACATCTTTTTCACACCCCAGAGATAACCCTGAAGGACTGTAACATCAAAATAAACCCCGGAGAAAGCACCGTGCGATATCAAATCAACCTTGGAGATCAACCCTAAGGAAAACAAAAAATGGCAGCAGTCAAACCCCTGGAGAGAGCCCTAAGAAATCATCAAACCAAACCCTGGTGACAGAATCGAGAAATCATCAAATCAACTTCAGAGATAACCCTGAGGACAAACATAAGTCAACATCAATCAAACCTCAGAGATAACCCTGAGGAAAGACAGTTGTAGCTACGTCAAGCCTGGAAACCAACCCGGAAGGGAAAAGGAGTAATTTTTCCAACTCAACATCAAAATTGATTAAACTACTATGAATAATGAACCATCAAAGCAATCCCGAGTGAAAACTGCGCCAGACAACTCAACGGACAAACTGCGAAAACTCAAAGATCTGGTCATGGACCCGTCTTCCTGGATTCAAAAAAAAAGGTCAAATACCATTTCATTGTGCTGCTCTCAGAAAGTGCTTTCCGGGAAGGTATAACACGCCTCCATCGGATTCCCGAATTGAAAGTTATGAAGGTTCAAGTAGACTGCGCGTTGGTCAGAGTGCACGTACTTTGAAATGACGGGACCCACCAGGGTCAGCCGCAGGTAGACCCATGGCTGATCGAGTCTATATATACCCCATCCCTCTTTGGCTTCCAAGAGAAGATTGGGCAAGAAGAGGGCCATACGAGAGAAATAAAGGTTAGAATAGCTAAACGGAGCTCGAATCGTGCTCTAATTCTTGTAAAACTTCTTTGTATACACTCTTATACTTATATACTACAACATATCAAGTTTTATCTAGTGAAAAATGAGTTTTGAAGTGCTTAAAGTCGTTCGATAACTATTCTCGTGCCTAACTGTAAGATTTTGCCATATCTGGCTTATTCGCTTACTCTAATACGTATATAAACGTTATATATAACTTTTTAACAATTAATTTTGGTCAGATCTGAAGTTTTAACTGTTTATTTCTTGTAAATAGTTAATATTTGAGCTTTATTGACTAGATATGTACTGGATCTAGCCAGATCTAGCTTTTAACCGGTTCAAAAGTTGTGAAACTTGAACCTGGAAGCTAGAATGGCTAAGTTCTGTACAGATCTAGTTTTCTTTCTAGTTTTTGTAAATATTTATTAACCACGTTGCCCTAGATCTGTATCTAGAGGACGCTGAAAGTTTTGGCTACGCTCATGTAATGATTTGACTGATGGATCATTTGTTTTGCGACGTTTAGAGTAAATATATCTGTTTCTTTCAGTATATTGGCTATGCAGACTATTTATGTGATATTATGTGAGCCTAGGAGCCATGTGATCTAAGATCCAGCTAGTGGATCTAGATCTAGTTCCCATGATGGACCCTTTTCAGTTGTACAGCTAGCCTACAAGTTTTGTAATTGTAAATATAGAACATTAAAACTGTTATCCGGATTTAAGGTCCCCGTAATAGTGAAAACCCTATGTGTGATGCTCGGGCATACTTTGATGGTTTTCATGCCCATAAGGAGTCTGACACTTATATATAAATTATTTTGTCCAAGAATAAAATCAAAATAAGTCGAATACAAAATAAAATGGAAGTATCAAATGTCTCAATTACTATGTGAGCATAAGGGTTTGAAAACTTGTTTTCAAAACATCATTTTATATTCCTTGTATTAAAAATTGAACTTTTATATAAGTCAAACCTTTCGTATATAGGTGCAAAAGAGGCATAGCACTACTGCCAAATAAAGCACTTAGGCCCAATGAAGCTGCAATGCACACACACACACACACACACACAAACAAATTAGAGAACAAAAAGTGTGGTAACCGTGTTTCACGGAAGTCGGAGGGTGCCTAACACCTTCCCCCCGCTTAATCAAGTTCCCGAACTCTTTGAATCTCGGTTTCCAAGACCAATTAAAAGAGTCCAATATTGGGTCATATTGCAAAATCTTTCAAAATTCAGTTGAGTTGATACAACCATTTAACTCATATCAACTGGCGGCTCTGTCTAATTCGGACCAATAAAGAATCAAATCTTTTTAAATCGTCGACATTATATGTTGGTCTTTTTCTTGAAAATCTCACCCTTCAGATCAAACAAATTTACATAACAAATATAAAGGGATAGGAAAAGGGATAAAATTTCTCTTGACCTCAGACAGGATTTAAATATCATCTATGTGCTCAAAGCTTTCTCTATTCTCAAGTACTAAAATTCTCAATGTCCAAAGCTTCATCCAAGACTTGAAAGAAAGATCATGATCTTTGATAGCTGCCATATCCATTTCTTCTAGAAGATTCATATATAGCAACAGATCAACTCTATGTATTCTTTATGTGTGCCTGTAAAAAGAACCAAGTATTCTTCATTGTCTTTGTGAAACTTTGCATGTACTTTATATATTGTGATTTTAAGTAAATTATTATCTTAGTGAAGTATCTCTTAACTCTCTCAAAGAAGAAGGGTGGATTAAGGGCTTTTGATTACCCTAAACAACTTGAAAATGCATTTCTGCAGTCTGTGACTATTAATTGTTTCATTATTGTTTGGTGTTAATAGTACACAATCATCATTTTACTTGAAATAAGTTCAGGAAAACTAGAAGGGGTTTACATCATTTTTTGCTAGATATAACTACTAAACTAATGGATTAATTTAACTTGGTAATAGTTTTATCAATTTTACTATTAACTGGTAATTAAGTCCATCTTTTGAAAATTCTTTTGAGTAACTTTGATACATGCTGGTGGAAGAAGAAAAATATGGATAAACAAGCAAATGAATACAACTTTGAAATATTTTAAATGTGTAAAATATTGGGAATATGACACTCATACAAGCACAAACACACACAAACAGCCAGAATGGGAAGAAGGGTGGGGCAATAAAAGTATGATAACAAAAATCAGTGCTTTTTAAAATTAACTTCCTCTTGCAAGCAAGGTAAGCAAGAAATCTTTATAGTTTCCATTAACTATATCTTCAATCTTGTCTAAGATATGAACTCCATACTTGCGATGGTACTCTTCTTTGATCTTCTGTATGTCCACATCTGCTCGGGTAACAATTACTCGAGTTAGAGCATCCTTCGTTTTCTCATCTGCACTGCTTTTCAAGGCCTTGTCCAAAGCCTGAAGCATATAAGAAAGTATGTAAAGTAATATTCGGTAAGCAATTAAATTAAAAGTTAACTCAATATTTTTAAAAAGTCGAGATATATTTTCATGGTTAAGCTGATCACCTTGCTGAAATATGTTTCCGGAGTAGATAAGCATTCAACTGTCTCTTTTAAAATCAACTCCGTATCAAGATCCTGAAAGAATGAAGAATTGAGTCTTAAGTGAAATTAGGGTGTTTCTAAAGTGTTATTATCAATAAGCTTTCAGTTGTTACCATAATACAACAACTCTCATTTTTTCCTTCTAATTTCTCAACTAATTACCATAAATATCAGTGAAATTAGGGTGTTTCTAAAGTATTATTATCAACAAGCTTTTAGTTGTTACCATAATACAACAACTCTCATTTTTTCCTTCTAATTTCTCAACTAATTACCATAAATGTTAAACCATATATCTGTTTCATGAATGGCCTTACCTAAATTTCCCAAACTTTAGAGAATAAAAAAATTAAATTCTAACGGCATCCTATCATTTAGGTCAATCTCCTATGTTAAATAGATGTATCATGCATGTCTAGACTCATCATATTGGTCATTCACTGCCATTCTGATGTCTCTTGTTTTATCTATTCTCTTTTTGTTCCTTTTCTATTTTGATAGGTAATTTCCTCGAGTCCTCTGTTGTCTCTTGTTTTTATCTAATTTCTTGTCAGCAGCTACTGCAATATTCTGTTATCTAGTTTTTTTTTTCAAATTATCTAAACAATGTGTTATTTAAATGGAATCTCCATTTCATACCTCATCGATGCGTTTGCCACAGATTTCTATGTAATGTTTGAATATGGTCCTGATGTGGAGCTTATTTCTTGTTGCTAAAATTCTCACAACTTCCTCATCCTCAATGGGGTTCTTCTTAGCAGCATTCTTTATGACATCACGCAATATCTTGGCTTCAGATTTTGCAGTTTCTTCATGAACTCGGGGACCTTCATATCGATAAGAGCTCACAAGGGCTACCAACAACTGGTCAATGCACAACATAGAACTGATAAGACAAAATTTTACATTTTGATGAAAATTTATTTGCTCTCGATATAAATATTAGATGTGAAAATAAAAGGTTCCCATGTTTAAACATACAATAAAGATAGTGTTATGGTACTTCTATGCGTAACGTTTATCTTTTAGAACTGGAAGAGTAATGCTACGCCAACCAACAAAAGAATTCAACAAGAGATTCAATTGACAATTTCATCCTCAATTTTTCATCATCTCACTCACCTCAAACGGAGTTAAAAAAAATGTTTTATATCCATTTTGTTGGTGAGTCATTTGTCAAACTGAAATTACATAATGTTTTATATTTTGATCCACTATCAGTGTAAAAAACTTCCTACCATCATCATGTAGATTAGATAAGAATATTCCAGTTTGTTAGGCAAACTACCTCAAACCCATTTTTCTGTTGACATATATAGTGAATGACTGATCAACCAAAAACCCTTTTGAGATTTTATTTTTTTTTGGGTAGGGGGAAGTAATCATTGATCAATCAGACGCCCTAAAAGTGAATGGTCCAACTTGATATAAAAAGCTTCTCTTTATTAAAAAAATTGGAGTGAAATCTTTTTGAAATGATAAGGTAATTGTAAGGAATAATGCTTCCACAAATGCATTAATTTTTCATTCAAGAAAATACATATAATTTTTTAATATCTCAAGTGAAATATACTTTTAAGCCGATATATATTGAAGAAACCTTCCAACTTATTTCTGGGACACATGTAATTTTTCAAGCATAGGAAGTAAAAGCTCTCACCTTACTCTCAGTGCCACGAATATTTACGGCAACATCTTCCTCAATGGAGTGATCATAGAGCGAGTGGTAGGCTTTTCTGGCACCCAAAAGCTCTTCCGATGATCTAGTACATGCAATCTCTATGAGCACGCCATATGATTGTGATCCATTCAACAAAGCCTCCTTTGCTAAACGAGCATCCCTTTCCCATGGATGCATGGCCCAAAGTACCATTGCGTTCTGTTTATCACATATAAAAGCAACAGCTTGAATGGGACCTTCTTATAAAGTATTTTGTAGTTCACAAATTGCAATGTCATTGAGTCCAATCAGCCCAGTTTTTGGTTTTTCTTAAGTAATTCAAACCAACATATTGTCACTAGAGAATGAGAAAAGTTTACAACTATTGAGAACAATATTAGTTATCCATGAAGGGTTAATCTAGAGTAATAGAAAATGCAACAATTTCAATGTAATCATATATTTGGGCAAAGACCTACGACCACACATCAAAAAAAATAAAAAAATAAAAGAAAAGAAAAGAAAGATGAATCTATAAGCATTCATAAATTCAATGGAGTAGATATTGAGAGTTCATATAGGACTTTTCACACAAATAGAAACCAATTCTAAAAATAAAGAAGCTAAACCATCTTAATTACTTATGATTTTAACAGTTGATTATAAGAAAATGATAAATACACTCTGAATTTCACCATTTGCGCTCCACTGGAAGATTAAAATGGAACAAATAATGGATCGCAAATGGAGAAACGTGAAATGAAAATATAATTTTCCTTGACTATATCAAATTCATTTTAGAGAACTCCCCTGTCTTGGTTTCTGCAATTATGGACAACCAAACATTAATAAGCTAGCAAGAAAGATGTGTATACCTTGAAGCGTAGAAACTCATGTTCGAGTTGAGCAATGTGTTGAGCCTCCCACTTCTCGAATAAACGTTCATCCTCTACGAAAAATTGAGGTGCTCCTTTCCTAAAGGATTTTCTCTGTTCTGGATGCGATTTCCCCAATATTGATATCAAGGTTTTCTCATCAACTCCAAGTCCTAGAATATCAAATTCAAATGATATTAAATTGTAACATTTCAGTGAATGCAAGTCCATAACATTTAATGTAGTTCAAACAAAGAACTTGGTTAAAACTTTTCACTAAATGATATTGGTTTTATAACATAAAGGGTTACAACTTTGAAATTACATAATAAAAATTTCCCATTTCCTTTCCACCAAATAGAATAAAGGAAATAGCAAAACAAAATCATTTGAAGCTACAATTGGGTATAAGTCATATGCCAAATAACAAAACAAAACTTATCACCCGATATATATATATATATATATATATATATATATATATATATATATATATATATATATATATATATATCATTATTGTTAATTGAAAGTATATTCAAGACATTTTCAAGCTCAATATTTAGATGATTCATTAAAAATTAATAGTACCATTTAGATAATTTACAATATTCTTATAAAGAAACCTGCTTCCATTTTGAGTTTAAATACGCCTTAAGTTGACTTATAGAGGATCTTATATTTTGGAACGGAGTATTTCATAAGGAAATATAATGCTTAAGCAGGAATAATTAAAAAATGATATTTTCCCACAAATTCCACAAATAAATCATATTCGCCCGACAAATTCCAAACCAAAAAATATAAAAAAAGAACTGAAGAAATGGTCAATAAATAACTGAACTGTGAACAAAAATTATGTATAAATAACTGAATAATGTGGAATTAATAGTATAATTAAAAATATAAGTAGTCAGTATCAAATACAAAAGTAATGCTAAGTTCTTTAGCACTATATTGTCAAAAGATCAGAAATTAACAAGAACATTGCAAAGAGGTACACACACACACATATATATATATATATATATATATATATATATAACTCGATTGATTCATTCCCAAATTACGCAATCAAAAGACTAACCAATTAAAAGTACATATTATTGAGATTGAGATTATGTATAATCGGAATGGAGAAAGAACCTGAAAACGCCTGTGTCAGAACTCCAAAATTATCTGTCTCTGCCATTTAATTTTTGTTTTTGATTTTGTTATTTGAGAGAGATGTTTTCGTTGTAAGAAACATCTCTTGTACTACATTTATATGCAGCTGTGAGGATATTTTCGTCGATTTGGGAAATGTGAAAGCACAATAATGGAACAGACAACATAAAGAATGACGAGCTGGTCCTTCGTCTGTTAGGCAAAATTACATTAATTATTGTGCCAACGCCTTGCTTAAAGCCTTAATATGACCATAAATATTGTAACGCTTTTGTGCAAGAATGAGATTTAACTGTGAATTAAAAAAAATCACAAAAATAGTCCTTTTTTTTGTTTATCGTCATAAAAATATTTAAAAGATAACACTAGTGTTACCTTTGGATTGGGGTAATAAAAATAAAAATAGAATAATTCATATTTATATGGAATAAAAAAGTTGTGTTTGATTGCGATTGGAATTATTTTTATTCCTCCCAAATTTATGAATTTTATTCCTTAAGGAGAAAATGTATGGAATAACTCATTCCAATTCCTTCAATGCAAATATAGCATACACGTCTTAAATTTTTTGTTTTAAATGATGTGTCATCACTACATTAGTTAGATAAATAATTTTTTTATAATTAATTATGTAAGAAAACACATTTTTTTTATTTAATGTCATATCATGTGAGACACATTTCCGACAAAAATTGAGACATAATATATATATATATATATATATATATATATATATATATATATATATATATATATATATATATATTAATTTAGATAATCCTAAGTTGTTCTAAAAAAGAATTAATCCTAAAACTAGTGCCAAATACTCTCTCCATTTTAAAATATAAGGTTCTTATTGAATTTTTAAAATTAATTTAAAATAATTTTAAAATTAATATGAATTTCTTTAATCTTAGTCAATATAATGAGCAATAAATATTGTGAAGTCCTTTAAAAAATACTACTATTCAGTGCAATTTATTATTTTATAATTTTTAATTAATCATCTTAATTTTGAGTTTAAAAATATTCTAAATTAATATTCAAAAATTAATAATAATCTTATAATTTGAAATAAAAATATTACTATTTGTATCCAACTTAATTTATTATATATGTGGTTGCAAATTCGAGTTTCATTCAAGGTAATGGAGAAATAGCTTGGAAAGGGAAGAATTGCCCCTTATATGAGCCAACAATGAATAAAGTTTCACAACAGTTTTCTTATCTTTATCCCTATTCTGTAATTTTATTGGGTCATTTAAAAAATAGAAACTCAATTTTTTCACTATATACCCAACATGTTCTTTATATTGATTCCTTAAATAATAAAATTTAAAATTTAAAAGTTAAAATTTCCAATAGTCAAAATATCAAATTAATAATAATCTTATAATTTATAAAAGAGAGTATAATTTATCAATTATATTTCACTGTAAAATAATTTTTATTTTATTTTAAATTTTAAATAATTTATGAAGTGAGTATTGAATGGATTGTAGTTGTAAATGTACATAAGATTAATATTAACTTTTAAAAAGTTAATTTGTGATATTTTTAAATTTAAATTTAATATGATTCATTTAAATTTTGAAAATAATAAATTTATAATAATTATTATTTTTATAATATTTATAATTATATTGACATAAATTAAATAAATTTATATCGGCTTTTAAATTTGAATACGTTTGAAATTAATTTTTTAAAATATAAGTCAATATTAAGTTTATAATTTGAAAATAAAATAGTAAAAAAATGTCAAGATGTGTATGATTGATGAGTTGTCCACTTAAATGAGGGTGTGAAATGTTATTTTGTTTATATAGAGAATGGTCTTTTGACTCCCTCACTTTGGGGAATAAAATCCTATATAGGGATTAAAATAGAGAGTCAAATAAGGATAAAGAAGCTGTTGGATAATGATTTGTTGATGCATTCTTCAAAATTGAGGATAGAGAGTTAATTAGGAAACTGTTGTTAATGCTCTCATACTAGCACCATGTACCACACACGTTGCCTATATAAATTCTGTGGGATAAAATAATTTTTTTATAAAATTTAGATAATTAAATAAAAAATATAAAAAAGACAAAATAGTAATATAATTATATTTTAAGAAGCAAAAGAAAAAATATATATATAACGTAACATAATTACACTGTAGACATCAGAAACTCTCTTATACTAATAAGAGAAAAGATACACTAAACATATTCATTTAGATAATCCTAAAGCTAGGTTTTTTTTATATTAAAACATAAATAAATAAAATTCAACTTACCATATACTACTATTATATATGTGATAGCACGTTGCAGTTTCATTCAAGCTAATGGATTGAATATGCATGTTTTAAATTTAATAGAAGTATGATTACAACTTATTCATATAAAATATACACTAAACATTTCATACATTTTTTTAACCAATTAAATATAATCTAAAACAGATACGTGGTACCAAATACACATTAAATCAAACTAAAATATTGTATCTCACCTTCTCGACTCTCTCAACACAAAAATTGGGTGTTTAATATTAGTACACGCGCAACACAAAAAGTATGTATGTGTTTACATTAATATTACGTTTGAATTGAAAGAATGAAATGAATAATTTATTCTATTTTAATTGGAATGAGTTATTTTATACTCTTTTTCTTCAAAGAATAAAATTTATAAATTTGGGAGGAATAAGAATAGTTCAATTCATTTGATCGCAGCCAAATACAATTTTTTTACTTTCATCATTCCATTTATACCTTTATGTTGGGTAAAATCTATATACGCAAAACATGCAAGTATACGTGGTCAACAAGTAATATAGTAATGAGTAGAGTATCGTTCCCACGAAGACAAATTAGCAAGAAATTTAACTTCACAATAACCAATTTTCTATTAATCCTAATTCTATTAAACTATTCAATTCAATGGTTTAAAATTATAGAAACTAAATTAATAAATAAATAAACTATCACAAAATAATCACAAATATCAAAATCCGGAAGTTCACTCAATCGATGGAGAATTAGACTTATGATTTCACCCTAGGCTTCACTCTGATTTTCAAACATTTATTCCAATTCAAGTTAATATCCCAGTTTATTAATCAAGAACACGAATGTAGTACTAGCCACCTCTCGATGCACTAATACCGTATCAACTTAAATCCACAATTTAGATAGAAACAAGTTAAACACTCAAATCAACCAACTCACTATATCTCTATGTGAACTGAAATTAAAGAAGGTTTAAGAATAAGTTCTCTATCCGATTACATGCGATGTCAAGCATATCTCTACCTTAACAATAATCAAGAATCTGTTATTCACAAAATTCATGACACATGCTATATTAACTAAGTCTCATAAACGACTATATAGAGTCTTGAGTGCCTTCCCTTCGGAAACCAACTAAGGCAACTTCTCGATGGTGAAGTAAGACCAAGCTCATGAGCTTATTATCCCAGGTCGGAACAAGATAGATAGGCACATAGTAAAGAAAGGCAGAGACCGTAAACTAATAGTAGGATCTGTTGCTGGTTATGATCCAACTTACTCTAAATATCCAACAAGGGGGGTTAGTGAGGTTAAGAAAGGGCTTGGCATTTCACTCTTTGTTGTGGGGTTGTCACTTTTACCTTTCTTTTCGTCATGAATCGGATTTCCCCTTCGTCATCTTACTTCATATCGTCAATCTTCCAAAGTCAAGATACAAGTTAGGCCTTGGAATGAAAGACAATTCCGAATCCGCTTTGTCTACGAACAAGGAAGCTATAAGTAATGCAACTGTGGCAAGGTATGGTTTCTCACTCTAGCTAGGGATAAGTTGTTGGATGCAGTGACAGAGCAATTGGGATCCTACTTTGTCATCGGTTCTTGTTCCTGTGACAGGACAGAAACCTCATTATTTGGGGCAAAAGGCCCAATGAGTTGGAATTTCCCTATTGGTCCAAGTCATTTCGGGGCCGTCCTGGACATACCCTTATCCGCTGCTCTTCAAACCACTAGGTGGTGTGTCTTTTATTTCCTATTCTCAAATCCGCAAGAAGTTTCCAAACATATATGTCATGGTTCCTTACTTCGACAGGGTACAAATATCTAAATTTTATATTTTTAGATACTTTTTTTCAGACCTATTGCCGATACTAAGTCTAAGTAGCAGTCAAAAATTTGTATCCATTTTTCATGATATTATGCATGGATCAGATATATCATGGCGAATTCTTCAGAAAAAATTGTGTCTTCTACAATGGAAGAGGAGGTTGTTGCTCTTCTTCATCAGAATCATTTGGTGGAAATCTCGGCATTGGTCCAGGTTGCTGATATGGAAATTGAGCCGCCGGGTTGAAGCTTTGAAGGGTTGTGTTGAGTGAGGCGAAAGATGCGTTCATAGCATCAAACATCTGATCTTGCCGCATTGCCAATTGTCGCATTTCTCAACGTGCTGCTTTGTTGTGCGCAGTCATCTGATTTTGGAACTCAAGGAACTGAGGACTGGATATTGCCTCGGTCTGTGGTACCTGCTCAACCCCTTGATCGCCCATAGATACATCATCCTCCTCCGATGACTCTGTAGCATCAACTTCGTCTTCCGAAGCCGACAAAAAAATAAAGCCCAGACCTCGTGGATGTGACTCGCCTCCTGCCCATACAGAATATCGCGCTATCATTCTAGAATCAAGCAATGCGAGCGGCATTTGTGTGGGCTCATCGTCGGACCATCTCACCCCTGCATTGCGACACAACCCACATATGAGTGATGGGTGTGGCAAGCCGCCCGAAAAATTTCCACATAAACACCGGCAGATGGAGAAACAGATAATAGCCCCGACGTCGATAATGAAATCTTGCACAATTGCGTACAACAGCAACACCTTTTCTTTGGTGACGTCCAAGGTGTGTTGGGACGGGAGCAATTTAGCGCATAAGAATGCGTACCATATTTTTCCATACATGCTAAGGTCCTTGCTATGGAACACTGTGCCTCCCTTCCGACCTTTCATCCAAGATGTTCCCGGCTTTGTCATCCCTGTGATTATTTCATCAAAGTTCGGATCAAAATCACATAGCTGAGCATATTGGCATTGGCGAGGTACCCGCAGATGATAATAAGTGTTTATTGCATCGGCACTGAACGGAACCAAGCGACCCCGCACATACGCGTTGAATGGGGCTTTTTCCTGAGCGTTGGCGTAAAATTCCTTGACAATGTTAACCACAGCGGGTTCCGGATCTTCTGTGAATTTGGTCCACCCCTTTTGATAGATTTGAGGCATCATCTCCCCATCATTGGGATCCGGTGCCAATCCCCGCTCCGGTGTAAGGGCTTTGTTTAGCATGTACTCATACTGGTCTGCGGCGGCGGCACTCACAAATTTTCGGCGATCAAAGGTTCGTGTCGGTTGTGTGGATCTTGAACTATTTCCCCTTTGGCGTTTAGATGTTGGTTGTGACGCCATGGTTTCTCTCTAATGCTTAACTTGCCTTAGCTCTCCCCCAAACTTGGTTGAAACACAGTGACGAACACTTGGTGTGCACAAATGGGTATCCCCCACACTTATGAAATTGGCCCTCCAATATGGTGAATGAAGCTTGATAACTTGAGAATAGTGATATGCTTGCCTCTTAAATGGTTAAAACTATCCTCTATGAAGCCCCTAATTCGAAATTTGATGAGTGTAATTGAAGAGTGGTGTGAGGAATATGGGTTGAGATGTTATAATATATAGAGGTGGTGTGCGGGTGTTTATTGGTGGATTGAAGAGGTGGGGAGAGGTAGTGGAGCATTGGAATTCGTGGGGGTAATGGATGGTGGGTGGTGGTTATGAGGAGTCTTAATTGAGGGAGAAGTTATGGGAGTTGTGGAGTCTAACATATGTAACTGCCGAATTTGAAGTGCCCAAGTTCCAGAGACCCCGCCTTAGAAGTACAAAGGCCATTTAGCCCATACTAAGCGGCATGCCCACTGTAAGTTGGCCAGTTTTGGGCTTTGTTGTCTTCATGATATGCCACCGAAATTACCTTTTTCCATCCTGTAAGCCATGAAACATGAAGGTTATTAGATTTTTGATAAATTTGAGCATGCATGAGAGATTTCCAAGACTCTTAGAACGAATCAATAAAAAAATTGATAAATTATAATCCTAAGCTATAATATAATTAATACGGAAAAAATTTCAAATGAAAATAAAATAATTTAAAAAAGAAATGATTGGGTTGCCTCCCAATTAGCACTTTATTTTAAGTCATTCAGCCTGACTACTCCCTATTTCACTGTGTATCTGTGAGGGTAATGTTGACGACATCCCAGTTTGAATCGTCACCCAGTAATGCCCTATCCATTGACCATTGACCTTGAACGTCTCTAATGGATTACAACCGTAGAGTTCAACGGCGCCATGAGAGAATACCCGCTTTATAGTGAATGGTCCCGACCATCTTGATTTCAGCTTTCCTGGGAACAATCGCAGCCGTGAGTTGAACAAGAGGACTGATTGACCTGGCTCGAATGTTCGATGCACAATTTTCTGGACGTGCCATCTTTTTACCTTTTCTTTGTATAATTTGGAGTTCTCATAGGCGTGGAGGCGAAATTCATCGAGCTCATTCAGTTGAAGTAGTCTTTTTTCCCCCACAGTTGTTTGATCGAAACTGAGTTTTTGAACCGCCCAATAAGCATTGTGCTGTAGTTCGACCAGTAAGTGGCATGCCTTCCCGTATAGTAGTTGATATGGTGACATCCCGATTGGATTTTTGTACGCAGTCCGGTATGCCCATAATGCATCGTCTAACCGAAGTGACCAATCCTTAAGACTCGGATTTACTACTTTCTCCAATATTTTCTTTACTTCCCGGTTTGATACCTCGGCCTGCCCACTTGTCTGAGGGTGATACGTTGTCGCTAATTTGTGGTTGACCCCATACCGTGTCAAAAGAACTGTGAATGCCTTATTGCAAAAGTGACTACCTTCGTGATTATTGCTCTTGGTGTGCCAAACCTCGTGAAAATGTTTTTCTGTAGGAATTTGAGGACCACCTTGGCATCGTTGGATGGTAGTGTTGCAGCTTCAACCCAATTTGAAACGTAATCCACTGCGAGTAGAATATACTGATCGTTCAAAGACGAAGGGAATGGCCCCATGAAATCGATGCCCCATACATCAAAGATTTCTACTTCAAGAATTATTTGTAGGGGCATCTCATTTTGTTTCAAGATGTTTCCCACCCTTTGACACCTATCGCATTGTTTGACAAAATGGTGGGCATCTTTGAATAATGTGGGCCAATAAAACCCGGCTTGTAACACCTTTGCTGCTGTCCGCTCACTGCCATAATGCCCGCTATATGTAGATGAATGGCACTCATGCATAATGTTCTTCACTTCATTATAGGGGACACACCGTCTAATCATTTTGTCGGCGCATTGTTTGAACAAATACGGTTCGTCCCACATGTACCACTTTACATCATGAAGAAACTTCTTTTTCTGTTGTCTTGTGAGGTCAGGTGGAAGAATATTGCTCACAAGAAAATTTTCATAATCTGTATACCAAGGAAATTCTACAGAAATCCCAAACAGTTGCTCATCTGAGAATGACTCGTTAATTTCACATCTGTCTTCTTTCGCTTTCCCTTGTTTTCCAGCCTAGACAAGTGATCGGCTACTTGATTTTCCGTCCCCTTTCTATCTTTAATTTCTAAGTCAAACTCTTGAAGTAGGAGAATCCATCGGATAAGGCGTGGCTTAGAATCTCTTTTCGCTATTAGGTACCGAATCGCCGAATGGTCCGTGTAGACTATCACCTTAGTCCCGATGCCCAGAATTTGTCAAACGCATACACCACTGCAAGCAATTCCTTTTTCGTGGTTGTATAATTCATTTGAGTCTCTGTGAGTGTTTTGCTTGCATAGTATATGGCGTGAAACACCTTGTCTCGGTGTTGGCCCAAAACAGGCCCAACCGCATAGTTGTTTGCATCACACATTAGCTCGAATGGTATATTCCAATCCGGTGCGACTATCACGGGGGCTGTAGTTAATTTCTTCTTTAATGATTCCTCAGTAAAACTAAAAGTAGCATCCTTCTCTAAAAGACTGCATAGAGGTTTTGCAATTTTAGAGAAATCCTTTATGAACCTCATGTAGAATCCAGCATGTTCTAGAAAACTTCTAATACCCTTAACTGAGCTCGATGGAGGCAGTTTCTCGATTGTTTCCAGCTTTGCTTTGTCCACCTCCAATCCTTGAGCCGACACCTTATGGCCCAAAATTATGCCTTTCTTCAACCATGAAGTGGCATTTTTCCCAGTTGAGTATGAGGTTTATATCCTTACATAGCTGCAATACCATGACCAGATTCCCTAGGCAAGTATTAAACTTGTCTCCATAGACCGAAAAATTGTCCATGAAGACTGCAACATTTTTCTCCACCATATCTGAAAAAATGGCCATTATACACCGTTGGAAGGTTGCAGGTGCATTACATAACCCGAATGACATCCTCCTGAATGAAAATGTGCCGTAAGGGCACATAAATGTTGTCTTTTCTTGATCCTCAGGAGCGATGGCGATCTGGTTATAGCCTGAGTATCCATCCAATAAACAATAGTAATCATGGTCCGCTAATCTGTCTAACATTTGATCGATAAAGGGTAGCGGGAAGTGATCTTTTCGGGTTGCCTTTTTCAACCTCCTATAATCGATGCACACCCTCCAACTTGTCACTGTTCTTGTTGGAATTAACTCGTTATCATCATTATGTACTACGGTCATTCCCCCTTTTTCTGCACACAATGAACCGGACTAACCCACTTACTGTCGAAAATCGGATTGATGATACCGACATCCAATAATTTCAGAATTTCCTTCTTTACCACTTCCTTCATAATCGGGTTAAGTTGTCATTGTTGCTCCACCGTCGGTTTTGCATCATCTTCCATCAGAATCTTGTGCATGCAAAACGAAGGGCTAATTCCCTTTATATCCTCAATCGTCCAACCAATCGCTGATTTGTGTTCCCAAAGCACCCTCAACAACTTTTCTTCCTGCAATTTGTTAAGTGCAGAATTACAGGTAAAGAATTTTAATTGCCTAAGTACACATACCTAAGATGTTTAGGGAGTGGCTTAAGTTCCAATGTTGGTGGCTCCTCCAATGACGGTTTTAATTTTTCTGCAGCTGTCTCCTCAGTGTGAAAAGGTTCAAACGATGCTCTGAATTGGCTAACTCGTGGCAATGAGTCTAACATCTGTAAGTAGTCCACAAATTTTGGGTCGTCATTGTCTTCATCCCCCAATAAAGTTGTTTCTAACGGATCATTGAGAAAACTCTTACTCATATCTTCACCGATGATTTGCTCAATTAAATCCATCTGAAAACATTCTTCCTCATCCGTAGGGAATTTCATGGCCTTGAACACATTAAATTTGATTTCTTGATCTTGGACTCTCATAGTAAGTTCTCCTTTTTGCACGTCTATGAGTGTCCTTCCCGTGGCCAAGAAAGGTCTCCCTAAGATAATCGGGATGTTTTTATCCTCCTCGAAATCCAGAATGATAAAGTCCGCTGGGAATATAAACTTATCCACTTTAACCAAAAATGTCCTCTACTATGCCTCTCGGGTATGCTACTGACATATCCGCCAACTGCAATGAAATATTCGTAGGCTTTGGCGTAGGCAAACCCAATTCTGTGTATACTGACAATGGCATAAGGTTCACACTCACCCCCAAATCACATAAACATTTGCTAAACGACATTTTCTCGATCGTGCATGGGATAGTAAAGCTCCCCGGGTCCTTAAGTTTTGGTGGTAAGCTGCTTTGTAGTAACCGCACTACACTCCTCTGTTAGTGCCACTGTTTCAAAATCTTCCCATTTCTTTTTCCTCGACAGAATTCCTTTCATGAACTTCGCATAACTCGGAATTTTCTCTAGGGCTTCTGCGAATGGGATGTTAATCTGGAGTTTCTTGAACACTTCTAAAAACTTTGCGAACTGCTTATCTAATTTCTATTTTTGAAGCCTCTGCTGAAACGGTGGTGGAGGATAAACAATTGGCTTATTGTTTAATTTTATGTCCTCACTTTGCTTTTCCTCACCCTTGTTACCTTCAACCACGTTACTGTCATCAACTTTTTCCTCCGGTGTCGCTGAATTTTCTACATTATTACCCCCGAGATGTTTTCCACTTCTCAACATAACTGCTTGACATTGCTCATGACTACCCTTCGAATTTCTCTCAGTGTCACTTGGTAACGTTCCTTGTGGTCTATTATTCAATGCTAACGCCATCTGTCTTATCTGATTTTCTAAATTCTTGATAGCCATCTCTTGTGATTTCATTGCCATTGCTTGATTTTTCATTGCTACCTCATTGCTAGTTATGTACTTCGACACCATTTCCTCGAAATCTGATTTCCTTTCCTAATGTTGAACCGGTTGTTGGTGACTCTGAAAACCTGGGGGATATGACGGTCATGGAGCTTGATTTTGCTAGTTATTGCTCCACGAGAAATTTGGGTGGTTTCTATTCCCCTGGTTGTAGGTGTTTTGGTATGTATTTTGCGAAATTCTGTTATAGCTACCTATGAACTGGATGGATGCTGGATTAATTGCGCACTGATCTGTAGGATGATCACTCGCACACAATTCACATACTACCGCAACCTACTGTACTTGAGCCCCTGTCATAGCATCCAACTTCTTGGACAACGCAGAAATCTGTGCTTGTATAGCTGTCACCCCATCTACTTCCAAAACTCCAACCGCCTTTGCCTGTGTCATTCTTGATGTGGGCCACTGGTAGTTATTGGCCGCCATGGTTTCAATCAAATCGTAGGCTTCCTCATAACTGTTAGCCATGAATGCTCCGCCCGACGCTGCGTCAATACTCGTTCTGACATTCCCATGTAATCCGTTATAAAAGGTGTTCATTTGCAGCCACTTGGGCAATCCATGATGTGGGAACTTTCTAAGTAACTCCTTGTACCTCTTCCATGCCTCATATAGCGACTCCCCATTTTGCTGCTCAAACATTGTTATGTCATTCCTCATTTTGGCAGTTTTTGCCGGTGGGAAAAATTTGGCAAGGAATTTCTGAGCCAAGTCTTCCCACGTAGTAATCGATCCCGGCGACAGAGAATGTAACCAACTCTTCGCCTTGTCCCGTAAAGTGAACGGGAACAAGCAAAGTCTCACTGCCTCATCCGATACCCCATTGTACTTGAAAGTGTCGCACTTTCCAGAAAACTGATTAAATGCTCGTTCGGATCGTCATTTGTCATTCCCCCAAAATGAACTGAATTCTGCATCATCTGAATGGTCCCAGGCCTGATTTCAAAAGAATTCGCAGCTATTGCAGGCTTAGTGATGCTCGACTGTAGATCAGTCACCTTAGGTGTTGCAAAATCCCTCAACGCTTTCTGGTCTTCGGCAGCCATTGCTTCTTCTTTATCAGAATTTTCGAATTCGTTCCTTGTTTCCTTGATCCACTTACTTAACCTCTGAAATCTTCTTTCAATGTCGTCCTCAAAAGGAAGCAAATCTGGATTTTTGGATCGTGTTTGCATAAACCAATGTCAAAAACCTGAAATAGGAAGAACAAAAACAAAAACAAGTTTAAGTAAAACTAGACTACTTAAACTGATATTGTAAAAATATTAAAATCTAGGCTAAATTGTCCCCAACAACGGTTTAAAATTATAGAAACTAAATTAATAAATAAATAAACTATCACAAAACAATCACACATATCAAAATCCGGAAGTTCACTCAATCGATGGAGAATTAGACTTATGATTTCACCCTAAGCTTCACTCTGATTTTCAAACATTTATTCCAATTCAAGTCAATATCCCAGTTTATTAATCAAGAACACGAATGTAGTACTAGCCACCTCTCGATGCACTAATACCGTATTAACTTAAATCCACAATTTAGATAGAAACAAGTTAAACACCCAAATCAACCAACTCACTATATCTCTATGTGAACTGAAATTAAAGAAGGTTTAAGAATAAGTTCTCTATCCGATTACATGTGATGTCAAGCATATATCTACCTTAACAATAATCAAGAATCTGCTATTCACAAAATTCATGACACATGCTATATTAACCAAGTCTAGATTTGAATATCATCTCTCGATTCCATACAAATCCACAAAGAATTGTTGATCAAGCAATTTATAAATTCACACTCAAATTAACATAGATAAACTGAAAATATTTTATTGGACTAGAAATCAAAATTATAAAATCATCGTTTCACCCAAGGATCCATCATAAGCCTAATAAGCGAATTAGTTCATAACAAATGAAATAAAAACTGAATAATCTAACGAAAACATCTGTGTCATTACAAATAAAAGACTAAATAGAAGAATAGTGATGAACACCCTTCACGTAGCCTAGAATTACAATCGTCACGAAAATCACTTCAAAATACTCCTCCAAGCTTTCTGTGAAAATCTGGAAATAATCTTTGTAATGTGCTCCTCTGTGTTGCCGAAATATGTTGTTAGTCGAGTAATGGACGTGCCCTCTAGTGTCCCAGTCGAAAATCCTTTATATTCTAAAGTCCATATGTAATTACATCACTAAAAGCCATGTAGCAGCACAGTCCTAAATCAAACAGGACAAGCTGTGACGCCCCCAAAATTAGGTATACATCACCCATCTTGGGTCATCAGATACATGGTACAGAATTCAAATACAACTTACAAATACAACTGTCGTGTACAATACGACAAAACATAAAACTGTGAGTTTGAATACAAATATTATCTACTAGAGATTATACAAACTTAAAAGGAGTCCTCATTACAATTATTATCACACTATTTCACAGAATAGTGAGGACTACTAATGCTATCCTTTGGACCATCACTCCGTTCCCCGACTCGTCCCAGCTATATTCTCATTTTCAAGAGAAACGGTGAAAGAAAGGGTGAGCTCAACTAGCCCAAGAAGAAATATTATGACTAAGATAATGCAGAATAAATTATCATTAGTCTCCAACAATGTTAAATTGATAAAATATAATAGACATCAAGTTTAACTGCAGCGGAACAAGAAATCCATTAAAAGAGTCAAGTAGAAAATAAAATCTAATATCTTTTATGATTAAAAAGGTTTTTCATCACTGTTATCGCTGAGACTCAGCTTAATAAATATTCCACATCATCGAATCACCCCCGCACTACTACCAAGGATATTCTTTAGTATCACGACCACAATTATCCATGCACTACGCCAAGAATATTTGTGTATTCATTAATGGTCATGATCATGCCAACAATCATCCATCAATGCACTACGGGCCAATGAGGACTTTTACCACATCATTTGTAACATTACGGTCATGATTACAACCGAATAATCACGGTCATAATCATACCAAGTCCATCTATGCACTACAGGCGACAGACGACTTTTAACATAATATAAACATGAGGATGATGACAATGATATAAGAATTCAATAAAACAAGTTCAAGAATTAATTTGTCCAAGAACTACTAAGGTCCAAATTGTCAACATGATACTGCTTTGTAGAGTAAAATTCAAGAATGATCAGAAGAATATTTCCATGAAAAGATACTGGATGAAGCGCAAATATCAAGGATATTCTACTAATTTCATGGAGTATAGAAGTCAAAACTTTAACCAACTGAGTATAATAAAGAATGGAATAACAAAAGAAATCACCATGCATGCGGTACTTCGCATAGACAGGTTATTCCAACAGAATACTAATAATGGAACCAGGTCAGGTGAAAATCACACCGACAGGATGTTCCAACAGAATAATAAAGAATGAAATAATAAAGACGGAACCAGGTCCGGCGTAAAGCACAGACAGGATGTTCCAACAGAATAATAATAAAGACGGAACCAGGTCCGGTGTAAAACACACAGACAGGATGTTCCAACGGAATAATAATAAAGACGGAACCAGGTCCGGTGTAAAACACACAGACAGGATGTTCCAACAGAATAATAGAAGAATGTCACCAAGTATAGGGTGATCAGCGATACAAAAGTTATTCCAATGTAATAATAAGAAATGGAATAACAACAGTTCTCTTCATGAATAAGAAAGAATAACACCCTTACGAGTACTACAAATAATTTTCCCTACCTTAAGAAGAAGAGTATTGGATATATAAGTAGTGAAGTAGCCAGAATACTTTCTTCTTTCTCTCTATAGTTTATCTCTAAAGTTTCAAATTGAATTCGTAAGAAAATAATGAATGAATGAGCTTCTATTTATAGAAAAATAGAATGCATAGTAACTAACTCATGAGCAATTCGAGATTGATTTACTTTAATCTGACGGTCCATATTTAAAGCAAAATCTTTTAAAAAAATATAATATATTCTATTTATAATCTAATAAAACGAATAAATTTATAAAAGATTTTACTATGCAAACACTATGCAGGCACTATGCAAACACTATGCATAATAAAATATAATATATTCTAATTATTATCGAATAAAAATGATAACTTTATAAAAGTATTCATTTTTATATAAAAAAAGATTTTACTATGCAAAATACTATGCGGACACTTTATGCAACACTATTCATAATAGAATATAATACATTCTATTTATAGAATAACTTTATAAAAGTATTCTATTTTATATAAAAAGATTTTCTGTATTATTATATTAATAACACCAACAAAACCGAAAGTGACTTATCACTTAAGCATCAATAATTAATACCGTGTGCTACTATGCAACCACGCCAGTATTCGCATTTTTAACACCGGGTGTTTGAACAGTTAATGGTAAAACTTCCGCCATTATTTTCATAAAGTATTTTTGTCGTTTTCTCAATCCGACAATAATTCCATTATGGGATCCACCAATGATTGTGCCGTTGTACTAATATTCCCTGTTAAAACGAATATTCCCCGACCAATCGAATATTATATAACAACTTGCGTACTTTGCAAAATTTATAAATATTACCCATAACTATTATATCAATTTCACTCCATAATATTCAAAAATAATATTTATAGAAAATTCATCTTTATTCAAAAAGTTGGGGTTTTACAATCTCCACTTCTTATGAAATTTAAGCCCTCAAAATTAAATGCGTGCACGGTATGTCAAGAGGTAAGGATACCTTGATTTCATTTGATTCTAACTCCCAAGTCATTTCCTCAACTTCGTGGCTTCTTCACAAAACTTTGACTTAAGGTATAACCTTGGTGCGTAGAATATGTTCCTTCTTATCCAAGATTTGAACAGGAACCTCTTCATACGTCAAATCTTCCGCTATTTCGTCCGGTTCCAACTCAATAATGTGGTTCGGGTCTTCCATATACTTACGTAACATGGATATGTGAAAAACGTTATGAACACGAGACATACTTGGCGGTAAAGCGAGTCTATAGCCCACAGTTCCTACTCGATCAAGGATTAAAAATGGGCCGATAAATCGAGGATTGAGCTTTCCTCTCTTTCTAAATCTCGTAACCCCTTTCCATGGAGCAACACGTAACAACACATGATCTCCTATATCGAATTCCACGTCCTTTCGATGAAGATCAGCATAACTCTTTTGTCGATCTTGTGAGGTTTTTATACGTTGCCGGATCGTTTGAATCTTTTCTGTAGTTATACTTACCAACTCTGGTCCCAACAACGTTGCTTCACCCACCTCATCCCAGCATACTGGAGAATGGCACTTTCTTCCATACAACGCTTCGAATGGAGCCATGCCAATACTTGCTTGATAACTGTTGTTGTAGGAAAACTCCACCAATGGTAAGAACTTGTCCCAACTTCCCTTGAAATCAAGGACACAGAGTCTTAATAGATCTTCAAGAGTTTGAATAGTCCTCTCCCACCGTCGTCGTCTGTCTCGAGGATGATATCTTTGAGCTAAATCAGAATCTGTGCCCATAGCTTTCTCGCAAACTAACCCAAAATCGTGAAGTGAATCTTGGGTCTCGATCGTAAACTATGGATTTGGCATACCATGCAATCTTATAACCTCTTTTATGTACATACGAGCAAGACGTTCAAGTGTATAAGTTTCTCGTGACGCAGAAGAAATGAGCGGACTTGGTCAATCTATCAACAATGACCCAAATCACATCTATGCCTTGAGAAACTTTGGGAAGACCAAGAATTTAAATCCATGGTAATGTGCTCCCACTTCCATTCTAGAATTTCAAGTGGTTTCAATGGACCTTTTGGTACTTGATGCTCTACCTTGAATCGTTGACACATTAGACACCTTGAGATAAACAGCGCTATCTCTCTCTTCATATTGCCCCACCAAAATGTATGTCGAAGATCATGATACATTTTGGTACTCCTGTGATGGATTGCAAGCGGTGTGTTGTGCGCCTCCATCATGATTTTATACTTTAAATCGTGGTCGTAGGAACAAAATTTCGGAGTTGACTCAAGTATTCCTTCTTCATCGATTCTTGCTTTAAGATCGCACCTTCTTGCACTTTCTTCCTCATACGCGATCGACTCCGGATCTGTAATTTGAGCAGCTTTAATTTTATCAATTAAAGTCGGTTCTACTCATATATTTGCCATCATCACGTGGGTCCCTGGAGTCTTTATCTCTATCTCCATCCTTTGCAAGTCATACAAAATGGGCCTGCGTTGACAATATTGCACTGCGTGCAAGATATGATCTTCTACTCAATGCGTCAGCTACCACGTTCGCTTTTCCAGGATGGTATTGGATAGTATGATCATAATCTTTCAACAGTTCAAGCCAACGTCGTTGTCGCATGTTGAGTTCCTTTTGAGTGAAGAAATATTTGAGGCTTTTATGATCCGTAAAGATTTCCACTTTCTCCTCATACAAGTAATGCCTCCAAATCTTTAGTGCGAAGACAACAACTGCCAACTCTAGATCATGAGTAGGATAATTTCTCTCATATTCTTTGAGTTGTCATGAGGCATAGGCTATGACTTTCCCATGTTGCATGAGAACACATCCTAACCCCTTTGCGAAGAAGCATCATTGTAGATGACAAATCCCTCCGAACGGATGGTATTATTAGCAGTCTTTGAAATGAGTCTCCTCTTGAGTTCTTAAAAACTCTTCTCACATTCCTCGCTCCAACCGAACTTTGTATCTTTCCGAGTCAGCTAAGTTAGTGGAGTAGCGATTCGAGAAAACCCTTCTACTAATCTCCGATAATAACCAGCTAAACCGAGAAAGCTACGTACTTCGGTCACTAATTTAGGTCGCTCCCAGCTTTGAATAGCTTCAATCTTTGCTGGGTCAACAGATATTCCATGACTTGATACCACGTGCCCAAGGAATGCTACTTCCTCAAGCCAGAACTCGCATTTCTACAACTTGGCATAAAGCTTGTATTCACAAAGCTTTTGGAGTATCAACCTCAAGTGTTCCTCATGTTCTTCACGGCTTTTGGAATATATGAGGATGTCATCAATAAAGACGACCATAAAATGTTCCAAATATTCCTTGAATACTCGGTTCATCATATCCATGAAGGCAGCAGGAGCATTAGTCAATCCAAAGGACATGACTAGGAATTCATAATGCCCGTACAGAGTTCTGAAAGCCGTCTTTGGAATATCATCGTTTCTAATCTTCAATTGGTGATATCCGGAACGAAGATCAATCTTTGAAAAGAATTTGGCTCCTTGCAATTGGTCAAACAGGTCATCAATACGTGGCAATGGGTACCTATTTTTGATGGTGACATGATTCAACTCCCGATAATCAATACAAAGTCGCATACTCCCATCTTTCTTCTTCACAAATAGAACAGGAGCACCCCAAGGAGAAGTACTAGGACGAATAAAGCCAATGCCTAACAATTCCTGTAATTGAGTCTTTAACTCCTGAAGTTCAATAGGAGCCATTCGATATGGGGCTTTGGAAATGGGTTTTGTACCGGGTTCAAGGTCGAAACAAAATTCAATTTCACGCCCGGGGTAGGCCGAGGAAGTTCTTCGTGGAATACGCCGGAAATTCATTAACAATAGAAATATTATTCAAAAATCGACGTATTTTTGTTTAGATCTGTGACATGAGCTAAGGAAGCTTGACATCCATTTTTTAATAAACGAATAGCTTTATAGCTTGAGATGACAGTGATTGATTTTAATGGTTTGGTTGCTTGAATTCGCATAATAGGTCGATTAGGAATATGAAAGCTAACAACCTTACGAAAACAATCAATTTTTGCATGATGAGTAGTTAACCAATCAATCCCTAGAATTACATCAAATGCAAGTTATTTTAATTCAATAAGATCGACAGGTAATGTGTGGGTACCAACTTGAACCAAACAAGACTTATAAACCGTGGATGTAATGAAGGTTTCTCCCAACGGAGTTTCCACAGATAAGTCAAAGTCTAATTTCTCCGGAGTCAAATTTAATCGTTGAGCGCAAGTAGGAGAAATAAAAGAATGGGTAGAACCGGTATCAAATAAAGTGTAGACTTCGCTAGAGTTTATGATAAGCTTACCCGTGATGACCTCATTCGGGTTCCTTGCTCTCTGGGAGGTCACAACAAACGCTCTCCCTTGTACTACCGGCTTTGAATTTTCTGGGACAGCCTTTGGTGCCTCCATCCTAGATGAATTTATCTTCGGTGAATGACAAAATCGGGCTAAGTGACCTTCTCTTCCACAATTATAACATGTTTTGGACGGCATTGCGCAATTTGGACTGATGTGTCCCTCCCCTTCGCATTTGAAGCATATGATAGGTGGTCTTTCTCTTTCCTTAACAACGGGTGCTGGTGCTGACGTCTTTCCATCATTGTTGAATATCCTCTTCTTGAAATGTCCATTCTTATTATTTTGGCCCTGATTACCACCGAAGTGGTTACCATTTCTGGCCTGTTGATTCCCTCCACGCTTGTTGTCACCGCTTCGATGACTGCTCTCACTGGTATTATCATTTTGTCGGCTGCTCTCTTTTGGTTGCGTTGACTCGTTATCGCGCTCCACCAACTGAGCCCTATTTACAACATCTGAATACAAACACAGTTTATGAGAAATAAGATGTTGACGTATTTCGGCTTCAAACCTCTTAAAAACATTTGCGCCATTCTCTCTTCATTATCCACCAAGTGGGACGCAAACCGGGATAACTCCGCAAATTTTTCCTCGTATTGCGACACGGTCATATTGTTTTGCTCGAATTTGATAAACTCCACCTCCTTCATGTGACGAATACTTTCAAGAAAGTATTTGTCGTTGAACAGCTCTTAGAACTTCTCCCAAGACATCTTTAGCACGGCAGGTTGAGTACGTTTTACCGATTCCCACCAGTAATCTGCCTCTCCGCACAACATAAAGGCGGCAAAGGGAACCTTTTGCTCCTCGGAGCATCCCAAGACATCAAATATCTTGGTGATCTGCTTTATCCATGCTTCGCCATAAGTGGTTTTGGCTCTCCTTAAACTCGGTGGTCCCAGCTCCTTGAATCATTTAGCGGTGACCCTTGAGAGTTTCAAATGTTTCCACCTACATTTTGGACAAAGAGCCGCTCTCTTTCTTTGTTGCATGAATTGCATGAAGCCTCCGAACAATTCATCATTCAAAGATTTGGTCGGTGTTGTTGTTTGCATGAGGATTGTCGCCTTCACGATGCACATTCTCCGATTATTGATATGTGGAGACTCAACGGTCTCTTGTGCTCCATTGTTATTCTCAACATTTTGGATGTCATTTTCAGACATCGCCACAAAACAAAGGTTAATTGATATGTAACATAATATCTCTAAACTCGACCAACCAATTTAAATATAAAATAAATTTAAGTAGGTCACTAGCGAAGGAATTCCCGTCTCTCTCCCTCCTAGTTCTAGTCTCACATCTTAGCTGTGGATCATATCCCTAAGCTTTGATATTAACTGTGACGCCCCCAAAATTAGGTATACATCACCCATCTTGGGTCGCCGATACATGGTATGTAATTCAAATACAACTTACTAATACAACTATCGTGTATAATACTTAAAAACATAAATCTGTGAGTTTGAATACAAATATTATCTACTAGAGATTATACAAACTCAAAAGGAGTCCTCATTACAATTATTATCACTATTTTTCACGAATAGTGAGGACTACTAATGCTATCCTTTGGACCATCACTCCGTTCCCCGACTCGTCCCCGGCCTATATTCTCATTTCTCGAAGAAGAACGGTGAAAGAAAGGGTGAGCTCAACTAGCCCAAGAAGAAATATTATGACTAAGATAATGCGAGAATAAATTATCATTAGTCTCCAACAATGTTAAATTGATAAAATATAATAGACATCAAGTTTAAGCTGCAATGGAACAAGCAATCCATTAAAAGAGTCAAGTAGAAAATAAAATCTACTATCTTTTATGATTAAAAAGGTTTTCATCACTTTGTTATCATTTGAGACTCAAATTTTAATAAATATTCCACATCATCGAATCACCCCGCACTACTGGCCAAGGATATTCTTTAGTATCACGACCACAATTATCCATGCACTACGGGCCAAAAATATTTGTGTATTCATTAATGGTCATGATCATGCCAACAACTGTCCATCAATACACTACGGGCTAATGAGGACTTTTACCACATCATTTGTAACATTACGGTCATGATTACACCGAATAATCCCTGGTCATAATCATACCAAGTCCATCTATGCACTACAGGCGACAAATGACTTTTAACATAATATAAACATGAGGATGATGACAATGATATAAGAATTCAATATAACAAGTTCAAGAATTAATTTGTCCAAGAACTACTAAGGTCCAAATTGTCAACATGATATTGCTTTGTAGAGTAAAATTCAAGAATGATCAGAAGAATATTTCCATGAAAAGATACTGGATGAAGCGCAAATATCAAGGATATTCTACTAATTTCATGGAGTATAGAAGTCAAAACTTTAACCAACTGAGTATAATAAAGAATGGAATAACAAAAGAAATCACCATGCATGCGGTACTTCGCATAGACAGGTTATTCCAACAGAATGCTAATAATAGAACCAGGTCAGGTGAAAATCATACCGACAGGATGTCCCAACAGAATAATAAAGAATAAAATAATAAAAGGCGGAACTAGGTCCGACGTAAAAGCATGACGAGGATGTTCCAATGAATAATAATAAAAAGAGCGGAACCAGTCAGGTGTAAAACACATGATGAGGATGTTCCAACGGAATAATAATAAAGATGGAACCAGTCCGATGTAAAACACACGCATGTGATGTTCAAATGTAATAATAGAAGAATGTCACCAAGTATAGGATAGATCAAGCGTATAAAGGTTATTCCAATGTAATAATAAGAAATGGAATAACAACAGTTTTCTTCATGAATAAGAAAGAATAACACCCCTTACGAAAGTACAACAAATAATATTCCCTACCTTAAGAAGAAAATCTAATGGATATATAAGTAGTGAAGTAAAGAATACTTTCTTCTTTCTCTCTATAGTTTATCTCTAAAGTTTCAAATTGAATTCGTAAGAAAATAATGAATGAATGAGCTTCTATTTATAGAAAAATGGAATGCATAGTAACTAACTCATGAGCAATTCGAGATTGATTTACTTTAATCGACGGTCCATATTTAAAGCAAAATCTTTTAAATAAAATATAATATATTCTATTTATAATCTAATAAAATGAATAACTTTATAAAAGATTTTACTATGCAAAACACTATGCAGCACTTATGCAAACACTATGCATAATAAAATATAATATATTCTAATTATTGTCTAATAAAATGCAGATAACTTTATAAAAGTATTACATTTTTATATAAAAAGATTTTACTATGCAAAACACTATGCATGAATTACTGCAACACTATGCATAATAGAATATAATATATTCTATTTATAGAATAACTTTATAAAAGTATTCTGCATTTTATATAAAAGATTTTACGTATTATTACATTAATAATACCAACAAAACCGAGTGACTTATCACTTAAGCATCAATAATTATCTGATTGTGCTACTATGCAACCACGCCAGTATTCTTGTACATTTTTTAACACAAGTGTGTTTCAAATCATTAACGATAAAACTTCCGCTAGTTATTTTCATAAAGTATTTTTGTCATTTTCTCAATCCGATAATAATTTCGATTTGTGGGGTCCACCAATGATTGTGCCGTTGTACTAATATTCCTGTTAAAACGAATATTCCCCACCAATCGAATATTATATAACAACTTGCGTACTTTGTAAAATTTATAAATATTACCCACAACTATTATATCAATTTCACTCCATAATATTCAAAAATAATATTTATAGAAAATTCATCTTTATTCAAAAAGTTGGAGTTTTATACAAGCAATTTGGAATGAGACCTCACTTCCTTGGGGTGTATTCTGCTAATTTTCCCAAAAAGTTGCCGAGTGAATTTTTCCTTTTCTTCACGAATTCGTCCCAAAATGATCCCAATTGACTCCAAATCTTGTTAAATGCTACGACGACCACCCTACACATAAAAGAACACAAAACAAATAAAAAACGAATATGAAAACAAGAAAATAGCAACAATTAAGCGTGAAATGAACAACGATTCGTGGATATGAAATCCACTTATCACTTTATTACTCAAATCCAAACGTAGCATAAAGATTTTTGTTTAATATTTCATAAAATTTTTAGAAAATTACTATTTTTACAAGAAAAAAATCATATTTTTCACAAGATATTTCACTTACATAAAAGTGTGATCCATTTATTATTCATGTGAAAAGAATTTTGTGTAAATATCAATTTTTCTTGTGAAAATATCAGTTCTCAAATCTTAATACAAACAATGAGTTTTTCCTAAGCTTCTGTCTACAGGGGCGGACCCAAGAATGGGGCAGGGTGGGGGGCACCTGCCATCACTGAAATTTCTACTCTTGTATAATATGCAACGAATTTGTTCACTTTTTGGCTTTCTAACTAGACTTGTATACTCTTTTTGCTCTTGCTCTAATTAACTTTATAAGTTTAGCAGGAATTATGTGAGTTTAGATAAATAAAATTTTTTTATTGCAAGTATCTTAATTTAGATAAATAAAAATCTTTGATTGTAAGTATCTTTTAACAAATATTTACCGCAAACTAGGGTGAGGAAGCTGATTTCTTTGTGTAAATTCAAATTATTTGATTCCTTGTTTATTTAAAATATTATTTAGAAACGAATAAAAGAAAAAAATAGAATAAAACATTATTATATGCAAGATAAGTCCATGATTTATTTTCCATCTTCCTTTTCTATTATCTTTCTTTTTTTATTTAACACTTCTTTTATCACAAAATTTGTCACTTTGTAATTTGATCCGATTATAATTGTACTAAATTATGTTAGTTCGTTAAATTAATGGATGAAAAATCTTGTGAAACACGTTACGTATCCAAATATAACAGAGTATACGATAACTAAGGATTCCTTATAAGAAATTTTGGTAACTTTACGTTACAAAATGTACTTATAATCTGCATAGTATAATATTTAATGTTGATACTATTTTGATTTTTATATTTGTTGTTTTCATTTGACTATACATTAGACATTAGTTATTAATAATATACAACGGTGGATATTGTTCTAGTTTTTGAGCAAAACCCAACTCCAATGAAATATATATAATAGTACATTAGTAACTTACATTTAGCGTGATATTTCTACAACTATTAAAAATGAGATTATCATGCAACAATTTTAAGCAATGAAACTTTGAAAAATGTTATTGTAAATAATATTTAATGATTATTTAGTTTTATAATTTATTTTATAAAAATTTTATTTTTAAAGATTTTTTTTTTGAATTTGACCCCACTGAACTCCGCGGCTGGATCCGCTCCTGTCTGTCTAATTTCTTTCTTAATATCTCTAGTCAATTCGCCTGTATTTTTGTGATGAATGTTAATAGTTTTAAGTGTCTAAAATTATAAAAATTACAGAATTGATATTATAAGATTGAATATTAGTATAAATTCTAAAAATAAAACGAACATTGCAGAATTGATATTTTTTTTTCTACTTCGGTTTTTTTTCGTGTGCACAAAACTTATAATCCATCTTTTTCGAAATATAATATAAATATTAAGTTTTCAAATTAATTTGAGACATTTTAAATTGACATAAATTTACTTAATTTTAATCAGTACAACAAAAAATGTTATAAATTATTTAAAAAGTACCATTAATTATAAAAATTCAATACTTCATAATTTTTAATTAATCTTCTCAATTTTAAGTTAAAAATGTCTTAAGTTAGTTTTACAAATTAATAATAAATTATATATTTATACTATTTTTTATCTCATCTGCACGTCTACGGATTCATCGTGTTTATAACATTTGGTACCAATATTCTTTTTATTTTTATTAAAAAGTGAGATTGTAACGAATTTAAAGATTTATTCTAGAAGTAGAGTTTCACATAAAAAAATAAACATAGATTACCAATAATTAAAAGAACTTGGGATTCGGATCCTCTATGAGAATTTTTGTGTGAGAATCTTGTGAGGATTTTGTTGTGGGGTTGATAACATATCAAAAATGAGATCCAATGACTCCCACCTCCTTTTCTTGTCTGTGTATCAAAATGACGTCGTTTTGATATGAATTTTTTTTTAGAAGTTGACAGAAAATTGGAAGTCACCAAACGCCGTTTACTTCGTTTGTTTGCTTCGTTTTTCTGTTTTCTTCTCCTTTCCTTCTTTGCTTCGTTTCTTGTTCTTCCCAGAGCATGCTAAGGTTTAGGATTAGCCAAATTTCATTTAGTTTTTTTTTTCCTTTTTCAAATTTTCCCCAGATTGTTTACCCCAATTTTTTTCTTTAATTTTTTTCAATTGGCTTAAAGAATCACAATGGAAACACAATTTTTTTAATAGGATAAAAATTGTCTGTTGTATTTATTTTTTTGAAGAGCAAAGAGTAATATTATTAGCCTTTGACAAAGATACAAAGATTAATAACCCTATCGATTCTAAAGCACTAAAAAAAATGATTAATAAAACGGCCCAACTAGATTAACACCCGACCCATTACAATCATGAAAAAAATTATGCCGCTTATAACTAACAAGAATTAGCAAACAAATGAAGTCAACTTGTAAATTATTTTTTTTGGCAATATGACGTTGTTTTGATACACAGACAAGGAAAGGAGTTGTGAGCAATTGAATCTCTTTTTTAATGTGTTGTCAACCCCACAACAAAATTCTCACAAGATCCTAACAGAGAATCCTCATAGAGGATCCGGATCCCTGAAGTTGAGCCCACCTGCTAACTAATGTGATGTGTCTAAGGGTGAGTATGGTGCGGTTTGAAGTCCAAATCGGACCCGAAACTGTTTAGGTGTGGTTTGACAAATTCAAAACCGCACACGAAATCGCTTGTGATTGGTGCGGTGCCGTTTCAATTGGTGCGGTTTCGGTTCCAAAACTAATTAAAACAACAAAAAGGTCTAAGCCTTCAGTAGAATTTAACACAGAGCTCACATCTAGCAATAAACTTACTGACAGAGTCGATGATGATTGGGTAATATACCCATGAATTGGATATATTTGGACTTAAATTATTGTATTCTCAAGTTATTTAGAAGCATTTTTATTGTGTTTAGTTGTTGTTTTGCAGATTCGGGAGCTGCAGGGACGAATTGAGGAATTTAAGCTGATAAGGGCAAGATGGTAATTTCATTGACCATCGTCACGGGCGCTTATACATAGTGTTAATCCCACGGGCGCTTAGGTCGAAATGTTAGTTGACCGAGACGCGAGCGTTGACTTTCCGGTTGACTGGATTATTGAAGGTTATTTGGAGCCTAATTGGATTGGGATTGTGGCAAGCTATAAAAAGAGATTTAGTGCTGAAATTAGGCATCAATTCATTCATTCATTGGAGGCTACACAAAGGATTACTTGAAGACTAAGGATTGACTATAGAGTTTTCTTCTTCTCCTCCTTATTTTCAATTTGTAATTCTTTAAGGATGATTTGCAAATGATTATTGGTTTTTATTTCCGTTATGAACTAATTCTTTAATTAAGATTTCAGTTGAACCTTTTATGGCTATAAATTAGTTATTCAGTTTATTCCAATTATTTATGTTGAAGTGAATTGTTTATCATGTCTTGCATCTATTGATTAATTATTTGGCCAATAATTACCTTGTTACTCTAGAAGGAATTGAAAGAGGAATTCTAGGGTTAGAACTGGGCTTGATAACGTGTGACTTATTTATTTGCACAGTGAATAATTAGGTTTGTGAATTGAATAAAAATATCTGTTCACCGCATGTAACACATAAGGAATTGGAATTGAAGGAGTTTAATTCACTTGTTTTGCATAGGAATATAGCTAGATTAATCTGGATTAAATAGAAGTCAGTTGTTTACTTGGAAAAGGACTTTTGACAATTGAGAATTCCTGTTGACAATCAGTAGACATAATAATTGGGATAATTGGGTAATTGATTTATAGTTCATAATTGGGGATATTGAAGTCTTAATCCTTATTTATCGGAAATCATTCATTTAAATCTTAGTTTATTTAATTGCCTATTTTAGAGTAATATCTTTAATTGTTTAATTTAGTTTCAATATTTCAGAAAATCATAATTTATCCTTGTTTAAATAAAATTGGGTTGATATAGTGATAGTAGTTAGAATTTATTAATTAGAATTCTCTGTGGGATCGACATTCTATTTTATCACTTTATTACTTGTTGACCGTGTATACTTGCACGTATTCTTTGATTGCGAAATCAATCAACAAGTTTTTGGCGCCGCTGCCGGGGAATTTTTATTAATATTAATTTCATATTAGTTATAATCAATTCGATCTTAATTTAATCGTTACTTATTTTTCTTCTGGAATTGGCAGGAATTCTTGTGAGTGTATGCACACTAGATCGAAAGCTAAAAAAGAACTTTTTTTGTATACAGAACGATATCGAAAGGAAGTTCCGGAAATTGCGGTTGAATAGTGAGGTTATACATTTGGAAGAAGAACTGGCAGACCAGGAAATACCCGTGAACATGGCAGGGAACGAACAGAAATCACTTAGGGATTACGTCATGTCGAATGTCACGGATATACAGTCGAGTATTAAGAGGCCGGCAATCAATGCGAACAGTTTCGAGATAAAATCGGGAACAATTCAGATGCTACAGAATACATGTCAGTTTGGGGGTAATTCGATAGATGATCCTAATGAGCATATCTTGAGTTTCTTGGACACCTTCAAATTTAACAATGTATCGGAAGATTGTACAAGGTTGAGGATGTTCCCGTTTACTTTGAAAGATAAAGCGCGAAGTTGGTTACACTATTTGCCTCCTGTCTCAATCACCACTTGGGACGACTTAGCTCAAAATTTTTTAGCTAAGTTCTTTCCACCAGCGAAGTCGGCAAAACTACGGAACGATATTCACACTTTCGCACAATTTGATTCAGAGTCGTTATATGAGGCGTGGGAAAGGTTCAAGGATATGCTCCGTAAGTGCCCTCATCATGGAATTCCACAGTGGATACAATTAGGGATATTTTTTGATGGTTTTCACGCGTCCACGAGGTCTAGTATTGATGCAGCAGCAGGAGGAGCGATCATGTCTAAGAGTTTTGATGAGGCATATCAGTTGTTAAAGACAATGGCCACCAACAACTATCAGTGGCCTATGACTAGGTCTAATCATCCGAAAACATCGGGAAAGTATGAAGTGGATGGGATGACATCATTAACAGCACAAGTGGCCGCAATGGCTAAGCAAATGGAAATATGGCGTCCACAACCCACACAGCAGGTAGCGATGGTCTGTGAATTGTGTGCTGGGAGTCATGCTACGGATCAGTGTGCCATAAATTCTGAATTAGCACAGTTCGTAGGGAGCTATAATCGCTCAACTCAACCGTATCCGACTCAAAATGCATATAATCAAGGTTGGAAAAATCACCCGGGGTTTTCATGGAGTAACACTCAAGAAGCAACCCAAGCACCTAGACAACAAAACACATCCGGATTTCAAAATCAGACTCAACAACAACCAGAGAGGAAATCGAGTTGGGAAGAAGCCTTGGGAAAATTTATTAGAGCATCTGACAAAAGGAACGAGGAACAAGACAAAAAATTGAATCAAATAGAGCTGAATATGCAAAGCCAAGGTGCATCGATAAAGAATCTGGATAATCAAGTGGGGCAAATAGCACATGCACTGAATAACCGTCCATAAGGAACACTCCCGAGTGATACAGAAATAAATTCAAAGTGAAAACGAGCATTGCAAGGTCAGAATTTCTACGATGGGAAGGACTTGAAAGAAACAGTTAAGGATAAGGAAAAGGGGGACAACGCAACAGTTGAAATAGAAGAAGTTGTAGAAATTGGGAAAGATAAAGATGAAATCGTAGAGCAGAATACACCGGAACCAACTATCACAATGCCGCCCATACCATATCCGCAGAGGTTTCAGAAATCCAAGTTAGATAAGCAATTTTCAAGATTTTTGGATATTTTCAAGAAATTGCATATCAACATCCCATTTGCCGAAGCTTTAAAATAAATGCCGAGCTACGCGAAGTTCATGAAGGATGTGTTATCAAAGAAAAGGAAATTGGGTGATTTTGAAACAGTAGCGCTAACCGAAGAATGCAACGCAATTATCCAGAATAAGCTGCCTCCGAAGTTAAAAGATCCAGGTAGTTTCACTATTCCGTGCAACATTGGTAATCGCGGAGAGAGCATTGTGTGATTTGGGGGCGAGATAAATTTGATGCCATTATCGATCTCTGATCGGTTTGGACTCAAGGCACCAAAACCGACGAATATCAGTTTATTGTTGGCGGACCGATCAGTTACATATCCCCGAGGTATCATTGAAGACGTATTAGTAAGGGTGGATAAATTCATCTTCCCAGTAGATTTCGTTATCTTGGATTGTGAAGCAGATAAAGAAATTCCCATCATTCTCGGGCGACCATTTTTAGCAATGGGGAGAACATTGATCGACGTACAGAAAGGAGAATTGACGATGCGAGTTGAAGATCAACAGGTCACTTTTAATGTGTTTAAGTCAATGTCTTATCCGAAGGAAAAAGGTGAGTGTTTACGGGTGGATTTAATGGATGAGTTAGTTAATCACAAGTTCTGCGGAAACTACTCAGAGGACCCGATAGAATCCATGTTGTTCGGCATAGACGACTACAATATTGAAGAGGACATTGAGCATATCAAATGGCTAGATACAACATCGTACTTCCGGAAAAACAATAAACCATTCGATACCCTTGATAAGTCCGAAATGGAAGGTAAAAAGTGCAAACCTTCAATAGAAGAGCCACCGGTGTTGGAATTAAAGCCACTTCCCTCTCATCTGGAGTATGCTTATTTGGGGAAAGATGCAACTCTACCCGTTATTGTTTCTACGGAGTTAACTGACACGCAAAAGGAGAAACTGCTACGGGTTTTGCGAGAGTTCAAAACAACGATTGGGTGGACGATAGCGGATATTCGAGGTATTAGCCCATCTTTCTGTATGCATAAGATTTTAATGGAAGAGGGGTCAAAACCAACCATTGAGATGCAAAGAAGGCTAAACCCCATTATGAAGGATGTGGTGAAAAAGGAGATAATAAAATGGTTGGATGCCGGTATTATTTACCCAATCTCAGACAGTTCGTGGGTAAGTCCTGTACAGTGTGTACCAAAGAAAGGGGGTATGACGGTGGTGAAGAACGAAGCTAATGAGCTCATCCCTACTAGAACTGTTGTGACAACCCGAGAATTTAGACAATTTATTAAAATCTTAAATGATTGATTTAAGGTCAAATATTAGACCTAGATAGAAAATAAGTGTATGCGTTTGATGTTATTAGGATTTAATTTTGAGGATTTCAAAATTTCTGTAAAGGATTTAGGTAAATTATTCAGGATTAAGGATTTATGTGATTAAGTTCTGTGAAATTGTTATGTATGTGTTCGAGAATGTGGTTAAGGGTCATGGATTGACCCGGATAAATTATATCTGTGACAAACCCTAAGATTATATTAAGAACATCAACGTTCAGTTAGAAAACCCTAACGTCTGATAAGAAAACCTAGAAATCGGTTCTAGAAACCCTAGTTTCAGTTCCGGGAATCTGAAACCTTAATTCGGATATTAAAAATCCTAGATTGGGAATGCAATGCTATATATAAGGTTTAACGTTATTAATTATAACTTAATTAGGGAAAACCCTAATGAATTACTGGAAACCATATTTGAGTATTAGAAAACCCTAATATCATATCTGAAAGTCTTAATTTCAGATTTCTAATATTTGAAACCCTAATCTGGGAATATAACGGAGAATTATAATGCTCAAGTGATTTAGATTATAGCTTAAAAGGGTAAAGCTTAATTATTTAGCAAACCCTAATTTCAAAAAAGATTAAACCCTAATTATTCTGTCTGAAACCCTAAATCGGGATATTAGAACCCCTAGTGGGAAGCTTGAAGATAAGTATAGAGTTTAATTGTAAGTGTAATTAGGGATAACCCTAAGTGATTAATTGGAAAGCCCTAAATTCTAAATTGAAAGATTATTTTCTGTGTAAAATCCTAATTAGTGGATTATAAACTCTAATGACCAATTATGATTCTAATTGCTAAGTTAGCAAATTTATTTAGGGTATAATAACCCTAATTGGCAAGCTTAAATTTATGATTAGGGAATTGTTATATAATTATCAAATCTTAATTATAATTTAGCAATAGTAATTTTCTATTTTGAAAACTTAAATTTAAAATCCTAGAAAGTTATGTTAAAATTCTAAGGGTTTAAACCCTAAACCCTAAAGACTCAAACCCTAAACCCTAAGGGTTGGAGTATTGGACAATTTAGCCACTAAAAGTACAAAACAAATGACATTTGTGCCCTTTTATTACTTTAGTAAGGTAACTTGCAATTTTGGCCAAGAGAGGAGTTGGTGAACAACTCTAGTACCAACCCTAGGATAGCCTTATGGTCTAGAAAAGCCACTTTAATCAATCAACATTGATCACATGTCCATCCATCACATTCTATCATTTTATATATAGATCAAAAGTGAGAAAAGGACTTACTTTTCTCTCAAACCAACCATGACCTCTCTCTCTCTCTTAAATTTCGTGGGTGGGAGTAAAAGATAGTGAAATGATAAGCTAAGATCATGTATTAGCAAGCCAAGATCAGAAATCAAAGATCAAGAATCAAAAATCAAAGCTCAAAAGGTATAAAAACCCAAAACTTAGAAATCCTTTGATTCTTTGTTAAATGTTGAAATTGATTGGTTAAAGTTGTGTAATAGGGTGTCAATTGATGATCTGGGTTGATAAATTATGAACCCATAACATCAAAGTACACGAATTTGAAGATTTGAGAAAATCTAGAAAATTTCATTTCTGTGATTTTTGGTCAAATGTCAGAGCTTATATCTCTGTGATCACTTACTGTTTTTGTTGTTTGTAAGATGTTATATATATCCTGACATGTGGTCTTTAAGATTAAAAAAGAATCAAGGCCATATCAAGTGTAGATCAAAGGTTATAAATGGTCAAACATTGTCCGATTAGATCGTCGGAATGATAGAATTGTGTCAGTTCCAACTCGGAATGAAATAGTCTGACTTGATGCTAAGTCTTATGTGTTGTATAGACTGATAGAATTATACTGTGATGATATTATTCTAATATTTGGAGATCGGTATTATCTGTATTAGGTCTTCGGATAAAGCTAAGTTATATTTCGTATCGGTAATCAAGCTGGTTGTGCAAGTTCTACTTAACTCTACTAAGAGTGTTTTATTCAGATATGCTTATGGTTAATCATTGCTGATTGCCATGTAGAATTATACTCTGTACATCTTGTATGTATAAGTCAGGTATAAAAGGCTGATCACCTTCATTACCAGTTGGTCCAGATATATATTGTTTATATGTAATACTTGTTCAGTCAAAAGTTTGTTCATGCTAATTCACAACTACATTGTGAATTATAGCCAGCTTATTATTCTAAATCTTTCAATCATGATATATCCTTAAATTGTATTTAAACTTGCTGGGCAACTTTCATGCTCACCCTTGCTATATCATGATAAAACATTGCAGATTAAGACGAATGCTTCGGATACAAGGAAAGTTAAAGACAGTTCCAGCTTAGAGTTAATATGCGCGATTAGA
Organism: Panax ginseng; assembly: GCA_020205605.1. Classification (NCBI taxonomy): domain Eukaryota; kingdom Viridiplantae; phylum Streptophyta; class Magnoliopsida; order Apiales; family Araliaceae; genus Panax; species Panax ginseng. Next base: position 11,486,326 of record CM035141.1, on the reverse strand, counting down.
TTTGTAATAGTCTTGTATGATGATAATATTATGTGTCAGATAAGTTATGAATTGTGTATAAGTTATGGTTACTCGACCTTGGGGATAGTGTATAATGTTTAATGTATAAACAATTTATGTTTATATCTTCCAATAATGATTATAGAAATAGCGAACCAGGATCCATGGCGATTCGGGGCGCTTACAAATCACATACAGTTGGAGAGTATGTATGGATTACCGCAAGCTAAATAAAGCCACACGCAAGGATCACTTTCCCTTGCCGTTCATTGATCAGATGTTGGACAGGTTAGCGGGACATCAATTCTACTATCTCCTAGATGGATATTCCGGGTATAATCAAATTGCCATAGCTCCGGAAGATCAAGAAAAGACCACGTTCACATGCCCATATGGTATGTTTGCATTCCGACGTATGTCTTTTGGTTTATGTAATGCGCCGGCGACCTTTCAACGATGTATGATGGCAATCTTCTCCGATATGGTCGAACATAATTTGGAGGTATTTATGGATGACTTTTCTGTGTTTGGTGATAGTTTGGACTTATGTTTACAAAATCTGATTTTAGTGTTGAAACGATGCGTGGGACTAACCTGGTGCTTAATTGGGAAAAATGTCACTTTATGGTGCAAGAGGGGATTATTCTCGGGCATAAGGTTTCTACCTCCGGATTAGAGGTAGATAAAGCAAAGATAGAAACGATTGAGAAATTACCTCCTCCATCATCTGTGAAGGGAATACGAAGCTTCTTGGGACATGCGGGTTTCTACAGACGCTTCATTAAAGAGTTTTCAAAAATCTCGAAACCCCTATGTTCACTCTTAGAGAAAGATGTGTCGTTCAAGATGGATCAGTCATGTATCGAGGCATTTGAGGTATTAAAGAAGAAATTGGTCTCTGCTCCAATCATTGTAGCGCCCGATTGGTCTGTACCGTTTGAATTGATGTGCGACGTCAGTGATTACGCGGTCGGAGCAGTGTTGGATCAACATCACGACAAGATTTTTCACACTATCTATTATTCTAGCAAGACGTTGACGGACGCTCAGTTGAACTACACAACCACCGAAAAGGAGTTACTTGCAGTTGTGTTTTCCTTCGATAAATTCAGATCATACCTCATTGGGACCAAGGTAAGTGTCTACACTGATCATTCTGCCATTAAATATCTGATTGAGAAGAAGGATGCCAAACCACGATTAATAAGGTGGGTACTATTGTTTCAAGAATTTGATCTGGAGATCCGGGATAGAAAAGGTACCGAAAATCAAGCGGCAGATCATCTTTCACGATTGGAAAACGCAGAGGTACAGATGGAACACAACATATTGATCAATGAAAAGTTTTCGGATGAAAAACTATTCCGAGTAACCACAATATTGCCTTAGTATTCTGACTATGTGAATTACGTGGTTGCAAAGGTGTTACCCCCAGATTTTACCTCACAGCAACGTAAGAAATTTCTCCACCATGTGAAGCAATACTATTGGGATGAACTATTTCTATTTAAGGCTTATGCAGATCAAATGATAAGACATTGTGTTCCTCATGAAGAAATGGACAGCATATTAGGACATTGCCACTCCTCAGATTACGGAGGTCATTATTCCGGCGATCGAACAGCAGCAAAAGTGTTACAATCGGGATTTTTCTGGCCTTCGCTATTTAAAGATGCTTACCTCTATGTGCTAAAGTGTGATCGGTGCCAACGCGTAGGTAACATCTCCAAGCGCAATGAAATGCCACTTAACACAATTCTGGAGGTTGAACTATTCGACGTGTGGGGAATCGATTTTATGGGACCTTTCCCATTATCTTTCAATAATCAATACATTTTGCTGGCGGTCGATTATGTTTCCAAATGGGTAGAAGCCGCAACGTTACCCACGAATAGTGCCAACGTTGTCCTCTAATTTTTAAAGAAAAACATCTTTACACGATTTGGGACGCCGAGAGCGATAATAAGTGACGAGGGAACTCATTTCTGTAATAAGTAGTTTAAAAAATTGCTTGTCAAGTATGGGGTTCGTCATAAAATTGCAGTTGCATACCATCCCTAAACCAATGGTCAAGCGGAGGTCTCAAATCGGGAAGTTAAGCGAATTCTGGAAAAAATGGTCAATCCGTCACGAAAAGATTGGTCCTTGCATCTTGACGATGCTCTATGGGCATATCGAACAACATATAAGAATCCGATCGACATGTCACCTTATCGCATGGTTTACAGAAAGGCGTGTCACCTCCCGGTTGAGATAGAACACAGTGCACATTGGGCCATATAGAAACTTAACTTCGATCTGCAAGCCGCCGGTGAGAAAAGGTTACTTCAGCTGAACGAGATGGACGAATTCCGGTTTAATGCGTATAAAAATGCGAAACTCTACAAGGAGAAGGTGAAAGCCTGACATGATAAAAAAATTCTCGATCGACCATTTGAACCGGGCCAAAAAGTATTACTTTTCAACTCACGCTTACGTTTATTTCTTGGGAAATTGAAATCCCGGTGGTCCGGGCCGTTCGTTATTAAATCTGTCTCTCCACACGAAAACATTGAGGTCGAAGAACCGAATTTAAAATGAAAGTTTAAGGTAAACGGTCAATGACTTAAACACTACTGGAGTGGACCCGTCGAATGTCAAGCTATGGTCATGTATCTCTCCGATCCAACCACCACATGAAAAACATCGAAAAGTCAGGCTGACGACTATAAACCAAGCGCTATAGGGAGGCAACCCCATGAGTTTTAGTCGTTTATTTTAGTTTATTTTAAATTTTCTTCTTTTTCTCTAATAGTTTACATGTATATCTCTTTTCCTTAACAGTTTCTTGACATTCATGTTTTGTATAATAGGTGGGTCAAAATTTGAGCTAGCAACTATCCTCTCATCGCGCTTCAACAGCGCCTTGCCGTACCAATTTCAAGGTAAATCAAGACCCCCATTAGGTGCAATCAGACCTTCTACGCACATGACCCCACGTTGGATCACAGTATAGATACAACGCCCCGGTGCTAGAGGCTATCAGTAGGCTCTGACATCCAGCGCCCCGACGCTCTATTTTGGCCAAATCCCAGCGCCCCGGCTCTGAGGACGCGAATTAGACTCCTATTTGGTTTAAAATACGCGTTTTCCACTCCATCCCTTCAAACATCCTCACACGATTCAACTCTTCATCTGGTAACTGATTCTTAGACTTTATATAACTCCCAAAACACAACACCACATATCATATTAGGATTTCCGTTGCAAAGAAATTCTCATTCATTCGCTCCACTGCAAAGGTATGTTACTACACTCTACTCCATAGATGGTGAAGGCAAATCGTGTTAATGGTGAGAAGGGTAAACTAATTCATATCTTAATTCATTATCTCTACATCTACACTACAAATTTTCATCCTTTGGATTTTTTTTTATCTCATAATGCTGGCATGTGATTAACGTTGGTTGTGCACCACGTTTGGGTTGAGATATCATGCATATGGGATGATTGCCTTCTAGGGATGTGTTTTGATAGAAAACTAGTATGATGTCAAGCAAAGTATGAACTGCCCACAAAGTGTTTGATGTTTTGTCTGACCTAAGGTGCACACACTTATTCATATCCGAAATTGGCTACACATACATTCGAACTAGTATGGGGGATGGAACGGATTATCTTTCATATTTTTGCCTTTCATTGGCTAGCATGGTTGTTGAACACACACTCACAATATCAGTAATAACAGATTTAGATTCATTGATTGTTGGAATATTATTAAGCTGCAGTAACATGGTGTATTAGCATGTTTTTGTGATTTTTTTGAGGCCTAATGAATATATTTGTGCTATTGGATTGCTGGAATTAATGACATATAGATTGTTTGCATTTGCACGATGTTTAGTATTTCGTGTTGTTCGTGGTTTTGTTAGCCGAGGACACGCAACGATTTAAGTTTGGGGGTATTTGATGATTGGGTAATATACCCATGAATTGGATATATTTGGACTTAAATTATTGTATTCTCAAGTTATTTAGAAGCATTTTTATTGTGTTTAGTTGTTGTTTTGCAGATTCGGGAGCTGCAGGGATGAATTGGGGAATTTAAGCTGATAAGGGCAAGATGGTAATTTTGCTGACCATCAGCGCCGGGGCGCTATAAATAGTGTTAATCCCAGCGCCGGGACGCTGGGTCGAGCTGTTAGTTGACCGAGACGCGAGCATTGACTTTTCGGTTGACTGGATTATTGAAGGTTATTTGAAGCCTAATTGGATTGGGATTGTGGCAAGCTATAAAAAGAGATTTAGTGCTGAAATTAGGCATCAATTCATTCATTCATTGGAGGCTACACAAAGGATTACTTGAAGACTAAGGATTGGCTACAAAGTTTTCTTCTTCTTCTCCTTATTTTCAATTTGTAATTCTTTAAGGATGATTTGCAAACGATTATTGGTTTTTATTTCCGTTATGAACTAATTCTTTAATTAAGATTTCAGTTGAACCTTTTATGGCTATAAATTAGTTATTCAGTTTATTCCAATTATTTATGTTGAAGTGAATTGTTTATCATGCCTTGCATCTATTGATTAATCATTTGGCCAATAATTACCTTGTTACTCTAGAAGGAATTGAAAGAGGAATTCTAGGGTTAGAACTGGGCTTGATAACGTGTGACTTATTTATTTGCACAGTGAATAATTAGGTTTGTGAATTGAATAGAAATATCTGTTCACCGCATGTAACACATAAGGAATTGGAATTGAAGGAGTTTAATTCACTTGTTTTGCATAGGAATATAGCAAGATTAATCTGGATTAAATAGAAGTCAGTTGTTTACTTGAAAAGGACTTTTGACAATTGAGAATTCCTGTTGACAATTCAGTAGACATAATAATTGGGATAATTGGGTAATTGATTTATAGTTCATAATTGGGGATATTGAAGTCTTAATCCTTATTTATCGGAAATCATTCTTTAAATCTTAGTTTATTTAATTGCCTATTTTAGAGTAATATCTTTAATTGTTTAATTTAGTTTCAATATTTCAGAAAATCATAATTTATCATTGTTTAAATAAAATTGGGTTGATAAAGTGCTAGTAGTTGGAATTTATTAATTAGAATTCTATGTGAGATCGACATTCTATTTTATCACTTTATTACTTGTTGACCGTGTATACTTGCACGTATTCTTTGATTGCGAAATCAACCAACAGTCGACAATAAAAATTATATCATGCATAGAACCAAATCTCGTTCTGCCAAACATGTCAAATTTACCCTTAAATCATAGAACAATGAGACACATAAAATAGTTTTAATTTATTATAAAGGAATGACACTTTAAAACTAAACACATGTACACTATATAAAACAAAGAAGACTATATATTCGATAATAAGCAAGAAAGTTTATCTAGTTCCCTAAAAATTAAAAATATATAATAGAAACAATCACCAGTTTTCGAGTACAATCACCGATTTGTAACTTTTTTCACTTTAGGTACCAAATTGTAAGTCGTGTCCCAGTACAAGTACCAAGAATTAATTTATCCCACATTTAGTTATTTCAAAAAAAGAAATAAAAAAAATCCAAATAAATTAAATGTAACTAAATATGATTGACCCAATAGTTTTTTTATATATATTTTCATGTCTAAATGTGACAATCCATCATGTAATACATAGAATTAACAAGGGTATTTACAGAAGCAAGTATCAACAAGTATACATCTTCCTGAGGCAAAGTGACCCTTTTCTTGCTTGCACTTTTTGGCACAAGCATCTTCAACACAATTTTTAGTAGGATCTGAAAATTGTACCTCACATGCATCAACAATCGTCAGCTCATTACCTATAATTATCGAAATACATAAATGAAATCAATCAACAATCGTCAGCTCATTACCTATAATCATCTATATACTCCTTGTGTTTTAGAATTAGAGTTTCATTTTTAACATTTGTAAGTTAATTCATAATTTTTGAAATATAATACTAATACATATTTATTTACTTTAAATAAAAAATATATATAATTACTGTATACTAATTAAAATATTTAGTCTTCCAAAAGTTAAATCAATTTTGAATTTTAAGAATTTAAAATTTGACTTAAAAATCAAAATGTATCTCTATTTTGAAACAAAGTAATTATATATTTAACAAAATCAATTATATGTAACTACCGTAAAAAAAGATCACTACAATTGAACTCATGATTTTTTTATTTTGCAAAGACATGTATTATTAGGGTCATTATTACTTAAGCTAACTTCCATCATAGCATCCTAACACCAGAAAAACGAGTTTTATATGATAATTTTGAGAAGTAAAATAAAAAATAATTATATATAACAAAATAAACAAAGGCATGAGCATGAGGCATACTAATTATTTAATAAATTTAGAAGACTTTCAAAAAAAAAAGAGTCATGGTTTTCTTAAGCTCTCATGGTTATTATTTAAATTACCTTTGTAATAAAAAAAATCCAAAATGCTAATAATCTTAAATAATTTTGATCTATTCATGTTACTCAATATATGAAATCTATTGAAACATTTATATAGTAAGAAATAGAATTTTTTTTAAAATGAAATACATGATTAAAAAAGCATAGTGTGTCTATATGTAACTTTAGTTCAACACAAACACCCGTATATTATATACTAAATTAGTGTTTACCTGTAAAAAGGACTAGCAAGAGAAGAACGCTAGCAAATGTAATGGAATACTTCATACTTAATTTTTTTTTCAAGTGTCTCCAAAAAATAAGATATGTGATTTGTGAACAAAACCATTCAGTTCCTACAATTTATAGCGCGAGACGATAAAAAATTCTTAAAAATTTTCTTTTAATTTTCTTCTATAAATATAAATGTGCAATTAATGCATTTATTTAGGATCTCTTTTAAAAATTGGATACTGATATATGCACATTATATGTTAATGGATGCACACCATATGCATAGTAATATTGTATTTAAGATATTGCAGTATTAGTAATACAAGCATTCAATGTGTATTATTAGAGTACGCATAATTATTAATATAAGATGCGTAGATATCTAACATCCTTGAGATTTATAAAAATTTTAGAATGTGATTATATGAATCAAATTTTGCATTTATTATACACCTAAAAATATTAGGATATATTTATTATATAAGAATTAAATTTTGCATTATTATATACTATTTTTGAGAAACGCATTATTATATACTTAAAAAGCACAAAAACAAATAATGAGCGAAGACCCCGAGATTATGAAAATTTAGTCACATGAATCAAATTTTGAATTAGTACATTGTACATACATAAAAGTAAAGTAGTCAAAATATATAGGTAATGATGATAGGTGGTGGTGTCACCCCTATCGACTAGTTAGATTGTCAATTTTTTTAATAATGCTACTATCATATAAAAAGGGTCACATAATACTCACATACACACATGCATATTGTGGGCCCCCGTCTTACATGTGGGGCCAGCAGTATACATGTGTGTGTATGTGAGTATTATGTGACCCTTTTTTATGTTATAGTAGCATTATTATTATTATTATTCTAATTTAAACCACAAAAAAGTGTACTTGTTAAATATATTCATTTAATATCAAAATATGTAAATTTGAATTAATTCCAAATATATTTTGAAAATCAATCATTAGTGAAAGGTTATTCAACTTTGTAGATATTTTTTAAATTTTAGCACATCTATACACTGAGTAAATAAAGTAAGCTTGAGTTATGGTACAAATCATTGTCACTAATTTATAATTATTTAGTGATGTGAAATTACAATATAGAATCTACTATCTATATACAACTAGATAGTTGATATATATATATATATATATATATATATATATATATATATATATATATATATATATAGCGTCTAATGCCCGAAAGCTAGTTTAAATAATGAATTAACATAAGAAATTAATCCATAACAACTGACCTATTATTATATTTGTGAAATACTCTAGTCACATAGATGATAAGTAGTACCTAGTAGAGAATGAGATCTTATTTCAAACTTTCATTAGTTGTACAATTGTTTGTAATAAACATGCAAACAAACACACATCACCCCAGACGATGATCAAGCATTTTATCAAACATGTCTTGTACATTACCTTTTACTTAGTGTATTAAATTCAGAAAAAATAGGAATGAAATTGAGGCAAAAGCATGTTATATTAAACTTTGGATTCGGAGAATTGCATCTATCTATATACTAATACTTCTATATGAATTGTGAAGCATTAACTTGATAAGCATCAAGAGTTGATAATATTTTTCTTGTAGCTATTGTCTTGATAAACATCAAGTCGATACTTCTATATGTACTTACAACGAAATAAATGTAAAAGAAATGTACTTGGGGTCTCGAGTTTGAAAAATTTCGGCAGTAGAGAACTTATTGGAGAGTTGAATCATGAAGCACTTTGTTATAGTGAAAATTGTCAATGTGAGTGCCGACTCGCTTTGTTGACAAAGTAATAGTGAAGAAAGAATAACATGAAACCAAACCATATTAGTTTAGCCATTAATGACATGATAAAGGAAGAGGATGAGCTCTTCCCTTGCTCCATTTGGCGTCCTGCAGCCTAAAATGATAGAAGACCTTTACATTTAAATTAATCTAAAAATTTTCTAAACTTATCAAGAGAATATAAAGATACACATTTAAATTAAATTAACAGTCCAATCCTCGTAAAAGGCCATCTAAAATGAAAATAAGTTTGTCTCTTGGAAAACAATTGTCTATTTAAACAAAGTTCATAAACCTCAACCTCAGGATCTGACGGGTGGTAGACTGACATTGGTTGGGGAACAAGGAATTAAAAAGGCTCAACATGTGGATCCAGGCGGGCCAGTCTCTCAACCAAAGCAGCGTTGAAGATATTGTTGGAGACTCTGAAATTGGATACTGAAAGTGGCTTTTGAACGAGATAAATTGGATGGCCCGACTGAATCTTGCTCTTGGTCCTCCTCATCAAAGTCTGCATCTTCTTCTTCATCCTCCTCATCATCAGAATTAGTCAAAAAGGTAAAATCAAGGCCTCATGGGTGAGATTTCCCTCCTTTCCAAATCGAATAGCGTTTAATCATCATGTGGTCCAAGATTTACAACAGTTGTTAAACCGGCTCATCAGCACTCCATTTCACCCCAGCTCGTGCACACAGCCCACAAATGAGAGAAGGATGGGGTAATCCTCCTTGAAGAGGGTCCCACAAATAATAATGAATGGAATGATGTAATATGAGGCCTACATCTATTAGACAATCCATGATGATAGAGTGCAATAATACAACCTTCTCTTTGGTAACATCACTAGTAAGCTTTGAAGGCATCAATTTTGCCTAAAGGAATGCATGCCATATCTTTCCATAACGACTAAGATCCTTGCTTGGAAAGTACGTACCCTTCGAAGACCATGAGGACTCTGGCTTGCATAACTCACTCAGTATTTGCTCATAATTAAGGCCATGGTCCTTATATGCCATATACTCACAAACAGCTGGAGATTGGAGATTGTAATAATCATTGATTTCTTAAACAGTAAACGACACCATTTTACCTTGGACGAATGCAAAAAATGGTGATTTATCTGGTGCATTCGCATAAAACTCTTTCACTAAAGCTACCACTGCTGCTTCTGGTAGTTTGGCAAAGTTCCCCCTTCCCCTTTCTATTATCTAGTGGCCCATCTCACCATTAAACTCATCGAGGCTTAGTCCATACTCCTGAATAAGGGATTTGGAGGCTAAGTATTCAAATCTGGTCGCCACCTCAGAAGTTATAAATTTCCTTATATCAAACTGCCGGACGGGGGTGGACGATCCCTCACCCCATTTTCTTTTTGATGATTTTGGCGCCATTGTGTATGTCGTTGAACTGTAGTTCCAAACTTATCAAAATGTTCACACAGATTCGGTTTACCCTAAATCTCAAATTGTCTCAATGAATCCCCCATTATAATTGTTCTAGAATGTATCCAGGTAGTCGACTATTGAAACCAATATGACTAGGAACCGTGCCAATCACTCTATAGATACCTTGTGTGCACTAAATTGTATGTTAAAAATTTCCCCAACCTTAGTGTTCAACCTAAGTTGCAAGTCACAAAGCAGTGTATAGCATTATACCTGATCAAATGCAATAATTACCAATAACAAACATTTTACAGTTGAAGTAATTAGTCTAGCAATGAAAATCCCTACTCACGCTTCCAACTTACCCAAATCAGATGAACAAGTGTCCAAATAGGCAAAGTATGTGGGTTTACTTAATGAGATTTCTGATGATCGACCACAACCCTAATGAATTTACCCAATTTCATGTAGAATGATTCATGCCGAGAGGAAGGCTGGAAGCACTTGGAGCCCTAGTTTGGGTCAAGTCCTTGATGAAATTTGAGAACTAGAGATCCCTTGAATCTGTGCGCAGTGATTTGGGACAAGAATTTAGTCAAATTTGGTTCAACATCGAGATGGGGGTCGGTTATTGGGGGTTAGGGCACTGGTGTGTGTGTTTGGAATGAAAAGGAAGTGTTTTAAGTCGAATGAAAGAGGAATTTTAAATTTTGAAAACTGTGATTTGCGTCTGGGCGAGGATTTTTGTTCAGTAAACTTCGTCGGGGGGAGGTTTGAAAGAGGTGTCTGCACTTAGGAGCGATAAAAAGCCTGTTGGGGTGAAGTCTGGCAGAGAGCTCTGTGCCTAGGTGCAATTTTATTTGTTAATTTCTCTGCTAGGGCGCAAATACTGTTTTCTTGAAAAAATTTCTTTTTCTTTCGGATCCACTTAATTGCTTAGAACACTAATCATACTTCCATTTACTTTTTTCCTCATGTTTTTTGATGTAAATTACTCTCCACATACTAATCTACTCATATGCGCGTTGCCATCATACTTTCAGAACCTTACCTAATGGTTGTCTCGTGATTTACTCTTGTGAATGTCAATCTCAACCTTGAAATGATGATGATTAAATCGGATTAGGGTTCACATGGAGAATGAATAAGAAAATGTGTACTACAACAATACTATTCTAAACTTGCTACAAATTTTCTAAGTGTGAAATTAAAAGAAACACTAAATACTGAGTGGGTTGCCTCCCATCAAGCGCTTGATTTTATGTCTTTCATCCTGACTACTCCCTATTTTATGGTGAATCCGCGAGAGTGATATAGGTCTTGTGTCGATCCATAATTCCACCCTAGTAATGTTTTAATTGATGTGCGTTGACTTTAAATCTTTTATCTTGATTTCGACCAACTAATTCAACGGCGGCATGAGGAAATACTTCTTTGATTATGAATGGGCATGACTAACGTGATTTGATTTTTCCTGAAAATAGTTTCAACCTGGAATTGTAGAGTAGCTCGGTTTGACCAGGTTCAAGCTTTCGATCCATAATTTTCTTATCATGCCACCATTTTATTTTCCCTTTGTACAACTTTACATTTTCATACGATTAAAGGTGATACTCTTCCATCTCATTGAGTTGTAACAATCTTTTCTCGCCTGCTGCATGCAAGTCGAAATTTAATTTCTGAATAGCCCAATATGCATTATGTTCTAACTCCACGGGAAGATGGCTAGCTTTTCCATACACGAATTGATATGGTGACATCCCAATTGGTATTTTATATGTTTTTCGGTATACCCACAGTGTGTCATCCAATTTAATTGACCAATCCTTCTGATTCGGGTTCACCATTTTTTCCAAAATACACTTCACCTCTCTATTCGATACTTTGGCTTGATCACTAGTTTGGGGATGGTAAATCGTGGCTATTTTGCGAGTGACTCCATACTTTGCAAGCAATGTTGAGAAGTATTTGTTGCAAAAATGAGTACCTTCATCACTAATGATCGCCCGAGGTGAACCAAATCTAGTGAATATATTTTTCTAAAGAAACTTGAGGCCTACCTTAGCATCGTTGGTTGGTAATGTGGATGCTTCGACCCATTTTGAAACATAGTCTATCACAACCAGAATGTACTCATTGTTAAATGACATGGGGAAGGTGTAAGACTCCAACTTTTATGAATAAAGATTTAATTTTCTCTAAATATCATTTTGAGTAATAAGGTGTGGATTTGATATAATGTTATGGTTGTGAGTAATATTTAAGAATTTTGCAAAGTAAGCAAGTTGTTATAAAATATTCGTTTGGTCGGGGAATATTCGTACGACGACACAATCATTGGTGGACCCCACAATAGAATTACTGTCGGAGTTAGAACATGACATAAATAACTTTTTATAAAAATAACGGCAAAAGTTTTATCGTTAACTATTGAAATACTCGATGGTAAAAGTACAGTAATACGCGTGGTTGCATAGTAGCACATGGTATTGTATATTATCTTTATTGATACTTACGTGAGAAGTCACCCAATTTTATTCAATTATTACAACAGTAGTTGTTGCATAGTATCTCATATTATTGATGCAATTATTGTCACAGTATCATCTGCACAATATTTTTTATTATTAAATCAATAATTGAGATGATAAAAGTTATTCAAATTATTATTTGCATTATTGATGATGTTTAGAAAATTTTGTCGAGGAAAGGGGTTTGGTCACCTAATTGCGCGCCAATAAAGAGAAGTCCTTACCGAAAAGCCCCATCTTTCTTCGAAATAATCTGGTTGTTAATATTATGAGTTATAATATTAATAATAAATATTATTAAAAACGTGTTTTTTGAAGCCAAGTGAATTGAGATAAATAGAGGGATATTTTATGAAGTATTTGTTATAAATTTTGTTTATTACATGGACCCACAGTTACCCATTTTTCAAAACTGCTGGTAGAAAGTTATCTAAGCTTTGTTATATATATATATATATATATATATATATATATATATATTAAGTTTTGTTTTTATGTATAATAGAATATAGTATATTTTATATTTTATTATGCATAGTATCGCTTTTAGTGTGCATTAATAAGACATAGTAGAATCAAAAATTTCGTTGAATTAAATTAAAGTGAATTCGCATGAGAAATTTCTCCTGTGCACCCGTGATTTTCTAAATTCAAATAGTATCTTGTCATTCTCCTATTAATAGGATGCTTAGTTAGAAATGAAAATTACACCAGAATAAGAGAATTCTTAGTAGATGAGTAAATTTTAATTTAGGAATTTTTATATTGGATAGAGTAATTAATTTTTATTTTTAATTTAATACTTGAATCATATTATTGATTAGAATATTATATTTTTATTTTTAGAATAATAATGCTTATATTCTGAATAATGATAAAGTCTTACTTACACTCAAGCATTAATTATACTTATATTTTAATAATATTACCAAATTTAAGTTAGGTAGATGAGTTTTATGATAATTTTCGTTTCTTATCAAATCGTATTATCTAAGTGGTAATATAATTTTACTTAAACTTGTATTACTATTATTATTATTATTATTATTATTATTATTATTATTATTATTATTATTATTATTATTATTATATTTAAATAAAAGAAACCAATTAGTATTCTAGAATCTTATTTTTATTATTTTCTTATAAAACTATATAATGAATTCATGTTTTTTACAAAACTACGACACTAATTTCTATTTTTGAACTAAAGTAACTAACTAATATTAGGTAGACGGTCTATTTTGATTCTATTAGGAACTTTGCTGATTGGTTCCTATTCCTAGCCATCCATGGTTAATGTGTTAAGCAAAGAGGACTTGTCAGGGGTTGTCTATTGGCATGGTGATTTGGGATCAACTTTGCAATTGTGGTGTACATGGCAAACTTGAGGGAATTTTAATGTGTTGGCTGGGAGGTGTCTCGATTTCTTTCATCAATTTTCTGAAACTATGAGATTTATTAGGTACTTTCTTGTTCAACCTGAATTAAGCCAAGTTACTAAATGGTGTAAACTTATCAGCCATGTTGTTAAAATAAATTGTTATGCCTCGGTGAAAGGTAATGGTTTTTGCAGAATTAGTTTTGTTTTTGGAGATGAACATGGGCATGTTTTAGGAGCTGGAGTAGACAGTTTGGTCGGTAATTGCTATTCATCAAGCTATTAAATTTTCTATTGAGATAGGTCTTAGTAACATTGTTATTGAAGGAGCTAGATTGTAAGACAATGATTACACATCTATCAAAAGAGATTGTTGAGGATTCAAATTAGAATTTCAGAATGTGAGTTTCGCCAAGAGAAAGCTATCAAGTAGCTCATGAACTAGCAGATTTAGCTTAGTTAGATAATATGTTTTTTCCTACTTATTGGATGGATGATTGTCATCATAGCTTGCTCTCTTTAATTGTAAAAGAATTTGCACATGAATAAAAGTTTGTGTCTTGTATGAGGAAGTTATTTCAAAAAAAGAAATAAAAAAATATCCAAATTAATTAAATGTAACTAAATATGATTGACCCAATAGTTTTTTATTTATATTGTCATGTCTAGATGTGACAACCCATCATGTAATACATATGATTAACAACGGTATTTATAGAAGCAAGTATCACCAAGTATACATCTTCCTGAAGCAAAGTGACCCTTTTCTTGCTTGCACTTTTTGGCACACGCATCTTCAACATAATTTTTAATAGGATCTGAAAATCGTACCTCACATGCATCAACAATCGTCAGCTTATTACCTACAATTATCAAATACGTAAACGAAATCAATAGACAAAATAATATAATTTGGTGATTTTATGTAAAAATTTTGTCATCTATATAATCCTTGTGTTTTAGAATTAGAGTTGCATTTTTAACATTTGTAAGTTAATTCATAATTTTTGAAATATAATACTAATACATATTTATTTACTTTAAATAAAAAAAATATATAATTATCGTAAATTAATTAAAAGATAGTACTAATTAAAATATTTAGTCTTTCAAAAGTTAAATCAATTTTGAATTTTAAGCTCTCATGGTTATTATCTAAATTACCTGTGTAATAAAAAATACAAAATGCTAATAATCTTAAATAATTTTGATCTATTCATGTTACTCAATATATGAAATCTATTGAAACATTTATATAGTAAGAAATAGAATTTTTTAAAAATGAAATAAATGATTAAAAAAGCATAGTGTGTCTGTAAGACCCCGAATTTTATGAAATAAAAGTATTCAATTTTTCTATTTTGGTAAATAGTTAAATTGATAAAAGATTAAAGTTAAGGGTGATATTTGAAAATTTTGCAAAGTAAGCAAGTTGATATAAAATATTCGTTGTGTCGGGTAATATTCGATTGGTCGGGGAATATATATTTTAAAAGAGAATATTCGTACGACAACATAATCATTGGTGAACCCCACAACGGAAGTTTTGTCGCAGTTAGAAAATGACAGAAATATCTTTTTATAAAAATAACGACGAAAGTTTTACCGTTAAACTGTTGAACTACCCTGTAGTAAAAGTACAGTAATACGCGTGGTTGCATAGTAGCACACGGTATTGATTATTGATGCTTATGTGAGAAGTCACTCAGATTTACTCAATTATTGTTACAGTAATTGATGCATCATATCTATCATATTATTGATTCAATTATTGACATAGTATCATCTGCATAATATTTTATATTATTAAATCAATAATTTAGATGATAAGTTATTCATATTATTATTTGCATTATTGACGATTTCTAGAAAGTTCTGTCGAGGAAAGGGGTTAGGTTATTTAATTGTACGCTAATAGGGAGAAATCTTTATCGGAAAGCCCCCTCTTTCCTGGGAATGATCTGATTGTTAAATATTGTGAGTTATAATATTAATGATGAATAAGTTCGTGTTGATTAAAGATGAAATTGATATTTCCATTATGTTGGGATTATTAGAGTTAGTGAAAATCGACATCTATTTCGATAATAATGGATGTCTGGAGGATATATTGACCAACCGGGTAATTAATCGGATAAATGAGCAATTAATTGCTATTAATTCATATGTTTATAACTATTTGTTCACATGTGTGTACTATTGATTCACATGCATGTACTATTAGGGGAGGTGATGCAAGATTGATAATACTTGCATGACTAAATTAAAAATAGAGATATAGATGAAGGTACTATACTGTAATTATTTTTTTCACATGATTGTACTATTGAGTCACATGATTGTACTATTGATTCACATAATATACTATTAGGGGAGGTGGTGCAAGTTTGATAATACTTGCATGACTAAATTAAAAATGAAGTAAAAGATGAAGGTATTATACTGTAATATTTCGAGCCCCAAAATGTACAATTATCGAAACTATATTTTCCAATAAATAGAAGCTCATTCTTCCTTCATTCTCACCAATTTACTAAGAATCACAAGACAGGTGAAAACAGGTGATGAAAGTTCTCTTTGTCTTGGGTATTACAACAATAAAATTGATGATAAACTTTTTAAATCATAAAAGATAGTAGATATCATACTCTGCTTGACTCTTCTAATGGATTGCTTGTTCCACTGCAGTTGTTGATCTAAAACTTGTTGTTTATTGTATTCTATCAGTTGTTATACTGTTGAAGGCTAAGGATAATTTATTTTTCATTATCTTAGTCATAATATTTCTTACTGGGCTAGTTGAGCTTACCCTTTTCTTTCATTGTTCTCTTTAGTTAAACACAAACACCCATATATTATATACTAAATTAGTGTTTACCTGTAAAAAGGACTAGCAAGAGAAGAACGCTAGCAAATGTAATGGAATACTTCATACTCAATTTTTTTTCAAGCGTCTCCAAAAAATAAGATATGTGATTTGTGAACAAAACCATTCAGTTCCTACAGTTTATAGCGCGAGAAGATAAAAACTTCTTAAAAATTTTCTTTTAATTTTCTTCTATAAATATAAATGTGCAATTAATGCATTTATTTAGGATCACTTTTAAAAATTGGATACTGATATATGCACATTATATATTAATGGCTGCACCCCATATGCATAGTAATATTGTATTTAAGATATTGCAGTATTAGTAATACAAGCATTCAATGCGTATTATTAGAGTACGCATAATTATCAATATAAGATGCGTAGATATCTAACATCCTTGAGATTTATAAAAATTTTAGAATATGATTATATGAATCAAATTTTGCATTTATTATACACCTAAAAATATTAGGATATATTTATTATATATGAATTAAATTTTGCATTATTATATAATATTTTTGAGAAACGCATTATTATATACTTAAAAAGCACAAAAATAAATAATGAGCAAAAACCCCGAGATTATGAAAATTTAGTCACATGAATCAAATTTTGAATTAGGACATTGTACATACATAAAAGTAAAGTAGTCAAAATATATAGGCAATGATGATAGGTGGTGGTGTCACCCCTATCGACTAGTTAGATTGTCATTTTTTTTTAATAATCTATTTATCACATAAAAAAGGGTCATAATACTCACATACACACACACATATATTGTGGGGCCCCGTCTAACATGTGGGGCCCGCAGTATACATGTTTGTGTATGTGAGTATTATGTGACCTTTTTTATGTTATAGTAGCATTATTTATTTATTTTTCTCTAATTTAAACCACAAAAAGTGTACTTGTTATATATATTCATTTAATATCAAAATATGTAAATTTGAATCAATTCCAAATATATTATGAAAATCAATCATTAGTGAAAGGTTATTCAACTTTGTAGATATTTTTTAAAATTTAGCACATACATACACTGAGTAAATAAAGTAAGCTTGAGTTATGGTACAAATCATTGTCACTAATTTATAATTAATTAGTGATGTGAAATTACAATATATAATCTACTATCTATATACAACTAGCTAGTTGATATATATATATATATATATATATATATATATATATATATATATATAGAATGGATCAGTCCGGAGTTAAACCTAATCAAAATGGACCCAAATTTTTTTATTTTAAAAATAACAAAAAAATATTTAATATTTTATGGGCTGAAATTTTTCATAATACAATATTTTGGGCATGATTTGAATACCTATACCAAAAATGGTGATACAAATCGCACAGGACTATACATACATGTTTTGTTATACGTATCCAAATCACACCCAAAACACTGTATTATGGAAAATTTTCAATTCCATAAAATATTATTTATTTTTTTTAGTTGTTTTAAAAAAAAAACAAAAAAAAAAATGCAATTTTGGTCCCATTCGGAGTTAGGACCGATTCGACTATATATATATATATATATATATATATATATATATATATATATATATAACACGTGCAATGCACGAGCTAGTTTAAATAATGAATTAACATAAGAAATTAATCCATAACAACTGACCTATTATTATATTTATGAAATACTCTAGGCACATAGATGATAAGTAGTACCTAGTAGAGAATGAGATCTTATTTCAAACTTTCATTAGTTGTACAATTGTTTGTAATAAACATGCAAACAAACACACATCACCCCAGATGACGATCAAGCATTTTATCAAACATGTCTTGTACATTACCTTTTACTTAGTGTATTAAATTCAGAAAAAAATAGGAATGAAATTGTGGCAAAAACATGTTATATTAAACTTTGGATTCAGAGAATTGCATCTATGTATATACTAATACTTCTATATGAATTATAAAGCATTAACTTGATAAGCATCAAGAGTCGATAATATTTTTCTTGTAGTTATTGACTTAATAAACATCAAGAGTCGATACTTCTATATGTACTTACAACCAAATAAATGCAAAAGAAATGTACGTGGGGTCTCGAGTTTGAAAATTTTTGGCAGTAGAGAACTTATTGGAGAATTGAATCATGAAGCACTTCGTTATAGTGAAAATTGTCACTGTGAGTGCCGACTCGCTTTGTTGACAAAGTAATAGTGAAGAAAGAAGAACATGAAACCAAAGCATATGAGTTTAGCTATTAATGACATGATAAAGGAAGAGGATGGGCTCTTCCCTTGCTAGCTCCACTTCTGGAACAGCGTCCTGCAGCCTAAAATGATAGAAGATCTTTACATTTAAATTAGTCTGAAAATTTTCTAAACTTATCAAGAGAATATAGAGATACACATTTAAATAAAATTAAAAGTCCAATCCTCGTAAAAGGCCATCTTAAATGAAAATAAGTTTGTCTCCTGGAAAACAATTGTCTATTTAAACAAAGTTCATAAATCTCAACCTCGGGATCTGACATTGGTTGGGGAACAAGGAATTGAAAAGGCTCAACATGTGGATCTAGGCAGGCCAGTCTCTCAACCAAAGCAGCGTTGAAGCTGTTTTGAGTAAAAAACATATGTTCTTGTCTCGCAGCTAATCGTTCCTGTGATGCCCCCAAAATAGGTATACATCACCCATTCTGAGTCGCCAAAATACATGGTACAGAATTTACATACAAACTTCTTTGATACAGTACGACAAAACGTAGCTGAGAGTTTCAACACAAATAATGTCTCGTAGAGAGTATACAAACTCAAATGAAGTCCTCATTATATTTATTATCACACTATTTCATAAAATAATGAGGACTACTATAGCCATCATCTCGGACCTTCACTCTGTTCCCTGACTAGTCCCGGCTACATTTTCATTTCTTGAAGAGAACAATGAAAGCAAAAGGGTGAGCTCAACTAGCCCAGTAAGAAATATTATGACTAAGATAATGCATAATAAATTATCATTAGCCTTCAACAGTGTTAAACTGATAAAATACAATAAACATCAAGTTTAACCTGCGCGGAATAAGCAATCCATTAGAAGAGTCAAGTAGAGCATGATATCTACTATCTTCTATGATTTAAAAAGTTTTTCATCAACTTTATCGCTGAGACTCAGCTTAATAAATAAACCACAACATCGAATGATCCCTGCACTACGGGCCAAGGATATTTATGTAATCATCAATGGTCATGATTATACCGAATAATCTCTAGTCATAATCATACCAACAACTGCCTATCAATGCACTATAGACTAATGATGATTTTTACCACATCATTTGTAACATTACGGTCATGATTATACTGAATAATCCCTGGTCATAATCATACCAATCAATAGTACATCTATGCATGTAAGCCACAGATGACTTTTATCACAATGTAAGCATGAGGATGATGACAATGATATAAGAATTCAATTAAAAGAAAACAAAAGATAAATTTTTAAAGATTTATAATTTAATTTCTCCAGAATTCAATAATGTCCAAATTGTCAACATTATACTGCTTTGTGTAGTAAAATTCAAGAATAATATTGTATCAAAAATGATTTGGACAACAAAGAAATCAATTTTTGTCATGAATAATTCTCCGGGTGAATAGTACCTTAGTGAATAGTACCCCGTGAATAGTACTTCAGGAATAGTACCCTGTGAATAGTACACGTGAATAGTACTTTGTGAATAGTACCCGTGAATAGTACTTTATGAATAGTATCCCATGAATAGTACCGTAAAAATGAATACTACTCTTGGATAGTACTCCGGCATGAAAAGCTTAAAATTTAACAAGAATGTGCATAAAATATCATTGTGAAACGATACTAGATGAAGCGCAAATTTCAAAGATATTCTACTAATTTTACGGAGTATAGAAGCAATACTTTAACAAAATGATGGTATAATCAGGAATACGAGACGAAATAATATTACTCACATACTACAGAGTATGGAAGAAAATATTATTCCTTATGAATACTGAAAAAAATAATATCCCTTACCTTAGCATGTGAATTGATTCTACTTTCTGTGAAATTTATCAACTTAAACAATGCTTGCATTCCTTATCTACACTTGGAGAAACATTACTGTGACGCACCCAAAATAGGTCCAATCCATCCAACCTATTCTGAGTCGCCAAATACATGGTACAGAAAATAACTACAACTTTATTACTACAATTGTCGTGCAAAATATAACAACACATATGCTGTGAGTTTTGATACAAATATATACCAACTGTGACTCTCATCCCAACATTGGATAACACATCACAATGGCACCTTACATAAAGGTACAGTCAAAAATTGTTTTAGAAATTAAAATATTTGGGAAGTGCTCAAGGAAACCTTCGTACATAGGAGGCCATGCGTCTAGGTTATGATAGATATCATATGTTCACATAATTATCCTTGGTTGACCCAATAGACCCCAAAGAAAAACGAGAAGATTACTATCATATCCATTCCAATGGTGAGTCTTCTCTTGACATATCATTATCTCCACTGTCTCTAATTAAGAATTATACTTCAACCAAACACCAAGATTATATAGGTAGTGCTCGTAGATATACTCAGCAAGTGGATGTGTACAACCCTGTCTTATGATAACATGAGATTGTATGTCATTAGACATCTTGTATGATAGTGGCAAAACACCATTCCAACGTTGGGTTCGCCTCACCCTATTTGATTCACCAAATATAACTACTAAATGATGTATAAAATACAACACACTTTTCTATACTGTTTAGGGAGAACCTCCACAGCTAGAGACCCCCGTTCTATTCCCCTGTTATCCATTCTCGACTTAGCTACACTCTTATTACCTGAAAGGAATTGTGAAGCAAAAGGGTGAGCACAACTAGCCCAGTAAAGAATATCATGACTAAAGATAATTAAATTATCAATAGCCTTCGTTAGTAATGAATCAGAGATTTAGAACATATGGTAGATGATAAAACTTTTCAACCATAGTTGCAGCAGAACGAGCAATCCATTAGAAGAGTCAAATAGACCATAAGGTCTATTATCTTCTCCATGTTAAAAGTCCACCAACAATGTTTTATCCCTGTAACATCAATCAACAATTCCTGTCCACAATCATGTGAATAACTCATAATCTTAATTGTGGTTCTAAATTCCTCTTCTCATCCAGGATGAAGATAATTTTCATCAACTGTCTTTACCTGAAACATCAAAGATCATGGTTATACCAAATCACAGTTCCTGTTCATAATCATACTAATAAATTCATCTTTGCACTACGGGCCAAAGATATTTGTCAACAGTTCATCTTTGCACTACTGGCCAAAGATATTCAACAATAGGTCATCTTTGCATTACAAGCCAAAGATATTCAACAACAGATCATCTTTGTACTACAGGCCAAAGATATTCAACAACAGATCATCTTTGCACTACAGGCCAAAGATATTCAACAACAGATCATCTTTGCACTACATGCCAAAGATATTAATCTCTCAAAGAAATATATAATCATTTCAGAATTTATATAAACAATAATTATAACCATGTTGATCAATTCACCTTTGCACTTAAGCTAAAGATATTCAATTATAAATTCAATGGTCATGATCATACCAAATCAACAATTTAACTTTGCTTTCATCGCCAAAGAGAACCCATAGTCACGATCATACCAATAATCTACCCATCTTTACACTCAAGTCAAAGAGAAATTTCATCACCGGGATTATAAAAATGTTATATATGATAATAAAAACAATATGATCAACAACTGCATTTAATTTCAAGAGTAAGATTCATAAATCAACGATAATTTGGTCAGAAAAAGAAACCAATTTTATCGTGAATAGTAACTCATGAATAGTAACTCATAAATATTAACTCGTGAATAATAACTCGTGAATAGTACTCCATATTCGTACATAGTATCGTATACGTAAATAATGTCATATACATAAATAGTGCCATATTCATAAATAGTGTCGTATACGTGAATAGTGCCGTATACGTGAATAGTGTAGTATACGTGAATATTAACCCCGACACAAAAATATAGAAATTCCACAATAAAATCCATACCAATATTTCAGTATAATGATATTGAAAGAATAACATCATTAGAAAGAAAATAACATCCCTTACAATCCCTTAAAATCCTCTACCTCAAAAGAACAGTACTTCAGGCTGAAATATCAGGTATATGGCTGAAGGAAACTTTCACTGATGAATAGCAACTCACAAAGTATCTAAATACTCACAAAATACGCTCGATAATATAGAGAGAGAAAGAGAGAAAACTTGTTTCTGGTGTGATTTTCAATTCTAACTAAGCATCCTATTTATAAGAAAATGTTAGAATGTCGATGCAGACTTGACCTGCTACCTGATGGCTTTACCTGCTACTATTCCCACCCACCATTTTTGAAAATAAATTCCAGCATATTTTATTTCTCACCAACCAAAAGTGGGGCCCACCATATTTTTAATAAAAATATTTTATTTTCTGAAACTTCAACAATTCATAATAAGTAGCCCTTTTATCAGAAAAATTCGAATCTTATGTCCATTCCATAGGAAATCGAATTCTCTACAACTTTGTAGCTTTAAGTTTTTTCAAATTCCTAACAGAAAATATCCAAAATCCACAAACGGATAATTTTTAATACCTCTTAAAATTCATAACAAATCATACGTTAATTTTTAACGGTTCAAAATTTTTGGACATATACTCAACTTATATATGTATAACATATCCAAAAATCACGACGATCCAACGGTCGGGTCAAAATTATAATTCACGCAATAGAGCTTTAAGAACACTGATTTAATTTTCGGACTATAAGTCCCTCATACCAGTTTCACTCAAACAGCCACCCTAAAAATCTACAAAGAATATTTGGGTGATTCAAATTTCTACGTTTAGCTTACAACCAGGGCTTTCTTTTGATATATGGCTCATCTCCTAACTCATTATACACAAAGAGTTATGGATTTTACAAAATCAAGTAATAAACTAATTTTTCTGAAAATCCCATATTTTGTTCTTCATTTTGACAAAATACTAATAAAACACCTCAGCAATAATTCCTTCATTTATAACCACAATAAATATATCCATTATTTATATCCACATAAAATAAATATTTCCTTAGCATATAAATCAATAATTAATTATTCACAAATAATATTCTGTAATCACAATTATGACAACCAAGCCGCTCTTCGAGAAAGAGGGGCTTTCCGATAAGGATTTCTCCTTACCGGCGCACAATTAGGTGACCAAACCTCTCCTTGACAGAACTTTCTAGACATTGCCAATAATGATATCTAATAATATTATTTAAATAATATGAATTATGGATCTGATAATGGGAAATACTGTACCATGACAATTATTGAAATAATATAAAATATCAACGCATCAATTATTGAATTAATAAAATAAAATATTGAACAGTAATTACTGTAACAATTATTGAGTAGTGCCTTCTTACGTAAGAATCAATAATTCAAAAATACTGTGCAATACCGTGTGCTACTGTGCAACAACGTGAATTATTATATTTTAACCACCATGTATTCCAACAGTGTTAACGGTAACAACTACGCCGTTATTTATAAAAACTCAAACTTGTCATTTTCTTCATCCGACAGTTATTCTGTTATGGGGCCCACAAATGGTTGCGCCGTCGTACGAATATTCCCCGACAACAAGAATATTCCACGACCAAACGAATATTCCCCGACAACAATAAGTATTTTATAGCCATTTGCTTATTTTAAAAAAATTTCACATATCACCCTTAACTTTAATTTTTTTATCAATTTAACTATTTAGTAAATAGAAAAATTGAATACTTTTATTTCATAAAATCCGGGGTCTTACAATTACACTCAATAGAAATACTCACAATATTGAAGTAAAAGAATTTTATATTTTTAGTGTAGTGATGGTGTGAGTTTAGTTACTCAACCGAACAACTTATTTATACTGAAAAATTAGTAAACAACTAGTAAACATGCTTTGACAAAATAACCAAATGAGGTATATAATAATGGTAGTGGAATTTATGGTCCCACCGAGAAAATTAAACCAACTTGTACACGTTTTAACAAAATTTGTTCAATAATAGAGTTGTGTTCCATACTGCTTTTAGAAAAAGTAGAGTGTCGGCAAGTCCTGCCCAACTTACTTTTATAAAAAGAAAATAATTGAACAAACATCTGTATATCATACTTATCTTTAATCAACACCTTTTATTCATCAATTATTTACACAATTTCAATCTTTCAACAATTATTCACAATTATTAACATAGACTCACAATACTTCTAACTGGTTTAGTTAAATCATATCAAATAATATGATTCACTGTGCAATAACTACTGTGACAATTATTGAAAAAAAGACTGAGTGACTTCTTACATAATTAAGAATCAATAATATAAATCATTGTGCAATAACTATTGTGACAATTATTGAATAAAATAATGAGTGGCTTCTTACGTAAGAATCAAATCAATACCTTGCTATAAACAATTTAAATTCTATTAAAAGTATGGATCAAAACCAAATCATATTCATCTCGAATAACATATAAACCAACTAACAATTCATTGTTCATTCAAGTTGTCGTTATTTATCGCATAAAATTATTATTCATATTCCAAAACTTTAGAAGTGAATAATAAAAGTTGAGAAATATAAAACCTCATATATTATGATATTATCACCATTTTTACTTTAACAAAAATATTATTTTTGTTTTTATCATAACTAATTCGTTACTTGTGCATTTACATCCTGACACCTCATAAGTTTACTAACACTTCTAAAATATTTAAAATAGCATTCTGAACTTTCTAAACAATTTTCACATTTTTCAGATTATCCAACAATTTTTTATAATTATTTCTATTTATAAAAACTATCATTTAATAGCTTCAAAATAGAAATACTAACTCCACATACTTTTATATCTTTAAAACATCATTAATATTAATCTTATATTATTATAATATTTTTTAACAAAATTCATAATTTTTCACCATTCATAGAATTTCCTATGAATTCCCTTTATTTTCAAACTAACCATAAATAGCTTAAAAATACAATAAATATTTCTGTTATTCAATAATTTTCCAAAACATTCCAGAAATTATAAAATAATATTATAAGATTTTTCACCAAGTTTCATAATTTTTCATCATTCATAGAATTTTCTATGAATTTCTTCTATTTTAAACTAACTATAAATAGTTTTAAAATATAATAATTACTTCTGCTTTTCAATAATTCATAAAAAATTTACAGAAATTCTAAGATGATATAATATGCTTCCTGTAAAAATATTTCAGCCCAAATAATTTTTTTGATAAATTAATTATAAATTCAAAATATTAAGAAATTTCAATAATTCATAATAATTAGCACTTTATCAGAAAAATAGAAATCTTATGTTCTTTCCATGTAAAATTTAATTCTCTACAACTTTATAGAAGAAAGTTTTTCCAAATTCCGACTCTAACATAGAGAGAAGGCTTACCGAAAATTCTGCTACAACAATTTCTGGATCAGTCACCTCCTTAAAATCATAACAAATCATACGTTAATCTTTAACGGTTCAAAATTTGTGGACATATACTCAACTAATATATGTATAACATATCCAAAAATTTCAACGATCCAACGGTCGGATTAAAAATTATAACTCAAGCAATAAAGCAAAAGAACACTGATTTTTCGGACTATAAGTCATTCGTACCAATTTTATTCAAACCGTCACTACGAAAAATCCACAAAGAATTTTTGGGTGATTCAATTTCTGCAATTGGCTTACTTCCAGGGCTTTCTTTTGATATATGGCTCATCTCCTAACTCATTATACACAAAGAATTATGAATTTTACAAAATCAAGTAGTAAACTAATTTTTCTAAATATTTAGATTTTTCATTCTTCTTTTGATTTCTAGATTTCTCTCATTTGATTCATGCTTATGCAAGTTTAAATCATCCAATACATACATAAGTATGTACTCTTTACATAAAATCCATAAATCAAAGATTTTTAGAAATACCTTTTTTTTTTTTTTTCTTCTTCTTCTTCTTCTTCTTCTCCTTCTTCTTTCTCTTTTTCTTTCTCTCTTCTCTTCCTTCATTTCCCTCCCTCTCTCTCTCATTCTTTTGATTTCCCGTGACTAACAAATGGGTGGAAGTGCTTCATATTTTTCTTCTTCCTTTTATTTTGTTTTCTTTCTTTTCTTACTTTCCTCTTTTCTCTCTCCCTCTTTTCTCCTTCTTTTTCTTTCCTTCCCCCACATGTTCCCCTTCTTCTCTCCCTCAATCAGCCGCCCACATGGGCTACTATTAAAAAAAATAATTATTTCATTTCCTCTTTATTTGCTCATTTATCCGATTAATTGTCTGTTTGATCATTTATCAATTTAGCATTTTATAGTTCTATAATAATAATCAAAAATTAAATTGGACTTTTATTTCATAAAATTCGGGGTCTTACAATCACCCCACCTTATGAAATTTCGCCCTTGAAATTTACGTACGTACCTTGAATTCCGAAGATATAAGAATTTCAAATTCTAGCACCCAGGCTACTTCCTCTGTTTCATTGTTCATTCATTGCTCATTTCTTGTATTTCAGATATCATTCTAGAATACAGCTTCAAAACAAAGGTTAATTGACATATCACAATTTGTCAGCTAATTAAGTAACAAATATTTAGCTTAGGTAGGACGCAGACTAGTGAAGGATTTTACTCATCTCTCCCCTCCTAGCTCTAGCCTTAAATCTTAGCCAGGGATCATATCACTAAGCTTTGATACCAACTGTGACGCCCCCAAAATAGGTATACATCACCCATTCTGAGTCGCCAAATATATGGTACAGGATTCAATTACAAACTTAATTATACAATACAACCAACAACGTAGCTAAGAGTTTCAACACAGATAATGTCTCGTAGAGAGTATACAAACTCAAATGAAGTCCTCATTACATTTATTATCACACTATTTCATAAAATAGTGAGGACTACTATAGCCACCATCTCGGACCGTCACTCTGTTCCCCGACTAGTCTCGGCTGCATTTTCATTTCCTGAAGTGAATAATGAAAGCAAAAGGGTGAGCTCAACTAGCCCAGTAAGAAATATTATAACTAAGATAATGCAGAATAAATTATAATTAGCCTTCAACAGTGTTAAACTGATAAATATAATAAACATCAAGTTTAACTACAGCGAAACAAGCAGTCCATTAGAAGAGTTAAGTAGAGCATGATATCTACTATCTTCTATGATTTAAAAAGTTTTTCATCCACTTTATCGTTGAGACTCAACTTAATAAATAAACCATGTAACGCCCCCAAAATAGGTATACACCACCCATTCTGAGTTGTCAATACATGGTACAGAAACAACTACAACTTTATTATTGATAAAAGCATGAGTTTAAATACAGATATTTCCATCTAGACAATATCCACATACAAATAAATCCTCATCATAATTATTGATACATTATTTTACAAAAAGGGTGAGGACTACTAAACAGCTCTCTCTAGAACCATCATTACATTCCCCGACTTGTACTCGCTATATTATCTCCTCCTGAGAAGAAAAATGGAAAAAAAAGGGAAAGGGTGAGCTCAACTAGCTCAGTAAAGAATATTATGACTAAGATAATATACAACAAATTATCGTTAGTCTCCAACAGGAAAAAATCTAATAGAATACAATAGACAACAAATTTTAAATCAATATTCGCAGCGGAAAATAATAATTCATTAGAAGAGTTAAGTAGAGGATGAAATCTATCATCTTCTATGTATGAATTTAAAAGTTCATCGTCTATCTTTTATCCCTGTAACATCAATCAATATATATCTGGAATCAAATATTCATCTTTGCACTCTGAGCCAAAGATATTCATCGATTAGTCATGTTCATCTAAACACTGTTCATCATTGCACTACGGCCAAAGATATTCATCAGAAATCATTCATCTTCTTTGCACTCACAGCCAAAGATATTCAATAATATCATCATTTAAGACTGAGGATGATGAAAAATATTTTTAAAGAAACGAATCCAGTGAAACAAAATGACAAGGATTAAGGATTAAGGATTCATACTTTGTTTTATCCATGTCCAAAAATACCTCAAAAATAATCATAGTGGTGTAAAATTCAAGAATGATCAAAATATGGATACAATCAAAGCTAGTATCCACAATAGATATTTTAGACGAAAAGGAAAAATTTTCATTTTTCGATGAATAGTGTCGTATTCGTGAATAGTGTCGTATACGTGAATAGTGCCGTATACGTGAATAGTAACTGTGACGACCCCAAATCTAGGTACTTGAAACCCAAACTCGGTTCCCCACGATATCATTTCTTTAAGCTGAATAATACTAAATAATAATACATTCGAACTTAATTTACATACATCAAAGTTTACTTCCCCAGGTACGTGACCTTCAAATACATTCCTTACAATACTTGAATAGATACCAATACAACTATAACCATTAACTCATAATACACACTTATTCAATCAGCTTTCCTTTTCCTTTGTTCGTGCCTGAGCCTTCAGGTTGCTCATACATAACTGAAAACATTTAATTTAAGCAAGGATGAGCATTTAAGTGCCCATCAAGTAATAGCAATTATATATAAGCTGAAAGAATATAAGTATTCTCTTTACTTAACACTTCTACAACGAATTGAAAGTTGTGAAGTAATCTGTACTGATAAAAAATTCACATAACAACTCTCTTTCAAATTCTTTAAATTTGGCTCTGGCTCTACCCTTGAATAGGGTTTAAGAAACATACTATGAATATTCTTTTCATTTTCGAAAAGGTTTAGCGGAATTCTATCCTCAAATCGTTATAACTTACGAGCACTGAGGGTGATCAATTTCATTGTACCTGTATTGATCAATACTACATAACTTGAACGAAATTCATCGCTTTCACTCTATCCGCGCTTGCATAAAAATCTTCCCATATAGGGATGTTCATACATGCACGGTTCCAAACTTAGAAGGTTTTAATCTTGCTCAACAATAATATATAATTCAACATATATATACGGGTAATTTACAAAGGTGTATCAACATGTGAACAAATGCCATGATTATCCAAGTGGGGACACTTGTATAACCATTTATAGAAATCAATGAAGCAGAATATATATCTAAGCTAACATGTCGATAATCAAAGAGTACATAAACTGTGCACAGGATAGAATAATCAAACTTCTTACTCATGTCCATTGCATAAAGGAAGTGCAAAGGTAGGATACTTGCACGATTCATTGATTACAAATCTCAACTTAGGTTTTATCTCTTTATCACAACCTATCAATAATCGGATCATTGATTCGATTAGAAACAATATATCTTAACACATAGTCTTTCGTCTATTACACCAAAGACATAGTCCAATCACATAATCACGAGGATCATACTTTTAGTTCTTATTCTATACTTGAAATATTTTTATACATTTTTCAAATATCTCATCCATGCTCTTACTGATGAGTCTTTTCTTTCTTTTATAATGTCTCGACATTTGTTTGCCAGTATCGATACTTTTTTTATCGGGTAAATAATTTGAGTCCAAGACTCTTATTCTATACCTCAACATCTCAGTAAATATCGGACATCTTATTTTTAATCATTTTCGTAATTTCCGTAAATTGAAAAATTTAAAATAATTCAAATTTGTCACTAAAGGGCCTATAGTGATATAATCGTTACTATAGGTGTTCTTCTTTAAATTCGTAACTTCATAATGGGTTCTCAAGTCACTAGTTTGGTCGGGCTATAACTTTCAAATATCTAATCATAATTAAATGATTTACATTATCATTAATAGTTTAATTAATACTAAACTATTAATGAAACCTTTTGCTAAAAATATAAAAGTTATTTATAATAACTCAAACTATTTTTAAACATTTATATTACCCAAATAATTACCATTAATATTTAAATATTAATGTACTATTTATCCAAATATTAAAAGTCATTAATTATAACTTAAAATATTTTTAAATCCTTAAAATCCTCTTTAAATGGTTTTTAAATAAGTAAAACCATTTTTAAACTATTTATTTAATATTAATCATTAAATAAACTAAATATCATTAATATTATCTTAATATCATTAATATTTAATTATTAATGAAATTATCATTTAAATATTAAAAGTTATATTTTATAACTTAAAATATTTTTAAATACCTTATTTTCATTTAAAATGATTTTATAATATTAAAATCATTTTTAAACTAAATTATTTAATTTAATCATTAAATAACTTTAATATCATTAATAATTATTAATTAATGAAATTCATCACAAAATATTAAAAGTCATCACAAATAACTCATTTACATAATCAATTCTAAGCCAAAAAAAAACATAGTAAACTAACTAGTTTATTAACAACACTAACTAAACTTCAAAAATTCAAACTTTAACTAACAATTAAAATAATAACATTATAAAATTAAATAAGAAACATATCCAAAAATACTGAATTCCATGATTTGAATACGCACTTCCACGCCTAAAATTTAACTAAGGAGATCTTTATAAAAAGTTCTCCCACAACAAAGCCTTTCTCAAAATTGGAAGCCTTATTGTTGTTGAATGAAACAAAGGTCAAGCCCTTCTATTTATAGGTTTAGAAAATGGTGAAGTTCTCAATTTAGTCGATGTGGGACTTGGTTTATACTAATTTTCAAGTAATAAATGTATTCGCATTTATCGCTCACTTTACTTGACACTTAGTCTAGTCATTAAATAATAAAAAAAATTTATACATAAAATTTCTTATTTATTTTATATAGAAATTCTCGGGTTATTTAAAGAATTCAGACACCAAAAGTTCCAAATTTGATAAAAACTTCAAATCAATATTTCAGCATAAAGATATTGAAGAAATAATATCATTACGAAAAAAAATAATATCCCTTACCTCGAAAGATTAGTACCTCCGGCTAGAATACTGGGTATAGTGCTGAAGGGAACTTGCACCGTATAATAATACTCAAAGTATCAAAATCCTCACAAGAATACGCTCAATTTATAGAGAGAAAAATATAGAGAAAACTTCAGTTTCTGGTGTAATTTTCAATTCTAACCTAAGCACCATATTTATAGGAAAATACTTAGAACACCAAAGCAGAAAATTTATTAAAATAATATTATTATTTGTTAAAATTCCATACGCCCACTTTTGGAGATCTGATTTCAGCAATCAATAACACATGCTAAACCCACTTAACTCACCAAAAACGTTTTCCATAATTAAAATATTTTAAACTTCCAAAAATCAATTATTTCGGAGTTTCGAAACTTCAATAATTCACAATAAATATTCCTTTTGTTAGAAAATTCGAATCTCGCGAGTTTTTATAGGAAATTCAATTCTCTACAACTTTACAGAAGAAAGTATTTCCAAATTCCAAACAAAAATTGACCGAAATCCATAAACGGACGATTTTACAGGCTATAATCAAATTTCAGTCTAATAAATGGGGTCCACCGACATGTTTAATATGTTTTAAACATTTTTGGTAACAAAATATACCTCCACATATACTCATATATCTCACATTCATCGTAAAAATATCATCATTATTATATTATTAAAATATAATAATATATTTAAATAAATTATTTTATCGAGAAAAAGATAAAATTTCAATTTTCAACAATTGTCACATTAAAAATTTTCTCCATCTATATCCACATAAAATCAATATTTTCCTCATCATATGAATCAATAATTAATTATTCACAAATAATATTATGTAATCACAATATTGATAAACCGGTAGTTCAAGGAAAGAGGGGCTTTCAATAAGAATTTCTCCTTCTTGCCAAGCGCAATTGGGTGACCAAACCTCTCCTTAGACATAACTTTCTAGACATTGCCAATAATGTTATCTAATAATATTATTCAGATAATATGAATTATTGCTTCGATAATGGAAAATACTGTATAGTGATAATTATTCACTTTACTTGACACTTAGTCTAGTCATTAAATAATAATAAAAAAATTATACATAAAATTTCTTATTTATTTTATATAGAAATTCTCAAGTTATTACATTCACCTCCTTATACTGGATTCGTCCCCTAATCACCGCTTTTAAAAAAACTCATACGCGTAATGGTACATAGCATATAATCATCAGACGTAGATCTCGATCATACTTGATCGAATCGATCTTTAATTATTCATCATAACACTTGTCTATCCGATTAAATGTAAATATAAGATATATAAGTTATTCAAATAGCACTGGAGTTCGCATTTCCATTTGCCACCGTATCTTGGACCGTCATGTTGTAAACCCTCGGAGTCGCTTTCGTTGGAGTTCTTGGTTGAGTTTGGTCCGAAATTGCTAACGTCCCACCGCTTCTCCCCGTGGTTACGTTTCCTCGCCCCATTCCCTCTCGTGGGACGATTTCCTCACCTTATGCTCGGGTCGATTCATATGAAGCATTCATCGATCATCCTTGAGTTCAGGCGATTGGGAGAGATATGACCCTCTTGCCCGCACTTGACTTGTAGCATACAAACTTGCCCTTGAGACACTCGCCAGAGTGATTCTTCCATGATTCTTGACCGCACTACCCCTTCTTTATACCTTCCCGCTTTTACTTGCATTTTCTCGAGAAAAATTCCTCATTCTTTTCTCTCCCCCTATTCCCACTACTACTTTTTATCTTTACTATTCCTCCCGACTTGCTTTTTGTTCTTCTTTTCCTTATGGTAGAGGCTCATGGCCTCACTTCCCCTGCTCAAAGAATGATAGCCTTCTCCATGAGTCTTTAAAAGTATTGATTTGATAAAGATCGACACCTTATCAGAGAGCCGTGGTTTTAAGCCCGGCTCAAATCTCCTCGCCTTCCTAGCCTCTGTATCCACTTGATGTGGAGCAAACCTAGCTAACTCATTAAATTTTACAGATACTCCATAGCGGTCATGTTATCCCCGCTTTAACTCCGTGAATCTCACCTCCATTCTAGACTACATACTAACAGAGAGATAGTTTTGAAAAATAAATCCTTAAACCTATCCCAAGTAATTTCTTCTTCTCCCGCCTGAGTCTTATTTGCCTCCCACCAAAAGTTAGCTTCCCTTTCATCATATAAGTGGCAAAAGCGGTCTTTTGCCCTCATCTACTTTTTAGCGATTCTAACGCCTTCTATCTCATTCACCCAAGTCCGGACTTCTATAGGGTCGTTGATCCTCCTCAATTTCGTGGTCCTACTTTGAAGTCTTTGAATTTTGCCAAGCGATTGTCTGGTTTGGTTTCTGAATCGGTGTTCTCACGATAGCTTTGAGCTACCATGTTTGCAAAGTTTTGCATCAATTCGCAAGCGGTCGTTCCTCAAAGATTAGTAGATTTTTCTATCCTTTGTTTCGAAGTTTGACGTCTTGGCGGCATTATCTCAGTTAAATAAAACCATAAATTATACCCTTACATTTTAAACCTTATTGCATAAGATTAATGTATTAAACTCGTTTCATTTCTCAAACTTAGATTCATATTCATTTATCGAATATTTACACAAAGACATCCCGCTTTAATCAACGGCTATCCCTTTTGTGACTACGTAAAGTGGATTTAAAATCTTAACCAACATAAAAAGTTAAAAATAGTTCATTACTTATCACACATATTACATACATAACCCATACTACTTATTTACCAAGCTTTTTTCTGGGACATTCATTCTCTCGATGTCCTTCCATCCCACAATTAAAACATCCACCTTTCTTATAGTCGGCAACGAGGAGAGGTGTGTCCTTCATTTAATGTGTCGCTTGAGGCTCCATCCGGTCAATTTGGATTTTGAGCTTATCCTCGCTCTTTCATTGTTTCCATTAACGCTCGACGCATCAACTTTTCTATCTCCCACAACCTTTCCAATGAAGAAACCTTGTTCTCCAAATCTCGCACCTCCGTTGATGCTTGAGCGCTTCAACTTTAGTGTACGAATCACTATCTCATCAAATCCAACATTTCGGATCTCGATGCTACGTTTTTCCACGATAGCCACCTCGTCCGATTTGGGTTCCTAGTGAGCTTCTATATCATCTGTTGGCCTCGATATTAGCTCAGGTGTGAATATGATCCTTCTTATTCCACATATCTTTCTCACCAGACATCTACATACATAAGTTACCACGATTAACATATATAGTATATATACACGACAATCAAGAGTTTTATATCGTTGTCTCTTATTTTGATTGACGATAAATTTGTTCAATTCTCATCAACGCCTATATCTCGCCTTAGAAGGCGCTCCATCCACTCGCATCGAATCGCATGAAGGTGATGACTAAAGCCTGGTCCAAGGTATATATTTGGTGTCTTTGGCTTCTATTTCAACCTTCAACTATCTTATCTGAATATCTCCTCCGCTTCAACCTCCCTCATAACTCTTTCTTAACTCTATCTCAGGCTTACAACATTCACACATATCATCACATGCTACCCAATACACCTCTCACAAGAGTAAAAGTTTTCAAATTGTCTTTGAGGGGTCATATAGACCATGAACACATAGTTTTACTTCAGTATTCATACCGCAAAACAAAACATTACAGTATGTTTACAATCACAAAGAAGGTAAACTACCATTAATAGTACTTTTAGGTGATTAGCCTATTGTAATTTCTACATCATGCATAACGTATTAATCATACCTAGCGTAATATTTACGCCATTAGATTGGATCATTTATCCAAACAACATTGTTCACCTCGGTCTTATCATAGGATTCGCACATCAAACAATTTGGTTCGGAAATTTCTTCAATGAACACTTGGAGTTTTCATAAACATTAGTCTAGTTGATTCAAATAGCATAGACTCATATCAATAATTCAATTCAATCGAATTATTTAGATGTAGCCAAACCCCGTTTGGCAAATTAAACTTTTGAAAATATTTTTCGAGAATGACGTCATGATGCCGTGGTACTATATTAACAATCCGTTGAGGATGCCGTCATTGTATGACTTTGTCATAACACATCATACAATGATAATGAATAACAATGACTTCAGTCAAATTCACACTAAGTATTCCTGTATTTACAACTCCATCACATTTTTATCATCTCTCGCATCAAAGTTATATGGTACATGAGTGATAATTAAAACAAATTTTGATATTTCAAATCATTTGCGTCTAGCCAAAATAAGTAGCATATAGACCGTACTTTAAACCGCTTTCAAAATGATTACTTAGTCTACATTTTGTTTTCAAAAGCACATAGTGCGTATTTAGCTTGATGTCAAAAATTTTGAAGTTTAGCATAGCTAGGAGTTTAGGAAAACCTAACACCTTCACTAAAAATCATTTACTTAACAATCTATACATTCTCGTAATCCATAACACTTCATTCACACAAAACTATACCCAGTTCATCAAACCACACTTATGAGTTCATAAATTACCACAATCATATGAGTTTAAGAACTTATCCTAGTCGGACCTTTCAAGCGTCCATTCATTTGAGGGTTCATAAACATTTCATATAATTATGAGTCAAGAATGTCTCATAGGGTATGAGTTTTAAGAACTCGAACTTAATCTTATATTCTCTATCTATGACCTATCTACCTATTATACACACCGAGAATGGAGTCATCCTCTTAATGTGCATATAACAAATAGCTTGAAATACGACATTTCAATGATTATCGATTGCAAAAACTAAGTGGTTTTTACACCAAGTACAATCAAACTCCCATACGAAGAATCATACAACTCAAATACGCCGACATGAGTCCTCAATTGAATCCCCATCTAACACTAACCCCATTCTCCATACGAATTTAATTCAGTATTTATAATTCTCTTACGGATCTGTGCAATTGATAAGATAATTCATACACGTGACAATCTTTTTGTAAACTTTCCAATCATCAGATTGATTCCTTCCGGTCATTATAGCCTTATCGGATCACGGGGTGATCTCATCGTATATATTACGATTTAGTTCTATATCTTGATCGTTTAATTTTATGATCTCTCATAACTGCACTTTCAGTCTTTTAGACTCAATCTATTCCCCACCATTGTTTAACTTTATAATCGAGTTGGGGAACTCGTGTCTTTACACTCGTCGAGATTCATCTTTGAATCTTATCAACCAACTAACTCTATATGAGTTAATACTTATCCTAATCATTGCGGTTATTAGTCTCAGGTATTCCTACCTAAGCTTCATAACCAACAGCTCTGATACCAACCTGTGACGACCCCAAATCCAGGTACTTGAAACCCGAACTCGGTTCCCCACGATACCATTTCTTTAAGCTGAATAATACTAAATAATAATACATTCGAACTTAATTTATATACATCAAAGTTTACTTCCCCATGTACGTGACCTTCAAATACATTCCTTACAATACTTGAATAGATACCAATACAACTATAACCATTAACTCATAATAGACACTTATTCAATCAGCTTTCCTTTTCCTTTGTCGTAGTACCGAGCCTTGAGTTGCTTCATACATAATCGAAAACATTTAATTTAAGCAAGGATGAGCATTTAAGTGCCCAAACAAGTAATAGCAATTATATATAAGTTTCTAAAGAATATAAGTATTCTCTTTACTTAACACTTCTACAACGAATTGAAAGTTGTGAAGTAATCAGTCTCGATAAAAAATTCACATAACAACTCTCTTTCAAATTCTTTAAATTTGGCTCGCTCTACCCTTGAATAGGGTTTAAGAAACATACTATGAATATTCTTTTCATTTTCGAAAAAGGTTTAGCGGAATTCTATCCTCAAATAGTAATAACTTACAAGCACGGAGGGTGATCGGCCCAGAATTCTCAGATTGATCAATACTACATAACTTGAACGAAATTCATCGCTTTCACTCTATCCGCCCTGCGCAAAAATCTTCCCATATAGGGATGTTCATACATGCACCGGGTTCCAAACCGAAGGTTTTAATCTTGCTCAACAATAATATATAATTCAACATATATATACGGGTAATTGACAAAGGTGTATCAACATGTGAACAAATGCTATGATTATCCAAGTGGGGACACTTGTATAACCATTTATAGAAATCAATGAATGAGAATATATATCCGAGCTAACATGTCGATAATCAAAGAGTACATAATGCATGCGAGGATAGAATAATTCGAAACTTCTTACTCATGTCCATTGCATAAAGGAAGTGCAAAGGTAGGATACTTGCACGATTCACGATTACAAATCTCAACTTAGGTTTTATCTCTTTATCACAACCTATCAATAATCGGATCATTCGTTCGATTAGAACAATATATCTTAACACATAGTATCATCTATTATTACAACAAAGACATAGTCCAATCACATAATCACAGTGGATCATACTTTTAGTTCTTATTCTATACTTGAAATATTTTTATACATTTTTCAAATATCTCATCCATGCTCTTTACAAATGAGTCTTTTTTTTTTTTTTATAAGGTCCGACATTTGTCCAGCAGATCGATGACTTTATCGGGTAAATCTGAGTCTAAGACTCTTATTCTATACCTCAACATCTCGTAAATATCGGACATCTTATTTTTAATCATTTTCGTAATTTTAAATTGAAAAATTTAAAATAATTCAAATTTGTCACTAAAGGGCCTATAGTGATATAAGCATTACTATAGGTGTTCTTCTTCAAATTCAGAACTTCATAATCGGTTCTCAAGTCAGCTAGTTTGGCTGGCTATAACTTTCAAATATCGGAATCATAATTAAATGATTTACATTATCATTAATAGTTTAATTAATACTAAACTATTAATGAAACCTTTGCCAAAATATAAAAGTTATTTATAATAACTCAAACTATTTTTAAACATTTATATTACCTAAATAATTACCATTAATATTTAAATATTAATGTACTATTTATCCAAATATTAAAAGTCATTAATTATAACTTAAAATATTTTTAAATCCTTAAAATCCTCTTTAAATGGTTTTTAAATAAGTAAAACCATTTTTAAACTATTTATTTAATATTAATCATTAAATAAACTAAATATCATTAATATTATCTTAATATCATTAATATTTAATTATTAATGAAATTATCATTTAAATATTAAAAGTTATATTTTATAACTTAAAATATTTTTAAATACCTTATTTTCATTTAAAATGATTTTATAATATTAAAATCATTTTAAACTAAATTATTTAATTTAATCATTAAATAACTTTAATATCATTAATAATTATTAATTAATGAAATTCATCACAAAATATTAAAAGTCATCACAAATAACTCATTTACATAATCAATTCTAAGCCAAAAAAAACATAGTAAACTAACTAGTTTATTAACAACACTAACTAAACTTCAAAAATTCAAACTTTAACTAACAATTAAAAATAATAACATTATAAAAATTAAATAAGAAACATATCCGAAAATACGAATTCCACAGACTGAATACGCACTTCCACGCCAAAATTTAACTAAGGAGATCTTTATAAAAAGTTCTCCCACAACAAAGCCTTTCTCAAAAATTGGAAGCCTTATTGTTGTTGAATGAAACAAAGGTCAAGCCCTTCTATTTATAGGTTTAGAAAATGGTGAAGTTCTCAATTTAGTCGATGTGGGACTTGGTTTATACTAATTTTTCAAGTAATAAATGTATTCGCATTTATCGTTCACTTTACTTGACACTTAGTCTAGTCATTAAATAATAAAAAAAAATTTATACGCAAAATTTCTTATTTATTTTATATAGAAATTCTCGGGTTATTACAGTAACTCCGACACCAAAAGTTCCAAATTTGATAAAAACTTCAAATCAATATTTCAGCATAAAGATATTGAAGAAATAATATCATTACGAAAAAAAATAATATCCCTTACCTCGAAAGATTAAGACTTCTCATTGTAGAATCTCGGGTATAGTCTTTGAAGGAACTTGCACCGTATAATAATACTCAAAGTATCAAAATCCTCACAAGAATCGCTCAATTTATAGAGAGAAAATATAGAGAAAACTTGGGTTTCGTGTAATTTTCAATTCTAACCTAAGCACCATATTTATAGAAAATACTTAGAACACCAAAGCGTAAAATTTATTAAAATAATATTATTATTTGTTAAAATTCCATACGCCCACTTTTGGAGATCCGATTTCAAAGAATCAATAACACATGCTAAACCCACTTAACTCACCAAAAACGTTTTCCATAATTAAAATATTTTAAACTTCCAAAATCAATTATTTTGAGTTTCAAAC
Source organism: Panax ginseng (assembly GCA_020205605.1). Lineage (NCBI taxonomy): Eukaryota > Viridiplantae > Streptophyta > Magnoliopsida > Apiales > Araliaceae > Panax > Panax ginseng. Next base: position 11,446,304 of record CM035141.1, on the reverse strand, counting down.
TTCAATAATTCACAATAAATATCCTTTTGTTAGAAAATTCGAATCTCATGAGTTTTTATAGGAAATTCAATTCTCTACAACTTTACAGTAAGAAAGTATTTCCAAATTCCAAACAAAATTGACGAAATCCATAAAGCAGACGATTTCATGTGCTATAATCAAATTTCGGTCAATAAATGGGGTCCACCGACATGTTTAACATGTTTTAAACATTTTGGTAACAAAAATACTCCTCCACATATACTCATATATCTCACATTCATCGTTAAAAATATCATCATTATTATATTATTAAAATATAATAATATATTTAAATAAATTATTTTATCGTAAAAAGATAAAATTTCAATTTTCAACAATTGTCACATTAAAATTTTCTCCATCTATATCCACATAAAATCAATATTTTCCTCATCATATGAATCAATAATTAATTATTCACAAATAATATTACGTAATCACAATATTGACAACGAGGTAGTTCCAAGGAAAGAGGGGCTTTCAATAAGAATTTCTCCTCATCTTGCCAAGCAATTAGGTGACCAAACCCTCCTTAGACATAACTTTCTAGACATTGCCAATAATGTTATCTAATAATATTATTAGGATAATATGAATTATTGCTTCGATAATGGAAAATATCGATATAGTGATAATTATTGAAACAACAAAGAATATAAAATATCAACGCATCAATTATTGAATCAATAAAATAAAATATTGAGCAAGACTCATCGTAACAATTATTGAGTAAGTGCCTTTTACGTAAGAATCAATAATTGGTGCAATACCGTGTGCTATCAGGCAACAACAGACATCGTGTTTTTAACCACCGTATTTTAACAAGATATTAATCAGAATAACTACGCCGTTATTTTTAAACAACTTATATTTGTCGTTTTCCTCATCCAATCGCTTTCCGTTATGGGAACCACAAAAGACTGCGCCGTCGTACGAATATTCCCCGATAGCAAGAATATTCCACGACCAAATGAATATTCCCCGACAACAATGAATATTTTATAACCACTTTGCTTATTTTGAAATATTTGCGTATTTTACCCATAACTATCCACATTAATCAAATCAATCCTTAGTATTTCAAAATAATAAATAGAGGAAAATAAATTTTATTTATTAATAATTTGGGGTCTTACAACCTCCCCTCGTTATGAAATTTCGTCCTCGAAATTGACGACGACATCACACGGTGTTTCAAAAGGTGAGGATACCTCACTTTCATTTCCGCTTTCTAACTCCCGTGTCATTTCCTCTATAGCATGATTCCTCCACAAAACTTTAACTTGTGGTATGACCTTCGTGCGTAGGACATGCTCCTTCTTATCCAAGATCTTAACAGGTACCTCTTCGTACGTTAAGTCTTCGGCTATCTCGTTCGGTTCTAACTCTATAACGTGGTTCGGGTCTTTCACATATTTACAAAGTACAGATATGTGAAACACATTATGAACACGAGACATACTCGGAGGTAACGCGAGTCTATAGGCTACATTTCCTACTCGGTCAAGAATTTGAAATGGACCAATGAATCATGGATTGAGCTTTCCTCTCTTTCCAAATCTTGTAACTCCCTTCCATGGAGCAACTCGCAACAATACATGATCCCCTATACTAAATTCCACGTCCTTTCGATGAAGATTCGCATAACCCTTTTGTCGATCTTGTGCCGTTTGTATACGTCGTTGTCGAATCATTTGGATCTTTTCAGAGTGAGTTATCGTACTAACTCGGGTCCCAACAATGTTGCTTCACCCACCTCATCCCAACATATTGAGAGAGCGACACTTTCGTCCATATAATGCTTCAAATGGAGCCACACCTATACTTACCTGATAACGGTTGTTGTAGGAGAATTCCACCAATGGTAAATACTTATCCCAACTACCCTTGAAGTCTAGGACACGAGTCTTAATAGATCTTCAAGAGTTTGAATAGTCCTCTCTCGATTGTCCGGGTCTGTTTGAGGATGGGTATGAATCAATCAATAAACCGTGCCCATAGCTTTTTGCAAGCTAACCCAAAATCTTGAAGTGAATCTTGGGTCACGATCCAAACTATGGATCTTGGCATGCCATGCAATCTCACAATCTCATTTACGTACATTTGAGCAAGACGTTCAAGGGAATAAGTCTCCCGTATCGGCAAGAAATGAGCAGACTTGGTTAATCTATCAACAATAACCCAAATATCATTGATGCCTTGAGAAACCATAGGAAGACCCGTAACGAAATCCATGGTAATGTGTTCCCACTTCCATTTCGGAATCTCAAGTGGTTGCAATGGACCCTTTGGCACTTGATGCTCCGCCTTTACACGTTGACAAGTTAAACATGTTGAGATAAACTTTGCAATCTCTCTCTTCATATTGTTCCACCAAAATGTATGAAGATCACGATACATTTTAGTACTTCCGTGATGGATTGCAAATGGTGTATTGTGTGCCTCCATCATAATCTTGTACTTCAAATCCAGTCGTTAGGAACACAAAGTCCGAGTGGAGTCGAAGTATTCCTTTTTCATCAATTCTCGCTTTCGGAATAACACCTTCTTGTACTTTCTTCTTCATACGCATCAGCTCCGGATCGGTGGCTTGAGCAACCTTAAATTTTTCTATTAAAGTTAGCTCTATGCGTATACTTGACATCATCGCAATCGTTCCTGCATATGATCTTCTACTCAACGCATCAGCTACTATGTTCGCTTTTCCAGGATGGTATTGAATAGTGTGATCGTAGTCTTTCAACAACTCAAGCCAACGTCGTTGCCGCATGTTGAGTTCCTTTTGTGTGAAGAAATATTTAAGGCTTTTATGGTCTGAATATATCTCCAATTTCTCCCCATATAGATAGTGCCTCCATATCTTTAGCGCAAAAACGACTGCTGCCAACTCTAGATCATGAGTAGAATAATTCCTCTCATACTCTTTAAGTTGTCGCGAGGCATAGGCTATGACTTTCCCACGTTACATGAGAACACATCCTAACCCTTTGCCCGAAGCATCGCTGTAGATAACAAATCCATCCGAACCAGATGGTATTGTTAGAACAGGTGCCGAAATAAGTCTCCTCTTAAGCTCTTGGAAACTCTTCTCGCACTCCTCGCTCCATACGAATTTTATATCTTTTCGAGTCAGCTGAGTTAATGGAGTAGCGATTCGAGAAAACCCTTCCACGAATCTCCGATAATAACCAGCTAAGCCCAAAAAGCTACGTACTTGACCATCGACTCGGCTGTTCTCCCAACTTTGTATTGCTTCAATCTTCGACGGATCAACAGATACTCCATGTTTCGACACCACGTCCCCAAGGAATGCTACTTCCTCAAGCCAGAATTTTCATTTCTTCAACTTGGCATAAAGCTTGTTTTCACGAAGCCTTTGGAGTACCAGCTTCAAATGGTGCTCATGATCTTCACGGCTTTTGGAATATATGAGGATGTCATCAATAAAGACAACAACGAATTGATCCAAATATTCCTTGAATACTCGATTCATCATATCCATGAAAGCCGCAGGAGCATTAGTCAATCCGAAAGACATAACTAAGAATTCATAATGCCCATACCGAGTTCTGAAGGCAGTCTTTGGAATATCCTCAGTTCTAATTTTCAGTTGATGATATCCAGAACGAAGATCTATTTTTGAAAAGAATTATGCTCCTTGCAACTGGTCAAACAGGTCATCAATACGAGGTAGAGGATACCTATTCTTGATGGTGACATGGTTCAATTCCCGATAGTCAATACAAAGTCGCATACTCCCATCTTTCTTCTTTACGAATAAAACAGGAGCACCCCAAGGAGATGTACTAGGACGAATGAAACCGATGTCCAACAATTCCTGTAGTTGGACCTTTAACTCCTAAAGTTCAATAGGAGCCATTCGATATGGGGTTTTAGAAATGGGCTTTGTACCCGGTTCAAGATCAATAAAGAATTCAACTTCACATTCTGGGGGTAGACCGGGAAGTTCTTCAGGAAATACGTCAGGAAAGTCAATATCAACAGGAATATTATTCAAATTTGACGTGTCTTTATTCAAATCCATAACATGGGCTAAGAAAGCTTGACATCCGTTTTTCAATAAACGAATAGCTTTATGATTAGATATGACGATGATTGATTTTAATGGTTTAGTTGCTTGAATTGCATAACAAGGTTGATTAGGAATATGAAAACTAACAACCTTATTTAAAATAATCAATTTTAGCATGATGAGTAGTTAGCCAATCAATCCCTAAAATCACATCAAAAGCAAGTATCTTTAAAGAGATAAGGTCAACGGGTAATGTAATGGTGCCAACTTGGATTAGACAAGATTTATAAACGAGTGGATGTGATGAAAGTTTCTCTAACTGAGTTTCCACAGATAGAGTCAAAATCTAATTTCTCCGAGTCAAGTTTAAACGTTGAGCACAAGTAGGAGAGAAAAATGAATGGGTAGCACCCCAGATCAAGTAAGGTATAAACTTAGCAAGAATTTATAAATAGCTTACCGTGATCACCTCGTTTGGGTTCCTCGCATTTTGACCGGTCACAACAAACGAGAGGAAGATTGACTTTGACTTTTTTCGGGGGATCTTTTGAGTCACCGTCCCTCATTGAACTAGGTTTCGCCACCGTATAATCTCGAAGCGATATGTCCTTCCTTTCCACAATTATAGCATACCTTGAACTGTTGTCAGGCGGTTTGGATTGATATGTCCCTTTTCCCATTTATAGCATACGACCGGTGGTCTTTCTCCTCCTTGGAACCCGATTCTTTGTCAAGACCGCTTTCTTCACATGGTCATTGTTAAATCTCCTCTTTTTAAAATCTCCTCCTGACTCGCTTCTTCTATTTTCATGGCCATGATTACCACCAGAGTGGTTACCATTTTTGTCCGTCTTTTTCTTTCTCCATGGTTATCGTTGTTTTGTTGATCGCTATCTCGGTATGATCCTCGATTTTGGTCCCTCGGTTGACCGTACTTTCGTTATCTCGCTCTAACAATTGAGCCACATTTTACAACATCCGAATAGAGAGAAAATTTATGAGAAATGAGATATTGTCATTATCTTTGGGTTTCAAACCTCTCGTAAACATCCAGTGTCACACGCTCCTCATTCTCCACCAAATGAGGTGCAAACTCGGATAACTCGCAAACTTTGCCTCGTCTTCGAGACACCGGCCATGTTGTTCTATTCTAATCGATGAACTCCACTTCCTTCATATGATTGAACACTTTCGTGAAAGTATTTGTCATTAAATAGTTTCAAACGTCTCCCAAGACATGCCGAAAAGCGGTTGGATGGGTACGCCTGCTGCACTCTCACCAAAGAGTTCGTCGCCGCCACGGAACATAAAGGTGGCGAATGGAACCTTCCTGTTCTCCGTGCATCCCAAGACATCGAATATCTTGGTAATTTGTTTTGACCCATGTTTCCGCCATGATCGGATCCGCTTTCCTTAAATTCGTGGTCTCAACTCTTTGAAGCGCTTGCATTTGTGACAACCCGTGAATTGCTATCATTTCCTCCTCAGTATTTTGAACACGAGTCTCCCAAATCGATTTTGCATGAATCGCAAAAAAGCTTCTAAACATCCTCTCGCTCATCATCCGCTTTCGATTGGTATTGTTCACGGAGGAACATTGCCAAACTGTTAACGCGTTCTCCTCGTTGGTAAGTACAGCATCTCCACGGTCTCATTTCCCATGTTAATATTCTCGGTCGACATTCTCAAATATCGTCATAAAACAAGGGTTAATTAAAGAAATCAATATATCACAAAATATCCCTATATATCGACCAACTAACAAATAAGCTTAGGTAGGACACACTAGCGAAGGATTTACTCGCCTCTCCTCCTAGTTCTATTCCCCGATCTCCGCCAGAGATCATATCCCTAAGCTCGATACTAAGTGGACGCCCCAAAATGGGTATACACCACCCATTACGAGTTGTCAATACATGGTATGTAAACAACTACAACTTTATTATTACAACAAGAAACGTGAGTTTAAATACGATATTGCCATCTAGACAATATCCACATACAAATAAATCCTCATCATAATTATTGATACATTATTTTACAAAATGGTGAGGACTACTAAACAACTCTCTCTAGAACTATCATTACATTCCCCGACTCAGTACTGCTTCGCTTACATTATCTCTCCCGAGAAGAAAAATGGAACTAAAAGGAAAAGGGTGAGCTCAACTAGCCCAGTAAAGAATATTATGACTAAGATAATATACAACAAATTATCGTTAGTCTCCAACAGGAAAAATCTAATAGAATACAATAGACAACAAATTTTAAATCAATATTCGCAATGAAAATAATAATTCATTAGAAGAGTTAAGTAGAGGATGAAATCTACTATCTTCTATGTAAGAATTTAAAAGTTCATCGCTCATCTTTTATCCCAGTAACATCAATCAATATATATACGGAATCAAATATTCATCTTTGCACTACAGCCAAAGATATTCATCGATTGGTCATGTTCATCTAAACACTGCTCATCTTTGCACTACGGGCCAAAGATATTCATCGAAATCATTCATCTTTGCACTAATGTGCCAAAGATATTCAATAATATCATCATTTAAGACCGAGGATGATGAAAATATTTTTAAAGAAACGAATCCAAAGTGAAACAAAATGACAAGGATTAAGGATTAAGGATTCGTACTTTATTTTATCCATGTCCAAAAATACCTCAAAAATAATCATAGTGGTGTAAAATTCAAGAATGATCAAAATATGGATACAATCAAAGCTAGTATCCACAATAGATATTTTAGACGAAAAGGAAAAATTTTCATTTTTTGATGAATAGTGTCGTATTCGTGAATAGTGTCATATACGTGAATAGTGCCGTATACGTGAATAGTACCTCCGACACCAAAAGTTCCAAATTTGATAAAAACTTCAGATCAATATTTCAGCATAAAGATATTGAAGAAATAATATCATTACGAAAAAAAATAATATCCCTAACCTCGAAAGATTAGTAGATTCAAAATTTAGAATACTGGGTATAGTGCTGAAGGAACTTGCACCGTATAACAATACTCAAAGTATCAAAATCCTCACAAGAATACGCTCAATATATAGAGAGAAAAATATAGAGAAAACTTTAGTTTCTGGTGTAATTTTCAATTCTAACCTAAGCACCCTATTTATAGGAAAATGCTTAGAACACCAAAGCGTAAAATTTATTAAAATAATATTATTATTTGTTAAAATTCCATACGCCCACTTTTGGAGATCGATTTCAAAGAATCAATAACACATGCTAGACCCACTTAACTCACCAAAAACGTTTTCCATAATTAAAATATTTTAAACTTCCAAAAATCAATTATTTCGGAGTTTCGAAACTTCAATAATTCACAATAAATATCCCTTTTGTTAGAAAATTCGAATCTCGCGAATTTTTATAGGAAATTCAATTCTCTACAACTTTACAGAAGAAAGTTTTTCCAAATTCCAAACAAAATTGATCAAATCCATAAACTGACGATTTTACGTGCTATAATCAAATTTCAGCCAATAAATGGGGTCCACCGACATGTTTAACATGTTTTAAATATTTTTGGTAACAAAAATACTCCTCCACATATACTCATATATCTCACATTCATCGTAAAAATATCATCATTATTATATTATTAAAATATAATAATATATTTAAATAAATTATTTTATGAGAAAAAGATAAAATTTCAATTTTCAACAATTGTCACATTAAAAATTTTCTCCATCTATATCCACATAAAATCAATATTTTCCTCATCATATGAATCAATAATTAATTATTCACAAATAATATTTCGTAATCACAATATTGACAACTGTGTAGTTCCAAGGAAGAGGGCTTTCAATAAGAATTTCTCCTTCTTGGCGCCGCAATTAGGTGACCAAACCTCTCCTTAGATGTAACTTTCTAGACATTGCCAATAATGTTATCTAATAATATTATTCGAGATAATATGAATTATTGCTTCGATAATGGAAAATATCAGATATAGTGACAATTATTGAAACAACAAAGAATATAAAATATCAACGCAAAGAATTATTGAATCAATAAAATAAAAATATCGAATAAAGAACTCATCGTAATAAAGCTTATCGAGTAGTGCCTTCTTCACGTAAGAATCAATAATTGGTGCAATACTGCAGGTGCATCGTTGTGCAACAACGCCAGACATCGTGTTTTAAACCACGGGTATTTTAACAAAGATTAATCTTGAATAACTACTACCAGTTATTTTTAAACAACTTATATTTGTCGTTTTCCTCATCCAATCGCTTCAAGTTATGGGGCCCATAAAGACTCGCTGGCAGTTGCATTTAATATTTCCCGACAAAGAAGAATATTCCACGACCAAACGAATATTCCCGAGAACAATGAATATTTTATAACCACTTGCTTATTTTGAAATATTTGCGTATTTTACCCATAACTATCCACATTAATCAAATCAATCCTTACTATTTCAAAATAATAAATAGAGGAAAATAAATTTCATTTATTAATAATTTGGGGTCTTACAAACCACATCATCGAATCATCCCTGCACTATGGGCCAAGTATATTCATGTAATCATCAATGGTCATGATTATACCGAATAATCTCTGGTCATAATCATACCAACAACTATCCATCAATGCATTACAGGCCAATGAGGATTTTTCCCACATCATTTGTAACATTACGGACATGATTATACCGAATAATCCTTGGTCATAATCATACCAATCAATAGTACATCTATGCACGTAAGCCACAGATGACTTTTATCACAATATAAGCATAAGGATGATGACAATGATATAAGAATTCAATTAAAAGAAAACAAAAGATAAATTTTTAAAGATTTATAATTTAATTTATCCAGAATTCAATAATGTCCAAATTGTCAATATGATACTGCTTTGTGGAGTAAAATTCAAGAATAATATTGTATCAAAAATGATTTAGACAGCAAAGAAATCAATTTTTGTCATGAATAATTCTCTGGGTGAATAGTACTCGAGTAAATAGTACCCCGTGAATAGTACTTCGGGAATAGTATCCCGTGAATAGTACTCGTGAATAGTACTTTGTGAATAGTACCCATAAATAGTACTTTGTGAATAGTACCCCGTGAATAGTACATTATGAATAGTACCGTAAAAATAAATACTACTCATGGACAATACTCTGGCATGAAAAGCTTAAAATTTAACAAGAATGTGCAGAAAATATCCTTGTGAAACGATACTAGATGAAGCACAAATTTCAAGGATATTCTACTAATTTCACGGAGTATAGAAGCAATACTTTAACAAAATGATGGTATAATCAGGAATACGAGACGAAATAATATTACTCACATACTACAGAGTATGGAAGAAAATATTATTCCTTATGAATACTAAAAAAATAATATCCTTTACCGTAGCATGTGACTTGATTCTACTTTTTGTGAAATTTATCAACTTAAACAATGCTTGCATTCCTTATCTACACTTGGAGTAACATTACACTCAATAGAAATACACACAATATTGAAGTAAAAGAATTTTATATTTGTAGTGTAGTGATAGTGTGCGTTTAGTTACTCAACCGAACAACTTATTTATACTGAAAAATTAGTAAACAACTAGCACACCTTCTTTGACAAAATAACCAAATGAGGTATATAATAATGGTAGTGGAATTTATGATCCCACCGAGAAAATTAAATCAACTTGTACACGTTTTAACAAAATTTATTCAATAATAGAGTTGTGGTCCATACTGCTTTTAGAAAAAGTAGAGTGTCGACAAGTCCTTCCAAACTTACTTTTGTAAAAAGAAAGTAATTGAATAAACATCTGTATATCATACTGATCTTTAATCAACACCTTTTATTCATCAATTATTTACACATTTTTAATCTTTCAACAACTATTCATAATTATTAACATAGACTCACAATACTTCTAACTGGTTTAATTATATCATATCAAATAATATGAGTCACTGTGCAATAACTACTGTGACAATTATTGAATAAAAGACTGAGTGACTTCTTACGTAATTAAGAATCAATAATATAAATCACTGTGCAATAACTACTGTGACAATTATTGAATAAAATAATGAGTGGCTTCTTACGTAAGAATCAAATCAATACCTTGCTATAAACAATTTAAATTCTATTAAAAGTAGGGATCAACACCAAATCATATTCATCTCGAATAACATCTAAACCAACTAACAATTCATTGTTCATTCAAGTTGTCTTTATTTATCGCATAAAATCATTATTCATATTCCAAAACTTTAGAAGTGAATAATAAAACTTGAGAAATATAAAACCTTATATATGACAATCTACTATAATGATATTATCACCATTTTTACTTTAACAAAAATATTATTTTTGTTTTTATCATAACTAATTCGTTACTTGTGCGTTTACATCCCGACACCTCATGAGTTTACTAACACTTCTAAAATATTTAAAATAGTATTCTGAACTTTCTAAACAATTTTCACATTTTTCAGATTATCCAACAATTTTCTATAATTATTTCTATTTATAAAAACAATCATTTAATAGCTTCAAAATAGAAATACTAACTCCACATACTTTTATATCTTTAAAACATCATTAATATTAATCTTATATTATTATAATATTTTTTAACAAAATTCATAATTTTCCACCATTCATAGAATTTCCTATGAATTCCCTTTATTTTCAAACTAACCATAAATAGCTTAAAAATACAATAAATATTTCTGTTATTCAATAATTTTCCAAAACTCGTCGAGTAAATTATAAAATAATATTATAAGATTTTTCACCAAGTTTCATAATTTTTCATCTTTCATAGAATTTTCTATGAATTTCTTTTATTTTTAAACTAACTATAAATAGTTTAAAAACATAATAATTACTTCGCTTTTTAATAATTCATAAAAATTTACGTAAATTCTAAGATGATATAATATGCTTCCTGTAAAAATATTTCATTTCAAATATTTTTTTTTTGATAAATTAATTATAAATTCAAATATTAAGAAATTTTAATAATTCATAATAATTACCACTTTATCAGAAAAATACAAATCTTATGTCCTTTCCATGTAAAATTTAATTCTCTACAACTTTGTAGAAGAAAGTTTTTCCAAATTCTGACTCAAACATAGAGAGAGAGAAGGCTTACCGAAAATTCTGCTACAACAATTTCTGGATCAGTCACCTCCTTAAAATCATAACAAATCATACGTTAATCTTTAACGGTTCAAAATTTGTGGACATATACTCAACTTATATATGTATAACATATCCAAAAATTTCAACGATCCAACGGTCGGATTAAAAATTATAACTCAAGCAATAAAGCAAAAGAACTCTGATTTTTCGGACTATAAGTCCTTCGTACCAGTTTTACTCAAACTATCACCACGAAAAATCTACAATGCATTTTTTGGTGATTCCAATTTCTGCAGTTAGCTTACTTCCAGGGCTTTCTTTTGATATATGGCTCATCTCCCAACTCATTATACACAAAGAGTTATGGATTTTACAAAATCAAGTAGTAAACTAATTTTTCTGAACATTTAGATTTTTCATTCTTCTTTTGATTTCTAGATTTCTCTCATTTGATTCATGCTTATGAAAGTTTAAATCATCTAATACATACATAAGTATGTACTATTTACATAAAATCCATAAAAACTAAAATCTAAGAATAAATCAAAGATTTTTAGAAATATCTTTTCTTTTTTTCTTCTTCTTCTTCTTTCTCTTTTTCTTTCTTTCTTTCTTTCTTTCTTTCTTTCTTCTCTTCCTTCATTTCCCTCTCTCTCTCTCTCTCTCTCTCATTCTTCTGATTTCTCGTGACTAACAAATGGGTGGGAGTACTTCATATTTTCTTCTCCCTTTTTTCTCCTTCTTTTTCTTTCTTTTCGTCCTTCTTTTTCTTTCCTTCCCCCACATGTTCCCCTTCTTCTCTCCCTCAATCAGCCGCCCACATGGGCTACATTGTAATGCCCCAGAAAATCAGATTTTTTTGAGAATTAAAATTTTATTTTATTATGTAGATTAAATGAATTTAATTGATTATTTATGGTAGCAAGCTAATTGAAGGTCGTTCTATGACCTAAATATATCAGAACGTCGTAGTATTTTGGCTACGTTGTAGAATTAAAGTGTTTGAATTTCCAAGATGAAAATAAAAACTTTCTGAGAAATTTTTCGAAAAACACTATTCACGCATTTCTGCTCGGGAATTATTTTAAACTTCTGAGAAATACGTAACGATAGAATATCGAGGTTAGATGGAATATCCAATAATATTTCAATTATGGCAAACGCAGTTTTTTGCCTGCGAACTTAAAAACCTAACGTTTAGGGAAAGTGACTTCCGAGAAAGAATTTAAACGTGTATAATGAATTAAGCGATGATTGTATAATAAGTAGGTATTATACGAAGTAATGATACGAGTACGATATAAAGTATTATACGAGTGTGTATAAAAGATGATATGTCGTATATATTGAATAAGTATACGAGTTAGAATACGAGAATTATACGTAGAGTATATGTTATAAGGCTTTAAGCCATTTGTGAATAGACTTGTGGATTATGTGGATGTACAAGTCCAATATAATTTAATATGAAAGTCCAATAGAATTAATATGCAAGCCCAAGTGTTTGTAATGTGAAGCCCAAAGTAATTTAATGCAAGCCCAAATGATTAAGCTAAGATAATTAACCTAAAGCCCAAAGTAAGAACCAATGGGTTATGGGTTGGTTTAAACCCATGGGGCAAACCATTGATGATCCAAAGTAGGGAGCAAGCAAACTTAAAAGCTAAGTAAGTGTGGTGAGCAAACAAAGTGCTTAAGTGATGAGCAAGTAGACTTAATGGGCAAGTATGTGTGATAAGCAAGATAACTTAATGGCTAAGTGTTGTGATGGCCAAGTATATGTGGGGAGCAAGTTTACATGATGGTTAAGCTTGGAATAGTAAGGAGGTGGATGGATTAATGACCAAACTACCCTAACCTAGAAAGTCCTATAAATAGCAAGCTTCCATTTCATTTGTTAGTTGTTCATTCATCCAACACTTTATACATTATAAGGTGAGAGCTTATTTGCTTGAGAGAAAAAGCTAGAAAAACTAGAAGTTAGCCTTTGTTAATTCAAAGAAGCAAAAAGAAGTTTAAGGTTTAGCAAGTGATCATCAAAGGGTAAGCAATCTTAAACTATGATTCTCTTTCTCTTCCATTATTAGAGAAGTGGGGAGTGATAGAACATGTATGCTAAAAAGGAGTTGGAATGATGAATCAAATGACTTAAGTCTTAATAAGCCGTATAAGTCATGAATAAATAATTCAAACATAAATAAGTTATGAACTTATAATGAACGTATATGAACTTGTAAAATGTTGACACAAATGAAGTTAGTATGTTAACAAGAAGCAAGAATAATGGTTAGAAGTTATAAACTATCCTAAGTCATGAGAAATAGAAACATAAGTAGTCTATACTTTTATAAGTTACAAACTCACAAAGAACAAGTAATAACTTCACATGTTTATAAGTTAATGATGTATGTATGTCAAGATTTTAGTATAATGGAATGAATCCATTTGAAACAAAGAACAAATCTTAAGTAGCGAAGTTTTGCCGGAATTCACACGATTGGACGATAATCGTCGAATTCGTAAAATTCTCAGAATGGAAGTCGAATTTTGATATTGAGCTTGGAAACATTAGTTTTCAATGGAGACAAGTCTTATTTGGCATTATAGAGTTGCGGACTCGAGAATGACCGAATTCTGACTTAGAACGAAGAAACGAGCATTGAACGTTCACGAACGTTTATCGTTTTCGTTAAAAATGGACTAATAGGTGAATTTTTTGTTAACAAAGTCAAATAGATAAAATTCTTGAATGAACACGTAGAGTATGCAATTTGTGAACCGTAGGCTCTTGAACGAGCCAATTCGGACTTATAACGAAGAAGTTATGAGCCCGGGAATCTCACATAAAAAGTTAATCATCAAATTTTTTCAGTCTTTGAAGCATCGGCGCATGACGCCTGATCAAGGAAAAGTAAATCATGCGCAAGCAGGCCGATCATGGCCAAGTTGAAGCCGTGACTCATCGGAGAGTCACACCAGAATAAACTCCGTAATGAAGGGACTCATGACTACAACATTGAGTACGATATTCTAGCCCAATGTGATGCCGCAGCACATGACATTACGAGAGAGAAGAATAGCCGTGGTATAACGCCAAATTTTAAAACTTAGATAGTAAAGAATGTTTACATGTTGAGTATGAATAGCAAATGATTAACACTTAACTAATGAACTTAAGTCATGATTAAACCTTAAGTATGATCAATTAGAGTTCATGAAACTCAATTGCATGTGAACGTAAGAGTGACGTAACGGAAAACCGGAACCAATAATAACAAATCTACTACATGATTAGATTGAGAAGAAGGGTAAGATTCATTAGGAACCATGTATGTTCATTCATGGCCTAATGTGGTAAATTATGTGATTATGTGTTGTAGAGACCATAAAGGCTCAAAGGAAACGTAATTTTACTGTAGCAGACGCTGAAGACAAGTTTTTCTTAAACGCTTGTCTAACCTTCGTGTTAGTCAAGTTTTCAAATGATTCAAGTTATGAGATGCATAAATGGTTTTACGAAAGAGTTGATTGATTTCTTTACAAGTTTTCCATATAGAATTGATAATGCTATCCTACGCCAATTGTTTGGTACAGATTCAAGGTAAGTCTGAATATGAATAAATAAATGTATTTTCATCAAGTATTCGATGGGCACGTGAGGTTGCCACAACTTAAACGTACACACGTTTAATGAATGTAGTTTTGATCAACATAGAGTACTATAGGCTGATCACCTAGTAGTGCTCGTAAGCTATGCCTGACTTGTGGACTTAGTGTCGGGTTGTCCTTTTCAAAGAAATTGTGAAACGCTCATGGTCTTGGACCAGAATTGATGTTTTACTGAATATTGTTGTTGTAAAACGTTTTGAAGGAAAAGAAATGTTATTTTGAATTATGGATAGAACTTTGTAACTATTATCCAGTTATTGAAGATATACTATTCCTATGTTTCAAGCATGTTGTTTAAAAGAAATTATTGTACTTGCTGAGCTTGTTATGCTCACTCTTGCTTGAACCATATGAATACGACTTAAAGACGAATGAACCGAGGTTTCAAAGAGAGATAAAGGCAAAGCGAAGATGAATGATTAGTTTATCTTGTAATAGACTAGTAAATATATGTATTATATTATGATGAACAAAGAATGTAATGTTTTAAGAACCTGGGAACGGGATTTATTATTATTAATGTAATAAGAATGTCGTTGGAACACATATTCTAATGTCGTTTCAGTATAATGAATGTACAGTTATGAGTACCGTGTAGCACCATTTGTCGGGTTGGAAGAGACCCGAATTTGGGGGCGTCACAAGTTGGTATCAAAGCATTAGGTTATAAAACTTAAGGGGGAAGAACCTTAGGCTAATAACCTCGTTAAGGAAGAGAAGTCCGAAGAAAGTAAACTTGAGCTTTATTTAAGATGAATGAGTTAATAAGGTATTGAGGAAACTCAGTACCGAAAGATTTAAAATATGGAAAGTAACCCTAAAAATATTAAATGTGATTTGTGCTTATACTATTGTGTGTTATGTACTAATCAACATGTAATGTGTTATTGTAGGATGTCGATCGATAGCTGGATGTATAGAGATATACACGCTGTGAGTGAAGAAATTGTGAAAAAAGTAGAGATTGTACCTATGCCAGTAGTGGAGGTACCATTAGTGATTTTAAAGGAGTCGGAGACAGAAGAGTACTTTTCTGAGGAAGACTACTCCGAGGGAGATGTAGCTTGGACATCATACCTGAGTATGATGACCGATGTGGAGGAAGGAATGGAGGTAACATCGGTTACTACGGTGGTACCTATACTAGAGTCATCACCTCCAGATGCAATGAGATCATTGTATCTGGCAGAGCTTGACAAAAATGTGCAACTGAGTACAGTTGTGCAGAAACAGAACGAAGAGATTAGTGCTCTTTATATAGCGAAGGAGTCTACAGAAGTAGATTTTGAGTCAAAGCATGATGAGAAGGCGCTCATGATAAATAAGGCAATGGATTTTAAGAAGGAGGTCGATGAGCTTCATAAAGAACTGGGGAAGAAGGACCAGAAGATAGCCCGGATGTCTTACATCCATGAGAGTGCTCATAAGGATTTCAAGCTGAAAGTTGCTTGTTATTCCATTGAGTCAGGACAAACCCGTTATACTATTAGTCGGGATACTGTAGCAAAGATTGCAAATGAGAAACACGAGGATGCTATTATGCATTATTAGAATTCTAGAGTTATTAATATATGTGTAGTGACGTAAAACCCTCTTTTGTATAAAGGGTAGTCTTTTTGTAAATCCCAACTTTTGGGAAGTTCAAT
Source organism: Panax ginseng (assembly GCA_020205605.1). Lineage (NCBI taxonomy): Eukaryota > Viridiplantae > Streptophyta > Magnoliopsida > Apiales > Araliaceae > Panax > Panax ginseng. Next base: position 11,429,780 of record CM035141.1, on the reverse strand, counting down.
TGCGAGATAGAAAATGTAATAGCTTTTGGCTATGAAAACAATTGTAAATAGTTTTGGAACTATGAAGAGGCATATGAATATAATGAAGTTTTCATTTAATATGATTTGTTATGGTATGAGTTGGTATGTGGCGAATAATAACGAAGTAAGTAAATAGATAATAATGAAAATTTATTTATTTTATCAGAAAATGCCGCCAAGAAGAAGACAATGTAATCAGGAAGCAGAATCACGTAATGTTAACCAAGGGGGTCAGAACAACCCTATGCAAGAGTTCGTTAATTTATTAACAACGACATTTAACCAAACCGGGGGGTAGAATACCCGCGGGACCTAGAGTAGCCAGCACGACTATCTTTAAACAGTTTAAAAGCATAGGTCCGCCAAAGTTGAAAGGAACGACGGACATAATAGAGGCCCAAACATGGGTAAAAGAATTAGAGAAGGCGTTTGTTACAAACGTAACTGAGGTGCAAAAGATTTCTTTTGCGTCCTATATGGTGAAGGGGGAAGCCAACTTTTGGTGAGAGGCTCACCAGGGTGGGACTAGAACAGAGATCTTGATATGAGGGAACAATTCAAGAAGGTTTTCTTTGAGAATTATTTCCCTACAAACATGCGAGGGAGGGTGGAGATTAAGTTCTTAGAACTTAAACTAGGGGACATGTCGGTTCCCCAGTACGCGGCCAAATTCAATGAATTGGCAAGGTTTGCTTTACATCAAGTGGACACTGAGGAGAGGAAGGCTCGTAGATTTGAGCAGGGCCTGAAACCCTGGCTCTATAGTAGAATTTTGGTGTTTTAGATTGTTTCCTAGGGGACCATTCTGGAGAAGCTGCTTATAGCAGAAGGTTGTAGAAAGTCATTGACTCAATACCACAAAGAGGGAAAGAATGAGAGCAAGGGAGATGAAGGAACCAAGGCAGAGAATGCCAGTAGCAGTATACCAAAAAGAAAGAATGTTTAACTCCAGGAATACTGGAGTGAGACAAAGGGATCCTAAGCGTAGGATCGGAGCATATAAAACATGTGAAAAGACTCATCTAGGAGTCTATCTGAAAGGGAGTATAAGTACCTTTAAACATTAAGGTAGAGGACGAGGAAATAACTTTCGATAATTATATTCGTGAAAATTGTTTTATGGATAATAAAGGTAAGTAAGTGTGGGTAAATAAGTACTATTAACGTTGAGTGAATTTGAAGAAATTCTCGGTATGAATGGGTTGATTAACCATAGAGCTATAATAAATAGTTATAAGAAAAGTGTGAATCTTCAGTTTTTCAGAAAATCCAAGGTAGTAAATTACGGTAATAAATCACCGGAACATTATTGTTATCTAAGCATGACGCAAGTTAGAAGGATGATAAGGAAGATGATGAGTCGTTACGATTGCGTTTCGACTATTGTAATAGGAGTAAGTTAGCGGTTAAGAATTAATACCCATGGCCCAGGATCGATGATCTATTTGATAGGTTGAAAGGGGCAAATAATTTTTCTAAGATAGATTTACGTAAGGGGTAGAGTCGGTTGAAAGAAAGGAAGAAGGTGGAGGTACCTAAGAGGACATTCGGAACTCGTTATTATTATGACAAGTTTCTGGTTATATCATTTGGGTTGACTAAATGTCTTGAAGTTATATTTTTTCCGTAAGGGGCACCACAGGTCGGTGGCAAATTGATAGGTACCCTTGTGAGGTGCTATGGTTGAAAGTACCATTAGCGTCACAAAGTGTTCGAATAATATTGGGACGAGTGTGTCGTAATTATCATTGGTGATATTCTAGTCTATTTCAAGACGCTAGAAGATCACGCTGAACATTTGAAGAAAGTGTGAGAAACACTACGGAGGGAGAGGTTTGATACGGAATTCACTATGTGTGAATTGTAGCTTAAGAGATAGACAGATTTGTTATTGATAAGTGTGTTGGGAATGAGAAGTGAGAAAATAGTTTTTAGGAACTAAAAGGGAATGTTAATTGAGGCACCTGTATTATCTTTATCAGATGATACGAAGAATTTTGTAGCGTATATCGATGTTTCACATAGATGACATGATTGTGTGCTCTTATAGCATGGAAAAGTCCTTGTGTATGCATCACGCTAGTTAAAGGATTATAAGGAGGTCTATCCTACTTATGATCTATAATTGGCAACTATAGTTTTGAATTAAAAAAAATCTGAAGATAGTATTTATACAGGGATAAGTGTGAGATATACACGGACTTTAAGAGTCTGAAATATATCCTCACACAGAAGGATTGGAATATGCGGTAGAGAAGGATGGTGATATCTTATATCATACAGGGAAAGTTAACGTAGTAGACGACGCGTAAAGTAAAGAAGGGTAGGGAAAAGCTATCATCAAAGTTAGCGACTCAGAATGAGTTAATAACGGAGATGGCAAGATCAGAGTTAGAGGTTAAATTACGGAATGAAGGGGTAGAGATGTTATGCACAATGTAGGCTCAATCCATGATAACAGAACGAGTTAATTAAGTATAATTAAGTAACGAGGAGTACAAGCGAATGAAGAAGAGGATGCAAGATGAAGATAAGATCAAGTATAATCATGTTTTGAAGGAGGAATTTGAGTTCCAAATAATTCTGTGTTAAAAAGAAGGACTACTAAAAGTAAGATAGCGAAATAAATTAATAAGTGTTTAACTTCTAACTCAAATTATTGATAGGAAGTGACAAGTCATGTAAATTAAGACAATACCTTCGGAAAAGGTGAAATAAAAGAACCACAATGTCAAAGAAGCATTGTGGGAACTCGAGATTAAAATGAAGAATTTTTTTTTCCTCATTTGTTTATATAAGTATATCGAGATTCTGGGGACATAATCCTTATAAGGGGGAAGAGTGTAATGCCCCAGAAAATCAGATTTTTTTTAGAATTAAAATTTTATTTTATTATGTGGATTAAATGAATTTAATTGATTATTTATGGGAGCAAACTAATTGAAGGTCATTCTATGACCTAAACATATCAGAACGTTGTAGTATTTTGGCTACGTGGTAGAATTAAAGTGTTTGAATTTCCAAGACGAAAAATAAAAGCTTTCCGAAATTTTTTCTGAAAAACATTATTCACGCATCTCTGCTCGGGAATTATTTTTGAACTTCCAAGAAATACGTAATGATAGAATATCGAGGTGAGATGGAATATCCAATAATATTTCAGTTATGGCAAACGCAGTTTTTTGCCTGCGAACTTAAAAACCTAACGTTTAGGGAAAGTGACTTCCGAGAAGGAATTTAAACGCGTATAATGAATTAAGCGATGATTATATAATACGTAGGTATTATACGAAGTAATGAATACGAGTACGATATGAAGTATTATATAAGTGTGTATGAAAGATGGTATGTCATATATGTTGATTAAGTATACGAGTTAGAATACGAGAATTATACGTAAAGTATATGTTATAAGGCTTTAAGCCATTTATGAATAGACTTGTGGATTATGTGGATGTACAAGTCCAATATGATTTAATATGAAAGTCCAATAGAATTAATATGCAAGCCCAAGTGTTTGTAATGTGAAGCCCAAAGTAATTTAATGCAAGCCCAAATGATTAAGCTGCCCAAAGTAAGAACTAATGGGTTATGGGTTGGTTTAAACCCATGGGGCAAATCATGGATGATCCAAAGTAGGGAGCAATCAAACTTAAAAGTTAAGTAAGTGTGGTGAGCAAACAAAGTGCTTAAGTGATGAGCAAGTAGACTTAATGGGCAAGTATGTGTGATAAGCAAGATAACTTAATGGCTAAGTGTTGTGATGGCCAAGTATATGTGGGGAGCAAGTTTACTTGATGGTTAAGCTTGGAATAGTAAGGAGGTGGATGGATTAATGACCAAACTACCCTAACCTAGAAGGTCCTATAAATAGCAAGCTTCCATTTCATTTGTTAGTTGTTCATTCATCCAACACTTTATACATTATAAGTTGAGAGCTTATTTGCTTGAGAGAAAAAGCTAGAAAAGCTAGAAGTTAGCATTTGTTAATTCAAAGAAATAAGAAGAAGATTAAGGTTTAACAAGTGATCATCAAAGGGTAAGCAATCTTAAACCATGATTCTCTTTCTCTGCCATTGTTAGAGAAGTGGGGAGTGATAGAACATGTATGCTAAGAAGGTGTTGGAATGATGAATCAAAGGGCTTAAGTCTTAATAAGCCGTATAAGTCATGAATAAGTTATTCAAACATAAATAAGTTATGAACTTATAATGAATGTATATGAACTTGTAACATGTTTACACAAATGAAGTTAGTATGTTAACAAGAAGAAAGAATAATGGTTAGAAGTTATAAACTATCCTAAGTTATGAGAAATGGAAACATAAGTAGTTTATACTTTTATAAGTTATAAACTCACAAAGAACAAGTAATAACTTCACATGTTTATAAGTTAATGATGTATGTATGTCAAGATGTTAGTATAACGAAATGAATCCATTTGAAACAAAGAACAAATCTTAAGTAGCGAAGTTTTGCCGGAATTCACACGATTGGACGATAATCGTCGAATTCGTAAAATTCTCGGAATGGAAGTTGAATTTTGATATTGAGCTTGGAAACATTAGTTTTCAATGGAGACAAGTCTTATTTGACATTTTAGAGTTGCGGACTCGAGAATGACCGAATTCTGACTTAGAACGACGAAACGAGCATTGAACGTTCACGAACGTTTATCGTTTTCGTTAAAAATGGACTAATAAGTGAATTTTTAGTTAATGAAGTGAAATAGATAAAATTCTTGAATGAACACGTAGAGTATGTAATTTGTGAACCGTAGGCTCTTGAATGAGCCAATTCGGACTTATAACGAAGAAGTTATGAGCCCAGGAATCTCACATAAAAAGTTAACTGTCAAATTTTTCTGGTGCTGTGCACTGGCGCCGCGATGCCAGTCAAGGCAAAGTAAGTCACGTCGAAGCGCCAATCATGGCCGGTTGAAGCTGTGACCCTCTTTGGAGAGTCATGTCAACAGCAGTCATGACCAAAGTAACGAAGGGACTCATCGCCTTGAGAAGACGCAAGACAGAGAGGAATAGTTTAAATAAGCAGCCGGCCCAACTTTAAAACTTAGATAGTAAAGAATGTTTACATGTTGATCATGAATAGTAAATGATTAACACTTAACTAATAAACTTAAGTCATGATTAAACCTTAACTATGATCACTTAGAGTTCAAGAAACTCAATTGCATGTTAACGTAAGAATGACGTAACGGAAAGCTGGAACCAGTAATAACAAATCTACTACATGATTAGATTGAGAAGAAGATTAAGATTCATTAGGAACCATGTATGTTCATTCATGACCTAATGTGGTATGTTATGTGATTATGTGTTGTAGAGACCGTAAAGGCTCAAAGGAAACGTAATTTTACTGTAGCAGACGTTGAAGGCAAGTTTTTCTTAAACACTTGTCTAACCTTTATGTTAGTCAAGTTTTCAAATGATTCAAGTTATGAGATACATGAATGGTTTTACGAACGAGTTGATTGATTTCTTTACAAGTTTTCCATATAGAATTGATAACGCTATCCTAAGCCAATTATTTGGTACGGATTCAAGGTAAGCCTAAATATGAATAAACAAATGTATTTTCATTGAGTATTCGATGGGCACGTGAGGTTGCCACAGCTTAAACGTACACACCTTTAATGAATGTAGTGTTGATCAACATAGAGTACTATAGGCTGATCACCTAGAAGTGCTCGTAAGCTATGCTGGACTTACGGACTTCGTGTTGGGTTGTCCTTTTCAAAGAAACTATGAAATGCTCATGGTCTTAGACCAGAATTGATGTTTTATTTAATATTGTTGTTGTAAAACGTTTTGAAGAAAAAAAATGCTATTTTGAATTATTGATAGTACTTCGTAACTATTATTCAGTTATTGAAGATATATTATTCCTATGTTTCAAGCATGTTGTTTAAAAGAAATTGTTGTACTTGCTGAGCTAGTTATGCTCACTCTTGCTTGAACCATATGAATGCAGCTAAAGATGAGCAAACCGAGGTTTCCAGTAGAGATAAAGGCAAGGCGAAGATGAATGATTAGTTTATCTTGTAATAGACTAGTAAGTATATGTATTATATTATGATGAACAATGAATGTAATGGTTTAAGAACCTGGGAATGAGATTTATTATTATTAATGTAATAAGAATGTCGTTGGAACACACATTTTAATGTCGTTTCAGTAGAATGAATGTACAGTTATGAGTACCGTGTAACACCATTTGTCGGGTTGGAAGAGTCTCGGATTTGGGGGCGTCACAACTATTAAAAAAATAATTATTTCCTTTCATCTTTATTTGCACATTTATCAATTTAGCATTTTATAGTTTTATAATAATAATCATAAATTAAATTGGACTTTTATTTCATAAAATTCGGGGTCTTACAGTTCCATCCTTTTATCCACTAGCTTATTCTGTGTGTCAAGATATTGTTGGAGACTCCAAAACTGGATACTGAAAGTGGCTTTTGAACGAGATGTGTTGGATAGTCCGACTGAATCTTGCTCTTGGTCCTCCTCATCAAAGTCTGCATCTTCTTCTTCATCCTCCTCATCATCAGAATCAGTCAAAAAGGTAAAACCAAGGCCTCGTGGGTGAGATTTCCCTCCTTTCCAAATCGAATAGCGTTTAATCATCATGTGGTCCAATAGTTGCAACAGTTGTTAAACAGGCTCATCCGCACTCCATTTCACCCCAGCTCGTGCACACAACCCACAAATGAGAGAAGGATGGGGTAATCCTCCTTGAAGAGGGCCCCACAGACAACGACCAATGGAATGATGTATTATGAGGCCAACATCTATTGGACAATCCTTGATGATAGAGTACAATAATACAACCTTCTCTTTGGTAACATCACTAGTGTGCTTTGAAGGCATCAATTTAGCATAAAGGAATGCATGCCATATCATTCCATAATGACTAAGATCCTTGCTTGGAAAGTACGTACCCTTCGAGAACCATGAGGACTCTGGCTTGCATAACTCACTCAGTATTTGCTCATAATTTAAGCCATGGTCCTTATATGCCATATACTCACAAACAGCTGGAGATTGGAGATTGTAATCATCATTGATTTCTTGAACAGTAAACGACACCATTTTACCCCGGACGAATGCAAAATAATGGTGATTTATCTGGTGCATTGGCATAAAACTCTTTCACTAAAGCCACCACTGCTGCTTCTGGTAGTTCGGTAAAGGTCCCCCATCCCCTTTCTATTATCTAGTGGCCCATCTCACCATTAAAATCATCGAGGCTTAGTCCATGCTCCTGAATAAGGGATTTGGAGGCTAAGTATTCAAATCTGGTCGTCGCCTCAGAAGTTATAAATTTCCTTATATTAAACTGCCGGACGGGGGTGGACGATCCCTCACCCCATTTTCTTTTTGATGTTTTTGGCGTCATTGTGTATGTCGTTGAACTGTAGTTCTAAACTTATCAAAATATTCACATGATGGTTTATCCCCATATCTCAGTTGTCTCAATTAATCCCCCCATTATTGTGTCTAGAATGTATCCAGGTAGTCGACAGTTGAAACCAATATGACTGGAAACCGTGCCAATCACTTTATGGATACCTTGTGTGCGCTAAATTGTATGTTCAAAATTTCCCCAACCTTAGTGTTGAACCTAACTTGCAAGTCACAAAGAAGTGTATAACATTATACCTGATCAAATGTAATAATTACCAATAACAAACATTTTACAATTGAAGTAATTAGTCTAGCAATGAAAATCCCTACTCACGCTTGCAACTTACCCAAATCAGATGAGAAAGTGTCCAAATAGGCAAAGTATGTGGGTTTACTTAATGAGATGTCTGACGATCGACCACAACCCTAATGAATTTACCCAATTTCATGTAGAATTATTCAAGCTGGGAGGAAGGCTGGAAGCACCTGGAGCCCTAGTTTGGGTCAAGTCCTTGATGAAATTTGAGAACTAGAGATCCCTTGAATCCGTGCGCAGTGATTTGGGCCAAGAATTTAGTCGAATTTGGTTCAACATTGAGATGGGGGTCAGTTATTGGGGGTTAGGGCACTGGTGTGTGTGTGTGTTTTGGAATGAAAAGGAAGTGTTTTAATTCGAATGAAAGAGGAATTTTAAAAACTGAAAACTGTGATTTGCGTCGGGGCGAGGATTTTTGTTCAGTAAACTTCATCGGGGCAAGGCTTGACAGAGGAGTCTGCACTTAGGAGCGATGAAAAACCTGCTGGGGCGAAGTCTAGCAGAGAGCCTTGCGCCTAGGCGTAATTTTATTTGTTAATTTCTCTGCTAGGGCGCATATACTATTTTCCTGAAAAATTTTCTTTTGATTTCGGATCCACTTAATTGCTTAGAACACTAATCATACTTCCATTTACTTTCTTCCTCATGTTTTTTTGATGTAAATTACTCTCCATATACTAATCTACTCATATGCGCGCTGCCATCATCCTTTCAGAACCTTACCTAATGGTTGTCTCGTGATTTACTCTTGTGAATGTCAATCTCAACCTTGAAATGATAATGATTAAATCGGATTAGGGTTCACGTGGAGAATGAATAAGAAAATGTGTACTACAACAATACTATTCTAAACTTGCTACAAATTTTCTAAGTGTGAAATTAAAAGAAACACTAAATACTGAGTGGGTTGCCTCCCATCAAACGCTTGATTTTAAGTCTTTCATCCTGACTACTCCCTGTTTTATGGTGAATCCGCGAGAGTGATATAGGTCTTGTGTCGATCCATAATTCCACCCTAGTAATGTTTTAATTGATGTGTGTTGACTTTAAATCTTTTATCTTGATTTCGACCAACTAATTCAACGGCGGCATGAGAAAATACATCTTTGATTATGAATGGGCATGACTAACATGATTTGATTTTTCCCGAAAATAGTTTCAACCTGGAATTGTAGAGTAGCTCGGTTTGACCAGGTTCAATCTTTCGATCCATAATTTTCTTATCATGCCACCGTTTTATTTTCCCTTTGTATAGCTTTACATTTTCATACGATTAAAGGTGATACTCTTCCATCTCATTGAGTTGTAACAATCTTTTCTCGCCTGCTGCATCCAAGTTAAAATTTAATTTCTGAATAGCCCAATATGCATTATGTTCTAACTCCACGGGAAGATGGCAAGCTTTTCCATACACCAATCGATATGATGACATCCCAATCGGTATTTTATATGTTTTTATGTATGCCCACAGTGTGCCGTCCAATTTAATTGACCAATCCTTTCGATTCGGGTTCACCATTTTTTTCCAGAATACGCTTCACCTCTCTATTCGATACTTCGGCTTGACCACTAGTTTGGGGATGGTAAGTCGTGGCTATTTTGCGAGTGACTCCATACTTTGCAAGCAATGTTGAGAAGTATTTGTTGCAAAAATGAGTACCTTCGTCACTAATGATTGCCCGAGGTGTACCAAATCTAGTGAATATGTTTTTCTAAAGAAACTTGAGGACTACCTTAGCATCGTTGGTGGGTAATGTGGATGCTTCGACCCATTTTGAAACATAGTCTACCGCAACCAGAATGTACTCATTGTTAAATGACATGGGGAAGGTGTAAGACGCCAACTTTTATGAATAAAAATTTAATTTTCTCTAAATATCATTTTGAGTAATAAGGTGTGGATTTGATATAATGTTATGGTTGTGAGTAATATTTAATAATTTTGCAAAGTAAGCAAGTTGTTATAAAATATTCGTTTAGTCGGGGAATATTCGTACGACGACACAATCATTGGTGGACCCTATAACGGAATTACTGTCAGAGTTATAAAATGACAGAAATAACCGTTTTTAAAAATAACGGCAAAAGTTTTACCGTTAATCGTCACTACAAAAAAATGGGCCTTTAGTAACGATTTTTTAGAAAGCGACTTTTATAAGTCGCTAAAAAGATATGTTTAGCAACGAAAGTTGTCCTTCGTTCTTGATTGTGTCAAAGCTTTCACTTTTTGCAACGAAATTCATAAGTCGTTGCAAAATTTCGTTGTTAATTCATTGGCGGGAAAAAAGTTCGTTAGAAATTCGTTTCATAATTTTTGGCCACTTGATTTCCCGTCATCGTGGGCAACAAAAAGTTTTTTGTAGTCTCCAATATTTTTAAATTTATTTTAATATAATAATAATAATAATAATAATAATAATAATAATAATAATAATAATAATAATAATGTGAGGTTGTTTGCTTCACTGCAGATGTTGGACAAGTAAGATATAAGTTTTGAAACTTATGATTTGTTCTTTGATTTGTGTCTTAATCACATTAAAATATCAAAAGAAAGAATAAAGAAATTGAAATTTGTGTAAAATCATGAGTTTCTTATCATACTCATATTTTTTTTTCCCCCCTCCCCCCTCCCCCCCCCCCCCGAATTTCCTTGACCATATTGTGAATGTATAGGGCATCAAGGAACTGGAAGGTTTGGAAGAAAAGGCCAAGGCAAGTGGAGCCTGTCAGTTAGTAGTGAAGGATTTGAAGGAGGAATTTGTGAAGGATTATGTATTTCCTTGCTTGCATGCTGGAGCAATCTACGAAAGGAAGTATTTGTTAGGGACTTCAATGGCTTGTCCTGTTATTGCAAAGGTGAATTACAAAGAGTACTTGACCCAAAATTAAAATTACTATGGTCTATTTTCTTTTCCTAAACTAAAGTCGATTCCTTTTTGTTATTTGTTAGCATTCTTATTCTAGTATTTCCTGACCTGCACTTCTGTGTGCACTTCTTATGAATGTGCTTAAACGTGCGCGTACATAAGGTTCTAGAAGTTTGTTAGGTAGGCTACTGATAAGTTCCTTTCACGACAATACGGCATAAATCATGTGTTCTCCTTAGGGCCATCTGCACATAATTTACTATAGAATTAGTTAGTGCGCGTAGTTAGGGTATTGCGTGCACCAGCTGGTTCATTTGGACTATTTGATGATTTTGGTGTACGCCCTAACGGTAGTAACTGCTGGTTTGGCTCTTAGACTGTAGTTTGGCTCCGAAATGGGGAAAACATTTGGCTCTTCGGCACCTGATGTTTATGCCTTAGAGATGAATGAGGCACTCTATTTAAGTGTGGTCCTTATACTGATTTCAGGAAGACTTCTCAGAAACCTGCTTGAATATATGATAAGGAAATATCAAAATGAATATATATTTTTATTCATTTATCTCATGGAAGAGGAGAGAGGGCCTCATCCATAATATTCGTCTCACAATTAGTTTATGCTTAAATCTTAATTGTCTTAATTGTATTAAGAAGCTTCTCGGACTGAAAATCAATACCCTGTATACAATGACTTAGATTTGTATGTTGCTCCAAAAATCAGTTTTGATTTTAAGATATCTCATAAACCAAACAACTTGACTGGAAAGGGATCATGAAGAAGTTGTTTTTCTTAAAAGATTGTCTGTGTGTATGGATTGTGTGGGAGGACATTCCATAGAGAGAGAAGAAGTGTATGTGTGGGAAGGAGGGAGGTTGAATCGATAGTTTCTAGTAGACTTGCAGAAAGTTTACAAACTATCCCAAAAAAACTAAAACCTCTTATATCTGGACGACTATGACCAATTTTTGCTAAAGAAACAAACCTGACACAAAGTGTTGACATCCAAGCAAACTATGGAAAGTTAGATGAATTCATTAACATTACTTTTAGGATTTTTTGCTTTGAGGAAGTTTGGACTTTAGAACATTCAAGCTTGTGAGAACTTGCATACACATCTACATACAGTGAAAAAGGATGCTTGCTGCTGCTATTGGGGAAGTACATATTTGTTTCATTTCGTAAAGTAAGGAGTCTAATATATCTCTTAATTTTACAATGATCAATGAATATAACGCAAAATAGCATAATACATCTACATGCAGTGAAAACTTGCATACACATTCAAGCTTGTGAGAACATTAGAACATTCAAGCTTGTGAAAACTTTAGAACATTCAAGCTTGTGAGAACTTGCATACACATCTACATACAGTGAAAAAGGATGCTTGCTGCTGCTATTGGGGAGGTACATATTTGTTTCATTTCGTAAAGTAAGGAGTCTAATATATCTCTTAATTTTACAATGATCAATGAATATAACGCAAAATAGCATAATACATCTATCGTTTGATGTATTTTTTCCTGTTTCTTGATTCTCAATGTATATATTTTTCCTAGGTTTGTATTAGTAACAGACCCTCCGCATTGAATTGATATTGACAGGCCATGGTTGATGTGGCCCAAGAAGTTGGAGCTGATGTTGTTTCTCATAGATGTACAGTGAAGGAAAATGATCAGGCATGCTTCAAAATCGTTGTCTCTACGTTTTGGTCATCTTAATCAATTTTTTTTACTCGTAAGAAATGTTACTATATAGACCCTCTTCTCCCTCCCTCCCTCATTAACTATTCTACCTTTTGGCCATGTAGGTATGCTTTGAGCTCAGTTTCTTTGCTTTGAATCCTGAACTCAGTGTTGTGGTTCCTTGGAGGGAATGGGATATACAAGGGAGAGAAGATGCTATAGAATATGCTAAGAAACATAACGTACCTGTCCCTGTAACAAAGAAATCCATTTATAGCAGAGACAGGAACCTATGGCATCTCAGTCATGAGGTATTACTATCAGTGCTTATTTGGGATTTAAAATGCTTTTATGTATCAGAGACAGAAATCCGTTTTGTTCATGCTCAGTGCAACGAAAATATGTTTACCACTATGCTTACTGAAATTAATTCATAAAATGACCGATTAAGATTCCAATTTTTTCTTGTAACAGAGCAATCATATAGTTGCATTGAAGGTTCTTTTTCTATTTGGATTTGTAGCAAATGATATTGTGATTGCCTATTTGTCTTTTTCTGCTTATGAGCAATACGGTGTACATTAGTACCACGTAGCAACTCTATTGTCTTTGTGTATTGATTTTGGCATTAAGTGCCTCTGTTGGCTTATTTGCTTCATTTTCCTGACTTGCTATTATTTTTAAATATGTGCAGGAAGACTGCTTCTACGACCTGCCTTACAACACTGGGTATCAAATTTTCGTTCTACGTTTATGGAAGACAAGAGACGAAATTATGAAGTGTACTCTCTCTATATATGTAGATATATACTTTGATTGAAGAACCGTGGTAGCTTTAGACGGTTAATTGTAAAGATAATGAATGATTATGTAGTGGAAGATTTTATTAAGTTAATAATATTTTAGTTTTTTGTATTTTGCCATTATTTGCTATGGGGACATTGAGCCAGTCAGGTACATAAAAAGAATGTCAAATTTTTATTTGGCAACAATATAATTCGTTACCAAAGTATTGAACAAGTTTTAGTATAGCAACAATTTTTTATACATTTAGCAACAAATTTTTGTTGCTAATGGCATTAAAAATATAATATTTGGCAACGAAAATTAATCTAATAACAACGGAGAGGATATTGTTGCTAATACTAAAATAAAAGACAACATTTTTTATCGTTGCAAATCATATCAACTTTCGTTGCACATATAAAGAAACGGCAACATATAATGTCGTTGCTAATCGACGACTTTTGTTGCTATTGAAAAATAACCAACAACAAATATTTTTGTTGCTGATTCAGCATAATGTCGTTGCCAAATAATATAATCAGCAACGAAAATCGTTGCTAAAAAGTTTACATTCCGCAACGAAAGCAAGCTTAGGCAACAATTTTCATAATTTACTGTAACGAAAAATATCGTTGCAAAATGGTGTCAATTGCAACGAAAATGCATGGTCGTTGCAAAAAAAAAGAGTCCATTTCGTTGCCAATTAGCAGTCTTTTGCAACTAAATGGAGTTTTTAGCAACGAAATTTTAATTATTCTGCAACAATACATTTTGTTGCTAAATGATCGATGTCTTTGCCAAATTTCGTTGCAAAATGTTTTACTTTTGGCAACAAAAAAAATACGTTCGTTGCGGAACAATTAGCAACGCTCATTGCACAACAAAAGACCCAACGACAGTAAAGTCGTTGCCAAAACCCTTTTGCAACGAAATTTGGCAGCTTTAGCCACGAAAATCGGTTGTTGCTGAAGCCCCATTTGTTTGTAGTGTGTTGAAATACCCGGTGGTAAAAGTATAGTAATATGCGTGGTTGCATAGTAGCACACAATATTGTATATTATCTTTATTGATGCTTACGTGAGAAGTCACTCAGTTTTATTCAATTATTTCAACAGTATTTGTTGCATAGTATCTCATATTATTGATGCAATTATTGTCACAGTATCATCTGCATAATATTTTATATTATTAAATCAATAATTGAGACGAAAAAAGTTATTCATATTATTATTTGCATTATTGACGATGTTTAGAAAGTTCTGTCGAGGAAAGGGGTTTGGTCATCTAATTGCACGCCAATAAAGAGAAGTCCTTATCGGAAAGCCTCATCTTTTCTGGGAATGATCTGGTTGTTAATATTGTGAGTTATAATATTAATAATAAATGTTATTAAAAATGTGTTTTGTGAAGCCAAGTGAATTGAGATAAATAGAGGGATATTTTATGAATTATTTGTTGTAAATTTTGTTTATTACATGGACCCCCAGTTACCCATTTTTTCAAAATTGCCAAGAGAAAGTTATCTAAGTTTTGTATATATATATATATATATATATATATATATATATATATATATATATATATATATATATATATATTTATATATATATGGTCACGGGGGGGGAGGTGGGCTATTATTATATATATATATTATATATATATTTTTTGTTTTTTTTATGTATAATAGAATATATTATATTTTATATTTTATTATGCATAGTGTGCATAGTGCAGCATAGTAAAATCAAAAATTTTCGTTGAATTCGTCCGTGAATTCGCCCGAGAAACTTCTCATGTGCACCCATGATTTTCTAAATTCAAATAGTATCTTGCCATTCTCCTATTAATAGGATGCTTAGTTAGAAATGAAAATCACACCAGAATAAGAGAATTCTTGGTAGATGAGTAAATTTTAATTTAGGAATTTTTATATTGGATAAAGTAATTAATTTTATTTTTAATTTAATAATTGAATCATATTGTCGATTAAAATATTATATTTTTATTTTTAGAATAATAGCGGTTATATTACGAATAATGATAAAGTCTTACTTACACTCGAAGCATTAACTATACTTATATTTTAATAATAGTACCAAATTTAAGTTTGGTAGATGAGTAAATTTTAATTTGGGAATTTTATATTGGATAGAGTAATTAATTTTTATTTCTAATTTAATAATTGAATCATATAGTCGATTAGAACATTATAATTTTACTTTTAGAATAATAGCAGCTTATATTACCCTAATAATGATAAAGTCTTACTTACACTCAAGCATTAACTATACTTATATTTTAATAATAGTACCAAATTTAAGTTTGGTAGATGAGTAAATTTTAATTTGGGGGAATTTTATATTGGATAGAGTAATTAATTTTTATTTTAATTTAATAATTGAATCATATAGTCGATTAGAATATTATATTTTTATTTTAAGAATAATAACAATTATATTACACGAATAATGATAAAGTCTTACTTACACTCGAAGCATTAATTATACTTATATTTTAATAATATTACCAAAATTAAGTTAGGTAGATGAGTTTTATGATAATTTTCGTTTCTTATCAAATCGTCTAATCTAAGTGGTAATATAATTTTACTTAAACTGTATTGTATTATTATTATTATTATTATTATTATTATTATTATTATTATTATTATTATTATTATTATTATTATTATTATTATTATTATTATTATTATATATTTAAATAAAAGAAACCAATTAGTATTTGGTAATCTTATTTTGATTATTTTCTTATAAAACTATATAATGAATTCATGTTTTTTTACAAAACTACGATACTAATTTATATTTTTGAACAAAAGTAACTAATAACTAATATTAGGTAGACGATCTATTTTGATTCTATTATTCCTAGCCATCCATGGTTAAGGTGTTAAGCAAAGGGGACTTGTATAGGTTGTCTATTGGCATGGCAGATTTGGGATCACTGCAATTGTGACGAACGAGATTTTTGTAATTTAATTTTTAATATTTATTGAAGTAGATAAATATTTTCGATGATTTAATTATTAGATTAAATAATTAATTGATGCGGATTATGGTAGATTAATTTAATTATATGTGTTACAATTATTAAATTAATGTGGAGAATTTTATTATCAAGTATGTCATTATGTGAGCTTATTGTATTAAAAGAAATATTTAATAAGCCTAATGTTATTTTAATTAATTTAATTATTAATTAGAGAGTTAATAATTTGACATTAAATTAATGAGAAATTTAATTATGTGACTATGTAAATTTATGAGAATTTATTATATTTTATTTAAAGTAAATTAAATAAGATATTGATTTATTTTATAAAGGAGTGTGACATTATTTAACTATAGTATAAGAGGTTTTATTAAATTAATGGGGTATAAGCTTTTAAAATGATAGCCAAACATGGCCTTAGTGGGAGTTGAGGGAAGTTACCCATGACTGGGTAACTGACCGCAACGCGTCAGTTCCTTCCCTTATTATTATTATACGTATTCTTCTTCTCTTCATTTTCTAAGTTCTACAAGGAAATCACAAAGAGAGAGAGAGAATTAAGAATTTGAGAGAATTGTTAGTTGTTTGATTAATTAAGAAAGTTCATCTCTTCTATCTACACTAAGCTGTGAGTAATCTCCTCCTTCCCAAATTTTAAATTACGTATTAAAGTTTTTATAAAAATTGTTTTCATTCATCCTGTAAAGTCTCTGTAATTGGGAAATTGTGTTGTTATATGGATATATGTAATAATTGTAAGTAGTATAGCATGTTATATATATATATATATATATATATATATATATATATATATATATATATATATATATATATATATATATATTACACGATTCCCTATCATCTTTCATTATATTACAATCAGTATATGATTGCTTCAAAATTACAGAGTTTGGGTTATGGCTATATGGCCCTTATAATGTAAATTTAATGTGTCAAACATAAATATTTTTATAAAATTTCCACTCTTATTTGATTATGCATGTTGTTCTGAAGAGACCAAACCTTAAATGAAACGGATCCAGGTGTTATAAACTAATCCAGTAGTGTCAAAATTTTATGTGTTTGTTCAAAATCTTCAAGAACACAAAGAACAGTGAAATTTATACATTTTAATTCTGTAATTATGTGTTTTAATGGGTTAAAATCATTCTATAGATGTTCAGTATTGTTTATATACGAATTCTAACATGTGGGTATGATTAAATTCGTGTAGTAAAATTTAATTGGAGTTTTTTTGGCTGTGTTATGCAATTTTCGCGAATTGTAGAACAGTTTCTGGTTCGCCGCACCGCGGCGCCAGTCTCATGCCTTATGTCCCGCGTCGCAGCGCCATGTCTCAAGCCGCAGTGCCATGACGTCGAAGCGTGAAGACCAAGTACAAAAGTGGCGCCGCAGCGTCACTCTACAGAATGTCCAGAAATGAATTATTTTTAAATGTTCAAGTCTAACAATGTGATAGCAACTTAATTTAAAGAATATAGAGATATGTTAGAAGTATAATGAGATATTAAAATAGATACTTAACATGTAAATAACATAATTGCATGTGGATTGAATTATGAAATACATAAGTAGCTTATTATTCATGAAGTGTTATTATGTGACAATAAGTGTGATATTTGACTAAGTATAGTCATAACCAAAGTTTAGATAAAAGAATAAATTTATGATGGCTAATTATATTATAATTAACTAGAGTTGTGAATGTAAATGATATGTAGGATTTAAATCAAAGAACGAGTTTAATTAAAGTGTAATCTACACACAAGACAAGTTTCCTACCCCTACTTGTTATCATTGTTCAAGTTTATTATTTACCTTGAGTAAATCCTCATTACTATTATTCAAGTTCGAATTGTTATATTAAAGATTTATTATCCTTTCAAAATATGAAATTGTTATACAATATTTGTTCTATTGTATACTTCTTGATATTATTATTCAATTTGAATATCATTATTGTTGAACCTTGTTAGACTAGTGAACCTTATTGATTCGACTAGTCCATAGTTGATGAACGTTCTAAATTTCAGAACCCTTATTGAATTATCCAAACCAAACTTCCTTTGGTTTTAACTTGTTATTTGATTTTAAGAATGCTATTGTAAAGATTTGATGTTGTTAAGACTTATTTGTTTATGTTTCCGCACAGATGTTTAAGGATAGTTTGACCTGGGATTGTATTTATTATTCAGATGTTGTAACCCCATAAGGGGAGGATTTTATTTCTATCAATTGCATGGTTTGCATTTATTATGGGTAGATAGATAGATGATATTTGTACAGTGAACACCAAATCCCGTGGAATTGAAGTACCCGGATTTGGGGGTGTCACAAGTTGGTATCAGAGCTGTAGGTTATGAACCTTAGATGGGGAAACAACCTTAGGTAGTAGCCTTATAGAAAGAACATAGTGATGGAAAACTCTTATCGAGTTCTAGGAAATGAATTTTTGTAATTCATTGAAGATAATAAAAGACTTTATGTGCTTATGTGTTAAATTATGTGCTCACTAGTACGACTTAGTAACTAAAACTCAAAATTTTGTTGTCAGGATGTTTGACGTTGGAGGAACTAGTCGAGCTGGGGAGGAGGAACCCCGGGTACCTATAGTACCTATAGAGGAGGAGCCCAGAGACATTCATGTCATTAGGGAACAATTGGTACAGAGGGAGTTATCTCCATTGATCACCGTTGTTGGTCAGGAGCATGAACTTGAGACAGATCTTGAGGAGGAATTTGACGAGGAAGAGTAAGAAGAGGAGTTTCCACTGAGATTCCATCGATCTTTGAGATGTACGATTACATTATAATGACCGTAACGTGGAGTTATGAGATGAGGTGCGAGGATCCGGATGAGTGAGCTATTATTCATTGATTACTCTCGGCGTAGAGAGAGAGATTTGACTCTTCACTCACGATCGGGAAATGTAGAATGGGATTTGGTCCATGAGAAAGGTCAAACCAAGATAAGACCGCAGAGATAGAAAAGTTGAAGAAGGATCTAAAGAGAGTTCGGAGAGGCTTGCCATAGCAGAGAGAGGGTGGTAAGAGAGTCACGTCATGCCGATCTTGCGTAAGAGGATGGTCGTGCAAAGAAGGCAAAGCTTGGAGAGACATACTCTACACTTAATCATGCAATGGATGAGGCCCAAGATCGAGTTTTGAGGTACCCCATCCGATTCGAAGGACTTCCATCGTATACATCTTTGGATCGCAGGACGATGTCTCGTATCATGGAAGAGGAGCGTGGCAAGGCTATTCAGCACCTTGATAGACAGTGATATAATCTATTTAATTATGTGAAAGACTTAGTTAGTTTTATATGTAAATTCCGATATGTTTATGAGCGAAGGAATATTTTAATATTTAAATCTGTGGATTCTTTATCTCGAGGATGGTGGATGTAAATACTTGCTTATGCTATCGTTTGATGTAAAACTTTTAGTTTGAATTAAATATATTAAGTTGTTTGAGATGATGTGTTAAATGATTATATTAAATTGTTGAGTTAAGTCTTAACTATTTAGAGAATTTAATAGAGTTTTAATAAGCATATATTATTCTTAATAGAAATATGCCGCCTAGAAGAAGACAACAACGTCAACCAGCTCAGGAAGAGTCAACAAATAGCAACAATAATGCTAATGCTAATCCCGTGCAGCAGTTGGTTAACTTACTGACTGGAGCAATGAATAATCAACCTCAAGCACCACCAAATACTACGTTTAAAGATTTCAAGGCAGTGGGACCGCCAGAATTTAAAGGTTCCATGAACCCGATCGAGGCTCAAATGTGGGTTATGGAAATGGAGAAGGTTTTCGACGTTGCTAGGGTTAGAGAAGACCAGAAGACCGCTTTTGCAACATTTTTGCTGAAGTCCGAAGCTAGCTATTGGTGGCAAGCAAACAAAGTTCGTGGAGGTGAAGGTGTAATTACTTGGGAGAGATTTAAAGAAATGTTTTTCGAGATGTACTTCCCAACCAGCTCACAGAACCAGATGGAGGTTCAATTTCTGGAATTGAAGCAGGGAAATATGAGCGTACCTGATTATGCGGCTAGATTCAATGAGTTAGCGAGGTTCGTCCCGTATCAAGTACACACGGACAAGAGAAAAGCCAGAAGATTCGAACAAGGACTAAAGCCTTGGGTATATAGTAAAGTATCAATGTTTCAGATAAACACATTTGTTAGAGTACTGGAAAAGGCTATCCTCGCTGAGGGTGGAAGCGATGCGGTGACCAAGAAGAAGAAGAAGAGTGAAGGTGAAGTAAATAACAAGGTTAGTGGAAGTGGCACAGGAGGTGGAAATTTTAATTAGAAGAAAAGGTGGAATGACAACTCATCATCGGGGAATCAGCAAGGTAGTCAGAAGAAAAGAATCGAAGCATGCCCGACCTGCGGGAAAGCCCATCTGGGAGTTTGTATGAAAGGAAAAAGAGTGTGCTACAATTGTGGTCAGGAAGGCCACATAGCACCTAACTGTCCTAACCCAAAGAAGGGTGCTTATTTCACTTGTGGTTTGAAGGACCATCTGGGAAGAGACTGTCCTAAGAAGGGACCGGGAGGGTCAGGATCAGGAGGAAACCAGGGAAACAACAGTGGAAATGCCTTAACTATCACCGGACCAACCACAACAAAGTGACCAACCGCTAGGACTTTCAATATGATGGTATAGGATGCAGTTTAGTCCCGTGATGTGGTGTCAGGTATCATTCCGATCAATAAAATTAATGCTTATGTTTTATTTGATTCAGGTGCTACTTGGTCCTTTATATCCAATGACTTTGCTAAGAATTTAGATTTGCCTAAGGATGAATTGGAATATCCCATGAACATAGAAATTGCGAATATAGAAATAATCCCTGTTAAGTATGTACATAAGAACTGTAGAGTGGATATTAAGTGTAATATCATGAATGTAGATCTTATCCCTATTCGACTTAGGGAATTTGACGTTATTTTGGGAATGGACTGGTTATTCAATTACGGGGCTGTAATTGATTGCCAAAAGAAGCGTATTAACCTTATGACTCTGTCAAAGGTTGTGTTTTATGGCAGCAAGTTGCTTAGACAAGCGAGTTGTCTAACGATGATGCAGGCCAGGAAGTTATTAAGGCATGGCTGTGTAGGATACTTAGCTTACATAGTCGACAGTCGAAAAGAGAATCTGAAGGTAGAAGAAATACCGATTGTGAGGGACTTCGTCGACGTATTTCCAAACGATTTTCCAGGACTTCCACCAGATAGAGAGGTAGACTTCGTGATCGATTTGGCACCCAGAACTGCTCCAATATCGAAGGCACCATACCGAATGGCACCAGTAGAGATGAAAGAACTAATGGTACAACTACAAGAATTGTTGGACAAGAAGTACATTCAACCGAGCGACGCCGTGGGAGCGCCGGTGTTGTTTGTGAAAAAGAAGGATGGATCGATACGGCTTTGCATTGACTACTGAGAAATGAATAAGGTCACGATTAAGAACGAGATATCCATTACCAAGGATCGACGACTGTTTGATCAATTGAAGGAGCGAGATACTTTTCCAAGATAGACTTGAGAAGCGGTTATCATCAATGAAGGTGAGGCTAGAGGATGTATCAAGATGTGTTTCGTAGCGATATTGTCACTACAAATTTTTAGTAATGTCGATGGTCTT
Organism: Panax ginseng; assembly: GCA_020205605.1. Classification (NCBI taxonomy): domain Eukaryota; kingdom Viridiplantae; phylum Streptophyta; class Magnoliopsida; order Apiales; family Araliaceae; genus Panax; species Panax ginseng. The sequence continues at coordinate 11,407,979 of CM035141.1, read as the reverse complement.
ACGAATGCTCCTGCAGCATTTATGGGACTAATGAATGGTGTGTTCAAGCCGTTTTTGGACAAGTTCGTAGTGGTATTTATTGATGACATTTTGTTTTATTCGAAAACCAAGGAAGAACATGAAGAGCATTTGAGATTAACATTGGAAGTATTGAGAAGGGAAAAGTTGTATGTATGCCAAGTTTTCAAAATGCGAATTTTGGATTGAACGAGTACAATTTCTTGGTCACGTGATCGATAAAAATGGAATTTTGGTAGATCCATCTAAAGTCAAAGCCGTGATTAACTGGGATCAGCCGATAACGCCGTCGGAAGTAAGAAGTTTTCTTGGATTGGAGGGATATTATAGAAGGTTCATACAAGACTTTTCCAAGATCGCAACTCCGTTAACGAATTTAACTCGAAAAGCTATGAAATTTGTTTGAACGGATAAGTGTGTGGAAAGTTTTCATGAATTGAAGAAGAGGTTGAGTATGGCCCCTGTGTTATCTCTTATGGATGATACATGAAATTTTGTTGTTTATAGTGATGCGTCGCATAAAGGACTTGGTCGTGTCTTTGCAAAAAACAAAGAAAGTCATTGCGTATGCATCACGATAATTGAAGGATTTCGAGAAGGGATACCCGACCCATGACTTGGAGTTAGCTACAGTTGTTTTTGCTTTGAAAATTTGGAGGCAATATCTCTACGGGGAGAAGTATGAAATATATACGGACCACAAGAGTCTGAAATATATTTTCACGCAGAAGGATTTGAATATGCGTCAAAGAAGATGGTTGGAATTAATTAAGGATTACGACTGTGAGATTTTATACCATCCGGGTAAAGCAAATGTGGTTTCCGACGCCTTAAGTAGAAAGGGTCGTGAGAAATTGATGATGTTGACTGCTCAGGAGGAGCTAATTTTAGAAATAGAGAAACTAGAGTTGGAAATGAAGTATCCTATGGAGATTGATGAGAAGCTATTTCAGATGCAATCTGGTACAACTATACTAGATAAAGTAAAGGAGGCTCAACTTCAGGACGAAGAATGTAAAAAGGTGACAAAGAAGATATCTGAAGGAACTGAACCGAGATTTAAGATGGATAAGAAAGGAATACTGAGATTTGAGAGTAGAATTTGGGTACCGCCAAAGACAATGATTAAGGAAGATATTTTGAGCGAGGCTCATAGTTCACGATATTCGATTCACCCTAGTAGTACTAAAATGTACCAAGATCTTCGACAACATTTCTGGTGGCCGAATTTAAAACGTGATGTTGCAGAATGTGTTGCCAAGTGTCCGACACTGCCGAAAGTGAAGGCGTAACATCGAGAGACAAAGTGGATTGCTACAACCATTAGAGATCCCGGAATGGAAATGGGAACATATTACAATGGACTTTGTGGTTGGCCTAGAAGCGACTCGAAAGGCTATGATGCAATATGGGTTATCGCCGTTAATCGACGAAACCCTTTTACTTCCTTTTGATCAAAATCAGATTTAACTTAGATCAGTTGGTGAGGTTATACGTAAAAGAGATTGTTTCGAGGCACGGAGTTTTGGTGTCAATTGTTTCTGATAGAGATCCGCGCTTCACATCGAATTTTTGGAAACGTCTTCAGGAATGCATGGGTACGCAATTGCGAATGAGTACAGCATACCACCCTCAAATAGACGGACAGAGCGAAAGAACGATTTAGACATTAGAAGATATGCTAAGAGCCTGTGTGATGGACTTTAAAGGAAATTGGGATGATCACCTACCGTTAGTAGAGTTTGGCTACAACAACAGTTACCACGCTAGTATTGGCATGCCGCCTTATGAAGCATTATACGGCAGAAAGTGCAGAACTCTGCTTTACTGGGATGAAGTTGGTGAAAGGCAATTGCTAGGGCTAGAATTGGTACAGCAGAAATAGTCAAAGTTATTCGAGCACGACTGGTAGCAGCTCTGTGACGACCCCAAATCCAGGTACTTGAAACCCGAACTCGGTGCTTCACGATACCATTTCTATAAGCTGAATCATATAATAGTAATGTTACATTCAAACTTAATTTACATACATCAGAGTTTACTTCCCAGGTACGAGACCTTTAAATACATTCCTTACAATACTTGAATAGATACCAATACAACTATAACCATTAACTCATAATACACACTTATTCGATCAGCTTTCCTTTTCCTTTGTTCGTGCCTGAGCCTTCAGGTTGCTCATACATAACTGAAAACATTTAATTTAAGCAAGGATGAGCATTTGAGTGCCCAAAGTAAGTAATAGCAATTATATATATAAGTTTGAAAGAATATAAGTATTCTCTTTACATAACACTTCTACAATCTAATCGAAAGTTGTGAAGTAATCTTTCTTGATAAAAATTCACATAACAAATCTCTTCCAAATTATTTAAATTTGGCTCGCTTTCTACCCATGAATAGGGTTTAAGAATCATACTATGAACATTCTTTTCATTTTCGAAAAGGTTTGGCAGAAATCCATCCATGAACCGCTTTAGCTTACTTACAGACACGGAGGGTGATCGACAGATTGTACCTCATATTGATCAAGACTACATAACTTGAACGTAAATTCATCGCTCACTCTATCCGCCTTGAAGCAAAAATCTTCCCATATAGGGATGTTCATACATGCAGTTCCAAACCCAAGGTTTTAATCTTGCTCAACAATAATATGTAATTCAACATATATGTATACGGGTAATTGATGAGGTATATCAACATGTGAATAAATGTCATGGTTATCCAAGTGGGGACACTTGTATAACCATTTAGAAATCAACGAGCAGTAATATATATCCGAGCTAGCATGTTGATAATCAAAGAGTACATAATCATACAGGAATAGAATAATTCAAAAACTTCTTACTCATGTCCATCCATTGCATAAAGGAAATGCAAAGGTAGGATACTTTACCGATTCACATTTGATTACAAATCTCAACTTAGGTTTTATCTCTTTATCACAACCTATCAATAATCGGATCATTCGTTCGATTAGAACAATATATCTTAACACATAGTCATCGCTTATTACAACAAAGACATAGTCCAATCACATAATCACAAAGTGATCATACTTTTAGTTCCTATTCTATACTTGAAATATTTTTATACATTTTCCAAATATCTCATCCATGCTCTTACGAAGAGCCTTTTCTTTCTTTTTATAAGGTTCCGACATTTGTCGAGCGCATCACAAATGACTTTATCGGGTAATTAATGAGTCTAAGACTCTTATTCTATACCTCAACATCTGTAAATATCGGACATCTTATTTTTAATCATTTTCGCAATTTTAAATTGAAAAATTTAAAATAATTCAAATCATCACTAAAGGGCCTATAGTGATATAATCTATTATTATAGGTGTTCTTCTTCAAATTCGAACTTCATAATCGGTTCTCAAGTCATTTAGTTTGGTTTCATTTATAACTTTCGAATATCGGAATCATAATTAAATGATTTAACATTAAACAATTCCATTATCATTAATAGTTTAATTAATACTAAACTATTAATGAAACCATTGCCAAAATATAAAAGTTAGTTTTATAGTAACTCAAACTATTTTTAAAACATTTATATTACCCTTAAATGATTTTTAAAAAACAAAAAATCATTTTTAAATAATTACCATTAATATTTAAATATTAATGTACTATTTATCCAAATATTAAAAGTCATTAATTATAACTTAAAATATTTTTAAATCCTTAATATCCTCTTTAAATGGTTTTTAAATAAGTAAAACCATTTTCAAACTATTTATTTAATAATAATTATTAAATAAACTAAATATCATTAATATTATCTTAATATCATTAATATTTAATTATTAATGAAATTATCATTTAAATATTAAAAGTTATATTTTATAACTTAAAATATTTTTAAATACCTTATTTTTATTTAAAATGATTTTTATAATATTAAAATCATTTTTAAACTAAATTATTTAATATAATCATTAAATAACTTTAATATCATTAATAATAATTAATTAATGAAATTCATCACAAAATATTAAAAGTCATCACAAATAACTCATTTACATAATCAATTCCAAGCCAAAATAAACATAGTAACTAACTAGTTTATTAACAACACTAACTAAACTTCAAAAATTCAAACTTTAACTAACAATTAAAAGTAATAACATTACAAAAATTAAATAAGAAACATACAAAAAATACTAATTCCACCAATCGAATGAATCGCACTTCCACGCCAAAATTTAACTAAGGAGATCTTTATAAAAAGTTCTCCCACAACAAAGCTTTTCTCAAAATTGGAGGCCTTATTGTTGGTGAATGAAACAAAGGCCAAGCCCTTCTATTTATAGGTTTAGAAAATGGTGAAGTTCTCAACTTAGTCGATGTGGGACTTGGTTTATACTAAATTTTCAATAGCTCACTTTTGCGATTTTCTAACGCATTGCTCATAACTCCGATTAATCTGATTTTTTGGATATGTTATACATGGTATGTAAGACTATTTTTAAAAATACGAATTACCCAATTGGGTTCATTAGGTAGCCCAAACAAAGGCGTCAAAAGTGGGACGTTCATAACAGCTTTTCAATCTCGTTTCAGTTTTACCCTCTTTCGCTAAAATAGTCATAACTCTTTCATTTTAAAACATTTTTGAGCGATTCTTGAGCCCAAGCGAAGCTAACTTCTTGGGCTACAACTTTTATTCTTTGACCATTTCCAAATTCCAAACACATCAGCCCATAAATTCCGTTCAAATGGACTGCACCGCACTTGTTGGGAAGTTTTGACACTACTACTTTGAAATGTCATAACTCTCTCCTCCGATATCGGATTTAGTCCGTTTCGGAGTCTATGGAAAGATTATTCGGTGTAATATAACATACTGAAAAGCCCGGAAGGTTTTGGAAACATTAACTAATCGAAATAAAGTGTCCCGAATAGCACATCCGCTGCTGACTTTTCGCTTTTGAGAAATTTGACACATTTCCTTCCAATCACCGTAATTCCCTCATCCGAGGTTGGAATGAGGTCATTCCAAAGCCTATGGCTTCCTAACTCGATGCACTACAACATATCAAAAGCCCAGACACTTTTTTAAAGCACAAAAAGTGGACGAGAATGCTCCCATTACTGAATCGCCCAAAAATAGTTTATCATGATCGATCAACCATGTTTGACCATCTATAACTTCTAATCTATACATGATATGGACTTGATTCTTTTTGCAGATTAAAGACCACATATCAAATTGCTACACATAACAACTTTTGAAGAACAAAACTCATGATCGAGCAAAGAGTTATGGCCTCGACATTTGGTGAAAAAATAACAGAATTCGGTTTTTCCAACTTGCTTAAATCTTCAAATTCGTGCACTTTGATGTTATAGGTCTTTGATTTATCAACTCATATAATCAATTAACATCCTATTACACAACTTTAAACAATCAATTGCATCAAATAACATCGAATCAAAGGATTTCTAGGTTTAGTGTCCTTATACCCTTTTGCCCAAAAAATTCTTGATTCTTGCTTCTGATTTGTTATGGGTGATGGTTGGGCTTTGTTTAAGAGAGTATGGGCAATCTTGTACAAGGCAATTAAATTTAATATTTAATCACTAGATTTAATTCTTACAATTTACCAATTAACTTCTTTCCTTTGGTAAATTAAAACACTTATACAATAACATCGAAATTAAACCTTAGAATTAAAATTAGGGTTTTCGATTAAAAATTTAGGGTTCTATAATTAGGGTTTCTTAACGTCATCAATTAGGGTTTCTAATTGACCATTAGGGTTCTCTAATTATACGTGTATATTACTAACACGGTCGTTATTGGTTTCTAATTTCAACCGGTTAGGGTTATAATAATTAGGGTTTGTCCTAATTATCGACGTCAACAAGAATTAGGGTTTCTTCTAATTATCGATATTCTTAATCACAAGAATTTCATATACACAAATACTACTATGAAATATCTCATAAGCGAGTTTAATAATTAGGGTTTCACAAAGACGGTAATATGCTATGACCTAATTGGAATCGTCATTGCTCAATATTATCTCGTCTTCACATACCAAAGACATAATTATGGTCTTTGTAAAATAATATAATATTATTATTCTCATCTCTTGATCACAATCCCAATCCGGGGTTTGGATCTCATGTCCGACTTATTCTTCGTATTACACATCATCAATAATCAAGTTAAAATAATTAACTTAAATATTCTGAACAATTCATATAATAAAATATTTATTATATAAATCTAATTATCACATCATATATTATTTCCAATCATGTTTTCATGGAAAATAATTAATAAAAACATTTTAAACTACGAAATTTATTACCATATAATTTGTGGTAATTAATAATTCCAAAATTATTTCTAATTTCAAATAATAAATGTATTCGCATTTATCGTTCACTTTACTTGACACTTAGTCTCGTCATTAAATAAAAAAAAATTTATATGCAAAATTTCTTGTTTATTTTATTTAGAAAATATCGGGTTACTACATTCACCCTCCCTTATAAGGATTCCGTCCCCGGAATCACCGCTTTAAAAACTCATATGCAGAAGGGTACATAGCATATAATCATTGTACGTAGATCTCGATCATACTTGATCTTCCGATATTTAATTATTCATCATAACACTTGTCTATCGATTAAGCGTAAATATAAGATATATAAGTTATTCAAATAGACTGGAGTTACATTTCCAATTTTGCCACCGTATCTGGACCGTCATGTTGTAAACCCTCGGAGTTGCTTTCGTTGGAGTTATTGGTTAAGTTTGGTCTGAAATTGCTAACGCCCCACCGCTTCTCCCGTGTAGTTACGTTCCTCGCCTCCATTCCCCTCTGTGGACGGTTCCTCACCTTATGCTCGATCGATCCACATATGAAGCATCCATCGATCATCCTTGAGTTGGGGCGATTGGGAGAGATATGACCCTCTTGCTCCAGCACTTGTAGCATACAAACTTGCCATTCGAGACACTCGCTTGAGTGATTCTTCTGCAGATTCTTGCAACCTTTACACCCGCTTCTTTATACCTTCCGCTTTACTTGTATTTTCTCGAGAAAAAATTCCTCATTCTTTTCTCACCCCTATTCCCTACTACTACTTTCTATATTTTCATTGTTCCTCCCGACTTGCTTTTGTTCTTTTTTCTCCTTATGGTAGAGGCTCATGGCCTCACTTCCTGCTCAAAGAATGATAGCCTTCTCCATGAGTTACGCAAAAGTATTGATTTGTGATCTCGACACCTTATTGTAGAGCCAGGGTTTTAAGCCCAGCTCAAATCTCCTTGCCTTCCTAGCCTCTGTATCCACTTGATGTGGAGCAAACCTAGCCAACTCATTAAATTTTGCGGCATACTCCGCAACAGTCATGTTCTCCTGTTTTAACTCCAGGAATTTCAACTCCATTCTAGACTGCATACTAACAGAGAGATAATTTTCGAAAAATAAATTCTTAAACATATCCCAAGTAATTTCTTCTTCTCCTGCCCGAGTTTTATTTGCCTCCCACCAAAAGTTAGCCTCCCCTTTCAACATATAAGTGGCAAAAGCAGTCTTTTGCCCCTCATCTATTCTAGCAATTACGAACGCCTTTTCTATCTCGTTAACCCATGTCCGGGCTTCTATAGGGTCGGTGATCCTCCTGAATTACAGTAGTCCTACGGCTTTTAAAGTCTTTGAATTTTTGCCAAGCGATTATCATTTGGTTCCTACGCAATTGGTATTCCCTGATGCATAGCCTGAGCTACCATGTTTGCAAAGTTTTGCATCAGTTCTGGCTGTCGTTCTCCAGCATTAGTAGATTCTTCTACCCTTTGGTTTCGAGTTTGACGTCTTGGTGGCATTATCTGGTTAAATAAAATCATAAATTATACTCTTACATTTTAAACCTTATTGCATAAGATTAATGTATTAATCTCGTTTCATTTCTCAAACTTAGATTCATATTCATTTATCGAATATTTACATAGCACATACTGTTTTAATCAACAGCTATCCCTTTGTGACTACGAAAGTCGGGATTTAAAATCTTGACCAACATAAAAGTTGAAAATAATTCATTACTTATCACACACATTACATAAACACAACATAACCCATACTACTTATTTACCAAGCTTTTTTCTCGGACATTCATTCGATCGATGTCCTTCCATCCCACAATTAAAACATCCACCTCTCTTATAGTCGGGGCAACGAAGAGAGGTATGTCCCTTACGGCCGCAAATATAACATATCTTCTTCCCTTTCTTCTTATCAGGTTTTCCTAAGTCAGGATCTTCTACCTTTCTTCTTTTCTTTTTTTTTCCTTACCTCTCGGAGCTGCACACGATGTGTCGCTTGAGGCTCCATCTGGTCAATTTGGATTTTGAGCTTATCCTGCTCTTCCATTGTTTCCATTAACGCCTGACGCATCAACTTTTCTATCTCCCACAACCTTTCCAATGAAGAAACCTTGTTCTCCGGATCCTCGCACCTCCGTTGATGCTTGGCGGCTTCAACTTTAGTGTCTCGAATTACTATATGTCAAATCCAACATTTCGGATCCGATGCTACGTTTTCCACGATAGCCACCTCGTCCGATTTGGGTTCCTGGTGAGCTTCTATTTCAGCTGTTGGCCTCGATATTAGCTCGGGGTATGGATCTGATCCTTCTTATTCCACATATCTTTCTCACCAGACATCTACATACATAAGTTACCCTGATTAGCATATAGTATATATACACAGCAGTCAAGAGTTCTATATATGTTGTCTCTTATTTTGATTGATGATAAATTTATTCAATTCTCATCAACACCTATCTCTGCCGAAAGGCAGCTCCATCCACTCTGCATCGAATCGCATGAAGGTGATGACTAAAGCCTGGTCTAAGATATATATCTGGTGTCTTTGGCTTCTATTTCAACCTTCAACTGTCCTATCTGTATATCTCCCTCTGCTCCAACCTCCCTCGTAACTCAGCTAACTCTATCTGTGCTTACAACATTCACACATATCATCACATGCTACCCAATACACCTCTCACAAGAGTAAAAGTTTTCAAATTGTGCTGAGGGGTCATATAGACCATGAACACATAGTTTTAACGGTATTCATACTGCATAAAACATTACAGTATGTTTACAATCACAAAGAAGGTAAACTACCATTAATAGTACTTTAGGTGATTAGCCTATTTTACCCCTACGTCATGCATAACGTATTAATCATGCTTAGCGAATATTTACGCTATTAGATTGGATTATTTTATCCAAATAACATCGTTCACCTCGGTCTTATCATAGGATTCCACACCAAAACAATTTGGTTGGAAATTTCTTTCAATGAACACTTAGAGTTTTCATAAACATTAGTCTAAATTGATTCAAATAGCATAGACTCATATCAATAATTCAATTCAATCAAATTATTTAAGTATAGCCAAACCGGTTGCAAATTAAAATTTTGAAAACATTTTTCGAGAATGACGTCGTCATGATGCATGCATCTTTGTATTTACAAATCGTTGAGGATTCCGTCATTTGGTGATTTTATCATACTACATCATACCATAGTGGGTTGACGATCCACGAGATCACATCCAACACTAAGTAATCTTGCATTGATGACTCCATCATTTTTTTTATCATCTACGCACTGTGTTGCATGGTACATGAGTGATAATTAAAAACAATTTTGATATTTCAAATCATTTGCGTCTAAGCCGAAATAAGTAGCATAATCGTACTTTTAAACCGTTTCAAAAATGATTACGAGTCTACATTTTTGTTTTCAAAAGCACATAGTGCGTATTTAGCTTGATGTCAAAAATTTTGAAGTTTAGCATAGCTAGGAGTTTAGGAAAACCTAACACCTTCACTAAAAATCATTTACTTAACAATCTATACTGCCTCGTAATCCATAACACTCCATTCACATAAAACTATACCCGGTTCATAAACCACACTTATGAGTTCATAAATTGCCACAATCATATGAGTTTAAGAACTTATCCTAGTCAGGACCTTTGGCGTCCATTCATTTGAGGGTTCATAAACATTTCATATAATTATGAGTCAAGAATGTCTCATAGGTATGAGTTTTAAGAACTCGAACTTAATCTTATATTCTCTATCTACGACCTATCTACATTGCTATACACACGAGAATGGAGTCATCCTCTTGATGTGCATATAACAAATAAATAGCGCGACACGACATTTCAATGATTATCGGTGCGAAACTAAGTGGTTTTTACACCAAGTACAATTCAGCTCCCATCTGAAGAATCATACAACTCAAATTGCAGACATGAGTCCTCAATTGAATCCCCATCTAACACTAACCCCATTCTCCATAATGAATTTAATTCGTATTTATAATTCTCTTACGGATCTGTACCAATTGATAGTACAATTCATACACACGACAATCTTTGTCAGTAAACTTTCCAATCATCAGATTGATTCCTTACGGGTCATTATAGCCTTTTATCGAGATCACGGGGTGATCTCATCGTATATATTACGATTTAGTTCAATATCTTGATCGTTTTATTTTACGATCTCTTATAATCGCACTTTCGGTCTTTTAGACTCAATCTATTCCCCACTCATGTTTAACTTTATAATCGAGTTAGGGAACTCGTGTCTTTACACTCACGAGATTCATCTTTGAATCTTATCGACCAACTAACTCTATATGATTTAATACTTATCCTAATCATTGCGGTTATTAGTCTCGGTATTCCTACCTAAGCTTCATAACCAATGAATACCGATACCAACTCGTGATTGGCGACCCCAAATCCAGGTACTTGAAACCCGAACTCGGTGCTTCACGATACCATTTCTATAAGCTGAATCATACAATAGTAATGTTACATTCAAACTTAATTTACATACATCAGAGTTTACTTCCCAGGTACGAGACCTTTAAATACATTCCTTAGAATACTTGAATAGATACCAATACAACTATAACCATTAACTCATAATACACACTTATTCGATCAGCTTTCCTTTTCCTTTGTTCGTGCTTCGAGCCTTGAGTTGCTCATACATAATCGAAAACATTTAATTTAAGCAAGGATGAGCATTTGAGTGCCCTGACAAGTAATAGCAATTATATATATGTTTGAAAGAATATAAGTATTCTCTTTACATAACACTTCTACAACGAATCGAAAGTTGTGAAGTAATCATCTTGATAAAAATTCACATAACAAATCTCTTGAAATTATTTAAATTTGGCTCTGGCTCTACCCATGAATAGGGTTTAAGAATCATACTATGAACATTCTTTTCATTTTCGAAAAGGTTTGGCGAAATCCATCCATAAACCGCTTCTAGCTTACGGGCATGCATGGAGGTGATCAATTTCATTGTACCTGTATTGATCAAGACTACATAACTTGAACGAAATTCATCGCTCACTCTATCCACCTTGGGCAAAAATCTTCCCATATAGGGATGTTCATACATGCACGGTTCCAAACCCGAAGGTTTTAATCTTGCTCAACAATAATATGTAATTCAAATATATATATATATACGGGTAATTGATGTGAGGTATATCAACATGTGAATAAATGTCATGGTTATCCAAGTGGGGACACTTGTATAACCATTTAGAAATCAACGAACATAATATATATCGAGCTAGCATGTTGATAATCAAAGAGTACATAATCATACGACAGAATAGAATAATTCTCAAACTTCTTACTCATGTCCATTGCATAAAGGAAATGCAAAGGTAGGATACTTTTCGATTCACCGATTACAAATCTCAACTTAGGTTTTATCTCTTTATCACAACCTATCAATAATTAGATCATTCATTCGATTAGAACAATATATCTTAACACATAGTAATCATGCATTATTACAACAAAGACATAGTCCAATCACATAATCACGGTGATCATACTTTTAGTTCCTATTCTATACTTGAAATATTTTTATACATTTTCAAATATCTCATCCATGCTCTACACGAGAGCCTTTTCTTTTCTTTTTATAAGATCGACATTTGTCGTGCTGCATCAAGCGACTTTATCGGGTAATTACTGAGTCTAAGACTCTTATTCTATACCTCAACATCTGTAAATATCAGACATCTTATTTTTAATCATTTTCGCAATTTCCAGAAATTGAAAAATTTAAAATAATTCAAATCTGTCACTAAAGGGCCTATAGTGATATAACTGTTACTATAGGTGTTCTTCTTCAAATTCAGAACTTCATAATCGGTTCTCAAGTCAGCTAGTTTGGCCGGCTATAACTTTCGAATATCGGAATCATAATTAAATGATTTAACATTAAACAATTCCATTATCATTAATAGTTTAATTAATACTAAACTATTAATGAAACCATTGCCAAAATATAAAAGTTATTTATAGTAACTCAAACTATTTTTAAAACATTTATATTACCCTTAAATGATTTTTAAAACAATAAAAATCATTTTTAAATAATTACCATTAATATTTAAATATTAATGTACTATTTATCCAAATATTAAAAGTCATTAATTATAACTTAAAATATTTTTAAATCCTTAATATCCTCTTTAAATGGTTTTAAATAAGTAAAACCATTTTCAAACTATTTATTTAATAATAATTATTAAATAAACTAAATATCATTAATATTATCTTAATATCATTAATATTTAATTATTAATGAAATTATCATTTAAATATTAAAAGTTATATTTTATAACTTAAAATATTTTTAAATACCTTATTTTTATTTAAAATGATTTTTATAATATTAAAATCATTTTTAAACTAAATTATTTAATATAATCATTAAATAACTTTAATATCATTAATAATAATTAATTAATGAAATTCATCACAAAATATTAAAAGTCATCACAAATAACTCATTTACATAATCAATTTCCAAGCCAAAATAAACATAGTAACTAACTAGTTTATTAACAACACTAACTAAACTTCAAAAATTCAAACTTTAACTAACAATTAAAAGTAATAACATTACAAAAATTAAATAAGAAATATACCCTAAATCTGAATTCCACACACTGAATACGCACTTCCACGCCAAAATTTAACTAAGGAGATCTTTATAAAAAGTTCTCCCACAACAAAGCCTTTCTCAAAAATTGGAGGCCTTATTGTTGGTGAATGAAACAAAGGCCAAGCCCTTCTATTTATAGGTTTAGAAAATGGTGAAGTTCTCAACTTAGTCGATGTGGGACTTGGTTTATATATAATTTTTCAATAGCTCACTTTGCGATTTTCTAACGCATTTGCTCATAACTGATTAGTCGATTTTTTGGATATGTTATACATGGTATGTAAGACTATTTTAAAAAATACGAATTACCCAATTCGGGTTCATTAGGTAGCCCAAACATTAAGTCGTCAAAAGTGAACGTTCATAACAGCTTTTCAATCTCGTTTCATTTTACCCTCTTTTCGCTAAAAAAGCAGTCATAACTCTTTCATTTTAAAACATGTTTGAGCGATTCTTGAGCCCACGTGAAGCTAACTTCACAGGGCTACAACTTTTATTCTTTGACCATTTCTAAATTCAACACATCAAATTTTTGAAATTCCGTTCAAATGGACTCTTGCACTGCACTTGTTGGGAAGTTTTGACACTACTACTTTGAAATGTCATAACTCTCTCCTCCGATATCGGATTTAGTCCGCTTTGAGTCTATGGAAAGATTATTCGGTGTAATATAACATACCAAAAGACCAGAAGGTTTTGGAAACATTAACTAATCAAATAAAGTGTCCCGAATAGCACATCCATTAGCATTGACTTTCAGCTTTTGAGAAATTTGACACATTTCCTTCCAATCACCGTAATTCCTCATCCGAGGTTGGAATGAGGTCATTCCAAAGCCTATGGCTTCCTAACTCAATGCACTACAACATATCAAAAGCCCAGACCTTTTAAAGCACAAAAGTGGACGAGAATGCTCCCATTACGAATCGCCCAAAAACAATTTATCATGATCGATCAACCATGTTTGACCATCTATAACTTCTAATCTATACATGATATGGACTTGATTCTTTTTTGCAGATTAAAGACCACATATCGGGCTACACATAACAACTTTTGAAGAACAAAACTCATGATCGAGCAAAGAGTTATGGCCTCGACATTTGGTGAAAAAAAATAATGTAATTCGGTTTTTCCAACTTGCTTAAATCTTCAAATTCGTGCACTTTGATGTTATGGGTCTTTGATTTATCAACTCATATAATCAATTAACATCCTATTACACAACTTTAAACAATCAATTGCATCAAATAACATCGAATCAAAGGATTTCTAGGTTTAGTGTCCTTATACCCTTTTGCCAAAAAATTCTTGATTCTTGCTTACGATTTGTTATGGGTGATGGTTGGGCTTTGTTTAAGAGAGTATGGGCAATCTTGTACAAGGCAATTAAATTTAATATTTAATCACTAGATTTAATTCTTACAATTTACCAATTAACTTCTATCCTTTGGTAAATTAAAACACTTATACAATAACATCGAAATTAAACCCGGTAATTAAAATTAGGGTTTTCGATTAAAAATTTAGGGTTCTATAATTAGGGTTTCTTAACGTCATCAATTAGGGTTTCTAATTGACCATTAGGGTTCTCTAATTATCGTGTATATTACTAACACACATCGTTACGGTTTCTAATTTCAACTAGGTTAGGGTTATAATAATTAGGGTTTGTCCTAATTATCGACGCATAACGATAATTAGGGTTTCTTCTAATTACCGATATTCTTAATCACGGTAACTTCATATACATCAACTACTACTCGTAAATATCTCATGGCGAGTTTAATAATTGGGGTTTCACAAAGACGGTAATATGCTATGACCTAATTGGTAGTCGTCATTGCTCAATTTATCATTGCATATACCCAAAGACATAATTATAGTAATGTAAAATAATATAATATTATTATTCTCATCTCTTGATCACAATCCCAATCCGAGGTTTGGATCTCATGTCCGACTTATTCTTCGTATTACACATCATCAATAATCAAGTTAAAATAATTAACTTAAATATTCTCGAACAATTCATATAATAAAATATTTATTATATAAATCTAATTATCACATCATATATTATTTCCAATCATGTTTTCATGGAAAATAATTAATAAAAACATTTAAACTTATGTAAATTTATTACCATATAATTTGTGGTAATTAATAATTCCAAAATTATTTCTAATTTCAAATAATAAATGTATTCGCATTTATCGTTCACTTTACTTGACACTTAGTCTCGTCATTAAAAAAAAAAAAAATTTATATGTAAAATTTCTTGTTTATTTTATTTAGAAAATATCAGTTACTACAAGCTCAAGATAGATGTAAGAAAAACGTTGATCCACATCGTAAAAATATCGAATTTGAATTAGGTAGTTATGTTTTCTTGAAGTTCTCTCCTTGGAAGGAAAGATCAGTTCAAAAAAAGAGAAATTGAGCCCAAGATTCATTGGACCATTTGAAATCATTGAGAAGAATCGGAGAAGTTCATGACGAGGTAGCCCTTCCTCCAAAGACTCGAGAATGTCCATAACGTCTTCCATGTTTCTATTTTACGACCCTACAAACCCGATTACAAGCATGTAATTGAATACGAACCCCTACATTTTGAAAAAGACTTATCTTACGAAGAAATTCCTGTTCAAATTGTCGACAGAAAAGAACAAGTTCTCAGAAATAAAGTAATACCTTATGTTAAGGTAATTTGGAGGAAACACAACGTTGAAGAAGCTACGTGGGAACTCGAAGAGAATATGATGAAGAATTACCCTCATTTATTTACTTAATTATGTGAAAGCGATTCTGGGGACAGAATCTTTGTAAGGGGGGAGAATGTAACGAGTCGAATTTATTGAGTCGTGATTCTGGGGACAGGATCCTTTAAGGGGAAAGATGTGACGAACGAGATTTTTGTAATTTAATTCTTAATATTTATTGAAGTAGATAAATATATTCGATGATTTAATTATTAGATTAAATAATTAATTGATGCAGTTGTGGTAGATTAATTTAATTATATGTGTTACATTTATTAAATTAATGTAGAGAAATTTTATTATCGAAGTATGTCATTATGTTAGCTTATTGTATTAAAAGAAATATTTAATAAGCCTAATGTTATTTTAATTAATTTAATTATTAATTAGAGAGTTAATAATTTGACATTATTTATTAATGAGAAATTTAATTATGTGACTATGTGAATTTATGAGAATTTATTATATTTTATTTAAAGTAAATTAAATAAGATATTGATTTATTTTATAAAGGAGTGTGACATTATTTAACTATAGTATAAGAGGTTTTATTAAATTAATGAGGTATAAGCTTTTTAAAATGATAGCCAAACATGGCCTTAGTGGGAGTTGAGGGAAGTTACCCATGAGTGGGTAACTGATCGCAATGCGTCAGTTCCTTCCTTATTATTATGATACGTATTCTTCTTCTCTTCATTTTCTAAGTTCTACAAGGAAATCACACAGAGAGAGAGAGAGAGAGAATTAAGAATTTGAGAGAATTGTTAGTTGTTTGATTAATTGAGAAAGTTCATCTCTTCTATCTACACTAAGTTGTGAGTAATCTCCTCCTTCCCAAATTTTAAATTATTATTAAAGTTTTTATAAAATTGCTTTCATTCATCTTGTAAAGTCTTTGTAATTGGAAAATTGTGTTGTTATATGGATATATGTAATAATTGAGTAGTATAACATGTTATATATATATATATATATATATATATATATATATATATATATATATAAATCAAGCACATACCCAAAGTACATAATTATGGTAATTTGTAAAATAATATAATATTATTATTCTCATCTCTTGATCACAATCCCAATCCAGGTTTGGATCTCATGTCCGACTTATTCTTCAGACACATCATCAATAATCAAGTTAAAATAATTAACTTAAATATTACGAACAATTCATATAATAAAATATTTATTATATAAATCTAATTATCACATCATATATTATTTCCAATCATGTTTTCATGGAAAATAATTAATAAAAACATTTCGGCTTACAGAAATTTATTACCATATAATTTGTGGTAATTAATAATTCCAAAATTATTTCTAATTTCAAATAATAAATGTATTCACATTTATCATTCACTTTACTTGACACTTAGTCTCGTCATTAAATAAAAAAAAAATTTATATGCAAAATTTCTTGTTTATTTTATTTAGAAAATATCGGGTTACTACATTCACCTCCCTTATAAGGATTAGTCCCCTAATCACCGCTTTAAAAACTCATATGCGTATGGGTACATATAGCATATAATCATCAGACGTAGATCTCGATCATACTTGATCTTACCGATATTTAATTATTCATCATAACACTTATCTATCCGACAAGCGAAATATAAGATATATAAGTTATTCAAATAGCACTGGAGTTCATTTTCCGGTGCCACCGATATCTCGGACCGTCATGTGTTGTAAACCCTGAGTTGCTTTCGTTGGAGTTCTTGGTTAAGTTTGGTCTGAAATTGCTAACGCCCCATCGCTTTCTCCCAGTGGTTACGTTCCGCCTCCATTCCCCTCGTGGGCCAGTTCCTCACCTTATGCTCAATCGATCCACATATGAAGCATCCATCGATCATCCTTGAGTTAGGGGCGGTTGGGAGAGATATGACCCTCTTGCCGCGCTTGTAGCATACAAACTTGCCATTCAGACACTCGCCAGAGTGATTCTTCCTGCAGATTCTTGACCGCACTACCCGCTTCTTTATACCTTCCGCTTTACTTGTATTTTCTCGAAAAAAATTCCTCATTCTTTTCTCACCCTATTCCCACTACTACTTTCTATCTTTCTTGTTCCTCCCGACTTGCTTTTGTTGTTTTTTTCTCCTTATGGTAGAGGCTCATGGCCTCACTTCCTGCTCAAAGAATGATAGCCTTCTCCATGAGTTCGCAAAAGTATTGATTTGCGATCTCGACACCTTATCAGAGAGCCTGTGGTTTTAAGCCCACTCAAATCTCCTTGCCTTCCTAGCCTCTGTATCCACTTGATGTGGAGCAAACCTAGCTAACTCATTAAATTTTGCGGCATACTCCATGACGGTCATGTTCTCCTGTTTTAACTCCGTGAATTTCAACTCCATTCTAGGCTGCATACTAACAGAGAGATAATTTTGAAAAATAAATTCTTAAACATATCCCAAGTAATTTCTTCTTCCCTTTGAGTTTTATTTGCCTCCCACCAAAAGTTAGCCTCCCTTTCAACATATAAGTGGCAAAAGCGGTCTTTTGCCCTCATCTATTCTAGCAATTACTAACGCCTTTTCTATCTCGTTAACCCATATGGGCTTCTATAGGGTGGTGATCCTCTGAATTCGTAGTAGTCCTCTGGCTTTAAAGTCTTTGAAATTTGCTAAGCGATTGTCCATTTGGTTCCTCGCATTTGGTATTCCACGATGCATAGCTTTGAGCTACCATGTTTGCAAAGTTTTGCATCGATTCTGGCCGCTGTTCTCAAAGATTAGTAGATTCTTCTACCCTTTGGTTTCGAGTTTGACGTCTTGGTGGCATTATCTCGGTTAAATAAAATCATAAATTATACTCTTACATTTTAAACCTTATTGCATAAGATTAATGTATTAATCTCGTTTCATTTCTCAAACTTAGATTCATATTCATTTATCGAATATTTACATATAGACATATCTTGTTTTAATCAACAGCCTATCCCTTTGTGACTACGAAAGTCTGGATTTAAAATCTTGACCAACATAAAAGTTGAAAATAATTCATTACTTATCACACACATTACATAAACACAACATAACCCATACTACTTATTTACCAAGCTTTTTCTGACATTCATTCGATCGATGTCCTTCCATCCCACAATTAAAACATCCACCTCTCTTATAGTCGGGCAACGAAGAGAGGTATGTCCCTACTGTTATAAATATAACATATCTTCTTCCCTTTCTTCTTATCGGGTTTTCCTAAGTCAGGATCTTCTACCTTTCTTCTTTTCTTTTTTTTTCCTTACCTCTCGGAGCTGCACACGATGTGTCGCTTGAGGCTCCATCTGGTCAATTTGGATTTTGAGCTTATCCCGCTTCTTCCATTGTTTCCATTAACGCTCGACGATCAACTTTTCTATCTCCCACAACCTTTCCAATGAAGAAACCTTGTTCTCCCAGATCCTCGCACCTCCGTTGATGCTTGGCGACTTCAACTTTAGTGTCTAAATTACTATATGTCAAATCCAACATTTCTGGATCTGATGCTACGTTTTCCACGATAGCCACCTCGTCCGATTTGGGTTCCTGGTGAGCTTCTATTTCAGCTGTTGGCCTCGATATTAGCTCGGGGTATGGATCTGATCCTTCTTATTCCACATATCTTTCTCACCGGACATCTACATACATAAGTTACCCCGATTAGCATATAGTATATATACACAAAGTAGTCAAGAGTTCTATATCGTTGTCTCTTATTTTGATTGATGATAAATTTATTCAATTCTCATCAACACCTATCTGTAGAAAGGCGACTCCATCCACTCTGATCGAATCGCATGAAGGTGATGACTAAAGCACGGTCTAAGATATATATCCGTGTCTTTGGCTTCTATTTCAACCTTCAACTATCCTATCTCATATATCTCCTCTCGCTCCAACCTCCCTCAGAATTCATTTAACTCTATCTCAGGCTTACAACATTCACACATATCATCACATGCTACCCAATACACCTCTCACAAGAGTAAAAGTTTTCAAATTGTCTTTGAGGGGTCATATAGACCTATGAACACATAGTTTTAACGGTATTCATACCGCAAAACATTACCTGGTATGTTTACAATCACAAAGAAGGTAAACTACCATTAATAGTACTTTAGGTGATTAGCCTATTTTACCCCTACGTCATGCATAACGTATTAATCATGCTTAGCGAATATTTACGCTATTAGATTGGATTATTTTATCCAAATAACATCGTTCACCTCAGTCTTATCATAGGATTCCGCACCAAAACAATTTGGTTCGGGAAATTTCTTTCAATGAACACTTAGAGTTTTCATAAACATTAGTCTAGCTGATTCAAATAGCATAGACTCATATCAATAATTCAATTCAATCAAATTATTTAAGTATAGCCAAACCCCGTTGGCAAATTAAAATTTTGAAAACATTTTTCGAGAATGACGTCATGATGCCGCACTGTATTTACAGTCCGTTGAGGATTCCGTCATTTGGTGATTTTATCATACTACATCATACCATAGTGGGTTGACGATCCTGAGATCACATCCAACACTAAGTAATACTGCATTGATGACTCCATCATTTTTTTATCATCTCTGCACCAGGTTGCATGGTACATGAGTGATAATTAAAAACAATTTTGATATTTCAAATCATTTGCGTCTAGCCGAAATAAGTAGCATAGATCAGATTTTTAAACCGTTTCAAAAATGATTACGAAGTCTACATTTTTTGTTTTCAAAAGCACATAGTGCGTATTTAGCTTGATGTCAAAAAATTTTGAAGTTTAGCATAGCTAGGAGTTTAGGAAAACCTAACACCTTCACTAAAAATCATTTACTTAACAATCTATCTTCCTCGTAATCCATAACACTCCATTCACACAAAACTATACCCAGTTCATAAACCACACTTATGAGTTCATAAATTGCCACAATCATATGAGTTTAAGAACTTATCCTAGTCGGACCTTTTGGCGCCCATTCACCGAGGGGTTCATAAACATTTCATATAATTATGAGTCAAGAATGTCTCATAGGTATGAGTTTTAAGAACTCGAACTTAATCTTATATTCTCTATCTCTCGACCTATCTACTCTGTTATACACCGAGAATGGAGTCATCCTCTTGATGTGCATATAACAAATAAGCGCGATACGTACATTTCAATGATTATCGGTGCATGTAAACTAAGTGGTTTTTACACCAAGTACAATTCGGCTCCCATACGAAGAATCATACAACTCAAATCACCGCCGACATAAGTCCTCAATTGAATCCCCATCTAACACTAACCCCATTCTCCATATGAATTTAATTCGATTTATAATTCTCTTCGGATCTGCACCAATTGATAGTACAATTCATACACGCAATCTTGTTTGTAAACTTTCCAATCATCGATTGATTCCTTCCGTCATTATAGCCTTATCGGATCACGGGTGATCTCATCGATATATTACGATTTAGTTCAATATCTTGATCGCTTTTATTTTACGATCTCTTATAATCGCAGACTTTCGGTCTTTTAGACTCAATCTATTCCCCACACTCGTTTAACTTTATAATCGAGTTAGGGAACTACGTGTCTTTACACTCGCCGAGATTCATCTTTGAATCTTATCGACCAACTAACTCTATATGATTTAATACTTATCCTAATCATTGCGGTTATTAGTCTCAGGTATTCCTACCTAAGCTTCATAACCAAATACCGATACCAACCTGTGACGACCCCAAATCCAGGTACTTGAAACCCGAACTCGGTGCTTCACGATACCATTTCTATAAGCTGAATCATACAATAGTAATGTTACATTCAAACTTAATTTACATACATCAGAGTTTACTTCCTGTCACGAGACCTTTAAATACATTCCTTAGAATACTTGAATAGATACCAATACAACTATAACCATTAACTCATAATACACACTTATTCGATCAGCTTTCCTTTTCCTTTGTTCGTGCCTGAGCCTTCAGGTTGCTCATACATAATCGAAAACATTTAATTTAAGCAAGGATGAGCATTTGAGTGCCCAAATAAGTAATAGCAATTATATATATAAGTTGAAAGAATATAAGTATTCTCTTTACATAACACTTCTACAACGAATCGAAAGTTGTGAAGTAATCATCTTGATAAAAATTCACATAACAAATCTCTTCAAATTATTTAAATTTGGCTCTGGCTCTACCCATGAATAGGGTTTAAGAATCATACTATGAACATTCTTTTCATTTTCGAAAAGGTTTGGCAGAAATCCATCCAAGAAACCGCTTCTAGCTTACGGCACGGAGGGTGATCAACCCCATTGTACCTCTCAGATTGATCAAGATTACATAACTTGAACGAAATTCATCGCTCACTCTATCCGCCTCAAGCGAAAAAAAATCTTCCCATATAGGGATGTTCATACATGCTCGGTTCCAAACCAGAAGGTTTTAATCTTGCTCAACAATAATATGTAATTCAACATATATGTATACGGGTAATCGATGAGAGGTATATCAACATGTGAATAAATGTCATGGTTATCCAAGTGGGGACACTTGTATAACCATTTAGAAATCAACGAATGTAATATATATCCGAGCTAGCATGTTGATAATCAAAGAGTACATAATCATGCACAGAATAGAATAATTCGAAACTTCTTACTCATGTCCATTGCATAAAGGAAATGCAAAGGTAGGATACACTCGATTCACCGATTACAAATCTCAACTTAGGTTTTATCTCTTTATCACAACCTATCAATAATTAGATCATTCATTCGATTAGAACAATATATCTTAACACATAAATCGCATATTACAACAAAGACATAGTCCAATCACATAATCACGGTGATCATACTTTTAGTTCCTATTCTATACTTGAAATATTTTTATACATTTTTCAAATATCTCATCCATGCTCTTACAAGAGCTTTTTTCTTTCTTTTATAAGGTTCGACATTTGTTCATTGCATAAACAACTTTTATTTGCAATTAATGAAGTCTAAGACTCTTATTCTATACCTCAACATCAGTAAATATCGGACATCTTATTTTTAATCATTTTCGCAATTTTAAATTGAAAAATTTAAAATAATTCAAATCATCACTAAAGGGCCTATAGTGATATAATCGTTATTATAGGTGTTCTTCTTCAAATTCGAACTTCATAATCGGTTCTCAAGTCACTAGTTTGGCTTAATTTATAACTTTCGAATATCGGAATCATAATTAAATGATTTAACATTAAACAATTCCATTATCATTAATAGTTTAATTAATACTAAACTATTAATGAAACCATTGCCAAAATATAAAAGTTATTTATAGTAACTCAAACTATTTTTAAAATATTTATATTACTTTTAAATGATTTTTAAAACAATAAAAATCATTTTTAAATAATTACCATTAATATTTAAATATTAATGTACTATTTATCCAAATATTAAAAGTCATTAATTATAACTTAAAATATTTTTAAATCCTTAATATCCTCTTTAAATGGTTTTTAAATAAGTAAAACCATTTTCAAACTATTTATTTAATAATAATTATTAAATAAACTAAATATCATTAATATTATCTTAATATCATTAATATTTAATCATTAATGAAATTATCATTTAAATATTAAAAGTTATATTTTATAACTTAAAATATTTTTAAATACCTTATTTTCATTTAAAATGATTTTTATAATATTAAAATCATTTTTAAACTAAATTATTTAATATAATCATTAAATAACTTTAATATCATTAATAATAATTAATTAATGAAATTCATCACAAAATATTAAAAGTCATCACAAATAACTCATTTACATAATCAATTCCAAGCCAAAATAAACATAGTAACTAACTAGTTTATTAACAACACTAACTAAACTTCAAAAATTCAAACTTTAACTAACAATTAAAAGTAATAACATTACAAAAATTAAATAAGAAACATACCGAAAAATACGAATTCCACGCATGAATCGCACGCACTTCCACGCCAAAATTTAACTAAGGAGATCTTTATAAAAAGTTCTCCCACAACAAAGCCTTTCTCAAAAATTGGAGGCCTTATTGTTGGTGAATGAAACAAAGGCCAAGCCCTTCTATTTATAGGTTTAGAAAATGGTGAAGTTCTCAACTTAGTCGATGTGGGACTTGGTTTATACTAATTTTTCAATAGCTCACTTTACGATTTTCTAACGCATTGCTCATAACTCCGATTAATCTGATTTTTGGATATGTTATACATGGTATGTAAGACTATTTTTAAAAAATACGAATTACCCAATTCGGGTTCATTAGGTAGCCCAAAACAAAGTTAAGGCCAAAAGTGAACGTTCATAATAGAGTTTTCAATCTCGTTTCAGTTTTACCTCTTTTCGCTAAAACAGTCATAACTCTTTCATTTTAAAACATTTTTGAGCGATTCTTGAGCCCACGCTAAGCTAACTTCTGGGGCTACAACTTTTATTCTTTAACCATTTCTAAATTCGAACACATCAGCCCAGAAATTCCGTTCAAATGGACTGCACTGCACTTGTTGGGAAGTTTTGACACTACTACTTTGAAATGTCATAACTCTCTCCTCCGATATCGGATTTAGTCCGCTTTTGAGTCTATGGAAAGATTATTCGGTGTAATATAACATACCAAAAGCCCAGAAGGTTTTGGAAACATTAACTAATCGAAACAAAGTGTCCCGAATAGCACATCCCATTGCTGACTTTCAGTTTGAGAAATTTGACACATTTCCTTCCAATCACCGTAATTCCCTCATCCGAGGTTGGAATGAGGTCATTCCAAAGCCTATGGCTTCCTAACTCGATGCACTACAACATATCAAAAGCCCAGACCTTTTAAAGCACAAAAGTGGGACGAGAATGCTCCCATTATGCATCGCCTAAAAAAGCAGGTTTATCATGACTTGGTCAACCATGTTTGACCATCTATAACTTCTAATCTATACATGATATGGACTTGATTCTTTTTGCAGATTAAAGACCACATATCAAAGGCTACACATAACAACTTTTGAAGAACAAAACTCATGATCGAGCAAAGAGTTATGGCCTCGACATTTGGTGAAAAAATAATGTAAATTCGGTTTTTCCAACTTGCTTAAATCTTCAAATTCGTGCACTTTGATGTTATGGGTCTTTGATTTATCAACTCATATAATCAATTAACATCCTATTACACAACTTTAAACAATCAATTGCATCAAATAACATCGAATCAAAGGATTTCTAGGTTTAGTGTCCTTATACCCTTTTTGCCAAAAATTCTTGATTCTTGCTTCTGATTTGTTATGGGTGATGGTTGGGCTTTGTTTAAGAGAGTATGGGCAATCTTGTACAAGGCAATTAAATTTAATATTTAATCACTAGATTTAATTCTTACAATTTACCAATTAACTTCTATCCTTTGGTAAATTAAAACACTTTATACAATAACATCGAAATTAAACCCTAGAATTAAAATTAGGGTTTTCGATTAAAAATTTAGGGTTCTATAATTAGGGTTTCTTAACGTCATCAATTAGGGTTTCTAATTGACCATTAGGGTTCTCTAATTATCTCGTGTATATTACTAACACACGTCAATCGTTACGGTTTCTAATTTCAAATAGGTTAGGGTTATAATAATTAGGGTTTGTCCTAATTATCGACGCATAAATGAAGAATTAGAGTTTCTTCTAATTACCGATATTCTTAATCACAAGAATTTCATATACCACGGTCACTACTCGTAAATATCTCATAATTGAGTTTAATAATTAGGGTTTCACAAAGACGGTAATATGCTATGACCTAATTGACCGTCATTGCTCAATATTATCTCGTCTCACACATACCCGATTACATAATTATGGTAATTGTAAAATAATATAATATTATTATTCTCATCTCTTGATCACAATCCCAATCCGAGGTTTGGATCTCATGTCTGACTTATTCTTCGTACACATCATCAATAATCAAGTTAAAATAATTAACTTAAATATTCTGAACAATTCATATAATAAAATATTTATTATATAAATCTAATTATCACATCATATATTATTTCCAATCATGTTTTCATGGAAAATAATTAATAAAAACATTTAAACTACGAAATTTATTACCATATAATTTGTGGTAATTAATAATTCCAAAATTATTTCTAATTTCAAATAATAAATGTATTCGCATTTATCGTTCACTTTACTTGACACTTAGTCTCGTCATTAAATAAAAAAAAAATTTATATGCAAAATTTCTTGTTTATTTTATTTAGAAAATATCGGGTTACTACAAGCTCAAGATAGACAGAAGAAATACGTTGATCCACATCGTAAAAATATCGAATTTGAATTAGGTAGTTATGTTTTCTTGAAGTTCTCTCCTTGGAAGGGAAAGATCAGGTTCGAAAAGAAAGAGAAATTGAGCCCAAGATTCATTGGACCATTTGAAGTACTGAGAAGAATCAGAGAAGTTGCGTACGAGGTAGCCCTTCCTCCAGCACTCGAGAATGTCCATAACGTCTTCCATGTTTCTATTTTACGACCCTACAAACCCGATTACAAGCATGTAATTGAATACGAACCCCTACATTTTGAAAAAGACTTATCTTACGAAGAAATTCCTGTTCAAATTGTCGACAGAAAAGAACAAGTTCTCAGAAATAAAGTAATACCTTATGTTAAGGTAATTTGGAGGAACCACAACGTTGAAGAAGCTACGTGGGAACTCGAAGAGAATATGATGAAGAATTACCCTCATTTATTTACTTAATTATGTGTAAGCGATTCTGGGGACAGAATCTTTGTAAGGGGAGAATGTAACGAGTCGAATTTATTGAGTCGTGATTCTGGGGACAGGATCCTTTTAAGGGGGGAAAGATGTGACGAACGAGATTTTTGTAATTTAATTCTTAATATTTATTGAAGTAGATAAATATATTCGATGATTTAATTATTAGATTAAATAATTAATTGATGCAGTTGTGGTAGATTAATTTAATTATATGTGTTACATTTATTAAATTAATGTAGAGAATTTTTATTATCGAAGTATGTCATTATGTTAGCTTATTGTATTAAAAGAAATATTTAATAAGCCTAATGTTATTTTAATTAATTTAATTATTAATTAGAGAGTTAATAATTTGACATTATTTATTAATGAGAAATTTAATTATGTGACTATGTGAATTTATGAGAATTTATTATATTTTATTTAAAGTAAATTAAATAAGATATTGATTTATTTTATAAAGGAGTGTGACATTATTTAACTATAGTATAAGAGGTTTTATTAAATTAATGAGGTATAAGCTTTTAAAATGATAGCCAAACATGGCCTTAGTGGGAGTTGAGGGAAGTTACCCATGACTGGGTAACTGATCGCAATGCGTCAGTTCCTTCCCTTATTATTATGATACGTATTCTTCTTCTCTTCATTTTCTAAGTTCTACAAGGAAATCACACAGAGAGAGAGAGAGAGAGAATTAAGAATTTGAGAGAATTGTTAGTTGTTTGATTAATTGAGAAAGTTCATCTCTTCTATCTACACTAAGTTGTGAGTAATCTCCTCCTTCCCAAATTTTAAATTACGTATTAAAGTTTTTATAAAAATTGCTTTCATTCATCTTGTAAAGTCTTTGTAATTGGAAAATTGTGTTGTTATATGGATATATGTAATAATTCGAGTAGTATAACATGTTATATATATATATATATATATATATATATTGCATGATTCCCTATCATCAGTTTCATTATATTACACCGTGTATGATTCCTTCAAAATTACAGAGTTTGGGTTATGGCCATATGACCCTTATACGTAAATTTAATGTGTCAAACATAAATGTTTTTATAAAATTCCCACTCTTATTTGATTATGCATGTTATTACGAAGAGACCAAACCTTAAATGAACGGATTCAGTGTTATAACGAATCCAGTAGTGTTAAAATTTTATGTTTTTGTTCAAAATCTTCAAGAACACAAAGACGTTGAAATTTATACATTTTAATTTCTGTAATTATGTGTTTTAATGGGTTAAAATCATTCTATAGATGTTGAGTAATGTTTATATCTGAATTCTAAAATGTGGGTATGATTAAATTAGGTGTAGTAAAATTTAATTGGAGTTTTTTGGTATGTATTCGCAATTTTTCGTGAATTCGAGCAGTTTACAGTTCACTGCATGATCTTGGCCTTGGTCTCATGCCTTATGTCCCTTACTCAGTAGCGCGCCAGTCTCAAGTCTTGTAGCCAGACCAAGACTATATCTAAAAAGTGAAATAGCCATATTCCTCTCGCATAATGTCTAGAAATGAATTATTTTTAAATGTTCAAGTCTAGCAATGTGATAGCAACTTGATTTAAAGAACATAGAGATATGTTAGAAGTATAATGAGATATTAAAATAGATACTTAACATGTAAATAACATAATTGCATGTGGATTGAATTATGAAATACATAAGTAGCTTATTATTCATGAAGTGTTATTATGTGACAATAACTGTGATATTTGACTAAGTATAGTCATAACCAAAGTTTAGATAAAAGAATGAATTAA
This sequence comes from Panax ginseng, assembly GCA_020205605.1. Lineage (NCBI taxonomy): Eukaryota > Viridiplantae > Streptophyta > Magnoliopsida > Apiales > Araliaceae > Panax > Panax ginseng. Next base: position 11,379,587 of record CM035141.1, on the reverse strand, counting down.
TGATGGTTAATTATATTATAATTAACTAGAGCTGTGAATGTAAATGATATGTAGGATTTAAATCAAAGAACGAGTTTAATTAAAGTGTAATCTACACACAAGGCAAGTTTCTTACCCCTACTTGTTATCATTGTTCAAATTTAAAATTTACCTTGAGTAAATCCTCATTACTATTATTCAAGTTCGAATTGTTATATTAAAGATTTATTATCTTTTCAAAATATGAAATTGTTATACAATATTTGTTCTATTGTATACTTCTTGAGATTATTATTCAATTTGAATATCATTATTGTTGAACCTTGTTAGACTAGTGAACCTTATTGATTCGACTAGTCCATAGTTGATGAACATTCTAAATTTCAAAACCCTTATTGAATTATCCAAACCAAACTTCCTTTGGTGCGGACTCGAATCGAATCAAAGCGAGATGAACAACCCCGCAAAGGGATTTACTTATGCGTTAGTGTTAAGATATTGTGCACAGTATGGTACTAAAGGCTGATCCCCCTAAGTATGAGTAGAAAGGACCATAGTCTTATGACTGTTAAAGGTTTCAAGTATAACCCTTGATAACCTAGGACATAGTTTAAGGTCTTATGACCCTTAGAAATCTTTTGATTCTTGTTATTCATTCTTGATTCAAAAGTTGAGCTTTTATTTTTTCAGAAGTTATTATTTCTCTCGCACGTTATTATTCATTGTTATATTGTTATACTTATGGGCAATCGTGCTAACTCTTGCGTAATAATAACATTGCAATTAAAACGAAAAGGGCATCTGAACCTTCCACTAGTAAAGGCAAGGGCAAGCTTAGCAAGTAATGAAGACTGATTATTTTTGTGATGTAATTAGAATTGATGTTACTTAAGACTTATTGTTTATATTTCCGCACAGATGTATAAGTTTAGTTTAACCTGAGATTGTAATATTATTCGGATGTTGTAACCCTTAAGGGGAATATTTTATTTCTATCTATTTCATGGTTTGCATTTATTAGGGGTAGATAGATAGATGATATTTGTACAGTGAACACAAAATCCCGTGGAATTGAAGTACCCGGATTTGGGGGTGTCACAGCAATTGTGTTGTACATGGCAAACTTGAGGGGAAATTTAATGTGTTGGCTGGGAGGTGTCTCGATTTCTTTCATCAATTTTTTGAAACTATGAGATTTATTAAGTACTTTCTTGTTCAACCTGAATTAAGGCAAGTTACTAAACGGTGTAAACTTATCAGCCATGTTAAAAATAAATTGTTATACCTTGGTGAAAGGTAATGGTTTTTGCAGAATTGGGTTTGTTTTTCGAGATGAACATGGGCCTGTTTTAGGAGTTGGAGTAGATAGTTTGGTCGATAATTTACAGGTTGCATGTGCCGAAGCAATTGCTATTCGTCAAGCTATTAAATTTTCTATTGAGATAGGTCTTAGTAACATTGTTATTGAAGGAGCTATATTGTAAGACGATGATTACACGTCTATCGAAAGAGATTGTTGAGGATTCAGATTAGAATTTCAAAAGGTGAGTTTCTCCAAGAGAAAGCTATCAAGTAGCTCATGAACTACAGATTTAGCTCAGTTAGATAATATGTTTTTTCCTACTTATTGGATGGATGATTGCCATCATAGCTTGCTTTCTTTAATTGTAAAAGAATTTGCACATGAATAAAAGTTGGTGTCCTGTATGAGGAAGTTATTTCAAAAAAAGAAATAAAAAATATCCAAATTAATTAAATGTAACTAAATATGATTGACGCAATAGTTTTTTATTTATATTGTCATGTCTAAATGTGACAACCCATCATGTAATACATAGGATTAACATGGGTATTTACAGAAGCAAGTATCAACAAGTATACATCTTCCTGAAGCAAAGTGACCCTTTTCTTGCTTGCACTTTTTGGCACAGGCATCTTCAACACAATTTTTAGTAGGATCTGAAAATTGTACGTCACATGCATCAACAATTGTAAGCTCATTACCTACAATTATCAAAATACGTAAACGAAATCAATAGACAAAATAATATATTTTGGTGATTTTATGTAAAATTTTTGTCATCTATATAATCCATGTGTTTTAGAATTAGAGTTACATTTTTAACATTTGTAAGTTAATTCATAATTTTGAAATATAATACTAATACATATTTATTTACTTTAAATAAAAATATAAATAATTACTATATACTAATTAAAAGATAGTACTAATTAAAATATTTAGTCTTTCAAAAGTTAAATCAATTTTGAATTTTAAGAATTTAAAATTTGAATTAGAAATCAAAACGTATCTCTATTTTGAAACAAAGTAATTATATATTTAACAAATCAATTATATGTAACTACCGTAAAAAAAGATCACTACAATTGAACTCATGATTTTTTTTTATTTTACAAAGACATGTATTATTAGGTTCATTATTACTTGAGCTAATATGACAGAGTTAATGGAGTTAAACTTCCATCATAGAGTTTTATATGATAATTTTGAGAAGTAAAATAAAAAATAATTATATATAACAAAATTAACAAAGGCATGAGCATGAGGCATAATAATTATTTAATAAAATTAGAAGACTTTCAAAAAAAAAGGGTCATGGTTTTCTTAAGCTCTCATGGTTATTATCTAAATTACCTTTGTAATAAAAAATTCAAAATGCTAATAATCTTAAATAATTTTGATCTATTCATGTTACTCAATATATGAAATCTATTGAAACATTTATATAGTAAGAAATAGAATTTTTTAAAAATGAAATACATGATTAAAAAAGCATAGTGTGTTTATATGTAACTTTAGTTAAACACAAACACCCATATATTATATACTAAATTAGTGTTTACCTGTAAAAAGGACTAGCAAGAGAAGAACGCTAGCAAATGTAATGGAATATTTCATACTTAATTTTTTGTTCAAGTGTCTCCAAAAAATAAGATATGTGAACAAAACCATTCAGTTCCTACAATTTATAGCGCGAGAGGATAAAAACTTCTTAAAATTTTTGTTTAATTTTCTTCAATAAATATAAATGTGCAATTAATGCATTTATTTAGGATCTCTTTTAAAAATTGGATACTGATATATGCACATTATATGTTAATGGATGCACACCATATGCATAGTAATATTGTATTTAAGATATTGCAATATTAGTATTACAAGCATTCAATGCGTATTATTAGAGTACACATAATTATCAATATAAGATGCGTAGATATCTAACATCCTTGAGATTTATAAAATTTTTAGAATGTGATTATATTAATCAAATTTTGCATTTATTATACACCTAAAAATATTAGGATATATTTATTATATATGAATTAAATTTTGCATTATTATATACTATTTTTGAGAAACGCATTATTATATACTTAAAAAACACAAAAAACAAATAATGAGTGAAGACCCCGATTTTATGAAAATTTAGTCAGATGAATCAAATTTTGAATTAGTACATTGTACATACATAAAAGTAAAGTAGTCAAAATATATAGGCAATGATGATAGGTGGTGGTGTCACCCCTATCGACTAGTTAGATTGTCAATTTTTTTAATAATGCTACTATCACATAAAAAAAAATGGTCACATAATACTCACATAGACATACATGCATATTGTGGGCTCCCGTTTGACATGTGGGGCTCACAGTATACATGTGTATATGTGAGTATTATGTGACCCTTTTTATTTTATAGTAGCATTATTTATTTATTTTTCTCTAATTTAAACCACAAAAAAGTGTACTTATTAAATATATTCATTTAATATCAAAATATGTATATTTGAATCAATTCCAAATATATTTTGAAAATCAATCATTAGTGAAAGGTTATTCAACTTTGTAGATATTTTTTAAAATTTAGCACATCTATACACTAAGTAAATAAAGTAAGCTTGAGTTATGGTACAAATCATTGTCACTAATTTATAATAAATTAGTGATGTGAAATTATAATATACAATCTATTATCTATATACAACTAAATTTGGTTGATATATATATATATATATATATATATATATATATATATATATATATATATATATATATATATATATATATATATATATATAACAAGTGCAATGCATGAAGCTAGTTTAAATAATGAATTAACATAAGAAATTAATCCATAACAAATCAATTTTATTATTATATTTGTGAAATACTCTAGTCACATAGATGATAAGTAGTACCTAGTAGAGAATGAGATCTTATTTCAAACTTTCATTAGTTGTACAATTGTTTGTAATAAACATGCAAACAAACACACATCACCCCAAATGATGATCAAGCATTTTATCGAACATGTCTTGTACATTACCTTTCACTTAGTGTATTAAATTCAGAAAAAATAAGAATGAAATTGAGGAAAAAACATGTTATATTAAACTTTGGATTCAGAGAATTGCATCTATCTATATACTAATACTTCTATATGAATTGTGAAGCATTAACTTGATAAGCATTAAGAGTCAATAATATTTTTCTTGTAGTTATTGACTTGATAAACATCAAGAGTCGATACTTCTATATGTACTTACAACCAAATAAATATAAAATAAATGTACATAGGGTCTCGAGTTTGAAAATTTTTGGCAGTAAAGAACTTATTGGAGAGTTGAATCATGAAGCACTTCGTTATAGTGAAAATTGTCACTGTGAGTGCCGACTCTCTTTGTTGACAAAGTAATTGTGAAGAAAGAAGAACATGAAACCAAAGAATATGAGTTTAACCATTAATGAAATGATAAAGGAAGAGGATGGGCTCTTCCCTTGCTAGCTCCACTGGTGGAACGGCGTCCTGCAACCTAAAATAATAGAAGACATTTAAATTAATCTGAAAATTTTCTAAACTTATCAAGCGAATATAAAAATACACATATAAATTAAATTAAAAGTCCAATCCTCGTAAAAGGCCATCTAAAATGAAAATAAGTTTGTCTCTTGGAAAACAATTGTCTATTTAAATAAAGTTCATAAACCTCAACCTCAGGATCTGACGGGGGGTAGACTGACATTGGTTGGGGAACAAGGAATTGAAAAGGCTCAACATGTGGATCCAGGCGGGCCAGTCTCTCAACCAAAGCATCGTTGAAGCTATTTTGTGTAGAAAACATATGCTCTTGCCTCACTTCTAGTCATTCCATCTTTTTATCCACTAGCTTATTCCGTGGGTCAAGATATTGTTGGAGACTCCGAAATTGGATTTTGAACGAGATGTATTGGATGGTCCGACTGGATCTTGCTCTTGGTCCTCCTCATCAAAGTCTGCATCTTCTTCTTCATCCTCCTCATCTTCAGAATCAGTCAAAAAGGTAAAACCAAGGCCTCGTGGGTGAGATTTCCCTCCTTTCCAAATTGAATAGCGTTTAATCATCATGTGGTCCAAGAGTTGCAATAGTTGTTAAACCGGCTCATCCTTACTCCATTTCACCCCAACTCGTGCAAATAGCCCACAAATGAGTGAAGGATGGGGTAATCCTCCTTGAAGAGGGCCCCACAGACAACGACGAATGGAATGATGTATTATGAGACCTACATCTATTGGACAATCCTTGATGATAGAGTATAATAATACAACCTTCTCTTTGGTAACATCACTAGTGTGCTTTGAAGGCATCAATTTAGCGTAAAGGAATGCATGCTATATCTTTCCATAACGACTAAGATTCTTGCTTGGAAAGTACGTACCCTTCGAGGACCATGAGGACTCTAGCTTACATAACTCACTCAGTATTTGTTCATAATTTAAGCCTTGGTCCTTATATGCCATATACTCACAAATAGTTGAAGATTGGAGATTGTAATAATCATTGATTTCTTGAACAGTAAACGACACCATTTTACCCCGGACGAATGCAAAACAATGGTGATTTATCTGGTGCATTGGCATAAAACTCTTTCACTAAAGCCACCACTGCTGCTTCTGGTAGTTCGGTAAAGGTCCCACATCCCCTTTCTATTATCTAGTGGCCCATCTCACCATTAAACTCATCGAGGCTTAGTCCATGCTCCTGAATAAGGGATTTGGAGCCTAAGTATTCAAATCTGGCCGCGCCTCAGAAGTTATAAATTTCCTTATATTAAACTACCGGACGGGGGTGGACGATCCCTCACCCCATTTTCTTTTTGATGATTTTGGCGTCATTCTGTATGTCGTTGAACTATAGTTCCAAACTTATCAAAACATTCACAGGACGGTTTACCCCTAAATCTCAGTTGTCTTAATGAATCCCCCCATTATAGTGTCTAGAATGTATCCAGGTAGTCGACTGTTGAAACTAATATGACTAGGAACCGTGCCAATCACTCTATGGATACCTTGTGTGCACTAAATTGTATGTTCAAAATTTACGCAACCTTAGTGTTCAACCTAACTTGCAAGTCACAAAGCAGTGTGTCGACGTCGGGATTTTTGGATGTCCCTTTCCGTTACTTGTTCTTTGGTGTTCTCATTTTAGGTGAGATTTGTTTGAAAAAACAAGTGAAAAGGTCCGACATATATAATGTCGATGATGGGATCAATTAAGAGTCGTCATTGGTTTTTAAATGGTTGTACAAACATAACCAGAAAAGGTTTGCACATTGACCCGATGATGTGACAACGATATACGGGTTAAGCGTAAACCGTGATTTATTTAGGGTCGGGGACTTGGTTATGCTTGGGGAAGGTGTTAGGCACCCAGACATCCGTGTTACCACAGTGACCGCCTCTTTTCAAGAAACTATTATCCGAGTGTGTGTGTGTGTGTGTGTGGGTCAATGTGTCATTATATGAAAGTTGTATGCGAGGCCTCGTTCAAACCTATATACAGAGTTTGAATTTATATAAAAATTCAGTTTTTAGCAAGATATGGCAATGATGTTTTATAAAAGAGGTTTTTCAAACCCTGATGCTCAATAAGAATTGAGACCTTTTACACTCCCATTTTTATTAAGTGATCGGCTTGGTTGATTTTATTTGACGAATGCGAAGCATCCGCATTTAAAATAATATATATAAAAAATAATGCCGACTTCCTCGTTGGTATGGAAACCATCCGAGGAAATACAACCATCACAGAATAATTTACAAAGTCGCTAATTTGAAAATGTCCATCACGGAACCGAATCTAGATCCAATGAAATGAATCATGTGATCACATGATTCCTAAGCGCATGTAATATTACAATTTGTATAACAATAATAAGCGGTATATATATAAAAAGGTAAATATATATATATATATATATATATATATATATATATATATATATATATATATATATATATATATATATGCATGTGATCACCAACCATGAAGCACCTCCACGGGGATCGAAATATAAATAAAGTCAGATAGATATGGCCAACCGCCACGAAGGAAACTCAAAGCGGGGGATGAATGTAAATAAAGTCAGTAAATGCGATTCAATCGCCACTTAAGTAAACTCCAAGCAGGACGAAATGTAAAGAAAAGCATAAAACTATCAAGCGCCACGAAGGAACTCGAGCGAGACAATATATATATATATATATATATATATATATATATATATATATATATATATATATATATATATAAGAAAAATAATAAGCATGGGATGTAAAATCTGGGCTCATCGAACATAGTTAAACCCACAGTTCATGTATATAAGTATATATATATATATATATATATATATATATATATATATATATATATATATATATATATATATATATAATAAACGCACTGCATCAAGTCTAGGCTCATTGAACAAAGTCAAACAGAAGACAATTAATATATATAAGTATATATATATTAAAGCAAGAAACACTCGAATGCATCAAGTCTAGGATCAATTGAGGCATAACTCGATAATGTTAGTCAATATATATATATATATATAATATATATTTATATACAGACTGGAAGGAAACCACGGACTGAAGTCCGGGCAAAAGCAAGCAACACGACTCTCAGCGTGTAGAAGGGTGTGAGCAAAGATGAAGAGAAAGACTTTAAAGTGTGTGAGAAGGCTTACGGTTGGTGATAAAAAGGGCTTCTATATCTTTAGAGTGGGTAAACAACCTTTGGGCTTTTGTGGGTATAAAAGAGGCTATATATGAGCTCCTGCGCTGTGTGTTTGAAAGTGGGAAAATACACTGTATGGCGAGTGCAGAGCAAATTGTGTAGGGTTTTCCCGTCTTTTTTCTCTTAAAAATTAGCACCCCAAGCCTCTTATTTATAGGCAAAAGGTGCCGCAGGTGTACCAGAGGCGGTTCGGGTCGGGTCGGGTCGTCTCGAAGTACGTGTACTCAGGCACTGTAATGTCTACTCGAATTTTGAGAAGTGCAATCCGGGCATCCGTTTGGAGGTATTCAGGACCTATTTCAGACTGCCGTTGTCAAGAGTTGTACGATGGCATGGGATTAGAGTTTGTATGAAGTCTTTGAAGATGGGACGATGCCCTCCGGTCTTCAAGCTTCAACTTTCATCCGTTACCCCGCACAATAGCCAATCGGGATTGGTTAGCATTGTGGGACATTGTTGCGTAGAGACGAGATGTGGCATCGTGTTGGACGAGATGGCGATGTTGCCCCTCACTGGTGTTACTACCGGATTGGGCCGATAAACAAACGTTGCTCAGACTTCGCTGAGATTGGACTGCTGCATTTGTTGAAGGTCCTCATTGTCATCTTTGAGGTGTGCCTGTCTTCTATATGCGATTCCCGTGTTGGTACAGTGTATTTTGTTGTGAGTGCCGAGATTGAAGCTGATGGCATTTGAAACAAGCATTTCCGGGTTATCTCCGAAACTGCATTCCTTGGGGTTATCACCAAGGTTGGTGGCTATTCCCATGGTTGGGACTGAGACTGGATACCTCGGGGTTATCTCCGAGATTAATCGGTCTTCTCCGGTGTGTGTTCCATATTGTATCTGCAGTCTGGGGTTAAATCCTAGGTTGAGGCTATTACTCCAGATTACGATGGGGTTAATCTTGAACTTCCAGTAGTATCAGGTGTGGATTTGGATTGTCTTTGGGGTTCTCTCTTAAAGACTTAATTTGTCCTCTGTAATGTTAATATGATAGTCTGAGAAAATTTTGAGTGTCTCACAGATGCCCTCTTTATCATACTCATGCATGGCAATGCATGGGTAGGATAAAGAATCCTAGACACTTGAAGCTTAACAAGATAAACATGGTGCTAAGGGTAGCAACATGATGCAAATGTATGATGCATGTGTGCGGGGGTCAGGCCCAACATCTTTGGGGATGATATTTGGTTCCTGTTGCTTCAACTGGGGATTGGCAATCTTGACAGATTTGATGTGCAAGTTTAATCTGTTAGGATATTGGTGTTGGAGTTATCACCAAATTCTGTGTTCTTGATAACGACTTGATGTTTGAAGGGTATCTCTTATGTGTAAGAGATCCGTGGGGATAAAGCTTGATCTATTTGAGGATGTGTATAACATATTCCATCATATATCCTCTTTGATAATGTTGACCTCTCTGGTTAGTATCGCCGTAATATGTCACGATTCATTGGATTTATCGCCAATGACAAATCTTTGTCGAGGATGCCCGACCTTCGTTGACTTATGAACCAACGGTGAAACATCCTGTGGGATATCTTTGTCAAGGTTTCTTGGCCTTTCTTGATGTGTGAATCAACGGTGAAACTCGTGAGGAGATTGTCAAGGTTGCTTGACATTTCTTGACTTTGTAGATCAAGCAGAGCATCAGATTGTGACTTCTGCCGGGGATCCTCACTGGGAATATGAGCATCCGGTATGAGAACCTCAAAGCAACTTTTTATAGCTCGGACAGTTTAAACGCTTATCATTTGAAATGATGTCAAGGTTACTTGACCTTCGTTGATACGTGTGTCAATGGATGAACGTGTTGTAACCCCCACCGGGGATATATGTTGTAACCCCCATCAGGGACTCACGTTGTAACCCCCGTCGGGGATTCACGTTGTAACCCCCGTTGGGGATTCACGTTGTAACCCTCGTCGGGGATTCATGTAGGGTAACGACCCGGAGTCGGCTGCATCAAACCTATATAAGGTATTGTCGAATGTGATTTGTGACAACTGAGGTCATTGGTAGAGTATACCTTGTGTTCAGGCAACTACCAATGAGTGATGTGCAGATTCAAAGTCTCATCTGAGAAGACCAGGATTGTATGCTATTTTGCTCAATCGCATGGCATTTTTATTCCCGATTTGACCTTTCTAGCCCGTAAGAACTCCATTTCAACTCGAATTGGATCGAGCAGCAGGGTGGGACCCACATAGAGGAGCGCAGTGCACTTTCTGATACAGTGCAGTGCACCTACTACACCCAGAAAAGTGCATTCTACTACTGACTAGCAGGGTGGGCTGCAGCCAGGTGTGGATGATAAATCCCAGCAGGATTTACTTCACAAGTCACTTTTAACTTGTTCCACTTTAGAAAAACCGTGAGCCACTTCCAGATTTGCTAAGTTCGGGCTGCTTTCTGCAAATTCTGTCACCGTACAAGTGTTCTACACTATCCTGGTAACGTATGCATGTATTTTTTTCCAGTTTCTGTCCGTTAGATTGTGAGATATTGTACGAAATGCATCTAAACACATAGTAGTGATTATGTATGCACAAATGACTTAATAAAAAATATTCAACATAGTAAATGTTAGTATTAAACCATGCTGAACATAATGATATGAAAAAATTTGACTTCTGAGACAGTTAAATTGGCACCTTTTTCTGCTATTATTTGTCCTATTTGAGGTCCAATGAGGAAAAGGTAGAAAGGCAAGATACTCCTAGCATTGAGGTTGGCCTTATGCATGATGAGTTTGATTTTTAATGCATATATTATGTATATAACTTTGGGGCAGGTGTGCTATTGAATGGCCACCTAGACATGTCTGTGCGCATGTGGATAGTCCTATTTTCAAAGGGGACTATGGCAAAAATTTTCTAAATATAGGCATTGGGTAGTCATGAATTCTAACTCTATTATATATTAAAGTAAATGCATGCATGCATATAGTCATATAATGCATTGTAGAAAGCTCGAGTGTAAGGCAATATCACACCCTTTCTCGAGGTGATTTGGAGACTTGTTGTCCGGATATTATGGATCCGAATCGGTAGAAAGCGGTTCTTACAGGACTGGCCTCGGGCGTCTGGCGGAGGGCTTCAAGTGCCTCGTCCCCAGATTACATCAGATGACCTCGTCGGTTGGTGGAGGTCGTGATTCATCCCGTCTGTAGTAGAGGTTCCAGACGTTGAGGACGAGGAGGTGGATATTGAGGATCTTGATCCCCTGTATACATATCCCTCGCAGGGAGCTTCCGAGCATCCAGGTGGTGAACCCAGAGTTTCTAGGTGATTTGGGTAGACACCCATCGATGTACTTGCATGCTAACGAGGTATGACGTTAGACTTTATCTTCCTTCTTTCCTATTGATGAGGATTAAAAGGGTCTGATGTTGATCTCAAGCGCTTCATGCGAGTTCCGGGTTTTACATGACCTCTGGGAGGCTGGTTTAGCATCCACTCCATGTACCAGCGCTTCATCCCGATTATAGAGCAAAGTAGTGCATGAGTGGGGATTTTGGGCATTTTTTCTATCCTTCCCGTCGTTGTCCCTGGGGTTACCTCAGGGCATTTTCTGAGCGATGGTTTCATCAGACTCAGTCACTCCACCTGCTGGATTGCGAGGTGATGATGACGCCTATGGATTGGCGATTTATCACAGGTATGGAGTTTGGATGGGAGCCAGTTCCTTGCATGGCGAATATCACATCCACTGCCGTCCGGTCCTTGTTAGGAGTTCCGATGGGTCCGCTCAAAGGTAGGACTGTTCGTTCAGGTCCTTTGAGCGTAGATGTTATGAGCGGGCTATTGAGTGAGCCCATGCCTAATGATGTCAGGATCAGGGATCGCGTTCTGCGGCGATTGTTCCTGATAATCATTTGAGGCTGCTTCATAGCAGATAACTCTTCCACGGTATCTTTCGCTCTAGTCGATTGCCACACGATGATGTGGACCTGACAGAGAGTACGATTGGGGCTCTTACACCTTTGCCTATTTCCTCTAGGGCATGCGTCTGCGCTCACAGGGTTTGACCGAGGATTGGCTAGGATTTTACCCGTTTTTGCTGGTGAGTATTTCTCTTGTCTTTTCCTTTCACAGGTTAAGAGTGTTTACTGATAGCAGATGTTTTGCCATTGTGTTGGAAGTTTTGGGCCTATGAGAGGCTTCCATGTTTTGCGTCTGTGAGGTGTGTTAGGCTTAGATGCCTATCCACGAAAGTCTGACGATGGCATCATTCTATTTTGGGCGAGAGGTCCTTGATCCGAGGGCTTCGCTCATTGCCTTATTATGTTTGGAGTTGACGGTACCGACGCTATCACATGGTTTCCATATTCAGGGGATCATTTGATCATCGGTTTTGAGGATGGACACCCTACTGGAGTAGAGTATTTGATTTCCACCCGGATATTTCCTCTTTTCACCGATGGAGTTGGGAGCTCTATTTAGAGAAGCGTCTTTATTAGGAGCACCATTGGGGAGATTCAGATATCCGATCTTGCCTCCCGTCAGCGTGTACCTCGAGTTGATATTCCATTATTGGGAGTTGACGATTTTGATTTATCGGAGGGTCCATGTACTGGGAGATATTCCGGCCACTGGTGGCTCCTCAAGATTATCGGGGCCCGATCCGTGCCACACAGTTTATGGGGGACATGGTTCCTGGATCATTGATGATGACAGATTGGGTAGCTTGTGTTCGAGCTCCAACCCATATGACCCAGATTGATAGCTTGACCCGGCAGTTGGATCGGGCACAGATATTTATTCGGCATTTGGGCAGAGATCCAGCAGAGGCAGAGACATTTATTCCTTCCAGCTCAGGTGCTGGCCCCTCAAACGACCCATTTGGTTTTGCTGGCGCAGATCCTCCCCTTTATAGGCCTGACATCCCTATTGATAGAGATCCAGTGACTCAGGAGGAGTTACATCAGGTGGACAGGATTGAGGATGTGGACATCGAGACCATTATCTTCTTCTGATGTGTATTCTCGCTATATCTTTTGATAGGCCTCTGTTAGATATTGGGTGGCTGTTCCCCATTCTCGCTATATCTTTAGATAGGCCTCTGTTAGTAGTAGGGCATTTGTGCCCCATTTTTATGTATTTGTAGCTGTGTAGAGCTGATGTATTATATGATGATATATTTAGGAATGTATGCACCATTTTTTTTCTTTCCCTATATCATATTACCATCCATTATCTGTTATGCATGTATCATGTTATGCATATGTATGTATGTCCATAGATACTCAGTATTGACCCTGGATGGTCTTATGACACTACCCGCATGAGATGTCTTCTTGACAGATTAGCCAGTATAGATCATACCCCACCGTCGGTGGTGGCATTGGGTATCGCCATGGTGATGCGATAGCATGTCACCACCAGATAGGGTGATTTGTAGATCATATATTGCACTGACATACCATGACCCTTTTGGCATTTTAGGTTCCTGCAGGATTTGTAGATGGGATGCTAGAGCATTGGCTAGCTGATAGGTAGGTATTTCTCTTTGGCACCCATGAGTTGACTCCTACTCTAGAGGAGTATGCTCGTTTAACGATGTTGCCCCTAGACCGACCTTGCATACACATGGCTTTGGGATACATGAGTAGACGATTCATGACTCTCACCGGATTGAGGCGCAGAGTGGTGCAGGATGAGCTGACATCTGGTCATGTGATCTCTCAGCGTTTTTTGAATGACAGATTTGGTGCGGAGGATAGCTACTCACAACATTCAGGGGATTTCACCATGTTAGAGGATCATTGGCGTTCAGCCAGAGTTGATGTACTGATACTATGTGTACTGTCATACGTGTACATGCCGCGGTACATGGATGAGATAGATATAGGCGTTATCATGGCGGTGAGAGCTCTCAGGGAGGGTCGTACCATTGTACCTATGATTGTGGCAGAGACCTTGCGATCAGCATCCTACTGCCGTACCTGCCCATCAGGTGTGTTTACTAGGAGTTCGGTCATGCTGTATGTGTCGTTTATGTCACACTTGCGACCGGTTGGTACCTTTAGATGGCACGGGTATTGTTTCTCCTATGAGGTGGCTATGTCGTATTCCTTTCATCCATCAGAGTGTGTAGATGCTCAGTCCTGGTCCGTATTTTTGGCAGATATCCGAGATCCATTTAGTATATTGCTGTGCTCGGGGCTTTGCTCACCATACAACTTCATTACTCATGCTCCGGGCATGGATTTCCTCCCTTTTCGGCTTGACGAGGGCGTGATGACTTATCATCCATTGGCCGTGATGTCGTGATTCGACCCGGTTCGAGATTTTCATCCCTTCGAGGGGCGGCGGTCGGTATTTCGACTTCTCGATACCTCTCGGTGAGGACCGATCTCGTGTACGCTTGTTGGGATCGGCGTGAGCTAGCCGCTTTTCCCCGCGATCGTCTCAGTTATTCGCAGAGTACTCTGCATAGATGGAGACGAGGTTTTTAATTTACGCAAAGCAGATATTTGCGAAGATCGAGATTGAGTTAGGCGATGTAGAGCCTATAGAGGACATTGATACCTACATTGAGGAGGGGAGCATTCTTTGTGTTCCGGCATTTCTTCCGGATTATCCTAGTACCCAAGCTTTTGCGATTCAAAGACTCTAAGACGTGATTTAGAGCGAGTCTTCATCGATGACCTTTGAGAGAGACCAAATTAGATCTATGATGTTGACTGCTCTTGATGTGAGGGACGCCGCCCTATTAGAGAGAGACGAGGCATTAGCTCGTATAGATGCCGTTGTTATTGAGCGGGATGAGGCCAGGTCAGACAGAGACGCAATGATAGTTGAGCGGGATAGTGCTATATTTGCCCGGGATGTGGCTGTCACAGATAGTACTGCAGCGAGGTCCCTTACCACTGGTATGATCGCAGAGATGAGTGCTTACATCGACGAGCATATGGTAATCATGCAGATGGCTACAGATCTGTTGGGTTGTGTGGATATTCTTATCCAGGAGACTACAGCTTTACCTCCTTCATCTGAGAGGGATGCCATGTTGGTCTTGCTAGATCGCATGTACCCTGATTTGTAGATGATCTTGTATTTACCTGCACAGACTAGCTTAGCAATTTTGTCATGTACAGTTCACATTGTATATATCAAACAACATTATATATGACAGGGAAATATATTTTTGGATCACTTCCCTTTTAGATATGCCTTGCTATTTGCTTGATATTTTGCCTCACCGTGCTTGGGGCTTGTGATCCGGATGAATTCGAATTCTTCCTTGGTGGATGGACATTGTTTGTCTTTGGATAGTTCGTAATGGATCATCGATCTATGTATATCCCTACCATCTTTGGTGTCTTGGGACTTGTTTACGAATGGAAATATAGAGAGAGGTGTGGCTTTTCTCTGCGAGATTCGACCGCACCACGATGGTCGCCAAGATTTCTATTTAGGAGAAGCCTAGTTAATTCCACCTCTTATGGTTTAGTATTGCTCTTCGAGGTATGACCGCATGACTTAGATGGTCACCGAATCTCCTATTTGGGAGGAGTTCGTAATTCCATCCCTTTGGTCCTGGTCAATGAAATCACGATGGATTGAAAGAGAATCCCAATATCCACCGACAATGGTTTGTAATTTGGTAGGGGTGAGACCGCACCATGAATGGTCATCTCACGTACTCCTATTGAAGAGGAGATCAGTCTGCGTGAGTTCGAACCAGTGTAAGAGGTTCAATGTCAGTATATGGGCGATATGGTGTAGGAATGTTTTTGGTTGTTTTGCTTTTATAAGGAGAAGAGGGTAGAAATGTTTTTGTTGTTTTTGTTTTATTGCGACAAAGCCATGTAACATGGTTGCAGACGCATACTCCTATATGAAGAGGAGATCAGTCGACGTAGTTCCCCTCGAGGGCGGATGAAAAGCATAATCCCATGCGCGGTCGAGAAAAGGGAGTAGAAAATTTAATCCTAGGGTGAGGATAAACCGCGAGGCGTGAGAAGTTTGATTCGGATATGGGTAGCCAAATCATGAACATAAGAGGTTCAATCCATGGTGGGATGACCTAAGTTGTATGAGTGCAAAGGAGAAAGCCAGTCATTGCTTGGCTTGAAGAGAATGTTTCCCTGAGGGGCAAAGTGTAGCAAGTTGTAGGTGGTAAAGGGTTAAAGAACCGGAATGATGGTGACTTGATGATGATGCACCGTGGTGTTTCTTTGGTTACTTGGATATAATATCGTTTCAAGGTGTCTCGAGTTGATGAGTTGTGGAAATTCATCGCCGTCCATTTCTTGCAATCTGAGAGCGCCTCCGTCAATACTTCTTTGACAATAAACGGGCCTTCCAGTTAGGGAGCGAATTTTCCTTTGGCACGATCTTGGTTGTCAAGAATCTTCTTGAGAACCAAGTCATGTTGTTTAAATTTCCGTAGCGGACTTTTTATTGTGAGGATCTGGCGATCCTTTCTTGATATAATCGACCATGGAAGATAGCCGCGGTTTACTTTAAATCTATCGAGACAATCGGTGATACCTATCTTGTACCCATTGGTTTTCATCCAGCTGAGCGTCGATCAACACTCTAAGAGATTCCATCTCAACTTCTATGGGGAGCACTACTTCCATCCCATAGGTTAAAGCGTAGGGGGTTGCCCCAGTTGAAGTACGCATTGTGGTTCTGTAGGCTAGCAAAGTAAGAGGCAACAGTTTAGGCCAATCTTTGTGGTTGGCTAACATCTTTTGCATAATCTTCTTGATATTTTTGTTAGCCGCTTCAACAACACCGTTCATCTTCGGACGATAGATGACAGAGTTAAGATGTTTGATGTGGAATTTACTGCATAACTCCTCCATCATTTTGTTGTTGAGGTTTTTGGCATTGTCTGACACAATCACCTCTGGTTGTCCATATCGACAAACGACATTATTTCTGATGAAAGCAATGATGACTTCTTTAGTGACCCTGGGGAAGGAGGCTACTTCTACCCACTTGGTAAAGTAGTCGATCATGGTAAAGATAAATCGGTGACCATTACTGGCTTTAGGCTCAATGGGCTCAATAACGTCCATTCCCCACATTGAGAAGGGCTAGGGCGAACTCATATTGTGGAGCTCCCGTGGAGGGCCGTGTATAGCATTCCCATGAATCTGGC
This sequence comes from Panax ginseng, assembly GCA_020205605.1. Classification (NCBI taxonomy): domain Eukaryota; kingdom Viridiplantae; phylum Streptophyta; class Magnoliopsida; order Apiales; family Araliaceae; genus Panax; species Panax ginseng. The sequence continues at coordinate 11,362,401 of CM035141.1, read as the reverse complement.
ACTGATAGCATCTTTTGACGTGGTCATGGCAATTAGCCTTGAGAGATAGCCAATAATGTCTCATCCTAAGGACTTTCTTGACAAGGAGGGGGCCACTCATGTGGGTTCCACAGACTCCACCATGGATTTCATCCATAAGCCTTTGGGCTTGATCCTTGTCTAGACATCTGAGGAGACCTAGTCCTGCATCTCTTTTATAGAGCGCATCTCCACTCAAGTAGAACTTCATAGCAAGTCGATGGATCCGCCTTTTCTCAGTCAGGTTCGCCTCAGCGGGTGTAGATCCATCTCGTAGATATTCCTTGATATGCTGATACCAAGGAGGTTGGATGGGAGGTAGCTCATCTGATATTTCTCCAACGTAATTCCCATAGGCTGCGGCCTTGTTCAGGGCAATTGTGATGCTTGGCAAGTGTTCCTTGTCTGATATGCGAATCAAGGAGGCCAAAGTTGCTAATGCGTCTGCGAAATCATTCCTATTACGAGGAATGTGTAGAAAAGAGATTCATTCGAACTCCAAAGCCATCTTCAAAACCTGCCGATGGTAAGGCAGCAAATGTAGTTCCTTGGTTTGATAGACTCCGGTGGATTGTCTGATTACCAACTCCGAATCTCCAAGGATAGTTAATCGCTTGATGCCCATTGAGCGGGCAAGTTTTAGCCCCATGAGAGATGACCTTTCATACTCGGTAGTATTATTGGTGCCGATAAATCGTAATTTAACCGCTTAACGGGATATCGCTCCCCGTGATCGGATACTAGAATGGCTCCAGCTCCAGAACCTTCCATGTTAACAGCTCCATCAAAATACATCTTCTATGATTGGCGTGTATTATACAAATGGTGTTGTTGCACTGTCATTACTCCTTCATTGGGGAAATATATTTCCAAGGGTTTGAAATCCCCTGAAGGTGCAGCGGCTAGTTGATCTGCGATTCCTTGACCTTTGCTGGACTTTTGGGTCACATATACAATGTCAAATTGTTATAGGATCAACTGCCATCTGGACAGCCGGCAGTTCAACATGGGTTTGTTGAACACGTACTTGAGAGGATCCACGCGGGATATAAGATGGGTTGTGTGACCATGGAGGTAATGTTGTAACCTCATGGAAGCACATGCTAAAGCCCAACACGTCTTCTCGATCAGAGTGTACTTGTGTTCACTACTACTGAACCTTTTGCTGAGGTAATAGATAGCTCGTTCTTAGCTTCAGATCGTCTTTCTCGTCCCAAAGATACGACCCATGGCATTGTCACTTATGGACAGGTACATGAACAGGGGAACATCATCCTTGGGTGGTACCAAGATAGGAGCTTTGACTAGTTGTTTCTTGATTGTAAGGAAGGCATTCTGTCACTCATCATTCCATTTCACGAAGGAGTTCTTCCTTAATAACTTGAAGATTGGCTCAGAGGTTGCCGTGAGTTGGGAGATAAACCTGCTGATGAAGTTGATCCTACCCAAAAATCCACGTATTTCCTTCTTTGTCCGAGGAATGGGAATTTCTATGATGGCTTGGATTTTGGTAGGATCCAGCTCAATCCCTTTGTGGCTGACTAGAAATCCTAACAACTTGTCTGACTTGACGCCAAAGGCGCACTTTGCTGGATTCAACTTCAAGTTGTACTTACGCAACTTGTTGAACAACTTTTTGAGATGGTCTAGATGGTCATCCTCCTTCCGGGACTTGACAATGATGTCATCCACGTAGATCTCAATCTCTTTATGCAATAAGTCATGGAAAAGAGCCATCATAGCTCGTTGATAGGTAGCTCCAGCATTGATGAGGCCGAATGACAACCGTATATAGCAAAAAGTTCCCCAAGGAGTGATGAAAGCAGTCTTCTCATGATCTTCCTCGGCAACCATGATCTGATGGTACCCCGCAAAGCAATCAGCAAAGGAGTACATATCGCATTGAGCAGTATTATCAATGAGAATGTGGATAATCTACGCAAACTCGCACCTTCCCTCTAGGTTTAGGTACGAGCACGATGTTGGATATCCACTCAGGATATGTAGACACCATGATGATGCCGGCTTGAAATTGTTTCACAATCTCTTCTTTCACCTTTAAACTCCACTCAGGTTTCAATCGCCTGAGCTTTTGCTTGATCGGCTTAAATCCCTCTTTAATGGGAAGGCGATGAAGGACAATGTCAGTGGATAAACCCACCATGTCTTCATGAGACCATGCAAACACATCCTGGAATTGTGTTAATAGCATAACCATGTCATTCCGTTGGTTTGGGGTAAGGTTTGAACCAATCTGGATTAACTTAGGGCTTTCTAAGGTTCCGAGATTGAAAGAAGTGGTTTGATCAAGGTTGGGTTTGGGTTTGTCTTTGACCCATTCTTGAATTTTCTGGAGGCACCTCAATGTCATCTTGGGATCCATTCAATTTGAATTCATCTCTACATCAAAGGTACAATCCTTGTGTAGGAGAGGCATCGTATCCGCAAATCTGAGCACATCTAAATTGAGTCTGAAACAAAATATGCTTTCACTTAGTATATATGAAATGCGTTGATAATATACGGTGTTAGCATATCTTGGCAAAATAAAGCGCTAATCTTGTATGAGAAAAGTGGCAGTTATTGTATCTGAGGCGAAAAGAATTTTACCGCTTTACCTGTCGACCAAAGCAAGGAATCTTTGTTCCAATTGTAAGAGGTAAAGTCCGGGTGGACCATGATGATGGAGAGGATTGTCATCATCCTCCTTGTCCCGAATGATGGCCATTACGTCAAGGCAGTCATCATCTGGGGTGTATCTGTTGGTATGTTCATAATGGACGATGATGCGCATACCCGACATTATTCGGACAACGTTTTCCTTGATTCTCCGCTCCTCTTCTTCGATTGCGGGATTTGGAATAACGATTTTCTTTTCCTCCACCGGTTTTGGCTTAGGAAATAACATGGCCATGACATTGGCTGGCACCTTTACTGGAGGTTGTGCGGACTCGGAGTTTGAAGGCGAAGCCAAACGCCACATGGTTGAAGCCAAAGGAATCTGCTGATGCGTATGAGGATACCTATGACTAGAACTGGCAGAATAGCCTAGTCCAACTGTTCCAACTTGCTTGGTTAATCGAATGGGGTATTGGATACCTGGCCATCTTACCTGACCCTTTGTCACGGCTTATAACCCAACGACATCATTTCTTGAGTGGGCGACATCACCTCATCGAAATGTGGGGTTCGACAATGGTGTTCCAATAGCGTGGTATTGGGTGTTGCTTATTTCAAAGCATGAAAATGGACCGGGTTACGCCCGCATTGGCATTGATGAATGGTATATCCCCATGTTGAGGAATCTACGGTTCGGCGTTGGTGGTGACCGAGGCTATTATTGATAATGTACTTGATTGTTGGTGAAGGGTGGAGGATTGCCTACGCCATGTGGATCCATGGTCGTCCCAAAGCAGCTTTGTATCCCAAATCTATCTTGAGCACATGGAAGGATACATGAGAATGTATGAGGGCCAATTTTGATTGGCGACTCAATTACTCCAACCGAGTTCATGGCGGGCTCCATCAAAAGCTTTGATGATAGTATGGCTACTCAAATTCGGTTGAGATTGATATTCATCTTCACCAAGGTGGCATATGGGCAGATATTCAGAGAGGAACCTCCATCTATTAATACTCCAACCACCATATATCCAGGAGGATAAGAGGCAATAATGCTGACGGTTTGCAATAATGGGTCCCTTGAATGGTATGTCATCATCAGTGAAGGATATCACATTAGTGTTGAAAATGTGATCAACCATGTGTTGAAATTTTTCTGTATCCACTGATGTCGGAAGATAGGCTTCTTCCAAAACCTTCAACAAGACCTTCCGGTGATTCTCGGAAGTTAGGACCAAGTCCAAAATTGATATTTGTGGTGGAGCTTCCTTCAAGCTTAAAACCACCGAGGCTTCGTTATGACCCACAGCGCGGAGGAATTTTTCAATCTTCTCCATGGGTATTTTCCCCTTTGATTTGGTGGTGGGGTTCATCACCCGATGGGGAAGATACAGTGGATTTTCCTTCGACACTGCAGCAGTGGTATGTGAGGTGGATCCTTCACCTTCTCCATAATTCCACGGAACCTTGCGCAAGCTAACAATAGGATATTGTGCTCTGCATGGAAAGTTGATTGGCTCGTGAGCGGCCACTTTCAAAGGATTGCTTCCTCGTTTGAGCTGAATTATTGGTGTTGTGAGAACAGTATTAATCCCTTCACCTCCAGTAGATATAACTGCTACCACACTTTTCCACTTAGTAGGGCCTGCATTCTCACTTGTCGTAATACGTTGTCGTTATCGCCAAGCGAAAGACACCCTTGTCGATTAGATTTTGAATAAGGTGGCGGAGCGCCCAACATTCTTCTGTGCTGTGACCACAAGACTGGGAGTGGTATTGACATACTCCATTAGAGTTGTACAGTCCTGAACGGGGGTTGATTGGAGGTAGAAGGGAACTGATCCTTTCTTCATTGATTAACATGTGAAGGATTTCTTCCATGGGTTGGCCCAAATAGGTGAATTCCCGTTTGTTGGCGAAATCCCGATGGGCTTTGGCATTTGCTCTCTTCGTCACTTTGTCTTCCAACATTTCATTTTTTGAAAGTGACGAGGGAATATTCATGATGATAGGTAGGAGACTGGAATGCTCTTGGCTGATTAATTGGCGAGTTACTTGATGTTGATAAGTCACCAGTTCGGCCAATTGCTCAACTTGTTTGCCGAGAGCTTTGATCTTTCGTTCCATTGTGAATTGGAACTTGGCATAATCCCATCTGTCATCACCGTCTTTGATGGTGCTGGGAAGTCACATTTGAAGTTGGAACTCATCCTTTGCTCCAATTAATCATGTTGACCTCTTCTTCTTTTGTTGAGAAGAGGGTTGTCTTGTCACGTGAAAGGTGATCGGGTTTGGTGACTACGATCTCTCCATTATCTATTAGGTCCACGGATCTTGTGTTTCAAGGCCCAACAATCTCGAGTATCATGTCCGGTGCCCCGACATGATAAGCACATTTCTAGCGACATTGAAACCCCGTCCATTAGAAATTTGGTGGTGGAAGAAGATGGGTAATTTTCTTACGTGTTGTCGAGGAAGATTAAGAATGTTCTCGAGGGTATCCCCTAAAGGTGTAAACACTCGATGGCATTTGACTTCTCCACCTTTTTAATCTTTGGAGGGTTTTTGAATTTGTCTTTGGAAAGGGAGGTAGTTTCTCCTTTGAATGGGCATACTTTGATTGCCTTTTTGTCCTTGTAGTATCGAGGAAACATTTTCCTCTTTTCTTTTATGGACCCTCAAGAAGTTGTTCCCATAATTTTCAGATTGGATGTGATCAGCAACAGCTTTGAGTGCAGCTAGGTCTTGAATCTTTCCTGACTTCAACCCCATTTCAGCCATCTCCCCGTGTTTAACCATTTCAGAAAATGGTTTGCCGATGCCGGCTAAAACTCTCTCATAGAAGGGAGCTTCTTGTATGTCTATGAATGTCATGACCATTTCGGATTCTGTCATGGCAAGACTAACTTTGGCAGCCAGGCGTCTCCCCCTTTGGGCATACTCTCTAAAAGACTCATTAGACTGTTTTTTGATCTTAGTAATTTGATACCGATCGGGAACCATCTGAGTTTGAAAACTGTATTGAGTGAGGAAGGCATGTGCTAGCTCTTCCCAACTGTGAATTTTGGAGTTGTCTAATCTTGTGTACCACGAGCAGGCTTCTCGGTTAGACTCTTTTGGAACAATTGCATTACGAGTTTTCATCCTCTGCATAGGATCCCGGTTCTCTAATAAAGACTTTTAAATGTGTATAAGGATCCCCTAACCCGTCATATTTTTCAAAGTCGGGGAGTTTTAAATTTTTACGGATAGTGAACACCGGAAAATACATAGATCATCATATGAAACACTCCCGTGTGTTCCAATTCCTTTGATAGCGCGAAGGGTCTCTTCAATTTGGAGGACTTTCTTTTTGATGTCACCATTGTCTGGATCTCCAGTGGAATGGGCAGCATCCTGCGTTTTGTTGGTCGTATCCAATTGTGGCTCTGGTATGGTAATCACCGGAATTCCTCCTTGTGTGGAGGGCTTAGTATGTCTGGTATTTTCGACCTGTGTGGTGGTGTAATTCTTTTTAATAGAAACGACCAAATCGTAATGTCTGTTTGCTTAATCCATCAAACTCTTTGCAAGAAAGCTGGATTAAGTTCGATGCGGTCGGATGATGACATGATTATTTGTAGGCTATTGCCTTTTGGACTTTTGGGGTAGTAGGTCCGATTGATTCCTATGAAAAGGCGGCATAGTTTAGTCCTTAGGGAAGGTGTATAATGACATGCTATGTGATGTGTCCTTTTTAGGAATTTTATCCTGCAAAACGGGTGTCAGCTGTTTGGAGCATGTATGTGGACACATTGCTTCATATTTCTCATTACATGGAGATATATATGGAATGAAATTACAAGTAACTATGTTTACAAGTAATTAACATGAGAGCATGAAGAGACTTTCCTTCGTTTGGGTTTATCAGAGGCTGACCTATCTTAGGTTACTCTCGCCGCTTTTTGGCATGAAGGTTCCCAAATCATCGCAATCTACTAGATGGGAAGTTAATCCGGTCTTTCAACTGGAGCGAATTTGGGTGGTGCCTTTCCTGAGCCTTGGAGAATTAGTCTTCTCACGAGTCCAGTAATCAAACAAGACGGGATAGCCTCCTGGTGGAGGACCACACAACATACATTCACATACATCGCGTCTCACAGTATGAAATGATGACATGTCTTGAAGCATTAATATCATAAGCGGTTTATAGTGCGAAGCACTAACATCCTGCCTATGAGATATGATCACGAAGCACTAAGCTCAAACAAGACATGCATTCGTACACATTCATCCAATGTAAATGCAATATCCACACACAAGCAGATAACAATTTTGAAAAGATTGTAGTAGCGGCTTAAGTCCTCTTACTAGAGGTCCCCAGCAGAGTCGCCACCTGTCGACGTCGGCATTTTGGATGTCCCTTTCCGTTACTTGTTCTTTGGTGTTCTCATTTTAGGTGAGATTTGTTTGAAAAAACAAGTGAAAAAGGTCCGACATGTATAATGTCGACGATGGGACTGATAACGATCGCATGATTGTTTTTAAATGGTTGTACCAACACAACCTAGAAAAGGTTTACACATTGACCCGGTGATGTGACAGCGATATACTGGTAAGTAAACAAGAGATTTATTTAGGGTCAGGGGACTTGGTTATGGGGGAAGGTGTTAGGCACCCCAGACATCCGTGTTACCACGGTGACCGCCTCTTTTCAAGAAACTATTATCGAGTGTGTGTGTGTGTGTGTGTGTGTGTGGGTCAATGTTTGTTATATGAAAGTTAATGCGAGGCCTCGTTCGAACCTATATACGAGTTTGAATTTATATAAAAATAGAGTTTTTAGCAAGATATGGCAATGATGTTTTTATAAAAGAGGTTTTTCAAACCACGATGCTCAATAGGAATTGAGACCTTTTACACTCCATTTTTATTAAGTGATCGGCTTGGTTGATTTTATTTGACGAATCTGAAGCATCCGTATGAAAATAATATATATAAAAAATAATCCGAGCTTCCTCGTGGGTATGGAAACCATCGAGGAAATACGGTCATCGTGAGAATAATTTACAAAGTCGCTTACAATGAAAATGTCCATCACGGAACCGAATCTAGATCAATGAAATGAATGCTGTGATTACATGATTCCTAGGGGCATGAGAATATTGCAATTTATATAACAACAATAAGCAAGTATATATATAAAAGCGATAAAATATATATATATATATATATATATATATATATATATATATATATATATATATATATATATATATACCACAGGATCACCAACCACGAAGCACCTCCATGGGGGATCAGAAATATAAATAAAGCTGTAGATACGGTCAACCGCCACGAAGGAAACTCCAAGCGGGACAGAATGTAAATAAAGTTGTAAATGCGGTCAACTGCCACGAAGTAAACTCCAGGCAGGACGAAATGTAAAGAAAGCTGTAAAAACTATCAAGCGCCACGAAGGAACTCGAGGCAGGACAAAAAAAATATATATATATATATATATATATATATATATAAAGAAAGCAATAAACGCATATAGGATGTAAAATCTAGGCTCATCGAACATAGTTAGACCACGATTCATATAAATAAGTATATATATATATATATATATATATATATATATATATATATATATATATATATATATAGCGAGTAAACGCATTGCAGGGCCAAAGTTCAGGCTCATCAAACAAAGTCCAGACACACTTTGATTGATATATATAAGTATATATATATAAAAGCGAATAAACGCACTGCATCAAGTCTAGGCTCATCGAACAAAGTCCGGCATGACAATTAATATATATATATATATATATATATATATATATATATATATTAAAGCAAGAAGCGCTCGCATCAAGTCAGGCTCAATCGAGGCATAACTCGATAATGTTAGTCGATATATATATATATATATATATATATATATATATATATATATATATATATATATATATATATATATATATATATATCTGATTGGAAGGAAACCACGATCAAGAAATCAAAGGCAAAAAAAAAAAAAACACGACTCTCAACGTGTAGAAGGGTGTGTGCAAAGATGAAGAGAAAGACTCTAAAGTATGTAAGAAGGCTTACGGTGGCCGATAAAAAGGGCTTTATATCTTTAGAGTGGGTAAACACTTTGGGCTTTTGTGGGTACAAAAGAGGCTATATATGAGCTCACAGGTGTTTGAAAGTGGGAAAATACCTTTGTATGGCGAGTGCGAGAGCAAATTGTGCGAGGTTTCCCCATCTTTTTCTCTTAAAATCAGCACCCCAAGCCTCTTATTTATAGGCAAAAAGGTGCCAGTGTGTGTGCAGAGGCGGGTCGGGTCGCCTACCGATTACGTCGGGTCGGGTTGTCTTGAAGTACGTGCACTCATGCACTGTAATGTCCATTCAGATTTTGATAAGTGCAATCCAGGCATCCATTTGGAGGTATTCAGGACCTATTTCAGACCGCCGTTGTCGAGTTGTACGATGGCATGGGATTAGAGTTTGTACGAAGTCTTTGAAGATGGGACGATGCCCTTCGGTCTTCAAGCTTCAACTTTCATCCGTTACCCTGCACAATAGCCACTCGGGATTGGTTAGCCTTGTGGGACATTATTGCATAGAGACGAGACGTGGCATCGTGTTGGACGAGATGGCGATGTTGCCCCTCACCGGTGTTACTGCCGGATTGGGCCGATAAGCAGACGTTGCTCAGACTTCACTGAGATTGGACTGCTGCATTTGTTGAAGGTCCTCATTGTCATCTTTGAGGTGTGTTTGTCTTCCCGATGCGATTGTCGTGTTGGAACAATGTATTTCGTTGTGAGTGCCGAGATTGAAGCTGATGGCATTTGAAACAAGCATTTCCGGGGTTATCTTTGAAACTGCATTCCTTGGGGTTATCACCAAGGTTGGTGGCTATTCCCATGGTTGGGACTGAGACTGGATACCTCGGGGTTATCTCTGAGATTAATCGGTCTTCTCCGATGTGTGTTCCGGTATTGTATTTGTAGGTCTCTGGGATAGATCCGAGGTTGAAACTGTTACTCCCAGATTGCGATCCAGGGTTAATGCTGAACTTTCGGTAGTATCCGGTGTGGATTTGGATTGTCTTTCAGGGTTCTCTCTTAAAAGATGAATCATCCTCCCTGTAATGTTAGTGTGATGGTACTGAGAAAATTTCGAGTGTCTACACAGTGTATAGCATTATACCTGATCAAATGTAATAATTACCAATAATAAACATTTTACAGTTGAAGTAATTAGTCTAGCAATGAAAATCCCTACTCACGCTTCCAACTTACCCAAATCAGATGAACAAACGTCCAAATAGGCAAAGTATGTGGGTTTACTTAATGAGATGTTTGATGATCGACGACAACCCTAATGAATTTACCCAATTTCATGTAGAATGATTCATGCTGAGAAGAACGCTGGATGCACTTGGAGCCCTAGTTTGGGTCAAGTCCTTGATGAAGTTTGAGAACTAGAGATCCCTTAAATCCGTGCACAGTGATTTGGGACAAGAATTTAGTCAAATTTGGTTCAACATCGAGATGGGGGTCGGTTATTGGGGGTTAGGGCACTTGTGTGTGTGTGTGTGTGTGTGTGTTTGGAATGAAAAGGAAGTGTTTTAAGTCGAATGAAATAGGAACTTTAAAAATTGAAAACTGTGATTTGCGTCGGGGCGAGGATTATTGTTCAGTAATCTTCGTCGGGGGGAGGTTTGACAGAGGACTCTGCACTTAGGAGCGATGAAAAGCCTACTGGGGTGAAATCTGGCAGAGAGCTCTGCGCTTAGGCGCAATTTTATTTGTTAATTTCTCTACTAGGGCACATATACTATTTTCCTGAAAAATTTTCTTTTTGCTTTCGGATCCACTTAATTGCTTAGAACACTAATCATACTTCCATTTACTTGTTTCCCCATGTTTTTTATGTAAATTACTCTCCACATACTAATCTACTCATATGCGCACTGCCATCATCCTTTCAGAACCTTACCTAATGGTTGTCTCGTGATTTACTCTTGTGAATGTCAATCTCAACCTTGAAATGATGATGATTAAATTGAATTAGGGTTCACGTGGAGAATGAATAAGAAAAGTTATACTACAACAATACTATTCTAAACTTACTACAAATTTTCTAAGTGTCAAATTAAAAGAAAAACTAAATACTGATTGGGTTGCCTCCCATCAAGCGCTTAATTTTAAGTCTTTCATTTTGACTACTCCATGTTTTTATGGTGAATCCGCGAGAGTGATAGAGGTCTTGTGTCGATCCACAATTCCACCCCAGTAATGTTTTCATTGATGTGCGTTGACTTTAAATGTTTTGTCTTGATTTCGACCAACTAATTCAACGGCGGCATAGGGAAATACTTATTTGATTATGAATGGCCTGACTAACGTGATTTGAGTTTTCCCGAAAATAGTTTCAACCAGGAATTGTAGAGTTGCTAGGTTTGACCGGGTTCAAGCTTTCGATCCATAATTTTCTTATCATGCCACAGTTTTATTTTCCCTTTGTACAGCTTTGCATTTTCATACGATTAAAGGTGATACTCTTCCATCTCATTGAGTTGTAACAATCTTTTCTCGCCTGCTGCATGCAAGTTGAAATTTAATTTCTGAATAACCCAATATGCATTTTGTTCTAACTCCACGGGAAGATGGAACACTTTTCTATACACCAATCGATATAGTGATATTCCAATAGGTATTTTATATTTTTTTCGGTATGCTCACAGTGCGTCGTCCAATTTAATTGACCAATCCTTTCGATTCGGGTTCACCATTTTTTCCAAAATACGCTTCACCTCTCTATTCGATACTTTGGCTTGACCACTAGTTTGGGGATGGTTGTGATGCCCCCAAATCCGGGTTACCTGACCCCCGAGTTTGGTGTTTACGATCCACAATATAATACCATTTAACTACCCATTCATATATAAATAGGAATACATAAATCATTAACATATGTTGTTAATACTTAAGTCCCAAGTTCTCTAACCTTAACATTACAATCATACCCTTTAGATATACAAAAATTGTTTACAAATACAACATATTCATAAGGTTTATAAAAACTAATCCAGCATTTTGCCTTTGCCATTGTTCTTCTTTGACCCGCTGGCCTCTTCGTTCCTAGCTCAAATATTTTATTTATCAAGGGTGAACAACAAGTTTGCCCCGCAAGTTAAGACATACAATAAATGTATATGCATCAATAAGAACAGACTATCTATTTTGATAGAATGAAACCAAAGTTAGGGGAACTTTGAAATAGCTGAACAAATCGTTAATCTATAACAAGTCTTCTCGTATTCTAGGCAACACAATAATCTGATAATGAAAGAGTACAACACTTTCAAAGTTTCTGCGATATTCTAATGAATAATCAAGAATCAATTCTACGCAATTACAAAGTGGAATGTTTTCCAGATTTATGTTGAGTGATCACACTAGATCTAGAACTTCTTTTCTCGGGTATCTATCAAAGATTTACTTTGATACATACGCAGGAGTATCAGATAACCATAAAGATTAAATCATACCCCTCTGCAAGTACTTAGAGCTGGCCAACTCCTTGTACCCTATATTATGCATAATACTTAACAGTGCGCAATGGTCGAATATACGACCTAAAATGTTCCCTTTTTATAAAAGGTTGTTCTTCTTAGTCTCAGAATCGAGATTTTGATTTAACAACGAAATACTGTGATTTCAAATTCTAGTTACTTCTTGATCTAGCCGAAATAATTGGCATCAATATGTCAATAATAATTGAATTCTTTTTTCGAACCTATCAAGTTTTAATAAATGTTCGTCTAGTCCAGAATAATTAGCTAAGACATTTCTCAACATAATTCGATAATAAACAAGAATTATCTGTACTGTCGATATTAGCTTCTACGAATTTAAATATCCAATAACAGTTATTCTACGAATATATTTTCAGAATCAGTAATTCAATTTGAATTATTAAATACGCACTAACTGCGAATAATCAATAATAAATCCCTGGACGTGGTATAATTAGCAATAATTAACCACTAAAATAATTGAATGAATATAACTCAAGGTTGAGTTAGGAAACTTGCCTCTTCCGCTGATTACAGCTACACAATAAACTTATCTTCTTTCGAAAGACCTATAACCAATAATATCGATCTCACAATTAGCACAATATTTCATAACACACAACACTGTATTCCACAGTCAAACTTCTCCTAGACACATTACCACATAGTCACATCAATGTTTATAACATATATAAACACTTATCAAGTCTAACTATTTCGGTCTAGTTGGACTTCGATCCATTCTCGGTGTTCTGGTCACCCTATCCGACAAATAACATAGTTATTGTCAATTAAATTCGATTTCAAAGCTTCAATATTAATGTAGATAAGTCATATATCATTTATAATATTTTTCGAAAGATTTTAATAATTTATAAACAATTATTATTATTTATAATAATTTTTAAACACTTAAATCAATTTAAATGATTTAATTATCAAATAATCTTATTATCATAAATATTTAATAATATAAAAATATTAATGTTATACTTGTCAAAATATTAAAGTTATTATTAATAACTTAAAATATTTTTAAATCATGAATATTCTACTTAAATGATTTTTAAAATAATTAAAATCATTTTAAATCATCACCATTAATATCTAAATATTAATGAAATTATTATCAAAATATTAAAAGCTATTAATTATAACTTCAAATATTTTTAAATCATTTTCTCATTTTTAAATGATTTTTAAATTAATAAAATCATTTTTAATTCATTTATTTAATATAATAATTAAATAAATCTAATATCATTAATATTAATTTATTAATGAGAATTCTCCAAAAATATTGAAAATAATATTTTATAATTCCAAATATTTTCTAACACTTTATTCTTATTTAAAATGATTTTTAAATCAATAAAATCATTTTTAACTTATTTATTTAATTTAATAATTAAATAAATCTAATATCATTAATATTAAATTATTAATGAAAATTCTCTAAAAATATTAAAAGTTACATTTTATAACTCAAAATATTTTTAAATACTTTATTCTTATTTAAAATGATTTTTATATAATTAAAATCATTTTTCTCTAATTTATTTAATACACTAATTAAATAAATTAAATAGCATTATTATTCAAATAATTATAATTATTAATGAAAAATATTCCAAATAGTCAGAAATTATTTTTCAGAATTTAAAATGATTTTTAAAACCATTTTTAGTAATTTTTATAATTTATTTCTATTTTTTAAATAATTTCTGGAAAATCAGAAATTAGAAAATAAATAAACTGTCGCTGTAGGCCTTTAGCGACACTTAGCGTCGCTGTTGGTGTTCTTGAGCAGAAGAACACTGACAGCCGGCTTAGCAAGGTTGCTTGTTTGACTAGCCTTAATTCCCAGATTAAACATGTTCTGGGCTATCTCAAGCATTGATATTGTAATACATATGTAGTACTACAGTTATCAATCCTCAACATGGTCTTACAATACTTCAAATACAAGATCCGAAGCCCCAAAGTAGTTGTCAGAAGCTTCTGGACTTTCTGGGTCACCCAGAAACCCAGACAGCTTCGACTGTCTACTTTTTGGTTCAATTTTCTTCCAGTTCTGTTCATCAAATCAATTATGTTATGGTCCAAATCTATAGTACTAGTGTCAAGGTACATGTACATGACAATATCTCAGTTAAACAACATCCAAATCTCCAGATGTAATCCAAATTCAAACTATGTTTAATCGGTGTTCATAAAGTTTCGGTTTTCGAAACAAAGACTTCGTCTTTCGACCGGGTCCGGTTTGACCACTCACTATACTTGATCTGGTGATGCTATAAGTGATCTAAAACCGGGTATCTATAGTCCAGATAGCCGACTACACATTAATTACAAAAACATCAACAAAACGCACAAAACCTAACAGCTCAAGGAACGTGAAAATGTTTTCAGACACGGTTTATAAATTTATGGGGTTGCCCAGATTTTGACTGGTCATGCCCGGTCAACGGGTTTTGACCAAGAATAAAATGAAATCTAGACATGTGATGATTGTGTTTACACTTTCAGATCACATACCACATATCCAGCTATAGTTCCAAAACATAAAACATCAAAAGTCATGAACATACAGAGATCTATGGACACTGACATTAGCTTGTCAGACGACCTTAGAGCTCAAGAACAGTTTTTTGAAAAACTTTATTTTAAGGCACTTTGATGCTATGGATTCATTATAGATCATCATAGATCTTCATAAAACATCCATTATCAATATTCTAGACACAAAAACACAAAAATTATCGAAGCATACAAGATCAAATTAGGTTTTAGGGTTTATACCTTCTTGCTAGATCTTTGATCTTAGATCTCCTTATCTGATATTGGTTGATCTAGGGCTGATTCTAGGACTGATATACTTAAGGAATTCAGAGCTTTTAGTGAGAGAGAGAGTTGTTGAGAGCAAAAGAGAAAAATGGTAAAGTAAATGAACTTTCTTTCTCTAATTCTCTTATATATGATGATGTTGTTGCTAGATATGATGTGTTGGCCGAATTTTGTTGGATTTCTATGTCACAAGTCAATGTGGTTATTTAGCGACTAAAGTTGCTAGCACATTTTGCAAGTTACATATTAAAATAAACTAAAAGGGCATTTTGGTCATTAGCATAATAAATTTAATGGTATACTTAGAATTTGCACAAACCCTTAGGTTTTAACCCTTAGGGATTAACCCTAAGGTCTTAACCCTTAGGGATTAACCCTAAGGTCTTAACCCTTAGGTTTTAAATACTCCAATTCTTGAATTTTCTAATAGGGTTTAAAATAGAAAATTAAGAATTTCGAAAATGTAATTATGGTTTTAAATAGAAATTAATATTTCTAAAGTATAATTAGGGTTTCCTAGTTATATTAATACATACTAATCACTTTAGGCTTGCTAATTAGGATTAGGATTTCCTAATTAGGGTTTTTAATTAGAAAAATTAAAAATTAAAATTTGTAAATTACAATTAGGGTTTCCTAATCAAATTAACATTTATAAAACACATTAAGCTCACTAATTAGGATTAGGGTTTCCTAATTAGTGTTTTAGGATTCCCGAATATGAAATTAGGGTTTCCCAGCTTTCGATTAGGGTTTCTAACTATACAATTGGTTTTCTAAATCTGAGATTAGGGTTTCTAATCTCTTTTCCGGGTTTATAAATTTTAAACCTTATCCGATCAATCATTGATCAATAAATCTCTTCCGTACAAACACATACTCATTAATATAATTATATTAATTATATTTTCTATCGAATCCCTTTCCAGAAATTAGGGTTAGGGTTTCTAATCTTGTGCACAACTCTACTCTAAATTTATTAGTCAATACACAAATTGACCTTCTCAAGACTCGTATCACAGATACTTGTCACAAAATTAATAATCAATATTAATATTAATAATAATAAAAAAATTTATTCGTAAAATTTTGATTATTCGAAATCCCGGGTTATCACAATGGTAAGCCGTGGCTATTTTCCGAGTGACTCCATACTTTGCAAGCAATGTTGAGAAGTATTTGTTGCAAAAATGAGTACCTTCGTCACTAATGATCGCGCGAGGTGTACCAAATCTAGTGAATATGTTTTTCTAAAGAAACTTGAGGACTACCTTAGCATCGTTGGTGGGTAATGTGGATGCTTCGACCCATTTTGAAACATAGTCTACCGCAACCAGAATGTACTCATTGTTAAATGACATGGGGAAGGTGTAAGACCCCAACTTTTATTAATAAAGATTTAATTTTTTCTAAATATCATTTTGAGTAATAAGGTGTGGATTTGATATAATGTTATGGTTGTGAGTAATATTTAAGAATTTTGCAAAGTAAGCAAGTTGTTATAAAATATTCGTTTAGTCGGGGAATATTCGTACCACGACACAATCATTGGTGGACCCCACAACGGAATTACTGTCAGAGTTAGAAAACGACAGAAATAACTTTTTATAAAAATAACGGCAAAAGTTTAACCGTTAACTGTTGAAATACCCGGTGGTAAAAGTACAGTAATATGTGTGGTTGCATAATAGCACAAGGTATTGTATATTATCTTTATTGATGCTTACGTGAGAAGTCACTCAGTTTATTTAATTATTGCAACCGTAGTTGTTGCATAGTATCTCATATTATTGATGCAATTATTGTCACAGTATCATCTGCACAATATTCCATATTATTAAATCAATAATTGAGACGACAAATGTTATTCATATTATTATTTGTATTATTGACAATGTTTAGAAAATTTTGTCGAGGAAAGGGGTTTGGTCACCTAATTGCCCGCCAATAAGGAGAAGTCCTTATCGGAAAGTCCCATCTTTCTTAGGAATGATCTGGTTGTTAATATTGTGAGTTATAATATTAATAATAAATGTTATTAAAAACGTGTTTTGTGAAGCCAAGTGAATTGAGATAAATAGAGTGATATTTTATGAAGTATTTGTTGTAAATTTTATTTATTACATGGACCCCCAGTTACCCATTTTTCAAAACTGTCGGTAGAAAGTTATTTAAGTTTTGTTTATATATATATATATATATATATATATATATATATATATATATATATATTATATATATAAGTTTTTTGTTTTTATGTATAATAGAATATATTATATTTTATATTTTATTATGCATAGTATCGCTTTAGTGCATATAGTGAAGCATAGTAAAATCAAAAATTTTCCTTGAATTCGTCCGTGAATTCGCCCGAGAAATTTCTCATTTGCACCCGTGATTTTCTAAATTCAAATAGTATCTTGTCATTCTCCTATTAATATGATGCTTAGTTAGAAATGAAATTCACACCAGAATAAGAGAATTCTTGGTAGATGAGTAAATTTTAATTTAGGAATTTTTATATTGGATAGAGTAATTAATTGTTATTTTAATTTAATAATTGAATCATATTGTCGATTAGAATATTATATTTTTATTTTTAGAATAATAATGCTTATATTACTCCTAATAATGATAAAGTCTTACTTACACTCAAGCATTAATTATACTTATATTTTAATAATAGTACCAAATTTAAATTTGGTAGATGAGTAACTTTTAATTTTGGAATTTTTATATTGGATAGAGTAATTAATTTTTACTTTTTAATTTAATAATTGAATCATATAGTCGATTAGAATATTATATTTTATTTTTAGAATAATAACAATTATATTACCTTAATACTTATAAAGTCTTACTTACACTCGAACCATTAATTATACTTATATTTTAATAATATTACCAAATTTAAGTTAGGTAGAAAAGTTTTATGATAATTTTGTTTCCTATCAAATCATATTATCTAAGTGGTATTATAATTTTACTCAAACTTGAATTATTATTATTATTATTATTATTATTATTATTATTATTATTATTATTATTATTATTATTATTATTATTATTATTATTATTATTATTATTATTATATATTTAAATAAAAGAAACCAATTAGTATTTGGTAATCTTATTTTGATTATTTTCTTATAAAACTATATAATGAATTCATGTTTTTTTTACAAAACTACGATACTAAATTCTATTTTTGAACAAAAGTAACTAACTAATATTAGGTAGACGGACTATTTTGATTCTATTAGGAACTTTGCTGATTGGTTCCTATTCCTAGCCATCCATGGTTAAGGTGTTAAGCAAAGAGGACTTGTGCAAGTTGTCTATTAGCATGGCAGATTTAGGATCACTGCAATTGTGTTGTACATGGCAAACTTGAGGGGAATTTTAATGTGTTGGCTGGGAGGTGTCTAGATTTCTTTCATCAATTTTCTGAAAATATGAGATTTATTAGGTACTTTCTTGTTCAACTTGAATTAAGGCAAGTTACTAAATTGTGTAAACTTATCAGCCATGTTGTTAAAATAAATTGTTATGCCTCGGTGAAAGGTAATGGTTTTTGAAGAATTAGTTTTGTTTTTCGAGATGAACATGGGCATGTTTTAGGAGCTGGAGTAGACAGTTTGGTCGGTAATTTACAAGTTGCATGTGCCGAAGCAATTGCTATTCATCAAGCTATTAAATTTTCTATTGAGATAGGTATTATTAACATTGTTATTGAAGGAGCTAGATTGTAAGACGATAATTACACGTCTATCAAAAGAGATTGTTAAGGATTCAAATTAGAATTTCAGAAGGTGAGTTTCGCCAAGAGAAAGCTATCAAGTAGCTCATGAACTAGCAGATTTAGCTCAGTTAGATAATATTTTTTTTCCTACTTATTGGATGGATGATTTCCATCATAGCTTGCTTTCTTTAATTATAAAAGAATTTTCACATGAATAAAAGTTTGTATCCTGTATGAGGAAGTTATTTCAAAAAAAGAAAAAAAAATCCAAATTAATTAAATGTAACTAAATATGATTGACCCAATAGTTTTTTATTTATATTGTCATGTCTAAATGTGACAACCCATCATGTAATACATATGATTAACAAGGGTATTTACAGAAGCAAGTATCAACAAGTATCCGTACATCTTCCTGAAGCAAAGTGATCCTTTTCTTGCTTGCACTTTTTGGCACAGGCATCTTCAACACAATTTTTAGTAGGATCTGAAAATTGTACCTCACACGCATCAACAATCGTCAACTCATTACCTACAATTATCGAAATATGTAAATGAAATCAATAGACAAAATAATATAATTTGGTGATTTTATGTAAAATTTTTGTCATCTATATAATCGTTGTGTTTTAGAATTAGAGTTGCATTTTTAACATTTGTAAGTTAATTCATAATTTTTGAAATATAATACTAATACATATTTATTTACTTTAAATAAAAAATATATATATGATTCTTTGATATTAATTAAAAGATAGTACTAATTAAAATATTTAGTCTTTCAAAAGTTAAATCAATTTTAAATTTTAAGAATTTAAAATTTGACTTAAAAATCAAAATGTATCTCTATTTTAAAACAAAGTAATTATATATTTAACAAATCAATTATATGTAACTACCGTAAAAAAAGATCACTACAATTGAACTCATGATTTCTTTTTATTTTAGAAAGACATGTATTATTAGGGTCATTATTACTTGAGCTAATATGACAGTTAGTGGAGTTAAACTTCCATCATAGCATCCTAACACCAGAAAAACGAGTTTTATATGATAATTTTGAGAAGTAAAATAAAAAATAATTATATATAACAAAATAAACAAAGGCATGAGCATGAGGCATAATAATTATTTAATAAAATTAGAAGACTTTAAAAAAAAGGGTCATGGTTTTCTTAAGCTCTCATGGTTATTATCTAAATTACCTTTGTAATAAAAAATACAAAATGCTATTAATCTTAAAAAAATTTGATCTATTCATGTTACTCAATATATGAAATGTGACGACCCCAAATCCAGGTACTTGAAACCCGAACTCGGTTCTCCACGATACCATTTCTTTAAGCTGAATAATACTAAGTAATAATACATTCGAACTTAATTTACATACATCAAAGTTTACTTCCCCAGGTACGTGACCTTTAAATACATTCCTTACAATACTTGAATAGATACCAATATAACTATAACCATTAACTCATAATACACACTTATTCGATCAGTTTTCCTTTTCCTTTGTTCGTGCATGAGCCTTCTTCAAAGTTGCTCATACATAACTCGAAAACATTTAATTTAAGCAAGGATGAGCATTTAAGTGCCCAAAGCCAAGTAATAGCAATTATATATAAGTTGAAAGAATATAAGTATTCTCTTTACATAACACTTCTACAACGAATTGAAAGTTGTGAAGTAATCATCTTGATAAAAAATTCACATAACAACTCTCTTTCAAATTCTTTAAATTTGGCTCGCTCTACCCTTGAATAGGGTTTAAGAAACATACTATAAACATTCTTTTCATTTTCTAAAAGGTTTAGCTAAATTCTATCCTCAAACAGTTATAACTTACTAGCACGGAGGGTGATCACTTGAGATTGTACCTCGTATTGATCAATACTACATAACTTGAACGAAATTCATCGCTTTCACTCTATCCGCTATTTGCAAAAATCTTCCCATATAGGGATGTTCATACATGCTCGGGTTCCAAACCCAAGGTTTTTAATCTTGCTCAACAATAATATGTAATTCAACATATATATACAGGTAATTGACAAAGGTGTATCAACATGTGAACAAATGCCATGATTATCCAAGTGGGGACACTTGTATAACCATTATAGAAATCAATGAGCAGAATATATATACGAGCTAACATGTTGATAATCAAAGCGCATAATCTGTGACAGGGAATAGAATAATTCTCAAACTTCTTACTCATGTCCATTTCATAAAGAAAATGCAAAGGTAGGATACTTGCCTGATTCGCTGATTACAAATCTCAACTTAGGTTTTATCTCTTTATCACAACCTATCAATAATCAGATCATTCGTTCGATTAGAACAATATATCTTAACACATAGTACATCTATTTACGACAACAAGACATAGTCTAATCACATAATCACGGTGATCATACTTTTAGTTCATATTCTATACTTGAAATATTTTATACATTTTTCAAATATCTCATCCATGCTCTTACAGTAGTATTTTCTTTCTTTTATAAGGTCTCGACATTTGTCGCCAGATTGATGCCTTTTTTTATCGGGTAAATACTTGAGTCTAAGACTCTTATTCTATACCTCAACATCTGTAAATATCGGACATCTTATTTTTAATCATTTTCGCATTTCCGGAAATTGAAAAATTTAAAATAATTCAAATTTGTCACTAAAGGGCCTATAGTGATATAAGCATTACTATAGGTGTTCTTCTTCAAATTCGTAACTTCATAATCGGTTCTCAAGTCAACTAGTTTGGTAATTTATAACTTTCAAATATCGGAATCATAATTAAATGATTTAAACATTAAACAATTTCATTATCATTAATAGTTTAATTAATACTAAACTATTAATGAAACCATTGCTAAAATATAAAAGTTATTTATAATAACTCAAACTATTTTTAAAACATTTATATTACCCAAATAATTACCATTAATATTTAAATATTAATGTACTATTTATCCAAATATTAAAAGTCATTAATTATAACTTAAAATATTTTTAAATCCTTAATATCCTCTTTAAATGGTTTTAAATAAGTAAAACCATTTTTAAACTATTTATTTAATATTAATCATTAAATAAACTAAATATCATTAATATTATCTTAATATCATTAATATTTAATTATTAATGAAATTATCATTTAAATATTAAAAGTTATATTTTATAACTTAAAATATTTTTAAATACCTTATTTTTATTTTAAATGATTTTATAATATTAAAATCATTTTTAAACTAAATTATTTAATATAATCATTAAATAACTTTAATATCATTAATAATTATTAATTAATGAAATTCATCACAAAATATTAAAAGTCATCACAAATAACTCATTTACATAATCAATTCCAAGCCAAAATAAACATAGTAAGCTAACTAGTTTATTAACAACACTAACTAAACTTCAAAAATTCAAAATTTAACTAACAATTAAAAATAATAACATTACAAAAATTAAATAAGAAACATACCCTAAATACTAATTCCACAGACCTAATATCGCACTTCCACACCAAAATTTAACTAAGGAGATCTTTATAAAAGTTCTCCCACAACAAAGCCTTTCTCAAATATTGGAGGCCTTATTGTTGGTGAATGAAACAAAGGCCAAGCCCTTCTATTTATAGGTTTAGAAAATGGTGAAGTTCTCAATTTAGTCGATGTGGGACTTGGTTTATACTAATTTTCAATAGCTCACTTTGCGATTTTCTAACGCATTGCTCATAACTCCGATTAATCTGATTTTTGGATATGTTATACATGGTATGTAAGACTATTTTTAAAAATACGAATTACCCAATTCGTGTTCATTAGGTAGCCCAAAACGGTCGTCAAAAGTGGACGTTCATAACAGCTTTTTTTAATCTCGTTTCAGCTTTACCTCTTCCGCTAAAATAGTCATAACTCTTTCATTTTAAAACATTTTGAGAGATTCTTGAGCCCACGTGAAGCTAACTTCTGGGGCTACAACTTTTATTCTTTGACCATTTCTAAATTCCAAACACATCAGCCCGTAAATTCCGTTCAAATGGATCTGCACTGCACTTGTTGGGAAGTTTTGACACTACTACTTTGAAGTGTCATAACTCTCTCCTCCGATATCGGATTTAATGCTTTTGAGTCTATGGAAAGCTTATTCGGTGTACTATAACATACCAAAAGCCCAGAAGGTTTTGGAAACATTAATCGATCAAACAAAGGTCCCAAATAGCACATCCTGGCTGCTGACTTTCAGGTTTTGAGAAATTTGACACATTTCCTTCCAATCACCGTAATTCCCTCATCCGAGGTCTGAATGAGGTCATTCCAAAGCCTATGGCTTCTAAACTCAGTACACTACAACATATCAAAAGCCCAGACCTTTTAAAGCATAAAAGTGGACGAGAATGCCTCCATTACAGATCGCCCAAAAATAGTTTATCATGATCTCCACAACCATGTTTGACCATCTATAACTTCTAATCTATACATGATATGGACTTGATTCTTTTGCAGATTAAAGACCACATATCGGGCTACACATAAAAACTTTTGAAGAACAAAACTCATGATCGAGCAAAGAGTTATGACCTCGACATTTGGTGAAAAAATAATGTAATTCGATTTTTCCAACTTGCTTAAATCTTCAAATTCGTGCACTTTGATGTTATGGGTCTTTGATTTATCAACCCATATCATCAATTAACATTCTATTACACAACTTTAAACAATCAATTGCATCAAATAACATTGAATCAAAGGATTTCTAGGTTTAGTGTTCTTATACCCTTTTGACCAAAAATTCTTGATTCTTGCTTCTGATTTGTTATGGGTGATGGTTGGGCTTTGTTTAAGAGTGTATGGGCAATCTTGTACAAGGCAATTAAATGTAATATTTAATCACTAGATTTAATTCTTATAATTTACCAATTAACTTCTATCCTTTGGTAAATTAAAACACTTATACAATAACATCGAAATTAAACCCATTAATTAAAATTAGGGTTTCTCAACGTCATCAATTAGGGTTTCTAATTGACCATTAGTGGTTCTTTAATTATCTGTATGTTACTAACACACCGTTATTACGGTTTCTAATTTTAACCAGGTTAAGGTTATAATAATTAGGGTTTGTCCTAATTATCGACGCATAAACAAAGAATTAGGGTTTCTTCTAATTACCGGATATTCTTATTCACGGTAATTTCATGTACATAATACTACTCGTAAATATCCCATAACCGAGTTTAATAATTAGGGTTTCACAACACGGTAATATGCTGTGACCTAATTGACCGTCATTGCTCAATATTATCTCGTCACACATACCCGAGACATAATTATGGTAATGTAAAATCATTATATAAATAATATAATATTATTATTCTCATCTCTTGATCACAATCCCAATCCAGAGTTTGGATCTCATGTCTGACTTATTCTTCGTACACAACATCAATAATCAAGTAAAAATAATTAACTTAAATATTCTGAACAATTCATATAATAAAATATTTATTATATAAATCTAATTATCACTTCATATATTATTTCCAATCATGTTTTCATGGAAAATAATTAATAAAAACATTTCTACTTACGTAAATTTATTACCATATAATTTGTGGAAATTAATAATTCCAAAATTATTTCTAATTTTTCAAGTAATAAATGTATTCGCATTTATCATTCACTTTACTTGACACTTAGTCTCGCTATTAAATAAAAAAATTTATACACAAAATTTCTTATTTATTTTATATAAAAATCTCTAAGTTATTACATTCACCCTCCTTATAAGGATTCCGTCCCTAATCACCGCTTTAAAAACTCATATGCGTAAGGGTACATAGTATATAATCATTGACGTAGATCTCGATCATACTTGATCGAATCGATCTTTAATTATTCATCATAACACTTGTTCATCCGATTAAGCGTAAATATAAGATATATAAGTTATTCAAATAAAGACAGGGGTTCTGTTTCGCTTATGCCACCGTATCTCGGACCGTCATGTTATAAACCCCTGAGTTGCTTTCGTTGGAGTTCTTGGTTGAGTTTGGTCCCGAAATTGCTAACGCCCCACCGCTTCTCCTCGTGGTTATGTTCCTCGCCTCCATTCCCCTCGTGGGACGGTTCCTCACCTTATGCTCGATCGATCCACATATGAAGCATCCATCGATCATCCTTGAGTTAGAGGCGGTTGGGAGAGATATGACCCTCTTGCCCGCACTATATAGCATACAAACTTGCCCTTGAGATACACTCGCCAGAGTGATTCTTCCCATGATTCTTGCACCGCACTACCGCTTTCTTTATACCTTCCTACTTTACTTGCATTTTCTCGTAAAAATTCCTCATTCTTTTCTCACCCCTATTCCCACTACTACTTTCTATCTTTCTTGTTCCTCCCGACTTGCTTTTGTTCTTCTTCTCCTTATGGTAGAGGCTCATGGCCTCACTTCACTGCTCAAAGAATGATAGCCTTCTCCATGAGTCTGCCGCAAAAGTATTGATTTTAAAGATCGACACCTTATCAGAGAGTCGGGTTTTAAGCCCAGCTCAAATCTCCTTGCCTTCCTAGCCTCTGTATCCACTTGATGTGGAGCAAACCTAGCCAACTCATTAAATTTTGCGGCATACTTCGCAATGCTTATGTTATCTGCTTTAACTCCGTGAATCTCACCTCCATTCTAGATCAGATACTAACAGAGAGATAGTTTTGAAAAATAAATCCTTAAACCTATCCCAAGTAATTTCTTCTTCTCCGCCGAGTCTTATTTGCCTCCCACCAAAAGTTAGCTTCCCCTTTCATCATATAAGTGGCAAAAGAGGTCTTTTGCCCCTCATCTACTTTTTAGCGATTACTAACGCCTTCTCTATCTCATTCACCCAAGTCTGGGCTTCTATAGGTCGGTGATCCTCTAAATTCGTGGTCCTACGGCTTTGAAGTCTTTGAATTTTGCCAAGCGATTGTCATTTGGTTTTCCATAATGGTGTTCCTCGCACGCATAGCTTTGAGCTACCATGTTTGCAAAGTTTTGCATCGATTGGCGTCATCGTTCCTCAAAGATTAGTAGATTCTTCTATCCTTTGGTTTCGAGTTTGACGTCTTGGCGGCATTATCTGGTTAAATAAAACCATAAATTATACCCTTACATTTTAAACCTTATTGCATAAGATTAATGTATTAAACTCGTTTCATTTCTCAAACTTAGATTCATATTCATTTATCGAATATTTACACAAAGACATCTTGCTTTAATCAACAAACTATCCCTTTGTGACTATGAAAGTTCTGGATTTAAAATCTTAACCAACATAAAAGTTAAAAATAGTTCATTACTTATCACACATATTACATACATAACCCATACTACTTATTTACCAAGCCTTTTTCTCGGACATTCATTCGCTCGATGTCCTTCCATCCCACAATTAAAACACCCACCTTTCTTATACCGGGCAACGAGGAGAGGTGTGTCCTTCACTGGATGTGTCGCTTGAGGCTCCATCCGTCAATTTGGATTTTGAGCTTATCCTGCTCTTCCATTGTTTCCATTAACGCCTGACGCATCAACTTTTCTATCTCCCACAACCTTTCCAATGAAGAAACCTTGTTCTCCAAATCCTGCACCTCCGTTGATGCTTGAGCAGCTTCAACTTTAGTGTCTGAATCACTATCTGTCAAATCCAACATTTCTGGATCTGATGCTACGTTTTTCCACGATAGCCACCTCGACCGATTTGGGTTCCTAGTGAGCTTCTATTTCATTTGTTGGCCTCGATATTAGCTCGGGGTGTGAATTTGATCCTTCTTATTCCACATATCTTTCTCACCAGACATCTACATACATAAGTTACCCTGATTAACATATAGTATATATACACAACAATCAAGAGTTCTATATACGTTGTCTCTTATTTTGATTGACGATAAATTTATTCAATTCTCATCAACGCTTTATCTTCCCGCCGAAAAGCGCGCTCCATCCACTTGCGCATCGAATCGCATGAAGGTGATGACTAAAGCCCGGTCCAAGGTATATATCCGGTGTCTTTGGCTTCTATTTCAACCTTCAACTGTCTTATCTCAATATCTCCCTCTCGCTCCAACCTCCCTCATAACTCGGCTTAACTCTATCTCAGCTTACAACATTCACACATATCATCACATGCTACCCAATACACCTCTCACAAGAGTAAAATTTTTCAAATTGTGCTTTGAGGGGTCATATAGACCATGAACACATAGTTTTAATTGGTATTCATACCGTAAAACAAAACATTACCCGGTATGTTTACAATCACAAAGAAAGTAAACTACCATTAATAGTACTTTAGGTGATTAGCCTATTGTACCCCTACGTCATGCATAACGTATTAATCATACCTAGCGTAATATTTACGCCATTAGATTGGATCATTTATCCAAACAACATTGTTCACCTCGGCCTTATCATAGGATTCCGCATCAAACAATTTGGTTCGGGAAATTTCTTTAATGAACACTTAGAGTTTTCATAAACATTAGTCTAATTGATTCAAATAGCATAGATCATATCAATAATTCAATTCAATCGAATTATTTAGATGTAGCCAAACCAGATTGGCAAATTAAACTTTTGGAAACATTTTTGAGAATGACGCCATGATGCCGTCATCAGATTAATAATCCGTTGAGGATGCCGTCATTGTATGACTTTGTCATAACACATCATACAATAGTGGAACAAATGACTTGTGTCAAATTCACACTAAGTATTCCTCAGATTTACAACTCCATCACATTTTTATCATCTCTCGCACTCAAAGTTATATGGCATACATGAGTGATAATTAAAACAAATTTTGATATTTCAAATCATTTGCATCTAATGAAATAAGTAGCATAGACTGTATTTTTAAACCGCTTTTAAAAATGATTACGAGTCTACATTTTTGTTTTCAAAAGCACATAGTGCGATTTAGCTTGATGTCAAAAATTTTGAAGTTTAGCATAGCTAGGAGTTTAAGAAAACCTAACACCTTCACTAAAAATCATTTACTTAACAATCTATATCATTCTCGTAATCCATAACACTCCATTCACACAAAACTATACCCAGTTCATCAAACCACACTTATGAGTTCATAAATTGCAACAATCATATGAGTTTAAGAACTTATCCTAGTCAGACCTTTGGCGTCCATTCGCTGAGGGGTTCATAAACATTTCATATAATTATGAGTCAAGAATGTCTCATAGGCATGAGTTTTAAGAACTCGAACTTAATCTTATATTCTATATCTATGACCTATCTACCTGTTATACACCTGAGAATGGAGTCATCCTCTTAATGTGCATATAACAAATAAGCGCATACGTACATTTCAATGATTATCGGTGCGAAACTAAGTGGTTTTTACACCAAGTACAATTCGGCTCCCATACGAAGAATCATACAACTCAAATTTACCGACATGAGTCCTCAATTGAATCCCCATCTAACACTAACCCCATTTTCTCCATACGAATTTAATTCGTATTTATAATTCTCTTCCGGATCCGTACCAATTGATAGTACAATTCATACTGCGCAATCTTGTCAGTAAACTTTCCAATCATCGATTGCTTCCTTCCGGGTCATTATAGCCTTATCGGATCACGGGTGATCTCATCGTATATATTACGATTTAGTTCTATATCTTGATCGTTTTATTTTACGATCTCTCATAAGCTACACTTTCGGTCTTTTAGACTCAATCTATTCCCCACTCTCTGTTTAACTTTATAATCGAGTTAGGGAACTCTGTGTCTTTACACTCGCCGAGATTCATCTTTGAATCTTATCGACCAACTAACTCTATATGAGTTAATACTTATCCTAATCATTGCGGTTATTAGTCTCAGGTATTCCTACCTAAGCTTCATAACCAACAGCTTTGATACCAACTTGTGACGACCCCAAATCCAGGTACTTGAAACCCGAACCTCGGTTCTCGCGACGATACCATTTCTTTAAGCTGAATAATACTAAGTAATAATACATTCGAACTTAATTTACATACATCAAAGTTTACTTCCCCAGGTACGTGACCTTCAAATACATTCCTTACAATACTTGAATAGATACCAATACAACTATAACCATTAACTCATAATACACACTTATTCGATCAGCTTTCCTTTTCCTTTGTTCGTGCCTGAGCCTTCAGGTTGCTCATACATAACTGAAAACATTTAATTTAAGCAAGGATGAGCATTTAAGTGCCCAGCAAGTAATAGCAATTATATATAAGCTGAAAGAATATAAGTATTCTCTTTACATAACACTTCTACAACGAATTGAAAGTTGTGAAGTAATCTGTACTGATAAAAAATTCACATAACAACTCTCTTTCAAATTCTTTAAATTTGGCTCTGGCTCTACCCTTGAATAGGGTTTAAGAAACATACTATAAACATTCTTTTCATTTTCTAAAAGGTTTAGCGGAATTCTATCCTCAAACCGTCATAACTTACGGGCACGGAGGGTGATCAGCCCCGTTGTACCCTGTATTGATCAATACTACATAACTTGAACGAAATTCATCGCTCACTCTATCCGCCTTGCGCAAAAATCTTCCCATATAGGGATGTTCATACATGCCTGGTTCCAAACCCGAAGGTTTTTAATCTTGCTCAACAATAATATGTAATTCAACATATATATACGGGTAATTGACAAAGGTGTATCAACATGTGAATAAATGCCATGATTATCCAAGTGGGGACACTTGTATAACCATTTATAGAAATCAATGAACAGAATATATATCTGAGCTAACATGTTGATAATCAAAGCGTACATAATCTGTATAGGAATAGAATAATTATGAAACTTCTTACTCATGTCCATTTCATAAAGAAAATGCAAAGGTAGGATACTCACTCGATTCATTGATTACAAATCTCAACTTAGGTTTTATCTCTTTATCACAACCTATCAATAATCGATCATTCGATTCGATTAGAACAATATATCTTAACACATAAAGATCGTCTATTACAAACAAAGACATAGTCTAATCACATAATCACAAAGTGATCATACTTTTAGTTCATATTCTATACTTGAAATATTTTATACAATTTTCAAATATCTCATCCATGCTCTTACAAAGAGTATTTTCTTTCTTTTATAAGGTCGACATTTGTTTGGCGTATCGATGACTTTATCGGGTAAATACTTGAGTCTAAGACTCTTATTCTATACCTCAACATCTCAGAATATCGGACATCTTATTTTTAATCATTTTCGCAATTTTAAATTGAAAAATTTAAAATAATTCAAATCATCACTAAAGGGCCTATAGTGATATAATCGTTACTATAGGTGTTCTTCTTCAAATTCGTAACTTCATAATCGGTTCTCAAGTCAGTTAGTTTAAAATTATAACTTTCAAATATCGGAATCATAATTAAATGATTTAAACATTAAACAATTCCATTATCATTAATAGTTTAATTAATACTAAACTATTAATGAAACCATTGCCAAAATATAAAAGTTATTTCTAATAACTCAAACTATTTTTAAAACATTTATATTACCCAAATAATTACCATTAATATTTAAATATTAATGTACTATTTATCCAAATATTAAAAGTCATTAATTATAACTTAAAATATTTTTAAATCCTTAATATCCTCTTTAAATGGTTTTTAAATAAGTAAAACCATTTTTAAACTATTTATTTAATATTAATCATTAAATAAACTAAATATCATTAATATTATCTTAATATCATTAATATTTAATTATTAATGAAATTATCATTTAAATATTAAAAGTTATATTTTATAACTTAAATAATTTTAAATACCTTATTTTTATTTTAAATGATTTTATAATATTAAAATCATTTTTAAACTAAATTATTTAATATAATCATTAAATAACTTTAATATCATTAATAATTATTAATTAATGAAATTCATCACAAAATATTAAAAGTCATCACAAATAACTCATTTACATAATCAATTCCAAGCCAAAATAAACATAGTAAGCTAACTAGTTTATTAACAACACTAACTAAACTTCAAAAATTCAAACTTTAACTAACAATTAAAAATAATAACATTACAAAAATTAAATAAGAAACATACCCGGAAATACGAATTCCACAGACTGAATACGCACTTCCACACCAAAATTTAACTAAGGAGATCTTTATAAAAAGTTCTCCCACAACAAAGCCTTTCTCAAATATTGGAGGCCTTATTGTTGGTGAATGAAACAAAGGCCAAGCCCTTCTATTTATAGGTTTAGAAAATGGTGAAGTTCTCAATTTAGTCGATGTGGGACTTGGTTTATACTAATTTTTCAATAGCTCACTTTGCGATTTTCTAACGCATTGCTCATAACTCCGATTAATCTGATTTTTGGATATGTTATACATGGTATGTAAGACTATTTTAAAAAATATGAATTACCCAATTCGGGTTCATTAGGTAGCCCAAAATAAAGGCCAAAAGTGGACGTTCATAACAGCTTTTCAATCTCGTTTCAGCTTTACCCTCTTCTCGCTAAAACAGTCATAACTCTTTCATTTTAAAACATTTTTGAGCAATTATTGAGCCCACGCTGAAGCTAACTTCTGGGGCTACAACTTTTATTCTTTGACCATTTCCAAATTCCAAACACATCAGTTGAAATTCCGCTCAAATGGATCGCACTGCACTTGTTGGGAAGTTTTGACACTACTACTTTGAAGTGTCATAACTCTCTCCTCCGATATCGGATTTAGTCTGTTTTGAGTTTATGGAAATCTTATTCGTGTACTATAACATACCAAAAGCCCAGAAGGTTTTGGAAACATTAATCTGATCAAATAAAGTGTCCCAAATAGCACATCCCTTGGCCGACTTTCAGCTTTTGAGAAATTTGACACATTTCCTTCCAATCACCGTAATTCCTCATCCGAGGTCGGAATGAGGTCATTCCAAAGCCTATGGCTTCCTAACTCAAGTGCACTACAACATATCAAAAGCCCAGACCTTTTAAAGCATAAAAAGTGGACGAGAATGCCTCCATTACATGCATCGCCCAAAAATAGTTTATCATGATCTAACAACCATGTTTGACCATCTATAACTTCTAATCTATACATGATATGGACTTGATTCTTTTTGCATTAAAGACCACATATCAAAGGCTACACATAAAAACTTTTGAAGAACAAAACTCATGATCGAGCAAAGAGTTATGACCTCTCGACATTTGGTGAAAAAATAATGTAATTCGATTTTTCCAACTTGCTTAAATCTTCAAATTTGCACTTTGATGTTATGGGTCTTTGATTTATCAACCCATATCATCAATTAACATTCTATTACACAACTTTAAACAATCAATTGCATCAAATAACATTGAATCAAAGGATTTCTAGGTTTAGTGTTCTTATACCCTTTTGCCAAAAAATTCTTGATTCTTGCTTCGATTTGTTATGGGTGATGGTTGGGCTTTGTTTAAGAGTGTATGGGCAATCTTGTACAAGGCAATTAAATGTAATATTTAATCACTAGATTTAATTCTTATAATTTACCAATTAACTTCTATCCTTTGGTAAATTAAAACATTTATCTAATAACATCGAAATTAAACCATTAATTAAAATTAGGGTTTCTCAACGTCATCAATTAGGGTTTTTAATTGACCATTAGTGGTTCTTTAATTATCCGTGTATATTACTAACACAAATGTTATTACGGTTTCTAATTTTAACCTGTTAAGGTTATAATAATTAGGGTTTGTCCTAATTATCGACGCATAACAAGAATTAGGGTTTCTTCTAATTACCGATATTCTTATCACATGTAATTTCATGTACACGACCACTACTCGTAAATATCCCATAAATCGAGTTTAATAATTAGGGTTTCACAACACAGTAATATGCTATGACCTAATTCAATTGGCCATCGCTCAATATTATCTCGTTCGCACATACCCAAAGACATAATTATGGTACTGTAAAATCATTATATAAATAATATAATATTATTATTCTCATCTCTTGATCACAATCCCAATCCAGAGTTTGGATCTCATGTCTGACTTATTCTTCGTACACAACATCAATAATCAAGTTAAAATAATTAACTTAAATATTCTGAACAATTCATATAATAAAATATTTATTATATAAATCTAATTATCACTTCATATATTATTTCCAATCATGTTTTCATGGAAAATAATTAATAAAAACATTTCGGCTTACAGAAATTTATTACCATATAATTTGTGGAAATTAATAATTCCAAAATTATTTCTAATTTTTCAAGTAATAAATGTATTCGCATTTATCATTCACTTTACTTGACACTTAGTCTCGTCATTAAATAAAAAAAAAAAATTATACACAAAATTTCTTATTTATTTTATATAGAAAATCTCGGGTTATTACATGAAATCTATTGAAACATTTATATAGTAAGAAACAGAATTTTTAAAAAATGAAATACATGATTAAAAAAGCATAGTGTGTCTGTAAGACCCCGAATTTTATGAAATAAAAGTATTCAATTTTTTTATTTTGGTAAATAGTTAAATTGATAAAAGATTAAAGTTAAGGGTGATATTTGAAAATTTTGCAAAGTAAGCATGTTGATATAAAATATTCGTTCTGTCGGGTAATATTCGATTGGTCGGGGAATATTCATTTTAAAAGGGAATATTTGTACGACGGCATAATCATTGGTGAACCCCACAACGGAAGTTTTTTCGTAGTTAGAAAACTACATACATATATTTTTATAAAAATAATGGCGAAAGTTTTACCGTTAAGCTGTTGAACTACCCGGTAGTAAAGTATAATAATATGCGTGGTTGCATAGTAGCACAATGTATTGATTATTGATTCTTATGTGAGAAGTCACTCAACTTTACTCAATTATTGCTATAGTAATTGCTGCATCATATCTCTCATATGATTGATTCAATTATTGACACAGTATCATATGCATAATATTTTATATTATTAAATCAATAATTGAGATGACAAGTTATTCATATTATTATTTGCATTATTGACGATGTCTAGAAAGTTCTATCGAGGAAAGGGGTTAGGTTATTTAATTGCGCGCCAATAGGGAGTAATCCTTATCGGAAAGCCCCCTCTTTCTTGGGAATGATCTGGTTGTTAAATATTGTGAGTTATAATATTAATGATGAATAAGTTCGTGTTAATTAAAAATGAAATTGATATTTCCATTGTGTTGGGATTATTAAAGTTAGTGGAAATCGACATCTATTTCGATAATAATGGATGTCTGGAGGTTTTATTGACCAATCGGGTAATTAATCGGATAAATGAGCAATTAATTGCTATTAATTCACATGCTTATAACTATTTGTTCACATATGTGTACTATTGATTCACATGCATGTACTATTAGGGGAGGTGGTGCAAGATTGATAATACTTGCATAACTAAATTAAAAATGGAGGTATAGATGAAGGTTGTGAAGCCCCCAAAATAGGTATTCATCACTCATTCTGAGTCGCCAAATACATGGTACAGAAATAACTACAACTTCATTAATACAATTGTCGTGCAAAATACAACACACACAATCGTGAGTTTAAATACAAATATTGTCTTCTAGACAATATCCACACTCAAATAAGTCCTCATTACAATTATTGATGCACTATTTTACAAAATAGTGAGGACTACTAAAACAACTGTCTTGAACCATTACTCCACACCCCTACTAGTTCCCGTTATATTCTCGTCTCCTGAGAAGAAAAATGGAACAAAAAGGAAAAGGGTGAGCTCAACTAGTCCAGTAAAGAATATTATGACTAAAATAATGTACAACAAATTATCCTTAGTCTTCAATAGGGAAAAATCTGATAGAATACAATAGATAACAAGTTTTAGATCAACAACTGCAGCGGAAACAACAATTCATTAGAAGAGTTAAGTAGAAAATGAAATCTACTATCATCTATGAATTTAAAAGTCCATCATCAATATTTTATCCCTGTAACATCAATCAATATACATCTTGAATCAAATAGTCATCTTTGCACTCATGTGCCAAAGATATTAATCATCGGTCATGTTCATCTCAATACCTGTTCATCTTTGCACTACGGGCCAAAGATATTCATCATAAAATCATTCATCTTTGCACTACAAGCCAAAGATATTCAGTAATATCATCATTTAGGACTGAGGATGATGAAAAATATATTTTAAAGAAAACGAATCTAGTGAGACAAAAGAACAAATAGTAAGAATTCGT
Organism: Panax ginseng; assembly: GCA_020205605.1. NCBI lineage: Eukaryota > Viridiplantae > Streptophyta > Magnoliopsida > Apiales > Araliaceae > Panax > Panax ginseng. Next base: position 11,327,296 of record CM035141.1, on the reverse strand, counting down.
ACTTCGGTTTATCCATGTTCAAAAATACTCCATAATAAACTATTGTGGAGCAGAATTCAAAAATAAAGATCAAAACATGGATACAATCAAAGATAGGAACCATAACAGACAATCTTGGACACATAAAATAAAATTTAATTTTTCTGTGAATAGTGTCGTATTCGTGAATAGTGTCGTATACGTGAATAGTAACTCCGACACTAAAAGGTAGAAATTCCACAATAATATTCATATCAATATTTCGGCATAATGATATTAGAAGAAATAATATCATTTATAAAAAAATAACATCACTTACCTCAAAAAGACAGTACTCCTGACTAGAATACTGGATATAGTGCTAAAGGAACTTGCACCATATAGCAACACTCAAAGTATCTAAATACTCACAAAATACGCTCGATAATATAGAGACAGAAAACTTCAGTTTCTGGTGTGATTTTCAATTCTAACCTAAACACCCTATTTATAGGAAAATGTTTAGAACACCAAAGCAGAAAATTTAATAAAATATTAATATATTTATATAACTCATACGCAAACTTGGAAATTCTGATTTCAGCATGGTTAACAACAAGTGGGGCCCACCAATCATAACAAAAACATTTTTATTAAAAAATATATTTAAAACTTCAAAAATTTATTATTCCGGAACTTCAATAATTCATAATAAATAGCCCTTTTATCAGAAAAATTTGAATCTTATGTTCTTCCATAGGAAATTCAATTCTCTACAACTTTGTAAGTTTAAGTTTGTCCTAATTCCAAACAAAAATTGACCAAAATCCATATACGGATGATTTTATAGGCTATAATCAAATTTCAATCAAAAATGGGGTCCATCAACACACAAAACATGTGTTAAACATTTTTTGTAACAAAAATACTCTTCATCCTCATTTTTTCATATATCACACATTCATTGTAAAATATCACCATTATTATATTATTATAATATAATAATATATTTAAATGAATTATTTTATCAGAAAAGATAAAATATCAATTTTCAACAATTGTTACTTTTCTAAAAAATTCCTCCATTTATATCCACATAAATAAATATTTTCCTTATCATATAAATCAATAAATTAATTATTCACAAATAATATTACAGAATCACAATAATGACATCCAGGCCGTTCCCGGGAAAGAGGGAGCTTTCCAATAAGGATTTCTCCTTACTGGAGCGCAATTAGGTGACCAAACATCTCCTTAGACAGAACTTTCTAGACATTGCCAATAATGCTATCTAATAATATTATTCAAATAATATGAATTATTGATCTGATAATGTAAAACCCCAACTTTTTGAATAAAGACGAATTTTCTATAAATATTATTTTTAAATATTATGGAGTGAAATTGATATAATGTTATAGTTGTGGGTAATATTTATAAATTTTGCAAAGTACGCAAGTTGTTATATAATATTCGATTGGTCGGGGAATATTCGTTTTAACAAGGAATATTCATACAACGACACAACCATTGGTGGACCCCACAACGGAATTATTGTCGGATTGAGAAAACTATAAAAATACTTTATGAAAATAATGACGGAAGTTTTACCGTTAACTGTTGAAACACTCGGTGTTAAAAGTACAGTAATATGCGTGGTTGCATAGTAGCACACGGTATTAATTATTGATGCTTACGTGATAAGTCACTCAGTTTTGTTGGTATTATTAATGTAATAATACAGAAAATCTTTTTATACAAAACAGAATACTTTTATAAAGTTATTCTATAAATAGAATATATTATATTTTATTATGCATAGTGTTGCATAGTGTCTGCTTAGTATTTTGCATAGTAAAATCTTTTTATATAAAACAGAATACTTTTATAAAGTTATCTGTTTTATTAGATAATAATTAGAATAAATTATATTTTATTATGCATAGTGTTTGCATAGTAAAATCTTTTATAAAGTTATTCGTTTTATTAGATTATAAATAGAATATATTATATTTTATTTAAAAGATTTTTCTTTAAATATGGACAAATCGATTAAAGTAAATCAATCGGACCGTTTATGAGTTAGTTACTATATGGTCCATTTTTCTATAAATAGAAGCTCATTCCTTCATTATTTTCATTTAATTCACCAAACTCTAGAGAGATAAACTATAGAGAGAAAGAAGAAAGTATCTCGCTACTTCACTACTTATATATCCAAAGACTCTTCTTCTTAAGGTAGGGAATATTATTTGTTGTACTCGTAAGGGATATTATTTCTTTTGTATTCATGAAGAGAACTTACATTATTCCATTATTTATTATTCGTTGGAATAACTCAGATACATGAGCTACCCTATACTTGGTGAAATTCTTACATTATTTCATTATTTATTATTCGCCGGAATATCACATAAATGCGTTTATGTGGGACTGGTTTCATTATTTATCATTACATCCTTTAATATCATGGGTTCTGCAGGTTTACGTGGGACTGGTTCCATTATTTATTATTCTGTCGGAATATCCTGTTTGTGCGTTTACGCCGGACCTGGTTCTATTCTTTATTATTCTGTTGGAATATCCTGTATGTGCGTTTTACATCGGACCTGGTTTCGTTATTTATTATTCTGTTGGAATAACCTGCCTGTGCGGTATATCGCATGCATGGTGATAACTTTTGTTATTCCATTCTTTATTATACTCAGTTGGTTAAAACTTTGACTTCTATACTCCATGAAATTAGTGGAATATCCTTGATATTTGCGCTTCATCCAGTATCTTTTCATGGAAATATTCTTCTGAGCATTCTTGAATTTTACTCTACAAAGCAGTGTCATGTTGACAATTTGGACGTTATTGGTTCTTGGACAAATTAATTCTTGAACTTATTTTATTGAATTCTTATATCATTGTCATCATCCTCATATTTATATTTTTTTGAAAGTCATCTTTGGCCTGTAATGCATAGATGGACTTGGTATGATTATGACCAGGGATTATTCGGTGTAATCATGACCGTAATGTTACAAATGATGTGGTAAAAGTCCTCATTGGCCCATAGTGCATTGATGGACAGTTGTTGGCATGATCATGACCATTAATGAATACACAAATATTCTTGGCCCGTAGTGCATGGATAATTGTGCTCGTGATACTAAAGAATATCCTTGGCCGTAGTGCATGGGTGATTCGATGATGTTGATTATTTATTAAGCTGAGTCCTAGCGATAAAAGTGATGAAAAACCTTTTAAATCATAAAAGATAGTAGATTTTATTCTCTACTTGACTCTTTTAATGGATTGATTGTTCCACTGCAGTTAAACTTGATGTTTGTTATATTATATCAGTTTAACACTGTTTAAGGCTAATGATAATTTATTCTGCATTATCTTAGTCATAATATTTCTTACTGGGCTAGTTGAGCTCACCCTTTCTTTCACTATTCTCTTCAGGAAAATGAGAATATAGCTGGAACGAGTCGGGGAACGGAGTGATGGTCCTAGATGGTGCATTAGTAGTCCTCATTATTCTGTGAAATAGTGTGATAATAATTGTAATGAGGACTCCTTTTTGAGTTTGTATACTCTCTAGTAGACAATATTTGTATTCAAACTCATAGTTTATGTTTTGTCGTATTGTACACGACAATTGTATTATTAAGTTGTATTTGAATTCTGTACCATGTATCTGGCGACTTAAGATGGGTGATGTATACCTAATTTTAGGGGTGTCACAGATAATGGGAAATATTGTGTAGTGACAATTATTGAAATAACAATAATATAAAATATCAACGTAGCAATTATTGAATCAATAAAATAAAATATTGAACAGTAATTACTGTAACAATTATTGAGTAGTGCCTTCTTACGTAAGAATCAATAATTGGTGCAATACCGGTGTTCTTGTGCAACAACGTATACATCGCGTGCTTTAACCACCGGGTATTCCAATAGTGTTAACGGTAACAACTACGCTGTTATTTATAAAAACTCATATTTGTTATTTTCTTCATCCAATCACTTTCCGTTATGGGGCCCACACAAGGCTGCGTCGTCGTATGAATATTCTCCGACAGTAAGAATATTCCACGACCAAACGAGTATTCCCCGACAACAATTTTATAACCACTTGCTTATTTAAAAATATTTGCGCATTTTACCCATAACTATCCATATTAATCAAATCAACCCCTTACTATTTCAAAATAATAATTAGAGAAAATTAAATATTTATTATAAAAAGTTGGGGCCTTACAACCTCCCCTCCTTATGAAATTTCGTCCTCGAAATTGACATGCGTAGGACATTCTCCTTCCTATCCAAGATCTTTACTGGTACCTCCTCGTACGTTAAATATTCTGCTATCTCGTCTGGTTCTAACTTAATAATGTGGTTTAGGTCGTCCACATATTTACGTAACATCGATATGCAAAAAATGTTATGAACACGCGTCATACTTAGCGGTAAAATGTGTCTATAGGCCACAGTTCCTACTTGATCGAAAATCTCAAATGGACTAATAAATCGAACGTTTGAGCTTTCCTCACATCGCCGATTCTCACTTTTGGAATAACAACTTCTTGCATCTTCATCTTCATATTCATCAACTCCAGGTCTGTAGCTTGAGCAACTTTAAATTTATCGATTAAAGTCGATTCTAATCGTATATTCGTTATCTTCACGTAGGTTCTTGGAATCTTTAATTCTATCTCCATCTTCTGTAAGTTATACAAAATGGGTCTTTGTGCTAACAATATCGCACTCATAAACGCATAAGGTCTTCTACTCAACGCGTCAGCTACCACGTTCATTTTTTCCAGGATGGTATTGAATGGTATGGTCGTAATCTTTCAACAGCTCGAGCCAACGTCGTTGCCGCATATTGAGATCTTAGAAGCTCTTCTCACATTCCTCGCTCCATTCGAATTTTGTATCTTTTTGAGTCAGCTGAGTTAATAGAGTATCGATTCGAGAAAATCCTTCCACGAATCTCCGATAATAACCAACTAAGCCTGAAAGCTACTTATTTCGACATCGACTTAGGTTGTTTCTCAAGCGTGACTCATATCCCAATCTTGGATAACACGTCACAATGACACCTATCGATTTACCACCGCATCTAATATGACGCCCCTACAGAGAGTCTGGTTTCAGTACATTCCACAAAGGAAGTCACCAGATAGAGGCTAAGGTACCAACTCCTGTAGTTAGGTTTTTAACTCCTGAAGTTTAATAGGAGCCATTTGATATGAGATTTTAGAAATGGGTTTTGTACCGGGTTCAAAGTTGATACAAAATTCAATATCACGCTCTGGGGTAGGCCAGGAAATTCTTCAGGAAATACGTCAGGAAATTTACTAACAACAAAATATTATTCAAATATGACGTATTAAAGTCCATGACATGGGTAAGAAAGTCTGACATCTATTTTTCAATAAACGAATTGCTTTATGGCTTGATATGATAGTGATTAACTTTAGTGGTTTGGTTGCTTGAATTCGCATAACAGGTTGGTTAGGAATATGAAAACTAACAACCTTACGAAAACAATCAATTTTAACATGATGAGTGGTTAACCAATCAATCCCTAAGATCACATTAAATGCAAGAATTTTTAAAGATATAAGATCAACAGATAGGGTGAAGGTACCAATGTGAATCAAGCAAAATTTATAAACAGCGGATGTAACGAAAGTTTCTCTTAACGGAGTTTCAACAAATAAGTCAAAGTCTAATTTCTCAGTAGTCAAGTTCAAACGTTGAGCACAAGTAGGAGAGATAAAAGAATGGGTAGAACCGATTTTTAAATAAGGTATAAACTTCACAAGAATTTATGATTAACTAACCGTGCTAACTTCGTTCGGGTTACTCGCTTTTTGAGAAGTCACAAAAACGCTCTTCCAAGAATCAACGACTTTGACTTGTCCCGGATGACCTTTGAGTCACCATCCTCATTTGGACTTGGTTTTGCTACAGGACAATCTCGAGCTATATGACCGTCTTTTCCATAAATAAAACACACCTTGGAAGGTTGTGAACAGTTTGGACTTACGTGTCCCTCTTCTCCGCATCTATAGCATCTAACTAGCGATCTTTCTCCTCCCCAAGAATTCATTGCTGGTGTTGGTGCCGACGTCTTCCCGTCATTGTTGAATCTTCTCTTTTTGAAATTTCCACTTGACTCACCTTTCCTATTATCTTGGCCATGATTACCACCAAAGTGGTTACCATTTCTGGCATGATAATTTCCTCCACGATGGTTATCATTATTCCGATGACCGTTGCCACCGGTACGATTATCATCGAGTTATTGGTCATTATTCTTCAGTTGAGCCGACTCATTATCGCGCTCCAATAACTGAGCCCTATTCACAACATCTAAATATAAACAAAGTTTGTGAGAAATGAGGTATTGACTTATTTTGGATTTCAAACTTCGCAGAAACATTCGCATCATTCTCTCCTCATTATCAACCAAATGTGATATAAATCGGGACAACTCGGCCAAGTTAGCTTCGTACTACAACACGTTCATATTGTTTTGCTCCAGCTTGATGAACTCTACCTCCTTTATGTGACGAATACTTTCGGGAAAGTACTTGTCGTTGAACAATTCTTGGAACTTCTCCCAAGACATCTTTAGTGTGGAAGGCTGAGTATGCTTTATGGATTCCCACCAATAATCTGCCTCTCCTTGCAACATGAAGGTGGCGAAAGGAACCTTTTGCTCCTCTGAGCATCCCAAGACATCAAATATCTTAGTGATCTGCTTTATCCACGTCTCTGCTGTAAGTGGTTCTGGCTTTCCCAAAAACTCCGGCGGTCCTAACTCCTTGAATTGCTTAGCGGTGACCATCCGTGAGTTGCCAGTGTTTCCACCTGCATTTTGAATAGTAGTCTCTCTCGTTTAGTTTTGCATGAATTCTAAAAAGTTCCTAAACATACCATCGTTCGTCATTTGGTCGGTGTTATTGTTTACAGGAGGGTTATTGCCATCCTTATCCTGGGTATTGATTAGTGGTGACTCAACGGTCTCATGTGCTCCATTTCTTATCTCAACATCTTCAGATGCCATTTTACTGTCACAAAACAATGGTTAATTGACATGCCACATATTATCCCTATATTATGACCGACCAATTAAATAACAAATAAGTTTAGGTAGGACACACTAGCGAAGGATTTACTAGTCTCTCCCCTCCTAGTTCTATTCCCCGATCTCAGCCAGAGACCATATCCCTAAGCTCTGATACCAACTGTGACGCCCCCAAAATAGGTATACATCACCCATTCTAAGTCGCCAAATACATGGTACAGAAACAACTACAACTTCATTAATACAATTGTCGTGCAAAATACGACAACACATAAACTGTGAGTTTAAATACAAATATTGTCTTCTAAACAATATCCACACTCAAATAAGTCCTCATTACAATTATTGATACACTATTTTACAAAATAGTGAGGACTACTAAAACAACTATCTTGAACCATTACTCCACACCCCGACTAGTTTCGCTTATATTCTCGTCTCCTGAGAAGAAAAATGGAACAAAAAGGAAAAGGGTGAGCTCAACTAGTCCAGTAAAGAATATTATGACTAAGATAATGTATAACAAATTATCAGTAGTCTTTAACAGGGAAAAATCTGATAGAATACAATAGACAACAAGTTTTAGATCAACAACTGCAGCGGAAACAACAATTCATTAGAAGAGTTAAGTAGAAAATGAAATCTACTATCATCTATGAATTTAAAAGTCCATCATCGATATTTTATCCCTGTAACATCAATCAATATACATCTTGAATCAAATATTCATCTTTGCACTACAGGCCAAAGATATTAATCAGTCGGTCATGTTCATCTCAATATCTGTTCATCTTTGCACTACGAGACAAAGGTATTCATCATAAAATCATTCATCTTTGCACTACAGGCCAAAGATATTCAGTAATATCATCATTTAGGACTGAGGATGATGAAAAATATATTTTAAAGAAAACGAATCCAGTGAGACAAAAGAATAAATAGTAATGATTCGTACATCGGTTTATCCATGTTAAAAAATACTCCATAATAAACTATTGTGGAGCAGAATTCAAAAATAAAGATCAAAACATGGATACAATCAAAGATAGGAACCATAACAGACAATCTTGGACACATAAAATAAAATTTAATTTTTCTGTGAATAGTGTCGTATTCGTGAATAGTGTCGTATACGTGAATAGTAACTCCGACACTAAAAGGTAGAAATTCCACAATAATATTCATATCAATATTTCAGCATAATGATATTAGAAGAAATAATATCATTTATAAAAAAAAATAACATCCCTTACCTCAAAAAGACAAGATTTGATCGAATATGGATATAGTCTTTGAAAGAACTTGCACCGTATAGCAACACTCAAAGTATCTAAACACTCACAAAAATACGCTCGATAATATAGATAGAGAAAACTTTAGTTTCTGGTGTGATTTTCAATTCTAACTTAAGCACCCTATTTATAGAAAAATGCTTAGAACACCAAAGCAGAAAAATTTAATAAAATATTAATATATTTATATAAATCATACGCAAACTTGGAAATTCTGATTTCAGCATGTTTAACAAGTGGGGCCCACCAATCATAACAAAAACATTTTTATTAAAAAATATATTTAAAACTTCAAAAATTAATTATTCCGGAACTTAAATAATTCATAATAAATAGCCCTTTTATCATAAAAATTCAAATCTCATGTCCTTCCATAGGAAATTCAATTCTCTACAACTTTGTAAGTTTAAGTTTTTCCAAATTCCAAACAAAAATTGACCAAAATCCATATACGGACGATTTTACAGGCTATAATCAAATTTCAGTAAAAAATGGGGTCCATCAACACACAAAACATGTGTTAAACATTTTTGTAACAAAAATACTCTTCCTCCTCATTTATTCATATATCACACATTCATTATAAAATATCACCATTATTATATTATTATAATATAATAATATATTTAAATGAATTATTTTATCGAGAAAACATAAAATATTAATTTTCAACAATTGTCACTTTTCTAAAAAATTCCTCCATTTATATCCACATAAATAAATATTTTCCTTATCATATAAATCAATAAATTAATTATTCACAAATAATATTACGTAATCACAATAATAACAACGGTGATGCTCCTCAGAAAGAGGGGCTTTCAATAAGGATTTCTCCTCATCTTGGCGCGTAATTAGTGACCAAACCTCTCCTTAGATGTAACTTTCTAGACATTGCCAATAATGCTATCTAATAATATTATTCAAATAATATGAATTATTGATCTGATAATGGGAAATACTGTGTAGTGACAATTATTAAAACAACAATAATATAAAATATATATGTAGCAATTATTGAATCAATAAAATAAAATATTGAACAGTAATTACTGTAACAATTATTGAGTAGTGCCTTCTTACATAAGAATCAATAATTGGTGCAATACCGTGTGCTACTGTGCAACAACGTGTATTACTATACTTTAACCACCGGGTATTCCAACAGTGTTAACGGTAACTACGCTGTTATTTATAAAAACTCATATTTGTCGTTTTCTTCATCCAGTCACTTTCCGTTATGGGGCCCACACAAAGTTGCGTCGTCGTATGAATATTCTCCGACAGCTAAAATATTCCACGACCAAACGAGTATTCCCCGACAACAATTTTATAACCACTTGCTTATTTAAAAATATTTGCGCATTTTACCCATAACTATCCACATTAATCAAATCAACCCCTTACTATTTCAAAATAATAATTAGAGAAAATTAAATCTTTATTTATAAAAAGTTGGGGCCTTACAAAGGTACTATACTGTAATTATTTTTTTACAAGATTGTACTATTGATTCACATGATATACTATTAGGGGAAGTGGTGCAAGTTTGATAATACTTGCATGACTAAATTAAAAATGAAGGAAAAGATGAAGGTATTATACTGTAATATTTCGAGCCCCAAAATATGCAATTATCGAAACTATATTTTCCTATAAATAGAAGCTCATTCTTCCTTTATTCTCACCAATTTAATAAGACTCACAAGAGCAATTATAGATAGAAAAACTATAGAGAGAGAAGCTATAGAGAGAAAGAAGAAGAGTAGTATGCTACTTCACTATTCAAATATTCAGTCTTCTTCTGAGGTAAGGAGTATTATTTCTTTCGTGTTCGTAAGGGATATTATTTTTGTTCAATATTTGTAAGAAATAATATTTTCTTCCATATTCTGTAGTATGTAAGTAATATTATTTCGTTTCGTATCCCTAATTCTACACTCATTTTGTTGAAGTATTACTTATATACTCCGTGAAATTAGTAGAATATCCTTCATATTTGTGCTTCATCCAGTATCTTTTCATGGAAATTTTATTCTGAGCTTTCTTGATAATTATTGATCTTTTTATGCCAAAATACTATTCAAGAGTTACTATTTATGGGTTACTATTCACCCAGTTACTATTCACTCGGGTATTTGGGGCACTTTTCATGCCGGGGTACTATTCACAAGATACCATTCCTGAAGTACTATTCACAGGGTACTATTCATGGGGTACTATTCACCCAAAAAATATATTTCTTTTTTGTCCAAATTATTTTTGATACATGAAAATTATTCTTGAATTTTACTCCACAAAGAAGTATCATGTTGACAATTTGGATATTCTTGAACTCTAGATAAATTGAATTATAAATATTTAATATTTATCCTTTATGTCATTTGATTGATTCCTTATATCATTATCATGATCCTCATGCTTATATTGCGTTAAAAGTCATATTTAGCCCGTAGTGCATAGATGGACTGTTGGTTATTGGTTTTATAGTTGTATATCTTTGGCCAGTAGTGCAAAGATGATCTGTTGTTTGATAACTTTGGCCCGTAGTGCAAAGATAGACAGGTGTATGACATTATCATGACCACTGGTGATACTAATGAATATCTTTGGTCATAGTACAGGGGTAATTCGATGATGTGATAGGCAGGATCATGACCATTAGTTAACAGTTGAATTTCTTTGGCTGTAGTGCACTGACATACAATTGATTGGTCTGATCATGACCATTGGTTTTATAGTTGAAAATCTTTGGCTAGTAGTGCAAGGATAGACAACTGATTGGTATGATCATTGTTATTACATTTGAATATCTTTAGCCTTTGGGGTAAGGATATTGAGTGAATGTTCTATTAAGCCTTTGTGACAAGGAGAAACTATTGATTCACATTATTATAAACATGAATTGTGAATTTAACTAAAATCTTTGGTGGTTCAGGTGAAGACAGGTGATGAAAGTTCTCTTTGTCTTGGGTATTACAACGATAAAATTGATGATAAACTTTTTAAATCATAGAAGATAGTAGATATCATACTCTGCTTGACTCTTCTAATGGATTGCTTGTTCCGCTGCAGTTGTTGATCTAAAACTTGTTGTCTATTGTATTCTATCAGTTGTTATACTGTTGAAGGATAAGGATAATTTATTCTGCATTATCTTAGTCATAATATTTCTTACTGGACCAGTTGAGCTCACCCTTTTCTTTCATTGTTCTCTTAAGGAAATGAGAATATAGTTGGGACGAGTCGGGGAATGGAGTGATGGTCCAGGATAAGTGGCTTTAGTAGTCCACACTATTCTGTGAAATAATGTGATAATAATTGTAATGAGGACTTCATTGAGTGTGGATATTGTCTAGAAGACAATGTTCATTTTAAAACTCTCAGATATGTTTTGTCGTATTTTACACGACAGTTGTATAAAAGAAATTTGTAGTTGTATTATGTACCATGTATTTGGCGACCCAAGATGGGTGATGTATACCTGTTTTGGGGGCGTGACAATGTCTATATGTTTAGTTAAACATAAACACCCATGTGACACCCCAAAATAGGTATACATCACCCATTTTGAGTCGCCAGATACATGGTACAGAATTCAAATACAACTTAATTAAACAACTGTCGTGTAAAATACGACAAAACATAATCTGAGAGTTTTAATACGAATATTGTCTTCTAGACAATATCCACACTCAAATTCAATCTTATTACAATTATTATCACACTATTTTACATAATAGTGAGGTCTACTAGTGCAACCATCTGGACCGTCAATCTATTCCCCGACTAGTCTCAGCTATATTCTCAGTTCCTGAAGAGAACGGTGAAAGAAAAGGGTGAGCACAACTAGCCCAGTAAGAAATATTATGACTAAGATAATGCAGAATAAATTATCGTTAGCCTTTAACAGTGTTAAATTGATAAAATATAATAAACATCAAGTTTAACTGCAGCGGAACAAGCAATCCATTAGAAGAGTCAAGTAGAGTATAAAATCTATTATCTTCTATGATTTAAAAGGTTTTTCATCACTTTTATCGCTGAGACTCAGCTTAATAAATAATCCACATCATCCAATCACCCTTGCACTACGGCCAAGGATATTGTTAATTATCACGACCATGAATTATCCATGCACTATGGGCCAAGGATATTCGTGTATTCACCAATGGTCGTGATCATGCCAACAACTGTCCATCAATGCACTACGGGCCAATGAGGACTTTTACCACATCATTTGTAACATTACGATCATGATTATACCGAATAATCCATGGTCATAATCATACCAAGTCCATCTATGCACTACGGGCCAAAGATGACTTTCATAACAATATAAGCATGAGGATGATGACAATGATATAAGAATTCAATTAAATAAAAGTAAAGGATAAATTTTAAAGATTTATAATTTAGTTTATCCAGAATTCAATAATGTCCAAATATTCAACATGATACTGCTTTGTGGAGTAAAATTCAAGAATGATATTATATCAAAAATGATTTGGACTGAAAAGATATCAATGTTTATCATGAATAGTACCCCGGGTGAATAGTAACCGAGTGAATAGTACCTGTGAATAGTAACTTTGGGAATAGTAACCCCATGAATAATACCCCGTCATGAAAAAGTTAAAACTTATCAAGAATGCTCAGAATAATATTTCTATGAAAAGATACTGGATGAAGCGCAAATATCAAGGATATTCTACTAATTTCATGGAGTATAGAAGTCAAAACTTCAACAAAATGAATATAGAATTCGAAATCTGAAACTATAGAGTATGGAAGAAAATATAGAGTATGAAAGAAAATATTATTTCAAGCGAATATTAAACAAAAATAACATCCCTTACCTTGAAAAGAAGAGTATTCCAACTGGTATAGCGGGGATATTCTTGAAGAAAACTTTTACTATTTTCTACGCTCAAAACTTTCTAAAACTTGAAAGAAATACACTCAATATTATAAAAGAAAAATTCTCTGATTCTGGTGTGATTTTCAATTCTAACTAAACATCCTATTTATAGGAGAATGGAAAGGATACTATTTGAATTTACAAATCACTGACTGCACAATGAAGAATGCACAAGCGCTCAACCGACGAAAATTTTCTGAATTTTGATTTTTACTATGAATTACTATGCAATAAAATATTCTAATAAAATAAAAACTTTAAATAAAATATAATATATTCTATTTAAAATAAAATAAAATAAAACTTATAATATATATATATATATATATATATAATTATAACCTTTGCCCTACCTGTGAAAGGCAACTTACATTATATATATATATATACAAAATTTATAATATATATATATATATATATATATATATATATATATATATATATTATAATAATATAATTCCCTTCCTTTCCCGTAACCTTTCCCCTGCCAATTTAAGATTTCAAAAGTCACATGTGGGCCCCACCTTTATTATAAAAAAATACTAAAAAATTTTCTACCGATTATTTTGAAAAATGGGTAAATGGGGGTGCAACAAATACTTCATAAAAATCCCCCCAATATTTTTAACAACGTTTATTCATATTATTATAACTCACAATATTAACAACCAGATCGTTCCCAGGAAATAGGGGGCTTTTCAATAAGGATTTCTCCCTATTGGCGTGCAAAAAGGGCTCGATAGAACTTTCTAGACATTGTTAATTATGCAAATAATATTATGAATAACTTGTCATCTCAATTATTGATTTAATAATATATAAAATATCGATAATAATTGAATCAAATAACGTGAGATACTACGCAGCAATTACTGTAGCAATAATTGAACAAAACTGAGTGACTTCTCACGTAAGCATCAATAATCAATATAGTGTGCTACTACTGTACTTTTAACACCGGGTATTTCAACAGTTAATGGTAAAACGTTCGCCGTTATTTTTATAAAAAGATATTTTCATCATTTTCTCATTCCGATAATAATTCTGTTGTGTGGTCCACCCATGATTGTGTCGTCGTACGAATATTCCTTGTTAAAACGAATATTCCCCGACCAGTCGAATATAATATAACAACTTGCTTACTTTGCAAAATTTATAAATATAACCCACAACTATAACATTATTTCAATTTCAAACCTTAATATTCAAAAATGATATTTATAGAAAAATTCATCTTTATTCATAAAAGTTGGGGTCTTACAACCTCCCCTTCTTATGAAATTTTGCCCTCAAAATTAGGGTACATACTTGGTATGACGAAGAGGTGAGGATACCTTAATCTCATTTCAGATTCTAACTCCCAGGTCATTTCCTCAACATCGTGGTTTCTCCACAAAACATTGACTTGAAGTATAACCTTGGAGGGTAGAATATATTCTTTCTTATCCAAGATTTTAATAGGAACCTCTTCATATGTTAAATCTTCCGCTATTTCGTCCGGTTCTAACTCAATAATGTGGTTCGGGTCTTCCACATATTTACGTAACATGGATATATTAAAAAGGTTATGAACACGAGACATACTTGGCAGTAATGCGAGTCTATAAGCCACAGTTCCTACTCGGTCAAGTATTTCAAATGGACCAATGAATCGAGGATTGAGTTTTTCTCTCTTTCTAAATCTCGTAATTCCCTTCCATGGAGCAACATGTAACAACACATGTTCTCCAACATTGAATTCCATGTCTTTTCGATGAAGATCAACACAACTCTTTTGTCGATCTTGTGAGGTCTTTATACGTTGCCGGATCATTTGAATCTTCTCCGTAGTCATACATACCAATTCTGGTCCCAACAACGTTCCTTCACCCACCTCGTCCTAGCATACTGGAGAACGACACTTGCGCTCATGCAATGCCTCGAATGGAGCCATGCCAATACTTGCTTGATAACTGTTGTTGTAGGAAAATTCCACCAATGGCAAGAACTTGTCCCAACTTCCTTTGAAGTCAAAGACACAAAGTCTTAATAAATGTTCAAGAGTTTGAATAGTCCTCTCCGACTGCCCGTCTGTTTGAGGATGATATACCGAACTGAATCGCAAATCCGTGCCCATAGCTTTTTGTAAACTAACCCAAAACCGTGAAGTGAATCTTGGGTCTCGATCAGAAACTATGGATACTGGCATACCATGTAGTCTTACAATCTCATTTATGTACATACGAGCAAGACGTTCAAGTGTATAAGTTTCTCGTATAGGTAAGAAATGAGCAGACTTGGTCAATCTATCAACAATGACCCAAATTGCATCTATGCCTTGAGAAACCTTGGGAAGACCAGTAACACAATCCATGGTAATGTGCTCTAACTTCCCTTATGAAATTTTAAGTGGTTGCAATGGATCGTTTGGCACTTGATGCTCTGCCTTGACACGTTGACAAGTTAAACACCTTGAGATAAACTCCGCGATCTCTCTCTTCATATTGCTCCACCAAAATGTATGTCGAAGATCACGATACATTTTGGTACTCCCAGGATGGATTGCAAACGGTGTGTTGTGTGCCTCCATAATTATTTTATACTTTAAATCATGGTCGTTAGGAACACAAAGTCTGGAGTTTACTCGAAGTATTCCTTCTTCATCGATTATTGCTTCCGGCATAGCACTTTCTTGCACTTTCTTCCTCATACGCATCAGCTCCATGTCTGTAGCTTGAGCAGCTTTAACTTTATCGATTAAAGTCGGTTCTACTCGTATATTCGCCATCATCACATGGGTCCCTGGAGTCTTTAACTCTATCTCCATCCTTTGCAAGTCATACAAGATGGGCCTTTCCATTAACAATACGTACTCGTACCTACATATGATCTTCTACTCAATGCGTCTGATACCACGTTCGCCTTTCCAAGATGGTATTGAATGGTATGATCATAATCTTTTAACAATTCAAGCCAACGTCGTTGCCGTATGTTGAGTTCCTTTTGAGTGAAGAATTATTTGAGGCTTTTATGATCCGTAAAGATCTCCACTTTCTCCCTATACAAGTAATGACTCCAAATTTTAAGTGCGAAGACAACAGCTGCCAACTCTAGATCATGAGTAGAATAATTCCTCTCATATTCTTTGAGTTGTCGAGAGGCGTATGCTATAACTTTCCCATGTTGCATGAGAACATATTCTAACCCTTTTCATGAAGCATCACTGTAGATGACAAATCCCTCCGAACCAGATGGTATTGTCAGAACAGGTGCTGAAATGAGTCTCCTCTTGAGTTCTTGAAAACTCTTCTCACATTCCTCGCTCCAACAAAATTTTGTATCTTTCCGAGTCAGCTGAGTTAATGGAGTAGCGATTCGAGAAAATCCTTCCACGAATCTCCGATAATAACCAGCTAAGCCGAGAAAGCTACGTACTTCGATCAATGACATAGGTTGCTCCCAGCTTTGTATTGCTTCAATCTTTGTCGGGTCAATAGATATTCTATGACTTGATATCACGTGCCCAAGGAATGCAACTTCCTCAAGCCAGAACTCGCATTTCTTCAACTTGGCATAAATCTTATTTTCACGAAGCTTTTGGAGTATCAGCCTCAAGTGTTGCTCATGATCTTCACGGCTTTTGGAGTAAATGAGGATGTCATCAATAAAGACAACCACAAAATGATCCTAATATTCCTTGAATACTCGGTTCATCATATCAATGAAGGCCGTAGGAGCATTAGTCAATCCAAAAGACATGACTAGGAATTCGTAATGCCCGTACCGAGTTCTGAAAGCAGACTTTGGAATGTCATCGATTTTAATCTTTACCTAATGATATTCGGAAAGAAGATTGATCTTTGAAAAGAATTTCGCGCCTTGCAACTGGTCAAACAGGTCATCAATACGTGGCAATTGGTACCTATTTTTGATGGTGACATGATTCAACTCCCGATAATCAATACAAAGTCGCATACTCCCATCTTTCTTCTTCAAGAATAGAACAGGAGCACCCTAAGGAGACGTACTAGGATGAATGAAACCGATGTCTAACAATTCCTGCAGTTGGGTCTTTAACTCTTGAAGTTCAATAGGAGCCATTCGATATAGGGCTGTGGAAATGGGTTTTGTATCGGGTTCAAGGTCGATACAAAATTCAATTTCATGCTCTGGGGGTAGGCCAAGAAGTTCTTCAGAAAATACGTCAGAAAATTTATTAATAATAGAAATATCATTCAAAACTGACGTATTTTTGTTTAAATCCATGACATGAGCTAAGAAAGCTTGACATCCATTTTTTAATAAACGAATAACTTTATTGCTTGAGATGACAGTGATTGATTTTAATGGTTTGGTTGCTTGAATTCGCATAATAGGTTGGTTAGGAATATGAAAGCTAACAACCTTAGGAAAATAATCAATTTTTGCATGATGAGTAGTTAACCAATCAATCCCTAGAATTACGTCAAATACAAGTATTTTTAATGAAATAAGATCGAAAGGTAATGTGAGGGTAGCGATTTGAACCAAACAAGACTTATAAACAGTGGATGTAATGAAGGTTTCTCCCAATGGAGTTTTAACAGATAAGTCAAAGTCTAATTTCTCTGGTGTTAAATTTAAATGTTGAGCGCAAGTAGGAGAAATAAAAGAATGGGTAGAACTGGTATCAAATAAGGTATATACTTCGCTAGAGTTTATGATAAGCTTACCCGTGATGACCTTATTCGGGTTCCTTGCTTTCTGGGAGGTCACAACAAATGCTCTCCCTTAAACTACTGGTTTTGACTTGTCTGGGATGACATTTGGTGTCACCGTTCCAATTGGACTTGGCTTCCTTGTATGACAAAATCTAGCTAGGTGACCTTCTTTTCCACAATTGTAACACGTTTTGGACTGCTGCGCACAGTTTGGACTGATGTGTCCCTCCCCTCTGCATTTGAAGCATATGATAGGTGGTCGTTCTCCTTCCTTAACAACGGATGTTGGTGATGACTTCTTTTCATCATTGTTGAATCTCCTCTTCTTGAAATATCCACTTTTATTGTCTTGGCCATGATTACCACCGAAGTGGTTACCATTTCTGACATGTTGATTCCCTCCACGTTTGTTGTCACCGCTTCGATAACTGTTACCACTGGTATTATCATTTTGTCGGCTGATTTCTCTTGGTTGGGTCGACTCGTTATCGTGTTCCAATAACTGAGCCCTATTTACAACATTTGAATACAAACACAGTTTATGAGAAATTAGATATTGACGTATCTCCGGTTTCAAACCTCTTAGAAATATCCGTGTTATTCTCTCCTTATTATCAACTAAATGGGACGCAAACCGGGACAACTCGGCAAACTTAGATTTGTAATGCAACATGTTCATATTGTTCTGCTCCAGCTTGATGAACTATACCTCCTTCATGTGACGAATACTTTCAGGAAAGTACTTGTCGTTGAATAGTTCTTGGTACTTCTCCTCAGACATCTTCAGTGCGGCAGGTTGAGTACGCTTTACCGATTCCCACCAGTAATTTGCCTCTCTTCGCAACATAAAGGTGGTAAAGGGAACCTTTTGCTCCTCGGAGCATCCCAAGACATCAAATATCTTGGTGATCTGCTTTATCCACATCTCCGCCTTAAGTGGTTTTGGCTCTCCAATAAACTCTGGTGGTCCCAGCTCCTTGAACTGCTTAGCGGTGACCGTCTAAGTATTGCCAGTGTTTCCACCTTCATTTTGGACAGGATCCGCTCTCGCCTGATGTTGCATGAATTGCATAAAGCCTCTGAACATCCCATCGTTCATCATTTGATCGGTGTTGTTGTTTACCTGAGGAATATTATCTTCCTGTTGCACATTATCCTGGGTATTGATCTGTGGTGACTCAACGATCTCCTGTGCTCCATTGCTATTCTCAACATTCTCGGATGTCATTTTCAAATACTGCCACAAAACAATGGTTAATTGACACACCACATAATATCCTTATATTTTGATCGACCAATTAAATAACAAATAAACTTAGGTAGGTCATACTAGCGAAGGAATCACCCGACTTTCCCCCCTAGTTCTAGTCTCACATCTTAGCCAGGGATCATATCCCTAAGCCTTAATACCAACTGTGACGCCCCCAAAATAGGTATACCCATTCTGAGTCACCAGATACGTGGTACAGAATTCAAATACAACTTAATTATACAACTGTTGTGTAAAATATGACAAAACATAATCTGAGTGTTTTAATACGAATATTGTCTTCTAGACAATATCCATACTCAAATTCAATCTTATTACAATTATTATCACACTATTTCACAGAATAGTGAGGTCTACTAGTGCAACCATCTGGATCATCAATCCATTCCCCGACTAGTCTCAGCTATATTCTCAGTTCCTGAAGAGAACGGTGAAAGAAAAGGGTGAGCAAAACTAGCCCAGTAAGAAATATTATGACTAAGATAATGCAGAATAAATTATCGTTAGCCTTCAACAGTGTTAAACTGATAAAATACAATTAACATCAAGTTTAACTGCAGCGGAACAAACAATCCATTAGAAGAGTCAAGTAGAGTATAAAATCTACTATCTTCTATGATTTGAAAGGTTTTTCATCACTTTTATCGCTGAGACTCAGCTTAATAAATAATTCACATCATCGAATCACCCTTGCACTACGGCCAAGGATATTCTTAAGTATCACGACCATGAATTATCCATGCACTACATGCCAAGGATATTCGTGTATTCACCAATGGTCATGATCATGCCAACAACTGTTCAACAATGCACTACAGGCCAATGAGGACTTTTACCACATCATTTGTAACATTACGGTCATGATTATACCGAATAATCCATGGTCATAATCATACCAAGTCCATCTATGCTTTAAGGGCCAAAGATGACTTTCATAATAATATAAGTATGAGGATGATGACAATGATATAAGAATTAAATTAAATAAAAGTAAAGGATAAATTTTCAAGATTTATAATTTAATTTATCCAGAATTCAATAATGTCCAAATTGTCAACATGATACTACTTTGTGGAGTAAAATTCAAGAATAATATTATATCAAAAATGATTTGGACCGAAAAGAAATCAATTTTTATCATGAATAGTACCCTGGGTGAATAGTAACTGAGTGAATAGTACCCGTGAATAGAAACTTTAGGAATAGTAACCCCGTGAATAGTACCTCGACATGAAAAAGTTAAAACTTATCAAGAATGCTCAGAATAATATTTTCATGAAAAACACTGGATGAAGCGCAAATATCAATGATATTCTACTAATTTCATGGAGTATAGAAACCAAAACTTCAACAAAATAAGTATAGAATACGAAATCTGAAACGAAATAATATTACTTATCTACTACATAGTATGGAAGAAAATATTATTTCAAGCGAATATTGAACAAAAATAACATCCCTTATCTTGAAAAGAAGAGTATTCCAACTGGTATAGCGGGGATATTCTTGAAGAAAACTTGCACTATTTTCTACGCTCAAAGCTTTCTAAAACTCGAAAGAAATGCGGTCAATATTATAGAAGAAGAATTCTCTGATTCTGGTGTGATTTTCAATTCTAACTAAGCATCCTATTTATAGGAGAATGGAAAGGATACTATTTGAATTTAGAAATCATGGACTCCACAATGAAGAATGCATGGGCGCTCAAGCAAGTAAAAAATTTTTTCAATTTTGATTTTTCTTTGTGCATTACTATGCAATAAAATATTCTAATAAAACAAAAACTTTAAATAAAATATAATATATTCTATTTAAAATCAAATAAAACAAAACTTATAATATATATATATATATATTATAATAATATAACTCCCTTCCTTTCCCGTAACCTTTCCCCCTGCCAATTTCTGATTTCCAAAGTCATATGTGGGCCCACATGTGAACCCCACATTTATTATAAAAAAATACTGAAACATTTTCTACCGATTATTTTGAAAAATGGGTAAATGGGGGTCCAACAAATACTTCATAAAAATTCCCCCAATATTTTTAACAACGTTTATTCATATTATTATAACTCGCAATATTAACAACCAGATCGTTCCCAGGAAAGAGGGGGCTTTCCAATAAAGATTTCTCCCTATTGGCGCGCAATTAGGTGACCAAACCTCTCATCGACAGAACTTTCTAGACATTGTTAAATATGCAAATAATAGTATGAATAACTTGTCATCTCAATTATTGATTTAATAATATATAAAATATCGACAATAATTGAATCAAATAACGTGAGATACTATGCAACAATTACTGTAGCAATAATTGAACAAAACTGAGTGACTTCTCACATAAGCATCAATAATCAATATCGTGTGCTACTATACAACCACGTGTATTACTGTACTTTTAACACCGGGTATTTCAACAGTTAATGGTAAAACGTTCACCGTTATTTTTATAAAAAGATATTTTTGTCGTTTTCTCATTCCAACAATAATTTTGTTATGGGGTTCACCAATGATTGTGCAATCGTACGAATATTCCTTGTTAAAACGAATATTCCCCGACCAATCGAATATAATATAACAACTTGCTTACTTTTCAAACCATAATATTCAAAAATGATATTTATAGAAAAATTCATCTTTATTCATAAAAGTTGGGGTCTTACAACCCATATATTATATACTAAATTAGTGTTTACATGTAAAAAGGACTAGCAAGAGAAGAACGCTAGCAAATGTAATGGAATACTTCATACTTAATTTTTTTTTCAAGTGTCTCCAAAAAATAAGATATGTGATTTGTGAACAAAACCATTCAGTTCCTACAGTTTATAGCGCGAGAGGATAAAAACTTCTTTAAATTTTTCTTGTAATTTTCTTCTATATATATAAATGTGCAATTAATGCATTTATTTAGGATCTCTTTTAAAAATTGGATACTGATATATACACATTATATATTAATGGTTGCACACCATATGCATAGTAATATTGTATTTAAGATATTGCAGTATTAGTAATACAAGCATTCAATGCGTATTATTAGAGTACGCATAATTCTCAATATAAGATGCGTAGATATATAACATCCTTGAGATTTATAAAATTTTTAGAATGTGATTATATGAATCAAATTTTGCATTTATTATACACCTAAAAATATTAAAATATATTTATTATATATGAATTAAATTTTGCATTATTATAAACTATTTTTGAGAAACACATTATTATATACTTAAAAAGCACAAAAACAAATAATGAGCGAAGACCACGAGATTATGAAAATTCAATCACATGAATCAAATTTTGAATTAGTACATTGTACATATATAAAAGTAAAGTAGTCAAAATATATAGGCAATGATGATAGTTGGTGGTGTCACCCTTATCGACTAGTTAGATTGTCAAGTTTTTTAATAATGCTACTATCACATAAAAAAGGGTCACATAATACTCACATACACACACATGCATATTGTGGGCCCCTGTCTGACATGTGGGGCCCGCAGTATACATGTGTGTGTATGTGAGTATTATGTGACCCTTTTTTATGTTATAGTAGCATTATTTATTTCTTTTTCTCTAATTTAAACCACAAAAAGTGTACTTGTTAAATATATTCATTTAATATCAAAATATGTAAATTTGAATCAATTCCAAATATATTTTGAAAATCAATCATTAGTGAAAGGTTATTCAACTTTGTAGATATTTTTTAAAATTTAGCACATCTATACATTGAGTAAATAAAGTAAACTTGAGTTATGGTACAAATCATTGTCACTAATTTATAATTAATTAGTGATGTGAAATTACAATATACAATCTACTATCTATATACTAACTAGCTAGTTGATATATATATATATATATATATATATATATATATATATATATATATATATATATATATATAACCTGCAATGCACGAGCTAGTTTAAATAATGAATTAACATAAGAAATTAATCCATAACAACTAACCTATTATTATATTTGTGAAAAACTCTAGTCACATAGATGATAAGTAGTACCTAGTAGAGAATGAGATCTTATTTCAAACTTTCATTAGTTGTACAATTGTTTGTAATAAACATGCAAACAAACACACATCACCCCAGACGACGATCCAGCATTTTATCAAACATGTCTTGTACATTACCTTTTACTTAGTGTATTAAATTAAGAAAAAATATGAATGAAATTGAGGCAAAAGCATGTTATATTAAATTTTGGATTCAGAGAATTGCATTTATCTATATACTAATACTTCTATATGAATTGTGAAGCATTAACTTGATAAACATCAATAGTCGATAATATTTTTCTTGTAGTTATTGACTTGATAAACATCAAGAGTTGATACTTCTATATGTACTTACAACAAAATAAATGTAAAAGAAATGTACCTGGGTCTCGAGTTTGAAAATTTTGGGCAGTAGAGAACTTATTGGAGAGTTGAATCATGAAGCACTTCGTGATAGTGAAAATTGTCACTGTGAGTGCCAACTCGCTTTGTTGACAAAGTAATAGTGAAGAAAGAAGAACATGAAACTAAAGCATATGAGTTTAGTCATTAATGACATGATAAAGGAAGAGGATGGGCTCTTCCCTTGCTAGCTCCACTTGTGGAATGGCGTCCTGCAACCTAAAATGATAGAAGACCTTTACATTTAAATTAATCTGAAAATTTTCTAAACTTATCAAGCAAATATAAAGATACACATTTAAATTAAATTAAAAGTCCAATCCTCGTAAAAGGCCATCTAAAACGAAAATAAGTTTGTCTCTTGGAAAATAATTGTCTATTTAAACAAAGTTCATAAACCTCAACCTCAGGATCTGACGGGGGGTAGACTAATATTGGTCAGGGAACAAGGAATGTAAAAGGCTCAACATGTGGATCCAGGCAGGCCAGTCTCTCAACCAAAGCAGCATTGAAGCTATTTTGTGTAGAAAACATATGCTCTTGTTTCGCTGCTAATCGTTCCATCCTTTTATCCACTAGCTTATTCCGTGCGTCAAGATATTGTCGGAGACTCCAAAATTGGATACTGAAAGTGGCTTTTGAACGAGATGTATTGGATGGTCCGACTGAATCTTGCTCTTTGTCCTCCTCATCAAAGTCTGCATCTTCTTCTCCATCCTCCTCATAATCAAAATCAGTCAAAAAGGTAAAACTAAGGCCTCGTGGGTGAGATTTCCCTCCTTTCCAAATCTAATAGCGTTTAATCATCATGTGGTCGAAGAGTTACAACAATTGTTAAATCAGCTCATCAGCACTCCATTTCAACCCAGCTCATGCACACAACCCACAAATGAGAGAAGGATGGGGTAATCCTCCTTAAAGAGGGCCCCACAGACAACGACGAATGGAATGATGTATTATGAGGCCTGCATCTATTGGACAATCCTTGATGATAGAGTACAATAATACAACCTTCTCTTTGGTAACATCACTAGTGTGCTTTGAAGTCATCAATTTAGCGTAAAGGAATGCATGCCATATCTTTCCATAATAACTAAGATCCTTGCTTGGAAAGTGCGTACCCTTCAAGGACCATGAGGACTCTGGCTTGCATAACTGACTCAGTATTTGCTCATAATTCAAGCCATGGTCCTTATATGCCATATACTCACAAATAACTAGAGATTGGAGATTGTAATAATCATTGATTTCATGAACAGTAAATGACACCATTTTACCCTAGACGAATGCAAAAATTGGTTATTTATCTGGTGCATTGGAATAAAAATCTTTCAATAAAGCCACCACTGTTGCTTCTGGTAGTTTGCTAAAGGTCCCCCTTCCACTTTCTATTATCTAGTGGCCTATCTCACCATTAAACTCATCGAGGCTTAGTCCATGCTCCTGAATAAGGTATTTGGAGGCTAAGTATTCAAATCTGGTCGCCACCTCAGAAGTTATAAATTTCCTTATATCAAACTGTCGGATGGGGGTGGACGATCCCTCACCCCATTTTCTTTTTAATGCTTTTGGCATCATTGTGTATGTCGTTGAACTGTAGTTCCAAATTTATCAAAACGTTCACAGGACGGTTTACCCCAAAATCTCAGTTGTCTCAATGAATCCCCCCATTATTTTGTCTAGAATGTATCCAGGTAGTCGACTGTTGAAACCAATATGACTAGGAACCGTGCCAATCACTCTATTGATACCTTGTGTGCACTAAATTGTATGTTCAAAATTTCCCCAACCTTAGTGTTCAACCTAACTTGCAAGTCACAAAGCAGTGTATAGCATTATACCTAATCAAATGCAATAATTACCAATAACAAACATTTTATAGTTGAAGTAATTAGTCTAGCAATAAAAATCCCTACTCACGCTTCCAACTTACCCAAATCAGATGAACAAGTGTCCAAATAGGCAAAGTATGTGGGTTTACTTAATGAGATGTCTAATGATCGACCACAACCCTAATGAATTTACCCAATTTCATGTAGAATGATTCAAGCCGAGAGGAAGGCTGGAAGCACTTGGAGCCCTAGTTTGGGTCAAGTCCTTGATGAAATTTGAGAACTAAAGATCCCTTGAATCTGTGTGCAGTGATTTGGGCCAAGAATTTAGTCGAATTTGGTTGAACAACGAGATGGGGGTCGGTTATTGGGGGTTAAGGTACTGGTGTTTTTTGTGTTTGGAATGAAAAGGAAGTGTTTTAACTCGAATGAAAGAGGAATTTTAAAAATTGAAAACTATGATTTGTGTCGGGGCGAGGATATTTGGTCAGGAAACTTCGTCGGGGCGAGGTTTGACAGAGGAGTCTGCACTTAGGAGCAATGAAAAGCCTGCTAGGGCGAAGTCTGGCAGAGAGCTCTGCGCTTAGGCACAATTTTATTTGTTAATTTCTCTGCTAGGGTGATATACTGTTTTCCTAAAAAAAATTCTTTTCCTTTCAGATCCACTTAATTTCTTAGAACATTAATCATACTTCTAATTACATGTTTCCTCATGTTTTTTGATGTAATTTACTCTCCACATACTTATCTACTCATATGCACGCACTGCCTTCATCCTTTCAGAACCTTACTAAAAGGTTGTCTCGTGATTTACTCTTGTGAATGTCAATCTCAAACTTGAAATGATGATGATTAAATCAGATTAGGGTTCACGTGGAGAATGAATAAGAAAAGTTGTACTACAACAATACTATTCTAAACTTACTACAAATTTTCTAAGTGTGAAATTAAAAGAAAAACTAAATACTGATTGGGTTGCCTCCCATCAAGCGCTTGATTTTAAGACTTTCATCCTGACTACTCCCTATTTTTATGGTGAATCCGCGAGAGTGATAGAGGTCTTGTGTCGATCCACAATTCCACCCCAGTAATGTTTTAATTGATGTGCGTTGACTTTAAATGTTTTGACGTGATTCCGACCAACTAATTCAACAGCGCCATGGGGAAATACTTCTTTGATTATGAATGGGCCTGACTAACGTGATTTGAGTTTTCCCAAAAACAGTTGAGTAGCTCGGTTTGACCATGTTCAAGCTTTCGATCCATAATTTTCTTATCATGCCACCGTTTGATTTTCCCTTTGTATAGCTTTGCATTTTCATACGATTGAAGGCGAAACTCTTCCATCTCATTGAGTTGTAACAATCTTTTCTCGCCTGCTGCATGCAAGTCGAAATTTAATTTCTGAATAGCCCAATATGCATTATGTTCTAACTCCACGGGAAGATGCCAAGCTTTCCATACAACAATCGATATAATGACATCCCAATCGGTATTGTTATACGTTTTTTCGGTATGCCCACAGTGTGTCGTCCAATTTAATTGACCAATCCTTCCGATTCGAGTTCACCATTTTTTCCAAAATATGCTTCACCTCTCTATTTGATACTTCGGCTTGACCACTAGTTTGGGGATGGTAAGTCATGGCTATTTTGCGAGTGACTCCAAACTTTGCAAGCAATGTTGTGAAGTATTTGTTGCAAAAATGAGTACCTTCGTCACTAATGATCGCCCGAGGTGTACCAAATCTACTAAATATTTTTTTCTAAAGAAACTTGAGGACTACCTTAGCATCGTTGGTGGGTAATATGGATGCTTCGACCCATTTTGAAACATAGTCTACAGCAACCAAAATGTACTCCTTGTTAAATGACATGGGGAAGGTGTAAGACCCCAACTTTTATGAACAAAAATTTAGTTTTCTCTAAATATATTTTGAGTAATAAGGTGTGGATTTGATATAATGTTATGGTTGTCAGTAATATTTAAGAATTTTGCAAAGTAAGCAAGTTGTTATAAAATATTCGTTTGGTTGGGGAATATTCGTACAACGACACAATCATTTGTGGAACCCACAACGGAATTACTGTCGGAGTTAGAAAATGACAAAAATAACTTTTTATAACGGCAAAAGTTTTATTGTTAACTGTTAAAATACCCGGTGGTAAAATTACAGTAATACGCGTGGTTGCATAGTAGCACACGGTATTGTATATTATCTTTATTGATGCTTACGTGAGAAGTCACTCAGTTTTATTCAATTATTGCAACAGTTGTTGCATAGTATCTCATATTATTGATGCAATTATTGTCACAGTATCATCTGCACAATATTTTATATTATTAAATCAATAATTGAGACGACAAAAGTTATTCATATTATTATTTGCATTATTGATGATGTTTAGAAAGTTCAGTCAAGGAAAGGGGTTTGGTCACCTAATTGCGAGCCAATAAGGAGAAGTCCTTATCGGAAAGCCCCATCTTTCTTGGGAATAATCTGGTTGTTAATATTGTGAGTTATAATATTAATAATAAATGTTATTAAATACATATTTTGTGAAGCCAAGTGAATTGAGATAAATAGAGGTATATTTTATGAAGTATTTGTTGTAAATTTTGTTTATTACATGGACCCCCAGTTACCCATTTTTCAAAACTATCGGTAGAAAGTTATCTAAGTTTTGTTATATATATATAATGGTCACAGAGGGGGAGGAATCATATTATATATATATATATATATATATATATATATTATATAAGTTTTGTTTTTTATGTATAATAGAATATATTATATATTATATTTTATTATGCATAATCTTCATATAAAAATGCATAGTAAAAAGATAGTAAAATCAAAAAATTAGATTGAATTCGCTCGTGAATTACTTTGAGAAATTCTCTCCCATGCTTCCGTGATTTTCTAAATTTAAATAGTATCTTGTCATTCTCCTATTAATAGGATGCTTAGTTAGAAATGAAAATCACAATTGTAATAAGAGAATTCTTGGTAGATGAGTAAATTTTAATTTAGGAATTTTTATATTGGATAGAGTAATTAATTTTTATTTTTAATTTAATAATTGAATCATATTATCGACTAGAAAATTATATTTATATTTTTAGAATAATAATAGTTATATTACCCGAATAATGATAAAGTTTTACTTACACTCGAAGCATTAATTATACTTATATTTTAATAATATTACCAAATTTAAGTTAGCTAGATGAGTTTTATGATAATTTTCGTTTCTTATCAAATCGTATTATCTAAGTGGTAATATAGTTTTACTTAAACACGTATTATTATTATTATTATTATTATTATTATTATTATTATTATTATTATTATTATTATTATTATTATTATTATTATTATTATTATTATTATTATTATTATATATTTAAATAAAAGAAACCAATTAGTATTTGGTAATCTTATTTTGATTATTTTCTTATAAAACTATATAATGAATTCATGTTTTTTACAAAACTACGATACTAATTTCTATTTTAGAATGTAAGTAACTAACTAATATTGGGTAGATGATCTATTTTGATTCTATTAGGAACTTTCTTTGATTGGTTCCTATTCCTAGCCATCCATGGTTAAGGTGTTAAGCAAAGGGACTTGTCAGGCAGTTGTCTCATTGGCATGGCGATTTGGGATCACCGTAATTGTGTTGTACATGGCAAACTTGAGGGAATTTTAATGTGTCAATGGGAGGTGTCTCGCTTTCTTTCATCAATTTTTGAAACTATGAGATTTATTAGGTACTTTCTCGTTCAACTGAATAAAGGCAAGTTACTAAATGGTGTAAACTTATCACCATATTGTTAAAATAAATTGTTATGCCTCGGTGAAAGGTAATGGTTTTTGCTGAATTGGTTTTGTTTTCGAGATGAACATGGGGACCTTTTTTAGGAGCCGGAGTGAGACAGTTTGGTGGATAATTTATAAGTTTCATGTGTTTTCAAATTAGGTATACATCACCCATTCTCGAGTGCTTGATACATAGTACAAAATTCAAATACAACTTCATTTATATAACTGTTGAACTGTCGTATAGAATACGACCACAGTTAACTGTGAGTTTTAATACAAATGTATGTAACTCTCATTGAGCCTCGACCACAACCTAACAATGGTACTTTACATAAAAGTATAGTTAAAACTGTTTTAGAAATTAAAATCTTTTGAAAGTGCTCAAGGAAACCTTCGTACATGGGAGGCCATGCATCTAGGTTATAATAGATATCATATGGCCACAGAATTATCCTTGGTTAACCCAATAGACCCCAAAGAAAAACGAGAAGATTACTATCATCTTCTTTCCAATGGTGAGTCTTCTCTTGACATATAACTATCTCCACTGTCTCCAAGTGAATATTATATTTCAAATAAACTCCAAGATCATATAGGTAGTGCCGTAGAGATATACTCATCAAGTGGATGCGCACAAACCCATCTTATGATAACACGAGGTTGTATGTCATTAGACATATATCTTGTATGATAAGTGGCAAAACACCCTTCCAAAGTTGGGTTCACCTCACCCTATTTGATTCACTAAATATAACTACTAAATGTTGTATAGAATATAACACACTTTTCTATCTTGTTTAGGAGAACCTCCATGACTAGAGACCACCGTTTCTATTCCCCCGTTATCCCCCGCTTCAACCCTAAGAACACTATTATTACACCGAAAGGAATTGTGAAAATGAGAAAGGGTGAGCACAACTAGCCCAAAGAAAGAATATCATGACTAAAGATAATTAAATTATCAATAGCTTTCATCAATAATAAATCGTAGATTTAGAAAATATGGTAGATGATAAAACTTTTCAACCATAGTTGCACGTGAACGAAGCAATCCATTAGAAGAGTCAAATAGACCATCGTGTCTATTATCTTCTCCATGTTAAAAGTCCACCAATAATGTTTTATCCTCAGTAACATCAATCAACAATTCCTGCCCACAATCATATGAATAACTCATAATCATAATTGTGATTTTGAATTCCTTTTCGCACCCAGGACGAAGATAATTTTCATCACATATCTTCACCTGAAACATCAAAAATCATGGTTATACTAATTCACAATCCATGCTCGTAATCATTAAATCATCTTTGCACTACGGCCAAAGATATTCATTATTATCACATTCATGAATTAATATTTGATTGCTAAGACTCAGCTCAATAAATAATCCACATCATCGAATCATCCCTGCACTACAGGCCAAGGATATTCTTTAGTATCACGACCACAAATTATCCATGCACTACGGGCCAAACATAATTGTGTTTTCATCAACGGTCCTGATCATGCCATAAAATAATTCATCTTTGCACCCTTGGCCGAAGAGAATCCATACCCATAATCATACCAAAAACTGTCCATCAATACACTACGAGCCAATGAGGACTTTTTCATTAGTATCACAACCATAAATTATCCATGCACTACGGGCTAAAGATAATCGTGTTTTTATCAACGGTCCTGATCATGCTATAAAATAATTCATCTTTGCACTCTTGGCCGAAGAGAATCCATAGCCATAATCATACCAAAAGCTGTCCATCAATGCACTACGGGCCAATGAGGACTTTTTCCACATCATTTGTAACATTACGGTTATGATTACACCGAATAAACCCTGGTCATAATCATACCAAGTCCATCTATGCACTACAGGCCACATATGACTTTCAACAAAATATAAACATGAGAATGATGACAATGATATAAGAATTCAATAAAACAAGTTCAAGAATTAATTTATCTAGGAACTGATAACGTTCAAATTGTCAACATGATACTGCTTTGTAGAGTAAAATTCAAGAATGCTCAGAAGATTATTTTCATGAAAAGATACTTGATGAAGTGCAATTATCAAGGATATTCCACTAATTTCATGGAGTATAGAAGTCAAAGTTTTAACCAACTAAGTATAATAAAGAATGGAATAACAAAAGAAATCACCATGCATGCGATAGACCGAATAGGCAGGTTATTCCAATAGAATAATAAATAACGGAATCAAAGTTCAAAGATAAAATGCATGTATGAGGATATTCCAACAGAATAATAAAGAATGGAACTGGTCCCGCTGTAAACGCAATGATGACATTTATATTCGATAAAATAATAAATAATGAAATCACGTAAGAATTTCACCAAGTATATGGTAGCTCAGCAGATCTGAGTTATTCTAATGTAATAATAAATAATGGAATAATGTAAGTTCTCTTCATGAATACAAAAGAAATAATACCCCTTACGAATATAACAAATAATATCCCCTACCTTAGAAAGAAGAGTACTGGATATAGAAGTAGTGAAGTAGGAGAATACTTTTCTTCTTTCTCTCTATAGTTTATCTCTCTAGAGTTTCAGTGAATTCGTAAGAAATAATGAAGGAATGAGTTTCTATTTATAGAAAAATGGACTCAAGATAAGTAACTAACTCATGAGCGATTCAGATTGATTTACTTTAATCGATTATCCATATTTAAAGCAAAATCTTTTAAATAAAATATAATATATTCTATTTATAATCTAATAAAACGAATAACTTTATAAAAGATTTTACTATGCAAAAACACTATGCATAATAAAATATAATATATTCTAATTATTGTCTAATAAAATGATAACGTTATAAAAGTATTATGGTTTATATAAAAGATTTTACTATTAGCCTAATAAAACGAATAACTTTATAAAAGTATTATTTTTTATATAAAAAGCTTTTTTTTGTTTTATTATATTAATAATACTAATAAAACAAAACCGAGTGACTTATTACGTAAGCATCAATAATCAATACCGCAAAGTGCTACTTCTTAACCACGCCAGCGTATTCTTTGTACTTTTTAACACCTCGTGTTTCAACAGCTTAACGGTAAAACTTCCGCCATTATTTTTATAAAAATATTTTTGTCGTTTTCTCAATCCGACAATAATTCCGTTGTGGGGTCCACCAATGATTGTACCGCCGTACGGATATTTCCCGACAAAAAGAATATTCCCCGACTAATCGAATATTCCCTGACACAACAAATATTTTATATCAACTTACTTACTTTGCAAAAAAAAAAAAAAATTCACATATTACCTTTAACTTTAAACTTTTATCAATTTAACTATTTACCAAAATAAAAAAATTGAATACTTTTATTTCATAAAATTCGGGGTCTCACATTGCATGTGCCGAAGCAATTGCTATCCGTCAAGCTATTAAATTTTCTATTGAGATAGGTCTTAGTAACATTGTTATTAAAGGAGCTAGATTGTAAGACGATGATTACACGTCTATCAAAAGAGAGTGTTGAGGATTCAAATTAGAATTTCAGAAGGTGAGTTTTGCCAAGAGAAAGCTATCAAGTAGCTCATGAACTAGCAAATTTAGCTCAGTTAGATAATATGTTTTTTCCTACTTATTGGATGGATGATTGCCATCATAGTTTGCTTTATTTAATTGTAAAAGAATTTGCACATAAATAAAAGTTTGTGTCCTGTATGAAGAAGTTATTTCAAAAAAAGAAATACAAAAATATCCAAATTAATTAAATGTAATTAAATATGATTGACCCAATATTTTTTTATTTATATTGTCATGTCTAAATGTGACAACCCATCATGTAATACAAAGGATTAACAAGGGTATTTATAGAAGCAAGTATCAACAAGTATACATCTTCCTGAAGCAAAGTGACCCTTTTCTTGCTTGCACTTTTTGGCACAGGCATCTTCAACACAATTTTTAGTAGGATCTGAAAATTGTACCTCACACATCATCAACAATCGTCATTTCATTACCTACAATTATCGAAATAAGTAAATCTAAATCAATAGACAAAATAATATAATTTGGTGATTTTATATAAAATTTTTGTCATCTATATAATCCTTGTGTTTTAGAATTAGAGTTGCATTTTTAACATTTGTAAGTTAATTCATAATTTTTGAAATATAATACTAATACATATTTATTTACTTTAAATAAAAATATATATAATTACTGTATACTAATTAAAAGATAGTACTAATGAAAATATTTAGTCTTTCAAAAGTTAAATCAAATTTCAATTTTAAGAATTTAAAATTGGACTTCGAAATCAAAATGTATCTCTATTTTGAAACAAAGTAATTATATATTTAACAAATCAATTATATGTAACTACCGTAAAAAAAAGATCACTACAATTGAACTCATGATTTTTTTTTTATTTTACAAAGACATGTATTATTAGGGTCATTATTACTTGAGCTAATATGACAGAGTTAGTGGAGTTAAACTTCCATCATAGCATCCTAACACCAGAAAAATGAGTTTTATATGATAATTTTGAGAAGTAAAATAAAAAATAATTATATATAACAAAATAAACAAAGGCATGAGCATGAGGCATAATAATTATTAAATAAAATTAGAAGACTTTCAAAAAAAAGGGTCATGGTTTTCTTAAGCTCTCATGGTTATTATCTAAATTACCTTTGTAATAGAAAATACAAAATGCTAATAATCTTAAATAATTTTGATATACTCATGTTACTCAATATATGAAATCTATTGAAACATTTATATAGTAAGAAATATAATTTTTTTAAAAATGAAATACATGATTAAAAAAGCATAGTGTGTCTATATGTAACTTTAGTTAAACACAAACACCCATATATTATATACTAAATTAGTGTTTCCCTTTAAAAAGGACTAGCAAGAGAAGAACGCTAGCAAATGTAATAGAATACTTCATACTTAATTTCTTTTCAAGTGTCTCCAAAAATAAGATATGTGATTTGTGAACAAAACCATTCAGTTCCTACAATTTATAGCGCGAGAGGATAAAAACTTCTTAAAAATTTTCTTTTAATTTTCTTCTATAAATATAAATGTGCAATTAATGCATTTATTTAAGATCTCTTTTAAAAATTGGATACTGATATATGCACATTATATATTAATGGTTGCACACCATATGCATAATAATATTGTATTTAAGATATTGCAGTATTAGTAATATAAGCATTCAATGTGTATTATTAGAGTACGCATAATTATCAATATAAGATGCGTAGATATCTAACATCCTTGAGATTTATAAAATTTTTAGAATGTGATTATATGGATCAATTTTTGCATTTATTATACACCTAAAAATATTAGGATATATTTATTATATATGAATTAAATTTTGCATTATTATATACTATTTTTGAGAAACGCATTATTATATACTTAAAAAGCACAAAAACAAATAATGAGTGAAGACCCCGAGATTATGAAAATTTAGTCACATGAATCAAATTTTGAATTAGTACATTGTACATACATAAAAGTATAGTCAAAATATATACGCAATGATGATAGGTGGTGGTGTCACCCCTATCGACTAGTTCGATTGTCAATTTTTTAAATAATGCTACTATCACATAAAAAAGGGTCACATAATACTCATACACACACATGCATATTGTGGGCCCCCGTCTGACATGTGGGTCCTGCAGTATACATGTGTGTGTATATGAGTATTATGTGACCCTTTTTTATGTTGTAGTAGCATTATTTATTTATATTTCTCCAATTTAAACCACAAAAAAGTGTACTTGTTAAATATATTCATTTAATATCAAAATATGTAAATTTGAATCAATTCCAAGTATATTTTGAAAATCAATCATTAGTGAAAGGTTATTCAACTTTGTAGATGTTTTTAAAATTTTAGCACATCTATACACTGAGTAAATAAAGTAAGCTTGAGTTATGGTACAAATCATTGTAACTAATGTATAATTAATTAGTGATGTGAAATTATAATATACAATCTACTATCTATATACAACTAGCTAGTTGATATATATATAACGCGTCCAATGCACGAGCTAGTTTAAATAATGAATTAACATAAGAAATTAATCCATAACAACTTACCTATTATTATATTTGTGAAATACTCTAGTCACATAGATGATAAGTAGTACCTAGTAGAGAATGAGATCTTATTTCAAACTTTCATTAGTTGTACAATTGTTTGTAATAAGTATGCAAACAAACACACATCACCCCAGACGACGATCAATCATTTTATCAAACATGTCTTGTACATTACGTTTTACTTAGTGTATTAAATTCAGAAAAAATAGGAATGAAATTGAGGCAAAAGCATGTTATATTAAACTTTGGATTCAGAGAATTGCATCTACCTATGTACTAATACTTCTATATGAATTGTGAAGCATTAACTGGATAAGCATCAAGAGTCGATAATATTTTTCTTGTAGTTATTGAATTGATAAATATCAAGAGTCGATACTTCTATGTGTACTTACAACCAAATAAGTGTAAAAGAAATGTACCTGGGGTCTCGAGTTTGAAAATTTTCGGTAGTAGAGAACTTATTGGAGAGTTGAATCATGAAGCACTTCGTTATAGTGAAAATTATCACTGTGAGTGCCGACTCACTTTGTTGACAAAGTAATAGTGAAGAAAGAAGAACATGAAACCAAATCATATGAGTTTAGCCATTAATGACATGATAAAGGAAGAGGATGGGCTCTTCCCTTGCTAGCTCTACTTGTGGAACGACGTCCTGCGGCCTAAAATGATAGAAGACCTTTACATTTAAATTAATCTGAAAATTTTCTAAACTTATCAAGCGAATATAAAGATACACATTTAGATTAAATTAAAAGTCCAATCCTCGTAAAAGGCCATCTAAAATGAAAATAAGTTTGTCTCTTGGAAAACAATTGTCTATTTAAATAAAGTTCATAAACCTCAACCTCAGGATCTGACGGGTGGTAGATTGACATTGGTTGGGGATCAAGGAATTGAAAAGGCTCAACATGTGGATCCAGGCGGGCCAGTCTCTCAACCAAAGAAGAGTTGAAGCTGTTTTATGTAGAAAACATATGCTCTTGTCTCGCTGCTAATCGTTCTATCCTTTTATCCACTAGCTTATTCCGTGCATCAAGATATTGTTGGAGACTCTGAAATTGGATACTAAAAGTGGCTTTTGAACGAGATGAATTGGATTGTCCGACTGAATCTTGCTCTTGGTCCTCCTCATCAAAGTCTGCATCTTCTTCTTCATCCTCCTCATCATCAGATCAGTCAAAAAGGTAAAATCAAGGCCTCGTGGGTGAGATTTCCCTCCTTTCCAAATCGAATAGCGTTTAATCATCATGTGGTCCAAGAGTTACAACAGTTGTTAAACCGGCTCATCCGCACTCCATTTCACCCCAACTCATGCACACAACCCACAAATGAGATAAGGATGGGGTAATCCTCCTTGAAGAGGGCCCCATAGACAACGACGAATGGAATGATGTATTATGAGGCCTACATTTATGTGACAATCCTTGATGATAGAGTACAATAATACAACCTTCTCTTTGGTAACATCACTAGTGTGTTTTGAAGGCTTCAATTTAGCGTAAAAGAATGCATGCCATATCTTTCCATAATGACTAAGATCCTTGCTTTGAAAGTATGTACCCTTCGAGGACCATGAGGACTCTGGCTTGCATAACTCAGTCAGTATTTGCTCATAATTTAAGTCATGGTCCTTATATACCATATACTCACAAACAACTGGAGATTGGAGATGGTAATAATCATTGATTTCTTGAACAGTAAACGACACCATTTTACCCTTGAGGAATGCAAAAAATGGTGATTTATCTGGTGCATTGGCATAAAACTCTTTTACTAAAGCCACCACTGCTGCTTTTGGTAGTTCGGTAAAGGTCCCCCATCCCCTTTCTATTATCTAGTGGCCCATCTCACCATTAAACTCATCGAGGCTTAGTCCATGCTCCTGAATAAGGTATTTGGAGGCTAAGTATTCAAATCTGGTCGCCACCTCAGAAGTTATAAATTTCCTTATATCAAACTGTCGGATGGGGGTGGACGATCCCTCACCCCATTTTCTTTTTAATGCTTTTGGCATCATTGTGTATGTCGTTGAACTGTAGTTCCAAATTTATCAAAACGTTCACAGGACGGTTTACCCCAAAATCTCAGTTGTCTCAATGAATCCCCCCATTATTGTGTCTAGAATGTATCCAGGTAGTCGACTGTTGAAACCAATATGACTAGGAACCGTGCCAATCACTCTATTGATACCTTGTGTGCACTAAATTGTATGTTCAAAATTTCCCCAACCTTAGTGTTCAACCTAATTTGCAAGTCACAAAGCAGTGTATAGCATTATACCTTATCAAATGCAATAATTACAAATAACAAACATTTTACAGTTGAAGTAATTAGTCTAGCAATGAAAATCCCTACTCACGCTTCCAACTTACCCAAATCAGATGAACAAGTGTCCAAATAGGCAAAGTATGTGGGTTTACTTAATGAGAAGTCTGATGATCGACCACAACCCTAATGAATTTACCTAATTTCATGTAGAATGATTCATGTCGAGAGGAAGGCTGGAAGCACTTGGAGCC
Organism: Panax ginseng; assembly: GCA_020205605.1. Classification (NCBI taxonomy): domain Eukaryota; kingdom Viridiplantae; phylum Streptophyta; class Magnoliopsida; order Apiales; family Araliaceae; genus Panax; species Panax ginseng. Next base: position 11,289,327 of record CM035141.1, on the reverse strand, counting down.
CTAGTTTGGGTCAAGTCCTTGATGAAATTTGAGAACTAGAGATCCCTTGAATCTGTGCGCAGTGATTTGGGACAAGAATTTAATCGAATTTGGTTCAACATCGAGATGGGGGTCAGTTATTGGGGGTTAGGGCACTGGTGTGTGTTTAGAATGAAAAGAAAGTGTTTTAAGTCAAATGAAAGAGGAATTTTAAAAGCGAATCGTGTGATTTGCTTTTGTAGAGGATTTTTGTTCAATAAACTTAATTGGGCGAGGTTTGTGAGAGGAGTCTGCACTTAGGAGCGATGAAAAGCTTCTTTGGGGTGAAGTCGGCAAAAGAGCTCTGCTGCCTAGGCGCAATTTTATTTGTTAATTTCTCTTCTAGGGCGCATATACTGTTTCCTGAAAAATTTTCTTTTGCTTTCGGATCCACTTAATTGCTTAGAACACTAATCATACTTCCATTTACTTGTTTCTTCATGTTTTTTGATGTAAATTACTCTCCATATACTAATCTACTCATATGCGCACTGCCATCATCCTTTCAAAACCATACCTAATGGTTGTCTCGTGATTTACTCTTGTGAATGTCAATCTCAACCTTGAAATGATGATGATTAAATCGGATTAGGGTTCATGTGGAGAATATATAAGAAAAGTTGTACTACAACAATACTATTCTAAACTTGCTACAAATTTTCTAAGTGTGAAATTAAAAGAAAAACTAAATACTGATTGGGTTGCCTCCCATCAAGCGCTTGATTTTAAGTCTTTCATCTTGACTACTCCCTATTTTTATGGTGAATCCGCGAGAGTGATAGAGGTCTTGTGTCGATCCACAATTCCACCCCAATAATGTTTTAATTGATGTGCGTTGACTTTAAATGTTTTGTCTTGATTTTGACCAACTAATTCAACGGTGGCATGGGGAAATACTTCTTTGATTATGAATGGGCATGACTAACATGATTTGAGTTTTCCTGAAAATAGTTTCAACCTGGAATTATAGAGTAGCTCAGTTTGACCAGGTTCAAGCTTTCGATCCATAATTTTCTTATCATGCCACCGTTTTATTTTCCCTTTGTATAGCTTTGCATTTTCATACGATTAAAGGTGATACTCTTCCATCTCATTGAGTTGTAACAATCTTTTCTCGCCTGCTGCATGCAAGTCGAAATTTAATTTCTGAATAGCCTAATATGCATTATGTTCTAACTCCACAAGAAGATGGCAAGCTTTTCCATACACCAATCGATATGGTGACATCCTAATTGGTATTTTATATGTTTTTCGGTATGCCCACAGTGCGTCGCCCAATTTAATTGACCAATCCTTTCGATTTGGGTTCACCATTTTTTCTAAAATACGCTTCACCTCTCTATTCGATACTTCGGCTTCACCACTAGTTTGGGGATGGTAAGCCGTGGCTATTTTGCGAATGACTCCATACTTTGCAAGCAATGTTGAGAAGTATTTGTTGCAAAAATGAGTACCTTCGTCACTAATGATCGCCCGAGGTGTACCAAATCTAGTGAATATGTTTTTCTAAAGAAACTTGAGGACTACCTTAGCATCGTTGGTGGGTAATGTGGATGCTTCGACCCATTTTGAAACATAGTCTAACGCAACCAGAATGTACTCATTGTTAAATGACATGGGGAAGGTGTAAGACCCCAACTTTTATGAATAAAGATTTAATTTTCTCTAAATATCATTTTGAGTAATAAGGTATGGATTTGATATAACGTTATGGTTGTGAGTAATATTTAAGAATTTTGCAAAGTAAGCAAGTTGTTATAAAATATTCGTTTGGTCAGGGAATATTCGTACGACGACACAATCATTGGTAGACCCCACAACAGATTTACTATCGGAGTTAGAAAATGACAGAAATAACTTTTTATAAAAGAAACGGCAAAAGATTTACCGTTAACTGTTGAAATACCCGGTGGTAAAAGTACAGTAATACGCGTGGTTGCATAGTAGCACATGGTATTGTATATTATTTTTATTGATGCTTACGTGAGAAATCACTCAGTTTTATTCAATTATCGCAACCGTAGTTGTTGCATATTATCTCATATTATTGATGCAATTATTGTCATAGTATCATCTGCACAATATTTTATATTATTAAATCAATAATTGAGACGACAAAAGTTATTCATATTATTATTTGCATTATTGACGATGTTTATAAAGTTTCGTCGAGAAAAGGGGTTTGGTCACCTAATTGCGCGCCAATAAAGAGAAGTCCTTATCGAAAAGCCCCATCTTTCCTGGAAATGATCTGGTTGTTAATATTGTGAGTTATAATATTAATAATAAATGTTATTAAAAATGTGTTTTGTGAAGCCAAGTGAATTAAGATAAATAGAGGGATATTTTTAGAAGTATTTGTTGTAAATTTTGTTTATTACATGGACACCCAGTTACCCATTTTTCAAAATTACCGGTAGAAAGTTATCTAAGTTTTGTTATATATATATATATATATATATATATATATATATATATATATATATATATATTATATATAAGTTTTGTTTTTATGTATAATAGAATATATTATATTTTATATTTTATTTATGCAATCTTATGCTTAGTGTGCATTATCAAAGACATAGTAAAATCAAAATTTTTTGTTGAATTCATCCGTGAATTCGCGCGAGAAATTTCTCATGTGCACCCGTGATTTTCTAAATTCAAATAGTATCTTGCCATTCTCCTATTAATAGGATGCTTAGTTAGAAATGAAAATCACACCAGAATAAGAGAATTCTTGGTAGATGAGTAAATTTTAATTTAGGAATTTTTATATTGGATAGAGTAATTAATTTTTATTTTTAATTTAATAATTGAATCATATTATCGATTAGAATATTATATTTTTATTTTTAAAATACTAATAGTTATATTACCTGAATAATGATAAAGTCTTACTTACACTCGAAGCATTAATTATACTTATATTTTAATAATAGTACTAAATTTAAGTTTGGTAGATGAGTAAATTTTAATTTGGGAATTTTTATATTGGATAGAGTAATTAATTTTATTTTTAATTTAATAATTGAATCATATAGTCGATTAGAATATTATATTTTTTATTTTAGAATAATAACTATTATATTACGAATAATGATAAAGTCTTACTTACACTCAAGCATTAATTATACTTATATTTTAATAATATTACCAAATTTAAGTTAGGTAGATGAGTTTTATGATAATTTTCGTTTCTTATCGAATCATATTATCTAAGTGGTAATATAATTTTACTTAAACTTTATTATTATTATTATTATTATTATTATTATTATTATTATTATTATTATTATTATTATTATTATTATTATTATTATTATTATATATTTAAATAAACGAAACCAATTAGTATTTGGTAATCTTATTTTTACTATTTTCTTATAAAACTATTTAATGAATTCATGTTTTTTTACAAAACTACGATACTAATTTCTATTTTTGAACAAAAGTAACTAACTAATATTAGGTAGACGATCTATTTTGATTCTATTAGGAACTTTGCTGATTGGTTCATATTCCTAGCCATCCATGGTTAAGGTGTTAAGCAAAGAGGAATTGTGCAGGTTGTCTATTGGCATGATAGATTTGGGATCACTGCAATAGTGTTGTACATGGCAAACTTGAAGTGAATTTTAATGTGTTGGCTGGGAGGTATCTCGATTTCTTTCATCAATTTTCTGAAACTATGAGATTTATTAGGTACTTTCTTGTTCAACCTGAATTAAGGCAAGTTACTAAATGGTGTAAACTTATCAGCCATGTTGTTAAAATAAATTGTTATGCCTCGGTGAAAGGTAATGGTTTTTGCAGAATTAGTTTTGTTTTTCGAGATGAACATTGACATGTTTTAGGAGCTGGAGTAGACAGTTTGGTCGATAATTTACAGGTTGCATGTGCCGAAGCAATTACTATTCGTCAAGCTATTAAATTTTCTATTGAGATAGGTCTTAGTAACATTGTTATTGAAGGAGCTAGATTGTAAGACGATGATTACACGTCTATCAAAAGAGACTATTGAGTATTCAAATTAGAATTTCAGAAGGTGAGTTTCGCTAAGAGAAAGCTATCAAGTAGCTCATGAACTAGCAGATTTAGCTTAGTTAGATAATATATTTTTTTCCTACTTATTGGATGGATGATTGCCATCATAGCTTGCTTTCTTTAATTGTAAAAGAATTTGCACATGAATAAAAGCGTGTGTCCTGTATGAGGAAGTTATTTCAAAAAAGAAATAAAGAAATATCCAAATTAATTAAATGTAACTAAATATGATTGACCCAATAGTTTTTTTATTTATATTGTCATGTCTAAATGTGACAACCCATCATGTAATACATATGATTAACAATGGTATTTACAGAACCAAGTATCAACAAGTATACATCTTCATGAAGCAAAGTGACCCTTTTATTGCTTGTACTTTTTGGCACAAGCATCTTCAACACAATTTTGAGTAGGATCTGAAAATTGTACCTCACATGCATCAACGATCGTCATCTCATTACCTACAATTATCGAAATACCTAAACGAAATCAATAGACAAAATAATATGATTTGGTGATTTTATGTAAATTTTTTGTCATCTATATAATCCTTGTGTTTTAGAATTAGAGTTGCATTTTTAACATTTGTAAGTTAATTCATAATTTTTGAAATATAATACTAATACATATTTATTTACTTTAAATAATATATATATATAATTCTTGTATACTAATTAAAGATAGTACTAATTAAAATATTTAGTCTTTCAAAAGTTAAATCAATTTTGAATTTTAAGAATTTAAAATTTGACTTAAAAATCAAAACGTATCTCTATTTTGAAACAAAGTAATTATATATTTAACAAATCAATTATATGTAACTACCGTAAAAGAAGATCACTGCAATTGAACTCATGATTTTTTTTTATTTTACATAGACATGTATTATTAAGGTCATTATTACTTGAGCTAATATGACAGTTAGTGGAGTTAAACTTCCATCATAGCATTCTAACACTAGAAAAACGAGTTTTATATGATAATTTTGAGAAGTAAAATAAAAAATAATTATATATAACAAAATAAACAAAGGCATGAACATGAGGCATAATAATTATTTAATAAAATTAGAAGACCTTAAAAAAAAGGGTCATGGTTTTCTTAAGCTCTCATGGTTATTATCTAAATTACCTTTGTAATAAAAAATACAAAATGCTAATAATCTTAAATAATTTTGATCTATTCATGTTACTCAATATATGAAAAATAGAATTTATATAGTAAAAAATAGAATAGTTTTAAAATGAAATACTTGATTAAAAAAGCATAGTGTGTCTGTAAGACCCCGAATTTTATAAAATAAAAGTATTCAATTTTTCTATTTTGGTAAATAGTTAAATAGATAAAAGATTAAAGTTGAGGGTGATATTTGAAAATTTTGCAAAGTAAACAAATTGATATAAAATATTCGTTGTGTCGAGTAATATTCGATTGGTCGGGAAATATTCATTTTAAAAGGGAATATTCGTACGACGGCGTAATCATTGGTGAACCCCACAACGGAAGTTTTGTCGTAGTTAGAAAATGACAGAAATATCTTTTTATAAAAATAACAGCGAAAGTTTTACCGTTAAACTGTTGAACTACCCGGTAGTAAAAGTACAATAATATGCGTGGTTGCATAGTATCACACTGTATTGATTATTGATGTTTATGTGAGAAGTCACTCAGTTTTACTCAATTATTGCTACAGTAATTGATGCATCATATCTCTCATATTATTGATTTAATTATTGACACAGTATCATCTGCATAATATTTTATATTATTAAATCAATAATTGAGATGACAAGTTATTCATATTATTATTTATATTATTGACGATGTCTAGAAAGTTCTGTCGAGGAAATGAGTTAGGTTATTTAATTGCGCGCCAATAGGGAGAAATCCTTATCGGAAAGCCCCCTCTTTCCTGGGAATGATCTGGTTGTTAAATATTGTGAGTTATAATATTAATGATGAATAATTTCGTGTTGATTAAAGATGAAATTGATATTTTCATTGTGTTGGGATTATTAGAGTTAGTGGAAATCGACATCTATTTCGATAATAATGGATGTGTGGAGGTTATATTGACCAATCGGGTAATTAATCGGATAAATGAGCAATTAATTGCTATTAATTCACATGCTTATAACTATTTGTTCACATGTGTGTACTATTGATTTACATGCATGTACTATTAGGGGAGGTGGTGCAAGATTGATAATACTTGCATGACTAAATTAAAAATGGAGGTATAAATGAAGGTACTATACTATAATTATTTTTTTCACATGATTGTACTATTGATTTACATGATATACTATTAGGGGAGGTGGTGCAAGTTTGATAATACTTGCATGACTAAATTAAAAATGAAGGAAAAGATGAAGGTATTATACTGTAATATTTTGAGCCCCAAAACGTGCAATTATCGAAACTATATTTTTCTATAAATAGAAACTCATTCTTCCTTCATTCTCACTAATTTACTAAGACTCACAAGAGCAATTATAGATAGAGAAGCTATAGAGAGAAAGAAAAAGAGTAGTCTGCTACTTCACTATTCCAATATTCAATCTTCTTCTGAGGTAAGGGGTATTATTTCTTTCGTATTCGTAAGGGATATTATTTTTGTTCAATATTCGTAAGAAATAATATTTTCTTTTGTACTCTGTAGTATGTAAGTAATATTATTTCGTTTCGTATCCCTAATTCTACACTCATTTTGTTGAAGTATTGCTTATATACTCCGTGAAATTAGTAGAATATCCTTGATATTTGTGCTTCATCAAGTATATTTTCATGGAAATATCATTCTAAGTTTTCTTGATAATTATTGATCTTTTTATGCCGAAATACTATTCACGAGTTACTATTCATGAGTTACTATTTACGGGTTACTATTCACCTGGTTATTATTCACTCAAATATTATTCACTCGGGTATTTTGGGCACTTTTCATACCGGGGTACTATTCACGAGATACTATTCCCAATGTACTATTCACAGAGTACTATTCATGGGGTACTATTCACCCAAAAAATATATTTCTTTTCTGTCCAAATTATTTTTGATACATGAAAATTATTCTTGAATTTTACTCCACAAAGTAGTATCATGTTGACAATTTGGATATTCTTGAACTCTAGATAAATTGAATTATAAATATTTAATATTTATTGTTTATCTCATTTGATTGATTCCTTATATCATTATCATGATCCTCATGCTTATATTGCGTTAAAAGTCATCTTTGGCCCGTAGTGCATAGATGGAATGTTGGTTATTGGTTTTATAGTTGTATATCTTTGGCCTATTGTGAAATCCCAGATTTTATGAATAAATATTTAATTTTCTCGAAATATTTTTTTGAATATTATGGTATGGATTTGAGATAATGTTATAGTTGTGGGTAGTATTTATAAATTTTGAAAAGTATACAAGTTGTTGTATAATATTCGGTTAGTCGGGGAATATTCTTTTTGTCAGTGAATATCTGTATGACGGTACAATCATTGGTGGATCCCGCAACGGAATTATTGTCGGATGGAGAAAACGACAAAAATATTTTTATGAGAATAACGGCGGAAGTTTTACCGTTAAAACTGTTGAACTACTTAGTAGTAAAAGTACAGTAATACGCGTGGTTGCATAGTAGCACACGGTATTGATTATTGATGTTTACGTGATAAGTCACTCAGTTTTGTTTTATTAGTATTATTAATGTAATAAAACAGAAAAGTTTTTTATATAAAACAGAATACTTTTATAAAGTTATTCTATAAATAGAATATATTATATTCTATTATGCATAGTGTTTTGCATAGTAAAATCTTTTTATATAAAACAGAATACTTTTATAAAGTTATTCTACAAATAGAATATATTATATTTTATTATGCATAGTGTTGCATAGTGTCTGCATAGTGTTTTTTTCATAGAAAATCTTTTTATATAAAACATAATACTTTTATAAAGTTATTCGTTTTATTAGATTATAAATAAAATATATTATATTTTATTTAAAAGATTTTGCTTTAAATATGGACCGTCTGATTAAAAGTAAATCAATATGGACAGTTCATGAATTAGTTACTTATGCAGTCCATTCTTTTATAAATAGAAGCTCATTCCTTCATTATTTCTTACGAATTCACTGAAACTCTAGAGAGAGAAACTATAGAGAGAGTTCTTCTTCTATAATTTTGAGCGTATTTCTTTAGAGTTTTAAGAAGCTTTGAGCGTAGTGTAAGTTTTATTCAAGAATATCCTCGCCCTACCAGTCGGAATACTATTCTTTTAAGGTAAGAGATATTATTTGTTGTACTGGTAAGGGGTATTCCTTCTTTCTTATTCATGAAGAGAACTTTTGTTATTCCATTCTTTATTATTCTGTTGGAATAACCGGTATACACGGGCTACCCTATACTTGGTGAAATTCTTCTGTTATTCCATTTTTTATTATTACATTGGAACATCCCATGCTGTGCTTTACGCATGACCTGGTTCCATTATTTATCATTCATTGGAACATCACATGCGTGCTTTACGCATGATGACTGGTTAATTAATTATTATTCTGTTGGAATATCCTATCTCGTGCTTTCATGCATGACACAGTTACATTATTTATTATTTTGTTGGAATAACTTTTGTGCATGCGGTCTATCGCATGCACTGGTGATTTCTTTTGTTATTCCATTCTTTATTATACTCGGTTGGTTAAAGTTTTGACTTCTATACTCCATGAAATTAGTGGAATATCCTTGATATTTGCGCTTCATCCGAGATCTTTTCATGGAAATATTCTTACGAGCATTCTTGAATTTTTACTCCACAAAGCGATATCATGTTGACAATTTGGGCGTTATTGGTTCTGGATAAATTAATTCTTGAACTTGTTTTATTGAATTATTATGTCATTGTCATCATCCTCATGTTTATATTATGTTGAAAGTCATCTATGGCCTGTAGTGCATAGATGGACTTGGTATGATTATGACCAAGGATTATTCTGTATAATCATGACAGTAATGTTACAAATGATGTGAAAAAAATCCTCATTGGCCCGTAGAGAATTGATGGATAGTTTTTGGTATGATTATGGCTATGGATTCTCTTTGGCCAAGGATGGAAAGATGAATTATTTTATGGCATGATCAGGACCATTGATGAAAACATGATTATCTTTGGCCCGTAGTGCATGGATAATTCGTGGTCGTGATAGTAAAGAATATTCTTGGCCTGTAGTGCAAGGATGATTTGATGATGTGGATTATTTATTAAGCTGAGTCTCAGCGATAAAAGTGATGAAAAACCTTTTTAAATCATAGAGATAGTAGATTTTATTCTCTACTTGACTCTTCTAATGGATTGCTTGTTCCGCTGCAGTTAAACTTGATGTTTGTTATATTGTATCAGTTTAACACTGTTGATGGCTAACGATAATTTATTCTGCATTATCTTATTCATAATATTTCTTACTGGGCTAGTTGAGCTCACCCTTTTGCTTTCACTGTTCTCTTCAGGAAATGAGAACGTAGCAGGGACTAGTCGGGGAAAACAGAGTAATGGTCCTAGATGGTGCATTAGTAGTCCTCACTATTCTGTGAAATAGTGTGATAATAAATATAATGAGGACCCCATTGAGTTTGTATATTGTCTAGATGACAATATTTGTATTAAAACTCACATCATATGTTTAGTCGTATTTTACACGACTGTTGTATAATTAAGTTGTATTTGAATTTTGTACCATATATTTGGCGACTCAAGATGGGTGATGTATACCTATTTTGGGGGCGTCACACCTATAGTGAAAAGATGATATGTTGTTTGATAGCTTTGGCCCGTAGTGCAAAGATAGACAGGTGTATGACATGATCATTACCACTGGTGATACTAACGAATATCCTTGGTCGTAGTGCAGGGATAATTCGATGATGTGATTAGCAGGATCATGACCATTAGTTAAAATTTGAATGTCTTTGGCTGTAGTGCACTGACATGCAATTGATTGGTATGATCATGACCATTAATTTTATAGTTAAATATCTTTGGTCAGTAGTGCAAGGATAGACAACTGATTGGTATGATCATTGTTATTACATTTGAATATCTATAGCCATTGGGGTAAGGATATTGAGTGACTGTTCTATTAAGCCTTTGTGACAAGGAGAAACTATTGATTCACATTATTATAAACATGAATTATAAATTTAACTAAAATCTTTGGTGGTTCAGGTGAAGACATGTGATGAAAGTTCTCTTTGTCTTGGGTATTACACCGATAAAATTGATGATAAACTTTTTAAATCATAGAAGATAGTAGATATCATACTATGCTTGACTCTTTAAATGAATTGCTTGTTCTTCTGTAGTTGTTGATCTAAAACTTGTTGTCTATTGTATTCTATCAGTTGTTATACTGTTGAAGGCTAAAGATAATTTATTATGCATTATCTTAGTCATAATATTTGTTACTGGGCTAGTTGAGCTCACCCTTTTCTTTCATTATTCTCTTGGGGAAATGAGAATATAGCTGGGATGAGTCGGGGAATGAAGTGATGGTCCAGGATAAGTGGCTTTAGTAGTCCTCACTATTCTATGAAATAGTGTGATAATAATTGTAATGAGGACTTAATTGAGTGTGAATATTGTCTAGAAGGCAATATTCGTTTTAAAACTCTCAGCTATGTTTTGTTGTATTTTACATGACAATTGTATAAAAGAAGTTTGTAGTTGTATTATGCACCATGTATTTGGCGACCCAAGATGGGTGATGTATACCTGTTTTGGGGGCGTCACAGTGTTTATATGTAACTTTAGTTAAACATAAACACCCATGTGACACCCCAAAATAGGTATACATCACCCATTTTGAGTCGCCAGATACATGGTACAGAATTCAAATACAACTTAATTAAACAACTGTCGTGTAAAATACGACAAAACATAATCTGAGAGTTTTTAATCTAATATTGTCTTCTAGACAATATCCACACTCAAATTCAATCTTATTACAATTATTATCACACTATTTCGCTGAAATAGTGAGGTCTCATTATGTGCAACCATCTGGACCGTCAATCCATTCCCCAACTAGTCTCAGCTATATTCTCAGTTCCTGAAGAGAATGGTGAAAGAAAAGGGTGAGCTCAACTAGCCTAGTAAGAAATATTATGACTAAGATAATGCAGAATAAATTATCGTTAGCCTTCAATAGTGTTAAACTGATAAAATATAATAAACATCAAGTTTAACTGCAGCGGAACAAGCAATCCATTAGAAGAGTCAAGTAGAGTATAAAATCTACTATCTTCTATGATTTAAAAGGTTTTTCATCACTTTTATCGCTGAGACTCAGCTTAATAAATAATCCACATCATCGAATCACCCTTGCACTATTGCCAAGGATATTCTTAAGTATCACGACCACGAATTATCCATGCACTACGGGCCAAGGATATTCGTGTATTCACCAATGGTCATGATCATGCCGACAACTGTCCATCAATGCACTACGGCCAATGAGGACTTTTACAACCTCATTTGTAACATTACGGTCAGGATTATACCGAATAATCCCTGGTCATAATCATACCAAGTCCATCTATGCACTACGGGCCAAAGATGACTTTCATAACAATATAAGCATGAGGATGATGACTATGATATAAGAATTCAATTAAATAAAAGTAAAGGATAAATTTTAAAGATTTATAATTTAATTTATCCAGAATTCAATAATGTCCAAATTGTCAACATGATACTGCTTTGTGGAGTAAAATTCAAGAATAATATTATATCAAAAATAATTTGGACCGAAAAGAAATCAATTTTTATCATAAATAGTACCCCGGGTGAATAGTAACTGAGTGAATAGTATCCGTGAATAGTAACTTCAGGAATAGTAACCCCATGAATAGTACCCTGGCATGAAAAAGTTAAAACTTATTAAGAATGCTCAGAATAATATTTCCATGAAAAGAAACTAGATGAAGTGCAAATATCAAGGATATTCTACTAATTTCATGGAGTATAGAAGCCAAAACTTTAACAAAATGAGTATAGAATTCGAAATCTGAAACGAAATAATATTAGTTACATACTACAGAGTATGGAAGAAAATATTATTTCAAGCGAATATTGAACAAAAATAACATCCCTTACCTTGAAAAGAAGAGTATTCCAACTGGTATAGCGGAGATATTCTTGAAGAAAACTTTTACTATTTTCTACGCTCAAAGCTTTCTAAAACTCAAAAGAAATACGATCAATATTATAGAAGAAGAATTCTCTAATTCTGGTGTGATTTTCAATTCTAACTAAGCATCCTATTTATAGGAGAATGGAAATGATACTATTTGAATTTATAAATCACGGATGCATAAATGAAAGAATGCACGCAAGCGCTCGGCCGTGAAATTTTTGAATTTGATTTTTACTGTGCATTACTATGCAATAATATATTCTAATAAAATAAAAACTTTAAATAAAATATAATATATTCTATTTAAAATCAAATAAAACAAAACTTATAAAATATATATATATATATATATTATAATAATATAACTCCCTTCCTTTCCTGTAACCTTTCCCCCCTGCCAATTTCAGATTTCCAAAGTCATATGTGGTCCCCACCTTTATTATAAAAAAATACTGAAATTTTTTTTACCGATTATTTTTAAAAATGGATAAATGGGGGTCCAACAAATACTTAATAAAAATCCCCCCAATTTTTTTAACAACGTTTATTCACATTATTATAACTCACAATATTAACGACCAAATCGTTCCCAGGAATGAGGGGGCTTTCCAATAAGGGTTTCTCCCTATTGGCGCGCAACTAGGTGACCAAAACCTCTCCTCGATAGAACTTTCTAGACATTGTTAATTATGGAAATAATAGTATGAATAACTTGTCATCACAATTATTGATTTAATAATATATAAAATATCGACAATAATTGAATCAAATAACGTGAGATATTATACAACAATTACTGTAACAATAATTGAACAAAACTGAGTGACTTCTCACGTAAGCATCAATAATCAATATCGTGTACTACTATGTAACCACGCGTATTACTGTACTTTTAACACCGGGTATTTCAACAGTTAATGATAAAATATTCGCCGTTATTTTTATAAAATAATATTTTTGTCGTTTTCTCATTCCGACAATAATTCCGTTGTGAGGTCCACCAATGATTGTGTCGTCGTACGAATATTCCTTGTTAAAACGAATATTCCCCGACCAATTGAATATAATATAAAAACTTGCTTACTTTGCAAAATTTATAAATATTACCCACAACTAGAACATTATTTCAATTTCAAACCTTAATATTCAAAAATGATATTTATAGAAAAATTCATCTTTATTCATAAAAGTTGGGGTCTTACAACCTCCCATTCTTATGAAATTTCGCCCTCGAAATTAGGGTACATACCTGTTATGATGAAGAGGTGAGGATACCTTGATCTCATTTCAGATTCTAACTCCCAAGTCATTTCCTCAACATCGTGGTTTTTCCACAAAACTTTGACTTGAGGTTATAACCTCGGAGCGTAGAATATGTTCCTTCTTATCCAAGATTTTATCAGGAACCTCTTCATACGTTAAATCTTCCGCTATTTCGTCCGGTTCTAACTCAATAATGTGGTTCGGGTCTTCCACATATTTACATAACATGGATATGTGAAAAACGTTATGAACACGAGACATACTTGGCGGTAACGCGAGTCTATAAGCCACAGTTCCTACTCGATCAAGTATTTCAAATGGACCAATGAATCGAGGATTGAGCTTTCCTCTCTTTCCAAATCTCGTAATTCCCTTCCATGGAGCAACACGTAACAACACATGTTCTCCAACATTGAATTCCACGTCTTTTCGATGAAGATCAGCATAACTCTTTTGTCGATCTTGTGAGGTCTTTATATGCTGCTGGATCATTTAAATCTTCTCCATAGTCATACGTACCAATTCTGGTCCCAACAACGTTCCTTCACCCACCTCGTCCCAGCATACTGGAGAACGACACTTGTGCCCATATAACGCCTCGAATGGAGCCATGCCAATACTTGCTTGATAACTGTTGTTGTAGGAAAATTCCACCAATGGAAAGAACTTGTGCCAACTTCCTTTGAAGTCAAGGACACAGAGTCTTAATATATCTTCAAGAGTTTGAATAGTCCTCTCTGACTTCCCGTCCTTTTGAGGATGATATGCAGAACTAAATCGCAAATCTGTGCCCATAGCTGTTTGCAAACTAACCCAAAACCGTGAAGTGAATCTTGGGTCTTGATCAAAAACTATGGATACTGGCATACCATGCAGTCTTACAATCTCATTTATGTACATACGAGCAAGACGTTCAAGTGTATAAGTTTCTCTTATAGGTAAGAAATGAGCAGACTTGGTCAATCTATCAATAATGACCCAAATTGCATATATACCTTGAGAAACCTTGGGAAGACCAGTAATAAAATCCATGGTAATGTGTTCCCACTTCCATTCTGGAATTTCAAGTGGTTGCAATGGACCTTTTGGCACTTGATGCTCCGCCTTGACACGTTGACAAGTTAAACAACTTGAGATAAACTCCGCGATCTCTCTCTTCATATTGCTCTACCAAAATGTATGTCGAAGATCATGACACATTTTGGTACTCCCAAGATGGATTACAAATGGTGTGTTGTGCTCCTCCATCATGATTTTATACTTTAAATTAGGGTCGTTAGGAACACAAAGTCTGGAGTTGACTCGAAGTATTCCTTCTTGATCGATTCTTGCTTTCGGCATAGCACCTTCTTGCATTTTCTTCCTCATACGCATCAGCTCCAGGTCTGTAGCTTGAGCAGCTTTAACTTTATCGATTAAAGTCAGTTCTACTCGTATATCCACCATCATCACATGGGTCCCTGGAGTCTTTAACTCTATCCCCATCCTTTGTAAGTTATACAAGATGGGCCTTTACGTTGATAATATCGCACTCGTACCCGCATATGATCTTCTACTCAATGCGCCCGCTACCACATTCGCTTTTTCAGGATGGTATTGAATGGTATGTTCATAATCTTTCAATAGTTCAAGCCAACGTCGTTGCCGCATGTTGAGTTCCTTTTGAGTGAAAAAATATTTAAGGCTTTTATGATCCGTAAAGATCTCCACTTTCTCCCCATACAAGTAATGCCTCCAAATTTTAAGTGCGAAGACAAAAGCTGCCAACTCTAGATCATGAGTAGGATAATTCCTCTCATATTCTTTGAGTTGTCGAGAGGTATAAGCTATGACTTTCTCATGTTGCATGAGAACACATCCTAACCATTTTCCTGAAGCATCACTGTAGATGACAAATCCCTCCGAACCAGATGGTATTGTCAGAACAGGTGTTGAAATGAGTCTCCTCTTGAGTTCTTGAAAACTCTTCTCACATTCCTCGCTCCAACCGAATTTTGTATCTTTCTGAGTCAGCTGAGTTAATGGAGTAGCGATTCGAGAAAATCCTTCCACGAATCTCCGATAATAACCAGCTAAGCCGAGAAAGCTACGTACTTCGGTCACTGACTTAGGTTTCTCCCAGCTTTGTATTGCTTCAATCTTTGCCGGGTCAACATATATTCCATGACTTGATATCACGTGCCCAAGGAATGCAACTTCCTCAAGCCAGATCTCGCATTTCTTCAACTTGGCATAAAGCTTGTTTTTCAAGAAGCTTTTGGAGTATTAGCCTCAAGTGTTGTTCATGATCTTCACGGCTTTTGGAGTAAATGAGGATGTAATCAATAAAGACAACCACAAAATGATGCAAATATTCTTTGAATACTCGGTTCATCATATCCATGAAGGCCGCAGGAGCATTAGTCAATCCAAAAGACATGACTAGGAATTCGTAATGCCCGTACCAAGTTCTGAAAGCAGTCTTTGGAATGTCATCAGTTTTAATATTTAACTGATGATATTCAGAACGAAGATTGATCTTTGAAAAGAATTTGGCACCTTGCAACTGGTCAAACAGGTCATCAATACGTGGCAATGAGTACCTATTTTTGATGGTGACATGATTTAACTCCCGATAATCAATATAAAGTCGCATACTCCCGTCTTTCTTCTTCACAAATAGAATAGGAGCACCCCAAGGAGACGTACTAGGACGAATGAAACCAATGTCTAACAATTCATGCAGTTGAGTCTTTAACTCCTGAAGTTCAATAGGAGCCATTCGATATGGGGCTTTGGAAATGGGTTTTGTACCGGGTTCAAGGTTGATACAAAATTCAATTTCATGCTCTGGGGGTTGGCCAGGAAGTTCTTCAGGGAATACATCAGGAAATTTATTAACAATAGAAATATCATTCAAAACTGACGTATTTTTGTTTAAATTCGTGACATTAGCTAAGAAAGCTTGACATCCATTTTTCAATAAATGAATAGCTTTATGGCTTGAGATGACAGTGATTGAATTTAATGGTTTGGTTACTTGAATTTGCATAATAGGTTGGTTAGGAATATGAAAGCTAACAACCTTACGAAAACAATTAATTTTTGCATGATGAGTTGTTAACCAATCAATCCCTAGAATTACGTCAAATGCAAGTATTTTTAATGAACTAAGATCGATAGGTAATGTGAGGGTACCGATTTGAACCAAACAAGACTTATAAACAGTGGATGTAATTAAAGTTTCTCTCAACGGAGTTTCAACAGATAAGTCAAAGTCTAATTTCTCCGGAGTTAAATTTAAACGTTGAGCGCAAGTAGGAGAAATAAAAGAATGGGTAGAACCGGTATCAAATAAGGTATATACTTCGCTAGAGTTTATGATAAGCTTACACGTGATGACCTCGTTCGGGTTCCTTGCTTTCTGGGAGGTCACATCAAACGCTCTCCCTTGAACTACTAGTTTTGACTTGTCTGGGACGACATTTGGTGTCACCATTCCAACTGGACTTGGCTTCCCTGTACGACAAAATCTAGCTAGGTGACCTTCTCTTCCATAATTGTAACATGTTTTGGACTGCTGCGCACAGTTTGGACTGATGTGTCCCTCCCCTCCGCATTTGAAGCATTTGATAGGTGGTCGTTCTCCTTCCTTAACAACGGATGCTGGTGATGACGTCTTTCCATCATTGTTGAATCTCTTCTTCTTGAAATGTCCACTTTTATTGTCTTAGCCATGATTACCACCGAAGTGGTTACCATTTCTGGCATGTTGATTCCCTCCACGTTTGTTGTCACCGCTTCGATGGATCATTACCTTTGGTATTATCATTTTTAATTTGCTTTCTCTTGGTTGGGTCGACTCGTTATCACGTTCCAATAACTGAGCCCTATTTACAACACCTGAATACAAACATAGTTTATGAGAAAGTAGATATTGATGTATCTTGGGTTTCAAACCTGTTAGAAACATCCGCGTCATTCTCTCCTCATTATCAACTAAGTGAGACATAAACCGGGACAACTCGGCAAACTTAGCTTCGTACTGCGACACGGTCATATTGTTCTGCTCTAGCTTGATGAACTCTACCTCCTTCATGTGGCAAATACTTTTGGGAAAGTACTTGTCGTTGAATAGTTCTTGGAACTTCTCCCAATACATCTTTAGTGCGGCAGGTTGAGTACGCTTTGCATCGATTCCCACCGATGTCGCCTCTCATCGCAAACATAAAGGTGGCAAGGGAACCTTTGCTCCTCGGAGCATCACAAGATATCAAATATCTTGGTGATCTGTTTTATCCACGTCTCCGCCTTAAGTGGTTTTGGCTCTCCAATAAACTCTTGTGGTCCCAGCTCCTTGAACTGCTTAGCGGTGACCGTCCGAGAGTTGCCAGTGTTTCCACATGTATTTTGGACAGGAGCCGCTCTCGCCTGATGTTGCATGAATTGCATAAAGCCTCTGAACATCCCATCATTCATCATTTGATCGGTGTTGTTGTTTACCTGAGGAATATTATCTTCCTATTGCACATTATCCTAGGTATTGATCTGTGGTGACTCAACGTCTCTTGTGCTCCACCGCTATTCTCAACATTCTCGGATGTCATTTTCAAATACTGCCACAAAACAATGGTTAATGGACACACCACATAATATCCTTATATTCTGATAGACCAATTAAATAACAAATAAACTTAGGTAGGTCATACTAGCGAAGGAATTCACAGTCTCTCCCCCTAGTTCTAGTCTCACATCTTATCCAGGGATCATATCCATAAGCTTTGATACCAACTGTGACGCCCTCAAAATAGGTATACATTACCCATTCTGAGTCGCCAGATACGTGGTACATAATTCAAATACAACTTAATTATACAACTGTCGTGTAAAATATGACAACATAATCTGAGAGTTTTAATACAAATATTGTCTTCTAGACAATGTCCACACTCAAATTCAATCTTATTACAATTATTATCACATTATTTCACAGAATAGTGAGGTCTACTAGTGCAACCATCTGGACCGTCAATCCAGTCCCCGACTAGTCTCAACTATATTCTCAGTTCTTGAAGAGAACGGTGAAAGAAAAGGGTGAGCTCAACTAGCCCAGTAAGAAATATTTTGACTAAGATAATGCAGAATAAATTATCGTTAGCCTTCAACAATGTTAAACTGATAAAATATAATAAACATCAAGTTTAACTGCAGCGGAACAAGCAATCCATTAGAAGAGTCAAGTAGAGTATAAAATCTACTATCTTCTACGATTTAAAAGGCTTTTCATCACTTTTATCGCTGAGACTCAGCTTAATAAATTGTGACGCCCCCAAATCCGGGTTACCTGACCCCCGAGTTTGGTGTTCATGATCCAAATATAAATAACATTTAACTACCCATAATATATAGATAGTAGCTTACAGAAGTTTTTATCAGAGTTTAATAATACATTACCCAGGTTCTCTAACCTTAACATTACAAACATACCCTTTAGATATACAAAAAGGGTTTACAATACAACATATTAAATATGTTTAACATAACTAATTTATAACTACGCCTTTGCCTTTGTTCTACTTCACAGCACCTCCTGCAACTTTGTCCCTAGCTGAAATGTTTTATTTAGCAAGGGTGAGCAACAAATTTGCCCCGCAAATTAATACACACAATAAATGTATAAGTATTCAAATCACCAGACTATCTATTTTGATAGAATGAAACCAAAGTTCGGAGAACTTTGAAATAGCTGAACAAATTGTTATTCAATAACAAGTCTTCTCGTTTTCTACTCAACACAATAATTCATTGATGAAAGAGTACAACGCTTTCAAAGTTTCTACGATATTCTAATGAATAATCAAGAATCAATTCTACGAAATATCAAAGTGGAATGTTTTCCAGATTTATACTGAGCGATCTATTGGATCTTGAACTTCTCTTCTCGAGTAACTATCAAAGTTATACTTTGATATACCCAGGTGTATCAGATAACCGTAAAGATTAAATCATACCCCTCTGCAAGTATAACAAGTGATCAGCTTATTATACCCTATATTATGCATAATATTTAAGTCGCGCGCAATGATCGAATATACGATTTAATGATATTCCTTTTTATAAAAGGTTGTTCTTCTCAGTCTCAGAATCAAGATTTTGATTTAACAACGAAATACTGTGATTTCAAATTCTATTTACTTCTCGATCTTAGCCGAAATAATTGGCATCGATCTATCAATAATAATTGAATTCTCTTCTCGAACTTATCAAGTTCTAACTAATATTCATCTAGCCAGAATAATTAGCTAAGACATTTCTCAGTATAATTTGACAATAAACAGGAATTATCTGTATTGTCAATTTTAACTTCTACAGATATGAATATCCAACAACAGTTATTCTACAAATATATATTTCTGAATCAATAATTCAATTTGAATTATTAAGCATGCACTAACTGCGGATAATCAACAATAAATTCCCTGGATGTGGTGTAATTAGCAATAATTAACCACTAAAATAATTGAATGAATTTAACTCAAGGTTGAGTTAGGAAACTTGCCTCTTTACGTGATTACTGACTACACAATATACTTATCTGCGTTTGAAAGACCTATAACCAATAATATCGGTCTAACAATTAGCACAATCATTTATAACACATAACACTGTATTTTACAGTCAAACTTCTTCTAGGCACATTATCACATAGCCACATCAGTGTTTATAGCCTATATAAACACATAACAAGTCTAACTATATCAGTCTGGTTGGACTTCGGTCCATTCTCTGTTACGGTCACCTTATCAGGACAATTAACACATTGATTGTCCATTAAACTTGGTCTCTAAGCTTCAATATTAATTTAGATAAGTCAATTATCAATTATAATATTTTTCGGAAGCTTTTAATAATTATCAAGCAATTATTATAATTTATAATAATTTTTCAAACATCGGAATCATTTTTAAATGATTTAATTATCAAATAATCTTATCATTATTAATATTTAATAATATTAAAATATTAATAACATACTTGTCAAAATATTAAAGTTATTATCAATAACTTAAAATATTTTTAAATCAACAATATTCCACTTAAATGATTTTAAAGTAATTAAAATCATTTTAAATCACCACCATTAATATATAAATATTAATGAAATTATCATCTAAATATTAAAAGTCATTAATTATAACTTAAAATATTTTAAAACTATTTTTCTCTTGTTAAATGATTTTTAAATCAATAAAATCATTTTTAATTCATTTATTTAATATCATAATTAAATAAATCAAATATCATTAATATTAATTTATTAATGAAAATTCTCCAAAAATATTGAAAATTATATTTTATAATTTAAAATATTTTCTAACACTTTATTCTCAATAACAATGATTTTTAAATCATTTAAATCATTTTATCTTATTTATTTAATTTAATAATCAAATAAATCTAATATCATTAATATTAAATTATTAATGAAAATTCTCCAAAAATATTAAAAGTTACATTTTATAACTCAAAATATTTTTAAATACATTTTCTTATTTAAAATGATTTTTCATAATATTAAATCACTTCCCTCTAATTTATTTAATACACTAATTAAATAAATTAAATACCTTTAATATTTAAATAATTATAAATATTAAAGAAAAATATTCCAATTGGTCGAAATTATTTTTCATAATTTAAAATAATTTTAAAATCATTTTAGTAATTTTAGAATTTATTTCTAATTTTTAATTAATTAAGGAAATTCGAAATTAAAATAAATAAACTCAAAATCATTAATAGCCTATAAGCGACATTTTACGTCATTATAGGTGTTCTTGAGCCAAACCTGAATTTTTCCTAAAATTGCGAGGGTCATGGTTTGAATTGGCTTTATCTCTCAATCTGAGCATGTTATAGGCTATCTAAAACTTTGCGCATGTAGACAATATGTCACACTACAACATTCAACCAACACGTTGGTTTAAACAACATTACAACAAGGAGATCAAAGCCTCCAAACTTTCTGACAAGCGGATTCTGGGCTAAAACAGATTCAAGTGGTCACTTTCAAACTTAAATTAATCTATGTTCTGGCCATGATTTACGTGATCTATCACCTCCAATTTGTAGACAAAACGTAATACTACAACTATAAAGCATAATAACACTAAAACATCAAAACAGGAGTTAGATACATTCGGTCAAACTTGAACACGGATGTTGGGCTCAAATTTTCTGGGTTCGTGTTCTTGACAGATTTCGGTCAACGGGTTTTGACCGTCTATAACTTTTGATCTATAATGGATCTGGGTCTTATTCTTTTTGAAACTTAAAGAACACACATCAGGCTACATGTTACAAGTTTTAAACATCAAAAACACTAAACACACACGGATTAAAAAGATCTGACATTTGACTGAAAAACACAGTTTTCCAAATTTCCAGAATTTGAAAAACTCTAAATTCGTGAACTTTGATGTTATGGGTCATGGATTTAACAACCCAGAACATCAATTGACACCTTATTACACATCTTTGGAAAATCAATTACAACATTTAACCAAGAATCGAAGGATTTCTAAAAATTAGAATTTTATACCTTTTATTCTTTAATTCTCAATTCTGACTCTTGGATCTGTTTCTGATACACGTGGGGCTTGAATTGAGACTGAAATATTATTGGAATTTCGTGGGTTTGGTGAGAGAGGGAGCTGGTTAGAGCAAAATGCAAAATGAGCAAATGTTTTGCATTTTCTCTCTTGAATCTCTTATATATTGCACAAGTGCAATGAATTTGATGATTTGGTCAGCTAGGTAGGTGATGTCTTTGTGTTTGTAGGCTAAATAAAGTCGAGGGTTAGCTCAACAACTAAAGTCATGGCCATTTTTTGCAAGCAATCTTATAAAAATTCCATAAAGGGCATTTTGGTCATTTCCTTAAATTTCTAGATTTTTACATTAGATGAAACCCTTAGGGTTTAGGGTTTGAGCATACTAAAATTTAGGGTTTGGAAAAATTTAGGATTTAGGTTCTTAACCCTCAAATATTTAGCAACTTGGATTTCAAAAATTTTCTAATTAAATTTTAAAATAGAAAATTTTCATTTCTAAATTATAATTAGGGCTTCCTAATTATTTTGTACTTTCCCAATCATGAATCATTATTTGCTAATTAGGACTATTTTATCCTAATTAAAATTGCTAATTTAGCACTTAGGGTCAAATTTGTACATTATAAATTATAACCCAAAAATTAGGGTTTTAAATAGAAAAATAATATTTCAATTTTTAGAAATTAGATTTCCCAATTAGATTAGGGTTTCTAATAACTTGACAATTAGGATTTATATTTCCTAATTAACATTGCAATTATAGCAATTAAATCCACCCTTTGCACAATTAAGGTTCAAAATGGTCATTAGGGTTTTCAACCCACAAATTAGGGTTTCTAAAATAGAAAGTTACCATACAAAAATATAATTAGAGATTTCTAACCATATTTAAGTTTAATGAATACTTTAGGCATGCTAATAAAAATTAGGGTTGCCTAATTAGGGTTTATAATTCTCAGTTTTTTTAATAATTAGGGTCCCAGTATGCAATTAGGGTTTTCTAGGAATGTACGCGCTAGGGTTTTCTACAACACATTAGGGTTTTCTACACCATATTAGGTTTTAATAATATTAAACCTTATCCGATCAATTATTGATCAACATTTCAACATACAGTACAAACACATTCTTAGCAATATAATTATTTTAATTATATTTTCTCTAGAATCCCTATCAGAAAATTAGGGTTAGGGGTTTCTAAAGTTGTTAAGCACAACTCTACTCTATTTTCTCAGTCAATACACAAATTGACTAATTCTAGAGACTCGTATCACGGATACACAAAGATAATATTAATAAAGTTAATATTAAATAAAAAAAAATTATTCAGTAAAATTTTGATTATTCGAAATTAGGGTTATCACATTCACCCTCCTTAAAAGGATTCCGTCCTCGGAATCACCGCTTTCTTATTCTCTACAATCTTTTAAAGTTGT
The DNA here is from genome assembly GCA_020205605.1 of Panax ginseng. Lineage (NCBI taxonomy): Eukaryota > Viridiplantae > Streptophyta > Magnoliopsida > Apiales > Araliaceae > Panax > Panax ginseng. Next base: position 11,265,766 of record CM035141.1, on the reverse strand, counting down.
ATCATCAATTCATTTTATCAACACAATATTCATTTGTGTCTTACATTCTAACCCGTGAGTTGAATCTATAAAAGAAAACAATTCACAACAATATTTATCCAATATTAATCGCGTAATTTAAATATTAAGCAAAATCACATTCTTTGCTACCTCGGAGTAGCCATCGCTGCTTCAAATGGCCGCCATGTTAAAATACGGGCGGTTGGTTGATCTTCTGGTATGCGTGTCCTCAGATTGCCAAGGTTCCACTCACCGGGTCCCTTATTGGCGCTTTCCTTCTCAAAGATTTCTCTTTGGGACGAGTTCCTTACGATGGTCATCGATCCACAGCAAAACAACCTTGTATCTTCTTTGGGTTGGGACAATTGGGTGACATGTGGCCCTCTTGTCAGATTATAACAAACCCCTTCCTCTTGAGACAAACACCCGGCGTGGTTCTTTCCACAAATCGAGCATGGTTCTCCCCCCTTCCTATTCCCTTCAGTTTTACTACCCGCTTGGGTATTCTCGCTCCACTTCCTCTTGTTTGGATTACTGCCACCGCTGCTTCCACCTTCATTGGTCTTCTTCTTCTTCTCCTGATGAAAACGAGATGCAGCCTCGCTTCCTCCTTCAGCAATTAATGCTTTCTCCATTAGAGCCGCAAAAGTGTTGATCTGTGAAGATGACTACTTTGTTATAAATTCTCGGCTTCAATCCAGTTCTCAAACCTTCTTGCATTTCTCGCTTCTGTATCCACCTGATGAGGTGCAAATCGTGCCAATTCGTTGAATTTAGCAGCATACTCTGAAACAGACATATTCTCCTGCTTAAGTTCCAAGAACTTAACTTCCATCCGAGCTTGCATACTCAGCGAGAAGTAATTCTCAAAGAACAATTCTTTAAATCTGGTCCACGTCACCACCTCTGTACCAGCTCTCGCTTGATTCGTCTCCCACCAATAATTGGCTTCTCCCTTCATTAGATATGTTGCAAACGCTGTCTTTTGCTCTTCTGCCACACGCGCAATGATGAACGCTTTCTCCATTTCCTTCACCCAAGTCTGGGCTTCAATCGGATCCGTAATCCCCTTGAATTCAGGCGGTCCTACCGCTTTAAAATCCTTAAAATTAGCCAATCTGTCGGTTGGCTGATTCCTTGGTCTTCCCCTAGCTGGAGCCCTATTTTCCAAAGCTTGGGCCAGCATATCCACAAAATTCTGCATCAGGTCCGCTTGACCTCCTTCATTATTTACAGATTGCTCTTCTCTTTGATTGCGATTCTGTCGTCTAGGCGGCATGATCTGATTTAAATGAAAATCTTATATTAATATTCTTTCTCTATACAAATTCTTAACACAATAAGAATTCAACACATAGTTCTCATTTAATCGCATATTTATTCAAATAGCACATAGTACTTATAGTACCTAACACATTTTACTATCTGTTAAAATATTTTAGGATTAACATTCACAACTTTACAAAAGTTGCAATTCTCCAACTTTACACAAAAAGTTGACATTCTCCATTTTCAAATTACCATTTCCAGTTCATCAAACTTACCACACTTATGAGTTCATTAACTTGCCACAATTATATTAGTGTATGAACTTATCCTAGTCGAACCTTTGGCGTCCATTATTTGAGGGTTCAAAATATTTCATATAATTATGAGTCATTAATTTATCATAAGTATGAGTTTTAAGAACTCACAAATTTATCTTAATCTTATATTCATATAGAAAATAAAGATTTCATTCATAAAACATATATTTACATATGTTTACACATTGTTCTCGATATTACAACGCTTAATATCAAAAGCTTCTACCAAAAGATACTACACTTATATCTTAATTATCTATCGACCACTGCCTTCTCCAGTCTTCTTCTTGCTAGGACACTTATTGAATCCAGGTGCCCCTGTTTGCCCACATGAAAAACATTTCCTCAAATTTGTCTTAGGACAATGCAGAGAAATATGTCCTTCACCGCTGGTTGAAGCATACATTCTTCCACATCATGCATTCTCCAAATGTGAGTCTTTCCACACTTGATACAAGCTTGCTTCTTCTTGAGTTTGAATTTCCGAGTTGTCATTTGTCTTTGTTCCTCTTCCTTTTCTTCTTGTCTTTCTTCTTTGGTTCCTTCGCAGACGATCCTCCACCTTGGTCTTCATCCTTTCAACTTCATGCCTCGAGCTCATTCCGTTCTTCTGTCATTTCACGTAACGCTTGGCTTCCGTCTTCCACAACTCCTCCAAAAGAAATACCTTACTCCGGAGTTCCTGGACTTCTACAGATAATTGATCTTGTTCACCAACCTTGATCTTATTCTTTAGTTCCACCTTAGCTTCTTCAGACTCCGCCTCCTCATCACCACTTAGATACATCTCAGGATAATCGTCATGATCACTCCCAAGATTGATCATTGGTTCATCTTTCCCCACTTCTTCAACAGACTCGCTATGTGCTGGCACCTCGGCTACTGGCACTGGTGCAACAGCCGCTGGCATCTCCGTACCCATTTCGTCTTTTCCAGACATCCTACAATCAGTTTAAACAACTTGATTAGTACTTCACCAGTACAAACTTCTCACACTATGTGTCCACTTTTCTCACTATCGTTGCACTTTGGCAATCTCTCACTTAGTACTCTATTTGAGTATTCTCTATCTCACTTTTGGTTATAATCCTAAGGTTTTTCCCCACCCCACTTAAGGTTTATAACCTCTGACTCTGATACTAACTCACTGTGACGCCCCTAAATCCAAGGGTTTACGAATTTGAGTTTGGTGTTCACGATCCAAATATAAATAACATTTAACTACCCATAATATATAGATAGTAACTTATGAAGTTTTTATCGAGTTTAATAATACATTACCGGGTTCTCTAACCTTAACATTACAAACATACCCTTTAGATATACAAAAGGGTTTACAATACAACATATTAAATATGTTTAACATAACTAATTTATAACTACGCCTTTGCCTTTGTTTCGCTTCACAAAGACCTCCTGCAACTTCGTCCTAAGTGAAATGTTTTATTTAGCAAGGGTGAGAAACAAATTTGCCCATGATAAGTTAATACATACAATAAATGTATAAGTATTCAAATCACCGGACTATCTATTTTGATAGAATGAAACCAAAGTTCGGGGAACTTTGAAAATAATTTGAAAAAATTGTTATTCAATAACAAGTCTTCTCGTTTTCTAATCAACACAATAATTCAATGATGAAAGAGTACAACGCTTTCAAAGTTTCTACGATATTCTAATGAATAATCAAGAATCAATTCTCGAAATATCAAAGTGGAATATTTTCCGATTTATCTTGAGCGATCCATTGGATCTTGAACTTCTCTTCTCGAGTAACTATCAAAGTTATACTTTGATATACCAGTGTATCGGATAATAGTAAAGATTAAATCATACCCTCCGCAAGTATAACAAGTGATCGACTTATTATACCCTATATTATGCATAATATTTAAGTCATGTAGCGCAATGATCGAATATACGATTTAATGATATTCCCTTTTTATAAAAGGTTGTTCTTCTCGATCCTTAATCAAGATTTTGATTTAACAACGAAATCTTGTGATTTCAAATTTATTTACTTCTCGATCTTAAGCAGAAATAATTGGCATCGATCTATCAATAATAATTGAATTCTCTTCTCGAACTTATCAAGTTCTAACTAATATTAAATCTCAGCGAATAATTAGCTAAGACATTTCTCAAAGATAATTTGACAATAAAATGGGAATTATCTGTATTGTCAATTTTAACTTCTACAGATATGAATATCCAACAACAGTTATTCTACAAATATATATTTCTGAATCAATAATTCAATTTGAATTATTAAGCATGCACTAACTGCGAATAATCAACAATAAATTCCCTGGATGTGGTGTAATTAGCAATAATTAACCACTAAAATAATTGAATGAATTTAACTCAAGGTTGAGTTAGGAAACTTGCCTCTTCCGCTGATTACAGCTACACAATATACTTATCTGCGTTTGAAAGACCTATAACCAATAATATCGGTCTAACAATTAGCACAATCATTTATAACACATAACACTGTATTTTACAGTCAAACTTCTTCTAGGCACATTATCACATAGCCACATCAGTGTTTATAGCCTATATAAACACATAACAAGTCTAACTATATCAGTCTGGTTGGACTTCGGTCTATTCTCGGTGTTCTGGTCACCTTATCCGACAATTAACACATTGATTGTCCATTAAACTTGGTCTCTAAGCTTCAATATTAATTTAGATAAGTCAATTATCAATTATAATATTTTCTAAGCTTTTAATAATTATCAAGCAATTATTATAATTTATAATAATTTTTCAAACATCGGAATCATTTTTAAATGATTTAATTATCAAATAATCTTATCATTATTAATATTTAATAATATTAAAATACTAATAACATACTTGTCAAAATATTAAAGTTATTATCAATAACTTAAAATATTTTAAATCAACAATATTCCACTTAAATGATTTTTAAAGTAATTAAAATCATTTTTAAATCACCACCATTAATATATAAATATTAATGAAATTATCATCTAAATATTAAAAGTCATTAATTATAACTTAAAATATTTTAAAACTATTTTTCTCATTGTTAAATGATTTTTAAATCAATAAAATTATTTTTAATTCATTTATTTAATATCATAATTAAATAAATCAAATATCATTAATATTAATTTATTAATGAAAATTCTCCAAAAATATTGAAAATTATATTTTATAATTTAAAATATTTTCTAACACTTTATTCTCAATAACAATGATTTTTAAATCATTTAAATCATTTTATCTTATTTATTTAATTTAATAATCAAATAAATCTAATATCATTAATATTAAATTATTAATGAAAATTCTCCAAAAATATTAAAAGTTACATTTTATAACTCAAAATATTTTTAAATACATTTTCTTATTTAAAATGATTTTTCATAATATTAAATCACTTCCCTCTAATTTATTTAATACACTAATTAAATAAATTAAATACCTTTAATATTTAAATAATTATAAATATTAAAGAAAAATATTCCAATTGGTCAGAAATTATTTTTCATAATTTAAAATAATTTTTAAAATCATTTTTAGTAATTTTTAGAATTTATTTCTAATTTTTTAATTAATTACCGGAAATTCTGAAATTAAAATAAATAAATCCGTCGCTAATAGCCTATAGCGACATTTTCTGTCGCTATAGGTGTTCTTGAGCCAAACCCAGAATTTTCCGGCAGCTGCGAGGGTCATGGTTTGACCGACTTTATCTCTCAATCTGAGCATGTTCTAGGCTATCTAAAACTTTTAGCATGTAGACAATATGTCACACTACAACATTCAACCAACACTTTGGTTTAAACAACATTACAACAAGGAGATCAAAGCCTCCAAACTTTCTGACAAGCGGATTCTGGGCCAAAACAGATTCAAGTGGTCACTTTCAAACTTAAATTAATCTATGGTCTGGCCATGATTTACGTGATCTATCACCTCCAATTTGTATACAAAATGTAATACTACAACTATAAAGTATAATAACACTAAAACATCAAAACAGGAGTTAAATACATTCGGTCAAACTTGAACACGGAAGTTGGGCTCAAATTTTCTGGGTTCGTGTTCTTGATGATTTTGATCAACCAAGTTTTCAATTGCCTATAACTTTTGATCTATAATGGATCTGGGTCTAATTCTTTTTGCAACTTAAAGAACACACATCAGGCTACATGTTACAAGTTTTAAACATCAAAAACACTTAACACACACGGATTAATAAGATCGACATTTGGTGAAAAACACAGTTTTCCAAATTTCCAGATTTTGAAAACTCTAAATTCGTGAACTTTGATGTTATGGGTCATGGATTTAACAACCGAACATCAATTGACACCATATTACACATCTTTGGACAATCAATTACAACATTTAACCAAGAATCGAAGGATTTCTAAAATTAGAATTTTATACCTTTTATGCTTTAATTCTCAATTTCGACTCTTGGATACATTTACGATACACGTGGGGCTTGAATTGAGACCGAAATATTATTGGAATTTCGTGGGTTTGGTGAGAGAGAGAGGAGTGGTGAGAGCAAAATGCAAAATGAGCAAATGTTTTGCATTTTTCTCTCTTCAATCTCTTATATATTGCACAAGTGCAATGAATTTGATGATTTGGTGGCTAGGTAGTGATGTGTTTGTGTTTGTAGGCTAAATAAAGTCAAGGTTAGCTCAACAACTAAAGTCATGGCCATTTTTGCAAGCAATCTTATAAAAATCCCATAAAGGGCATTTTGGTCATTTCCTTAAATTTCTAGATTTTTACATTAGATGAAACCCTTAGGGTTTAGGGTTTGAGCATACTAAAATTTAGGGTTTGGACAAATTTAGGATTTAGGTTTTAACCCTCAAATATTTAGCAACTTGGATTTCAAAAATTTTCTAATTAAATTTTAAAATAGAAAATTTTCATTTCTAAATTATAATTAGGGCTTCCTAATTATTTTGTACTTTCCCAATCATGAATCATTATTTTCTAATTAGGACTATTTTATCCTAATTAAAATTGCTAATTTAGCACTTAGGGTCAAATTTGTACATTATAAATTATAACCCAAAATTAGGATTTTAAATAGAAAATAATATTTCAATTTTTAGAAATTAGATTTCCCAATTAGATTAGGGTTTCTAATAACTTGACAATTAGGATTTATATTTCCTAATTAACATTGCAATTATAGCAATTAAATCCACCACTGTACAATTAGGGTTCAAAATGGTCATTAGGGTTTTCAACCCACAAATTAGGGTTTCTAAAATAGAAAGTTACCATACAAAAATATAATTAGAGATTTCTAACCATATTTAAGTTTAATGAATACTTTAGGCATGCTAATAAAAATTAGGGTTGCCTAATTAGGGTTTATAATTCTCAGTTTTTAATAATTAGGGTTCCCAGCGTACAATTAGGGTTTTCTAAGGTACGCTAGGGTTTTCTACAACACATTAGGGTTTTCTACACCATATTAGGTTTTAATAATATTAAACCTTATCCGATCAATTATTGATCAACATTTCAACATACAGTACAAACACATTCTTAGCAATATAATTATTTTAATTATATTTTCTACCGAATCCCTATCCGAAAATTAGGGTTAGGGTTTCTAAAGTTGTTAAGCACAACTCTACTCTATTTTCTCAGTCAATACACAAATTGACTAATTCTCGAGACTCGTATCACAGATACACAGTACAATATTAACAGTTAATATTAAATAAAAAAAAAAAAATTATTCGTAAAATTTTGATTATTCGAAATTCTGGGTTATCACATAAATAATCCACATCATCGAATCACCCTTGTACTACGACCAAGGATATTCTTAAGTATCACGACCACGAATTATCCATGCACTACGGGCCAAGGATATTCGTGTATTCACCAATGGTCATGATCATGCCAACAACTGTCCATCAATGCACTACGGGCCAATGAGGACTTTTACCACATCATTTGTAACATTACGGTCATAATTATACCGAATAATCCCTGGTCATAATCATACCAAGTCCATCTATGCACTACAGGCCAAAGATGACTTTCAAAAAAAATATAAATATGAGGATGATGACAATGATATAAGAATTCAATAAAATAAGTTCAAGAATTAATTTGTCCAAGAACCAATAACGTCCAAATTGTCAACATGACACTGCTTTGTAGAGTAAAATTCAAGAATGCTCAGAAGAATATTTCCATGAAAAGATACTGGATGAAGCGCAAATATCAAGGATATTCCACTAATTTCATGGAGTATAGAAGTCAAAGTTTTAACCAACTGAGTATAATAAAGAATAGAATAACAAAAGAAATCACCATGCATGCGATATACCGCACAGGAAGGTTATTCCAACAGAATAATAAATAACGAAACCAGTCGGTGTAAAAGCGTACATGCTGTGAGGATATTCCAATGTAATAATAAAGAATAGAACCGGTCCCACGTAAACGCACAAAACAGGATATTTCGGATGAATAATAAATAATGGAACCAGTCCGGCAGAACGCATGCATGTGAGGATATTAAGCGTAATGATAAATAATGGAACCAGTCCAGGCATAAACGCATGATGCAGGATATTCCGGAGAATAATAAATAATGAAATAATGTAAGAATTTCACCAAGTATAGGGTAGCTCACAGTATCTGAGTTATTCCAATGTAATAATAAATAATGGAATAATAGAAGTTCTCTTCATGAATACAAAAGAAATAATATCCCTTACGGGTACAACAAAGATGACTTTCATAACAATATAAGCATGAGGATGATGACAATGATATAAGAATTCAATTAAATAAAAGTAAAGGATAAATTTTAAAGATTTATAATTTAATTTATCCAGAATTCAATGATGTCCAAATTGTCAACATGATACTACTTTGTGGAGTAAAGTTCAAGAATAATATTATATCAAAAATGATTTGGACCGAAAAGAAATCAATTTTTATCATAAATAGTACCCCGGGTGAATAGTAACCGAGTGAATAGTACCCATGAATATTAACTTCAGGAATAGTAACCCCGTGAATAGTACCCCGGCATGAAAAAGTTAAAAATTATCAAGAATGCTCAGAATAATATTTCCATGAAAAGATACTGGATGAAGCGCAAATATCAAGGATATTCTACTAATTTCATGGAGTATGGAAGCCAAAACTTCAACAAACTAAGTATAGAATTCGAAATCTGAAACGAAATAATATTAGTTACATACTACAGAGTATGGAAGAAAATATTATTTCAAGCGAATATTGAACAAAAATAACATCCCTTACCTTGAAAAGATGAGTATTTCAACTGGTATAGCGAGTATATTCTTGAAGAAAACTTTTACTATTTTCTACGCTCAAAGCTTTCTAAAACTCGAAAGAAATACTGTCAATATTATAGAAGAAGAATTCTCTGATTCTGGTGTGATTTTCAATTCTAACTAAGCATCCTATTTATAGAAGAATGGAAAGGATACTATTTGAATTTAAAAATCACAGACTACACAGTGAAGAATGCACGGGCGCTCAACCGGCGAAAATTTTCTGAATTTTGATTTTTACTGTGCATTACTATGCAATAAAATATTCTAATAAAACAAAAATTTTAAATAAAATATAATATATTCTATTTAAAATCAAATAAAACAAAACTTATAAAATATATATATATATATATATATATATATATATATATTATAATAATATAACTCCATTCCTTTCCCGTAACGTTTCTCCCTGCCAATTTCAGATTTCCAAAGTCACATGTGGGCCCCACCTTTATTATAAAAAAATACTAAATCATTTTCTACCGATTATTTTAAAAAATGGGTAAATGGGGGTCCAATAAATACTTCATAAAAATCCCCCCAATATTTTTAACAACGTTTATTCATATTATTATTGTGACGCCCCCAAATTCTCTACTTTCACTGTAGCCAATTTTGTGCTCACGTAAATATTCTATAAGATAATAACTCCTATAAATCCAAAATTCATAGTACTCATAGTAAATAGTAGTTCTCGTCAGAACAATTATTGTAACTGAGTACCCTTGCTTGGATATACAGGTTTAGTATCTCATAGATATTTCTTCCATATCTATAATTCTTATCTATCTAAACTCCATAGTATTAATGGTAGGGTTCTTGGAACTGAGTGAAGCGCTACCTCAGTGCATTAGAGAAGCCCAATGTCTGTTAACACTATCATTCAGATATATAGTTCATATAGATACTGTACACTTTTCTAATTTCATTACAATAAAAACTAAACACTGGAACTAACAATTACCTTACATAATTAATAGACCATTACATTGATTCGGAATGCTGTCAAATATTACATTATAGTTTTCAAATGGATAACCACGTCTTAAGCCCTTCTATCCACAAATACCGGTACCGCCGGAATATATTCTTTTTATCTGCAAATTAAGAAAATATTTGTAGGGATGAGTTACAGAAAGCTCAGCAAGTTTTTGAACAATAAACGAAGTACATATACCAAATCTGTATTAAACGAACATAAAGTTCAGAGTTTTTCCATACACACTAAATCTGGATTGAATGAACATAAAGTTCAGAGTAGTGCCACACATATATACCGAGGTTTGTCAGCCAAACCCTGCCCATTTTGAGTTACTGTCAGTCATATACACTTAGCAACCCGGGTTAATCCGTTCAACTAAACAAAACTAAGAGTATGCATATCATCCTCTAAATATTATCTGATCATTGCTATAAATGTCGGTGACAGCTTACTACTGCCAAGGACAACCATAATTGCCCACCAACAGTCCATGACTGTCGGTTCTAATAGTGTCGGTATATATATCGGTACCAAACAAAATTGGTTTCTCACAAACTATGTTTTGATATCAAATCAAACGTATTTTTCCATAATAATAACTCATATGACTTGGTTATGTTTGAACAAGAAATAATAACATTTGAATAACATAAACCGTATACACTGTATATCACTAGATCATAACAAATAAATATAAAATTTTCATTTAATAAAATAATTTAAATGAAGCTGGCATTTGAAATATGAGGTTTGCACAAAGTGCAGAAAAACTTGCATTTGAACTATAAAGTTGCACAAAGTGCGGAAAAACTTGCCTGCCCGACGATCTGCTAATCTATAATACTTTGAACTTTCTAAGCAATCTAAATATGTTCATTGCAGTAATTAGAACCAACAGCAGTTGATATCTAATCCAATTATTAGTGTCTGGGTTGTATTCGGTGTCTATTTGATATTTTATAACTTGATCAGATAGTTATCAAATTATCTTCCGAGTAAACTTTGTTTGAAAGTATAAATATTACTCTAAATATTATTTATAATATTTTCTAGAAGCTTAAAACCATTTTTCAATGATTAATATTAATTTTAACTAATTTATTATTAATAAAAATGATTTTAAAATCATTAATATTTTTAGGTAATTAATAATCATTCGTAATGATTTTTAAATCATCACTATTATTCTCAAATAATTTTACTATTATTGATAATGATTTTAAAATCATTAGTTTTATTTTTAAATAATTTAATATTATTTAAAATGATTTATTATTATTATTATCTAATTTATTACCAATTAAAAATTATTTTAGCAATCATTAAAATAATTATTAATTCTTCATAATAGTTATTAAATCATCAATATTATCTTTAAATAATTTATTATCAATGATAATGATTTTTAAATCATTAGTTTTCATTTATTATTATTGAAAATAATTTATTATCATTTTTACTAATTTATTAAATAGCATTATTAATTAATTTTATTATGATTAATATTCAAATTAATTTAATATTAATGAAATTTCATGTCAAAATATTAAAACTTATTTATTATAGTTTAAAATGTATTTTAGGAATTTATTATTAATTTATAATAATTATTTAGTATTTATTCTTATTTATTATATAATTTTTATTAATTTCCTAGCTAACTGTCGCTAAAGGTCACTTATAGTGACAGAACTGTCGCTGATGGTGTTCTTCACCAAACGAAGAACACGACTGTCAATGCTTAGGTGATGGGTTTGACCGGCTTTAATTTCCAACAGAATGTGTTTTTGATCATGAAAATGGTTCAAGGGTGTAGTACTGATGTAGTACTGTGGACAAAAAAATAATTGGGTGATCTAATTATATCATATAAGCAAATTATAGATGGTCAAACTACCCCTCAAAGCCTGATCTTGAGTTTCTGGGTTTAACATCTATTATCTTGGATTCCATGTATTAGATAAACGTTCCAGTGTATTAAACATGTAATATGTATGTCATACTACAATAATGTAACATCTAACAGTTTATAATAACATCAGGATATCAAATTTGAGGTTGGTCAAACTGGTTGTCAGGCGTATCTAAGAACTTTTTGGGTTACCCAGAAATCTGGGTAACCAGTTTCGAGACCCTACTTTTAATCTATCATATCTTGCACTCGTTTGATGTAATGAGTGATCTATTGGCATGGGCTTGTAGTCTAAATGACACGGTTCAAGTCCATTACACTTATATGATCCAAAAGCCTGTTAGAGTGAAGATCATGGTCTTTAAACATCTTGTCAGACACTATTCTTGAGTTCTGGGTTTTCCAGAAATTACCAATCTGATCGGTCCACGGGTTTTGACCACTAATATCTTGCAGTCTATACATCTTATGATCATGTTTCCACTTCTAGACCACTAAGCTCCTAACATATTACAACTAAAATACATCAAACAACTAACAGATTCGAATCTAAGAGGACTGACATTCAGTTGTCAGACACGATTTTAGGGTTCTTAGCTACTTTCTCAAATCTTCATTTTGAAGCTTTTAAATGTTATGGATTGATGTTTTAGCAACCCAGATCACTTATTAACATGTTATATCATATATATAAACATTAAATCACAACTTTTAATATAGCTTCCAAGATCTAGGATTAGCGTTTGTAATCTTACCTTTTCAGAAAAACTTTGATTGTTTCCTTCTTGTTTCTGATCCGGCTTTCTGGTTACTTATTATAGACTATATATGTAGTATTTTGAGAGTACTATCAGTGACTTAGAGAAAAAGGCCCTTATGGCTAGAAAGTTAAGATATTTCCTAACTTTTAAGCCCTTTAACAAGCTAAGTCTTGATTCAATGACTTCAATTTGTTGCTAGGTATCAAGGATAACTGGTGATGTTTATTTTTAACACATGTTACAAATCGTTAGAGTGGTGAGTCATAGATTTAAGTTTATCACTAAAATTTGGAAGATAAAGGGTATTTTAGTAACTTCCTATGTACTAAGGGTATTTTTGTGATTTCTCATTCAACCTTGAGGTTAATTTGGTCATTTACATATTGGATTTAGACACGTGGCTAATCTTTGTGATGAGTCACCAAGATTTGTGTTTATCTTTTGTTAAAAGATAAGCTTGAGGGTATTTTGGTCTTTTTACCCCTACTAAGGGTATTTTGGTAATTTCCATATTATCCATAGGGTTATTTTAGTCATTTCACATACTTCCCTAACATTTTTAATCCTTAGGTTTTGATAACCAGTATTAGGGTTCCCTAATTAGATTTTAGGGTTCCAAAATTAAAATCAAGGTTTACCGATTAGGGTTTGGTAATCCGGGTTAAGGTTTCCTAATCCTCATTAAAATTCTCTGATAGAATTTTATACTTTATCCTACACCCACATACTTATTATAATATTCATTATCACAACTTCTTATTGATAATCCTAATTAGAGTTAGGGTTTATTTATAAGGGTTTAGGTTTCCTGAATTAAAAATTAGGATTTTCTGACATTTGATTAGGGTTCCTAAATGTACATTAGGGTTTATCAATCACCGATTAGGGTTTTGAATCCTTTATTAGGTTTTACTGATTTTGTACTCTATCCGATCAATCACTGATCATCAATTCTATATCATACCAACACAAACTCATCAATACAATTGTTGTAACTGTATTTTTTTTACCGAATCCCTATCCGAACTTAGGGTTAGGGTTTCTATTTCCTGTTAATCACAACTCTACTCATAATTCTTAGTCAATACACAAATTTACCACTTCTCTAGACTTGTATCACAGATATTTAGCACAATATTGGTAATCAATATAAATATTAAATAAATAAAAATTATTCGTAAAATTCTGAATCCTCACATTCTCCCCTCCTTATAAAGATTCCATCCACGGATCGAATCATCATCATTGTATACTTACTTTTATGTCTTATTGTTAGACCTTTATTCCACCATTAATTCCTTTTAGGAATAAAAACAATTCTTGGGCCCCGCTTAAGTTTTATTTAACTTATTTTGGCCTATAATTTCCTTAGGAAACATAGTTCCATATCCACACATTTAATGCAAAAATTAAGATCATAAAAATTTTGAATTAATATATTCTCCCCTCCTTATAAGATTCTATATTACGAATCCTGATCCATTCTTTATTCGAAAATTTATATAAATTGAATCAATAGACTTCACCATTGTATTTAAATTTAATTGTTAAACACATAGAACATTTAATACACAACATTTATTTCTCCATGTCCTTATTTGTCGTGTACCACGACTATTTGTCAAGTTAAAAACTTAATCACTATTTATCCTTATCTTAACTTGAACTCAAATTTCTCCTTCAACATTAATTCTAATTTTGTCCCTGTTTAACTATAACACTCTTTTACTTATTGTCTTATATTTTATACCCTTGGTATTAATCAAAGTATTTTACCAAATTGTAACCTCTATGGTTGAATCACCACATCTCACAATGGTACATATCTGTTTGTAACCGAAAAAATCGGCGTGCCTACAGAAAATCTGGCTTCGCTATCTTCCCCCTTATTAATTTATCTGAAATTCTTTCTTTATATCTTGTCTTCCCATCTCTATTTAGTATCTTTTTCAAGATTTATCTTCTTTCTCATAACCTTTTCCTATAACTAATGCTTCTGAATACAGTTAGCTGAACTCTTATCTCAATCTTAAATTTATTAAAAATCTTTTATCAATACCTCGTTGTTTTATTTAACTTTTAATATTATTGTTAAATGTTTCCTCCTTTATATGTCTCAAATCCAGATACGATTTACACTTATGGTAGTCAATTATACCTCTTATTTCAAGATACAACTAATTTATTTCTCCGTTTGAATTACTTTATCATACTAGTAATAATGATATTTTTAAATCATTCCTTTACTTCTCAAACTTATCTCTAACTTTCTTCACTTCAGATTATTTGTAACGCCCCCAAAATAGGTCCAATCCAACCAACCTATTTTGAGTCGTCAAAAACATGGTACAGAAAACAACTACAACTTTATTACTATAATTGTCGTGCAAAATACAACACATGTTGTGAGTTTTGATACAAATATATATACCAACTGTGACTCATGTCCCAACCTTGGATAGTACGTCACAATGGCACCTTACATAAAGGTACAGTTAATAACTGTTTTAGAAATTAAAATCTTTGGGAAGTTCTCAAGGAAACCTTCGTACATGGGAGGCCATGCGTCTAGGTTATGATAGATATCATATGCCCACAGAATTATCCTTGGTTGACCCTATAAACCCCAAAGAAAAATGAGAAGATTACTATCATATTCTTTCCAATTGTGAGTCTTCTCTTGACATATCATTATCTCCACCGTCTCTAATTGAGGATTATATTTCAACCAAACTCCAAGATCATATAGGTAGTGCTTGTAGATATACTCAGCAAGTGGATGTGCACAACCTTGTCTTATGATAACACGAAGTCGCATGCCATTAGACATCTTGTATGATAGTGGCAAAACACCCTTCCAAACGTTGGGTTCGCCTCACCCTATTTGGTTCACCAAATATAACTACTAAATGATGTATAAAATATAACCCACTTTTTATACTATTTAGGGAGAACCTCCACAGCTAGAGACCACCGTTCTATTCCCTTGTTACCCCCGCTCGACCCAGCTACACTCTTATTACCTGAAAAGAATTGTGAAGCAAAAGGGTGAGCAGAACTAGCTCAGTAAAGAATATCATGACTAAAGATAATTAAATTCTTAATAGCCTTCATCAATAATAAATCAGAGATTTAGAACATATGGTAGATGATAAAACTTTTCAACCATAGTTGCAGCGGAACGAGCAATCCATTAGAAGAGTCAAATAGACCATAAAGTCTATTATCTTCTCCATGTTAAAAGTCCACCAACAATGTTTTAACCCTGTAACATCAATCAACAGTTCTTATCCACAATCATGTGAATAACTCATAATCATAATTGTAGTTCTAAATTCATTTTCGCATTCAGGACGAAGATAATTTTCATCATCTGTCTTTACCTAAAACATCAAAGATTATGGTTATACCAAATCACAGTTCCTGTTCATAATCATACTAATAAATTCATCTTTGCACTACGGGCCAAAGATATTCATCAACAGTTCATCTTTGCACTACAGGCCAAAGATATTCAACAACAGGTCATCTTTGCACTACAGGCCAAAGACATTCATATCTCAAAGATATACATAATCATTTCAGAATTTATATAAACCATAATTATAACCATGTTGATCAATTCACCTTGCACTTAAGCTAAAAATATTCCATTGTAAATTCAATGGTCATGATCATACTAGTCAACAATTCAACTTTGCACTACTGGCCAAAGAGAACCCATAGTCACGATCATACCAATACTTTACCCATCTTTACACTCAAGTCAAAGAGAAATTCCATCACCAGGGTTATAAAAATGTTATATATGATAATAAAAACAATAGGATCAACAACTACATTTAATTTCAAGAGCAATATTCATAAATCAACGATAATTTGGTTAGAAAAAGAACCCAATTTTGTCGTGAATAGTACCTGTGAATAGTAACTCGTGAATAGTAAGTCATGAATAGTAACTCGTGAATAGTAACTCATGAATAGTAACACGTGAATAGTACTTCAGATTAAATACATAGTAATCTTAGGTATCGTAAAAAATGTCATATACATGAATAGTATCGTATACGTGAATAGTGCCGTATACGTGAATAGTACCGTATACGTGAATAGTAACCCCGACACAAAAAGGTAGAACTTCCACAATAAAATTCATACCAATATTTCGGTATAATGATATTGAAGAAAATAATATCATTTAAGAAGAAAACAACATCCCTTACAATCCCTTAAAATCCCCTACCTCAAAAGACAGTACTTTTGACTGGAATACTGGATATAGTGCTAAAGGAACTTGCACCGTATAGAAACACTAAAAATATCAAAATACTCACAAGAATACGCTCGATAATATAGAAAGAGAAAGAGAGAGAAAACTTTAGTTTCTGGTCTGATTTTCAATTCTAACCTAAGCACCCTATTTATAGGAAAATGCTTATAACACCAAAGCAAAAATTTTAATAAAATATTAATATATATATTATAAATTCCTACGCACACCTCCACTGATCCAAAACATCAGCCACTCACCCAACAAAAATAAAAAAAAAACGTTTTTCTTAAATAAAACATTTTAAACTCCAAAATCAATTATTTCGGAACTTCAATAATTCATAATAAATAGCCATTTTATCAGAAAAATTCGAACCTCATGTCCTTTCCATAGGAAATTCCATTCTCTACAACTTTGCAGAAGAAAATTTTTCCAAATTCCAAACAGAAATTGACCGAAATCCATAAACGGGCGATTCTACAGGCTATAAATAAATTTCAGTCAAGAAATGGGCCCACAGACATGTTTAACATGTTTTAAAAAACTTTTGCAACAAAAATACTCTTCATCCTCATATACTCATATATCCCACAGTCATTATAAAAAATATCATCATTATTATATTATAATAATATAATAAAATATTATTTTATCAGAAAAGATAAAATATCGATTTTCAACAATTCTCACTTTATAAATTTTCTCCATCTATATCCACATAAAATGAATATTTTCCTCATCATATAAATCAATAATTAATTATTCATAAATAATATTCTGAGAATCACAACATCGTGAACTGAGCGGTTTACAGGAAGAGGGGCTTTCAATAAGAATTTCTCCTTCTTTGGCGTGCAATTAGGTGACCAAACCTCTCCTAGAGCGGCGAACTTTCTAGACATTGCCAATAATGTTATCTAATAATATTATTCAGATAATATGAATTATTGTTTCGGTAATGGAAAATACTGTGTAGTGGCAATTATTGAAACAACAATAATATAAAATATCAACATAGCAATTATTGAATCAATAAAATAAAATATTGAACAGTAATTACTGTAACAATTATTGAGTAGTGCCTTCTTACGTAAGAATCAATAATTCAAAAATACTATGCAATATCTGCAAGTGTGATCTTTGTGCAACAACGCAGACATTACTTTACTTTACCCAGTGTATTCCAACAAAGGTGTAAAAGCAGAATAACTACCTGTTATTTATAAAAACTTAAATTTGTCGTTTTCTTCATTCGACAGTTATTCTGTTATGGGGCCCATAAATGGCTGCGCCGTCGTACGAATATTCCCCGACAGAAAGAATGTTCCACGACCAAACTAATATTCCCCGACGACAATGAGTATTTTATAACCACTTACTTATTTAAAATATTTACATATATCACCTTTAACTTTAAACTTTTATCAATTTAACCATTTACTGAATAGTAATTATAAGAAAAATTGAATACTTTTATTTCATAAAATTCGGGGTCTTACATTATTAATCCTAGTGGTTTATTTAAGCAATTTCTTCGGCTATTGTTGTCTAATCCACTACTAATCTCATACTTTTGATATAAAGTAACCTTAATTACCTTAACTTCCTTTCATAACTGAATCACAAATTTCTTCTTGACCAAAAGAATATGATCACCATCAACATTATTATTAGGGAATAACTTTTATTCAATCTTTTATAGTATCGTCTAAAATATTTTTTAGACTTATCATTAACCTACGTTCTACCATGATTAAACATATTTAATGCATATATAAATATTCCTTTTTCTTTAACAAATTTTACACTTTGCAAATACCTTCCAAATTTAAAATATATTTATTATATAACAACGAGTTTCACTAATTACATTTCAGTTCATCTTACCACTATATAATGTACATATCCCTTAATCATATACCAAAAGATGAAATCTATTATCTTTACCAAACTTATACAAAAACTGAAACGTCTACCGTACATATAGATGTATTCACATATACTTTTTAAAATACTATCCTAACATTCTTACTATTTCAAATATCACAAAACCTATCTTTCATCTTAGACGTTTCTGCTCCCTTCACCTGCTGGTTTGGATTTGAGATTTTGGTCCCCCTTTAGGTTAAGATTTCTGGGTTTTGGACAAAATTTTGCAATGTGTCCCTCCACCTTGCAATTGAAACACTTAATCCCGATGATCTTATTGTTCCTACTATGCTTCTGCTGTGGGCATCTATTTGAATAATGTCCAATATTTCCACAAGTAAAACATTGAGTCCCTCAAAACATACATATCCCTATGTGCTTCTTCTTAAAAATATGACAACCTTTATTTCTTTGACTGGTGCTACTATGTCCCTTTTCCCCAGAGTTATTTGAAGAATATACATCCCTCTTCCTTTTACGATCTCCCTTCGTTTGACATTGTCTTAATACTACATTTCCTGATTCCTCAGTCCCCTTCAATTCTGATGGTCCCACTAATTTAAAATCCAAGGTAATCCTTAAAGTATTAGGTTCAACTTCTGGTGGATTCCCTGACCTCCATCGTGATGCGTCTAGTAATACATTTACCAACTGTTGGGTTGGGTTTGTCTCTATCTGGTTTCCATCAATCTCTGCTGGTGATCCTCCTTGTAATGCTATTTATCTAAAGATACCAAATAACTAAGTATAAGTACGAAAATCATTTTAATTTGACAAACAACAAGGTGTATATATTTAATTATATATATATATGCTATATACTCTAAGAAAATAATTTACTGACTAATGATTTATACATTTTCACTTGTTTTCTCCCACGAATTCTTACACTAGGAACACCATACTATTACAACTACAGCTCTTCTACTGCCATTTGTTTCCCTAGCCTCTCATGCCTTCTCATTTCCTTCTCTTAACTTAACTTTGATACTATTGATCAGCTCTCTTGCGGATGTCCAAATTTCTCCAGCGTCTACTTAAAATCTATTCCATTTCTTTTCTTTTAATGTTATTTCAACTTCTTTTACTCCTCCTTCGGTTGTCCCTCCTTCAGACTCTATATGATTCTTATAGAAACTTCAATTTCCTTCTTCATTTAACTCCACCCTCGATACTCTTTATGAACATTTTCTAATTCCACCATAGGTTTGCCTCTTATAACTTCCAACATTTTGTTACAACTACTTCAGCGAACCCTTCTTTTATTCTATCCTTCGAATCATTCTCCATTACTACGACCTATTATGGTTCAAGTACTATTTTAAGTAGAACAATCAACTTTTCACTCATTATATGAATACACTTAACTCCTTCACTTACCAAAACATTAATTTGATATCACTAACTTATATAAACAATATATTCCTCCAACTTTGGCTGATGAATTTCCTTAATTCATCTCCTACAAACTTATCTTTAGTTAATCTCATTATTACTACTCTCTCCCTGATACTAAGTCTATAAATTCTAAACTTCTTACCATATTCATCTTCCAATATCACCCTTTCAAGCCACAATTCCTAGATCCATCACTATCTCCTTTCTTACAACCTTAATTGTCTTTGTATTTTATAAAACCTTTTATCTCCATAATCTTCTCATTCCTTATAACTTCCCTTATTGTTTATTCTAGACATTCCTAACATTTCCAGAATATTTCCCTGCAATGAGTACCTAAAATCATTCCATATCTCTAAGTTTATCTCCTTATTGCCTTCGCTACAATCTCTCAAGTCATATCCTAAGGTATTCCTACCCTAGATCTATAACCTACAGCTTTGATACCAAATTGTGACGCCCCCAAATTCTCAACTTTAACTGTAGCCAATTTTGTGCTCACGTAAATATTCTATAATATAATAACTCCTATACATCCAAGATTCACAGTACTCATAGTAAATAGTAGTTCTCGTTAGAACAATTATTGTAACTGAGTACCCTCGCTTGGATATACATGTTTAGTATCTCATAGATATTTCTTCCATATCTATAATTCTTATCTATCTGACCTCCATAGCATTAATGGTAGGGTTCTTGGAACTGAGTGAAGCGCTACCTCAGTGCATTAGAGAAACCCAATGTCTGTTAACACTATCATTCAGATATATAGTTCATATAGATATTGTACTCTTTTCTAATTTCATTAGAATAAAAACTAAACACTGGAACTAACAATTACCTTACATAATTAATAGACCATTACATTGATTCGGAATGCTGTCAAATATTACATTATAGTTTTCAAATGGATAACCATGTCTTAAGCCCT
Organism: Panax ginseng; assembly: GCA_020205605.1. Classification (NCBI taxonomy): domain Eukaryota; kingdom Viridiplantae; phylum Streptophyta; class Magnoliopsida; order Apiales; family Araliaceae; genus Panax; species Panax ginseng. Next base: position 11,244,651 of record CM035141.1, on the reverse strand, counting down.
TCTATCCACAAATACTGGTACCGCGAGAATATATTCTTTCTATCTACAAATGAAGAAAATATTTGCAGGGATGAGCTACAGAAAGCTCAGCAAGTTTTTGAACAATAAACGAAGTTATACATATACCAAATCTGTATTAAACGAACATAAAGTTCAGAGTTTTTCCACACACACTAAATCTGGATTGAATGAACATAAAGTTCAGAGTAGTGCCAGACATATATACCGAGGTTTGTCAGCTAAACCCTGCCCATTTCAAGTTACTGTCAGTCATATACACTTAGCAACCCAGGTTAATCCGTTCAACCAAACAAAACTAGGAGTATGCATATCATCCTCTAAATATTATCCGATCATTGCTATAAATGTCGATGACAACTTACTACTGCCAAGGACAACCATAATTGCCCACCAATAGTCCATGACTGCCGGTTCTAATAGTGTCAGTATATATATCGGTACCAAACAAAATTGGGGGCGTCGCAATTATAACTCGCAATATTAACAACCAGATCGTTCCCAGGAAAGAAGGGGCTTTCCAATAAGGATTTCTCCCTATTGGCGCGCAATTAGGTGACCAAACCTCTCCTCGACAGAACTTTCTAGACATTGTTAATTATGGAAATAATAGTATGAATAACTTGTCATCTCAATTATTGATTTAATAATATATAAAATATCGACAATAATTGAATCAAATAACGTGAGATACTATGCAGCAATTACTGTAGCAATAATTGAACAAAACTGAGTGACATCTCACGTACGCATCAAAAATCAATATTGTGTGCTACTATGCAACCACGCGTATTACAGTACTTTGAACACTGGGTATTTCAACGATTAATGGAAAAACGTTCGCCGTTATTTTTATAAAAAGATATTTTTGTCGTTTTCTCATTCCGACAATAATTCCGTTGTGGGGTCCACCAATGATTGTGCCGCCGTACGAATATTCATTGTTAAAACGAATATTCCCCGACCAATCGAATATAATATAACAACTTGCTTACTTTGCAAAATTTATAAATATTACCCACAACTATAACATTATTTCAATTTCAAACCTTAATATTCAAAAATGATATTTATAAAAAAAATCATCTTAATTCATAAAAGTTGGGGTCTTACAACCCATTTATTATATACTAAATTAGTGTTTACCTGTAAAAAGGACTAGCAAGAGAAGAACGCTAGCAAATGTATTGGAATACTTCATACTTAATTTTTTTTCAAGTGTCTCCAAAAAATAAGATATGTGATTTGTGAACAAAATCATTCAGTTCCTACAGTTTATAGCGTGAGAGGATAAAAACTTAAAAATTTTCTTTCAATTTTCTTCTATAAATATAAATGTGCAATTAATGCATTTATTTAGGATCTTTTTTAAAATTTGGATACTAATATATGCACATTATATATTAATGGCTGCACACCATATGCATAGTAATATTGTATTTAAGATATTTAAAGTTATTAGTAATACAAGCATTCAATGCGTATTATTATTAAATGCACGCATAATTATCAATATAAGATGCGTAGATATCTAACATCCTTGAGATTTATTAAATTTTTAGAATGTGATTATATGAATCAAATTTTGCATTTATTATACACCTAAGAATATTAGGATATATTTATTATATATGAATTAAATTTTGCATTATTATATACTATTTTTGAGAAACACATTATTATATACTTAAAAAGCACAAAAACAAATAATGAGCGAAGACCCCGAGATTATGAAAATTTAGTCACATGAATCAAATTTTGAATTAGTACATTGTACATACATAAAAGTAAAGTAGTCAAAATATATAGGCAATGATGATAGGTGGTGGTGTCACCCCTATAGACTAGTTAGATTGTCAATTTTTTTAATAATGCTACTTTCACATAAAAAAAAGGGTCACATAATACTCACATACACACATGCATATTGTGGGCCCCAGTCTAACATATGGGGCCCGCAGTATACATGTGTGTGTATGTGAGTATTATGTGAAACTTTTTTATGTTATAGTAGCATTATTTATTTATTTTTCTCTAATTTAAACCACAAAAAGTGTGCTTGTTAAATATATTTATTTAATATCAAAATATGTAAATTTGAATCAATTCTAAATATATTTTGAAAATCAATCATTAGTGAAAGGTTATTCAACATTGTAGATATTTTTTAAAATTTAGCACATCTATACACTGAGTAAATAAAGTAAGCTTGAGTTATGGTACAAATCATTGTCACTAATTTATAATTAATTAGTGATGTGAAATTACAATATACAATATACTATCTATATACAACTAGCTAGCTGATATATATATATATAACCCGTGCAATGCACGAGCTAGTTTAAATAATGAATTAACATAAGAAATTAATCCATAACACTGACCTATTATTATATTTGTGAAATAATCTAGTCACATAGATGATAAGTAGTACCTAGTAGAGAATGAGATCTTATTTCAAACTTTAATTAGTTGTACAATTATTTGTAATAAACATGCAAACAAACACACATCACCCCAGACGACGATCAAGCATTTTATCAAACATGTCTTGTACATTACCTTTTACTTAGTGTATTAAATTCAGAAAAAATAGGAATGAATTTGAGGCAAAAGCATGTTATATTAAACTTTGGATTCAGAGAATTGCATCTATATACTAATACTTCTATATGAATTGTGAAGCATTAACTTGATAAGCATCAAGAGTCGATAAAAATTTTCTTGTACTTATTGACTTGATAAACATCAAGAGTCGATACTTCTATATGTACTTACAACCAAATAAATTTAAAAGAAATGTCCCTGGGGTCTCCAGTTTGAAAATTTTCGGCAGTAGAGAACTTATTGGAGAGTTGAATCATAAAGCACTTCGTTATAGTGAAAATTGTCACTGTGAATGCCGACTCGCTTTGTTGACAAAGTACTAGTGAAGAAAGAAGAACATGAAACCAAAGCATATGAGTTTAGCCATTAATTACATGATAAAGGAAGAGGATGGGCTCTTCCCTTGTTAGCTCCACTTGTGTAACGACGTCCCACAGCCTAAAATGATAGAAGACCTTTACATTTAAATTAATTTGAAAATTTTCTAAACTTATCAAGCGAATATAAAGATACACATTTAAATTAAATTAAAAGTCCAATCCTAATAAAAGGCCATCTAAAATGAAAATAAGTTTGTCTCTTGGAAAATAATTGTCTATTTAAACAAAGTTCATAAACCTAAACCTCAGGATCTGACGGGGGGTAGACTGATATTGGTTGGGGAACAAAGAATTGAAAAGGCTCAACATGTGGATCCAGGCAGGCCAGTCTCTCAACCAAAGCAGTGTTGAAGCTATTTTGTGTAGAAAATATATGCTCTTGTTTCGCTGTTAATCGTTCCATCCTTTGATACACTAGCTTATTCCGCGCTTCAGGATATTGTTGGAGACTCCAAAATTGGATACTGAAAGTGGATTTTGAACGAGATGTATTGGATGGTCCGACTGAATCTTGTTCTTGGTCCTCCTCATCAAAGTCTGCATCTTCTTCTTCATCCTCCTCATCATCAGAATCAGTCAAAAAGGTAAAACCAAGGCCTCGTGGGTGAGATTTCCCTCCTTTCCAAATTGAATAGCGTTTAATCATTGATAAGCAGATTTTATATCTGCGAATCGATGTCCATTTTAAGCATAATCATTGTTAATTCGTTGCATTCATGTTCATTCTTACTTGTTTCTTGTTATTTCATATGTTGGGTGGTTGGTGTAGCGAATGATGCAAAAAGGAAGCATTTGGAGCATATTTGGGGCAAGTTTGGAAAATGGCACCAGTCAACTAATAGTGGCCATGCCCACCTCCGTGTGCCCACCGCCGTGGCGGGGATGCCGAAGTCTGGAGTGATCTGTGCGTTTGAAACTCGGTTGGAACATGGATTATTATGACTATGTGTGGCATTTGGACTCTAACGGCTGAGGGACTTCGACTAGAACTATGTGGTAGATATATATTACTCTAAAAAACAATGAATTAAGCATCACGGAAGGCAAATTACAGAGATTAATTCCAGTTTTTTATACCAAGCTTTGGAGGAGTATTTTGAAGAGATTTTCGTGACGATTGCAGATTTAGGCTACGTGAAGGGTGTTTTTCACTATTCTTCTTCTTAGTCTTTTATTTGTAATTGAAAGAATGTTATCTTTGAGTTATTTAGTTTTTATTTCATTTATTATGAACTAATTTGCTTTTTAGGCTAATGATGGATCCTTAAGTGAAATGATGATTTTGTAACTTTGATTTCCAGTTCAATAAGTTATTTCCCGGTTTATCTATATTAATTTGAGCGTGAATTTATGAATTTCCTGATCAACGATTCGTTGTACATTTATATGGAATCGAGAGAGGATATTCGAATCTAGACTTAGTTAATATAGCATGTGTTCATGAATTTTGTGAATAGTAGAATCTTGATGAATGTTAAGGTAGAGATATGCTTCACATCGCATGTAATCGGATAGAGAACTTAATCTTAAACCTTCTTTAATTATAATTCACATAGAGATATAGTGAGTTAGTTGATTAAGGTGTTTAGCTTGTTTCTTTCTACTTTGTGGATATAAGTTAATACAGTATTATTGCATTGAGAGGTGGTTAGTACTACATTCGTGTTCTTGATTAATAAACTGGGATAGTGAATTGAATTAGAATAAAGGTGTTGAAATCAGAGTAAAGCTTAGGGTGAAATCATAAGTCTAATTCTCCATTATTTGTTTGAAATTCCAAATTTTGATATTTGTGATTATTTTGTGATAGTTTATTTATTTATTAATTTGGTTTCTATAAATTTAAATCATTGAATTGAATAGTTTAATAGAATTAGGATTAATAGGAAATTGGTAATTATAAAGTTAAATTTCTTACTAATTTGTCTCTGAGGGAACGATACTCTACTCATTACTATATTACTTGTTGACCACGTATACTTGCGTATTATGCGTATATAGATTTTACCCAACAAGTTTTTGGCGCCGTTGTCGGTGACAACTTAGTATAGATTTTAATATTTTTACAATATCAGTTTAATTAGTCCAGTTTTACTTAAACATTTTTATTTTTGTTTTGTTCCTTTTATTTCAGGTTTTTGAAGTGGTTTATGCAAACTCAGTCCAAAAATCTAGACTTGCTGCCTTTTGAGGACGACATTGAGAAATGGTTTCAGAGGTTAAGTAAGTGGATCAAGGAAACGAGGCAAGACTTTGAAAATTCTGTGAAAGAAGAGGCAATGGCAGCTAAAGATCAGAAAGCGTTAAGGGACTTCGCCACACCCAAGGTGACTGAACTACAGTCGAGCATCACCAGGCCTGCAATTGCTGCAAATACATTCGAAATCAAGCTTGGGACGATTCAGATGATCTAGAATTCAGTTCAATTTGGGGGATTGGCTAATGACCATCCAAATGAACATCTAGTCAGCTTTCTGGAGATTTGCGACACCTTCAAGTATAATGGGGTGTCGGATGATACGGTGAGACTTCCCTTGTTCCCATTCACCATACGGGACAAGGCGAAGAGTTGGTTACACTCTCTATCGTCGGGATCGATAACTACGTGGGAAGACTTAGCTCAGAAATTCCTTGCCAAATTTTTCCCACCGGTGAAAACTGCAAAAATGAGGAATGAGATAACAATGTTTGAGCAACAACATGGGGAGTCGCTATATGAGGCATGGGAGAGATACAAGGAGTTACTCAGAAAGTGCCTGCATCATGGATTCCCTACGTGGTTGCAAATGAATACTTTTTATAACGAACTACATGGGAATCTTAGGACCAGTATTGATGCAGCGTCGGGTGGAGCGTTCGTGGCTAAGAGTTATGAGGAGGCCTACAATTTGATTGAGACCATGGTGGTTAACAACTACCAGTGGCCCACAACAAGAATGACACAGGCAAAGGTGGCTGGGGTGTTAGAAGTCAATGGGGTGACATCAATACAAGCACAAATTTTTGCGATGTCCAAGAAGATGGATGCCATGACAGGGGCTCAGGTATAGCAGGTTGTGGTCGTGTGTGAATTGTGCGTGGGTGACCATCCTACAGATCAGTGCGCAATCAATCCAGCGTCTGTGCAATTCATAGGTAGCTACAACTGGGGTCCACATAAAATGTACCAAAACACTTACAACCAGGGGAATAGGAATCACCCAAATTTCTCATGGAGCAATAATCAGCAACATCAAGCTCCACGACCATCATACCCCCCAGGTTTTCAGAATCACCAACAACCGACTCAACATCAGGAAAAAAATAGATTTAGAGGAGTTGTTGTCAAAATACATAACTAGAAATGAGGCAGCGATAAAAAATTAAGCAATGACCATCAAGAATTTGGAAAATCAGATGGGGAAAATTGCCTCAGCATTAAATAACAGGCCATTAGGGACCCTACCGAGTGATACAGAGAGAAATCCGAAAGGAAACCATGAACAGTGTCAAGCAATTACGTTGAGGAATGGAAAACATCTCGTTGGTACAGATGCAGGAAATTCAGTGATATCGGATGAAAAAGTTGATGACAGTAAAGTGGTTGAAGGAAACAAGGGTGAGGATAAGCAAAGTGAGAAAACAAAGTTACACGACAAGCCAGTTGTATATCCTTCACCACCGTTTCAGCAGAGGGTCCAAAAATAGAAATTAGATAAGCAGTTCGCTATGTTTTTGAAATTGTTTAAGAAACTTCATATTAACATCCCGTTTGCAGAAGCCCTAGAGCAGATGCCAAGTTATGTGAAGTTCATAAAAGGGATTCTGTCAAGGAAAAAGAAATGGGAAGACTTCAAAATAGTGGCATTAACAGAGGAGTGTAGTGCGGTGTTACATCAGAAGTTGCCACCAAAGCTGAAAGACCCGGGGAGTTTCACTATTCCATACACGATCGGGAACATGACTTTTAATAAGTGCTTATGTGATTTGGGGGCGAGTGTGAACCTTATGCCATTGTCAGTATGCACAGAATTGGGTTTGTCCGCGCCAAAGCCTACGAATATTTCATTGCAGTTGGCGGATAGGTCAATCACATATCCGAGAGGCATAGTAGAGGACATATTGGTTAAAGTGGATAAGTTTATATTCCCTGCGGACTTTATTATTCTGGATTTTGAGGAGGACAAGAACATCCCGATTATCCTAGGGAGACCTTTCTTAGCTACGGGTAGGACACTCATCGACGTACAAAAAGGCAAACTTACTATGAGGGTCCAAGATCAGGAAATAAAATTTAACGTGTTCATGGCCATGAAATTCCCTATGGATGAGGAAGAATGCTTTAGGATGGATATAATTGAGCAAATTATCAGTGAAGAGATGGGCAAAAGCCTAGTCAACGATCCATTAGAAACCACATTATTGGGGGATGAAGAGGTCGATGACCCAAAATTTGTGGACTACTTACAGATGTTAGATTCATTGCCACGAGTTAGCCGATTCAAAGCACCATTTGAACTTTTACACACGGAGGAGATAGCCACAGATAAATTGAAACCGTCATTGTAGGAGCCACCATCTCTGGAACTTAAGTCACTCCCTAAACACCTCAGGTAAGCGTGTTTAGGAAATTCAAATTCTTTACCTGTTATTATTTCTTGCTACACTTAATGATTTATAGGAAGAAAAGTTGCTGAGGGTGCTTAGGGAACAAAAATCAGCGATCAGGTGGACGATCATGGATATCAAGGGAATCAGCCCTTCGTTTTGTATGCACAAGATTATGATGGAAGATGATGCAAAACCGACGGTGGAGAAACAATGACGACTTAACCCAATTATGAAGGAAGTGGTAAATAATGAAATTCTTAAATTGTTGGATGCTGGTATCATCTACCCGATTTCCGACAGTAAGTGGGTTAGTCCAGTTCAGTGTGTGCCAAAAAAAGGGGGAATGACCATGGTATAGAATGAGGATAACGAGTTAATTCTGACAAGAACAGTGACAGGTTGGAGGGTGTGCATGAATTATAGGAAGTTGAATAAGGCAACCCGAAAAGATCATTTTCCTGCTACACTTTATCTATCAAATGTTTGACAGATTGGCAGGACATGAATACTACTGTTTATTGGATGGATACTCGGGCTATAACCAGATCGTCATCGCTCCTGAGGATCAAGAGAAGACTACATTTACGTGCCCTTAAGGTACATTCGCGTTCAGGAGAATGTCATTCAGTTTGTGTAATACACCTACTACCTTTCAACGATGTATGATGACCATCTTCTCAGACATGGTGGATAAAAATGTGAAAGTCTTCATGGACGACTTTTTTGTCTATAGAGACAATTTTGATACTTGCTTAGGGAATTTGGTAATGGTGTTACAACGATGCAAAGATACGAACCTTGTACTTAGCTGGGAAAATTGCCACTTCATGGTTGAGGAGGGCATAATTTTGGGCCACAAGGTATCGGCTCAAGGACTGGAAGTTGACAAGGCTAAGCTGGAAACAATTGAGAAACTGCCTCCACCAAGCTCAGTAAAGGGAATTAGAAGTTTTCTGGGACATGTTGGGTTCTATAGAAGATTCATAAAGGACTTCTCAAAAATTGCAAAACCTTTGTGCAGTCTTTTAGAGAAGGACTCTGTGTTTAATTTTGACGAGGAATGTAAGTCGGCTTTCGAGTTGTTGAAGAAGAAGTTAACTACAGCCCCCGTGATCGTCGCACCAGATTGGAATATGCCTTTTGAGATGATGTGTGATGCAAGCAACTATGTGGTTGGGACTGTTTTGGGATAATGCCGAGAGAAGGTGTATACAACTACGGAAAAGGAATTGCTTGCAATGGTGTATGCGTTTGACAAATTTCGGGCATACTTGATCTGGACTAAGGTGATAGTCTACACGGATCATTCAGTTATTCGGTATCTAATTGCGAAAAAGATGTTAAACCATGTCTTATCCAATGGATTCTCCTTCTTCAAGAATTTGATCTAGAAATAAAGGATAGAAAGGGGACGGAGAATCAAGTCGCCGATCATTTGTCTAGGCTAGAAAATCAAGAGAAACTGAAAGAGGACAAGTGTGAAATCAATGAATCATTCCCGGATGAGCAACTGTTTGGGATAAATGCTGAATTTTCTTGGTACGCGGATTATGCAAATTATCTAGTGAGCAACGTTCTTCCACCTGATCTCACAAAGACAACAGAAAAAAAAGTTTCTTCATGACGTAAAATGGTACATGTGGGACGAACCTTATTTATTCAAGCAGTGCGCCGACAAAATGATTAGAAGGTGCGTGCCCTACAGTGAAGTGAAGAACATACTGCATGAGTGCCACTCATCTGCGTATGGCGGATATTATGGTAGTGAGAGGACAGTAGCAAAGGTGCTTTAAGCCGGGTTCTATTGGCCTACACTATTTAAGGATGCCCACCAGTTTATCAAAACATGTGATAGATGTCAACGAGTAGGCAACATTTTGAAAAGGAATGAGATGCCTCTACAAACAATTCTTGAAGTTGAAATTTTCGATGTATGGGGCATCGATTTCATGGGGCCATTCCCTTCGTCACTTAACAATCAGTACATTCTACTCGCAGTGGATTACGTATCAAAGTGGGTTGAAGCTGTAGCACTCCCATCTAATGATGCCAAGGTGGTTCTTAAATTCCTACAAAAGAACATTTTCACGAGGTTTGGCATGCCCACGAGCAATTATAAGTGACGAAGGTAGTCACTTTTGCAACAAATCATTTACAGCTCTATTGGCAAGGTATGAGGTCAACCACAAGGTAGTGACGGCTTATCATCCCCAAACCAGTTGGCAGGCTGAGGTGTCGAACAGGGAATTCAAGAAAATTCTGGAAAAAGTGGTGAACCTGAATCGAAAGGATTGGTCGCTCCGATTTGATGATGCATTATGGGCATACCGGACTGCGTATAAGACACTGATCGGGATGTCACCATATCAACTATTGTACGGAAAGGCTTGTCATCTACCAGTCGAGTGACAGTATAAGGCTTATTGGGAAATTCAGAAACTCAATTTCGATCAAACAGCTGTAGGGGAAAAGCGATTACTGCAAATAAACGAGCTCGACGAATTTTGCCTTCAAGCCTATGAGAACTCCAAGTTATACAAGGAAAAGGTCAAGAAATGGCATGACAAGAAGATCATGCGCCGAACATTCGAGCCTGGGCAATCAATATTGATGTTCAACTCACGGCTGAGATTGTTCCCAGGAAAGCTTAAGTCGAGATGGTCGGGACCATTCACTATAAAACAGGAGTTCTCTCATGGCGCCGTTGAACTTTATAGTCGGAATCCTTTAGAAACTTTCAAAGTCAACGGTCAATGATTAAAGCACTATTGGGGTGGCGAGTCCAATACTGACGTCATCACAATCACTCTGACCGACGCACCATAAACAGGGAGTAGTCAGGTTGAACGACTTAAATCAAGCGCTAATTGGGAGGCAACCCAAACGTTTACTTTTTATTGATTTTTGTACTATTTATATTATAGCTTAGAATAATAGTTAGGAATTATTAATTTCATTAGGTCGTTATTTCTATGATTCTTGAAAATCTCTCAATCATGTTCAAATTGATCAACAATATACTCATGTATGTGTTTTATGGTTTGCAGGATGTTAAATACTGAGTCATAGTAGCAACATGCACGAAAAGAAGAGGACAGAGCCCATTTTGCAGTCACAAAGTCGAAGTCCAAAATTCAAAGTCAGGGGACTATCCCGCTGGGGCGGGCTATTTTGGCCTTGTACCCCCCGCCGGAGTGGGTTCCTTGAATCTGGGCAATCTTATTCGGCAGTTACACAGACACACGCCCACTACTCTCCTTCTCCTACACTACAACTCCAAGCTCCATACACTAGCACTTAATAACCCACGATTACCACTTCAACCCCCATCCATTACACCCACTTCACCACGATTCCATTTTCCCATTCCATTAACCACTACTTCACTCCATCAATCCATTAGTTCTACCTCTCTTCATCCCGCCACTTCTATATAAACCCTACCTCTCAACCCAAGTTCACCACATCCTTCCATCTCCATCTCCATCTCCAAGAGCTACGAATTACACAAATAACTGAGGCAAGTGTAGAGCAATCGAGTGTACGTCACAATTCTACATGTTCTTCATCTTCTCTCACCTTATTTGCCAAAGAAATCACCAAGCTTGGGGGAGAAAATTTTGTGCACACCAAGTGTTTTTCAGATTGTGTGAGTACAGTTTGGGAGTGAATTTTGTTACTAAGGCATCGGAGAATCAATGGTGTCTCAACCAACATCCAAACGACAACGGGGAGAGAGTTCAAGGCCAACTCCACCATCCCGAACATTCGACCGCCGCAAGTTCAAAAGTGTCGTCGCCGACGACCGGTACGACTACATGGTCACAAAGGCTCTTACACCAGAGCGGGGGTTGGCACCGGATGCTCATGATGGTGAAATAATGCAACAAATTTATCAGAAAGGGTGGGTCAAGTTCACTGAGGAGCCCGAGCCCGCCGTTGTTAATTTGGTCAAGGAGTTCTATGCAAACGTCGAGGGCAAGGCACCGTTCAATGCTTTTGTGCGGGGTCGAATGGTCCCGTTCAGTACCGATGCCATCAACACGTATTATCAACTGCGGGTGCCTAGACAATGTCAATATGCTAATTTGAGGGATTTTAACCCTGACTTTGAGGAGGTTCTCAAAGAAATGACCAAGCTGGGAACAACGTGGATCAAGGGTCGGAAGGGAGGCACGGTGTTTCATAGTAAAGATCTCACTTGGTATTGGAAAATTTGGTATGCCTTCTTATGTGTGAAACTGTTGCCATCCACACACACCTCGGACATGACCAAAGAGAAGGCACTACTCCTATATGCTATTGTGCAAGACTTCATCATTGACGTCGGGGCCATAATCAGTTTTTCCATTCGCCGATGTCTACAGGGAAATTTTTCGGGCAGCTTGCCACACCCATCCCTCATTTGTGGGTTGTGTCGTCAAGCAGGAGTTTGTTGGTCAGATGATGAGCCCACTCAGATGCCGCTGTAGCTACTAGACAACAGAATGATCGTGCGATATTCAGTGTGGGCTAGGGGTGAATCTCATCCTAGAGGTTTAGGATTTGTATTCCCATCAGCTTCGGAGGACGAAGATGACGCTGAAGACACCTCGGGTGATGAGGACGAGACTATAGGAGAACAAGGGACTGAGGCGGAACCATCTTCTGACGCCATATCTAACCCTCAGTTTCTAGCATTTCAACACCACATGGAGGAGCACAACAAAGTAGCACGAAGGGAGATGAGGCGGCTTGCAATGCGACAAGACCATATGTTTGATGCCATGAACATGTCGTTCGCATCCTTGAATACCACACTCCAGAGTTTCAATCCAGCTGTACAATTTCCATATCAGTAGCCCATGCCCATGCCAAAGTTTCCACCAAGTGACTCCGAGGGAGAAGATCAACCACCACCACCCCAGACTTAGGCTCTTCCAGAGAAGTCCTCACTCAATTTATTGCTATATCCATGCAATGAGGACATTGTTGTTGTTAAGTTTGGGGGAATTGTTTTATTGTGCATTTTATGTTACATGCATATTGTCATGAGTTAGGTTTGCATTTAGTGTTGCTTGTTAGTTTGCATATTAGTTTTAGCATTAATGTAATCAAATAATTGCATAGTAGCTTAGGAGCATATTTAGTTTTAATTTATGTTGCTTTATGTTTGCATTCATGTTATAAATAAAAAAAATATTTAATTTAGTTAGCTATTGTGTTCATTTTGTATATGTCCAGCAGTGTTGCAACATGTTTATTTTGGCCAATGATGAAATTAAGATTAAGTAGACAAATACAGTATTCAGTAGTAGAACTGTGAGGTAGTTTCGAATCATGACTCAAATTTTGTGCGTGTTTGAAACTGGTATAAAAGGTTAGCACGTTAATGACATCTGTGTTGAGTGATTGGTTTAAATCGATACATAAATAGTTTCTAAAGGATAATGCTAGTATAGATATGAGAATGAAAAAAATAGGCAGTGAAGACAACAAATTAGGCAAGAACCTAAGTTTGGGGGAAAATGTAGGGTGTAATAAGCTTCAGAAAAAAAGGAAAAAAAAGAAAAAGAAAATAGAAATTAGTTGAGTCTTGTGGTGGGTTGAGGAGAAATACTCCCCATAAACACAAGCGTGAGATGGAGCGTAAAATGCACTCACCAACCATCTATCTAGAAAGAAAAGAAAAATAAAGAGAAGACGGAAAATAAGGGCAAAGAGCCCCCATCATTGAAAAAAAAGAGCATGAATACCCTATTCGAACCCCTAATCTTGGTAATTATTTGATTTGAGTTGGAACTTGTTTGTTTTTCAAATTTTTGAGTTTATTCTGTATGAATCCTAATAAGAGATTGGTTATGTGTTGAATTTGAATTTAAATCAGTAGCATAGATGTTGACCACACACACGATATTAGTGATGAGGCGTATAAGATTCGAGGAATTAATGAGAAATTATTGATGGTTTCTATTATGAAGTATTGTAGTGTATGCTTAATTGTTCTGAGGCCGAAGGAATAACTTTGATTCTGTGATATTGTTGGATTTAATGATTTTTAGTTAGATACATCTCATTGCATTGCATTGCATTGCATAACATGTAGTTTGTTTTGTGCTCGAGGGCTAGCACGATTTAAGTTTGGGGGATTTTGATAAGTGGATTTTATATCTGCGAATCGATGTCCATTTTAAGTATAATCATTGTTAATTCGTTGCATTCATGTTCATTCTTACTTATTTCTTGTTATTTCATATGTAGGGTGGTTGGTGTAGCGAATGATGTGAAAAGGAAGCATTTGGAGCATATTTGGGGCAAGTTTGGAAAATGGCACCAGCCAACTAACAGTGGCCATGCCATTGGCCGGCCTGCTCATCAGTGAACCCCTCTGGCGTAGGGGTGGGGTACAAGTAGTCCTGGAGTGTCTGTGCGTTTAAAACTAAAATTTGGAACATGGATTGTTATGACTTTGTGTGGCATGTGGACTCTAGTCGCTGAGGGACTTCGACTAGAACTCTGTGGTAGATATATATTGCTCTAAAAAACAACGAATTAAGCATCACGGAAGGCAAAGTACAGAGATTAATTCCAGTTTTTCATAGCAAGCTTTGGAGGAGTATTTTGAAGAGATTTTCGTGACGATTGCAGATTTAGGCTACGTGAAGGGTGTTTTTCAATATCCTTCTTCTTAGTCTTTTATTTGTAATTGAAAGAATGTTATCTTTAAATTATTCAATTTTTATTTCATTCATTATGAACTAATTCGCTTTTTAGGCTTATGATGGATCCTTAAGTGAAATGATGATTTTGTAACTTTGATTTCCAGTTCAATAAGTTATTTCCTAGTTTATCTATATTAATTTGAGTGTGAATTTTTGAATTGCCTAATCAATAATTCGTTGTGGATTTATATGGAATCGAGAGAGGATATTGGAATCTAGATTTAGTTAATATAACATTTGTTAATGAATTTTGTGAATAGCAGAATTTTGATGAATGTTAAGGTAGAGATATGCTTGACATCGCATGTAATCGGATAGAGAACTTAATCTTAAACCTTCTTTAATTATAATTCACATAGAGATATAGTGAGTTAGTTGATTAAGGTGTTTAGCTTGTTTCTATCTACTTTGTGGATTTAAGTTAATACGGTATTAGTGCATTGAGAGGTGGTTAGTACTACATTCGTGTTCTTGATTAATAAACTGGGATAGTGAATTGAATTGGAATAAATGTGTTGAAATCAGAGTAAAGCTTAGGGTGAAATCATAAGTCTAATTCTCTATTATTTAATTGAAATTCTGGATTTTGATATTTGCGATTGTTTTGTGATAGTTTATTTATTTATTAATTTAGTTTCTATACTTTTTAATCATTGAATTGAATAGTTTAATAGAATTGGGATTAATAGGAAATTGGTATTTGTAAAGTTAAATTTCTTACTAATTTTTCTCTGAGGGAACAATACTCTACTCATTACTATATTACTATTTGACCATGTATACTTGCGTGTTATGCGTATATAGATTTTACCCAACAATCATCATATGGTTAAATTGTTGTAACAGTTGTTAAATCGGCTCATCCGCACTCCATTTCACCCCAGCTTATGCACACAGCCTACAACTGAGATAAGGATGGGGTAATCCTCCTTGAAGAGGTCCCCACAGACAACGACGAATGGAATGATGTATTATGAGGCCTACATCTTTTGGATAATCCTTGATGATAGAGTACAATAATACAACCTTCTCTTTGGTAACATCACTTGTGTGCTTTGAAGGCATCAATTTAGCGTAAAAAAATGCATGCCATATCTTTCCATAATGACTAAGATCCTTGCTTGGAAAGTACGTACCCTTCGAGGACCATGAGGACTCTGGCTTGAATAACTCACTCAGTATTTGCTCATAATTCAGGCCATGGTCCTTATATGCCATAATCATTGATTTCTTGAACAGTAAACGACACCATTTTACCCCGGAATAATGCAAACAATGGTGATTTATCTGGTGCATTGGCATATAACTCTTTCACTAAAGCCACCACTGCTGTTTCTGGTAGTTTGGTAAAGGTCCCCCTTCCCCTTTCTATTATCTAGTGGCCCATCTCACCATTAAACTCATCGAGGCTTAGTCTATGCTCTTGAATAAGGGATTTGGAGGCTAAGTATTCAAATCTGGTCGACGCCTCAGAAGTTATAAATTTTCTTATATCAAACTGTCGGACGGGGTGGACGATCCCTTACCCCATTTTTTTTTTATGCTTTTGGCGTCATTGTGTATGTCGTTGAACTGTAGTTCTAAACATATCAAAACGTTCACATGATGGTTTACCCCCAAATCTCAGTTGTCTCAATGAATCCCCCCATTATAGTGTCTAGAATGTATCCAGATAGTCGACTGTTGAAACCAATATGACTAGGAACCATGCCAATCACTCTATGGATACCTTGTGTGCACTAAATTATATGTTCAAAATTTCCCCAACCTTAGTGTTCAACCTAACTTGCAAGTCACAAAGTAGTGTATAGCATTATACCTGATCAAATGCAATAATTACCAATAACAAACATTTTACAGTTAAAGTAATTAGTCTAGCAATGAAAATCCCTACTCACGCTTCCAACTTACCCAAATCAGATGAACAAGTGTCCAAATAGGCAAAGTATGTGGGTTTACTTAATGAGATGTCTGATGATCGACCACAACCCTAATGAATTTACCCAATTTCATGTAGAATGATTCAAGATGAGAGGAAGGCTGGAAGCACTTGGAGCCCTAGTTTGGGTCAAGTCCTTGATGAAATTTGAGAACTAGAGATCCCTTGAATTTGTGCGCAGTGATTTGGGCTAAGAATTTAGTCGAATTTGGTTTAACATCGAGATGGGGGTCGGTTATTGGGGGTTAGGGCACTGGTGTGTTTGTCTTTGGAATGAAAAGGAAGTGTTTTAACTCGAATGAAAGAGGAATTTTAAAAACTGAAAACTGTGATTGAATCATATTGTCGATTAGAATATTATATTGGAAGTGTTTTAGAAATTTTTATATTGGATAGAGTAATTAATTTTTATTTTTAATTTAATAATTGAATCATATTATCGATTAGAATATTATATTTTTATTTTAGAATAATAATGCTTATATTACGAATAATGATAAAGTCTTACTTACACTCGAAGCATTAATTATACTTATATTTTAATAATAGTACCAAATTTAAGTTTGGTAGATGAGTAAATTTTAATTTGGGAATTTTTATATTGGATAGAGTAATTAATTTTTATTTTTAATTTAATAATTGAATCATATAGTCGATTAGAATATTATATTTTTATTTTTAGAATAATAACAATTATATTACCTGAATAGCGATAAAGTCTCGAAGCATTAATTATACATATATTTTAATAATATTACCAAATTTAAGTTAGGTAGATGAGTTTTATGATAATTTTCGTTTCTTATCAAATCGTTTCTTAATATTGTGTAATCTTATTTTGATTATTTTCTTAAAAAACTATATAATGATTTCATGTTTTTTTTACAAAACTACGATACTAATTTCTATTTTTGAACAAAAGTAACTAACTAATATTAGGTAGACGATCTATTTTGATTCTATTAGGAAGTTTGCTGATTGGTTCCTATTCCTAGCCATCCATGGTTAAGGTGTTAAGCAAAGGAACTTCAGCTTGGTTGTTCATTGGCATGGCAGATTTGGATCACTGCAATTGTGTTGTACATGGCAAACTTGAGGGGAATTTTAATGTGTTGGCTGGGAGGTGTCTCAATTTCTTTCATCAATTTTCTGAAACTATGAGATTTACTAGGTACTTTCTTGTTCAACCTGAATTAAGGCAAGTTACTAAATGGTGTAAACTTATCAGCCATGTTGTTAAAATAAATTGTTATGCCTCGGTGAAAGGTAATGGTTTTTGCATAATTGGTTTTGTTTTCGAGATGAACATGGCCTGTTTAAGGAGTTGGAGTAGACAGTTTGGTCGGTAATTTACAGGTTGCATATGCCGAAGCAATTGCTATTCGTCAAGCTATTAAATTTTCTATTGAGATAGGTCTTAGTTACATTGTTATTGAAGGAGCTAGATTGTAAGACGATGATTACACGTCTATCAAAAGAGATTGTTGAGGATTCATATTAGAATTTCAGAAGGTGAGTTTCGCCAAGAGAAAGCTATCAAGTAGCTCATGAACTAGCAGATTTAGCTCAGTTAGATAATATGTTTTTCCTACTTATTGGATGGATGATTGCCATCATAACTTGCTTTCTTTAATTGTAAAAGAATTTGCACATGAATAAAAGTTTATGTCCTGTATGAAGAAGTTATTTCAAAAAAAGAAATAAAAAAAATATCAAAATTAATTAAATGTAACTAAATATGATTGACCCAATAGTTTTTTATTTATATTGTCATGTCTAAATGTGACAACCCATCATGTAATACATAGGATTAACAAGGGTATGTACAGAAGCAAGTATCAACAAGTATACATCTTCCTGAAGCAAAGTGACCCTTTTCTTGCTTGCACTTTTTGGCACAGGCATCTTCAACACAATTTTTAGTAGGATCTGAAAATTGTACCTCACATGCATCAACAATCGTCAGCTCATTACCTACAATTATCGAAATACGTAAACGAAATCAATAGACAAAATAATATAATTTGGTGATTTTATGTAAAAAACTTGTCATCTATATAATCCTTATGTTTTAGAATTAGAGTTGCATTTTTAACATTTGTAAGCTAATTCATAATTTTTGAAACATAATACTAATACATATTTATTTACTTTAAATAAAAAATATATATAATTACTGTATACTAATTAAAAGATAGTACTAATTAAAATATTTAGTCTTTCAAAAGTTAAATTAATTTTGAATTTTAAGAATTTAAAATTTGACTTAAAAATCAAAACGTATCTCATGATTTTTTTTATTTTTTTATTTTACAAAGACATGTATTATTAGGGTCATTATTACTTGAGCTAATATGACAGAGTTTTATATGATAATTTTGAGAAGTAAAATAAAAAATAATTATATATAACAAAATAAACAAATGCATGAGCATGAGGCATAATAATTATTTAATAAAGTTAGAAGACTTTCAAAAAAAAAAAGGGGTCATGGTTTTCTTAAGCTTTCATGGTTATTATCTAAATTACCTTTGTAATAAAAAAAATACAAAATGCTAATAATCTTAAATAATTTTAATCTAGTCATGTTACTCAATATATGAAATCTATTGAAACATTTATATAGTAAGAAATAGAATTTTTTAAAAATGAAATACATGATTAAAAAAGCATAGTGTGTCTATATGTAACTTTAGTTAAACACAAACACCCATATATTATATACTAAATTAGTGTTTACCTGTAAAAAGGACTAGCAAGAGAATAACGCTAGCAAATGTAAGGGAATACTTCATACTTAATTTTTTTTCAAGTGTCTCCAAAAAATAAGATATGTGATTTGTGAACAAAACCATTCAGTTCCTACAATTTATAGCGCGAGAGGATAAAAGCTTCTTAAAAATTTTCTTTTAATTTTCTTCTATAAATATAAATGTGCAATTAATGCATTTATTTAGGATCTCTTTTAAAAATTGGATACTGATATAGCACATTATATATTAATGGCTGCACACCATATGCATAGTAATATTGTATTTAAGATATTGCAGTATTAGTAATACAAGCATTCAATGTATATTATTAGAGTACGCATAATTATCAATATAAGATGCATAGATATCTAACATCCTTGAGATTTATAAAATTTTTAGAATGTGATTATATGAATCAAATTTTGCATTTATTATACACCTAAAAATATTAGGATATATTTATTATATATGAATTAAATTTGCATTATTATATACTATTTTTGAGAAACGCATTATTATATACTTAAAAAGCACAAAAATAAATAATGACCGAAGACCCCGAGATTATGAAAATTAAGTCACATGAATCAAATTTTGAATTAGTACATCGTACATACATAAAAGTAAAGTAGTCAAAATATATAGGCAATGATGATAGGTGGTGGTGTCACCCCTATATATCGACTAGGTAGATTGTCAATTTTTCTAATAATGTTACTATCACATAAAAAAGAGTCGCATAATACTCACATACACACACATGCATATTGTGGGCCCCGTCTAACATGTGGGACCCGCAATATACATGTGTGTGTATGTGAGTATTATGTGACACTTTTTTATGTTATAGTAGCATTATTTATTTATTTTTCTCTAATTTAAACCACAAAAAGTGTGCTTGTTAAATATATTCATTTAATATCAAAATATGTAAATTTGAATCAATTCTAAATATATTTTGAAAATCAATCATTAGTGAAAGGTTATTCAACTTTGTAGATATTTTTTAAAATTTAGCACATCTATACACTGAGTAAATAAAGTAAGCTTGTGTTATGGTACAAATCATTGTCACTAATTTATAATTAATTAGTGATGTGAAATTACAATATACAATATACTATCTATATACAACTAGCTAGTTGATATATATATATATATATATATATATATATATATATATATATATATTGTGAGACCCCAATTTTATGAAATGAAAGTATTCAATTTTTTCTTATAATTATTCTATTTAGTAAATGGTTAAATTGATAAAAGGTTAAAGTTAAGGGTGATATGTGAAAAAATTTCAAAGTAAACAAGTTGTCATAAAATAACCTAGTAGTAAAAAGTACAAAAGAATCTGGCGTGGTTGTATAGTAGCATACGGTATTGATTATTGATGCTTACGTAAGAAGTCACTCAGTTATACTCAATTACTGCTACAGTAATTGATGCATTATATCTCTCATTTTATTGATTCAATTATTGTCACAGTATCATTTGCATAATATTTATTATTATTAAATCAATAATTGAGACGACAAAGTTATTCATATTATTATTTGCAATAGTGACAATGTCTAGAAGTTATGTCAAGGAGAGGTTTGGTCACCTAATTGCACGCCAATAAAGAGAAATCCTTATCGGAAAGCCCCCTCTTTCCTGGGAACGACCTGGTTGTTAAATATTGTGAGTTATAATATTAATGATTAATAAGTTCGTGTTGATTAAAGATGAAATTGATAGTTCCATTGTGTGGGAATTATTAGTGTTAGTGAAAATCGACATTTATTTTGATAATAATTGATGTCTGGAGGTTATATTGACCAATCGGGTAATTAACCGGATAAATGAGCAATTAATTGCTATTAATTCAGATGATTATAACTATTTGTTCACATGTGTGTACTATTGATTCACATTCATTTACTATTATGGGAGTTGGTGCAAGATTGATAATACTTGCATGACTAAGTTAAAAATGGAGGTATAGATGAAGGTACTATACTGTAATTATTTTTTTCACATATTTAGAACTATTGAGTCACGTGATTTACTATTGATTCACATGATTTACTATTAGGGGAAGTGGTGCAAGTTTGATAATACTTGCAGGACTAAATTAAAACTGAAGGAAAAGAGGAAGGTATTATACTGTAATATTTCGAGCCCCAAAACGTGCAATTATCCAAACTATATTTTCCTATAAAAAGAATCTCATTCTTCCTTTATTTCTCACCAATTTACTAAAGCTATAGAGCAATTATTATAGAGGGAAATTATAGAGAGAACGAAGAAGAGAAGTCTGCTACCTCACTATTCCAGTATCCAGTTTTTCTTCTAAGGTAAAGGGTATTATTTCTTTCGTATTCATAAAGAGAGTTATTTTCTTTCAATACTCGTAAGGGTTGTTATTCCATTCTTTATTATTCTGTTAGAATAACCTGTCTGTGCGGTCTATCGCATTCCTGGTGAATTCTTCTGTTATTTCATTCTTTATTATTATTCATTGGAATAACTTTGTTTTGTGCTGGTCTATCACATTCTGGTGAATTCTTTTGTTATTCCATTCTTTATTATTCATTGGAATAACTCCGTTCACGCGGACTACCGCATGCTTGGTGAATTCTTACGTTATTCCATTCTTTATTATTCGTTGGAATAACTTTTGTCTATATGGATTACTCAGATGCATGGTGAATGATCCTTCAGATTCATTCTTTATTAAATTGTGAAAATGATCTGCATCTACGTGGATTACCGCATGGCGGGTGAAAATCCATTTAGATTTCAGTATATTCTATTATACTTGTATGAGATATCATTTCTTTTATACTCGTCATGAAATATTATTTTCTTTGGTATTTTTTTTCTTTTACGAGTTACTATTCACGGGTTACAATTTACTCGGTTACTATTCACTCTTGTATTATTCACTCGGGTATTCGGAGCACTTTTTATGCCGGAGTACTATTTACGGGTTAATATTCACCCGAATACTATTCACTCTAGTATTATTCACTCGAATATTCGGGACATTTTTCGTGTTGGGGTACTATTCACGGGGTACTATTCCCAAAGTACTATTCACTGGGTACTATTCACCCAAAAAATATATTTCTTTTCTGTCTAAATTATTTTTGGTACATGAATATTATTCTTGAGTTTTACTCTACAAAGCAGTATCATGTTGACAATTTAGACGTTATTGATTTCTGGATAAATTAAATTATAAATCTTTAAAATTTATCGTTGAACTTGTTTTATTGAATTATTATGTTATTGTCATCATCCTCATGCTTATATTGTGATGAAAGTCATCTTTGGCTTACGTGCATAGATGGACTTGGTATGATTAAGACCAGGAATTATTCGGTATAATCATGACCGTAATATAACGAATGATGTGATAAAAGTCCTCATTGGCCCGTAGTGCATTGATGGACAATTATTGATATGATTATAACCATGGATTATTCGGTATAATCATGACCATTGATGATTACATGAATATCATTGGTCAGAAGTGCGTGGATGATGCGATTATGTGGTTTATTTATTGTCGAAGTCTGACACCCCCACCATAGAGTGTAGATATTGTCTAGATGACAATATTCTTGTTTAAACTCTCGTACTTCATTTCCTCAAGATTTGGTGTTCACTTAATCAAAATTCATTTTAACTACCCAATCATAATAAAATTGATAATAATAATAAAACCGTACTTCATTTCCTCCATAATCTGATTAAACTTAAATAAAAAAAATCTCCCTGTTATCTAACCTTTAATTACAAACATTCAAATGCGGAAAATTAAATAAACTTCATTACAATCTTTAAATCAAAGTCGATAATAAAACTATCAAAACTATTACAAGTCTTCATCATTTGTTCATTTTTCCTTTTCCCTTTCTTGTAGTGCTAGGTTCGTTGACCTTTTCAACTTTAGTCGTAAAAAATTTTATATGCAAGAGTGAGCAAACAAGGCCCACTTGGAATAACAACAAATAAATCTTTAAACTTTTACATCAATTGCCAAAACTAGGCTCAATAGAATCGAACAATGTGTTCTATTAACTACGAAAATTATAATATTAATCGAGGGTCTAATGACCATGAATCATGTCCACAAAGTTATAAGTAATCTTTCAACTTTAACTTTAATAGTCATAAGACTATAAGGACTCCACGCACTTTGGGGGATCAACCTTCGATAAATGTATTGTGCACAACCATTTCAACGCTAAGCGTAAACCTCTAATAAAAGAGTTGTTCATCTCAAGATTTAGAATACAAGTCCGCACCAAAGTAAGTTTGGTTTGGATACATTACATGGTAATTTAGAATTCAACGATCATCAACTAAGGATTAGTTGAATACAAAAGAAATAATCGTATGCTATGGAATAATCATAATCGAATTGATATTTATAAATTAACATCATGCTTTAGGAATAATCTAATAGCATAAACATTGAATAACCATATCATAAATTGCTTGAACAATATTAATCAAGGTTATTGAGAATTGGATACTAAGCATGCATAGTGAATAGTAATTTGAACGATAAAGTTGTTCATCACTAGAATATTAAAATAAAGAACAACTCACATGCTAAATAACAAGTTACATATTAAAGAAACTTTCTCAATAATAAAATATAAGATTTGGAATCCTTGCATCCTCATGAACCAATAGATACAAGAGCTTTATCAATAATAAACAATCTAGCTCTACGAAAGTGTAGAGTTAGCAACTTGTGTAATTGAAATTGAATTAGAAGCAATAACGTACTCAACGAAATTAAACTTGCACAACGAAGTTTTAGAGTTAGAAAACTTGCCTTTAGCACAAGCTAAACCTTACAACTTAAATCAATACCCTATACATATGTCATCATGAGATAATTAGTCATTACCAACATTTTATATCTATATAAACAAATATATACATCATGTAGGTCAAATTACCCATTCACATAATCAAACTATGTTAATACTAGTTAATACTTGATAACATGCTCATTCATAGTTTAATACTACTGAAATCATCATTTAACATTCCTATTATTAACACATAACATTTATTTTCAAAATTTGTGTAATAAACTAAAACTGCTGAATTATTCTCTAACTCTCAACATGCAGCGCCTGCGCCAGATTTACATTGTGGTTGGTATGTTGGCTGAGTCATGTATTGCAGTGGCATGAGTCACAAAGCCAAAGATTGGCATCATGGCGGTGGTGTCAAGGCACATGCAAGACGAGTTTATATCATTTGGTCATACATGCGCCAGAGTCCGTAAACTTCGGCGACCAACTCTCGGCAACAAGATGATGAAAAAAGCCAAATTGGCCTACAAGCTCCAATCTAATAGACTAATTAACATGTAATTCATATAGAGACTTCATATAAACATATTGTGAAGACTTCTAACATGATTCTACCCATAAAATAACATAAACATCAAATTTACAACACCCAATTTTAATGTTTTTGGCAAAAACTCCATTTTGATGTTTTCAATGAAAATCAACAATCGTGATTTTTTTTTCAACCAAAATAGTAAATTCAAAATATCATGGTTATGATTATATATACTCTATCAAATTCAATAGTCAATTTATATATATTAACAATTAATCAAACCTTAATTTCATTTTAAACTAAGCCATACTCATATATTTTTCATATGAACACTCAGAATAATATATTTTTCTTCACAAATTATATACATACATCAATTTATTGACTATGCTCATATATAAACTAATGAAAATAGTTTCACAACACTAATTTATCATATAAAGTCATATATAACCCAACAATTTATCCTTCATGAAGATTTTTACAAGGAACTTTTAGAAGAGGAAAACTAAACTATAACAATAAAAGATTGAGTGCCTACCTTTGATTAAGAAGATGATAGTTATTCTCAAGCTTCTTCTCTCCAATTCCTTTCTCAAAAACCTATTAGAATCACTCACTTTTTCTCTATAGTTTTCTTCTTCTTCTTTTTTCTTCTTTTTTCAAGTTTTCTTTCTTCCTAACTCTAACATAATAGAATAATATAACGTATATAGTAATAATATATATTAAATATATAATATAACTCTAGATATAAATTATATCATTATGTAAGTTTTGAAAATCAAAAGCCATAAGGCTTGTTTGGTTAAGCTAATAAAAATAACCCATTAACCCTTACACCTTGTTTGGTAAACCTAATTAAAACAAATGGATTAATCCTTATACCTTGTTTGATAAAACATCATTAGATTAAAGACTTAATATGCAATAAGACATGTTTGGCAAAACTAAATTAAACTCTTTTAATTTATTTTAATAATTCCCTTATAGCAAGGTTATTTGTCACACTTCTTATTAAATTAAATAATCAATTTAATCAATTAAATATTAATCTATTAAATTACTTTAACAAATACATTCATTATTCAATATCACATAAATTATAATTTTATTCAACCAACTAACACTTTATTTTAATCACAAATTCCAATTAAAATACTATAATTCATTTAATCATTATAAGCTCTCTAGCTTACTTATTAAATTAAATTAGTATATAATCTCATAGCAATTAATTTTCTTAGCTCCTTAATTATTTATTCAACAAATAATTAACTAAACCACATCAACTCAAATGAACAATTATTTATTCAATAATTAAATTAATAATAACTTATATAATCAAAAATATAAATAATAATATTTAATAAATATTTAATATTTATTTATTTAATTATTTATTCAACAAAATAATTAACTAAACCACATCAACTCAAATTGAACAATTATTTATTCAACAATAAACATATCCATTAAATACTTATATAAATCAATAAATATTTAATATTATACTTTAAAAAATTTCGGAATGTTACATCATTCCTCCTTACAAGGATTCTCGTCCTCGTAATCACAACTCAAACAAATCATTCGTTACATTCTTCCCTTACTTACAAAGATTTTGTCCCCGTAATCAAGACACAGATTAAACAAATAACCTGTGGTACTCTTTCAACATTTTTCTTCGAGTTCCCACGTAGCTTCTTCTTCGTTGTGGTTCCTCCATATCACCTTCACGTAAGGTATCACTTTATTCCGAAAGCACTTGTTCTTTCCTCGTCGACTATCCGGATAGAACCTCTTCATAAGACAAATCTTTTTTCGAATCGCAACGGTTTCACTACTCGATCACGTGTTTGTAGTCAAGTTTATATGGTCGTAACATCAAAATGTGAAAAACATTATGAATGTTTTCCAACTCGGAGGTAGAGCTACCTCGTAAGCCACTTCTCCCACTCTTCGCAAAGACTTCAAAGGGTCCAATAAACCTCGGGCTTAGCTTTCCCTTTTTATCAAAATGAATTTTCCCTTCCGAGGAGAAACTTTTAGGAATACAAAAGTTCCTACATCGAATGCACGACGATCTTGTCTCGTGTTGATCAAGATACTTTTTCTCATTCATCTTGAAATGCTACCAATCTTGTCCTCGATGAGTTTGACAACGTCAAGCAGCTTTGTTGCACTAGTTCTGGTCCCTAGCAGTTGGCGTTCATCGACTTCATCCCAAAGACAATGGAGTTCTCGACTTTCTCCGCATAATGCCTCGTAAGGTGGCATGCCGATGTCTTTCGCGTGGTAACTGTTGTTGTAAGTAAAAATTCCACCAACGGTAAATGTTCTTCCCAAATTTTCCTTTAAAGTCCACACATGCTCTCAAGATATATCTTCCAATGTCTGAATTGTTCGTTCGCTTTGGCCCATCTGTTTGTGGATGATAAGTCGTACTCATTCGCAATTGTGTCCCCATGCATTCTTTAGTCTCTTCCAAAATTTGACGTGAATCGCGGATCTCTATCGGACACAATTGATAATCGGCACTCCATGCCTCAAACGATCTCTTTAATGTACAATCTTGCCAACCGATCAAGATTGAATCTAATCTTTATTGGTAAAAAGTGCGCCGATTTTCAATCATCCACTATCACCCAAATCGCATCGCATCCTCTCTCGAGTAGTTGGAAGACCCACCACAAAATCCATCGTGATGTGTTCCCACTTCCATTCCTAGTATTTCCAACGGTTGAAGTAATCACCGGGTCTTTGATGTTCGGCTTTTACTCTTTGACATGTCAAGCATTTCGCCACGATTCTCGAACGTCCCTTTTCATATTCGCCACCAAAAATGTCGGCGCAAATCTTGATACATTTTCGTGCTTCCCGGATGAATTGAATATCTTGAACTATGAGCTTTGGTCAAAATTTCTTCTTTCACCGTGTCATTGGAACCCGCATTCTTCCCTCAAACCGTAGTAGTCCTTTCAGATCGATTTTGTATTTTACATCACTACCCTCAATCGATTCTCTTTGATTTTCCCACACTCTTCATCTTGTAGTTGAGCATCCTTCACTTTGTCCACTAAAGTTGGACCAACTTCTATCCGAATAGTTGTTCGTCGATTCTTTTGGAAATTTGATTTCCAACTCCAGCTTTTTGTCATTCTTTGAAATGAGCTCTTCCCGAGTTGTTATCAAGATCAACTTTTCCCGACCTTTCCTCGCTTAAAGCATCTCGCAACCACATTCGCTTTTTTCGGATGATAAAAGATTTCACAATCGTAATCTTTTATCAATTCCATCCACCTTCTTTCGACGCATGTTCAAATCCTTCCGAGTGAAAATATACTTGAGACTTTTTGTGGTCCGTGTAGATCTCACATTTCTCTCCATAAAGATAGTGTCTCCATATCTTTAGAGCAAATACAACCGCAACCCAATTCCAAATCATGAGTCGGATACCCTTTCTCATAATCCTTCATTGTCTTGATGCATATGTAATAACTTTGTCGCTCTCGCATAAGAACACAACCCAACCCTTTGTGTGAGGCATCACTATACACCACAAATTTTCTCAGATTATCCGGTAATGTCAACACAGGTGCCACACTTAACTTTTCTTCAAATCTTGGAAACTTCTTCACATTTTTCTCATTCCAAACAAATTTTACAAACTTTCCTTGTCAAATTTGTTAATGGAGTGGCTATCTTAGAAAAATCTTGAATAAATCTTCTATAATAACCGGCCGGTCCCAAGAAACTCCTCACCGAAGGTGTTCTTGGTTGTTCCCAATTGATTATGACTTCCACTTTTGATGGATCCACGAAATCCCATCTTTGTCAATCACATGACCCAAAAAATTATATACACGGTCGAGCCAAAATTTGCACTTAGAGAATTTTGCATACAACTTTTCCTTTCTTAGTGTTTCCAATGTCAAACGAATGTTCCGTGTTCTTCTTGAGTTTTGAGTTTTGGAATACACTAGAATGTCATCAATAAATACCACTACAAACTTGTCTAAAAATGGTTTAAACACCTGTTCATCAAATCCATGAATGCAAGTAGGGCATTAGTTAAACCAAAAGACATCACCGTAAACTCGTAATGTCCCATCGAGTTCTCAATGTCATTCTAGGTATATCCTCCTTTCTTACCTTCAATTGGTGATACCCACTTCTCAAATCAATTTTTGAGAAATATTTAGCACCCTTTCAATCGATCAAACAAGTCATCTATTCTAGGCAACGGATACCTGTTCTTAATAGTGACCTTGTTTAACTCCCTATAATCAATGCAAAGACGCATTGTTCCATCCTTCTTCTTCACGAATAAAATCTGGCGCTCCCCCCACTACGATACGCTTGGTTGAATATATTTCTTGTCCAAAGAACTCTTGCAATCGCATACCATCGGCCTTCATTTCTATCGAGCCATTTCATGACGGGGCCTTCGATATCGGTGTTGTTCCTGGCGCTAAGTCGATCACTTAACTCAATTTCTCTCGTCAAAGGAAGTCCGGAAAATCCTCCGAAACACGTCTTCAAATTCCCTCACCATCTGGTATTTCTTCTAGTTTCACACCCTTCTTTCGAGTATCGACTATGTAAGCTAAATAGCCCACACAACCTTGACTCAACAATTTCTTGGCTTCGCATAGTCGTCGAGACATTTCATTTGTCTAGGCGATTTGCTACCATAAAATACTACCTTTCGATTTTGAGTCATAAGGTTTACACTTCTTTTTTTGGCAATCAATTACCGCTCCATATTTGAATGTACCAATCCATTCCCAAAATTACATCAAATTTCCAAGTCTAATCGGAATCAAATCTACCAACAAGATATTCTCCTTAATGTTCACCCTACAGTTCTTGTATATGAATCTAACAGGGATTACTTCCTTATTCGCAATTTCTATGTTCAAAGGAAAATTCAGTTCTTCTCTAGGCAATTCTAACCTCTTAGCAAATTCATCAGATATAAACGAGCAAGTAGCACCCGAATCAAATAATACATATGCATTAATATCATTGATTGGGATAATACCTGACACCACATCTTTTGATTGCACAAACATCTTGCATACCATGTTGAAGGTTCCGGCCGTGGGTTTGTTTTTGATGTTGCAGTCCCGTGAATGGCCCATGTACCTCCATTGTTACCTCCATTGCTTCTGGTTGTCACTCCGTCCTTCTTCTTAGGGCATTCACGAGCAAAGTGATCCTTGGATCCGCACGTGAAGCACACATTCTTCTTAGGTTGAGTGCAATTTGGGGCGATGTGACCCTCCCGCCACAATTGAAGCAAACTCGCGTTTCCCCATCAAGCACGCACCTTATGAAATTTTCCGCATGTCGCACATGCTTCAAACTTTTGTTTTCTTTGGTTACCCCGATGGTTTCAAAGACCCATGTTCCCATTCCACTTCCTCTCAAGTTGTTTGTTGTTGTTGTTGTTGTTGTTTCCACCGCTACCACCTCCATTCTTAATCTCATTCTCATTTCTTCTTCTTCTTTTTGTTCCTCGATTGAACTTTTTTGTCACGCCTCGCCTCCACCTTCAGTGAGTAGTACGCTTTCTCCATCATCGCGTGCAAACGTCTTCAATCGAACAGGAAACCCCATCAGACATACCTGTGGCTTCAAATCCCTATTCAAATCTTTTCGCTTTACGTTCATCATCTTTGACTTGATCGATATGGTGCAAACCTCGCCAATTCATTGAATTTTGTGGCATACTCGAGATACCATCATCGTTCCTTGTTTTAATTCCGTAAAGCGCACTTCTAGTCGACTCTTGAACTCTCCGAAAAATAGGTCTCGAAGAACAACTCCTTGAACCTATCCCATGTCATCACTCCTCGCCCTTCACGAGTTTTATTGGTCTGCCACCAATAACTAGCTTCTGCTTTCAACATGAAAGTTTCGAAAGTAGTCTTCTGATCACCCCTACCCTAGCGACATCGAACACCTTTTCTATCTCCATAATCCAGGTCTGTGCTTCGACTGGATTCATAGACCCATAGAATTCAGGTGGTCCAACCGCCTTGAAATCCTTAAACGTTGTACCATGGTTTTGTGGTTGATTTCGCAACGCCCCGTCAAGAAGCGTCACTAGTTGTTGAACGGGGTTACCATCAACATTGTCGTTATTGGTTCCTTCAGTGGTTCTCTGTCGTGGTGGTTGACGTCTGGGAGGCATTTTCTGTTAAAATACATTCATTAGATTATTATTCAACTCTTTTAAGAAATTTCTACTTAACTTGCCTCCAAAAGAAATAACCACATAACACATAACACTTTGAATAAAGTAACAACTTTTATTTATTCATAACCTTTTTGAAAACATAAAACAATAGCATCATCGCTATCTACATTACTTTCCGAACTACAAAAGTTTTCAGGCAACATCATAGTCATATCCCATAGGTTGCATAACACTTGGGATTTACAATTTATTTAACCTTTCACTCATCATACAACAACTACGATGTTCTATTAAGATACTTTTAGCCCTATCACGTTCTTCCTCCATGACTCAAAACATTGTTCGCGATCTAACATATAATGATGGCGCTGTCTCGAATCGAATCGGATATCCCATGACCCGATCTTGAGCTCGATTAATCATGGTGTTAAATACTTTATCCATCTCTTCCATCTTCATCCTCTTTGCTTTGTGAGTTTCTTCATCGCTTCCAGTTCATTGATAAGCTTCCTCGTAAGCATCTTTCTTTCTCGCCCTCTTAGTAGCTTCTTTCTCTCGGCTTGTTCTTGATTCAGCGTGACCACTTCGATCAATTGTTCTTTTTTCTCCTTCATGCATTTAGTTTCTCCTCGACATTTGTCATTCGTTCTTCACGATCCCGGATCTCGCTTTGTCTTTTTTGTGTCATTGCGTTTGTTGTTCACTACTATATCTCCTCGCAACTCCTCAATCTGTATCCTCGAAGTTCCACGTTATGGTCGTAGACTTCATCGTATATACGAAAGCAAACCATCGAGGTTAGTGGAGTCTCCTCCTCCTCGTCCTCATCATCCTCATCCTCCCGTGGTAACTCAATGGGATCCTCCTCATCCATTTCCACATCATCATCCTCATCTTCAACTATCGTGACCAACGGGTCGACTCTCGTGGCGTAGTTGTTCCCAAACCACTCGAATGTCGCGAGGCTCCTCCTCTATAGGCATTTGAGGTCCCTCCTCCCTAGCTTTGACCGGATTCTCCGACATTAGTCATCCCGACAACAAAGTTTTAAAGTTTTAATTATTAATCATTCTACTACTCGACACTCACGAGTACATAAGTTATAAACACATAAGCACATAAGTGTTTTATTACTTTTCCTTAAAACTCGATAAGAGTTATCTCCACTATCTTTTCAAAGGTTACTTCCTAAGGCTTTTCCCCCACCTAAGGTTCATAACCTAAAGCTTTGATACCAACCTCGTGACACCCCCAAATCTCGGTACTTCTTCATTTCCTCAAGATTTGGTGTTCACTTAATAAAAAAATTCATTTCTAACTACCCAATCATAATAAAATTGAATAATAAAACCTGCCCATACAAGATTAAACTTAAATAAAAATATCCCAGGTTATCTAACCTTTAATTACAAACATTCAAATGCGGAAAATTAAATAAACTTCATTACAATCTTTAAACCAAAGTCTGATAATAAAACTATCAAAACTATTACAAGTCTTCAATATTTGTTCATCTTTCCTTTTCTCATAGTGCTAGGTTCATCACCCTTTTCAAACTTTAGTTGTAATAAGTATTTTATATGCAAGAGTGAGCAAACAAGGCCCACTTGAATAATAACAACAAATAATTCTTTAAACTTTTACATCAATTGATGTAAAACTAGGCTCAATAGAACTGAACAATGTGTTCTATTAACATTTTCGAAAATTATAACATTCACTGAGGGTCTAATGACCATGAATCATGTCCACAGTTATAAGTAATCTTTCAACTTTAACTTTAATAGTCATAAGACTATAAGGACTCCACGTACTTAGGGGGATCAACCCTTCATACAATGTATTGTGCACAACCATTTTAACGCTAAGCGTAAACCTCTATTAAAAGAGTTGTTCATCTCAGTATTTAGAATACAAGTCCGCACCAAAGTAAGTTTGGTTTGGATACATTACAGGGTAATTTAGAATTCAACGGTAATCAACTAAGGATTAGTTGATTACAAAAGAAATAATTGTATGCTATGGAATAATCATAACTGAATTGATATTTGTAAATTAACATCATGCTTTAGGAATAATCTAATAGCATAAGCATTGAATAATCATATCACATTGCTTTGAACAATATTAATTCAAAGTTATTGAGAATTGGATACTAAGCATGCATAATGAATAGTAATTTGAACGATAAAGTTGTTCATCACTAGAATATAAAAAGCGACTCACGCATGCTAAATAACAAGTTACATATTAAAGAAACTTGCTCAATAATAAAATATATAAGATTTAGAATACTTGCATCCTCATGAACCAATAGATACAAGAGCTTTATCAATAATAAACAATCTAGCTCTCATTTAAAGTGTAGAGTTAACAACTTGTGTAATTGAAATTGAATTAAAAACAATAACGTACTCAATGAAATTAAATTTGCACAATGAAGTTTTGAGTTAGAAAACTTGCCTTTAGCACAAGCTAAACCTTACAACTTGAATCAATACCCTATACATATGTCATCATGACATAATTAGTCATTACCAACATTTTATATCTATATAAACAAATATATACATCATGTAGGTCAAATCACCCATTCACATAATCAAACTATGTTAATACTAGTTAACACTTGATAACATGCTCATTCATAGTTTAATACTACTCAAATCATCATTTAACATTCATATTATTAACACATAACATTTATTTTCAAAATTTGTGTAATAAACTAAAACTGCTCGTGAACCATTTCGCTAACTCTTTCATGGTTGGCTACGCATACTTTACATTGTGGTCAAGGTTGTCACAGTGGTCAAATAGTCATCATGGCCATGCAAGTCATGTGCCAAAGATTGGCGCTACATGCATGCATGTCAAGATCTTGCATGAGATGAGATTTATATCATTATCATATGCTTGACGCCAGAAGTCCGTAACTCACACCAAGCTCATAATGAAAAGATGAACAAAAAGCCAAATTGGCCTACAAGCTCCAATCTAATAGACTAATTAACATGTAATTCATATAGAGACTTCATGTAAACATATTGTGAAGACTTCTAACATGATTCTACCCATAAAATAACATAAACATCAAATTTACAACACCCAATTTCAATGTTTTTGGCAAAAACTCCATTTTTGATGTTTTCAATGAAAATCAACACTGTGATTTTGTTTTTCAACCAAAACAGTAAATTCAAAATATCATGGTTATGATTATATATACTCTATCAAATTCAATAGTCAATTTATATATATTAACAATTAATCAAACCTTAATTTCATTTTAAACTAAGCCATACTCATATATTTTTCATATGAACACTCTGTAATATATTTTTCTTCACAAATTGTATACATACATCAATTTATTGACTATGCTCATATATAAACTAATGAAAATAGTTTCGTAACACTAATTTATCATATAAAGTCATATATAACCAACAATTTATCCTTCATGAAGATTTTTACAAGGAACTTTTAGAAGAGGAAAACTAAACTATAACAATAAAAGATTGAGTGCCTACCTTTGATTAAGAAGATGATAGTTATTCTCAAGCTTCTTTTCTCCAATTCCTTTCTCAAAAAACCCATTAGAATCACTCACTTTTTCTCTCTATTTTTTCTTCTTCTCTCCTTTTTCTTCTTCTTTTCGAGTTTTCTTTCTTCCTAACTCTAACACGAGAATAGAATAATATAACGTATATAGTAATAATATATATTAAATATATAATATAACTCTAGATATAAATTATATCAGTTATGTAAGTTTTGAAAATCAAAAGTCATAAGACTTGTTTGGTTAAGCTAATAAAAACAACCCATTAACCCTTACACCTTGTTTGGTAAACTGAATTAAAAGAAATGGATTAATCCTTATACCTTGTTTGATAAAACATCATTAGATTAAGGACTTAATATGCAATAAGACATGTTTGGCAAAACTAAATTAAACTCTTTTAATTTATTTTAATAATTCCCTTTTATAGCAAGGTTATTTGTCACACTTCTTATTAAATTAAATAATCAATTTAATCAATTAAAATATTAATCTATTAAATTACTTTAACACATAATTCAATATCACATAAATTATAATTTTATTCAATAACTAACACTTTATTTTAATAACACAAATTCCAATTAAAATACTATAATTCATTTAATCATTATAAGCTCTCTAGCTTACTTATTAAATTAAATTAGTATATAATCTCATAGCAATTAATTTTCTTAGCTCCTTAATTATTTATTCAACAAATAATTAACTCAAACCACATCAACTAAAATTTAATAATTAAATATTTAATATTTAATTATATTCAACAAATAATTCTAAACCACATCAACTCAAATACATCAATAAAATATCCATTAAATATTATATCAATAAATATTTAATATTAATAAAATAAATATTTTATTATTTAATATTTAATTATTTAATCAACAAATAATTAACTAAACCACATCAACTCAAATTGAACAATTATTTATTCAATAATAAACATATCCATTAAATACTTATATAAATCAATAAATATTTAATATTATAATTTAAAATTTTGGAATGTTTATTTTTTTCACATGTTTAGAACTATTGAGTCACGTGATTTACTATTGATTCACATGATTTACTATTAGGGGAAGTGGTGCACATTTGATAATACTTGCAGGACTAAATTAAAAATAAAGGAAAAGAGGAAGGTATTATACTGTAATATTTCGAGCCCCAAAACGTGCAATTATCAAAACTATATTTTCCTATAAAAAGAAGCTCATTCTTCCTTCATTTCTCACCAATTCACTAAAGCTATAGAGAAATTATTATAGAGAGAAAGAAAAAGAGAAGTCTGCTACCTCACTATTCCAGTATCCAATTTTCTTCTAAGGTAAGGTGTATTATTTCTTTCGTATTCATAAAGAGAGTTATTTTCTTTCAATACTCAAAAGGGTTGTTATTCCATTCTTTATTATTTCATTGGAATAACTTTCTCATGTATGGTCTATCGCATTCTCGGAGAATTCTTACATTATTCCATTCTTTATTATTACATTGGAATAACACATGCATCTTGATCTATCGCATGCCTGGTGAATTCTTTTGTTATTCCATTCTTTATTATTTTGTTGGAATAACCTGTCTACGCGGACTACCGCATGCTTGGTGAATTCTTCTGTTATTCTATTCTTTATTATTCTGTTGGAATAACCTGTCTATGTGGATTACCGCATGCATGGTGAATGATCCTTCGTATTCATTCTTTATTAAATTGTGGAAATGATCTGTCTACGTGGATTACCGCATGTCGGGTGATAATCCATTTACAGTTTCGTATATTCTATTATACTTGTATGAGATATCATTTCTTTTGTACTCATCATGAAATATTATTTTCTTTGGTATTTTTTTTCTTTTACGAGTTACTATTCACGGGTTAAATTTACTCGGTTACTATTCACTCTTGTATTATTCACTCGGGTATTCGGAGCACTTTTTATGCCGGAGTACTATTTACGGGTTAATATTCACCCGAATACTATTCACTCTAGTATTATTCACTCGAATATTCGAGACATTTTTCGTGTTGGGGTACTATTCACGGGGTACTATTCCCAAAGTACTATTCACTGGGTACTA
This sequence comes from Panax ginseng, assembly GCA_020205605.1. NCBI lineage: Eukaryota > Viridiplantae > Streptophyta > Magnoliopsida > Apiales > Araliaceae > Panax > Panax ginseng. The sequence goes on along the minus strand of CM035141.1, from coordinate 11,208,438 downwards.
TTCACCCAAAAAATATATTTCTTTTCTGTCCAAATTATTTTTGGTACATCAATATTATTCTTGAATTTTACTCTACAAAGCAGTATCATGTTGACAATTTAGACGTTATTGATTTCTAGATAAATTAAATTATAAATCTTTAAAATTTATCCTTGAACTTGTTTTATTGAATTATTATGTCATTGTCATCATCCTCATGCTTATATTATGATGAATGTCATCTTTGGCTTACGTGCATAGATGGACTTGGTATGATTATGACCAGGGATTATTCGGTATAATCATGACTGTAATGTAACGAATGATGTGATAAAAGTCCTCATTGGCCCGTAGTGTATTGATGGACAATTATTGATATGATTATAACTAGGGATTATTCGGTATAATCATGACCATTGATGATTACATGAATATCATTGGTCGTAGTGCAAGGATGATGCGATGATGTGGTTTATTTATTAAGATGAGTCTCGGCGATAAAGTTGATGAAAAACTTTTTAAATCATAGAAGATATTAGATTTTATGCTCTACTTTACTCTTCTAATGGTTTGCTTATTTCCGCTGCAGTTGTTGATCTAAAACTTGTTGTCTATTATATTCTATCAGTTGTTATATTGTTGAAGGCTAATGATAATTTATTCTGGATTATCTTAGTCATAATATTTCTTACTGGGTTAGTTGAGCTCACCCTTTCTTTCATTGTTCTCTTCAGGAAATGAGAATATAGCTGGGACGAGTTGGGGAATGGAGTGATGGTCCAGGATAAATGGCTTTAGTAGTCCTCACTATTCTATGGAATAATGTGATAATAATTATAATGAGGACACCATTGAGTGTGGATATTGTCTAGATGACAATATTCTTGTTTAAACTCTCACCTATGTTTTTGTCGTATTTTACTTAATCGTTGTATAATTAAGTTGTATTTGAATTTATGTACCATGTATCTGGCGACTCAATATGGGTGATGTATACCTGTTTTGGGGGCGTCATAGTTGGTATCAAAGCTTAGGGATATGATCCCTAGCTAAGGTGTGATACTAGAACTAGGAGGGGAGAGACAGGTAATTCCTTCGCTAGTATGACCTACCTAAGTTTATTTGATATTTAATTGATCGGTCAGAGTATAGGGATAATATGTGACATGTCAATTAACCCTTGTTTTGAAACTATATTCTAGAATGATATCTGAAATACAGGAGATGAGCAATATGATATATAGGAAATAATCGGGAAGGTACAATCCGAAAAGAAAGCAAGGTATTCTCATCTCTTCGAACTATCAGGTACGTAAATTTCGAGGGCGAAATTTCATAAGGAGGGGAGATTGTGAGACCCTGAATTTTATGAAATGAAAGTATTCAATTTTCTTATAATTATTCTATTTAGTAAATGGTTAAATTCATAAAAGGTTAAAGTTAAGGGTGATATATGAAAATTTTTCAAAGTAAACAAGTTGTTATAAAATAACCGGTAGTAAAAGTACAGTAATACGTGTTGTTGCATAGTAGCACACGGTATTGATTATTGATGTTTACGTAAGAAGTCACTCAGTTATACTCAATTATTGCTACAGTAATTGATGCATCATATCTCTCATATTATTTATTCAATTATTGTCACGGTATCATTTTCATAATATTTATTATTATTAAATCAATAATTGAGACGACAAAGTTATTTATATTATTATTTGCAATAGTGACAATGTCTAGAAGTTCTGTCAAGGAGAGGTTTAGTCACCTAATTGCGCGCCAATAAGGAGAAATCATTATCGGAAAGCCCCCTCTTTCCTGGGAACGACCTTGTAACACCCCCTTCCCGAAATAGAAAGGGAGGTCATGTGCAAAGCACAACAAACCTCAAAATAAGTTAACAGAACACTAATGACTTCACATAGGCAATAATGATATCCATCAATAAATTATTAAATGAAATTCTCCATATAGAGTCGAAATAATCAAAACCTAAAATTTGAATCAACCTAGATGGTCAAAGACAACTCTCTCATCACACTAGCCCCGAATCACCCCTGCAAACCTGCCGGAAGAAAAACATAGCATGAGCCAATTGCCAGTACGGATACAAATATACAAAAGATATACAACTGATATATGAAAATAATTGAGACAAAATATTGAACAAAGCCTCTAGTATAAATACTGACGAAAATATATTCTCCAAAGATCTTAATGGAATATATCTGAATCAACAGAATTGATGAAACCAATAAAAGAATAAAGAAATAACGAACTGAAGGAACTAACTCAATGAATTGAACTGAACAGAAACAAACAAAACTAATATAATGAAATAATAGGCTGAATCAAATGGTTGAGTTTTATTTCATACCGAGTGAGCTCAGAAATATACATTTCCACACAGGCAAGTCAAAACAATGCCACACAGGAAAGTCAAAATAATGCCACACAGGAAAGTCAAATGATGCCACACAGGCAACCAAAATAATGCCACAGAGGCAAAGCGCACATTGTACCGCGAATCCAAATGTATGCAAATCGGATAGGTGTGTTTGGCACAACATCACAAATCCGCATAACATAAAACTAGGGTTAACCCATACGCCTCCCACAACAAAATACCAAATGGCCCACTTCCTTCAGAGCCCAAACAGAGACGCCGTGGACTAATCACACCGCCACGAAAAGTGTCATGTCTCTCGTGCCAAGACGACATGCCTGTGGGACCCCCACAGGTGGTTATAGCTCAGGTATACCCTACGGTATATTCTAAAAAAAATACCATGTCACAACAGATGCGACATAATACCAACAAAAGGGTTCTATATGTACATGTTGAACCAAATTAAATTATAGTCACAAGTTCTCAAAAAGAATGTAGCAACATGCACCGCTCTACAATTTTCAAAAATAAATAGTACTAAACATGATAACCTAATTCAAAGAGTACAAACACGAGTCATATATATCAACTCCAAATGAAGCTAATATATTTATTTCACAGGAAACAATTATGTGAAATAATAACGAAATTCGACCAAGCAATAAAACGAACAAATCAAATTTAATAAGAGTATTGCTGAGAGAGTACGGAATCCGTACCTGATAATTCCAAACCATTTATAGCACACTCCACAAGATCTTACCCTCAAATGCCAACAACATTAAATACGAAACGTTATTCGCAACCTAAATATATTCACCTCAAATTAAAAACAATCCAAACTAATAATTCATAATCTATTTAATATGCCTTTAATCATCGCCTTATATCAATTATTAATATTCCAAAATTTATATTTCAAATATAACTCTTTAAATTCCCTCCGATCGAACTAATTACACAAATTATTAAAATAAATTAATAAACTATGCGTTAAATTATTAATTACTAATTATTTTATTTTTATTTTTTTTAACTCATATTATTATTATTATTAATCATATTAATATAGTCAAAATCAGTAAATTTATAAATTCTATAACTATATACATCTATTGATAATTCTCTTAAAATGCGAATCGATATGATAGTGCTTCTTCAAAAAAAAAAAAAAAATTAAATCCAAGATAAAAGTTGGTAGCAAAGTTTGTCATTGTGGCTTGTAGAGATGATAGAGCTTTAGGACTATTTACGTAGCATCCCCACATTAATACATTGAAAAATATGACTAAGCCAAACTTAATGAGCAAGTCACTATTAGGATTCATAATTCTTCATGTTGACTGCACATGTTATTACGATATATATTTCAGATTGTATTGCATAGCAAAAACATAAATTAAATCGCATATCAATAATTAAATACTACCTCCGATTGAACTTTATTTGTCCTCCAAATTATCAATCTTAATTACTCTATTATCATCTTTTTTTAAAAAACTTGCATAAACTTAATTCCTGAAGCAAATCTCAACTTACAAAATTTAATTAGAACTTCACATCCTCTGTTGCAAAAATCAAACTTTACTAAAAATATAGATCTAATTAAATTGATAACTACACCTAAACCAATCTAATAAAATATATAAGGATTATATTAAATTAACTATTAATCCATTAAGCTGGCTCTACTTTGATTCACCAATTGGTCACTTGATGTAATACTATATATATATTAATTCACAAAATAAAGAATATTGATTCACAAAGTAATAATATTATCTTACTGAAAGAATCTTCTTCCGTTTTTTTTTATTCTTCCACATCTGCTTTTCTCCCTTCTTCTCCTTCAGTTGCGTATAAAACGTATGAGAGTCTAATTAGGTTTTACTTATTTATTTATATATCTTATTGTGTCTCCTAATTTTAATAGGATTTTAATATTACCCAAATACAAAACAGACCCAATTAGTATAAAAGCCCAAATTAATGTAATCACATACTTTTTATAGTTCACACAAATTAAATATAATTTGACCCAACATAAGAAAAGCCCAATTAAAAATATGGATTTAAATATTATTTATTTACTTTATTTCTTTATTATTATTATTTTTACCGGGTATTACAGACCTGGTTGTTAAATATTATGAGTTATAATATTAATGATGAATAAGTTCGTGTTGATTAAAGATGAAATTGATAGTTCCATTGTGTTGGAATTATTAGTGTTAGTGAAAATTGACATTTATTTCGATAATAATTGATGTCTGGAGGTTATATTGACCAATCAGGTAATTAATCGGATAAATGAGCAATTAATTGCTATTGATTCACATGATTATAACTATTTGTTCACATGTGTGTACTATTGATTCACATTCATTTATTATTAGGGGAGTTGCTACAAGATTGATAATACTTGCATGACTAAGTTAAAAATGGAGGTATAAATGAAGGTACTATAGTGTAATTATTTTTTTCACATGTTTAGAACTATTGAGTCACGTGATTTACTATTGATTCACATGATTTACTATTAGGGGAGGTGGTGCAAATTTGATAATACTTGCATGACTAAATTAAAAATGATGGAAAAGAGGAAGGTATTATACTGTAATATTTCGAGCCCCAAAATGTGCATTTATTGAAACTATATTTTCCTATAAAAAGAAGCTCATTCTTCCTTCATTTCTCACCAATTCACTAAAGCTATAGAGAAATTATAGAGAGAAAGAAGAAGAGAAGTCTGCTACGTCACTATTCCAGCATCCAGTTTTCTTTTAAGGTAAGGGGTATTATTTCTTTCGTATTTATAAAGAGAGTTATTTTCTTTCAATACTCATAAGAGTTGTTATTCCATTCTTTATTATTCTGTTAGAATAACCTGTCTGTGCGGTCTATCGCATTCCTGGTGAATTCTTCTGTTTTTCCATTCTTTATTATTCTATTGGAATAACATGTCTGTGCGGTCTACCGCATGCCTGGTGAATTATTTTGTTATTCCATTCTTTATTATTCTGTTGGAATAATCTGTCTATGTGGATTACCGCATGCATGGTGAATGATCCTTCATATTCATTCTTTATTAAATTGTGGAAATGGTCTGTCTACGTGGATTACCGCATGGCGGATGAAAATCCAATTGCAGTTTCCTATATTCTATTATATTTGTATGAGATATCATTTCTTTTGTATTCGTCATGAAATATCATTTTCTTTTGTATTTTTTGTAACGAGTTACTATTCACGGGTTACAATTCACCTGGTTACTATTCACTCTGGTATTATTCACTCGGGTATTCGGGGCACTTTTTATGCTAGAGTACTATTCATGGGTTATTATTCACCCAATTACCATTCACTCTAGTATCATTCACTCGGGTATTCGGGATACTTTTCGTGTCGGGGTACTATTCACGGGGTACTATTCCCGAAGTACTATTCACGGGGTACTATTCACCCAAAAAATATATTTCTTTTCTGTCCAAATTATTTTTGGTACATGAATATTATTCTTGAATTTTACTCTACAAAGCAGTATCATGTTGACTATTTAGACGTTATTGATTTCTAGATAAATTAAATTATAAATCTTTAAAATTTATCCTTGAACTTGTTTTATTGAATTATTATGTCATTGTCATCATCCTCATGCTTATATTATGATGAAAGTCATCTTTGGCTTACGTGCATAGATGGACATGGTATGATTATGACTAGGGATTATTCGGTATAATCATGACTGTAATGTAACGAATGATGTAATAAAAGTCCTCATTGGCCCGTAGTGTATTGATGGACAATTATTGATATGATTATAACTAGGGATTATTCGGTATAATCATGACCATTGATGATTAAATGAATATCATTGGCCGTAGTGCAGGGATGATGCAATGATGTGGTTTATTTATTAAGCTGAGTCTCAGCGATAAAGTTGATGAAAAACTTTTTAAATCATAGAAGATATTAGATTTTATGCTCTACTTGACTCTTCTAATGGATTGCTTATTTCCGCTGCAGTTGTTGATCTAAAACTTGTTGTCTATTATATTCTATCAGTTGTTATATTGTTGAAGGCTAATGATAATTTATTCCGGATTATCTTAGTCATAATATTTCTTACTGGGCTAGTTGAGCTCACCCTTTCTTTCATAGTTCTCTTCAGGAAATGAGAATATAGTTGGGACGAGTCGGGGAATAGAGTGATGGTCCAGGATAAATGGCTTTAGTAGTCCTCACTATTCTACGGAATAATGTGATAATAATTATAATGAGGACACCATTGAGTGTGAATATTGTCTAGATGACAATATTCTTGTTTAAACTCTCAGCTATGTTTTGTCGTATTTTACACGACTGTTGTATAATTAAGTTGTATTTGAACTTATGTACCATGTATCTGGCGACTCAAGATGGGTGATGTATACCTGTTTTGGGGGCGTCACAGTTGGTATCAAAGCTTAGGGATATGATCCCTGGCTGAGGTGTGAGACTAGAACTAGGAGGGGAGAGACAGGTAATTCCTTCGCTAGTATGACCTACCTAAGTTTATTTGATATTTAATTGGTCGGTCAGAGTATAGGGATAATATGTGGCATGTCAATTAACCCTTATTTTGAAACTATATTCTAGAATGATATCTGAAATACAGGAGCTGAACAATATGATATATAGGAAATAATCGGGAAGGTACAATCCGAAAAGAAAGCAAGGTATTCTCATCTCTTGAACTACACTGTGCACGTAAATTTTGAGGAAGAAATTTCATAAGGAGGGCAGATTGTGAGACCCCGAATTTTATGAAATAAAAGTATTCAATTTTCTTATAATTATTCTATTTAGTAAATGGTTAAATTGATAAAAGGTTGAAGTTAAGGGTGATATGTGAAAATTTTCAAAGTAAACAAGTTGTCATAAAATAACCTGTAGTAAAAGTACAGTAATACGCGTGGTTGCATAGTAGCACACGGTATTGATTATTGATGCTTACGTAAGAAGTCACTCAATTATTGCTACAGTAATTGCTGCATCATATCTCTCATATTATTGATTCAATTATTGTCATAGTATTATTTTCATAATATTTATTATTATTAAATCAATAATTGAGACGACAAAGTTATTCATATTATTATCTACAATAATGACAATATCAAGAAGTTCTGTCAAGGAGAGGTTTGGTCACCTAATTGCGCGCCAATAAGGAGAAATCCGTATCGGAAAGCCCCCTCTTTCCTGGGAACGACCTGGTTGTTAAATATTATGAGTTATAATATTAATGATAAATAAGTTCGTGTTGATTAAAGATGAAATTGATAGTTCCATTATGTGGGAATTATTAGTGTTAGTGAAAATCGACATTTATTTCGATAATAATTGATGTTTGGAGGTTATATTGACCAATCGGGTAATTAACCGGATAAATGAGCAATTAATTGTTATTAATTCACATGATTATAACTATTTGTTCACATGTATGTACTATTGATTCACATTCATTTACTATTAGGGGAGTTAGTGCAAGATTGATAATACTTGCATGACTAAGTTAAAAATGGAGGTATAGATGAAGGTACTATACTGTAATTATTTTTTTCACATGTTTAGAACTATTGGGTCACGTGATTTACTATTGATTCACATGATTTACTATTAGGGGAGGTGGTGCAAATTTTATAATACTTGCAGGACTAAATTAAAAATGAAGGAAAAGAGGAAGGTATTATACTGTAATATTTCGAGCCCCAAAACGTGCAATTATTGAAACTATATTTTCCTATAAATAGAAGCTCATTCTTCCTTCATTTCTCACCAATTCACTAAAGTTATAGAGCAATTATTATAGAGAGAAATTATAGAGAGAAAGAAGAAGAGAAGTCTGCTACCTCGCTATTCCAGTATCCAGTTTTCTTTTAAGGTAAGGGGTATTATTTCTTTCGTATTGAAAAAGAGAATTATTTTCTTTCAATACTCGTAAGGGTTGTTATTCCATTCTTTATTATTCTGTTGGAATAACCTATCTGTGCGGTCTATCGCATTCATGGAGAATTCTTCTGTTATTCCATTCTTTATTATTCTATTGGAATAACCTGTCTGTGCGGTCTATCGCATGCCTGGTGAATTCTTTTGTTATTTCATTCTTTATTATTCTGTTGGAATAACCTGTCTACGCGAACTACCGCATGCTTGGTGAATTCGTCTGTTATTCCATTCTTTATTATTCTGTTGGAATAACCTTTCTATGTGGATTACCACATGTATGGTGAAAGATCCTTCGCATTCATTCTTTATTAAATTGTGGAAATGATCTGTTTACGTGGATTACCGCATAGCGGGTGAAAATCCATTTGCAGTTTCGTTTATTCTATTATATTTGTATGAGATATCATTTCTTTTGTACTCGTCATGAAATATCATTTTCTTTGGTATTTTTTGTTACGAGTTACTATTCACGGGTTACAATTCACCTGGTTACTATTCACTCTGGTATTATTCACTCGGGTATTCGGGGCATTTTTTATGCCGGAGTACTATTCACGAGTTACTATTTACGGGTTACTATTCACCCAATTACCATTCACTCTAGTATCATTCACTCGGATATTCGGGACACTTTTCGTGTCAGGGTACTATTCACGGGGTACTATTCCTAAAGTACTATTCACAGGGTACTATTCACCAAAAAAATATATTTCTTTTCTGTGCAAATTATTTTTGGTACATGAATATTATTCTTCAATTTTACTCTACAAAGTAGTATTATGTTGACAATTTAGACGTTATTGATTTCTGGATAAATTAAATTATAAATCTTTAAAATTTATCCTTGAACTTGTTTTATTGAATTATTATGTCATTGTCATCATCCTCATGCTTATATTGTGATGAAACTCATCTTTGGCTTACGTGCATAGATGGACTTGGTATGATTATGACTAGGGATTATTCGGTATAATCATGACCGTAATGTAATGAATGATGTGATAAAAGTCCTCATTGGCCCGTAGTGCATTGATGGATAATTATTGATATGATTATAACTAGGGATTATTCGGTATAATCATTACCATTGATGATTACATGAATATCATTGGTCGTAGTGTAGGGATGATGCGATGATGTGGTTTATTTATTAAGCTGAGTCTCAGCGATAAAGTTGATGAAAAACTTTTTAAATCATAGAAGATAGTAGATTTTATGCTCTACTTGACTCTTCTAATGGATTGTTTATTTCTGCTGCAGTTGTTGATCTAAAACTTGTTGTCTATTGAATTCTATCAGTTGTCATATTGTTGAAGGCTAAGGATAATTTATTCTGCATTATCTTAGTCATAATATTTCTTACTGGGCTAGTTGAGCTCACCCTTTCTTTCATTGTTCTCTTCAAGAAATGAGAATATAGCTGGGACGAGTCGGGGAATGGAGTGATCGTCCAGGATAAATGGCTTTAGTAGTCCTCACTATTCTACAGAATAATGTAATAATTGTTGGGTGTGGGTCCTCACCCATGAGATAGAATCCAAGATAGAAAAGAATTGATTTTATTTGTGAGCAAGTAAGTTGGTTTACTTGATATTAATCCAATTAGAAATTGGGTTAATGGAAACAATATTGGAATTGGAGATTCCGTGAAAGGAATCCAAGTTGAAAAAGGATTCACTTGTTAGATTGGTTAGTGACCAAGATAAGGAGATGTGATCCCTAATTTGATTAGGAGAATAAATTGTTTATAATCCATAATAGGAATGGATTAGGAAGAGTACTATAAATAAGGCTGCGAGTGAGTCTTATTGGATACATGAGATAGAGAAGCTTGGTGGTAAGAAGATACCAAAAGAATAAATTGAGAGAATTACTGTTTGTTGTTCGTGGATATCCGCCATCATCTCCGTTCAATTGAAAGCTTGAAGACTTTATTGCTTGGGATGTTTTTTGGTGGTGAAGTTAATTAGGTTTCTCAACTTAATTAAAGGTAAATTTTTATTATCTCAATTTATTATGTAACCTCAAGTTTTAGGGCATAAAACTTGAGAGGATTATTGTAAGCCCATTATTAGTGATATAGTGGAGATTCGGAGTTTGACCCGTGGTTTTTACCTCTTAATTTTAGAGGGTTTTCCACGTAAATTTGGTGTCTTGTTTGTGGATGGTTATTTGTTATTTTTGTTCTCATAATTGGTTTTTTTGATTTCATATTTAATTGCACAAAGACGGAAAAGTAATTCCTGGGATATAGATTATTTTTGGCGTACTTTTCCCATAAGTGAATCCATTTTGTAGCAAAATTGTACGATCCATCCCACAACAATTCATCACCTAGCAGCGCACACCTGTGTAGACGGGCCCAATAAGTATGTTGGACCACCTCCTTACCTAAAAGGTTAACCTCTTAGGTTGAGGCTCTACCATACTTATTAACCCATTTACACTCTTGAATTTATCCGATGTGGGGTTCATGTGAAATATCCCAACAATCTCCACCTTTCACTTGAATACCCATCTCAAGTATCATACTTGAGTATTCTCATCATTAAGCACACCTTCTTTGAATCCTTCAAGAGCTCTCTGCTAGACTCTAATACTACTCCACCACGCCAGCAGCAAACGTGTCTAAGCAGTTTTCCTAGAGCCATCCGAGCCCTGCTCCACCCGAATCAAATACTTCACCTTTGAGTCCTTCAAGAACTTTGCTTAACTCTAATATTACTCCACCACGCCCGGGCCAAACGTGTCTCAGTAACTTCCCTAGAGCCATCCTAAGCCCGCTCCACCCGAATCAAATCATCCCGTGCTCCACCTGATTCAACTCTATTTGCTCCACCCACGAGGCCTTGCGAATTTACCATTTTTGTAGCGGAATTGTACGATCCATCCCACAACAATTCATCACCTAGCAGCGCACACCTGTGTAGACGGGCCCAATAAGTATGTTGGACCACCTCCTTACCTAAAAGGTTAACCTATTAGGTTGAGGCTCTACCATACTTATTAACCCATTTACACTCTTGAATTTATCCAATGTGGGATTCATATGAAATATCCCAACAATCTCCACCTTTCACTTGAATACCCATCACAAGTATCATACCAGAGTATTCACCATTTTAAGCACACCTTCTTTGAATCCTTCAAGAGCTCTGCTCGACTCTAATACTACTCCACCACGCCAAAATCAAACATGTCTCAGTAATTTCCTAGAGCCATCCTGAACCCTGCTCCACCTGATTCAAATATTTCACCTTTGATCTGGTCCTTCAAGAGCTTTGCTTAACTCTAATATTACTCCACCACACCCGGGCCAAACGTGTCTCAGTAACTTCCCTAGAGCCATCCTAAGCCCGCTCCACCCGACTAAAATCATCTCGTGCTCCACCTGATTCAACTCTATTTGCTCCACCCACGAGGCCTTGCGAATTTACCCTCGCACCCCCTCGCACTTTGGAGTTGATACTTGGACTTTATTTGCTCCACACACGAGGCCTGTGAATTTTACCCTCGCACTCCCCTCGCACCATGGAGTTGTTCTTGGGCCCATCGAACCATGAGCTCTGATACCATTTTGTAGCGGAATTGTACCATCCATCCCACAACAATTCATCATCTAGCAGCGCACACCTGTGTAGACGGGCCCAATAAGTATGTTGGACCACCTCCTTACCTAAAAGGTTAACCTGTTAGGTTGAGGCTCTACCAGACTTATTAACCCATTTACACTCTTGAATTTATCCAATGTGGGATTCATGTGAAATATCCCAACAATAATAATTGTAATGAGGACACCATTGAGTGTGGATATTGCCTAGATGACAATATTCTTGTTTAAACTCTCAGCTATGTTTTGTCGTATTTTACAGGACTGTTGTATAATTAAGTTGTATTTGAATTTATGTACCATGTATCTGGCTACTCAAGATGGGTGATGTATACCTATTTTGGGGGCGTCACAGTTGGTATCAAAGCTTAGGGATATGATCCATGGCTGAGGTGTGAGACTAGAACTAGGAGGGGAGAGACAGGTAATTCCTTCGCTAGTATGACCTACCTAAGTTTATTTGATATTTAATTAATCGGTCAGAGTATAGGGATAATATGTGGCATATCAATTAACCCTTGTTTTGAAACTATATTCTAGAATGATATCTGAAATATAGGAGATGAGGAATAGGATATATAGGAAATAATCGGGAAGGTACAATCAGAAAAGAAAGCAAGGTGTTCTCATCTCTTCAAACTACCAGGTACGTAAATTTTGAGGGCGAAATTTCATAAGGATGGGAGATTGTGAGACCCCGAATTTTATGAAATGAAAGTATTCAATTTTCTTATAATTATTCTATTTAGTAAATGGTTAAATTGATAAAAGGTTAAAGTTAAGGGTAATATGTAAAAAAATTTCAAAGTAAACAAGTTGTCATAAAATAACATGTAGTAAAAGTACAGTAATACGCGTGGTTGCATAGTAGCACACTGTATTGATTATTGATGTTTACGTAAGAAGTCACTCAGTTATACTCAATTATTGCTACAGTAATTGATGCATCATATCTCTCATATTATTGATTCAATTATTGTCATAGTATCATTTGCATAATATTTATTATTATTAAATCAATAATTGAGACGGCAGAGTTATTCATATTTTTATTTGCAATAGTGACAATGTCTAGAAGTTCTGTCAAGGAGAGGTTTGGTCACCTAATTGCACGCCAATAAGGAGAAATCCTTATCGGAAAGCCCCCTCTTTCCTGGGAACGACCTGGTTGTTAAATATTACGAGTTATAATATTAATGATGAATAAGTTCGTGTTGATTAAAGATGAAATTGATAGTTCCATTGTGTGGGACTTATTAGTGTTAGTAAAAATTGACATTTATTTCGATAAAAATTGATGTCTGGAGGTTATATTGACCAATAGGGTAATTAACCGGATAAATGAGCAATTAATTGCTATTGATTCACATGATTATGATAATTTATTCACATGTGTGTACTATTGATTCACATTCATTTATTATTAGGGGAGTTGCTACAAGATTGATAATACTTGCATGACTAAGTTAAAAATGGAGGTATAGATGAAGGTACTATACTGTAATTATTTTTTTCACATGTTTAGAACTATTGAGTCACGTGATTTACTATTGATTCACATGATTTACTATTAGGGGAGGTGGTGCAAATTTGATAATACTTGCAGGACTAAATTAAAAATGATGGAAAAGAGGAAGGTATTATACTGAAATATTTTGAGCCCCAAAACGTGCAATTATTGAAACTATATTTTCTTATAAATAGAAGCTTATTCTTCCTTCATTTCTCACCAATTCACTAAAGCTATAGAGCAATTATTATAGAGAGAAATTATAGAGAGAAAGAAGAAGAGAAGTCTGCTACCTCACTATTCCAGTATCCAGTTTTCTTCTAAGGTAAGGGGTATTATTTCTTTCATATTCATAAAGAGAGTTATTTTCTTTCAATACTCGTAAGGGTTTTTATTCCATTCTTTATTATTCTGTTGGAATAACCTGTCTGTGCGGTCTATCGCATTCCTGGTGAATTCTTCTGTTATTCCATTCTTTATTATTACATTGGAATAACACATGCATGCGGTCTATCACATGCCCGGTGAATTCTTTTGTTATTCCATTCTTTATTATTTCGTTGGAATAACTCGTCTCACGCGTGACTACCGTGCATGCTTGGTGAATTCTTCTGTTATTCCATTCTTTATTATTCTGTTGGAATAACCTGTCTATGTGGATTACCACATGCATGGTGAATGATCCTTCGTATTCATTCTTTATTAAATTGTGGAAATGATTTGTTTACGTGGATTACCGCATGGCGGGTGAAAATCTATTTGTAGTTTCGTATATTCTATTATACTTGTATGAGATATAATTTCTTTTGTACTCGTCATGAAATATCATTTTCTTTGGTATTTTTTTTCTTTTACGAGTACCTATTCACGGGTTACAATTCACCAGGTTACTATTCACTCTGGTATTATTCACTCGGGTATTCGGGGCACTTTTCATGTCGCAGTACTATTCACTGGTTACTATTCACCTGATTACTATTCACTCTAGTATCATTCACTCGGGTATTCGGGACACTTTTCGTGGTACTATTCACGGGATACTATTCCCAAAGTACTATTCACCCAAAAAATATATTTATTTTCTGTCCAAATTATTTTTGGTACATGAATATTATTCTTGAATTTTACTGTGACACCCCCAAATCCGGGTACTTCAATTCCACGGGATTTGGTGTTCATTGTACAAATATCATCTATCTATCTACCCATAATAAATGCAAGTAATGCAATATATAGGATACAACATCTAAATAATAATAATACAATCCCAGGTTAAACTAACCTTAAACATCTGTGCGAAATCATAAACAAATAAGTCTTAACAACATCATTAACTCAAGTCTTAAACATAAATACATCATCTAATAAAATAACAAGTCTTCATCACTTGCTAACTTTGCCCTTGCCCTTACTAGTGGAAGGTTCATCAGTTCTTTCGTTCTTAACTACAATGTTATTATTAAGCAAGAGTGAGCACTATTGCCCACAAATATAATAATGAAATAGCAATATAATAACATGCGAGTAAATCAAAGACATCTGAATAAAAGCTCAACTTTTGAATCAAGAATGAATAACAAGAATCAAAAGAATTTTGAGGGTCATAAGACCTTGAACTATGTCCTAGGTTATCAAGGGTTATACTTGAAACCTTTAACAGTCATAAGACTATGGACCTTTCTACTCGTACTTAGGGGGTCGACGAAGTCCCTCACAATTGGTATCTCTTCGACCTTCGGATTCTCTTTTCGATTGTCGACTATGTAAGCTAAGTATCCTACACAGTCTTGTCTTAACAACTTCCTGGCCTGCATCATCGTCAGACAACTCGCTTGTCTAGGTGACTTGCTACCATAAAACAAAACCTTTGACGGAGTCATAAGGTTAATACGCTTCTTTTGGCAATCAATTACAGCTCCGTAATTGAATAACCAGTCCATTCCCAAAATAACGTCAAATTCACCAAGTCGAATAGGGATAAGATCTACGTTCATGATATTACCCTTAATATCCACTCTACTGATTCTTATATACGCATTTTATGAGGATTATTTCTCTATTCGCAATTTCTATGTTCATGGGGTAATCCAATTCATTCTTAGGCAAATCTAAATTCTTGGCAAAATCATCGGATATAAAGGAACAAGTAGCACCCGAATCAAATAATACGTAAGCATTAACTTTATTGATCGGAATGATACCTGACACCACATCACGGGATTGAACTGCATCTTGCACCGTCATGTTGAAAGTACGGGCGATCTGTCGGTTTGTTGCAGTTGGTCCGGTGATGGTTAAGGCATTTCCACGGTTATTTCCCTGGTTTCCTCCTGATCCTGACCCTCCCAATCTCTTCTTGGGACAATCTCTTGCTAGATGGTCCTTCGAACCACAAGTAAAACAAGCACCCTTCTTTGGGTTTGGACAGTTTGGTGCTATGTGGCCTTCCTAACCACAATTATAGCACACTCTTTTTCCTTTCATACAAACTCCCAGATGGTCTTTCCCGCAGGTTAGGCATGCTTCGATTCTTTTCTTCTGATTTCCTGATGATGAGCTGTCGTTCTACCTTTTCTTCTAATTGAAATTTCCACCTCATGTGCCACTTCCACTGGCCTTGTTATTAATTTCACCTTCATTCTTCTTCTTCTTTTGGTCTTGATTGTACTTGGTCGCCGCATCGCTTCCTTTTTCAGCGAGGATGGCCTTTTCCAGTACTCCGGCAAATGTGTTTATCTGAAACATTGAAACCTTGTTGTACACCCAAGGCTTTAGTCCTTGTTCGAATCTTCTGGCCTTTCTCTCGCCAGTGTGTACTTGGTACGGGGCGAACCTCGCTAACTCGTTGAATTTATCCGCGTAGTCAGGTACGCTCATGTTTCCCTGCTTCAATTCCAAAAATTGAACTTCCATCTTATTCTGCGAACTAGTTGGGAAATACATTTCGAAAAACATTTCTTTAAATCTCTCCCACGTAATTACATCTTCACCTCCTCGCACTTTGTTTGCTTGCCACCAATAGCTAGCCTCAAACTTCAGCATAAACGTTGCAAAAGTGGTCTTCTGATCTTCTCTAACCCTAGCAACGTTGAAAACCTTCTCCATTTCCATAACCCACGTTTGAGCCTCGATTGGATTCATGGAAACTTTGAACTCTGGCGGTCCCACCGCCTTGAAGTCTTTAAACGTTGTGTTTGGTGGAGCTTGAGGTTGATTGTTCATTGCTCCAGTCAGTAAGTTAACTAACTGTTGAACGGGATTTACGTTGGCATTATTGTTATTATTGGTTGACTCTTCCTGAGCCGGTTGATGCTGTTGTCTCCTCCTTGGCGGCATTTTTCTGTTAAATAAACGCTTATTAGAACTTTGTTTATTCTCTAAATAGTTAAGGCATTACTCAACAATTTAACATATCTCTTAACATGTCATCTCAAACAACTTGATATATTTGCATTCAAATCAAAGTTTTAACATTAAACAATAGCATAACTGCTATTTACATCAACTATCCTGGAATAAAGAATCCACAGGATTTAAAACGTTCAAATATTCTTTCGTTCATAAACACGTCAGAATTTACATCTAAAAAAACTAATTAAGTTCTTCACATAATTAAATAAATCATATCACTGTTGGTCAAGGTACTGATTAGCCTTGCTAAGCTCCTCTTCTAAGATGTGATACATTGTCCTGCGATCCATCATGTACAATGGTAGTCCTTCGAATTGGATCGGGTACCTCAAAACTCAATCTTGGGTCTCATTCATTGCCTTGTTAAGTGTAGAGTACCTTTCCCCAATCTTTGCTTTCTTTGCACGACTATCATCCTCTGCACGATCAGCTCGACACGATTCTCTTACCCAGCCTTCCTCTGCTATGTTCAAACCTTTGGAGGTTTCCTTGATTCCTTCTTCGGATTTCTCTATCTCCTCGGTCTTATCTTCAGTTTGACCCTTCTCATGGACCAAATCCCATTCTACATTTGCCAGTCGAGAGTGAAGAGTCGAAATCTCCCTCTCCTTCTGCTCTAGAGTAATATGCTGAATAACCGCTCGCTCAGTCAAATCCTGGACCTCATCTCGTAACTCCACGTTACGGTCGTATAACGTGTCATACATCTCAGCATCAACGGTGTACCGTGGTAACTCCTCTTCTTCCTCTTCCTCTTCCTCAACAAATTCCTCCTCAGGATCCTCCTCAGGATCAGTCTCAGGTTCATGCTCCTGACCAACAACGGTGATCAATGGAGATGATTCCCTCTGCACCAGCTGCTCCCTAACGACATGAATGTCTCGGGGCTCCTCCTCTATCGATACTATAGGTACACGGGGTTCCTCCTCAGTAGGTACTATAAGTACTCGGGGTTCTTCCTCCCCAGCTTGACTAGCTTCTCCAACATTCGACATCCTGACAAAAAAAATTTAAAATTTTAGTTACTAAGTCGTATCATCTAACGAATACTTTAACACATAAACACATAAGGTCTTTTATTATCTTCAATGAATTACAGAAATTCATTTCTTATAACTCGATAAGAGTTTTCCATCACTATCTTCTTTCTATAAGGCTACTACCTAAGGTTGTTCCCCCACCTAAGGTTCATAACTTACAGCTTTGATACCAACTTGTGACACCCCCAAATCCGGTTACTTCAATTCCACGGGATTTGGTGTTCACTGTACAAATATCTTCTATCTATCTACCCATAATAAATGCAAGTAATGCAATATATAGGATACAACATCTGAATAATAATAATACAATCCCAGGTTAAACTAACCTTAAACATATGTGCGATAACAACATCATTAACTCAAGTCTTAAACATAAATACATCATCTAATAAAATAACAAGTCTTCATCACTTGCTAACTTTGCCCTTGCCCTTACTAGTGGAAGGTTCATCAGTTCTTTCGTTCTTAACTGCAATGTTATTATTAAGCAAGAGTGAGCACTATTGCCCACAAATATAATAATGAAATAGCAGTATAATAACATTCGATTAAATCAAAGACATCTGAATAAAAGCTCAACTTTTGAATCAAGAATGAATAACAAGAATCAAAAGAATTCTGAGGGTCATAAGACCTTGAACTATGTCCTAGGTTATCAAGGGTTATACTTGAAACCTTTAACGATTATAAGACTATGGACCTTTCTACTCGTGCTTAGGGGGATCACCCTTAGTACCATCTCATGCACAATATCTTAACGCTTATCGCGATAAGTAAATCCCTTTGCAGGGTTGTTCATCTCAGTTTGACATTCGAGTCCGCACCAAAGGAAGTTTGGTTTGCATAAATCAATAAGGGTTCTGAAATTTAGAACGTTCATCAACTAAGGACTAGTTGAATCAATAAAGTTCATTAGTCTAATAAGGTTCAACAATAATGGTATTCAATTTGAATAATAATCTCAAGAAGTATACAATAGAACAATTATTGTATAACTGAATCATGCTTTGAAAAGATAATAAATCTTAATATAATAATTCGACTTGAATAATAGTAATGATAATTTACTCGAAGTAAATAATAAACTTGAACAATAATGACAAGTAGGGTTAGGAAACTTGCCTCGTGCGTAGATTACACTTTAACTAAGCACGTTCTTTGAATTAAATCCTACATATCATTCACATTCACAATACCAGTTAATTATAACTTAACTAATCATCATAAACTCATTCTCTTTGTCTACTTTGATTATTTAACTATACTTAGTTAATTTACCACTTTGTCACATAATTTATACTTCATGAATAACAAGCTTATTATGTATTCAATAATTCGATCCACGTGCAATTATGTTATTAACATGTTAAACAACTCTATTATCATCATATTATACTTCTAACATATTTACATGTTAATTACATTAATTTACTAACACATTGTTAAACTTAAACATTTTAAAAATTACATTTACGAACTTTACGGAGAGTGGTATTGTATTTCATTTCTTAATTACACTGATCTTCGTACACATTGCGCTACGTACATTGTATACTTGTATGACTAGAAACTTTCAAGCTACTTCTAGATGCGGATGTTTAGGCGTGAGACTGGCGCCGCGGCGCGGCGAGCCAGAAACTGTTCTGCAATTCGCGAAAATTGCAGAACACAGCCAAAAACTCCAATTTAAAATATTACTACACGAATTTAGACATACCCACATGTTATAATTCATGTATAATCATAACCCAACATTTATAGCATGGTTTTAACCCATTAAAACACATAATCACAGAACTAAAATATGTGAATTTCACTGACTTTGATGTTCTTCGAGGTTTTGAAAATAAAACATAAAAATTGTCACTACGGATTCGTTATAACACCGAATCCGTTTATTTAAACTTTGGTCTCTTCGTATCAACATGCATAATAATATACGAGTGTAAAAATTAGGGATAATATATGATCAACACATGAATTATGACGTATAAGGTCATATGGCCATAACCCAAACTCTGTAAATTTTTGAAATAGCAATTCATAGTATTATGAAACTTATGATATGGAATCATATACAATATATATAAGATATGTTATGCTACTCGAATTATTATATATATACACATAATTGTTAACTCATTCAACTACAGAAACTTTACAGAGGACTTAAGCCATGTTTAGGAAAACTTTAAAAGACGTAAAATAAGAATTGGGTTGGATAGAATTACCCAAAGCGTAGTGTAGATTTTAATAGGAGATGAATTCCTTCTCAATTTCTTCTTCAATCACTGACTCACAATTCTCCTCAACAATTATCAGATTCTCTCTAACTAGTTTTATCAGACTCAAGAAAATGAAATAAAAGAATACCCATATATTTTATAAAGCGAGCGTAGTTGTGGTGATTAACCAATTCGTGGTTAAGCGCCTCGACAACCACTACTAAGGCCTTGTTTGGCTATTCAATATAATTCATTCTCATTTAATTTGATAAACTTCTTATACTATAGTTTAATTAATGTCACACTCCTTATAAAATAACTCCAATATTTTATTTAATTTACTTTAAATAAAATATAATAATTTCTCATAAATTCACATAGTCACATAATTAAATTTCTCATTAATAATTAATGTCAAATTATTAACTCTCTAATTAATAATTAAATTAATTAAAATAACATCATGCTTAGTTAAATATTTCATTTAATTCAATAAGCTCACATAAATACATAATTGAATAATAAATATTCTCTACATTAATTTAATAAATGTAACACATAATTAAGTTAATTTACCACAATTGCATCAAATAATTATTTAATCACATAATTAAATCATCGAAAAATATTTATTTAATTCAATAAATATTAAAATTAATTTATAAAAATCTCGTTCGTCACATTTACTCTACAAAGCAGTATCATGTTGACAATTTAGACGTTATTGATTTCTGGATAAATTAAATTATAAATCTTTAAAATTTATCCTTGAACTTGTTTTATTGAGTTATTATGCCATTGTCATCATCATCATGCTTATATCACTACAAAAAAATGGGCCTTTAGCAACGATTTTTTGGGCAACGACTTTATAAGTCGTGGCTAAAAGTATATGTTTAGCAACAAAATTTGTCTTTCGTTGTAGATTGTGTCAGGGTTTCACTTTTTGCAACGAAATTCATAAGTCGTTGCAAAATTTAGATTTAACTAATTAATTCATCGGGAAAAAAATTAGATTAGAAATTAGTTGCAAAATTTTTGGCCACTTGCTTTCCGTCGTAAGCAACGAAAGTTATTTTGTTACTAAAAATGGGGCTTTAGCAACGATTTTTTAGGCAACGACTTTATAAGTTGTTGTTAAAAGTGTATGTTTAGCAACGAAACTTGTCCTTAGTTGCAGATTGTGTCAGGCTTTCACTTTTTGCAACGAAATTTATAAGTAGTTGCAAAATTTGGAAACAAAATTCGTTAGAAATTCGTTGCAAAATTTCTAACCACTTGATTTCTCCTCATCGTGGGTAACGAAAGTTTTTTTGTTGCTATATTTCGTTGACTAATATGGACCATATTCATTGGCAACAATTTTTATTTTCATTGCATATTTTATACAACTTTTTGCAACGACTATTAAAATGTTGCCTTAAATTAAGATAATAATACTAATAATAATAATAATAATAATAGTACTAAT
Organism: Panax ginseng; assembly: GCA_020205605.1. Lineage (NCBI taxonomy): Eukaryota > Viridiplantae > Streptophyta > Magnoliopsida > Apiales > Araliaceae > Panax > Panax ginseng. The sequence goes on along the minus strand of CM035141.1, from coordinate 11,186,815 downwards.
GGTACTACTACTACTACTAATAATAATAATAATAATAATAATAATAATAATAATAATAATAATAATAATAATAATAATAATAATAATAATAATAATAATAATAATAATAATAATAATAATAATAATAATAATACTAATAATAATAAAAATAATAATAATAAAAGAATAATAATAATAATAATAATAATAATAATAATAATAATAATAATAATAATAATAATAATAATAATAATAATAATAATAAATCAAAATAATAATAGTACTAATAATAATAATAACAATAATAATAATAATAATAATAATAACAATAATAATAATAATAATAATAATAATAATAATAATAATAATAGTAGTACTAATAATAATAATAATAGTAGTACTAGTACTACTACTACTACTACTACTAATAATAATAATAGTACTACTACTACTACTACTACTACTACTACTACTACTACTAATAATAATAATAATAATAATAATAATAATAATAATAATAATAATAATAATAATAATAATAATAATAATAATAATAATAGTACTAATAATAATAATAATAATAACAATAAGAGTAATAATACTACTACTACTACTACTACTACTACTACTAATAATAATAATAATAATAATAATAATAATAATAATAATAATAATAATAATAATAATAATAATAATAATAATCATCATCATCATCCTTGCAAAATAATAGCAACTAGGCTCAAGTGCTTAGGCGATCATTGGATCAATATTCCAAACTGAAGATCTTGGGTTTGAATATGTGCATTAACATATTTTTTGGGATAAAGTTTAATATTCGTCACGTCAGCCCGTCCACATATGATATGTACGTATGTGTGTGTGTGTGTGTGTGTGTGTATATATATACATATTCTTTTCAAAATTTCTTATCAAACTAAATAAAATACTAAACAAATCTCAACATTAAACTAAATATATATAAAGTAACTATATATGAATATTTTTATATATAAATATATACATGTAAACAAATATTCATATAAATATTTATAAATTTATCTCTAAATATTTAGAACAATTTTCATATCTAAATTTTATAAATTTTAGATGAAATATTTATAAATTTATAAATAAATATTTGTTTATAAATCCTTATCGGAAAGCCCCCTCTTTCCTGGGAATGATCTGGATGTTAAATATTGTGAGTTATAATATTAATGATGAATAAGTTCGTGTTGATTAAAGATGAAATTTATAGTTCCATCGTGTGGAAATTATTAGTGTTAGTAAAAATTGACATTTATTTCGATAATAATTGATGTGTGGAGGTTATATTGACCAATCGGATAATTAACCGGATAAATGAGCAATTAATTGCTATTGATTCACATGATTATAAATATTTGTTCACATGTGTGTACTATTGATTCACATTCATTTACTATTAGGGGAGTTGGTGCAAGATTGATAATACTTGCATGACTAAGTTAAAAATTGAGGTATAGATGAATGTACTATAATGTAATTATTTTTTTCACATGTTTAGAACTATTGAGTCATATGATTTACTGTTGATTCACATGATTTACTATTAGGGGAGGTGGTGCAAGTTTGATAATACTTGCAGGACTAAATTAAAAATGAAGGAAAAGAGGAAGGTATTATACTGTAATATTTCGAGCCCCAAAACGTGCAATTATCGAAACTATATTTTCCTATAAATAGAAGCTCATTCTTTCTTCATTTCTCACCAATTCACTAAAGCTATAGAACAATTATTATAGAGAGAAAGAAGAAGGGAAGTCTGTTACCTCACTATTTCAGTATCTAGTTTTCTTCTAAGGTAAGGGGTATTATTTCTTTCGTATTCATGAAGAGGGTTATTTTCTTTCAATACTCGTAAGGGTTGTTATTCCATTCTTTATTATTCTGTTGGAATAACCTGTCTGTGCGGTCTATCGCATGCCTGGTGAATTCTTTTGTTATTCCATTCTTTATTATTCTATTGGAATAACCTGTCTGTGCGGTCTATCGCATGCCTGGTGAATTCTTTTGTTATTCCATTCTTTATTATTCTGTTAGAATAACCTGTCTACGCGGACTACCACATGCATGGTGAATTCTTCTGTTATTCCATTCTTTATTATTCAGTTGGAATAACCTGTCTATGTGGATTACCGCATGCATGGTGAATGATCATTCGTATTCATTCTTTATTAAATTGTAGAAATGATCTGTCTACGTGGATTACCGCATGGCGGGTGAAAATCCATTTGCAGTTTCGTATTTTCTATTATACTTGTATGAGATATCATTTCTTTTGTACTCTTCATGAAATATCATTTTCTTTGGTATTTTTTTTTACGAGTTACTATTCACATATTACTATTCACCCTGTTACTATTCACTCTGGTATTATTCATTCGGGTATTCAGGGTACTTTTCGTGCCGAAGTACTATTCACGAGTTACTATTTACAGGTTACTATTCACCCAATTACTATTCCCTCTAGTATCATTCATTCGGGTATTCGGGACACTTTTCATGTCGGGGTACTATTCACTCAAAAAATATATTTTTTTTCTGTCCAAATTATTTTTGGAACATGAATATTATTCTTGAATTTTACTCTACAAAGCAGTATCATGTTGACAATTTAGACGTTATTGATTTTTGGATTTATTAAATTATAAATCTTTAAAATTTATCCTTGAACTTGTTTTATTGAATTATTATGTCATTGTCATCATCTTTATGCTTATATTGTGATGAAAGTCATCTTTGGCTTACGTGCATAGATGGACTTGGTATGATTATGACCATGGATTATTCGGTATAATCATGACCGTAATGTAACGAATGATGTGATAAAAGTCCTCATTGGCCCGTAGTGCATTGATGGACAATTATTGATATGATTATAACCAGGGATTATTCGGTATAATCATGATCATTGATGATTACATGAATATCCTTGGCCGTAGTGCAGGGATGATTCGATGATGTGGTTTATTTATTAAGATAAGTCCCAGCGATAAAGTTGATGAAAAACTTTTTAAATCATAGAAGATAGTATATTTTATGCTCTACTTGACTCTTCTAATAGATTGCTTATTTCCGCTGCAGTTGTTGATCTTAAACTTGTTGTCTATTGTATTATATCAGTTGTTATATTGTTGAAGGCCAAGGATAATTTATTCTACATTATCTTAGTCATAATATTTTCTTACTGGGCTAGTTGAGCTCACCCTTTATTTCATTGATCTCTTCAGGAAATGAGAATATAGCTGGGACGAGTCGAGGGAATGGAGTGATGGTCCAGGATAAATGGCTTTAGTAGTCCTCACTATTCTACGAAATAATATGATAATAATTGTAATGAGGACACCATTGAGGGTGGATATTGTCTAGATGATAATATTCTTGTTTAAACTCTCAGCTATGTTTTGTTGTATTTTACACGACTGTTGTATAATTAAGTTGTATTTGAATTTATATACCATGTATCTGTCGACTCAAGATGGGTGATGTATACCTGTTTTGGGGGCGTCACACACACACACACACATATATATATATAACGCGTGCAATGAACGAGCTAGTTTAAATATTGAATTAACATAAGAAATTAATCCATAACAACTGAGCTATTATTATATTTGTGAAATACTCTAGTCACGTAGATGATAAGTAGTACCTAGTACAGAATGAGATCTTATTTCAAACTTTCATTAGTTGTACAATTGTTTGTAATAAACATGCAAACAAACACACATCACCCCAGACGATGATCAAGCATTTTATCAAACATGTCTTGTACATTACCTTTTACTTAGTGTATTAAATTTAGAAAAAATAGGAATGAAATTGAGGCAAAAGCATGTTATATTAAACTTTGGATACAGACAATTGCATCTATCTATATACTAATACTTCTATATGAATTGTGAAGCATTAACTTGATAAGCATCAAGAGTCGGTAATATTTTTCTTGTAGTTATTGACTTGATAAACATCAAGAGTCGATACTTCTATATGTACTTACAACCAAATAAATGTAAAAGAAATGTACCTGGGGTCTCGAGTTTGAAAAATTTCGGCAGTAGAGAACTTATTGGAGAGTTGAATCATGAAGCACATCGTTATAGTGAAAATTGTCAATGTGAGTGCCGAATCGCTTTGTTAACAAAGTAATAGTGAAGAAAGAAGAACATGAAACCAAATCATATGAGTTTAGCCATTAATGACATGATAAAGGAAGAGGATGGGCTCTTCCCTTGCTAGCTCCACTTGTGGGCAGGCGTCCTCCTATGACCTAAAATGATAGAAGACCTTTACATTTAAATTAATCTAAAAAATTTCTAAACTTATCAAGCGAATATAAAGATACACATTTAAATTAAATTAAAAGTACAATCCTCGTAAAAGGCCATCTAAAATGAAAATAAGTTTGTCTCTTGGAAAACAATTGTCTATTTAAACAAAGTTCATAAACCTCAACCTCAAGATCTGACGGGTGGTAGACTGACATTGGTTGGGGAACAAGGAATTGAAAAGGCTCAACATGTGGATCCAGGAGGGCCAGTCTCTCAACCAAAGCAGCGTTGAAGCTATTTTGTGTAGAAAACATATGCTCGTGTCTCGCTGCTAATCGTTCCATCCTTTTATCCGCTAGCTTATTTCGTGGGTCAAGATATTGTTGGAGACTCCAAAATTGGATATTGAAAGTGGCTTTTGAACGCGATGAATTGGATGGTCCGACTGAATCTTGCTCTTGGTCCTCCTCATCAAAGTCTGCATCTTCTTCTTCATCCTCCTCATCATCAGAATAAGTCAAAAAGGTAAAATCAAGGCCTCGTGGGTGATATTTCCCTCCTTTCCAAATCGAATAGTGTTTAATCATCATGTGGTCCAAGAGTTACAATAGTTGTTAAACTGGCTCATCCGCACTCCATTTCACCCCAGCTCGTGCACACATCCCACAAATGAGAGAAGGATGGGGTAATCCTCCTTGAAGAGGGCCCCACAGACAACGATGAATGGAATGATGTATTATGAAGCCTACATCTATTGGACAATCCTTGATGATAGAGTAAAATAATACAACCTTCTCTTTGGTAACATCACTAGTGTGCTTTAAAGGCATCAATTTAGCGTAAAGGAATGCATGCCATACCTTTCCATAACGACTAAGATCCTTGCTTGGAAAGTACGTACCCTTCAAAGGACCATGAGGACTCTAGCTTGCATAACTCACTCAGTATTTGCTCATAATTTAAGCCTTGGTCCTTATATGCCATATACTCAAAAACAGCTGGAGATTGGAGATTGTAATAATCATTGATTTCTTGAATAGTAAACGACACCATTTTACCCTGGACGAATGCAAAAAATGGTGATTTATCTGGTGCATTGGCATAAAACTCTTTCACAAAAGCCACCACTGCTGCTTCTGGTAGTTCGGTAAAGGTCCCCCATCCCCATTCAATTATCTAGTGGCCCATCTCACCATTAAACTCATCGAGGCTTAGTCCATGCTCCTGAATAAGGGATTTGGAGGCTAAGTATTCAAATCTGGTCGCCACCTCAGAAGTTATAAATTTCCTTATATCAAACTGCCGGACAGGGGTTGACGATCCCTCACCCCATTTTCTTTTTGATGCTTTTGGCATCATTATGTATGTCGTTGAACTGTAGTTCCAAACTTATCAAAACATTCACAGGATGGTTTACCCCCAAATCTTAGTTGTCTCAATGAATCCCCCCATTATAGTGTCTAGAATGTATCCAGGTAGTCGACTGTTGAAACCAATATGACTAGGAACTGTGTCAATCACTATATGGATACCTTGTGTGCACTAAATTGTATGATTAAAATTTCCCCAACCTTACTGTTCAACCTAACTTGCAAGTCACAAAGCATTGTATAGCATTATACCTGATCAAATGCAATAATTACCAATAACAAACATTTTACAGTTGAAGTAATTAGTCTAGCAATGAAAATCCCTACTCATGCTTCCAACTTACCCAAATCAGATGAACAAGTGTCCAAATAGGCAAAGTATGTGGGTTTACTTAATGAGATTTCTGATGATCGACCACAACCCTAATGAATTTACCCAATTTCATGTAGAATGATTCATGTCGAGAGGAAGGCTGGAAGCACTTGGAGCCCTAGTTTGGGTCAAGTCCTTGATGAAATTTAAGAACTGGAGATCCCTTGAATCCATGCGCACTGATTTGGGACAAGAATTTAGTAAAATTTGATTCAACATCGAGATGGAGGTCGATTATTGGGGGTTAGGGCACTAGTGTGTGTGTGTTTGTAATGAAAAGGAAGTGTTTTAAGTCGAATGAAAGAGGAATTTTAAAAACCAAAAATTGTGATTTGCATCGGGGCGAGGTTTGACAGAGAAGTCTGCACTTAGGAGCGATGAAAAGCCTGTTGGGGTGAAGTCTAGCAGAGAGCTCTGCGCCTAGTCGCAATTTTATTTGTTAATTTCTCTCTTAGGGCGCATATACTGTTTTCCTGAAAAAATTTCTTTTGCTTTCGGATCCACTTAATTGCTTAGAACACTAATCATACTTCCATTTACTTGCTTCCTCATGTTTTTTGATGTAAATTACTCTCCACATACTAATCTACTCATATGTGCACTGCCATCATCCTTTCAGAACCTTACTTAATGGTTGTCTCGTGATTTACTCTTGTGAATGTCAATCTTAACCTTGAAATGATGATGATTAAATCAGATTAGGGTTCACGTGGAGAATGAATAAGAAAAGTTGTACTACAACAATACTATTCTAAACTTGCTACAAATTTTCTAAGTGTGAAATTAAAAGAAAAACTAAATACTGATTGGGTTGCCTCCAATCAAGCGCTTGATTTTAAGTCTGTCATCCTGACTACTCCCTGTTTTTATGGTGAATCCGCGAGAGTGATAGAGGTCTTGTGTTGATCCACAATTCCACCCCAGTAATGTTTTAATTGATGTGCATTGACTTTAAATGTTTTGTCTTGATTCCGACCAACTAATTCAACAGCGCCATGGGGAAATACTTCTTTGATTTTGAATGGGCCTGACTAACGTGATTTAAGTTTTCCCAAAAATAGTTAAGTAGCTCGATTTGACCAAGTTCAAGCTTTCGATCCATAATTTTCTTATCATGCCACCGTTTGATTTTCCCTTTGTACAGCTTAGCATTTTCATACGATTGAAGGCGAAACTCTTCCATCTCATTGAGTTGTAACAATCTTTTCTCGCCTACTGCATGCAAGTCAAAATTTAATTTCTGAATAGCCCAATATGCATTATGTTCTAACTCCATGGGAAGATGGCAAGCTTTTTTCCATACACCAATCGAAATGGTGACATCCCAATTGGTATTTTATATGTTTTTCGGTATGCCCACAGTGCGTCGTCCAATTTAATTGACCAATCCTTTTGATTCGGGTTCACCATTTTTTTCCAAAATACGCTTCACCTCTCTATTCGATTCTTTGGCTTGACCACTAGTTTAGGGATGGTAAGCCGTGGCTATTTTGCGAGTGACTCCATACTTTGCAAGCAATGTTGAGAAGTATTTGTTGCAAAAATAAGTACCTTTGTCACTAATGATCGCCCGAGGTGTACCAAATCTAGTGAATATGTTTTTCTAAAGAAACTTGAGGACTACCTTAGCATCGTTGGTGGGTAATGTGGATGTTTCAACCCATTTTGAAACATAGTCTATTGCAACCAGAATGTACTAATTGTTAAATGACATGGGGAAGGTGTAAGACCCCAACTTTTATGAATAAATGTGACGCCCCCAAAAATAGGTATACATCACCCATTCTGAGTCGCCAAATACATGGTACAGAAACAAATACAACTTCAGTAATAGAATTGTCGTGCAAAATATGGCAACACATATACTGTGAGTTTGAATACAAATATTGTCTAATAGACAATATACAAACTCAAAAGGAGTCCTCATTACAATTATTGATAAACTATTTTATAAAATAGTGAGGACTACTAAAACAACTATCCTGAACCATCACTCCAAACCCCGGCTAGTTCCTGCTATGTTCTCACCTCCTGAGAAGAAAAATGGAACAAAAAGGAAAAGGGTGGGCTCAACTAGCCCAGTAATGAATATTATGACTAAGATAATATACAACAAATTATCATTAGTCTTCAACAGGAAAAAATCTAATAGAATATAATAGACAACAAGTTTTAGATCAACAAGTGCAGCGGAAACAACAATCCATTAGAAGAGTCAAGTAGAGAAAGAATTCTACTATCTTCTAGGATTTAAAAGTCCATCATCAATATTTTATCCCTATAACATCAATCAATATACATCTTGAATCAAATATTCATCTTTGCACTACAGGCCAAAATATTCATTTGTATCACCGAGTTGGTCATGTTCATCTCAACATTGCTCATCTTCTTTGCACTACGGACCAAAGATATTCATCAGGTAATCATTCATCTTTGCACTACAGGCCAAAGATATTCATTAGGTAATCATTCATCTTTACACTACAGGCCAAAGATATTCAGTAATATCATTATCTAGCACTGAGGATGATGAAAAATATCTTAAAGAAAACGAATCCAGTGAGATGAAAGATCAAAGATTAGGGATTCGTACTTTAGTTTATCCAAGTTCAAAAATACTCCATAATAACCAATTGTGAAGCAGAATTCAAAAATAAAGATCAAAACATGGATACAATTATAGATAGTAACCATAATAGACATCTTGGACAAAAAGGAGAAAATTTCATTTTTCGGTGAATAGTGTCATATTCGTGAATAATGACGTATACGTGAATAGTGCCAGATACGTGAATAGAAACCCCGACACAAAAAGGTAGAAATTCCACAATAAAATCCATTCCAATATTTCGGTATAATGATATTGAAAGAATAATATCATTAGAAAGAAAATAACATCCCTTACCTCAAAATATCAGTACTTCTGATCGGAATATCGGTATAAGGCTAAAGGAAACTTTCACTGATGAATAACAACTCACAAAGTATCTAAATACTCACAAAATACGCTCGATAATATAGAGAGAAAGAGAGAAAACTTGTTTTTAGTGTGATTTTCAATTCTAACTAAGCACCATATTTATAGGAAAATGCTTAAAACGCCATAGCAAACTAACCTGCTACCTGATGGATTTACCTGCTACTATTCAAGCCCACAACTTTTGAAAATAAATTCCAGCACATTTCATTAATCACCTACCAAAAGTGGGGCCCACCATATTTTTAATAAAAATATTTTATTTTCCGAAACTTCAACAATTCATAATAAATAACCCTTTTATCAGAAAATTCAAATCTCATGTGCTTTCCATAGGAAATTTAATTCTCTACAACTTTGTAAGTTTAAGTTTTTTCAAATTCCAAACAAAAAATGACCGAAATCCACATACGGACGATTTTCAAAACCTCCATCCCGACAAAATACTGATAAAACAGCTCAGCATTAATTCCTTCATTTATAACCACATAAAATAAATATATCCATCATTTATATCCACGTAAAATAAATATTTCCTTATCATATAAACTAATTATTCACAAGTAATATTACAGAATCACAATTATGACAACCAGGTCGTTCCCAGGAAAGAGGGGGTTTTCCGATAAGAATTTCTCCTTATTGGCGCGCAATTCGGTGACCAAACCCCTTTCCTAGATATAACTTCCTTAGACATTATCAATAATGCTATCTAATAATATTATTCAAATAATATGAATTATTGATCTAATAATGGAGATATTGTGCAGTGACAATTATTGAAACAACAATAATATAAAATATCAACGCAACAATTATTGAACCAATAAAATAAAATATTGAACAATAATTACTGTAACAATTATTGAGTAGTGACTTCTTACGTAAGAATCAATAATTTCAAAAATACTATATATGTAATACAGGTACTATCATGCGACCCACAGCGTATTATATATTTTAACCATAGGGTATTCCAACAGCGGTGTTAATTCGGTAACCATTACGCCATTATTTATAAAAACTCGAACTTGTCATTTTCTTCATCCGAGCAGCTTATCCGTTATGGGGCCCACAAATGGTGGCTTGTCGCAATGCGAATATTTCGAGACGGTAAAGAATATTCCACGACCAAACGAATATTCCCCGACAAAATGAATACTTTATAACCACTTGCTTATTTTGCAAAAATTTGCACATTTCATCCATAACCAAAGTATTATACCAAATTAACACCTTATTATTCACAATAATAATTAGAGAAAATTCGATTTTATTTATAAAAAGTTGGGCTCTTACGACCTCCCCTCCTTATGAAATTTAGTCCTCGAAATTGACGTACGTACCTGATGTTTCGAAAAGGTGAGGATACCTTGTTTTCATTTCTTATTCCAATTCCCAGGTCATTTCTTCAATAGCGTGGTTTCTCCACAAAACCTTAACTTGTGGTATAATCTTCGTGCGTAGGACATGCTCTTTCTTATCCAAGATCTTGACAGGTACCTCCTCGTATGTTAAATCTTCGGCTATATCGTCTGGTTCTAACATAATAATGTGGTTTAGGTCATCCATATATTTACGTAATATCGATACGTGAAAAACGTTATGAACATGCGACATACTTAGCGTTAAGGAGAGTCTATAGGCCACAGTTCCTACTCGATCGAGGATTTCAAATAAACCAATAAAATTGAGAGTTGATATTTCCTTTCTTCATCGACTCTTGCTTCTAGAATAACGCCTTTTTGAACCTTCTTCTTCGTATTCATCAGCTCTGGGTCTGTAGCTTGAGCGACTTTTAACTTTATCGATTAAAGTCAATTCTACTCATATATTTGATATCACCACGAGGGTCCCTAGAGTCTTTAACTCTATCTTCATCATTTGTAAGTTATACGAAATGGGTTTTTGTGTTAACAACGTCACACTTGTAACCGCATACGATCTTCTACTCAACGCGTCAGCTACCACGCTCGCTTTTCCACGATGATATTGAATGGTATAGTCGTAACCTTCAACAGCTCGAGCCAATGTCTTCAGCGCATAATACATTCGTTCGGGGTGGAAAAATATTTAAGGGTTTTAGAAATGGGTTTTGTACTGGGGTCAATACAAAATTCGATTTCACGCGTAGGACAAGAAGGCTTCAGGAATACGTCTGGAAATTTATTAATGATAGAAATATCATTCAAAATTGTGACTCTCATCCAAGACTTAGATATCGCATGTAATGAAGGTTTCTCTTAACGGAGTTTCAACCGATAAGTTAAAGTCTAATTTCTCCAGAGTCAAATTTAAACGTTGAGCACAAGTAGGAGAAATAAAAGAATGGGTAGAACCGGTATCTAATAAGGTATAGACTTAGCAAGAATTTATAATTAACTAACCTGTGCTAACTTTGTTCGGGTTACTCGCTCTTTGAGAAGTCACGAAAAACGCTCTTCCTGAAACCACCGACTTTGTTTTGTCCGTATCCACCTTTGGTGCCACTGTCTCAGCTGGACTTGATTTCGCTACAGGACAAAATCGAGCTATGTGACCGTCTTTTCCATAATTAAAACATACCTTGGAAGACTGTGAACAGTTTGGACTTATATGTCCCTCTTCTCTGCATCTGTAGCATTTAACTGGCGGTCGTTCTCCTCCCCTAGAATTTGTTCTGTTGGTCTTTGGTCTTTGGTCTTTATTGAAGACGTCTTCCCGTCATCGTTAAATCTTCTCTTCTTGAAATTTCCACTTGAATCATTTCTTCTATTATCTTGGCCATGATTACCACCGAAGTAGTTACCATTTATGGCATGATAATTTCCTCCACGATGGTTATTATTGTTCTGATGACTGTTGCCACCGGTACGATTATACGATTATTATTGGGTTGTTACTCGTTATCCTTCTGTTGGGCTGGCTCATTATCGCGCTCCAATAACTGAGCCCTATTCACTACATCTGAATACAAACACAATTTGTGAGAAATGAGGTATTGATGTATTTCGGGTCTCAAACCTCGCAGAAACATTCGCATCATTCTCTCCTCATTATCAACCAAATGGGATGCGAACCGAGATAACTCGGCAAACTTAGCCTCGTACTGCGACACAGTCATATTGTTTTGCCCCAGCTTGATGAACTCAACCTCCTTCATGTGACGAATACTTTCGGGAAAGTACTTGTCATTGAATAATTCTTGGAACTTCTCCCAAGACATCATCAGTGCGGCAGATTGAGTACGCTTTACAGATTCCCACCAGTAATCTGCCTCTCCTCGCAACATGAATGTGGCAAAGGGAACCTTTTGCTCCTCGGAGCATCCCAAGACATCAAATATCTTGGTGATTTGCTTTATCCATGTCTCTGCCGTAAGTGGTTCTGGCTTTCCCAATAATTTTGGTGGTCCCAGCTCCTTGAACTACTTAGCGGTGACCATCCGAGAGTTGCTAGTGTTTTCACCTGTATTTTGAACAGGAGTCTCTCTCGCCTGATGTTGCATAAATTGCAAAAGCCTCTGAACATCCCATTGTTCATCATTTGATTGGTGTTGTTGTTTACCTGAGGATTATTGTCATCCTGATGCACATTATCTTGGGTATTGATCATTGGTGACTCAACAGTCTCATGTGCTTCATTGCTTATCACAATATTTTCAGATGCCATTTTCAAACACTGCCACAAAACAAGGGTTAATTGACATATCACATATTATCCCTATACTCTGACCAACCAAATAAATACCAAATAAACTTAGGTAGGTCATACTAGCGAAGGAATTCCCCGTCTCTCCCCTCCTAGTTCTTGTCTCACACCTCAGCCAGGGACCATATTCCTAAGCTTTGATACCAACTGTGATGCCCCCAAAAATAGGTATACATCACCCATTCTGAGTCACCAAATACATGGTACAGAAACAAATACAACTTCAGTAATATAATTGTCGTGCAAAATACGACAACACATATACTGTGAGTTTGAATACAAATATTGTCTAATAGATAGTATACAAACTCAAAAGGAGTCCTCATTACAATTATTGATAAACTATTTTACAAAATAGTGAGGACTACTAAAACAACTATCCTGAACCATCACTCCAAACCCCGGCTAGTTCCTGCTATGTTCTCACCTCCTGAGAAGAAAAATGGAACAAAAAGGAAAAGGGTGGGCTCAACTAGCCCAGTAATGAATATTATGACTAAGATAATATACAACAAATTATCATTAGTCTTCAACAGGAAAAAATCTGATAGAATATAATAGACAACAAGTTTTAGATCAACAACTGCAGCGGAAACAACAATCCATTAGAAGAGTCAAGTAGAGAAAGAATTCTACTATCTTCTAGGATTTAAAAGTCCATCATCAATATTTTATCCCTATAACATCAATCAATATACATCTTGAATCAAATATGCATCTTTGCACTACAGGCCAAAATATTCATTTGTATCACCAGTTGGTCATGTTCATCTCAACACCTGTTCATCTTTGCACTACGGACCAAAGATATTCATCAGGTAATCATTCATCTTTGCACTACAGGCCAAAGATATTCATTAGGTAATCATTCATCTTTACACTACAGGCCAAAGATATTCAGTAATATCATTATTTAGAACTGAGGATGATGAAAAATATCTTAAAGAAAACGAATCCAGTGAGATGAAAGATCAAAGATTAGGGATTCGTACTTTAGTTTATCCAAGTTCAAAAATACTCCATAATAACCAATTATAAAGCAGAATTCAAAAATAAAGATCAAAACATGGATACAATCAAAGATAGTAACCATAATAGACATCTTGGATAAAAAGGAGAAAATTTCATTTTTCGGTGAATAGTGTCGTATACGTGAATAGAAACCCCGATACAAAAAGGTAGAAATTCCACAATAAAATCCATACCAATATTTTGGTATAATGATATTGAAGAATAACATCATTAGAAAGAAAATAGCATCCCTTACCTCAAAAAATCAATACTTCTGATCGAAATATCGGTATAAGGCTGAAGGAAACTTGCACTGATGAATAGCAACTCACAAAGTATCTAAATACTCATAAAATACGCTCGATAATGTAGAGAGAGAAAGAGAGAAAACATATTTCTGGTATGATTTTCAATTCTAACTAAGCACCCTATTTATAGGAAAATGCTTAGAACGCCATAGCAGACTAACATGCTACCTGATGGCTTTACCTACTACTATTCAAGCCCACCACTTTTGAAAATATATTCCAGCACATATCATTACTCACCAACCAAAAGTGGGGCCCACCATATTTTTAATAAAAACATTTTATTTTTCAAAACTTCAAAAATTCATAATAAATAGCCCTTTTATCAGAAAGTTCGAATCTCATGTGCTTTCCATAGGAAATTTAATTCTCTACAACTTTGTAAGTTTAAGTTTTTTCAAATTCCAAACGAAAAAAGACCGAAATTCACATACGGACGATTTTCAAAACCTCCATTCCGATAAAATACTGATAAAACACCTCAGCATTAATTCCTTCATTTATAACTACATAAAATAAATATATCCATCATTTATATCCACATAAATAAATATTTCCTTATCATATAAATCAATAACTAATTATTCACAAATAATATTACAGAATCACAATTATGACAACCAGGTCGTTCCCAGGAAAGAAGGGGCTTTCCGATAAGTATTTCTCCTTATTTACGCGCAATTAGGTGACTAAACCCCTTTCCTGAGATGAACTTCCTTAGCAAAGCGATTGCCAATAATGCTATCTAATAATATTATTCAAATAATATGAATTATTGATCCGATAATGGAGAATCGTTGTGCGATGACAATTATTGAAACAACAATAATATAAAGTATCAACGTGAGCAATTATTGAACCAATAAAATAAAATATTGAGCGATAATTATCGTAACAATTATTGAGTAGTGACTTCTTACGTAAGAATCAATAATTTCAAAATATCATGCAATACAGGTGTCTTTCTTGCAACCACGCGCGTATTACTATATTTTAACCACCAAGTATTCCAACAGTGTTAACGGTAACCATTACGCCGTTATTTATAAAAACTCAAACTTTTCATTTTCTTCATCCTACAGTTATCCGTTATGGGGCCCACAAATGGCTGCGCCGTCGTACGAATATTCCCCGACAAAAAGAATATTCCACGACCAAACGAATATTCCCCGACAAAATGAATACTTTATAACCACTTGCTTATTTTGCAAAAATTTGCACATTTCACCCATAACCAAAGTATTATATCAAATTAACACCTTATTATTCACAATAATAATTATCGAAAATTCGATTTTATTTAAAAAAAGTTGGGGTCTTGCAATAAAGATTTAATTTTCTCTAAATATCATTTTGAGTAATAAGGTGTGAATTTGATATAATGTTATGGTTGTGAGTAATATTTAAGAATTTTGCAAAGTAAGCAAGTTGTTATAAAATATTCGATTTGGTCGGGAATATTCGTGATTTATTGACATTACAATCATTGGTGGACCCCACTGGCGGAATTCTTCATCGGAGTTAGAAAATGATAGAAATAACTTTTTATAAAAATAACGGCAAAAATTTTACTGTTAACTATTGAAATACCTAGTGGTAAAAGTACAATAATACGCGTGGTTGCATAGTAGCACACAGTATTGTATATTATCTTTATTGATGCTTACGTGAGAAGTCACTCAGTTTTATTCAATTATTGCAACAGTAGTTGTTGCATAGTATCTCATATTATTGATACAATTATTGTCACAGTATCATCTGCATAATATTTTATATTATTAAATCAATATTTGAGAAAACAAAAGTTATTCATATTATTATTTGCATTATTGACGATATTTAAAAAGTTTTGTCGAGAAAAGGGGTTTGATCACCTAATTGCGCTCCAATAAAGAGAAGTCCTTATCGAAAAGCTTCATCTTTCTTGGAAAAGATTTGGTTGTTAATATTGTGAGTTATAATATTAATAATAAATGTTATTAAAAATGTATTTTGTGAAGCCAAGTTAATTGAGATAAATAGAGGGATATTTTATGAAGTATTTGTTGTAAATTTTGTTTATTACATGGACCCCTAGTTACCCATTTTTCAAAACTGCCGGTAGAAAGTTATCTAAGTTTTGTTATATATATATATATATATATATAAGTTTTGTTTTTTATGTATAGTAGAATATATTATATTTTATATTTTATTATGCATAATACTGCTTAGTGTGCATTGTGAAGCATAGTAAAATCAAAAAATTTTGTTCAATTCGTCCGTGAAATTTCCCCTGTGCACCCGTGATTTTCTAAATTTAAATAGTATCTTGTCATTCTTCTATTAATAGGATGCTTATTTAGAAATGAAAATCACACTAGAATAAGAGAATTCTTGGTAGATGATTAAATTTTAATTTAGGAATTTTTATATTGGATAGAGTAATTAATTTTTATATTTAATTTAATAATTGAATCATATTGTCGATTAGAATATTATATTTTTATTTTTAGAATAATAACAGTTATATTACCTGAATAATGATAAAGTCTTACTTACACTCGAAGCATTAATTATACTTATATTTTAATAATAGTACCAAATTTAAGTTTGGTAGATGAGTAAATTTTAATTTGGGAATTTTTATATTGGATAGAGTAATTAATTTTTATTTTTAATTTAATAATTGAATCATATAGTCGATTAGAATATTATATTTTTATTTTTAGAATAATAACAATTATATTACACGAATAATGATAAAGTCTTACTTACACTCGAAGCATTAATTATACTTATATTTTAATAATATTACCAAATTTAAGTTAGGTAGATGAGTTTTATGATAATTTTCGTTTCTTATCAAATCGTATTATCTAAGTGGTAAAATAATTTTACTTAAACTTGTATTATTATTATTATTATTATTATTATTATTATTATTATTATTATTATTGTTATTTTTATTATTATATATTTAAATAAAAGAAACACATTAGTATTTGCTAATCTTATTTTGATTATTTTCTTATAAAACTATATAATGAATTCATGTTTTTTTACAAAACTACGATACTAATTTCTATTTTTGAACAAAAGTAACTAACTAATATTAGGTATATGATCTATTTTGATTCTATTAGGAACTTTGTTGATTGGTTCCTATTCCTAGCCATCCATGGTTAAGGTGCTAAACAAAGAGGTCTAGTGCAGGTTGTCTATTGGCATGGCAGATTTGGGATCACTGCAATTGTGTTGTACATGGCAAACTTGAGGGGAATTTTAATGTGTTGGTTGGGAGGTGTCTCGATTTCTTTCATCAATTTTTTGAAACTATGAGATTTATTAGGTACTTTCTTGTTCAACCTAAATTAAGGCAACTTACTAAATGGTGTAAACTTATCAGCTATGTTGTTAAACTAAATTATTATGCCTCGGTGAAAGGTAATGGTTTTTGCAGAATTAGTTTTGTTTTTCGAGATGAACATGGGCATGTTTTAGGAGCTGGAGTAGACAGTTTGGTCAGTAATTTACAGGTTGCATGTGCCGAAACAATTTCTATTCGTCAAGCTATTAAATTTTCTATTGAGATAGGTCTTAGTAACATTGTTATTGAAGGAGCTAGATTGTAAGACGATGATTACACGTCTATCAAAAGAGATTGTTGAGGATTCAGATTAGAATTTCAGAAGGTGAGTTTCGCCAAGATAAAGCTATCAAGTAGCTCATGAACTAGAAAATTTAGCTCAGTTAGATAATATGTTTTTTTCCTACTTATTGGATGGATGATTGCCACCATAGCTTGCTTTCTTTAATTGTAAAAGAATTTGCACATGAATAAAAGTTTGTGTCCTGTATGAGGAAGTTATTTCAAAAAAAGAAATAAAAAAATATCTAAATTAATTAAATGTAACTAAATATGATTGACCCAATAGTTTTTTATTTATATTGTCATGTCTAAATGTGACAACCCATCATGTAATACATATGATTAATAAGGGTATTTACAGAAGCAAGTATCTGCAAGTATAAATCTTCCTGAAACAAAGTGACCGTTTTCTTGCTTGCACTTTTTGGCACAGGCATCTCCAACACAATTTTTAGTAGGATCTAAAAATTGTACCTCACATGCATCAACAATCGTAAGCTCATTACCTACAATTATCGAATTACGTAAACGAAATCAATAGTCAAAATAATATTATTTGGTGATTTTATGTAAAATTTTTGTCATCTATATAATCCTTGTGTTTTAGAATTAGAGTTGAATTTTTAACATTTGTAAGTTAATTCATAATTTTTGAAATATAATACTAATACATATTTATTTACTTTAAATAATATATATATATATATATAATTACTGTATACTAATTAAAAGATAGTACTAATTAAAATATTTAGTCTTTCAAAAGTTAAATCAATTTTGAATTTTAAGAATTTAAAATTTGACTTAAAAATCAAAATGTATCTCTATTTTGAAACAAAGTAATTATATATTTAACAAATCAATTATATGTAACTACTGTAAAAAAAAAATCACTACAATCGAACTCATGATTTTTTTATTTTTTATTTTTTTATTTTACAAAGACATGTATTATTAGGGGCATTAATACTTGAGCTAATATGACAGAGTTAGTGGAGTTAAACTTCCATCATAGCATCCTAACACCAGAAAACGAGTTTTATATGATAATTTTGAGAAGTAAAATAAAAAATAATTATATATAACAAAATAAACAAAGGCATGAGCATGAGGCATAATAATTATTTAATAAAATTAGAAGACTTTCCAAAAAAAAAAAAAGGGTCATGGTTTTCTTAAGCTCTCATGGTTATTATCTAAATTACATTTGCAATAAAAAATTACAAAATGCTAATAATCTTAAATAATTTTGATCTATTCATGTTACTCAATATATGAAATCTATTGAAACATTTATATAGTAAGAAATATAATTTTTTTAAAATGAAGTACATGATTAAAAAAGCATAGTGTATCTATATGTAACTTTAGTTAAATACAAACACCCATATATTATATACTAAATTAGTGTTTACCTGTAAAAAAGGTCTAGCAAGAGAAGAACGCTAGCAAATGTAATGGAATACTTCATACTTAATTTTTTTTCAAGTGTCTCCAAAAAATAAGATATGTGATTTGTGAACAAAACCATTCAGTTCCTACAGTTTACAGCGCGAGAGGATAAAAACTTCTTAAAAATTTTCTTCTATAAATATAAATGTGCAATTAATGCATTTATTTAGGATCTCTTTTAAAAATTGGATACTGATATATGCACATTATATATTAATGGATGCACACCATATGCATAGTAATATTGTTTTTAAGATATTGCAGTATTAATAATACAAGCATTCAATGCGTATTATTAGAGTACACATAATTATCAATATAAGATGCGTAGATATCTAACATCCTTGAGATTTATAAAATTTTTAGAATGTGATTATATGAATCAAATTTTGCATTTATTATACACCTAAAAATATTAGGATATATTTATTATATATGAATTACATTTTGAATTATTATATACTATTTTTGAGAAACGCATTATTATATACTAAAAAAGCACAAAAACAAATAATGAGCAAAGACCCCGACATTATGAAAATTTAGTCAAATGAATCAAATTTAGAATTAGTACATTTGAAGCTGGTACTGCAAAGGCTTCATGATAACAAGTTGTATGCCAAGCTGAAGAAATGCGAGTTTTGGTTTGAGGAAGTAGCATTCCTTGGGCACGTAGTGTCAAAACATGGAGTATCTGTAGACCCGGCAAAGATTGAAGCCATACAAAGTTGGGAGCAACCAAAGCCGGTGACCGAAGTGCGTAACTTTAAGGCTTAAGTTGGTTCTTATCGGAGATTCGTGGAAGGATTTTCTCGAATCGCTACTCCGTTAACTCAGCTGACTCATAAAGATATAAAATTCGGTTGGAGCGAGGTTTGTGAGAAGAATTTTTAAGAACTCAAGAGAATACTCATTTCGGCATCTGTTCTGACAATACCATCTGGTTCGGATGAATTTGTTATCTACAGCGATGCTTCAGGCAAAGGGTTAGGATGTGTTCTCATGCAATATGGGAAAGTCATAGCCTATGCATCGCGACAACTCAAAGAATATGAGAGGAATTATCCTACTCATGATTTGGAGTTGGCAGCAGTCGTTTTCGCATTGAAGATCTGGAGACACTACCTGTATGGGGAGAAAGTGGAGATCTATACAGATGTGACGCCCCCAAAATAGATATACATCACCTATTCTGAGTCGCCAAATACATGGTACATAATACAAATACAACTTTAAATATACAACATGAACTGTGAGTTTTAATAGAAATATTGTCGTTTAGACAGTATTCAAAATCAAAATAAGTCCTCAATACATTTATTATCACACTATTATATAGAATAGTGAGGACTACTAATGCTATCATCTGGACCGTCACTCCGTTCCTCGACTAGTCCCTACTACGTTCTCATTTCCTGAAGAGAATAATGAAAGCAAAAAGGGTGAGCTCAACTAGCCCAGTAAGAAATATTATGACTAAGATAATGCAAAATAAATTATCATTAACCTTCAACAGTGTTAAACTGATAAAATATAACAAACATCATGTTTAACTGCAGCGGAACAAGCAATCCATTAGAAGAGTCGTGACTTTTATCGCTGAGACTCAGCTTAATAAATAATCCACATCATCCCTGCACTACGGCCAATGATATTCATTAGTATCACGACCATAAATTATCCATGCACTACGGGCCAAGGATATTCGTGTATTCATCAATGGTCATGATCATACCGACAATTGTCCATCAATGCACTACGAGCCAATGAGGACTTTTACCACATCATTTGTAACATTACGGTCATGATTACACCGAATAATCTCTGGTCATAATCATACCAAGTCCATCTATGCACTACAGGCCACATATGACTTTCAACAAAATATAAACATGAGGATGATGACAATGATATAAGAATTCAATAAAACAAGTTCAAGAATTAATTTATCCAGGAACTAATATCGTCCAAATTGTCAACATGATACTTCTTTGTAGAGTAAAATTCAAGAATGCTCAGAAGAATATTTCCATGAAAAGATACTGGATGAAGAGCAAATATCAAGGATATTCCACTAATTTCATGGAGTATAGAAGTAAAAATTTTAACCAACTGAGTATAATAAAGAATGGAATAACAAAAGAAATCACCAGGCATGCGATAGACCGCACAGGCAGGTTATTCCAATAGAATAATAAATAACGAAACCAAGTCCGACGTAAAATACATAGGCAGGATATTCCAACAGAATAATAAAGACGAAAAAAAAAGTCCGTCAGTAAAACGCATCTGAGGATATTCCAATGAATAATAATAAAGAATGGAAACGGTCCGGCGTAAAAGCATGCAGACGAGGATATTCCAACAGAATAATAAAGAATGGAATAACAGAAGAATTTCACCAAGTATAGGGTAGCCCGCGTATACAGGTTATTCAAATAGAATAATAAATAATGGAATAACAAGAGTTCTCTTCATGAATACAAAAGAAATAATACCCCTTACCGTAAAAGAAACTGGATATAAGTGTAAGAAAGTATTAGAATACTTTTCTATAGTTTCTTTATAATTTCTCTCTCTAGAGTTTTAGTGAATTCGTAAGAAATAATGAAGGAATGAACTTCTATTTATAGGAGAATGGAAGGATACTATTTAGGAAAAATCACGGACGCACAGTATATAAATTTGAAGTTCAAGGTTTATCAACATTTGGTGCTAGCCAATTAGAAGAAAGAAAGAAAGAAAAACTAGCACTTGCCAAGTTGAGAAAATGGCTTTATGCACATGTTTGATAGCATTATTGGATTGCTCAACCAATAAGGTGCAAGCTTTGAAAATAACATCACATATCCTGCCAAAATTCATTCTCCACCACAACCCACTCACCCACATTTAATATATATAAATACTTATTATTCACACATCTCCACCCATTCCTACGTAACACCCATTTTCCTCCCACCCCACCTTCATGATTATATATATATATATATATATATATATATATATATATATATATATATATATTATTATATTCATAACACACAGTATTTTGAAAATTGAGTAAATGGGGGGTCCAAATAATACGCCAAACTTACAACAAATATTCCGTAAAAATCTCCTCAATATTTTTAACAATAGTTATCATCATTATTATAATTCACAATATTAATCGACCAGGTCGTTCCCAGAAAAGAGGGGGCTTTCTAATAAGGATTTTTCCCTATTGGCGCGAAATTAGGTGACCAAACCTCTCATTGACAGAACTTCTAGACATCGTTAATATTGCAAATAATAATATTAATAACTTTGTCGTCTCAATTATTGATTTAATAATATATAAAATATTGACAATAATTGAATCAAATAAAGTGAGATATTATGCGGCAATTATCGTAGTAATAATTGAACAAAAGCGAGTGACTTCTCACGTAAGCATAAATAATCAATACTGAGTGTCTACTCTTGTGCTATTCACAGCGTACATCGTACTTTTAACTTTGGGTGTTTCAACAGATTAACAGTAAAACTTCCGCCGTTATTTTCATAAAGTATTTTTGTCGTTTTTTTAATCCGACAATAATTCCGTTGTGGGGTCCACCAATGATTGTGCCGTTGTACGAATATTTCCTATTTAAAATGAATATTCCCCGACCAATCGAATATTATATAACAACTTGCGTACTTTGAAAAATTTATAAATATTACCCACAAATATAACATTATATCAAATTCATTCCATAATATTCAAAAATGATATTTATAGAAAATTCATCTTTATTCATAAAAGTTGGGGTCTTACAACAGATCATAAAAGCCTCAAATATTTCTTCACCCAAAAGGAACTCAATATGCGGCAACGACGTTGGCTCGAGCTATTGAAAGATTACGATCATACCATCCAATATCATCCTGAAAAAGCAAACGTGGTAGCTGACGCATTGAGTAGAAAATCATATGCGGGTACGAGTGCAATATTGTTAACACAACGGTCCATTTTGTATGACTTTCAAAGGATGGAGATAGAGGTAAAGGCTCCAAGTACCCACGTGATGACAAACATACGACTAGAACCGACTTTAATCGATAAAGTTAAAGCTGCTCAAGCTACAGACATGGAGCTGATGCGTATGAAGAAGAAAGTGCAAGAAGTTGCTATTCCAGAAGCAAGAATCGATGAAGAAGGAATACTTCGAGTCAACTCCAGAATTTGTGTTCCTAACGATTCTGACTTGAAGCATAGAATCATGATGGAGGCACACAACACACCGTTTGCAATCCATCCTGGGAGTACCAAAATATATCATGATCTTCGACATACATTTTGGTGGAGCAATATGAAAAGAGAGATCGTAGAGTTTATCTCGAGGTGTATAACTTGTCAACGTGTAAAGGCGGAGCATCAAGTACCAAAGGGTCCACTGCAACCACTTAAGATTCCGACATAGAAGTGGGAACACATTACTATGGATTTTGTTACGGGTCTTCCCAAGGTTTCTCAAGGCATAGATGCGATTTGGGTTATTATTGATAGATTAACCAAGTCTGCCCATTTCTTTCCTATACGGGAGACTTATTCCCTTGAACGTCTTGCTAGTATGTATTTAAATGAGATTGTGAGATTGCATGGAATGCCAGTATCCATAGTTTCGGATCGTGACCCAAGATTCACTTCACGATTTTGGGTTAGCTTGCAGAAAGCTATGGGGACGGATTTACGATTCAGTTCAGCATACCATCCTCAAACGGATGGACAATTGGAAAGGACTATTCAAACCCTTGAAGATTTATTTAGACTCTGTGTCCTAGATTTCAAATGAAGTTGGGATAAATACTTACCATTGGTGGAATTCTCTTACAACAACAGTTATCAAGCAAGTATAGGCATGGCTCCATTTGAAGTATTATATGGACGAAAATATCGTTCTCCAATATGCTGGGACGAGGTGGGTGAAGCAACGTTGTTGGGACCAAAATTGGTACGCATAACTACAGAGAAGATCAAAATGATCCGACAACGTATACAAACGACACAGGATCGACAAAAGAGTTATGCGGATCTTCATCGAAAGGACGTGGAATTTAATATTGGGGATCATGTATTGTTACTTGTTACACCATGGAAGAGAGTTACAAGATTTGGGAAGAGAGGAAAGCTCAATCCACGATTTGTTGGTCCATTTGAGATTCTTGACCGAATAAGAAATGTGGCCTATAGACTCGCATTACCTCCAAGCATGTCTCGTGTTCATAATGTTTTTCACATATCTATGCTTCATAAATATGTGAAAGACCCGAACCACATTTTTGAGTTAGAACCGAATGAGATAGCCGAAGATTTACGTACGAGGAGGTACCTGTTAAGATCTTCGATAGGAAAGAGCATGTCCTACGCACGAAGGTTGTACCACAAGTTAAGGTTTTGTGGAGGAACCATGCTATTGAAGAAATGACTTGGGAGTTGGAATCAAAAATGAAAGCGAGGTATCCTCACCTTTTCGAAACCCGAGGTATATACGTCAATTTCAAGGATGAAATTTCATAAGGAGGGAAGGTTGTAAAACCCCAACTTATTATAAATAAAATCGAATTTTCTCTAATTATTATTGTGAATAATAAAGTGTTAATTTGATATAATACTTTGGTTATGGGTGAAATGTGCAAATTTTACAAAATAAGCAAGTGGTTATAAATATTCATTGTTGTCGGGGAATATTCGTTTGGTCGTGGAATAATCTTTCTGTCGGAGAATATTCGTACGACGGCGCAACCATTTGTGGGCCCCATAACGGATAATGGTCGGATGAAGAAAATGACAAATTTGAGTTTTTACAAATAATGGCGTAGTTGTTACCGCTAACTAACCTTTGTTATAATACTAATGGTTAAAATACGATGAATACATTGGTCTTAGCGAAGAAGACATGGTTTTGCACAGTATTTTTGAATTATTGATTCTTACGTAAGAAGTCACTACTCAATAATTGTTACAGTAATTAATGTTCAATATTTTATTTTATTGGTTCAATAATTGCTGCGTTGATATTTTATATTATTGTTGTTTAAATAATTGTCACTGCACAGTATTTTCCATTATCGGATCAATAATTCATATTATTTGAATAATATTATGAGATAGCATTATTAGCAATGTTTAGAAAGTTCTGTCAAGAAGAGGTTTGGTCACCTAATTGCGCGCCAGTAAGGAGAAATCCTTATCGGAAAGCCCCCTCTTTCTTGGGAACGGCCTGGTTGTCATAATTGTGATTCTGTAATATTATTTGTGAATAATTAATTATTGATTTATATAATAAGGAAATATTTTATTTATGTGGATATAATTGATGGATATATTTATTTTATGTGGATATAATTGAAGGAATTTATGTTGAGATGTTTTTGTCGGAATGGAGGTATTAAAAATTAAATCACTGTTCTTGAGATATATTACGTGAGTTATAATTTTTAATCTGACCGTTGGATCGTTATGATTTTTGGATATGTTATACATTTATAAGTTGGGTGTAACAAATTTTGAACCATTAAAAATGAACGTATAATTTGTTATGAATTTTAAGAGGTGACTGATACGAAAATTAGGTTTATAAATGATTTGGGTGGAAAATTCTAAAATTGAGTGGGCCCCACTTGTGGTTGGTGAAGAAATGTGCTGAATTTTATTTCAAATGTGGTGGGTGGCACTAGTAATGAGTAAAGCCATCAAAGTAGCGGTCAAGTCTGCCTTGAGGCGTCTTTAACATTTTCCTATAAATAGAGGGCTAAGTTAGAATGAAAATTACACTAGAAACATAAGCTTTCTCTCTTTTCTCTCTATATTATCGAGTGTATTTTGTGAGTATTTAGATACTTTGTGAGTTTCTATTTATCGATTGCAAGTTTCCTTGATTTTTATACCGATATTCAAATCAATCTTGTTATTTTGAGGTAAGGGATGTTATTTTATTCGTAAATGATATTATTTCTTTCGATATCATTATGCCAAAATATTGGTCTAAACTTTTTATCAAATTTAGAACTTTTTGTGGCGGGGTTACTTTTCACGTATACGACACTATTCACGAATATGACACTATTCACTGAAAAATAAAATTTTCTCCTTTTTGTCCAAGATGTCTATTATGGGTTCTATCTTTGATTGTATCCATGTTTTGATCTTTATTCTTGAATTTTGCTTCAAAATTGGTTATTATGGAGTATTATTGATCTTGGATAAACTGTAATACGAATCTCTAATATTTGTTATTTTCACTGGATTTGTTCCTTTAAAATATTTTTCATCATCCTCAGTCTTAAATGATGATATTATTGAATATCTTTGGCATGTAGTGCAAAGATGAATGATTACCTAATGAATATCATTGGCCCGTAGTGCAAAGATGAACATGTGTTGAGATGAACATGACCAACTGGTGATACAAATGAATATCTTTGGCCTGTAGTGTAAAGATGAATATTTGATTCAAGATGTATATTGATTGATGTTACATGTATAAAATATTGATGATGGACTTTTAAATCTTAGAAGATAGTGGAATTCTTTCTCTACTTGACTCTTCTAATGGATTGTTGTTTTCGCTGCAGTTATTGATCTAAAACTTGTTGTCTATTATATTTTATCTGATTTTTCCCTGTTGAAGACTAATGATAAATTGTTTTAGATTATCTTAGTCATAATATTCTTTACTGGGCTAGTTGAGCTCACCCTTTTCCTTTTTGTTCCATTTTTCTTCTTAGGAGGTGAGAACATAGCAGGAACTAGCCGGGGTTTGGAGTGATGGGTTATGATAGTTCTATTAGTAGTCCTCACTATTTTTTAAAATAGTGTATCAATAATTGTAATGAGGACTCCTTTTGAATTTGTATACTCTCTATTAGACAATAGTTGTATTCAAACTCACAGTATATGTGTTGTCGTATTTTGCACGACAATTGTATTACTGAAGTTGTATTTGTTTATGTACCATGTATTTGGCGACTCAGAATGGGTGATGTATACCTATTTTTGGGGCGTGCGAACAATATAAAAGCTTAGGATATGATCCCGGCCGAGAGATGTGAGACAAGAACTAAGAGGGGAGAGACGGGGAATCCCTTCGCTAATATGACCTGACTAAGTTTATTTGTTATTTATTTGGTCAGTCAGAGTATAGGGATAATATGTGACATGTCAATTAACCCTTATTTTGTGGCAGTATTTGAGAATGGCAGCAGAGAACGTTACAATGGAGTGAATGAGACCGTGGAGACACCTTTAATCACCACCCAGGGGAACATGCAACAGGAAGGCAATATTCCTCCTGTAAACAACACTACCGAACAAATGATGAATGATGGGATGTTTAGAAGCTTTTTGCAGTTCATGCAAAACCAAACGAGGGAGACCCGTGAACAAAATACGGGTGGAAATGATAGTAATGCGCGGCTTGTCACAGCCAAGCAGTTCAAGGAGTTGGAACCACCAATGCAAAATTTATTGGAAAGCCGGATCCGATCAAGGAAAAAACGCGGGTCAAGCAAATTACCAAGATATTCGATGTCTTGGGATGCACGGAGGAACAAAAGGTTCCATTCACCACTTTTATGTTCTGCGGTGAGGCAGACTACTGGTGGGAGTCTATGAAGCGTACCCAGCCTGCCGCACTCAACATGTCTTGGGAAACGTTTCAGAAACTATTCAATTACAAGTACTTTCCTGAAAGTATTCGTCATATGAAGGAGGTGGAGTTTATCAGACTGGAACAAAACAACATGACAGTGTCCTAGTATGAGGCGAAGTTCGCTGAGTTTTCCAGGTTTGCACCTCATTTGGTCGAAAATGAGGAACGAATGACGAGGACGTTTTTGAGAGGTCTAAAGCCCGAGATTCGGCAATATCTTATATCTCATAAATTTTCTTTATATTCAGATGTTATAAGCATGGCTCAATTATTAGAGCGAGATAATGAGTATGTGCAACAGAGGGACCACAACCAGGGTCATACCGGTGGCGGCAGCCATCGGAGTAATGAAAACCAGTAGGGAGGAAAGCATTCGGACAAAAGCGGTAACCACTCTGGTGGTAATCGTGGTCGTGATAATAGAAGGAGCGAGTTGGGAGGAGATTTCAAGAAGAGAAGGTACAACAATGATAACGTAAAGACGTCAGCACAAATATCAACTGTTTTTAGGGGAGGAGAACGAGCACCGGTCATTTGTTAGAAATGCGGGAAAGAGGGACACATCAGCCCAAACTGCCTACAATAATCCAAGGTATGTTATAACTATGGAAAGGAAGGTCATATAGCTAGAGATTGTCTAGTTGCAAAACCAAGTTCAACGGGGATGGTGACTCCAAAGGCTATCCCGGACAAGTCAAAGTCAGTGGTTCCTGGAAGGGCATTTGTCGTGACTGCACAAAACGCAAGGAACCCAAATGAGGTGATCACGGGTAAGCTAATCATAAACTCTTGCGAAGTTTATACCTTATTAGATACCGGTTCTACCAATTCTTTCATCTCTCCTGCTTGTGCTCAACGTTTAAACTTGACTCCGGAGAAATTAGACCTTGACTTATCTGTTGAGGCTCCGTTAGGAGAAACTTTCATTACATCTACTGTTTATAAATTTTGCTTGATTCAAGTCGGTACCATCACATTACCTGCCGACCTAATTTCGTTGAAAATTCTTGCATTTGATGTAATTTTAGGGATTAATTGGTTAACCATGCATCATGCTAAAATTGATTATTTTTGTAAGGTTGTTAGTTTTCATATTCCTAACCAACCTATTATATGAATTCAAACAACCAAACTATTAAAGTCAATCACTGTTCTATCAAGCCATAAAGCTATTCGTTTATTAAAAAACGGATGTCAAGCTTTCTTAGCCCATGTCACGGACTTGAACAAAAACACGTCAAATTTGAATAATATTTCTATTGTTAGTGAATTTCCTGACGTATTTCCTGAAGAACTTCCTGGTCTACCCCCAGAACGTGAAGTTGAATTCTTTATTGACCTTGAACCAGGTACAAAGCCCATTTCTAAAACTCCATATTGGTTTCATTCGTCCTAGTACATCATTGTAAGACCCCAAATTATTAATAAATGAAATTTAATTTCCTCTATTTATTATTTTGAAATAGTAAGGGTTGATTTGATTAATGTGGTTAGTTATGGGTAAAATCATAAATATTTTAAATAAGCAAGTGGTTATAAAATACTCATTGTTGTCGGAAGAATATTCGTTTGGTCGTGGAATATTCTTCTTTGTCGAGGGAATATTAAATGCGGCAGTGCTTGACCTTGTGTGGGCCCATAATGGAAAGCGATTGGATGAAGAAAGCGACAAGTATAAGTTGTTTATAAATAACTTGGCGTGAGTTATTCACAATTATCTTGTTGGAATACCGTTGGTTAAAACACGATGTCTGGCGTTGTTGCGCGATAGCTGCGGTATTGCACCAATTATTGATTCTTACGTGAAGAAGGCACTACTCAATAATTATTACGGTAATTCTTATTCGATATTTTATTTTATTGATTCAATAATTGTTGCGTTGATATTTTATATTCTTGTTGTTTGATAATTGTCACTACTACGGTATTTTCCATTATCAAAGCAATAATTCATATTATCTGAATAATATTATTAGAAAACATTATTGGCAATGTCTAGAAAGTTACATCTAAGGAGAGGTTTGGTCACCTAATTGCTTGCGCTTGATGAGGAGAAATTCTTATTGGAAAGCCCCCTCTTTCTGAGGAGCGGCTTTGGTTGTCGATCTTTGTGATTACTGTAATATTATTTGTGAATAATTAATTATTGATTTATATGATGAGGAAAATATTGATTTTATGTGGATATAGATGGAAAAAAATTTTTAAAGTGACAATTGTTAAAATTGATATTTTATCTTTTTACGATAAAATAATATATTTATTATATTATAATAATATAATAATGGTGATATTTTTACAATGAATGTGGGATATATGAGTATATGAGGAGGAAGAGTATTTTTGTTGCATTAAATGATTAACACATATTTTTGTGTGTCGGTGGACCCCATTTCTTATTTGAAATTTGATTATAGCTTTATAAAATCGTTCGTATGTGGATTTGGTCAATTTACATTTGGAATTTGGAAAAACTTTCTTACGCAAAGTTTAGAGAATTGAATTTCCTATAAAAAAGTCGTGAGATTCTAATTTTTACGATAAAAGGGCTATTTATTATGAATTATTGAAGTTAGGATTAATTGATTATTGATTTTTTGGAAGTTTTAAATATTTTTTTTATATGAAAAAATTTTTTTATTTTTTTGGCACATAACATGTGGTGATATGTTTGGATCAATGAGGTGTGCGTAAGAATTTATATATATATATTATTATTATATTAAATTTTACGCTTTGGTGTTCTAAGCAATTTCTATAAATAGGGTGCTTAGGTTAGAATTGAAAATCACACGAAACTAAAATTTTTCTCTCTCTCTCTCTCTCTATAATATCGGCGTATTTTGTGAGTATTTTAGTACTTTGAGTATTGCTATACGGTGTAAGTTCTTTGACACTATATCCGATATTCGGTCGGAAATCTTATTTTTTCTGAGAGTAAGGGATGTTATTTTTTTCGAAAATGATATTATTTCTTGATATCATTATCTTAGAAATATTGGTTGGAAATTTTTATCAAATTTGGAACTTTTTCATATCGAGGTTCTTATTCATGATTCTTATTCATGAGTTACTATTCATGATTACTATTCATGAGTTACTATTCACGAGTACTATTACTACGAAGCATGATGATTTTTTTGTGAAATTTCTATCTTTTAGTGTCGGAGTTCTTATTCACGTATCACGGCCTTATTCACGAATCGACCTTATTCACTACGACACTCACGGAAAAATTAAATTTTCTTTTACGTGTTCAAGATATCTATTATGATTCCTATCTTTGATTGGATCTATGTTTTGGTCTTCATTCTTGAATTTTACTCCACTTTGATTATTTATGAAGTATTTTTGAACTTGGATTGTGTAAAGTCACGAATCCTTAATATTTGTTCTTTTGTTTCCTTTGGATTCGTTTTCTTTAAAATATTTTTCATCATCCTCGGTCCTAAATGATGATATATTTGAATATCTTTGGCCGTAGTGCAAAGATGAATGATTTTATGATGAATATCTTTGGCGTAGTGCGTAGTGCAAAGATGAGCATGTGTTTAGATGAACATGAGATGGTGGTGAATATCTTTTGCTTTGTAGTGCAAAGATGAATATTTGATTTATGATGTATATTGATTGATGTTATAGGGATAAAATATCGATGATGGACTTTTAAATTCATAGATGATAGTAGATTTCATTCTCTACTTAACTCTTCTAATGAATTGTTGTTTCATTGCGATTGTTGATCTAAAACTTGTTGTCTATTGTATTCTATCATTTTTTTCCTGTTGAAGACTAAGGATAATTTGTTGTACATTATCTTAGTCATAATATTCTTCTTGGGCTAGTTGAGCTCACCCTTTTCCTTTTTGTTCCATTTTTTTCTTCTCGAGGAGGCGAGAATATAAGCGGGAACTAGTCGGGGTGTGGAGTAATGGTTCAAGGCAGTTGTTTTAGTAGTCCTCACTATTTTGTAAAATAGTGTATCAATAATTGTAATGAGGACTTATTTGAGTGTGGATATTATCTAGAAGACAATATTTGTATTTAAACTCACAGTTTATGTGTGTTGTCGTATTTTTGCCACGACAATTGTATTAATGAAGTTGTAGTTGTTTACGTACCATGTATTTGGCGACTCGAGAATGGGTGATGTATAGATTACCTATTTTGGGGGCGTCACGGTTAGTATCGAGCTTAGGGATATGATCTCTGGCGGAGATCGGGGAATAGAACTAGGAGGGAGAGGCGAGTAAATCCTTCACTAGTGTGTCCTACTAAGCTTATTTGTTGGTCGGTCATAATATAGGGTATTATGTGATTTGTTAATTTGTTTAATTAACCCTTGTTTTATAGCGGTATTTAAGAATGTCGATTGAGAATATTATGATGGAGTAAATGAGGCCGTGGAGACACCTTTGCTCACTGACGAGGAGAGCATTCAGCAGTGGCAATGTTCCTCTGTGAACAACACCACCTGAAAGCGGATGATGAACGATGGTATGTTTAGGAACTTTCTAGAATTCATGCAAAACCAAGCGAGAAAGACTCTTTGTTCAAAATGCGAGGTGGAAACTTTGGCAACTCACGGATGGTCACCGCATTAAGCGATTCGAGGAGTTAGGGCCCGCGGAGTTTTTGGGAAAGCGAGAACCACTTCTGGCGAGAGGCGTGGATAAAGAAGATCACTAAGATATTTGATGTCTTGGGATGCTCGAGGAGCAAAAGGTTCCTTTTCGCCACTTTCATATTACGAGAGAGGCTGATTATTGGTGGGAATCAAGTAAAGCGTACTCGACCTACTGCCTTTGAAGATGTCTTGGGAGAAGTTCAAGAATTGTTCAACGACAAGTACTTTCCGAAAGTATTCGTCACATGAAGGAGGTAGAGTTCATCAATTTGGAGCAAAACAATATGAGCGATGTCGCGATCTGAAGCTAAGTTTGGAGTTGTCGATTTGCATCCCATTTGGTTGATAATGAGGAGAGAATGGCGCGAATGTTTCTGCGAGGTTTGAAACCCAAAATCGTCAATACCTCATTTCTCACAAACTTTGTTTATATTGAGGATGTTGTGAATAGGGCTCGATTATTGGAAGTAGCGATAATGAGTCGGCTCATTTGAAGAATAATGACCAACAACTTCGATGATAATAAATTAGGTGGCGGCGGTCATCGTGAACAATGATAACCATCGTGGAGGAAATTATCATGCGAAATGGTAACCACCGGTGGTAATCATAGCCAAGGTAATAGAAGAAATAACTTCAAGTGGAAATTTCAAGAAAGAAGATTTAACAATGGCGGGAAGGCGTCGGCACCAACACAACAGCGAATTTTAGAGGAGGAGAAAGAATAGCGGTTAGATCTCTGAGAATGCGGAGAAGAGGGACACATAAGTCCAAGCTGTTCACAACCTTCAAGGTATGTTATAATTGTGGAAAAAAGAAGGTCATATCGCTCGAGATTATGCGGTAGCGAAACCCAGATCCGGTGAGGATGGTGACTCAAAAAACATCCCGGAAAAGTCAAAGTCAGCGGTTTCTGGAAGAGCGTTTTTCGTATTTGAGTCAGAATCGAGGAAACGAGCGAAGTTAGCACGGGTTAGTTAATTATAAATTCTTCTGAAGTTTATACCTTATTAGATACAGGTTCTACCCATTCATTTTTATCTCTCCTGCTTATACTCAGCGTTTAAACTTGACTCAGGAGAAAATTAGACTTTGACTTATCTGTTGAAACTCAGTTATGAGAAACTTTCGTTACATCCTTTGTTTATAAATCTTGTTTGATCAAGTTGGCACCATCACATTACATTGACCTTATTTCTTTAAAGATACTTGCTTTTGATGTGATTTTGGGGATTGATTGATTAACTACTCATCATGCTAAAATTGATTGCTTTTTCGTAAGGTTGTTAGTTTTCATATTCCTAAGCAACTTTGTTATTGAATTCAAACAACCAAACCATTGAAGTCAAACACTTTCATATCAAGCCATAAAGTCATTCGTTTATTGAAAAATGGATGTCAAGTTTTCTTAGCCCATGTTATGGACTTGAACAAAAATACATCGATTTGAATGATATTTCTATTGTTAGTAAATTTCTGATGTATTTCTGAAGAATTTTTTGCTTACTCCCAAAGTGTGATATTGAATTTTGTATCGACTTTGAACCCGGTACAAAACCCATTTCTAAAATCTCATGGCTCCTATTGAACTTCAGGAGTTAAAAATTCAATTGTAGAAGTTTGTGCGAGCCTTTATCTGGTGACTTCCTTTGTGGAATGCAGAAAGCGAGACTCTCGTAGGGGCGCCATATTTGTGTGATAGTAAAGCGATAGGTACCATTGTGACGTCTTTATCAAGATTGGGATATGAGTCATAGTTGAGAAGCAACCTAAGTCGATAATCGAAATCGTAGCTTTCTAGGCTTAGTTGGTTATTATCGGAGATTCGTGGAAAGATTTTCTCGAATCGCTACTCCATTAACTTCGGTGACTCGTAGAGATACAAAATTTGAATGGGGCGAGGAATATGAAAAGAGCTTCAAGAACTCAACATGCAGCAGCGGCGTTGGCTCATTTGTTGAAAGATTACGACCATACCATTCAATACCATCTGGAAAAAAAAAGCGAACATGGTAGGCGGCGCGTTGAGTAAAAGATCGTATCGTTTCTGAGTGCGATATTGTTAACACAAAGACCCATTTCGTATGACTTACGAAGAAGATGGAGATAGAGTTAAAGATTCCAAGAAACTGCGTGAAGATACTTGAATATCGATTAGAATCGACTTTAATCGATAAATTTAAAAGCTGCTCAAGCTCTGAGACTTGGAGTTGATGAATATGAAGAAGAAGATGCAAGAAGTCGTTATTCCAAAAGCGAGAATCGGCGATGTGAGGAAAGCTCAAACCTTGATTTATTAGTCCATTTGAAATCCTCGATCGAATAGGAGCGTGGCCTATAGACTCGTTTTTTTACCGCCAAAGTATGGCGCGTGTTCATAACGTTTTTCACGTGTCGATGTTACGTAAATATGTGGACGACCGAACCATGTTATTGAGTTAGAACCGAGACGAGATAGCGAGAAAGATTTAACGTATGAAGAGGTACTGTCAAGATTTTGGATAGGAAAGAGCATGTCCTACGCGAAGGTCATACCACAAGTTAAAGTTTTGTGGAGAAACCATCTTTATTGAGGAAATGACACAGGAGTTGAAAGCGGAAATGAAAGCGAGGTATCCTCATCTTTTGAAACACACAGTGCGATACGTCAATTTGAGGATGAAATTTCATAAGGAGGGAGGTTGTAAGACCCCAAATTATTAATAAATGAAATTTAATTTCCTCTATTTATTATTTTGAAATAGTAAGGGTTGATTTGATTAATGTGGTTAGTTATGGGTAAAATCATAAATATTTTAAATAAGCAAGTGGTTATAAAATACTCATTGTTGTCGGAGAATATTCGTTTGGTCGTGGAATATTCTTCTTTGTCGGGGAATATTAAATGCAATGGCAGCTTGACCTTTTAATGGGCCCATGTGAAAAGCGATTGGATGAAGAAAGCGACAAGTATAAGTTGTTTATAAATAACAGGCGTGGTTATTCACGAATTATATCTTGTTGGAATACCGGTGGTTAAAACACGATGTCTGGCGTTGTTTGCCTGATGGCACGGTATTGCACCAATTATTGATTCTTACGTGAAGGCACTACTCAATAATTATTACGGTAATTCTTTATTCGATATTTTATTTTATTGATTCAATAATTGCTGCGTTGATATTTTATATTCTTGTTGTTTCAATAATTGTCACTACTACGTATTTTCCATTATCGAAGCAATAATTCATATTATCTGAATAATATTATTAGAAAACATTATTGGCAATGTCTAGAAAGTTACATCTAAGGAGAGGTTTGGTCACCTAATTCTTGCGCATGATAAGGAGAAATTCTTATTGGAAAGCCCCCTCTTTCACAGGAGCGGCTGGTTGTCGATCTTTGTGATTCTGTAATATTATTTGTGAATAATTAATTATTGATTTATATGATGAGGAAAATATTGATTTTATGTGGATATAGATGGAGAAAATTTTTAAAGTGACAATTGTTAAAAATTGATATTTTATCTTTTACGATAAAATAATATTTTATTATATTATTATAATATAATAATGGTGATATTTTACAATGAATGTGGGATATATGAGTATATGAGGAGGAAGAGTATTTTTGTTGCATTAAATGATTAACACATGTTTTTGTGTGTCGGTGGACCCCATTTCTTATTTGAAATTTGATTATAGCTTTGTAAAATCGTCAGTATGTGGATTTGGTCAATTTACATTTGGAATTTGGAAAAACTTTCTTACGCAAAGTTGTAGAGAATTGAATTTCCTATAAAAAGTCGTGAGATTGAATTTTTACGATAAAAGGCTATTTATTATGAATTATTGAAGTTAGAATTAATTAATTATTGATTTTTTGGAGTTTTAAATAACTTTTATATGAAAAACGTTTTTTGGCAAGTTTGGCACATGTGTGTGGTGATATGTTTGGATCAATGAAGGTGTGCGTAAAAATTTATAATATATATTATTATTATATTAAATTTTCTGCTTTGGTGTTCTAAGCAATTTCCTATAAATAGGGTGCTTAGGTTAGAATTGAAAATCACACCAGAAACTAAAGATTTCTCTCTCTTTCTCTCTCTATAATATCGAGCGTATTTTGTGAGTATTTTAGTACTTTGAGTATTGCTATACGGTGCAAGTTCTTTCAGCACTATATCCAATATTCCAGTCAGAAGTACTGTTTTTGCGAGGTAAGGGATGTTATTTTATTCGAAAATGATATTATTTCTTCAATATCATTATGCCGAAATATTGGTTGGAACTTTTTATCAAATTTGGAACTTTTTCATGTCGGGGTTACTATTCATGAGTTACTATTCATGAGTTACTATTCTGATTCTATTATTATTTATTCACGAGTTACTATTCACTATTCACGAAGCATGATGATTTTTTTGTGAAATTTCTATCTTTTAGTGTCGGATTACTATTCACGTATACGACCTTATTCACGTATCTGACACTTTATTCACGAATCGACACTATTCGGAAAAATTAAATTTTTTTTTTTTGTCCAAAATATCTATTATGGATACTATCTTTGATTGGATCTATGTTTTTGATCATTCTTGAATTTTACTCCATCTACGATTATTTATGAAGTATTTTTGAACTTGGATTGTGTAAAAAATACGAATCCTTAATATTTGTTCTTTTGTTTTCTTTGGATTCGTTTTCTTTAAAATATTTTTCATCATCCTCGGTCCTAAATGATGATATAAGCTTGAATATCTTTGGCCGTAGTGCAAAGATGAATGATTTTATGATGAATATCTTTGGCCGTAGTGCAAAGATGAGCAGTGTTTAGATGAACATGACCAGTGGTGAATATCTTTGGCTGTAGTGCAAAGATGAATATTTGATTTATGATGTATATTGATTGATGTTACATGGATAAAATATCGATGATGGACTTTTAAATTCATAGATGATAGTAGATTTCATTCTCTACTTAACTCTTTTAATGAATTGTTGTTTCCGCTGCAGTTGTTGATCTAAAACTTGTTGTCTATTGTATTCTATCAGATTTTTCCTGTTGAAGACTAAGGATAATTTGTTGTACATTATCTTAGTCATAATATTCTTCTTCTTGGGCTAGTTGAGCTCACCCTTTTTCTTTTTGTTCCATTTTTCTTCTCGGGAGGCGAGAATATAAGCGGGAACTAGTTAAAGGTGTGGAGTAATGGTTCAAGGCAGTTGTTTTAGTAGTCCTCACTATTTTGTAAAATAGTGTATCAATAATTGTAATGAGGACTTATTTGAGTGTGGATATTGTCTAGAAGACAATATTTGTATTTAAACTCACAGTTTTATGTGTTGACAATTGTATTTAATGAAGTTGTAGTTGCATGTATTTGGCGACAATTGTATTAATGAAGTTGTAGTTGTTTACGTTACCATGTATT
Source organism: Panax ginseng (assembly GCA_020205605.1). Lineage (NCBI taxonomy): Eukaryota > Viridiplantae > Streptophyta > Magnoliopsida > Apiales > Araliaceae > Panax > Panax ginseng. The sequence continues at coordinate 11,148,981 of CM035141.1, read as the reverse complement.
TGGCGACTCGAGAATGGGTGATGTATGGACCTATTTTGGGGGCGTCATGGAGTCGATGCGTATGAAGAAGAAAGTGCAAGAAGGTGCTATTCTAGAAGCAAGAATCGATGAAGAAGGAATACTTCGAGTTAACTCCAGACTTTGTGTTCCTAACGATTTTGACTTGAAGCATAAAATCATGATGGAGGCACACAACACACCGTTTGCAATCCATCCTGGGAGTACCAAAATGTATCATGATTTTCGACATACATTTTGGTGGAGCAATATGAAAAGAGAGATCGCGGAGTTTATCTCGAGGTGTTTAACTTGTCAACGTGTAAAGGCGGAGCATCAAGTACCTGTTGGGTCCACTGCAACCACTTAAGATTCTGACATGGAAGTGGAAACACATTACTATGGATTTCGTTATGAGTCTTCCCAAGGTTTCTCAAGGCATAGATGCGATTTGAGTTATTATTGATAGATTAACCAAGTCTGCCCATTTCTTGCCTATACAGCAGACTTATTCCCTTGAACGTCTTGCTAGTATGTATGTAAATGAGATTGTGAGATTGCATGGAATGCCAATATCCATAGTTTCGGATCGTGACCCAAGATTCACTTCACGATTTTGGGTTAGCTTGCAGAAAGCTATGGGGATGGATTTATGATTCAGTTCAGCATACCATCCTCAAACGAACGGACAATCGAAAAGGACTATTCAAACCCTTGAAGATTTATTTAGACTCTGTGTCCTAGATTTCAAAGGAAGTTGGGATAAATACTTGTCATTAGTGGAATTCTCTTACAACAACAGTTATCAAGCAAGTATAGGCATGGCTCTATTTGAAGCATTATATGGACAAAAATGTCGTTCTCCAGTATGCTGGGACGAGGTTGGTGAAGCAATGTTGTTGGTACGCATAACTACATAGAAGATCCAAATGATCCGATAACATATACAAACGGCACAGGATCGACAAAAGAGTTATGTGGATCTTCATCGAAAGGACGTGGAATTTAATATTGGGGATCATGTATTGTTACGCGTTACACCATGGAAGGGAGTTACAAGATTTGGGAAGAGAAGAAAGCTCAATCCACGATTTGTTGGTCCATTTGAGATTCTTGACAGAATAGGAAATGTGGCCTATAGACTCGCATTACCTCCAAGCATGTCTCGTATTCATAATGTTTTTCATATATCTATGCTTCGTAAATATGTGATAGACCCGAACCACATTATTGAGTTAGAACCTGACGAGATAGCCGAAGATTTAACGTACGAGGAGGTACCTGTTAAGATCTTGGATAGGAAAGAGCATGTCCTACGCATGAAGGTTATACCACAAGTTAAGGTTTTGTGGAGGAACCATGCTATTGAAGAAATGATCCGGGAGTTGGAATCAGAAATGAAAGCGAGGTATCCTTACCTTTTTGAAACACCAGGTACATACGTCAATTTCGAGGATGAAATTTCATAAGGAGGGGAGGTTGTAAGACCCCAACTTATTATAAATAAAATCAAATTTTCTCTAATTATTATTGTGAATAATAAAGTGTTAATTTGATATAATGCTTTGGTTATGGGTGAAATGTGCAAATTTTGCAAAATATCAAGTGGTTATAAAATATAAATTGTTGTCGGGGAATATTCATTCGGTCGTAGAATATTCTTTATGTCGGAGAATATTAAATACGCCGGTAGCCAAATGACCATTTGTGGGCCCCATAACGGATAATTCATCGAATGAAGAAAACGACAAATTTGAGTTTTTTACAAATAACGGCGTAGTTATTACAATTAACAATATTGGAATACCGGTGGTTAAAATACGATGAATGGCGTGTATGGTTGCATAGAGAAGGCTACTACGCTTTGCACACATGATTTTTGAATTATTAATTCTTACATAAGAAGGCACTACACAATAATTGTTACAGTAATTACGGTTCAATATTTTATTTTATTGGTTCAATAATTGCTGCGTTGATATTTTATATTATTGTTGTTTAAATAATTGTCATCAAGACAAGATTTCCCATTATCGGATCAATAATTCATATTATTTGAATAATATTATGAGATAACATTATTGGCAATGTCTAGAAAGTTCTGTCAAGGAGAGGTTTGGTCACCTAATTTCGCGCCAGTAAGGAGAAATACTTATCGAAAATCCCCCTATTTCTTAGGAACGGCCTAGTTGTCATAATTGTGATTCTGTAATATTATATGTGAATAATTAATTATTGATTTATATGATAATGAAATATTTATTTTATGTGGATATAATTGATGGATATATTTATTTTATGTGGATATAATTGAAGGAATTAATGTTGAGATGTTTTTGTCGGAATGGAGGTATTGAAAATTAAATCACTGTTCTTGAGATATATTACGTGAGTTATAATTTTTAATCTGACCGTTGGATCGTTATAATTTTTGGATGTGTTATACATTTATAAGTTGAGTGTATGTCCACAAATTTTGAACCGTTAAAAATGAACGTATAATTTTTTTATGAATTTTAAGAGGTGACTGATTCGGAAATTAGGTTTATAAATAATTTGGGTGGAAAATTCTAGAATTGAGTGGGCCCCACTTGTGGTTGGTGAAGAAATGTGCTGAATTTTATTTCAAATGTGGTGGGTGGTAATAGTAGCAGGTAAAGCCATCAGGTAGCAGGTCAAGTCTGCTTCGGCATGCTAACATTTTCCTATAAATAGAGCGCCAAGTTAGAATTGAAAATCACACCAGAAACATAAGCTTTCTCTCTTTCTCTCTCTATATTATCGAGTGTATTTTGTAAATATTTTGATACTTTGTGAGTTTCTATTTATCAGTGCAAGTTTCCTTCAACCTTATACCGATATTCCGATCAGAAGTACTGTTATTTTGAGGTAAGGGATGTTATTTTATTCGTAAATGATATTATTTCTTTCGATATCATTATGCCAAAATATTGGTCTGAACTTTTTATCAAATTTGAAACTTTTTGTGTCGGGGTTACTATTCACGTATACAACACTATTCACGTATACGAGACTATTCACGAATGCGGCACTATTCACTGAAAAATAAAATTTTCTCCTTTTTGTCCAAGATGTCTATTATGGGTTCTATCTTTGATTGTATCCATGTTTTGATCTTTATTCTTGAATTTTGCTTCAAAATTGGTTATTATGGAGTATTATTGATCTTGGATAAACTTTAATACGAATCTCTAATATTTGTTATTTTCACTGGATTCGTTCCTTCAAAATATTTTTCATCATCCTTAGTCCTAAATGATGATATTACTGAATATCTTTGGCCTGTAGTGCAAAGATGAATGATTACCTAATGAATATCTTTTTCCCGTAGTGCAAAGATGAACAAGTGTTGAGATGAACATGACCAACTGGTGATACAAATGAATATCTTTGGCCTGTAGTGCAAAGATGAATATTTGATTCAAGATGTATATTGATTGATGTTACAGGGATAAAATATTGACGATGGACTTTTAAATCTTAGAAGATAGTGAAATTCTTTCTCTAGTTGACTCTTCTAATGGATTGTTGTTTTCGCTGCAGTTATTGATCTAAAACTTGGTGTCTATTATATTTTATCAGATTTTTCTCTGTTGAAGACTAATGATAAATTGTTGTATATTATCTTAGTCATAATATTCTTTACTGGGCTAGTTGAGCTCACCCTTTTCCTTTTTGTTCCATTTTTCTTCTTAGGTGGTGAGAACATAGTAGGAACTAGCCGGGGTATGGAGTGATGGGTCAGGATAGTTGTATTAGTAGTCCTCACTATTTTGTAAAATAGTGTATCAATAATTGTAATGAGGACTCCTTTTTAGTTTGTATACTCTCTATAAGACAATAGTTGTATTCAAACTAACAGTATATGTGTTATCGTATTTTGCACGACAATTATATTACTGAAGTTGTATTTGTTTCTGTACCATGTATTTGGTGACTCAGAATGGGTGATGTATACCTATTTTGGGGGCGTCACATATTCATTTAATATCAAAATATGTAAATTTGAATCAATTCCAAATATATTTTGAAAATCAATCATTAGTTAAAGGTTATTCAACTTTGTAGATATTTTTTAAAATTTAGCACATCTATACACTGAGTAAATAAAGTAAGCTTGAGTTATGGTACAAATCATTGTCACTAAATTATAATTAATTAGTGATGTGAAATTACAATATACAATCTACTATCTATATACAACTAGCTAGTTGATATTTATATACAACCCGTGCAATGCACGAGCTAGTTTAAATAATGAATTAACATAAGAAATTAATCCATAACAACTGACCTATTATTATATTTGTGAAATACTCTAGTCACATAGATGATAAGTAGTACCTAGTAGAGAATGAGATCATATTTCAAAGTTTCATTAGTTGTACAATTGTTTGAACTAAACATGCAAACAAACACACATCACCCCATACGACGATCAAGCATTTTATCAAACATGTCTTGTACATTACCTTTTACTTAGTGTATTAAATTCATAAAAACTAGGAATGAAATTGAGGCAAAAACATGTTATATTAAACTTTGGATTCAGAGAATTGCATCTATCTATTTACTAATACTTCTATATGAATTGTGAAGCATTAACTTTATAAGCATCAAGAGTCAATAATATTTTTCTTGTAGTTATTGACTTGATAAACATCAAGAGTCGATACTTCTATATGTACTTACAACCAAATAAATGTAAAAGAAATGTACCTGGGGTCTCGAGTTTGAAATATTTCGACAGTAGAGAACTTATTGGAGAGTTGAATCATGAAGCACTTCGCTATAGTGAAAATTGTCACTGTGAGTGCTGACTCGCTTTGTTGACAAAGTAATAGTGAAGAAAGAAGAACATGAAACCAAAGCATATGAGTTTAGCCATTAATGACATGATAAAGGAAGAGGATGGGCTCTTCCCTTCCTAGCTCCACTTGTGGAACGACATCCTGCAACCTAAAATGATGGAAGACCTTTACATTTAAATTAATATAAAAATTTTCTAAACATAACAAGCGAATATAAAAATACACATTTAAATTAAATTAAAAGTCCAATCCTCGTAAAAGGCCATCTAAAATGAAAATAAGTTTGTCTCTTGGAAAACAATTGTCTATTTAAACAAAGTTCATAAACCTCAACCTTAGGATCTGACGGGGGGTAGACTGACATTGGTTGGGAAACAAGGAATTCAAAAGGCTTAACATGTGGATCCAGGCGGGCCAGTCTCTCAACCAAAACAGCGTTAATGCTGTTTTGAGTAGAAAACATATGCTCTTGTCTCGCTGCTATTCGTTCCATCCTTTTATGCACTAGCTTATTCTGTGCGTCAGGATATTGTTGGAGACTCCGAAATTGGATACTGAAAGTGGCTTTTGAACGAGATGTATTGGTTGGTCCGACTGAATCTTGCCCTTGGTCCTTCTCATCAAACTCTGCATCTTCTTCTTCATCCCCCTCATCATCAGAATCAGTCAAAAAGGTAAAACCAAGGCATGTTCAAATCGAATAGCATTTAATCATCATGTGGTCCAAGAGTTGCAACAGTTGTTAAACCGGCTCATCCGCCCTCCATTTCACCCCAGCTCATGCACACAACCCAAAAATGAGAGAAGGATGGGGTAATCCTCCTTGAAGAGGGCCCCACAGACAACGACGAATGGAATGATGTATTATGAGGCCTACATCTATCGGACAGTCCTTGATGATAAAGTACAATAATACAACCTTCTCTTTGGTAACATCACTAGTGTGCTTTGAAGGCATCAATTTAGCGTAAAGGAATGCATGCCATATCTTTCCATAATGACTAAGATCCTTGTTTGGAAAGTACATACCCTTCGAGGACCATGAGGACTCTGTCTTGCATAACTCACTCAGTATTTGCTCATAATTTAAGCCATGGCCCTTATATGCCATATCCTCACAAACAGTTGGAGATTGGAGATTGTAATAATCATTGATTTCTTGAACAGTAAACGACACCATTTTACCCCAGACGAATGCAAAAAATGGTGATTTATCTGGTGCATTGGCATAAAACTCTTTCACTAAAGCCACCACTACTGCTTCTTGTAGTTTGGTAAGGTCCCACATCCCCTTTCTATTATCTAGTGGCCCATCTCACCATTAAACTCATCGATGCTTAGTCCATGCTCCTGAATAAGGGATTTGGAGGCTAAGTATTCAAATCTGGTCGCCGCCTCAGAAGTTATAAATTTCCTTATATCAAACTGTCGGATGGGGGTGGACGATCTCTCACCCCATTTTCTTTTTGATGCTTTTGGCGTCATTATGTATGTCGTTGAACTGTAGTTCTAAACTTATCAAAATATTCACATGACGGTTTATCCCCATATCTCAGTTGTCTCAATTAATCCCCCCATTATAGTGTCTAGAATGTATCTAGGTAGTCGACAGTTGAAACCAATATGACTGGAAACCGTGCCAATCACTTTATGGATACCTTGTGTGCACTAAATTGTATGTTCAAAATTTCCCCAACCTTAGTGTTTAACCGAACTTGCAAGTCATAAAGCAATGTATAGCATTATACCAGATCAAATGTAATAATTACCAATAATAAACAGTTTACAGTTGAAGTAATTAGTCTAGCAATGAAAATCCCTACTCACGCTTCCAACTTACGCAAATTAGATGAACAAGTGTTCAAATAGGCAAAGTATGTGGGTTTACTTAATGAGATATCTGATGATCGACCACAACCCTAATGAATTTACCCAATTTCATGTAGAATGATTCAAGGCGAGAGGAAGGCTGGAAGCACTTGGAGCCCTAGTTTGGGTCAAGTCCTTGATGAAATTTGAGAACTAGAGATCCCTTGAATCTGTGCGCAGTGATTTGGGCCAATAATTTAGTCGAATTTGGTTCAACATTGAGATGGGGGTCTGTTATTGGGGGTTAGGGCACTGGTGTGTTTGTTTGGAATGAAAAAGAAGTGTTTTAAGTCGAATGAAAGAGGTATTTTAAAAACTAAAAACTGTGATTTGCGTTGGGGTGAGGATTTTTGTTCAGTAAACTTCGTCGGGGCGAGGTTTGACAGAGGAGTCTGCACTTAGAAGCGATGAAAAGCCTGCTGGGGCGAAGTCTGGCAGAGAGCTCTGCGCTTAGGCGCACTTTTATTTGTTAATATCTCTGCTAGGGTGCATATACTATTTTCCTAAAAAAATTTCTTTTGCTTTCGGATCCACTTAATTTCTTAGAACACTAATCATACTTCCATTTACTTGTTTCCTCATGTTTTTGGATGTAAATTACTCTCCACATACTAATCTACTCATATACGCACTGCCATCATCCTTTCAGAACCTTACCTAATGGTTGTCTCGTGATTTACTCTTGTGAATGTCAATATCAACCTTGAAATGATGATGATTAAATCAGATTAGGGTTCACGTGGAGAATGAATAAGAAAAGTTGTACTACAACAATACTATTCTAAACTTACTACAAATTTTCTAAGTGTGAAATTAAAAGAAAAACTAAATACTGATTTGGTTGCCTCCCATCAAGCGCTTGATTTTAAGTCTTTCATCCTGACTACTCCCTGTTTTTATGGTGAATCCGCGAGAGTGATAGAGGTCTTGTGTCGATCCACAATTCCACCCTAGTAATGTTTTAATTGATGTGCATTGACTTTAAATGTTTTGTCTTGATTCCGACCAATTAATTCAATAGCGCCATGGGGAAATACTTCTTTGATTATGAATGGGATTGACTAACGTGATTTGAGTTTTCCTGAAAACATTTGAGTAGCTCGGCTTGACCCGGTTCAAGCTTTCGATCCATAATTTTCTTATCATGCCACCGTTTGATTTTCCCTTTGTACAGCTTTGCATTTTTATATGATTGAAGGCGAAACTCTTCCATCTCATTGAGTTGTAACATTCTTTTCTCGCCTGCTGCATGCAAGTCGAAATTTAATTTCTGAATAGCCCAATATGCATTATGTTCTAACTCCACGGGAAGATGACAAGCTTTTCCATACACCAATCGATATGATGACATCCCAATCGGTATTTTATATTTTTTTCGGTATGCCCACAATGCGTTGTCCAATTTAATTGACCAATCTTTCCGATTCGGGTTCACCATTTTTTCCAAAATACGCTTCACCTCTCTATTTGATACTTCGGCTTGACTACTAGTTTGGGGATGGTAAGTCGTGACTATTTTGCGAGTGACTCCATACTTTGCAAGCAATGTTGAGAAGTATTTGTTGCAAAAATGAGTACTTTCGTCACTAATGATCGCCCGAGGTGTACCAAATCTAGTGAATATGTTTTTCTAAAGAAACTTGAGGACTACCTTAGCATCATTGGTGGGTAATGTGGATGCTTCTGCCCATTTTGAAACATAATCTACCGCAACTAGAATGTACTCAATGTTAAATGATATGGGGAAGGTGTAAGACCCCAACTTTTATGAATAAAGATTTAGTTTTCTCTAAATATCATTTTGTGTAATAAGGTGTGGATTTGATATAATGTTATGGTTGTGAGTAATATTTAAGAATTTTGCAAAGTAAGAAAGTTGTTATAAAGTGTTCGTTTGGTCGGGGAATATTCGTACGACGACACAATCATTGGTGGACCCCACAACGAAATTACTGTCGGAGTTAGAAAATGACAGAAATAACTTTTTATAAAAATAACGGCAAAAGTTTTACCGTTAACTGTTGAAATATCCGGTGGTAAAAGTACGGTAATACGCGTGGTTTCTTAGTAGCACACGGTATTGTATATTATCTTTATTGATGTTTATGTGAGAAGTCACTCGGTTTTATTCAATTATTGCAACAGTAGTTGTTGCATAATATCTCATATTATTGATGCAATTATTGTTACACTATCATCTGCACAATATTTTATATTATTAAATCAATAATTGAGACGACAAAAGTTATTCATATTATTATTTGCATTATTGACGGTGTTTAGAAAGTTCTGTCGAGGAAAGGGATTTGGTCACCTAATTGTGCGCCAATAAAGAGAAGTTCTTATCGTAAAGCCCCATCTTTCCTGGGAATAATTTGGTTGTTAATATTGTGAGTTATAATATTAATAATAAATGTTATTAAAAACGTGTTTTGTGAAGCCAAGTGAATTGAGATAAATAGAGGGATATTTTATGAAGTGTTTCTTATAAATTCTGTTTATTACATGGACCCCCAGTTACCCATAGAATAGATTATATTTTATATTTTATTATGCATAGTACTGCTTAGTGTGCATAGTGCAGCATAGTAAAATCAAAAAATTTCGTTGAATTCGTCCGTGAATTTGCCCGAGAAATTTCTCCTATGCACCCATGATTTTCTAAATTCAAATAGTATCTTGTCATTCTCCTATTAATAGGATGCTTAGTTAGAAAAGAAAATCACACCAGAATAAGAGAATTCTTGGTAGATGAGTAAATTTTAATTTAGGAATTTTTATATTAGATAAAGTAATTAATTTTTATTTTTAATTTAATAATTGAATCATATGTCGATTAGAATATTATATTTTTATTTTTAGAATAATAACAAGTTATATTACATGAATAATGATAAAGTCTTACTTACACTCAAAGCATTAATTTTACTTATATTTTAATAATAGTACCAAATTTAAGTTTGGTAGATGAGTAAATTTTAATTTGGGAATTTTTATATTTGATAGAGTAATTAATTTTTACTTTTAATTTAATAATTGAATCATATAGTCGATTAGAATATTATATTTTTTTTTTAGAATAATAACAATTATATTACGAATAATGATAAAGTCTTACTTACACTCGAAGCAATAATTATACTTATATTTTAATAATATTACCAAATTTAAGTTAGGTAGAAGAGTTTTATGATAATTTTGTTTCCTATCAAATCGTATTATCTAAGTGGTAATATATAATTTTACTTAAACTTGTATTATTATTATTATTATTATTATTATTATTATTATTATTATTATTATTATTATTATTATTATTATTATTATTATTATTATTATTAAATAAAAGAAACCAATTAGTATTTGGTAATCTTATTTTGATTATTTTCTTATAAAACTATATAATGAATTCATGTTTTTTACAAAACTACGATAGTAATTTCTATTTTTGAACAAAAGTAACTAACTAATATTAGGTAGACGATCTATTTTGATTATATTAGAACTTTGTCGATTGGTTCCTATTAAAGAGCCCTCCATGGTTAAGGTGTTAAGCAAAGGGACTTGTGCAGGTTGTCTATTGGCATGGCAGATTTGGGATCACTGCAATTGTGTTGTACATGGAAAACTTGAGGGGAATTTTAATGTGTTGGCTGGGATGTGTCTCAATTTCTTTCATCAATTTTCTGAAACTATGAGATTTATTAGGTACTTTCTTGTTCAACCTGAATTAAGGCAAGTTACTAAATGGTGTAAACTTATCAGCCATGTTGTTAAAATAAATTTTATGCCTTGGTGAAAGGTAATGGTTTTTGCAGAATTGGTTTTATTTTTCGAGATGAACATGGGCCTGTTTTAGGAGCTGGAGTAGACAGTTTGGTCGGTAATTTACAGGTTGCATGTGCCGAAGCAATTGCTCTTCGTCAAGCTATTAAATTTTCTATTGAGATAGGTCTTAGTAACATTGTTATTGAAGTAGCTAGATTGTAAGACGATGATTACACGAGTATCAAAAGAGATTGTTGAGGATTCAGATTAGAATTTCAGAAGGTGAGTTTCGCCAAGAGAAAGCTATCAAGTAGCTCATGAACTAGTAGATTTAGCTCAGTTTGATAATATGTTTTTTTCCTACTTATTGGATGGATGATTTCCAACATAGCTTGCTTTCTTTAATTGTAAAAGAATTTGCACATGAATAAAAGTTTGTGTCCTGTATGTGGAAGTTATTTCAAAAAAAGAAATAAAAAAATATCCAAAATAATTAAATGTAACTAAATATGATTGACCCAATAGTTTTTTATTTATATTGTCTTGTCTAAATGTGACAACTCATCATGTAATACATAGGATTAACAAGGGTATTTACAGAAGCAAGTATCAACAAGTATACATCTTCCCCAAAAAGTGACCCTTTTCTTGCTTGCACTTTTCAAGCACAGCATCTTCAACACAATTTTTAGTAGGATCTGAAAATTGTACCTCACATGCATCAACAATCGTCAGCTCATTACCTATAATTATCAAAATACGTAAATGAAATCAATAGACAAAATAATATAATTTGGTGATTTTATGTAAAAATTTTGTCATCTATATAATCCTTGTATTTTAGAATTAGAGTTGCATTTTTAACATTTGTAAGTTAATTCATAATTTTTGAAATATAATACTAATACATATTTATTTACTTTAAATAAAATATATATAATTATCGATACTAATTAAAAAGATAGTACTAATTAAAATATTTAGTCTTTCAAAAGTTAAATCAATTTTGAATTTTAAGAATTTAAAATTTGACTTAAAAATCAAAACGTATCTCTATTTTGAAACAAAATAATTATATATTTTACAAATCAATTATATGTCACTACCGTAAAAAAGATCACTACAATTGAACTCATGATTTTTTTTATTTTTTTTATTTTACAAAGACATGTATTATTAGGGTCATTATTACTTGAGCTAATATGACAGAGTTAGTGGAGTTAAATTTCCATCATAGCATCCTAACACCAGAAAAACGAGTTTTATATGATAATTTTGAGAAGTAAAATAAAAAATAATTATATATAACAAAATAAACAAAGGCATGAGCATGAGGCATAATAATTATTTAATAAAATTAGAAGACTTTTAAAAAAAAGGGTCATGGTTTTCTTAAGCTCTCATGGTTATTATCTAAATTACATTTGTAATAAAAAATACAAAATGCTAATAATCTTAAATAATTTTGATCTATTCATGTTACTCAATATATGAAATCTTATATAGTAAGAAATATAATTTTTAAAAAATGAAATACATGATTAAAAAAGCATAGTGTGTCTATATGTAACTTTAGTTAAACACACACACCCATATATTATATACTAAATTAGTGTTTACTTGTAAAAAGGACTAGCAAGAGAAGAACGCTAGCAAATGTAATGGAATACTTCATACTTATTTTTTTTTTCAAGTGTCTTCAAAAAATAAGATAGCAGTATTAGTAATACAAGCATTCAATGCGTATTATTAGAGTACGCATAATTATAAATATAAGATGCGTAGATATCTAACATCCTTGATATTTATAAAATTTTTAGAATGTGATTATATGAATCAAATTTTGCATTTATTATACACCTAAAAATATTAGGATATATTTATTATATATGAATTAAATTTTGCATTATTATATACTATTTTTGAGAAACGCATTATTATATACTTAAAAAGCACAAAAACAAATAATGAGCGAAAACCTCGAGATTATGAAAATTTAGTCACATGAATCAAATTTTGAATTAGTACATTGTACATACATAAAAGTAAAGTAGTTAAAATATATAGGCAATGATGATAGGTGGTGGTTTCACCCTTATCGACTAGTTAGATTGTCAATTTTTTTAATAATGCTATTATCACATAAAAAGGGTAACATAATACTCACATACACACACATGCATATTGTGGGCTCCTGTTTGACATGTGGGGCCCGCAGTATATATGTGTGTGTATGTGAGTAGTATGTGACCCTTTTTTATATTATAGTAGCATTATTTATTTATTTTTCTCTAATTCAAACCACAAAAAAGTGTACTTGTTAAATATATTAATTTAATATCAAAATATGTAAATTTGAATCAATTCCAAATATATTTTGAAAATCAATCATTAGTGAAAGGTTATTCAACTTTGTAGATATTTTTTAAAATTTAGCACATCTATACACTGAGTAACTAAAGTAAGCTTGAGTTATGGCACAAATCATTGTCACTAATTTATAATTAATTAGTGATGTGAAATTATAATATACAATCTACTATCTATATACAACTAGCTAGTTATATATATATATATAACACGTGTAATGCACGAGCTAGTTTAAATAATGAATTAATATAAGAAATTAATCTATAACAACTGACCTATTATTATATTTGTGAAATACTCTAGTCACATAGATGATAAGTAGTACCTAGTAGAGAATGAGATCTTATTTCAAACTTTCATTAGTTGTACAATTGTTTGTAATAAACATGCAAACAAACACACATCACCCCAGACGACGATCAAGCATTTTATTAAACATGTCTTGTACATTACCTTTTACTTATTGTATTAAATTCAGAAAAAATAGGAATGAAACTGAGGCAAAAGCATGTTATATTAAACTTTGGATTCAGAGAATTGCATCTATCTATATACTAATACTTCTATATGAATTGTCAAGCATTAACTTGATAAGCATTAAGAGTCGATAATATTTTTCTTGTAGTTATTGACTTGATAAACATCAAGAGTCGATACATCTATATGCACTTAAAACCAACTAAATGTAAAAGAAATGTACCTGGGGTCTCGAGTTTGAAATTTTTTGGCAGTAGAGAACTTATTGGAGAGTTGAATCATGAAGCACTTCGTGTCGACTCGCTTTGTTGACAAAGTAATAGTGAAGAAAGAAGAACATGAAACCAAATCATATGAGTTTAGCCATTAATGACATGATAAAGGAAGAGGATGGGCTCTTCCCTTGCTAGCTCCACTTGTGGAACGGCGTCCTGCAGCCTAAAATGATAGAAGACCTTTACATTTAAATTAATTTGAAAATTTTTTAAACTTATCAAACGAATATAAAGATACACATTTAAATTAAATTAAATGTCCAATCCTCGTAAAAGGCCATCTAAAATGAAAATAAGTTTGTCTCTTGGAAAACAATTGTCTATTTAAACATAGTTCATAAACCTTAACCTCAGGATCTGACGGGTGGTAGACTGACATTGGTTGGGGAACAAGGAATTAAAAAGGCTCAACATGTGGATCCAGGCGAGCCAGTCTCTCAACCAAAGCAGCATTGAAGCTGTTTTGTGTGGAAAACATTTGCTCTTGTCTCGCTGCTAATCGTTCCATTCTTTTATCCACTAGCTTATTTCGTGCGTCAAGATATTGTTGGAGACTCCAAAAATGGATACTGAAAGTAGCTTTTGAACGAGATGAATTGGATGGTCCGACTGAGTCTCAATCTTGGTCCTCCTCATCAAAGTCTGCATCTTCTTTTTCATCCTCCTCATCATCAGAATCAGTCAAAAAGGTAAAATCAAGGCCTCGTGGGTGAGATTTCCCTCCTTTCCAAATCGAATAGAGTTTAATCATCATGTGGTCCAAGAGTTACAACAGTTGTTAAACCGGCTCATACGCACTCCATTTCACCCTAGCTCGTGCACACAGCCCACAAATGAGAGAAGGATGGGGTAATCCTCCTTGAAGAGGGGCCCACAGACAACGACAAATGGAATGACGTATTATGAGGCCTACATCTATTGGACAATCCTTGATGATAGAGTATAATAATACAACCTTCTCTTTGGTAACATCACTAGTGTGCTTTGAAAGCATCAATTTAACGTAAAGGAATGCATGCCATATCTTTCCATAATGACTAAGATCCTTTCTTGGAAAGTACGTACCCTTCGAGGACCGTAAGGACTCTGGCTTGCATAACTTACTCAGTATTTGCTCATAATTTAAGCCATGGTCCTTATATGTCATATACTCATAAACAGCTGGAGATTGGAGATTGTAATAATCATTGATTTCTTGAACAGTAAACGACACCATTTTACCCCGGACGAATGCATAAAATGGTGATTTATCTAGTGCATTGGCATAAAACTCTTTCACTAAAGCCACCACTGCTGCTTCTGGTAGTTCGATAAAGGTCCCCCATCCCCATTCTATTATCTAGTGGCCCATCTCACCATTAAACTCATCGAGGCTTAGTCCATGCTCCTGAATAAGGGATTTGGAGACTAAGTATTCAAATTTGGTCACCACCTTAGAAGTTATAAATTTCCTTATATCAAACTGCCGGACGGGGGTGGACGATCCCTCACCCCATTTTCTTTTTGATGCTTTTGGCGTCATTGTGTATATCGTTGAACTATAGTTCCAAACTTATCAAAATGTTCACAGGATGGTTTACCCCCAAATCTCAGTTGTCTCAATGAATCCCCCCATTATAGTGTCTAGAATGTATCCAGGTAGTTGACTGTTGAAACCAATATGACTACGAACAATGCCAATCACTCTATGGATACCTTGTGTGCACTAAATTGTATGTTCAAAATTTCCCCAACCTTAGTGTTCAACCTAACTTGCAAGTCACAAAGTAGTGTATAGCATTATACCTGAGCAAATGTAATAATTACCAATAACAACCATTTTATAGTTGAAGTAATTAGTCTAGCAATGAAAATCCCTACTCACGCTTCCAACTTACCTAGATCAGATGAACAAGTGTCCAAATAGGCAAAGTATGTGGGTTTACTTAATGAGATGTCTGATGATCGACCACAACCCTAATGAATTTACCCAATTTCATGTAGAATGATTCAAGCTGAGAGGAAGGCTGTAAGCACTTGGAGCCCTAGTTTGGGTCAAGTCCTTGATGAAATTTGAGAACTAGAGATCCCTTGAATCCGTGCGCAGTGATTTGGGCCAAGAATTTAGTCGAATTTGGTTCAACATCGAGATAGGGGTCGGTTATTGGGGGTTAGGGCACTGGTGTGTGTGTGTTTGGAATGAAAAGGAAGTGTTTTAACTCGAATGAAAGATGAATTTTAAAAACTGAAAAATGTGATTTACGTCGGGGTGAGGATTTTTGTTCAGGAAACTTTGTCGGGGCGAGGTTTGACAGAGGAGTCTGCACTTAGAAGTGAGGAAAAGCCTGCTGGGGCAAAGTCTAGCAGAGAGCTTTGCGCCTAGGCGCAGTTTTATTTGTTAATTTCTCTGCTAGGGTGCATATACTATTTTCCTAAAAAAAAAATCTTTTGCTTTCGGATCCACTTAATTGCTTAGAACATTAATCATACTTGCAATTTCCTGTTTCCTCATGTTTTTTTGATGTAAATTACTCTCCACATACTAATCTACT
The DNA here is from genome assembly GCA_020205605.1 of Panax ginseng. Taxonomy (NCBI): domain Eukaryota; kingdom Viridiplantae; phylum Streptophyta; class Magnoliopsida; order Apiales; family Araliaceae; genus Panax; species Panax ginseng. The sequence continues at coordinate 11,132,862 of CM035141.1, read as the reverse complement.
CATATGCGCACTTCCATCATCCTTTCAGAACCTTACCTAATGGTTATCTCGTGATTTACTCTTGTGAATGTCAATCTTAACCTTGAAATGATAATGATTAAATCAGATTGGGGTTCACGTGGAGAATGAATAAGAAAAGTTGTACTATAACAATACTATTCTAAACTTACTACAAATTTTCTAAGTGTGAAAATAAAAGAAAAACTAAATACTGATTGGGTTGCCTCCCATCAAACGCTTGATTTTAAGTCTTTCATCCTAACTACTCCCTGTTTTTATGGTGAATCCGCGAGAGTGATAGAGGTCTTGTGTCGATCCACAATTCCACCCCAATAATGTTTTAATTGATGTGCATTGACTTTAAATGTTTTGTCTTGATTCCGACCAACTAATTCAACATCGCCATAGGGAAATACTTCTATGATTATGAATGGAACTGACTAACGTGATTTGAGTTTTCCAAAAAATAGTTGAGTAGCTCGGTTTGACCAGGTTCAAGCTTTCGATCCATAATTTTCTTATCATGCCACCGTTTGATTTTCCCTTTGTACAACTTTGCATTTTCATACGATTGCAGGCGAAACTCTTCCATCTCATTGAGTTGTAAGAATCTTTTCTCGCCTATTGCATGCAAGTCAAAATTTAATTTCTAAATAGCCTAATATGCATTATATTCTAACTCCACGGGAAGATGGCAAGCTTTTCCATACACCAATCGATATGATGACATCCCAATCGGTATTTTATATGTTTTTCGGTATGCCCACAGTGCGTCGTCCAATTTAATTGACCAATCCTTTCGATTTGGGTTCACCATTTTTTCCAAAATACGCTTCACCTCTCTATTCGATACTTTGGCTTGACCACTAGTTTAGGGATGGTAAGCCGTGACTATTTTGCAAGTGACTCCATACTTTGCAAGCAATGTTGAGAAGTATTTGTTGCAAAAATGAGTACCTTCGTCACTAATGATCGCCTGAGGTGTACCAAATCTAGTGAATATATTTTTCTAAAGAAACTTGAGGACTACCTTAGCATCGTTGGTGGGTAATGTGGACGCTTCGACCCATTTAGAAACATAGTCTACCGCAACTAGAATGTACTCATTGTTATATGACATGGGGAAGGTGTAAGACCCCAGCTTTTATGAATAAAGATTTAATTTTCTCTAAATATAATTTTGAGTAATAAGGTGTGGATTTGATATAATGTTATGGTTGTGAGTAATATTTAAGAATTTTGAAAAGTAAGTAAGTTGTTATAAAATATTCGTTTGGTCGGGGAATATTAGTACGACGACACAATCATTAGTGGACCCTGTGATGCCCCCAAATTCGGGTATCTTCCAACCCGACAAATGGTGCTCCATGATACTACAATCCAAATAATCATTCCATTGAAATAACAACAAAATGAGTGTAATTACTATCTTTGTATTACATTTGTAATAAATCCTTTCCTAGGTTCATAAACCGAATACATTCGTTGTTCTTCATAAGTATATTACAACCAAATACACTAATCTATTACAGGACGATTAATTATCCATCTTAGCCTTGCCTTTATCACTCTTAGAACTCTCAGTTCGTTCGACTTTAGCTACAAACATATGGTTCAAGCAAGAATGAGCATAACTAGCTCAGCAAGTCTTAACAAAGAATCATATGAATTATCACCTTGACAATTACATGCTTTATTTCCATATCGGAACAATTAACTACGAAGCACTATGAAACCTTTGACTAGTACTTCTCATGTCATAACAACAATTACAAAGTATATATAATAGCTTAGGAATGATGAACCGGTCAATAGACCATGAACATACTCTTTTCGTTTTCATACTTGAAAAGGATAACCGGTACTAAGTCCATCCACCCGTCTTTACTTACGAGCACTTCTAGGTGATCATCCTATTGTACTCTATGTTGATCAACACTCTTTCGTCAAACGTATTTACGTTTAACATTTGGCAACCACACGTGCCCATCGAATAATCGATGAAAAATACTTTTGTTTGTACATAGACAAACTTACCTTCTCATCCGTACCAAATGCTTGGCATAGGATAGCGTTAACAGTTGTATATCGTAAGACTTGTAAACAAATCAATCAACTCTTCAGTATTAGTCTAGCCGAGTTAAAACAGGCATCGACTCTTTCTTTAAAACCATTCATGCATCTTATAACATGCATCACAGAAAAACTTGGCTAACACGAAGGTTAGACAAGCGTTAAGAAAGACTTGCCTTCAAACGTCTTCAAATAAATAATTCAACAATTCTCAGTCTTTATAGGATCTACATGATATATTCACATAGCACACTGTAATTAGTATCAAACAACTAACGTTATTCTCCCTAACCAACTTCTTTCTCTTTTATGTCTTACTTGAATTAACTTCGTTATTAAAGTCGATTCGACTTTCTATACTTTGTTACGGCTCATTAACGTTTTTACGTTATTAACCGACATTCGATCATTATTGGTTAAGTACCAACGTTGAACGTCATTTACGGTTTACTTATTACATTCTCACGTTCTTCGTTTAATTTCTATAAAAACCTTACTAAATCTTCTTACATTATCTCCTTATAAGTGATTTAAGTTCAGTCTTATTATGTACATTAAGTACCTTCAATGTCTTATCTTAGGTCTACATTCAAATGGAACAAAACCTAACTTGGTCAACATTTTTCATCGCCGGCACATGCCATGACATCCCTAGTATTTTAGTGGCGCTTACCATGTGAGTTAATAGGGACTCATCGAGTGCGGCTGTTATGACGCGACTACTTTGTATTGGTTTTTAAGTATTTGTGGCCACCCCTCGTGCACTAGTTGGCCAAAACAGTCCACTTTTCTAACGAAACTCCCGGCTTCTTAATTTGTTCGTTTTACATCCAAATTGACCCATTCGAAATCCTACAACTAACAAATCACATCCTTTACGTGTTCATATAAGAATTTCACATTTTTGAATCTGTTAACTCAGAATTCACCTTTGAGTTCATTTTTGAGCGTTCGTTTAACGTTTTCGACCGTTAAATACTCGTTTTCTTCGTTATAAGTCGGAATGCGACGATTCTTGCGCCAATGACTCTTAATTACGTTATCTCACATGTTGACATTGGAAACCAACGTTTTCAAGTCACACGAAAACTTTTGACCTTTAATCCGAGATTTTTACGTTTTCGACGTTTAGCGTCTATTTTCGCAAAATTCCCCATAACTTCGTTACTCGTGTTCTATAAGCCAAATAAAATGGAAAACTCCATTGATTCATCATAGTCATTCTAACCAAACAATAGGCACATTCCTTAACTATAACAGTTTTCAAATCGTTCATTCATAACTAAGTTCACATTCAAGACTTTCTACGGTTTTTAACTTAAGTAAACATTTACAATTTCTATTTGGTCATGACCTATCAATGATTTGATCATTAATAGACATCCTTGTATCTCCTCAATAAACATGCTCCACCAATCTACGATTCTTCTACGAGAGAGAAATCGAAAAAGATAAAGATTATGGTTTATGAGAATTTACCTTTAAAGTAATTCACGTTCTTGATAAACGTCTAAAGATTTGTTTGGAAGTAGAATGATTAAGCATTTCTAGATTTTCTCTCTCTCAATATAGGTTGAACAAGATTTTCAAAATAACCATTAACCAACTCTAGCTTTGTATTTATAGGCAACCAACTAAGGGGCAAAATTGTCCAATTCCCCCACCTCCTTATTATTTCACTTCCTTTGTAACTTAGCCACCATGTAATCACTTTACTTGGTGGCCAAGTGGCTGGCCCACCTCCCCTTTTTGTCATCCTATAGGTTGCCCCATGGGTTTTACCCATCCCACGACCCACCGGTTCGACCCACCGGTTGCCCCTTTTTGTATACTTAATTCATTGGGCTTGCTATTGGTTTAAGTACAATTGGATTATACCAAAATTCTTTACTCATACTCCATTAATACTTCTCGTATTCTACGCATATAACTCCCGTATTCTCTTCGTCTAATACTCATACGATATTCGTATTATACGTCGTACAATTCTTCATACCATACTCGTATTCATACTAGTATAATACTCGTATCTCATATGTATAATCATCGAAATGACTATACACATTTCATTTCCCTTTCAGAAACCTTTTTCACAAACCCTTAGGTTTTAAGTCCGCAGGCGAAAACTTTGTTTGCCACAACGGAAATATTATTGGATATTCCATAATATCTTCATATTCTATCATTACACGTTTCTCGGAATTTCAAACCTAAGCTCCGAACGAAATCAGATGAATAGTGTTTTTACGGAAAACTTCTCGGAAAACATTCATTTTCATCTTGATAATTCACAACAATTAATCCTAGCACAAAGCCAGAATACTAACCACATATGTATATTCTAGGTCATAGAACGACCTTCGAACATCTTACTCACATAATAAATCAATTAAATTCATTTAATTCACATAATCAAATAAAAATTCAATTTATTCAAAATCCGAAATTCTCGGGCGTTAAATTCTTCCCTCCTTATAAGGATTTTGTCCCCAGAATCTCGCTATTATTACATAAACAAATGAGGAAACTTTTCCTTCATTTTACTTTCGAGTTCCCACGTTGCTTCTCCAGCATCATGGTTACTCCAAATTACCTATACTAAAGGTATTACTTTATTTCTCAAGACTTGTTCCTTCCTATCAATAATCTGAATCAGAAGTTCTTCATACGTTAAGTCTTTTTCTACATGAATAGATTCATATTCTATTACGTGTTTGTAGTCCGGTTTATAAAGATGCAACACAGACACGTAAAACACATTGTGTATTCTTTCCATTTCTTGAGGTAAGGCTACTTCATAAGCTACCTCTCCTACTCTTCTTAAAATCTCAAAAGGTCCTACAAACCTTGGACTTAACTTCCCTTTCTTTCCAAAACGTATCTTCCCTTTCCAGGGTGATACTTTTAGGAAAACATATGAACCTACTTCAAACTCCCTCTTCTCTCGATGAGGATCTACATACTTCCTTTATCTATCTTGAGCCGCTACCAATCGAGTTCATATTAGCTCAACCATGTCTGCCATTTGTTGTACCATTTTAGGTCCCAACATTCGACGTTCACCTACTTCATCCCAACAAAGTGGTGTCCTGCACTTCCTCCCATACAACGCTTCGTAAGGCGACATGCCTATACTAGCGTGGAAACTATTGTTGTAAGCGAATTCTACCAAAGGTAGATGTTCGTCCCAACTTCCCTTGAAATTCATAACACAAGATCTTAACATATCTTCTAGTGTTTGAATTGTCCATTCACTTTGTACATTAGTCTGTGGATGATACGCCGTACTCAATCTCAAATGCGTTCCCATTTGCTCTTGCAAACTCCTCCAAAAGTTCGACGTGAATCGTGGATCACGATCAGACACAATCGAAACAGGTACTCCATGTCTGGAAATGATTTCTTTGACATAAAGCTTAGCTAACTGCTCTAAGTTATACCTAACTTCTATTGGTAGAAAATGAGCCGATTTAGTTAACCGATCCACTATTACCCAAATAGCATCGTATCCTTTTCTTGTCGTTGGAAGTCCCACCACAAAGTCCATGGTGATATGCTCCCATTTCTACTCTGGAATCTCTAGCGGCTGCAATAATCCACTCAGCCTTTGGTGTTCAGCCTTAACTTTCTGACAAGTTAAGCACTTATTAACGTATTCTACAATCTCTCTCTTCATGTTCAGCCACCAAAAGTTTTGACGAAGGTCTTGATACATCTTAGTACTACCAGGATGTATCGAGTACCTCAAACTATGGGCCTCACACATAATCTCTTCTTTCAACTCGGAATTATTTGGAACCCAAATTCTTCCTTCAAAATGAAGTAAACCTTCTTTATCAAGGTTATACTTAGTCTTCACGTCATCCTTCATTATCTTTTTCACACGCTCGCATTCTTCAGTATTTATCTGTACTTCCTTAACCTGTTCCACTATCATTGGCTGAGTCTCTATTGAGAATAACATCTCTATCGTTTCCCTTGGCATCTTAACTTCTAACTCCATCCTTGCCATCTCTATTATTAACTCATTCTGAGTCGTTAACATTGATAGTTTTTCTCTACCCTTCCGACTTAACGCGTCGGCTACTACATCCGCCTTCCCCGGACGATATAAGATATCAAAGTCATAATCTTTTATCAACTCTAACCACCTTCTCTTCCTCATATTCAACTCCTTCTGCGTGAAGATATATTTAAGACTTTTATGGTCCATGTATATCTCATACTTCTCCCTGTATAAATAATGTCTCCATATTTTTAAAGCAAACACTACAGCTGACAATTCTAGGTCATGAGTAGGATAGACCTTCTCATAATCCTTTAACTATCGTGATGCATACACAATGACCTTGCCATGCTGCATGAGCACGCAACCTAGTCCTCTGTGCGAAGCATCGCTATAAACTACAAAATTCCCCGTATCATCTGGTAAAGATAATACAGGTGCCTCACTCAACCTCCTTTTTAGTTCTCAAAAACTATTTTCACACTTTTCTGTCCACTCATACTTCACCGACTTCCTTGTCATATTCGTCAATGGAGTAGCTAATTTAGAAAAGTCCTGAATGAACCTTCTATAGTATCCCGCTAACCCCAGAAAACTCCTAACCTCGGTTGGTGTTTTTGGTTGCTCCCACTCATTCACCGCTTCCACCTTCACTGAATCTATGGATATTCCATCTTTGTCTATAACATGTCCTAGAAACTGCACTCATTCGAGCCAAAATTCACACTTAGTGAATTTTGCATACAACTTCTCCCTCCGTAGTGTTTCCAACACTATTCTTAGATGTTCAGCATGATCTTCTGGCGTCTTAGAATAGACTAGAATATCATTAATGAACACTACGACGAACTTGTCCAAATACTGTTTGAACACTCTGTTCATCATATCCATGAATGCGGCTGGCGCATTTGTTAACCCAAATGACATCACCAGAAACTCATAATGCCCGTAACGAGTTCTGAACGCCGTCTTAGGTACATCCTCCTTCCTCACTTTCAGTTGATGATACCCCGTTCGCAAATCTATTTTAGAAAAATACTTTGCCCCTTTCAACTGATCAAATAGATCATCGATCCTGGGCAACGGGTATTTATTCTTAATTGTTAACTTGTTCAACTCTCGATAGTCGATACAAAGTCGTAACGATCCGTCCTTCTTCTTTACAAATAATACCGGTGCTCCCCACGAAGACACACTTGGTTGAATGTACTTTCTATCTAAAAGTTCTTGTAACTGCACCATTAACTCCTTCATCTCAACTGACGCCATCCTATATGGTGCCTTTGAAACTGGTGTCGTACCCGGCAACAAATCAATCACGAATTCTACATCCCTATTTGGCGTAATACCGGGTAACTCCTCTGGAAACACATCTGCGAACTCTTGAACTACCTCTATCTATTCCAAGGATGTTCCCACTCTTTGGGTATCCACCACATGACACAGATAACCCTTACACCCCTTCTTCAACATCTTCCTAGCTTGTGCCATGGTTAGACAACAAGAACGTCCCGGTGAATTATTACCATAAAACACCACCTCAGGTTTCTTAGAAAGTCTTAAGTTCACACTCTTTCTATGATAATCTATTATTGCTCTATGGTTAATTAACCAATCCATACCGAGAATCACATCGAATTCCCTTAACTTTATCGGTAAAAGATCTACCGATAATCTATTACCCTTGATATCTATGAAAAAATTCCTATGAATGTGTTCAATGGGAATTATCTCCTCGTTTGCTACCTTAACGTCTAAAGGTATTTCTAACTTTTTAGGGTTTAACCCCAATTGCTTAGCAAATCCACAAGCTATAAAAGAACAAGTAGCACCCGAGTCAAATAGCACGTAAGCATTTATTTCGTTGACTGGAATGATACCTGCTACTACATCCGATGATGCAACCACATCTTGGACAGTCATATTAAACGTTCGGGCTGAGGGTCTACCCAATGATGGTGATGGTCCAGTAATGACCAAATTTCCACTACCAGAACCTTTACTACCCTCCGCCCCTTTCTTCGGGCAATTTCTTGCCATGTGGTCCACCGACCCACAAACAAAAAAGCCCCGACTTTTCTTAGGATTAGGACAATTGGGAGATATATGACCCTCATCTCATTGTAAGACCCCAAAATATTAATAAATGAAATTTAATTTCCTCTATTTACTATTTTGAAATAGTAAGGGTTGATTTGATTAATGTGGTTAGTTATGGGAAAAATGCGCAAATATTTTAAATAAGCAAGTGGTTATAAAATACTCATTGTTGTCGGAGAATATTCGTTTGGTCGTGGAATATTCTTGCTGTCGGGGAATATTCGTATAACGACGCAGCCTTGTGTGGGCCCCATAACGGAAAGCGATTGGATGAAGAAAACGACAAGTATGAGTTGTTTATAAATAACGGCGTAGTTGTTACCTTTAATATTGTTGGAATACCCGGTGGTTAAAACACACGAATCTGGCGTTGTTAGACAAAGAAATACACCAGTATTGCACCAATTATTGATTCTTACGTAAGAAGGCACTACTCAATAATTGTTATAGTAATTATCGCTCAAAGATTTTATTTTATTGATTCAATAATTGATCGTTGATTTTTTTATATTATTGTTGTTTTAATAATTGTCATTACACAAGATTTTCCATTATCAAGTAATAATTCATATTATCTGAATAATATTATTAGAAAACATTATTGGCAATGTCTAGAAAGTTCATCTAAGGAGAGGTTTGGTCACCTAATTGCGCGCCAGTAAGGAGAAATTCTTATTGGAAAGCCCCCTCTTTCCTGGGAACTGCCTGGTTGTCGAGATTGTGATTCTGTAATATTATTTGTGAATAATTAATTATTAATTTATATGATGAGGAAAATATTGATTTTATGTGGATATAGATGGAGAAAATTTTTAAAGTGACAATTGTTAAAAATTTATATTTTATCTTTTCTGATAAAATAATATTTTATTATATTATTATAATATAATAATATAATAATGGTGATATTTTTATAATGAATGTGGGATATATGAGTATATGAGGAGGAAGAGTATTTTTGTTGCAAAAGTTGTTTAACACATGTTTTGTGTGTCGGTGGACCCCATTTCTTGACTGAAATTTGATTATAGCCTGTAAAATCGTCCGTTTATGGATTTTGGTCAATTTCTGTTTGGAATTTGGTAAAACTTTCTTCTGCAAAGTTGTAGAGAATTGAATTTCCTATAAAAAGTCGCGAGATTCGAATTTTCTGATAAAAGGGCTATTTATTGTGAATTATTGAAGTTTCGGTATATCGGGTGTGAATTGATTTTTGGAGTTTAAATTATTTTTGTTAGAAAAATGTTTTTTGTATTTTTTTGGACATCATTAACATGTGTGGCTGGTGTTTTTGACCAAAAGGTGGGCTAAGGAAAATTTGTATAATTATATTAATATTATATTAAATTTTCTGCTTTGGTGTTCTAAGCAATTTCCTATAAATAGGGTGCTTAGGTTAGAATTTAAAATTACACCAGAAACTAAAGATTTCTCTCTCTTTATCTCTCTATAATATCGAGCGTATTTTGTGAGTATTTTAGTACTTTGAGTATTGCTATACGGTGCAAGTTCTTTCAGCACTATATCTAGTATTTCAGTCAGAAATACTATTCTTTCTGAGGTAAGGGATGTTATTTTATTCGAAAATGATATTATTTCTTCAATATCATGCCAAAATATTGGTTGAAATTTTTTATAAAATTTGGAACTTTTTCATGTCGGGGTTACTATTCATGAGTTACTATTCATGAGTTACTATTCACAAGTTACTATTCATGAAGCATGATGATATTTTTTGTGAAATTTCTATCTTTTAGTGTCGGAGTTACTATTCACGTATACGGCACTATTCACATATACGGCACTATTCACGAATACGACACTATTTACAGAAAAATTAAATTTTCTTTTCTGTGTCCAAGATCGTCTGTTATGATTCCTATCTTTGATTGGATCTATGTTTTGATCATTCTTGAATTTTACTCCACTCTGGTTATTTATGAAGTATTTTCGAACTTGGGTTATTTAAAGTACGAATCCTTAATATTTGTTCTTTTGTTTCACTGGATTCATTTTCAGTAAAATATTTTTCATCATCCTCAGTCCTAAATGATGATATAACTGAATATCTTTGGCTTGTAGTGCAAAGATGGTTGATTTTCTTATGAATATCTTTGGCCCGTAGTGCAAAGATGAACAGGTGTTGAGATGAACATGACCGACTGATGAATATCTTTGGCCTGTAGTGCAAAGATGAACAGGTGTTGAGATCAATATGACCGACTGATGAATATCTTTGGCCTGTAGTGCAAAGATGAACAGGTGTTGAGATGAATATGATCGACTGATGAATATCTTTGGCCTGTAGTGCAAAGATGAATATTTGATTTGAGATGAATATTGATTGATGTTACAGGGATAAAATATTGATGATGGACTGTTAAATTCATAGATTATAGTAGATTTCATTCTCTACATGACTCTTCTATGAATTATTATTTTCGCTGCGAATATTGATCTGAAACTTGTTGTCTATTGTATTATATCAGATTTTTCCCTGTTGAAGACTAACGATAATTTGTTGTACATTATCTTAGTCATAACATTCTTTACTGGGCTAGTTGAGCTCACCCTTTCCTTTTGTTCCATTTTTCTTCTCAGGAAGCGAGATTATAGCAGGAACTAGTCGGGGTATGGAGTGATGGTTCTAGATAGTTGTTTTAGTAGTCCTCACTATTCTGTAAAATAGTGTATCAATAATGAGGATTTATTTGCGTGTAGATATTGTCTAGAAGACAATATTTGTATTTAAACTCACAGTTTAAGTGTTATCGTATTTTGCACGACATTTGTATTAAAAAAGTTGTAGTTGTTTCTGTACCATGTATTTGGCGACTCAGAATGGGTTGGGTGGAATGGACCTATTTTGGGGGCGTCACACTCATGTCCACAGTTATAACAACCCATTTTCCCCTTCAGACAGACTCCCAGATGAGTCTTGCCGCATGTCTTGCATGCCTCCATCCTATGTTTAGTATCCCCTTGTTTCACCCCAGTATTCCCAAGGTTAAAATTTTTCCTCTTAGGCACATTACCACTACCGCTGGCAACCTCTGCCTTATTTCCTCCCTCTCCCTTACTCTTATTCTTTCTATCCTTGTGGTATTGGGTCAACGCCTCACTACCACCCTCCGCTATTATTGCCTTCTCCATAATGGTCCCATAGGAAGCACTCTGAAAAACTGATATCCTACTATAGAGCCAGGGTTTTAGGCCCTGCTCAAACCTACGAGCCTTCCTCTCCCCTGTATCCACTTGGTGTGGAGAAAACCTTGCCAATTCATTGAATTTGGCCGCATATTAGGGAATAGTCATGTCCCCCTGTTTAAGTTCTAGGAACTTAATCTCCATTCTCCCTTGCATGCTAGTAGGGAAGTAGTTCTCAAAGAATACCTTCTTTAACTGTTCCCATGTAACAACACCTATTCCAGCCCCACCCTGGTGAGCCTCCCACCAGTAGTTGGCTTCCCCCTTCATCATATAGGTCGCAAAAGAGGTCTTTTGCACCTCAGCTATGTTTGTAATAACAAACGCCTTTTCTATTTCCTTGACCCATGTCTGGGCCTCCATTGGGTCCGTTATTCCCTTAAATTCGGGTGGACCTTCACTTTTAAATTCTTTAAAGGTAGTCATTCGGGCTACCCTAGGTCCTGCGGGTGCTCTACCCCCAGCTTGGTTAAATGCAGTCGTTAATAAATTAACGAACTCTTGCATTGGGTTATTAGGACCCCCCCTCGTTATCATTATGCGATTCCGCCTCTTGGTTACGTTGTCTTTTTCTTGGTGGCATTTCTGATTAAATAAATAAAGTTCCGTTATTACTTATTTGCTTATTTCTTTATAAGTCGTCAAACAATTGAACAATAACTCATACACAACAAAGCAATTTAAAATAAAAACTTCCTTATATTAAAATGCTTCTTTATAGCTCAAAACTATTTACAAGTTGCTTTCCATAGCCCAAAACCTATTACATATATATCCCGCGATTGACTTTCACTAAAATTGGGATTTACAAAAAGACTACCCTTTAATTATATAAAAGAGGGTTTTACGTCACTATACAAAAGTATGTACTATACTAACTCCTAATATCGCTTTAACAAACATTTTCATGCTTCTCGTTCGCTAGAATCGACACAATATCTCAACTTATAGTATGTCGAGTCTGTCCCGACTCAATAGAATAACAAGCTATCTTAAGCTTGAAATCCTCAGACGACTTGTCATTTATATATGACATTCTGTGCTATATTCAGTCTTTTTCAACCAGCTTTACTTAAGTTCTACGACCTCGCTCTTATAGTCCCTAGCCTTGTCAGTCATGAGTACTTTCTCATCATGTTCTATCTCATAGTCTGACTCTACAGACTCCTTGGCTCCATAGAGATCACTGATCTCTTCCTTCTGGTGCTGCACCTTATTGTGCAGTTGCACATTACGGTCAAGCACTGAGAGGTACATTGCCCTCATAGTCTCTGTAGGTGTTGACTCTAGGGCAGACATCACCATATTAATCGATGTCACCTCCATATCAGCCTCCACATCTATCATCATATTCAAATATGATGATATTCCCATGGTCTCCTCAGAATAGTCCTCTTCCGAGTAATATTCCTCGGGATCTGACTCTTCTAGAATCACTACAGGTATGTCTGCTATAGGCATGTGTGTATCGTCTCAACTCGTTCACGAGACTCTCTCACCCACCACATGTATATCCCTATACATCAAGCTATCGACCGACATCTACAATAACACATAACAAATTTATTAGTACATAATACACAATAATATAAGCACAAATCACATTTAATCCATTTAGGGTTACTTTTCATCTTTTAAATCTTTCGGTACTGAGTTTCTTCAATACCTTATTAACTCATTTGACTCGAGTTAAATTTCTCCGGACTCTTCCTTTCCTAACGAGGTTATTAGCCTAAGATTCTCCCCCCCTTAAGTTTTATAACCTAATTCTCTGATACCAACCTATGACTCGCCCAAATCCGGGAATCTTCTAACCCGACAAATGGTGCTCCATGATACTACAATCCATACAATCATCCCATTGAAATAACAACAAAATGAGTATAATTACTATCTTTTTATTACATTTGTAATAAATCCTTTCCTAGGGTCATAAACTGAATACATTCGTTGTTCTTCATAAGTATATTACAACCAAATACACTAATCTATTACAGGACGATTAATTGTCCATCTTAGCCTTGCCTTTATCACTCTTAGAACTCTCAGTTCGTTCGGCTTTAGCTGCAAACATATGGCTCAAGCAAGAATGAGCATAACTAGCTCAACAAGTCTTAACAAAGAATTATATGAATTATCACCTTGACAATTACATGCTTTATTTCCATATCAGAAAAATTAACTACGAAGCACTATGAAACCTTTGACTAGTACTTCTCATGTCATAACAACAATTCCAAAGTATATATAATAGCTTAGGAATGATGAACCGATCAATAGACCATGAACATACTCTTTTCATTTTCATACTTGAAAAGGATATCCGACACTAAGGCCATCCACCCATCTTTACTTACGAGAACTTCTAGGTGATCAGCCTATTGTACTCTATGTTGATCAACACTCTTTCGTCAAACGTATTTACGTTTAACATTTGGCAACCACACGTGCCCATCGAATAATCGATGAAAAATACTTTTGTTTGTATATAGATAAACTTACCTTCTCATCCGTACCTAATGCTTGGCATAGGATAGATTTAATAGTTCTATATCGTAAGACTTGTAAACAAACTAATCAACTCGAAGGTTAGACAAACATGCATCACAGAAAAAATTGGCTAACACGAAGGTTAGACAAGCGTTAAGAAAGACTTGCCTTCAAGCGTCTTCGAATAAATAATTCAACAATTCTCAGTCTTTACAGGATCTACATGATATATTCACATAGCACACTGTAATTAGTATCAAATAAGTAACGTTATTCTCCCTAACCAACTTCTTTCTCTTTTATGTCTTACTTGAATTAACTTCGTTATTAAAGTCGATTCGACTTTCTATACTTTGTTACGGCTCATTAACGTTTTTACATTATTAACCGACATTCGATCAGTATTGGTTAAATACCAACGTTGAACGTCATTTACGGTTTACTTATTATGTTCTCACGTTCTTCGTTTAATTTCTATTAAACCTTACTAAATCTTCTTACATTATCATCTTATAAGTGATTTAAGTTCAGTCTTATTATGTACATTAAGTACCTTCAACGTCTTATCTTAGGTCTACATTTAAATGAAACAAAACCTAACTTGGTCAACATTTTTTCATCATCGTCATTGCAATGCACGACATCCCTAGTATTTTAGTGGTAAAATGCTGACTGAGTTAATCAGGGGACTCAATGAGTCCAGTGCCGCATGGCACTGACTACTTTGTCTTTGGTTTTGGCGCCATGGCCCACGCCTTGTGTGCATTAGTTGGCCAAAACAGTCCACTTTTCTAACGAAACTCTCGGCTTCCTAATTGGTTCGTTTTACATCCGAATTAACCCATTTGAAAGCCTACAACTCACAAATCACATCCTTTATGTGTTCATATAAGAATTTCACATTTTTGAATCCGTTAACTCGAAATTCACCTTTGAGTTCATTTTTGAGCGTTCGTTTAACGTTTTTTGACCGTTCAATACTCGTTTTCTTCATTATAAATCGGAATGTAACGATTCTTGCGCCAACGACTCTTAATTACCTTATCTCACGTGTTGACATTAGAAACCAACGTTTTCAAGTCACACGACAACTTTTGACCTTTAATCCGAGATTTCTACGTTTTTCGACGTTTAACGTCTATTTTCGCAAAATTTGCCATAACTTCGTTACTCGTGTTCTATAAGCCAAATCAAATGGAAAACTCCATTGATTCATCATAGTCATTCTAACCAAAAAATAGACATCCATAGCTATAACGGTTTTCAAATCATTCATTCATAACTAAGTTCACGTTCAAGACTTTCTATGATTTTTAACTTAAGTAAACACTTACGATTTTTGTTTGGTCATGACCTATCAGTGATTTGATCATTAATAGACATCCTTATATCTCCTCAATAAACATGCTCCACCAATCTATGATTCTTCTACGAGAAAGAAATCGAAAAAGATGAAGATTACGGTTTATGAGAATTTACCTTTGAAGTAATTCACGTTCTTGATAAACGTCTAAAGATTTGCTTGGAAGTAGAATGATTAAGCGTTTCTAGCTTTTCTCTCTCTCATTATAGGTTGAACAAGATTTTTAAAACAACCATTAACCAACTCTAGCTTTGTATTTATAGGTGTGACGCCCCCAAAATTAGGTATACATCACCCATCTTGGGTCGTCAGATACATGGTACAAAATTCAAATACAACTTACTAATACAACTGTCGTGTATAATATGACAAAACATAACTGTGAGTTTGAATACAATTATTGTCTACTAGAGATTATACAAACTCAAAAGGAGTCCTCATTACAATTATTAACACACTATTTCATAGAATAGTGAGTACTACTAATGCTATCCTATGGACCGTCACTCCGTTCCCCGACTAGTCCCTGCTATGTTCTCATTTCCTGAAGAGAACACTGAAAGAAAGGGTGAGCTCAACTAGCCCAGTAAGAAATATTATGACTAAGATAATGCAGAAAAAATTATTGTTAGCCATCAACAGTGTTAAATTGATAAAATATAACAACATCAAGTCTAACTGCAGCGGATCAAGCAATCCATTAAAAGAGTCAAGTAGAGAATAGAATCTACTATCTTTTATGATTTAAAAAGTTTTTCAACACTTTTATCGCTGAGACTCAGCTTAATAAATAATCCACATCATCCCTGCACTACGGCCAAGGATATTCATTAGGGTCACGACCACAAATTCCATGCACTACGGGCCAAGGATATTTGTGTATTCATCAATGGTCATGATCATGCCAACAACTGTCCATCAATGCACTACGGGCCAATGAGGACTTTTAGGACATCAGTTGTAACATTACGGTCATGATTACACCGAATAATCCCTGATCATAATCATACCAAGTCCATCCATGCTTTACAAGCCACATATGACTTTAAAAAAAAATATAAACATGAGGATGATGACAATGATATAAAAAATCAATAAAACAAGTTCAAGAATTAAGTTATTCAGGAACTAATAACGTCCAAATTGTCAACATGATACTGCTTTGTAGAGTAAAATTCAAGATTTCTTAGAAGAATATTTTCATGAAAAATACTGGATGAAGCGCAAATATCAAGGATATTCCACTAATTTCATGGAGTAATAGAAGTCAAAATTTTAACCAACTGAGAATAATAAGGAATGGAATAACAACAGAAATCACCATGCATGCTAGATTATCAGATAAAAGCAAAAGTTATTCCAACAGAATAATAATAATGGAACCAGGTCAGGTGAAAATCACACCGACAGGATGTTCCAATAGAATAATAAAGAATGAAATAATAAAGACGGAACCAGGTCCATAAAGTTAATGTATGTGATGTTCCAACGGAAAATAAAGACAGAATAATAAAAACGGAACCAGGTCCGGCGTATAGCATAGACATGATGTTCCAACGGAATAATAAAGACAGAATAATAGAAGAATGTCACCACGTATAGGGTATTCCGCGTATACATGTTATTCCAACAGAATAATAAAGAAATGGAATAATGTAAGTTCTCTTCTTAAATACAAAAGAATAATATCCTTACCGTAAAAAAAAACCGAATATAAAAGTAGTTAAGTAGCGAATACTTTTCTTCTATCTCTCTATAGTCTCCGACGGTCCATAATTAAAGAAAAATCTTTTAAATAAAATATATATATATATATATATATATATATATATATATATATATTATAAGGCACATGTTTGATTGAAAAATAATTCACGCTCCCGTGAATCATGTCATCCAACTTTCCCAGCACAATAATAGCCTCCAACTGTGGGCCCAACCATTATAATTATATATATATATATATATATATATATATATAATATACATATATTATTTATCATATAACATATACATAATAATATATATATATATATATAATGATATTAACTCCCTCCCGTGACTAACATACTCCCCCACCCCCAAAATCATTTTCAATCATGGGCCCCACATATGGGCCCCCACCTTTATTATACCGAATAGCTTTCTACCGATTATTTTGAAAAATAGGTAAATGGGGGTCTATAAAATAAGCAAAACTGAGTGACTTATCACGTAAGCCTTAATAATCAATACAGTGTGCTACTATGCAACCACGCGTATTAATGTACTTTTACTACCAAGTTGTTCAACAGTATCAACGGTAAAACTTCCGCTGTTATTTCAATAAAATATTTTTGTCGTTTTCTCAATCCGACAATAATTTTGTTGTGGGGTCCACCAATAATTGTGCCGTCGTACGAATATTTCCTGTTTAAAACGAATATTCCCCGACCAATCGAATATTATATGACAACTTGCATACTTTGAAATATTTATAAATATTACCCATAACTATAACATTATATTAAATTCATTCCATAATATTCAAAAATGATAATTATAGAAAATTCATTTTTATTCAAAAAGTTGGGGTCTTACAACCTCCCCTTCTTAAAAAATTTCGCCCTCGAAATTAGGGTACGTACCTGGTATATCGAAGAGGTAAGGATACCTTGACTTCATTTCAGATTCTAACTCCCAGGTCATTTCCTCAACATCGTGGTTTCTCCACAAAACTTTGACTTGAGGTATAACCTTGGAGCGTAGATTATGTTCCTTCTTATCCAAGATTTGAACAGGAACCTCTTCATACGTTAAATCTTCCGCTATTTCGTCCGGTTCCAACTCAATAATGTGGTTCGGGTCTTCCACATATTTACGTAACATGGATATGTGAAAAACGTTATAAACACGAGACATACTTGGCGGTAAAGTGAGTCTATAGGCCACAGTTCCTACTCGATCGAGGATTAAAAATGGGCCAATGAATCGAGGATTGAGCTTTCCTCTCTTTCAAAATCTCGTAACCCTTTTCCATGGAGCAACACGTAACAACACATGATCTCCTATATCGAATTCCACGTCCTTTCGATGAAGATCAGCATAACTCTTTTGTCGATCTTGTGAGGTTTTTATACGTTGTCGGATCGTTTGAATCTTTTCCGTAGTCATACGTACCAACTTCGGTCCCAACAACGTTGCTTCACCCACCTCATCCCAGCATACTGGAGAACGACACTTTCTTCCATACAATGCTTCGAATGGAGCCATGCCAATACTTGCTTGATAACTGTTGTTGTAGGAAAACTCCCCTAATGGTAAGAACTTGTCCCAACTTCCTTTGAAATCAAGAACACAGAGTCTTAATAGATCTTCAAGAGTTTGAATAGTCCTCTCTCGATCGTCTCGTCTGTCATTCGAGGATGATATACCGAAAGCTAAATCAGAACCGCGCCCATAGCTTTTTGCAAACTAACCTAAAATCTTGAAGTGAATCTTGGGTCTCGATCGTAAACTATGGATACCGCATACCATGCAATCTTACAACCTCGTTTATGTACACATCTGAGCAAGACGCTCAAGTGTATAAGTTTCTTGTATTGGTAAGAAGTGAGCAGACTTGGTCAATCTATCAACAATGACCCAAATCGCATCTATATCTTGAGAAACTTTGGGAAGACCGGTAACGAAATCCATGGTAATGTGCTCCCACTTCCATTCGGAATTTCAAGTGGTTGCAATGGACCTTTTGGTACATGATGCTCGCCTTGACTCGTTGACACGTTAGACACCTTGAGATAAAAGGTATTTATCTCTCTCTCTTCATATTGCCCCACCAAAATGTATGTCAAGATCATGATACATTTTAGTACTCCTGTGATGCATTACAAATGGTGTGTTGTGCGCCTCCATCATGATTTTATACTTTAAATCAGGGTCGTTAGGAACACAAAGTCCGGAGTTGACTTGAAGTATTCCTTATTCATCGATTCTTGCTTCCTAAGATAACACCTTCTGCACTTTTTTCCTCCTCATACGGATCACTCCGTGTCTATAAGCTTGAGCAAACTTT
Organism: Panax ginseng; assembly: GCA_020205605.1. Taxonomy (NCBI): domain Eukaryota; kingdom Viridiplantae; phylum Streptophyta; class Magnoliopsida; order Apiales; family Araliaceae; genus Panax; species Panax ginseng. The sequence goes on along the minus strand of CM035141.1, from coordinate 11,113,569 downwards.
AACTTTATCAATTAAAGTCGGTTCTACTCGTATATTCGCCATCATCACATGGGTCCCTAGAGTCTTTAACTCTATCTCCATCCTTTGCAAGTCACACAAAATGGGCTTTTATGTTGCCAATATTGCACTTGTACGCGATATGATCTTCTACTCAATCGATCGCCTACTACCACGTTCGCTTTTCCAGATGGTATTGGATGGTATGATCATAATCTTTCATGATTTTAAGACAACGTCGTTGTCGATCATGTTAAGTTCCTTTTGAGTGAAGAAATATTTGAGGCTTTTATGATCCGTGAAGATCTCCACTTTCTCCCCATACAAGTAATGCCTCCAAATCTTTAGTGCGAAGATAACAAATGCTTAACTCTAGATCATGAGTAGGATAATTCCTCTCATATTCTTTGAGTTGTCGTGAGGCATAGGCTATGACTTTCCCATGTTGCATGAGAACACATCCCAATATTTTTGCTCAAGCATCCTTTGTAGATGACAAATCCTCCGAACCAGATGGTATTGTCAAAACAGTCTTGAAATGAGTCTCCTCTTGAGTTCTTAAAAACTCGCTCACATTCCTCGCTCCAACCGAACTTTGTATCTTTTCGAGTCATTTGAGTTAGTGGAGTAGCAACCGAGAAAACCCTTCTACTTAATCACCGATAATAACTAGCTGCTTTTAGAAAGCTACGACTTTTGGCCATCGATTGAAGGTTGCTCCCAAACTTTGAATAGCTTCAATCTTTCTTTTGGGTCAATAGATATTCCATGAATTGATACCACGTGCCCAAGGAATGCTACTTCCTCAAGCCGTAACTCACATTTCTTCAACTTGGCATAAAGCTAATATTCACGAAGCTTTTTGGAGTATCAAATTTCAAGTGTTGCTCATGATCTTCACACTTTTGGAATAAATAAGGATGTCATCAATAAAGACGACCACAAAGTGATCCAAATATTCCTTGAATACTCGGTTCATCATATCCATGAAGGCAAATAGGAGAATTAGTCAATCCAAAGGACATGACTAGGAATTCATAATGCCCGTCTTCGAAGTTCTGGAAAGCCGTCTTTGGAATGTCATCGGCTCTAATCTTCAATTGGTGATATCCGGAATGAAGATCAATCTTTGAAAAGAATTTGGCTCCTTCCAACCGGGTCAAACAGTCATCAATACGTGGAAATGGGTACCTATTTTTGATGGTGACATGATTCAACTCCCGATAATCAATACAAAGTTGCATACTCCCATCTTTCTTCTTAACGAATAGAACAGGAGCACCCCAAGGAGAAGTACTAGGACGAATAAAGCCAATGTCTAACAATTCCTGCAGTTGGGTCTTTAGCTCCTCAAGTTCAATAGGAGCCATTCGATATGGGGCTTTGGAAATGGGTTTTGTATCGGGTTCAAGGTCGATACAAAATTCAATTTAACGCTCAGTTGGTAGGCCAGGAAGTTCTTCGGGGAATACGTCAGGAAATTTATTAACAATAGAAATATCGTTCAAAACTGACGTATTTTTGTTTAAATCTGTGACATGAGCTAAGAAAGCTTGACATCCGTTTTTCAATAAACGAATAACTTTATGGCTTGAGATGACCGTGATTGATTTTAATGGTTTGGTCGCTTGAATTTGCATAATAGGTTGATTAGGAATATGAAAGTTAACAACCCTATGGAAACAATCAATTTTTGCATGATAAGTAGTTAACCAATCAATCCCTAGAATCACGTCAAATGCAAGTATTTTCAATGAAATAAGATCTACAGGTAATGTGAGGGTACCGATTTGAACCAAACAAGACTTATAAATAGTGGATGTAATGAAGGTTCTCCAAATGGAGTTTCCACAAATAAGTCAAAGTCTAATTTCTCTGGAGTCAAATTTAATCGTTGAGCGCAAGTAGGAGAAATAAAAGATTGGGTAGATCAGGTATCAAATAAAGTATAGACTTCGCTAGAGTTTATGATAAGCTTACCCGTGATGACCTCATTTAGGTTCCTTGCTTTCTGGGAGGTCACAACAAACGCTCTCCCTTGCACTACCGGCTTTGACTTTTCTAGGACGGCCTTTGGTGCCTTCATCCTAGCTGAATTTGTCTTCGGTGAACGATAAAATCGGGCTAAGTGACCTTCTCTTCCACAATTATAACATGCTTTGGACGACATTGCACAATTTGGACTGATGTGTCCCTCCCCTTTGCATTTGAAGCATATGATAGGTGGTCTTTCTCCTTCCCTTACAACAGGTGCTGGTGCTGACGTCTTTCCATCATTGTTGAATCTCCTCTTCTTGAAATGTCCATTCTTATTGTTTTGGCCCTGATTACCACCGAAGTGGTTACCATTTCTGGCCTGTTGATTCCCTCCATGCTTGTTGTCACCGCTTTGATGACTGCTCTCACTGGTATTATCATTTTCCCGGCTTCTCTCTTTTGGTTGCGTTGACTCGTTATCGCGCTCCACCAACTGAGCCCTATTTACAACATCTGAATACAAACACAGTTTATGAGAAATAAGATGTTGACGTATCTCCGCTTCAAACCTCTTAAAACATTCGCGCCATTCTCTCTTCATTATCCACCAAGTGGGACGAACCGGATAACTCGCAAATTTTGCCTCAGACATTCGCACTACGGTCATATTGTTTTGCTCCAATTTGATAAACTCCACCTCCTTCATGTGACGAATACTTTCGGAAAGTATTTGTCGTTGAACAACTCTTGGAACTTCTCCTAAGACATCTTCTTCAAGACGGCAGTTGAGTACGTTTTTATCGATTCCCACCAGTAATCTGCCTCTCCGCGCAACATAAAGGCGGCAAAGGGAACCTTTTGCTCCTCGGAGCATCCCAAGACATCAAATATTTTGGTGATCTGTTTTATCCATGCTTCCGCCATAACTGGTTTTGGATCTTCCTTAAACTCCGGTGGTCCCAGCTCCTTGAACTGTTTAGCGGTGACCGCCCGAGAGTTACCAGTGTTTCCACCTACATTTTGGATAGGAGCCGCTCTCGCCTGCTGTTGCATGAATTTCATAAAGCCTCTGAACAATCCATCATTCATCATTTGGTCAGTGTTGTTGTTTGCATGAGGATTGCCGCCTTCCTGATGCACATTCTCCTGATTATTGATATGTGGAGACTCAACGGTCTCTTGTGCTCCATTGCTATTCTCAATATTTTTGGATGTCATTTTCAGATACTGCAACAAAACAAAGGTTAATTGACATGTAACATAACATCTCTAAACTCTGACCAACCAATTTAAATACAAAATAAATTTAAGTAGGTCATACTAGCGAAGGAATTCCCCGTCTCTCCCCTCCTAGTTCTAGTCTCACATCTTAGCCAGGGATCGTATCCCTAAGCTTTGATACCAACTGTGACGCCCCCAAAATTAGGTATACATCACCCATCTTAGGTCGTCAGATATATGGTACAAAATTCAAATACAACTTACTAATACAACTGTCGTGTACAATACGACAAAACATAACTGTGAGTTTGAATACAATTATTGTCTACTAGAGATTATACAAACTCAAAAGGAGTCCTCATTACAATTATTAACACACTATTTCACAGAATAGTGAGTACTACTAATGATATCCTATGGACCGTCACTCCGTTCCCCGACTAGTCCCTGCTATGTTCTCATTTCCTGAAGAGAACAGTGAAAGAAAGGGTGAGCTCAACTAGCCCAGTAAGAAATATTATGACTAAGATAATGCAAAATAAATTATCGTTAGCCTTCAACATTTTTAAATTGATAAAATATAACAACATCAAGTTTAACTACAGCGGATCAAGCAATCCATTAAAAGAGTCAAGTAGAGAATAGAATCTACTATCTTTTATGATTTAAAAAGTTTTTCATCACTTTTATCGCTGAGACTCAGTTTAATAAATAATCCACATCATCCCTGCACTACGGCCAAGGATATTCATTAGGGTCACGACCACAAATTCCATGCACTACGGGCCAAGGATATTTGTGTATTCATCAATGGTCATGATCATGCCAACAACTGTCCATCAATGCACTACGGGCCAATGAGGACTTTTAACACATCATTTGTAACATTACGGTCATGATTACAATCAATAAGCCCTCGTCATAATCATACCAAGTCCATCCATGCTTTACAGCCCAGATGACTTTAAAAAAATATATAAACATGAGGATGATGACAATGATGATAAAAATTCAATAAAACAAGTTCAAGAATTAAGTTATTCAGAACTAATAACGCCCAAATTGTCAACATGATACCGCTTTGTAGAGTAAAATTCAAGATTTCTCAGAAGAATATTTTCATGAAAAATACTGGATGAAGCGCAAATATCAAGGATATTCCACTAATTTCATGGAGTATAGAAGTCAAAATTTTAACCAACTGAGAATAATAAGGAATGGAATAACAACAGAAATCACCATGCATGCGGTATCAGATAGCAAAAAGTTATTCCAATGTAATAATAATAATGGAACCAGTCGTGAAAATCACACCGAGAGGATGTTCCAAATGTAATAATAAAGAATGAAATAATAAAGAGGCGGAACCAGTCCCGCCAAGAAAGCATGTACAGGATGTTCCAATGGAAAATAAAGATGTAATAATAAAAGCGGAACCAGTCCTACAGATAACAGAGGTACATGATGTTCCAACTGAACAATAAAGACAAAATAATAGAAGAATGTCACCACGTATAGGGTATTCCGCGTATATATATATATATATATATTAAGGCACATGTTTGATTGAAAAATAATTCACTCTCCCGTGAATCATGTCATCCAACTTTCCCAGCACAATAATAGCCTCTAACTGTGGGCCCCACCATTATAATTATATATATATATAATATACATATATTATATATCATATAACATATACATAATAACATATATATATATATATATACAATGATATTAACTCCCTCCCGTGACTAACATACTCCCCCACCCCCAAAATCATTTTCAATCATGGGCCCCACATGTGGGCCCCCACCTTTATTATACCGAATAACTTTCTACCGATTATTTTGAAAAATAGGTAAATGGGGGTCCATAAAATAAACAAAACTGAGTGACTTATCACGTAAGCCTTAATAATCAATACCGTGTGCTACTATACAACCACGCGTATTACTGTACTTTTACTACCGAGTAGTTCAACACTATCAACGGTAAAACTTCCGTCGTTATTTCAATAAAATATTTTTGTCGTTTTCTCAATCCGACAATAATTCTGTTGTGGGGTCCACCAATGATTGTGCCGTCGTACGGATATTTCCTGTTTAAAACGAATATTCCCCGACCAATCGTATAATATATGACAACTTGCATACTTTGCAAAATTTATAAATATTACCCACAACTATAACATTATATTAAATTCATTCCATAATATTCAAAAATGATAATTATAGAAAATTTATTTTTATTCAAAAAGTTGGGGTCTTACATTAGGCAACAAACGAAGGGGCAAAATTATCCAATTTCCCCACCTCCTTACTAATGCACCTCCTTTGTAACTTAGCCACCAAGTAATCACTTTACTTGGTGGCCAAGTGACCGGTGTGACACACCCAAATCTGGGTACTTCAATTCCACGGGATTTGGTGTTCACTGTACAAATATCATCTATCTATCTACCCATAATAAATGCAAACCATGCAATAGATAGAAAAAAAATCCTCCCCTTATGGGGTTACAACATCTGAATAATAAATACAATCCCAGGTCAAACTAACCTTAAACATCTGTGCGGAAACATAAACAAATAAGTCTTAACAACATCAATTCTTTACAATAACATTTTTAAAATCAAATAACAAGTCTTCATCACTTATTAGCTTTGCCTTTGCCTTTGCTAATAGAAGGCTCATCGTATCTTTCGTTCTTAACTGCAATGTTATTATTACGCAAGAGTGAGCATGATTGCTCACAAGTATAAAAATTAAATAACAATATATAATAACATGCGAGTGAATCAAAGACTTCTGAAATAAAAGCTCAACTTTTGAATCAAGAATGAATAACAAGAACTCAAAAGATTTCTAAGGGTTATAAGACCTTGAACTATGTCCTAGGTTATCAAGGGTTATACTTAAAACCTTTAGTAATCATAAGACTATGGACTCTTCTACTCGCACTTAGGGGGATCAACCCTTAGTACCACATCTGCATTAATATCTTAATGCTAACGATAAGTAATCCCCTATCTGAGGTTGTTCATCTCGGATTTGACGTTTGAGTCCGCACCAAAGGAAGTTTGGTTTGGAAAATTCATCAAGGGTTTTAAATTTAGAACGCTTATCAACTATGGACTAGTCGAATCATAAAGGGTTCGCTAGTCTAACAAGGTTTAACAGTAATTGAATATTTAACTTGAATAAAATCTCAAAAGGTATACAATAGAATAAGTATTGTATAATAGCATCATGCTTGAAAGATTAATAGGCTATAATATAACAAAACAGACTTGATCAATAATAATGAGAACTTGCTCAATGTAGAAAGGTGAACTCATCACTTATATAACGATAACAAGTAGGGTTTGGAAACTTGCCTCGTGCGTAGATTACACTTTAATAAACACGTTCCTTGAATTTAATCCTACATATCATTTCCATTCACAACTCTAGTTAATTATAATGTAATTAGTCATCATAAGTTCATTCTCTTTGTCTAACTTTGATTATGACTATACTTAGTCAATTTATCATATTCATTGTCACATAATTTACACTTTATGAATAACAAGCTAATTATGTATTCAATAATTCAATTTACGTGCAATTATGTTATTTACATGCTAAGCATCTATTTTAACATCTCATTATACTTCTAACATATTTCTATGTTTTTTAAATTAAGTTGCTATCACATTACTAAACTTGAACATTTTTAAAAATTCATTTCTGAACATTTTGGAGAGTGGCGCTGCGGCGCCACTTTTATACTTGTTCTTGGCACTGCGGCGTGGTCCTTGGTATACATGCTTGTCAAGTAAGTCACAAGGCTTGAGTTGGCCATACATGAGATTCTAGTTCGAGTCTGCAATTCGCGAAAATTGCAGAACATGGCCAAAAAACTCCAATTAAATTATTACTACACGAATTTAATCATACCCACATATTAGAATTCATATATAATCATTACTCAGCATTTATAGAGTGATTTTAACCAATTAAAACACATAATCACATAATTAAAATATGTAAATTTCACTGTTCTTGATGTTTTTGAAGGTTTTGAAAACAAAACATGAAATTACTACTACGGATTCGTTATAACACCGAATCTGTTCATTTAAAGTTTGGTATCTTCATATCAACATGCATAATAACATACAAGTGTACATTTTTCAAAACAATTTATGTTTGACATATTAAAATCACGTATAAGGGCCATATGGCCATATCCTATACTCTGTTAATTTTGAAGCAATCATATACGATGTATTTTCATGAAACTGAAGATATGGTTTATACAATATATAATCAAATATGATATGATAACATTTATTACATATATCAACACATAATTCATACCCTTTATAAATACAGAGACCTTACAGAACTTTGAAAGCCATATTCATAAAAACTTTAATAACAAAATTTATAATTTGGGGGAGGAGATTACCCTGAGTGTAGAGTATAAATTAGTAGGCTTAGATGCTTTTCAATTCATCACTCAATCTCCTTCACAATCTCTAAATTTTTCTCTGACAATTATCTTAGTAAATTCTCAAACACTCTCCCTCTCTGCTATTCCAGACTCAGAAAATAATAAAAAGAAAAAGAGAATACGTATAATAAATAAGCAAACTACCGCGCATAATGGCCAGTTAAACCCAATAATGGGTAACTGCTTCCAACCACTACTAGGGCCTCGTTTGGCAAGCCTTAATTGATTCAAAGTCATTTAATTTAATAAATCTCTTATACTATAGGTTAAATCGTGTCACACCCAATTATACAATAACTCAAATATATTATTTAATTTAATTTGAATAAAATATAATAATTTCTCATTAATTCACATACTCAAATAATTAAATTTTCTCATTAATTAATAATGTCAATTTATTAAATCTCTAATTAATTATTACATTAATTAAAATAATATTATGCTTATTAAATATTTTATTTGATACAATAAGCTCACATAAATACGTACTTGAATAATAATTATTCTCCACATTAATTTAATAAATATAACACATATAATTAAATTAATCTACCACAACTTCATCAATTAATTATTTAATCAAATAATTAAATCATCGAAAATATTTATTTAATTCAATAAATATTAAGAATTAAATTACAAAAATCTCGTTCATCACATCTTCCCCCCCTTAAAAGGATTCTGCCCCCAGAATCACGACTCAATAATTTCGACCCGTTACATTCTCCCCCTCCCTTACAAAGATTCTGTCCCCAGAATCGCTTACACAAAATTAAGTAAATAAATGAGGATAATTCTTCATCATATTCTCTTCGAGTTCCCACGTAGCTTCTTCAGCGTTGTGGTTCCTCCAAATTACCTTAACAGAAGGTATTACTTTATATCTGAGAACTTGTTCTTTTCTATCGACAATTTGAACACGAATTTCTTTGTAAGATAAGTCTTTTTCAAAATGCAAGGGTTCGTATTCAATTATATGTTTGTAATCGGGTTTGTAGGGTCGTAAAATAGAAACATTGAAGACGTTGTGGACATTCTCTAGTGCTAGAGGTAGGGCTACCTCATACGCAACTTCTCCGATTCTTCTTAGTACTTCAAATGGTCCAATGAATCTTGGGCTTAATTTCCCTTTCTTTTCAAACCTGATCTTTCCCTTCCATGGAGAGACCTTTAAGAACACCTAACTACCCGATTCAAACTCAACATTTTTACGATGTGATCGATGTATTTCTTCTACCTATCTTGAGCTGCTACCAGTCGTGCTCGGATCACTTTAACTATCTCTGCCGTCTGTTGAACCAATTCTGGCCCTAGCAATTGTCTGTCGCCAACTTCATCCCGAAGAAAGCGGAGTTACTCAGACTTTCTGTACAGATAACGCTTCATAGGTAAAGATGCCAATACTAGCGTGGTAATTGTTGTTGTAGCCGAACTCTACTAGTGGTAGGTGATCGTCCCAATTTCTTTTAAAGTCCATCACACAAGCTTTTAGCATATCTTCTAATGTCTGAATCTATCTTTCGCTCTGTCCATCTGTTTGAGGGTGATATGTCGTACTCATCCGTAATTGCGTACCCATGCATTCCTGTAGACGTTTCCAGAAGTTCGATGTAAAGCGCGGATCCCTGTCAGAAATAATTGACACCGGCACTCCGTGCCTCGAAAAAATTTCTTTTACATATAACCTTGCCAATTGATCTAAGTTGAATCTGATTTTTATCGGAATGAAGTGTGCGGATTTCGTCAGTCGGTCAAAGATAACCCATATTGCGTCGTAGCCCTTTCTGAGTCGTCGGAAGGCCAACCATGAAGTCCATTGTAATATGTTCCTATTACCATTCTGGGATCTCTAACGGTTTTAGCAATCCACTCAGTCTTTGATGTTCTGCTTTCACTTTCAGACATGTCAGACACTTGGCAACACATTCTGCAACATCACGTTTCAAATTCAGCCACCAGAAGTGTTGTCAAAGATCTTGATACATCTTGGTACTACCAGGGTGAATCGAATATCGTGAACTATGAGCCTCGCTCAAAATGTCTTCCTTAATCTTTGTGACTGGCGGTACCCAAATTCTACTCTCGAATCTTAGTATTCCTTCCTTATCCAGCTTGAATCTTGGTTCAGTTCCTTCAGATATCTTCTTTATCACCTTTTTGCATTCATCATCCTGAAGTTGAGCTTCCTTAACTTTACCCAGTAGGGTTGTACCAGATTGCATCTGAAATAGCTTCTCATCAATTTCCATAGGATACTTCACTTCCAACTCTAGTTTCTCCATTTCTAAAATTAGCTTCTCCTGATCGATCAACATCATCAACTTCTCCCGACCCTTTCTACTTAAGGCATCGGCAATGACATTTGCCTTACTCGGATGGTATAAAATCTCACAGTTGTAGTCCTTAATTAACTCCAACCACCTTCTTTGGCGCATATTCAAGTCCTTCTATGTAAAAATATATTTCAGACTCTTGTGGTCTGTATATATTTCACACTTCTCCCTGTAAAGGTAGTGCCTCCAAATTTTCAAAGCAAAAACTACTGCAGCTAACTCCCAGTCGTGGGTCGGATATCCCTTCTCGTAATCCTTCAATTGTCGTGATGCATACGCAATGACTTTGCCATTTTGCATCAGCACACAACCAAGTCCTTTATACGACGCATCACTATAAATAACAAAATTTCAGATCGTCCAAGAAAGAGACAACACGTGTCAGACTCAACCTCTTCTTCAATTCTTGAAAGCTTTCCTCACACTTCTCCGTCCAAACGAATTTCACAGCTTTTCGAGTTAAATTCGTTAATGGAGTTGCAATCTTGGAAAAGTCTTGTATGAATCTTCTATAATATCCTGCCAATCCAAGAAAACTTCGTACTTTCGACGGCATTCTCGGCAAATCCTAGTTAATCATGGCTTCAACTTTGGATGGATCTACCAAAATTCTATTTTTATCGATCACGTGCCCAAGAAATTGCGATCGCTTGATCCAAAATTCGCATTTCGAAAACTTGGCATACAACTTCTCCCTTCTCAATACTTCAAAGGTTAATCTCAAATGCTCTTCATGTTCTTCCTTGGTTTTCGAGTAAACCAAAATATCATCTATAAATACCACTACGAACTTGTCCAAAAATAACTTGAACACACCATTCATTAGTCCCATAAATGCTGCAGGAGCATTCGTAAGACCAAACGACATTACTAAAAATTTGTAGTAACCATATCATGTTCTGAACGCTGTCTTTGGTATATCCTCTGGTCTCACCTTCAGTTGATGATAACCACTCCTCAAGTCTATCTTACAAAAATATATCGCTCCTTTCAATTGATCAAACAGGTCGTCGATTCTTGGTAATGGATATCTATTCTTAATTGTAACTTTATTCAGTTCTCTGTAATCAATGCAGAGCCGCATCGTTCCATCCTTCTTCTTCACAAACAACACCGTCGCTCCCCACGGTGATACGCTTGGTTGAATGTACTTCTTGTCCAGTAACTCTTGTAGTTGTACCATTAATTCTTACATCTCTACTGGTGCCATTCGGTATGGTGCCTTCGATATTGGAGCGGTTCCTGGTGCAAAATCGATCACAAAATCAACTTCTCTATCTGGCGGAAGTCCTGACAATCGTTTGGAAAAACATCGACAAAGTCTCATCTCTTACTACCGGTATTTCCTCTACTTTCGAATTCTCTTTACGACTGTCGACTATGTAAGCTAAATATCCTATACAGCCCTGTCTTAACAACTTCCTGGCCTGCATCATCATCAGACAACTCGCTTGTCTAGGCGACTTACTACCATAAAATACAACCTTTGACGGAGTCATAAGATTAATACGCTTCTTTTGGCAATCAATTACAGCCCCGTAATTGAATAACCAGTCCATTCCCAAGATAATGTCAAATTCCCCAAGTCGAATAGGGATAAGATCTACGTTCATGATATTACCCTTAATATCCACTCTACGGTTTATATATGCATTTTAATGAGGATTTTTCTCTATTCGCAATTTCTATGTTCATGGGGTAATCCAACTCTTCCTTAGGTAAATCTAAATTCTTAGCAAAGTCATCGGATATAAAGGAACAAGTAGCACCCGAATCAAATAAAACATAAGCATTAATTTTATTGATCGGAATGATACCTGACATCACATCACGAGACTAAACTACATCTTGCACCGTCATGTTGAAAGTCCTGGCGGTCGGTCGGTTGGTTGCGGTTGGTCCAGTGATAGTCAAGGCGTTTCTACTGTTATTTCCCTTGTTTCCTCCTGATCCTGCCCCTCCAGATCCCTTCTTAGGACAGTCTCTTGCCAAATGATCTTTTGAACCACAAGTGAAACAAGCACCCTTCTTTGGGTTAGGATAGTTAGGTGCTATGTGGCCCTCCTGACCACAATTGTAGTACACCCGCTTTCCTTTCATACAAACCCCCAGATAAGCTTTCCCGCAGGTCGGGCATGCTTCAATCCTCTTCTTTTGACCTCCTTGATGATTACCCGATGATGAGTTGTCATTCCACCTCTTCTTCTGATTAAAATTACCACCTTCGGTGCCACTTCCACTAGCCTTATTATTTCCTTCACTTTCAGTCTTCTTCTTCTTCTAATACCAATTGTACTTGGTCACCGCATGACTCCCACGTTCAGCGAGGATGGCCTTTTCCAGTACTCCAACAAAAGTGTTTAGCTGAAACATTGATACTTTGTTGTATACCCATGGTTTCAGTCCTTATTCAAACCGTCTCGCCTTTCTCTCATCCGTGTGAACTTGATATGGGGCGAACCTTGCCAACTCGTTAAATCTAGCCGAATAATCTGGTACAGACATATTCCCCTGCTTCAACTCCAGAAACTGAACCTCCATTTGGTTCTGCGAGCTGGTCGGGAAATACATCTTGAAAAACATCTCTTTGAATCTCTCCCAAGTAATCACTCCTTCAACATAAACATTGCAAAAGCGGTTTTCTGGTCTTCTCTAACTCTAGCAACATCGAAAACCTTTTCCATTTCCATAACCCACGTTTGAGCCTCAATCGGGTTCATGGAGCCTTTAAATTCTGGCGGTCCTACTGCTTTGAAATCTTTAAATGTTGTATTTGGTGGAGCTTGAGGTTGATTATTCATTTCCCCAGCTAGCAAGCTAACCAATTGCTGAACAGGATTAGCATTGGCGTTATTGTTGTTATTAGTAGATCCTTCTTGAGCTGGTTGACGTTGTTGTCTTCTTCTTGGCGACATATTTCTGTTAAAATATATGCTTATTAAATCTCTATTAAATTCTCTAAATAGTTAAGACTTAACTCAACAATTTAATATAATTATTTAACACATTATCTCAAACAACTTGATATATATTCATTCAAACCAAAAGTTTTAACATCAAACGATAGCATTACTGCTATTTACATCAACTATCCTGAGATAAAGAATCCACAGGATTTAAAATATTTAAAATATTCCTTTGTTCATAACCACATCAGAATTTACATCTAAATACTAGATAAGTTTATCACATAATTAAATAAATTTTATCACTGTCTATCAAGGCGTTGAATAGCATGTACGATGGAAGTCCTTCAAACTGGATCGGGTACCTCAAAACTCGATCCTGGGCCTCATCCATTGCATTATTAAGTGTAGAGTACGACTCCCCAAGCTTCGCCTTCTTTGCACGACCGTCCTCTTCTGCAAGATCAGCATGACGTGACTCTCTTACACAGCCTTCTTTTGCTATGATCAGCCTTTCAGAGCTTTCCTTCAGTTCCTTCTTCAACTTCTCTATCTCCTCGGTCTTATCTTCGATTTGACCCTTCTCGTGGACCAAATCCCATTCTACATTTCCCAGTCGTGAGTGAAGAGTCGAAATCTCCCTCTCCTTCTGCTCGAGAGTAATCTGCTGAATAATCGCCCGTTCAGTCAGATCCTGTACATCATCTCGTAGCTCTACGTTACGGTCAGATATACGCGTCAGACATCTCAAAGATCAATGGAGTCCGGAAACTCCTCTTCTTCCTCTTCTTCTTTAAATTCCTCCTCAGGATCCTCCTCGGGATCGCCTCGAGTTCATGTTCTCGACCAACAATGGTGATCAACGGAGATGACTTCAGACCAAACCGTTCCCTAACGACATGAATGTCTCGGGGCTCCTCCTTTATAGTAATCGTAGGTACTGGGGTTCCTCCTCCCACTCGACTAGTGCCTCCAACGTCCCACATCCCCGACAACAAAATTTCGTGTTTTAGTTACTAAGTCGTATTTAGTGAGCACATAATTTAACACATAAGCACATAAAGTCTTTTATTATCTTCAATGAATTACAAAAATTCATTTCCTAGAACTCGATAAGAGTTTTCCATTACTATGTTCTTTCTATAAGGCTACTACCTAAGGTTGTTCCCCCACCTAAGGTTCATAACCTATAGCTTTGATACCAACCTGTGACACCCCCAAATCCTGGTACTTCAATTCCACGGGATTTGGTGTTCACTGTACAAATATCATCTATCTATCTACCCATAATAAATGAAAACCATGCAATAGATAGAAAAAAATCCTCCCCTTATGGGGTTACAACAACTGAATAATAAATACAATCCCAGGTCAATCTAACCTTAAACATCTGTGCGGAAACATAAACAAATAAGTCTTAACAACATCAATTCTTTACAATAACATTCTTAAAATCAAATAACAAGTCTTCATCACTTTTTAGCTTTGCCTTTGCCTTTGCTAGTAGAAGGCTCATCGTACCTTTCGTTCTTAACTACAATGTTATTATTACGCAAGAGTGAGCATGATTGCTCACAAGTATGAAAATGAAATAACAATATATAATAACTTGAGAGTGAATCAAAGACTTCTGAAATAAAAGCTCAACTTTTGAATCAAGAATGAATAACAAGAATTCAAAAGATTTTTGAGGGTCATAAGACCTTGAACTATGTCTTAGGTTATCAAGGGTTATACTTGAAACCTTTTAAAATATAAGACTATGGACTCTTCTACTGCGTACTTAGGGGATCTCGCCGCTTAGTACCATATCTGCAATAATATCTTAACGCTTAACGATAAGTAATCCCCCTATACAGGTTGTTCATCTCGGGGTTTGACGTTTGAGTCCGCACCAAAGGAAGTTTGGTTTGGATAATTCATCAAGGGTTCTAAAATTTAGAACGCTCATCAACTATGGACTAGTCGAATCATAAAGGGTTCGCTAGTCTAACAAGGTTTAACAGTAATTGAATATTTAACTTGAATAAAATCTCAAAAGGTATACAATAGAATAAGTATTGTATAACAGCATCATGCTTAAAAGATTAATAGGCTATAATATAACAAAACAGACTTGATCAATAATAATGAGAACTTGCTCAATGTAGAAAGGTGAACTCATCACTTATATAACGATAACAAGTAGGGTTAGGAAACTTGCCTCGTGCGTAGATTACACTTTAATAAACGCGTTCCTTGAATTTAATCCTACATATCATTTCCATTCACAACTCTAGTTAATTATAATGTAATTAGTCATCATAAGTTCATTTTCTTTGTCTAACTTTGATTATGACTATACTTAGTCAATTTGTCACATTCATTAGTCAATGTAAGTGGTGTTATTCTTTCTTATTCATGAAAAGAACTGTTGTTATTCCATTGCTTATTATTTTGTTGGAATAACATGTATACGCGGTTTACCCTATACTTGGTGACATTCTTCTATTATTCTGTTGGAACATCCTGTCTGTGTGTTTTACACCGGACCTGGTTCCGCCTTCTTTATTATTATTTTGTTGGAACATCCTCGTCTGCGTGTGTTTACGCCGGACTGGTTCCATTCTTTATTATTCGTTGGAATATCCACATGCATGCGTTTTTTACGGGACCGGGTTCCGTTATTTATTATTCTGTTGGAATAACTTTGCATGTGTGGTCCATCGCATGCATGGTGATTTCTTTTGTTATTCCATTCTTTATTATACTCAAATTGGTTAAAACTTTGACTTCTATACTCCATGAAATTAGTGGAATATCTTTGATATTTGCGCTTCATCTAGTATCTTTTCATGGAAATATTCTTCTGAGCATTCTTGAATTTTACTCTACAAAGCAGTATCATGTTAACAATTTGGACGTTATTAGTTCCTAGATAAATTAATTCTTGAACTTGTTTTATTGAATTCTTATATCATTGTCATCATCCTCATGTTTATATTATGTTGAAAGTCATATGTGGCCTGTAGTGCATAGATGGACTTGGTATGATTATGACCAGAGATTATTCGGTGTAATCATGATCGTATTGTTACAAATGATGTGGTAAAAGTTATCATTGGCCCGTAGTGCATTGATGGACAGTTGTTGGCATGATCATGACCATTAATAAATACACCACTAATGTCCTTGGTCGTAGTGCATGGATAATTTGTGGTCGTGATACTAAAGAATATATCCTTGAGTAGTAGTAGTCACGGGGGTGATTCGATGATGTGGATTATTTATTGTCGAGTCCCAATGATAAAAGTCATGAAAAACCTTTTAAATCATAAAAGATAGTAGATTTTATTCTCTACTTGACTCTTTTAATGGATTGCTTGTTCATTGCCGCAGATTAAACTTGATGTTGTTATATTTTATCAGTTTAATAATTGTTGAAGGCTAACGATAATTTATTCTGCATTATCTTAGTCATAATATTTCTTATTGGGCTAGTTGAGCTCACCCTTTCTTTCACTGTTCTCTTCAGGAAATGAGAACATAGCAGGGACTAGTCGGGGAACGGAGTGACGGTCCAGAGGATATCATTATTAGTCCTCACTATTCTATGAAATATTATGTTAATAATTGTAATGAGGACTCCTTTTGAGTTTGTATAATCTCTAGTAGACAATAATTATATTCAAACTCGCAGTTATGTTTTGTCGTATTGTACTTATAGTTGTATTATTAAGTTGTATTTGAATTTTGTACCATGTATCCGACGACCCAAGATGGGTGATGTATACCTAATTTTGGGGGCGCTATAGTTGGTATCAAAGCTTAGGATATGATCCCTAGCTAAGATGTGAGAATAGTACTAGGAGGGAGAGACGGGAATTCTTCGCTAGTATGACCTACCTAAGTTTATGTGGTATTTAATTGGCTCGGTACGAATTTAGGGATAATATGTTACATGTCAATTAACCTTTGTTTTGTGGCGATTCTCGAAAATGACATCCGAGAATGTTGAGAATAGCAATGGAGCACAAAGCACCGTTGATTCACCACATATCAATAATCGGATAATGTGCATCAGAAGGCGACAATCCTCATGCAAACAACAACACCGACCAAATGATGAATGATCAAATGTTCAGGGGCTTTATGCAATTCATGCAACAAAGAAGCGAGAGCGGCTCTCGTCCAAAATGCAAGTGGAAACACTTTGGAAACTCTTGGCCGGTCACCGCTAAAGCAGCTTCAAGGAGCTGGGACCACCGGAGTTTAAGGAGAGCCAAAACCACTTATGGCGAAGCATGGATAAAGCAGATCACCAAGATATTTGATGTCTTGGGATGCTCCGAGGAGCAAAAGGTTCCTTTGTCGCTTTTATGTTGCGGAGAGGCGATTCATGGTGGGAATTGGTAAAACGTACTCAACTGCCGTCATCAAGATGTCTTGGGAGAAGTTCCATGAAGTCGTTTCAACGACAAATACTTTCCGAAAGTATTCGTCACATGAACGAGGTGGAGTTTATCAAGTTGGAACAAAACAATATGACCAGTGTCGTAATACGAGGCTAAATTTATGAGTTATCCCCTTTTGCGTAGGCCCCTTTGGGTGGATAATGAAGAGAGAATGACACAGATGTTTTTAAGAGGTTTGAAGTCGGGAGATACGTCAACATCTTATTTCTCATAAAACCGTGTTTATATTGAGATGTTGTAAATAGGGCTCGATTAGTGGAGCGCGATAACGAGTCAACGCAACTAAAAAGAGAGTAGCCGCAAAATGATAATACTAGTGAGAGAGGTCATCAAGCGGTGACAACAAGCGTGGAGGGAATCAACAAAGCGAAATGGTAACCACCGGTGGTAATCGGGGCCAAAATAATAAGAATGGACATTTCAATAAGAGGAGATTCAACAATGATGGAAAGACGCGTTAGCACCAAAGACTGTCGTTAAGGAAGGAGAACAACCACCTATCATATGTTTCAAATGCGAGGGGAGGGCACATCACCAAATGGCATGATGTCAGCCCAAAGCATGTTATAATTGTGGAAGAGAAGGTCACTTAGCCGATTTTGTCGTTCACCGAATACAAATTCAACTAGGATGGAGGCACCAAAGGTCGTCCCGTAAAAGTCAAACCTAGAGAGTGAAGGGAGAGCGTTTGTTGTGACCTCCTCAGAAAAGCAAGGAACCCGAATGAGGTCATCACGGGTAAGCTTATCATAAACTCTAACGAAATTTATACTTTATTTGATACCGTTCTCACCGATTCTTTTATTTCTCCTACTTGCGCTCATCGATTAAATTTGACTCGGAGAAATTAGACTTTGACTTATCTGTGGAAACTCCATTGGGAGAAACCTTCATTACATCCAATCGCTTTATAAGTCTTGTTTGGTTCAAATTCCACCCTCACATTACCTGTAGATCTTATTTCATTGAAAATACTTGCATTTGACGTGATTCTAGGATTAATTGGTTAACTACTCATCATGCAAAAATTGATTATTTCCGTAAGGTTGTTAACTTTCATATTCCTAATCAACCTATTATGCGAATTGCCACCAAACCATTAAAATCAATCACGGTCATCTCAAGCCATAAAGTTATTCGTTTATTGAAAAATGGATGTCAAGCTTTCTTAGCTCATGTCACAGATTTAAACAAAAATACGTCAGTTTTGAACGATATTTCTATTGTTAATAAATTTTCTGACGTATTCCCAGAAGAACTTCCTGGCCTACCACCTGAGCGTGAAATTGAATTTTGTATCGACCTTGAACCCAATACAAAACCCATTTCCAAATCCCCATATCGAATGGCTCCTATTGAACTTCAGGAGTTAAAGACCCAACTGCAGGAATTGTTAGACATTGGCTATTATTCGCCCTAGTACTTCTCCTTGGGGTGCTCCTGCTCTATTCGTGAAGAAGAAAGATGGGAGTATGCGACTTTGTATTGATTATCTGGAGTTGAATCATGTCACCATCAAAAATAGGTATCCATTGCCACGTATTGATGACCTGTTTGACCAAATTGCAAGGAGCCAAATTCTTTTTAAAGATTGATCTTAGTTAGGATATCACCAATTGAAGATTAGAACCGATGACATTCCAAAGACGGCCGTAACTCCGCAGCGGGCATTATGAATTCTAGTCATGTCCTTTGGATTGACTAATGCCCTGTTGCCTTCATGGATATGATGAACCGAGTATTCAAGGAATATTTGGATCACTTTGTGGTCGTCTTTATTGATGAGATCCTTATTTATTCCAAAAGTCGTGAAGATGATGAGCAACACTTGAGGCTGACACACCAAAAGCTTCATGAATACAAGCTTTATGCCAAGTTGACGAAATGCGAATTCTTGCTTGAGGAAGTAGCATTCCTTGGGCACGTAGTATCAAGTCATGGAATATCTGTTGACCCAGCAAAGATTGAAGCAATTCAAAGCTGGGAGTAACCTAAATCAGTGACCGAAGTACGTAGCTTTCTTGGTTTAGCTGGTTATTATCGGAGATTCGTGGAAGGATTTTCTCGAATCGCTACTCCATTGACTCAGCTGACTCTGAAAGATACAAAGTTCGATTGGAGCGAAGAATGTGAGAAGAGTTTTCAAGAACTCAAGAGGAGACTCATTTCGGCACCTGTTCTGACAATACCATCTGGCTCAGAGGGATTTGTCATCTACAGTGATGCTTTGGGTAAAGGGTTGGGATGTGTTCTCATGCAACATGGAAAAGTCATAGCCTATGCCTCAAGACAACTCAAAGAATATGAGAGGAATTATCCTACTCATGATCTAGAGTTAAGGTGTATTATCTTCGCACTAAAGATTTGGAGGCATTACTTGTATGGGGAGAAGGTGGAGATCTTTACGGATCATAAAAGCCTCAAATATTTCTTTACTCAAAAGGAACTCAACATGCGATAAACGACGATGGCTTGAACTCATTGAAAGATTATGATCATACCATCCAATACCATCCCGGAAAAGCGAACGTGGTAGCCGACGATTGAGTAGAAGATCATATGCAAGCACGAGTGCGCGATATTGTCGTATAAAGGCCCATTTTGTGTGACTTGCAAAGGATGGAGATAGAGTTAAAGACTCTGGGACCCATGTGATGATGGCAAATATATGAGTAGAACCGACTTTAATCGATAAAGTTAAAGTCGCCAAGTTATAGACTCGAGTCGATGCGTATGAGGAAGAAAGTGCAAGAAGGTGCTATCTTGGGAAGCAAGAATCGATGAAGAAGGAATACTTCAAGTCAACTCGGACTTTGTGTTCCTAACGACCTCGATTTAAAGTATAAAATCATAACGAGGCGCACAACACACCATTTGCAATCCATCTCGGGAGTACCAAAATGTATCATGATATTCAAATCATACATTTTGGTGGAGAAATATGAAGAGAGAGATAGCGTTGTTTATCTCAAGGTGTCTAACTTGTCAACGAAGTTAAAGCGGAGCATCAAGTACCAAAAGGTCCATTGCAACCACTTGAAATTCTAGAATGGAAGTGGGAGCACATTACCATGGATTTCAAGCACGGCCTTCCTAAGGTTTCTCAAGGCATAGATGCGATTTGGGTCATTGTTGATAGATTGACCATGTTCCGCTCATTTCTTACCGATACGAGAAACTTATACACTTAAACGTCTTGCTCGTATGTACATAAACGAGATTGTAAGACTGCATGGTATACCGGTATCCATAGTTTCTGATCGAGACCCGAGATTCACTTCACGATTTTGGGTTAGTTTGCAAAAAGCTATGGGCACAAACTTACGATTTAGCTCGGCATATCATCCTCAGACGGACGGACAATCGGAGAGGACTATTCAAACTCTTGAAGATCTATTAAGACTCTGTGTCCTTGATTTCAAGGGAAGTTGGGACAAGTTCTTACCATTGGTGGAGTTTTCCTACAACAACAGTTATCAAGCAAGTATTGGCATGGCTCCATTCAAGCGCCAGGAAGAAAGTGTCGCTCTCAAAGATACCGGGATGAGATGGGTGAAGCAACGTTGTTGGGACCGGAGTTGGTACGTATGACTACGAAAAAGATTCAAACGATCCGATAACGTATAAAAACCTCACAAGATCGACAAAAGAGTTATGCTATCATCATCGAAAGGACGTGGAATTCGATATAGGAGATCATGTGTTGTTGCGTGTTGCTCCATGGAAAGGAGTTACGAGATTTGGAAAAAGAGGAAAACTCAATCCTCGATTCATCGGCCCATTTTGAATCCTCGATCAAGTAGGAACTGTGGCCTATAGACTCGCTTTACCTCCAAGTATATCTCGTGTTCATAACGTTTTTCACATATCCATGTTACGTAAATATGTGAAAGACCCGAACAACATTATTGAGTTAGAACCGAACGAAATAGCAGAAGATTTGATGTATGAAGAGGTTCCTGTTCAAATCTTGGATAAGAAGGAACATATTCTACGCTCCAAGGTTATACCTCAAGTCAAAGTTTTGTGGAGAAACCACGATGTTGAGGAAATGACTTGGGAGTTAGAATCTGAAATGAAATCAAGGTATCCTTACCTCTTCGACATACCATGTACGTACCCTAATTTCGAGGGTGAAATTTCATAAGAAGGGGAGGTTGTAAGACCCCAACTTTTATAAATAAAGATGAATTTTCTATAAATATTATTTTGAATATTATGGAGTAAATTTGATATAATGTTATAGTTGTGGGTAATATTTATAAATTTTGCAAAGTAAGCAAGTTGTTATAAAATATTCGTTTGGTGGGGAATATTCTTTTTTGTCTGGGAATATTAGACGACTCAAGACAATCATCAGTGACCCCCACAACGGAATTATCATTTGATCGAGAAAATGACAAAAATACTTTATGAAAATAATCTAGGAGGTGTTACCGTTAAAACCGTTGAACTACCCGATAGTAAAAGTAAAGTAATACGCGTGGTTGCATAGTAAACACTCAGATTGATTATTGATGCTTACGTGAGAAGTCACTCATTTATACTCAATTATTACTACAAAGAATTGTTGCATCATATCTCTTATATTATTGATTCAATTATTGTCACAAAGATCATCATCAGATAATATGTTATATTATTAAATCAATAATTGAGATGACAAGTTATAAATGACTAATAATTGTTAAAAGATTAAATGTGTTGATTAAAAATAAAATGATTTGTGGTAATATTTATTCAATCCTTGATGTATATAAAGAGTCTATTATGAGACATTTGTGGTAAGTTTGGTTATATTATGGGGGGGCCCATATGTCATCATCTAAGAGTCTCTTCGTCAATAGTAATTACCTTTACCAAACGTCAAACCACTTTTCTTTTCACATTACAGGCATCGAACCAATTATTGTTTCACATTACAGGCGTCAAACCACTTTTCTTTTCACATCACCAGTCGTCAAGCCACTTGCCTTTTCACATTTCAAGTGCTAAGCTAGAAATCTTCTATAAATAGAGGCCTAGTGCTTCATTATTTTTCATGAATTCATTCAAGCTATAGAGAGAGAAAGTATAAAGAGAATAAGAGAGAAAGAAGAAGAGTATTCGTTACTACACCATCGCAAAGATTCAATCTACTACTAATGTAAGGGTGTTATTCATTCTTATTCATGAAGAGAACTGTTGTTATTCCATTGCTTATTATTCGTTGGAATAACTCAGATACGCATGGTTTACCCTATACTTGGTGACATTCTTCTATTATTCATTGGAACATCCTGTCTGCATGTGTTTTACAAGGACCGTTCCGCTTTTATTATTATTCATTGTAACATCCTCGCTCTATGTGTTTTACACCGGATTCGTTCTCTTTTTTATTAATATTCGCTGGAACATCATGTCGTGTGTTTTACGACGACCGGTTCCATTCTTTATTATTCATTTGAATATCCTCATGCAATGCGTTTTACGTGGGACCGGTTTCGTTATTTATTATTCTCGTTGGAATAACTCGCACATGTGCTGATCTATCGCATGCATGGTCATTTCTTTTGTTATTCCATTCTTTATTATACTGGGTTGGTTAAAACTTTGACTTCTATACTCCATGAAATTAGTGGAATATCTTTGATATTTGCGCTTCATCTAGTATCTTTTCATGGAAATATTCTTCTGAGCATTCTTGAATTTTATTCTACAAAGCAGTATCATGTTGACAATTTGGATGTTATTAGTTCCTAGATAAATTAATTCTTGAACTTGTTTTATTGAATTCTTATATCATTGTCATCATCCTCGTGTTTATATTATGTTGAAAGTCATCTGTGGCCTGTAGTGTATAGATGGACTTGGTATGATTATGACCAGAGATTATTCGGTGTAATCATGACCGTATTGTTACAAATGATGTGGTAAAAGTTATCATTGGCCCGTAGTGCATTGATGGACAGTTGTTGGCATGATCATGACCATTAATGAATACACGAATGTCCTTGGCTATAGTGCATGGATAATTTGTGGTCGTGATACTAAAGAATATCCTCGGGTCAGTCGCAGGGTGATTCGATGATGTGGATTATTTATTGTCGAGTCCCAATGATAAAAGTCATGAAAAACCTTTTAAATCATAAAAGATAGTAGATTTTATTCTCTACTTGACTCTTTTAATGGATTGCTTGTTCACCGCAGATTAAACTTGATGTTGTTATATTTTATCGTTTAACACTGTTGAAGGCTAACGATAATTTATTCTGCATTATCTTAGTCATAATATTTCTTACTGGGCTAGTTGAGCTCACCCTTTCTTTCACTGTTCTCTTCAAGAAATGAGAACATAGCAGGGACTAGTCGGGGAACGGAGTGACGGTCCAGAGGATATCATTAGTAGTCCTCACTATTCTGTGAAATATTATGTTAATAATTGTAATGAGGACTCCTTTTGAGTTTGTATAATCTCTAGTAGACAATAATTTTATTCAAACTCGCAGTTATGTTTTGT
Source organism: Panax ginseng (assembly GCA_020205605.1). Lineage (NCBI taxonomy): Eukaryota > Viridiplantae > Streptophyta > Magnoliopsida > Apiales > Araliaceae > Panax > Panax ginseng. The sequence goes on along the minus strand of CM035141.1, from coordinate 11,089,679 downwards.
CATAATGTACACGATAGTTGTATTAGTAAGTTGTATTTGAATTTTGTACCATGTATCTAACGACCCAAGATGGGTGATGTATACCTAATTTTGGGGGCGTCACATCAATAACCAATACCGTGTGCTACTATGCAACCACGCCAGACATCGTATTTTTTTACTACCGTGTAGTTCAATGTTTTAATGGTAACACTTCTGCCGTTATTTTTATAAAAAGATAATTCTGTCATTTTCTTACTACGACAATACTTCCGTTGTGGGGTCCACCAATGAGTGTGCCGTCGTACGAATATTTCCTACAAAAAGAATATTCCCCGACCAAACGAATATTTTAAAACAATTTGCATACTTTGTAAAATTTGTAAATATCACCCACAACTATAACATTATATCAAATCCACACCATAATATTAAAAAAAATCGAAGAAATTTAAATCTTTATTCATAAAATTTGGGGTCTCACAATCTCCGCTCCTTATGAAATTTCGCCCTCAAAATTTATGTACGTACTTGGTATGCCGAAGAGATGAGTATACCTTGACTTCATTTCAGATTCTAACTCTTGAGGTATAACCTTTGAGTGTTGAATACGATCCTTCTTATCCAAGATTTTAACACGTATCTCCTCATACGTTAAATCTTCTGCTATCTCGTCTGGTTCTAATTTAATAATGTGGTTCGGGTCATCCACATATTTACGTAACATCGATACGTGAAAAACGTTATGAACACGCAACATACTTGGCGGTAAAATTAGTCTATAGGCCACATTTCCTACTCGATCCAGGATTTTGAATGGGCCAATAAAATCGAGGGTTGAGATTTCCTATCTTCATCAACTCTTGCTTCTAGAATAACACCCTCTTGAACCTTTTTCTTCACATTCATCAGCTCCGGGTGTGTAGCTTGAGCGGCCTTTAACTTTATCGATTAGAGTCGATTCTACTCGTATATTTAATATCACCACGTGGGTCCCTAGAGTCTTTAACTCTATCTTCATCATTTGTAAGTTATACGAAATGGGTTTTTGTACTGGGGTCAATACAAAATTCGTTTTCACGCTTTGGGGGTAGGCCAGGAAGTTCTTCGAAAATACGTCTGGAAATTTATTAAGGATAGAAATATCATTCCAAACTGTGACCCTAATCCCAAGACTTGGATAGTACGTCACATTGATACCTATCAACTTGTCATCGTCATTCATGACGTCGCCTACAAAAAGTCTAGCTTTGGTGCATTCCACACAAGAAAGTCACCCGATAAAGGCTCAGGGCTCTTTACTTATGGCTTGATACGACAATGATTGACTTTAGTGGTTTGGTTTCTTGAATTCCCATAACAGGTTAGTTAGGAATATGAAAGCTAACAACCTTACAAAAAGCTTTATGAGTAGTTAACCAATTGATTCCTAAAATCACATCAAAGGCAAGTATTTTCAAAGAGATAAGATCGACAGGTAACGTGAAAGTGTAGATTTGAATCAACAAGATTTATAAACAGTGGAGGTAACGAAGGTTTCTACTATCGAAGTTTCAACCAATAAGTCAAAGTTTAATTTCTCTGAAGTCAAATTTAAACGTTGAGCGCAAGCAAGAGAGATAAAAGAATGGGTATAATCGGTATCTAATAAGGTATAAACTTCGCAAGAATTTATAATTAACTAACCCGTGCTAACTTCGTTCGGGTTACTCGCTTTTTGAGAAGTCACAAAAAATGCTCTTCCTGAAACCACCGACTTTGTTTTGTCCAGACGCCCTTTGGTGCCACATTTCAAATTTGGACTTGACTTCATATACGACAAAATCCAAGCTAAATGACCTTCTCTTCTTGAAATTTCCACTTCTATTATCTTGGCAATGATTACCACCGAAGTGGTTACCATTCTTAGCATGATAATTTCCCCCACGATGGTTATCATTGTTCTGATGGCCGTTGCCACCGGTATAATTATTATCAAGTTGTTGCTCGCTACCTTTTGGTTGTGCTGACTCATTATCGCGCTCCAATAACTGAGCCCTATTCACAACATCTGAATATAAGCAAAGTTTGTGAGAAATGAGGTATTGACGTATATTGGGTTTCAAACCTCTTAGAAACATTCGCGTTATTCGCTCCTCATTATCGACCAAATGGGATACAAACCGGGATAACTCGGCAAACTTAGCTTCGTAATACGACACCTTCATATTGTTTTGCTCCATGACACATCTCAAAATTTTTAGAGGTCATTCTCAAATACTGTCACAAAACAAGGGTTAATTAAATAAATTAACATATCACATGTTATCCCTATACCCTGACCGACCAATTAAATACCAAATAAACTTAGGTAGGTCATACTAGCGAAGGAATTCCCCGTCTCTCCCCTCCTAGTTCTTGTGTCACATCTCAGCCAGGGATCATATCCCTAAGCTTTGATACCAACTGTGACGCCCCCAAAATAGGTATACATCACCCATTCTGAGTCGTCAATACATGGTACAAAATTCAAATACAACTTAATTATACAACAGTCATGTAAAATACGACAAAACATAATCTCAGAGTTTTAATACGTATATTGTCCTCTAGACAGTATACAAACTCAATGAAGTCCTTATTACATTTATTATCACAATATTTCATAGAATAGTGAGAACTACTAATGCTATCATCTCGGACCGTCGCTCCATTCCACGACTAGTCCCGGGTACGTTTTCATTTCCTGAAGGGAACAATGAAAGCAAAAGGGTGAGCTCAACTAGCCCAGTAAGAAATATTATGACTAAGGTAATGCAGAATAAATTATCATTCGCCTTCAACAATGTTAAACTGATAAAATACAATAGACATCAAGTTTAACTGCAGCGGAACAAGCAATCCATTAAAAGAGTCAAATAGAAAATAAAATCTACTATCTTTTATGATTTAAAATGGTTTTTCATCACTTTTATCGCTGAGACTCAGCTTAATAATTAAACCACATTATTGAATCATCCCTGCACTACGAGCCAAGGATATTTATTAAATCATCAATGATCATGACTATACCGAATATTCTCTGGTCATAATCATACCAAAAACTGTCCATCAATGCACTACAGGCCACTGAGGTCTTTCACCACATCATTCGTCACATTATGGTCATGATTGATTATACCGAATAATCCCTGGTCATAATCATACCAAGTCCATCTATGCACGTAAGCCAAAGATGACTTTCATCACAATATAAGCATGAGAATGATGACAATGATATAAGCATTAATCAAACGAAAACAAGGATAAATATTAAAGAATTTAAATTTATCCAAATATTATCACACACTTAATAAACTCATAATCTAATATTATTAATATTATAACAATATTTTATCATTTCTTAAACTTATAAACAATTTATTTTAATTGTTTATACTTTAACCAATAATGCATTTAATCATTAAAAAATGCCATACTCATAAGATTTCATCACCAATGATCAAATCACTTATCAAAAATCTGTATATACCCTATATAGGATTCCCAAGCCATAAAATCCTATTTTCCAATTTTGTTACTTCACATAACATATTTAACTCATATGTGTTCAGAATTAAACCATTTTCATGAAAAATTACCAAATCAACTTGTTATTTTTCTATCCTTTGCCCAAACATATATACATATATTTCATACACAACAAGTATTTTTTTATAATTTTTCAACTCCCTTAAGTATTTTTCAAAAATCAATTTCTCATTAATTCCTTAAGAAATTAGCTACCTCAAGTTTAACTCCAAAAATTCTCAAATCTTGACAGGATCTTACACAAGTTAATGTGAGCTTCCAGTTTAAATTTCATGGTCATCAGAGTTATAGAACTCTGGTTATAGCGTTTTTCATCGAAAAAACCTAAATATTGAAATAGTCATAACTTGCTCATTTTAATTCGGATTGAGCTCATATTTGGACAAGAGGCACTTTACACCATATATTTTCATGTCCCAAAAGGCCGAAATTTATTTCATAAGCTAAGTTGCCGAAAATTCCCTTTTAAACTTCTGGACAGTAGCCTTTTCGGTAATTTGCAGTTTTTGACTCCTTTGCTAAAATCAGTCCACACGAAAATATACAACACCTTTTCCAGTGATTCCACTTGGATAAGTTAGAAAACTCATAGATCTAACTCTAGAACTTGACCACACTCAAAAATTCAAAATATAACAGGAGATATGGTCAATTGAATTTCATACTCCATTTTTACCAAAATCTGATTTCCAACCCTTTGTGATTTCTAAGAAACTTTCATGTTTTCACATAATAACCAACATAACTCATCATGACAATGACATAATAATTCAATAAAATAAGTTCAAGAATAGGTTTTAAAGATTTAAAAGTTAATTTATCCTGAACATAATAATGTCCAAATTGTCAACATGATACTGCTTTGTGGAGAAAAATTCAAGAATGCTCAGAAGAATATTTCCACGAAAAGATACTGGATGAAGCGCAAATATCCAGGATATTCCACTAATTTTAAGGAATATAGAAGCCAAAACTTTAACCAACAGAGTATAATAGAATGTATGAAACTGTAAATGGATTTTCACCTGTCATGCGGTAATCCACGTATACAGATCATTTCCATAATTTAATAAAGAATGAATACAAAGGATCATTCACCATACATGTGGTAATCCACATAGACAAAAGTTATTCAAATGTAATAATAAAGAATGGAATAATGTATGATTCACCATGCGCATGCGATAGATCGCATGCATGTGTTATTCCCAATGTAATAATAAATAATTGAACCAGTCCGACATAAATGCACAACATGATATTCGGACAAAATAATAAATAATAGAACCAAGTCCTGGCAGAAACGCACGCGAGACATGATATTCGCACAAAATAATAAATAATGGAACCAGTCCCCCACAGAAAAGCACAGACGATGGATATATTCGATAGAATAAAGAACGGAATATTAGAAGAATTTCACCATGTATGCGGTGCAGATTCAGATAAACAAAGTTATTCCAATGTAATAATACAGAATGGAATAATGTAAGAATTTCACCATGTATGCGGTATTGTGATATACAAAGTTATTCCAACATAATAATAAAGAATGGAATAACATAAGTTCTCTTCATGAATATGAAAGAAATAATACCCCTTACGAGTACAATAAATAATATCATTTACCTTAGAAGAAACTGGATATTAGAGTAGTGAAGTAGCGAAATATTTTTCTTTTTTCTCTCTAGAGTTTCAGTGAATTCGTAAGAAATAATGAAGGAATGAGCTTCTATTTATAGGAGAATGGACTGAATAGTAACTAATTCATGAACGGTCTAGATTGATTTACTTTTAAAACTTAAAGCAACGGTCCATACTGATTTACTATTAAAACTTTAAACCAACGATCTATATTGATTTACTATTATAACTTTCCACGAGCGGTCCATATAAATTTACTATTGTATCTTCAACCAACGGTCTGAAAAATTATCACATCTCCTCATGGAATAATATTGTACCCAAAAATGATTTGGACCGAAAAGAATTATATTTTTTGGGTGAATAGTACCCCGTGAATAGTAACTCATGAATAGTAACTCATGAATAGTAGCTTGTGAATAGTAACTCATGAATAGTAACTCATGAATAGTACTCTGACATGAAAAGTGCCCCGAATACCCGATTGAACAATATAACCTCCATACATCAATTATTATCGAAACAAATGTTGATTTCCATTTCAACACACTGGAACTATAAAATTCATCTCTAATCAACACGATCTTATTCATCATTAATATTATAACTCACAATATTTAACAACCAGGTCGTTCTCAGGAAAGAGGGGGCTTTCCAATAAGGATTTCTCCCTATTGGCGCACAATTAGGTGACCAAACCTCTCCTTGACATCACTTCTAGACATTGTAAATATTGTAATTTAATAATATGAATAACTATGTCGTCTCAATTATTGATTTAATAATATAACATATTATGCAGATGATACTGTGACAATAATCGAATCAATAATATGAGAGATATGATGCAAAGAATTCATCGTGAGCAATAATTGAGTATTATTGAGTGACTTCTCATGTAAGCATCAATAACCAATACAAAGTGTGCTACTATGCAACCACGCCAGACATCGTATTTTTTACTTAGGGTAGTTCAACAGTTTTAATGGTAACATTACCGCTATTTTTATAAAAAGATAATTTTGTCATTTTCTTACTACGATAATACTTCCGTTAGGGGGTCAATTTATGATTGTGTCGTCAGCATTTAATATTTCCTACAAAAAAAAATTCCACCAAACTAATATTTTATAACAACTTGCATACTTTTGCAAAATTTGTAAATATCACCCACAACTATAACATTATATCAAATTCACACCATAATATTAAAAAAAAAATATTTCGAGAAATTTAAATCTTTATTCATAAAATTTGGGGTCTCACACCATTAATACTTCTCGTATTCTACGCGTATAACTCCCGTATTCTCTTCGTCAAATACTCATACGATATTCGTATTATATGTCGTACTATTCTTCATACAATACTCATATTCATACTAGTATAATACTCGTATCTCATATGTATAATCATCGAAATGACTATACGCATTTCATTTCCCTTTCGAAAACCTCTTTCACAAACCCTTAGGTTTTAAGTCCGCAGGCGAAAACTTCGTTTGCCATAACGAAAATATTATTGGATATTCCATAATATCTTCATATTCTATCATTACGCGTTTCTCAGAATTTCAAACCTAAGCTCTGAACGAAATTAGATGAATAGTGTTTTTAAGGAAAACTTCTCGAAAAACATTCACTTTCATCTTGATAATTCACAACAATTAATCCTAGCACAAAGCCAGAATACAAACCACATCCGTATATTCTAGGTCATAGAGCGACCTTCGAACATCTTATTCACATAATAAATCAATTAAATTCATTTAATTCACATAATCAAATAAAAATTCAATTTATTCAAAATCCAAAATTCTCGGGCGTTACAGACCCCACAATGGAATTATTGTCAGAATTAGAAAACGACAGAAATAACTTCTTATAAAAATAACGACAAAAGTTTTACCGTTAACTGTTGAAATACCCGGTGGTAAAAGTACAGTAATACGCGTGGTTTCATAGTAGCACGCGATATTGTATATTATCTTTATTGATGCTTACGTGAGAAGTCACTCAGTTTTATTCAATTATTGCAACAGTAGTTATTGCATATTATCTCATATTATTGATGCAATTATTGTCACAGTATTATCTGCATAATATTTTATATTATTAAATCAATAATTGAGACAAAAAAAGTTATTCATATTATTATTTGCATTATTAACGATGTTTAGAAAGTTATGTCGAGGAAAGGGGTCTGGTCACCTAATTGCGCGCCAATAAAGAAAAGTCCTTATCGAAAAGTCCCATCTTTCTTGGGAATGATCTAGTTGTTAATATTGTGAGTTATAATATTAATAAAAAATGTTATTAAAAATGTGTTTTGTGAAGCCAAGTGAATTGAGATAAATAGTGGTATATTTTATGAACTATTTGTTGTAAATTTTGTTTATTACATGGACCCCCAGTTACCCATTTTTCAAAACTGCAGGTAGAAAGTTATATAAGTTTTGTTTATATATATATATATATATATATATATATATATATATATATATATATATGTATAAGAGAGGGGGGAGGAATATTATTATATATATATATATATATATATATATATATATATATATTATATAAGTTTTGTTTTTAATGTATAATAGAATATATTATATTTTATATTTTATTATACATAGTACTACATAGCGTGCATAGTGTGCATAGTGTGCATAGTGAAACATAGTAAAATAAAAAAAAATTCGTTGAATTCGTCCGTGAATTCGCCCGAGAAATTTCTCCTGTGCATCCTTGATTTTTTAAATTCAAATAGTATCTTGTCATTCTCCTATTAATAGGATGCTTAGTTAGAAATAAAAATCACACCAGAATAAGAGAATTCTTGGTAGATGAGTAAATTTTAATTTAGGAATTTTTATATTGGATAGAGTAATTAATTTTTATTTTTAATTTAATAATTAAATCATATTGTCGATTAGAATATTATGTTTTTATTTTTAGAATAATAACAGCTTATATTACCCGAATAATGATAAAGTCTTACTTACACTCGAAGCATTAATTATATATATATTTTAATAATAGTACCAAATTTAAGTTTGGTAGATGAGTAAATTTTAATTTGGTAATTTTTATATTGGATAGAGTAATTAATTTTTATTTTTAATTTAATAATTGAATCATAAAGTCGATTAGAATATTATATTTTTATTTTAGAATAATAAGAATTATATTACGAATAATGATAAAGTCTTACTTACACTCGAATCATTAATTATACTTATATTTTAATAATATTACCAAATTTAAGTTAGGTAGATGAGTTTTATGAGAATTTTCGTTTCTTATCAAATCGTATTATCTAAGTGGTAATATAATTTTACTTAAACTTGTATTAATATTATTATTATTATTATTATTATTATTATTATTTTATTATTATATATTTAAATAAAAGAAACCAATTAGTATTTGGTAATCTTATTTTGATTATTTTCTTATAAAACTATATAATGAATTCATGTTTTTTTACAAAACTACGATACTAATTTTATTTTTGAACAAAAATAACTAACTAATATTAGGTAGACGATCTATTTTGCTTATATTAGGAACTTTGCTGATTGGTTCCTATTCCTAGCCATCCATGGTTAAGGTGTTAAGCAAAGGGGACTTGTGAAGGTTGTCTATTGGCATGGCAGATTTGGGATCACTGCAATTGTGTTGTACATGGAAAACTTGAGGGGAATTTTAATGTGTTGGTTGGGAGGTGTCTCGATTTCTTTCATCAATTTTCTGAAACTATGAGATTTATTAGGTACTTCTTGTTCAACCTGAATTAAGGCAAGTTACTACATGGTGTAAACTTATCAGCCATGTCGTTAAAATAAATTGTTATGCCTCGGTGAAAGGCAATGGTTTTTGCAGAATTGGTTTTGTTTTCGAGATGAGCATGGGCCTGTTTTAGGAGCTGGAGTAGACAGTTTGGTCGGTAATTTACAGGTTGCATGTGCCGAAGCAATGGCTATTCGTCAAGCTATTAAATTTTCTATTGAGATAGGTGTTACTAACATTGTTATTGAAGGAGCTAGATTGTAAAACGATGATTACACGCCTATAAAAACAGATTGTTGAGGATTCAGATTAGAATTTCAGAAGGTGAGTTTCGCCAAGAGAAAGCTATCAAGTAGCTCATGAACTAACAGATTTAGCTCAGTTAGATAATATGTTTTTTCCTACATATTGGATGGATGATTGCCATTATAGCTTGCTTTCTTTAATTATAAATTAATTTGCACATGAATAAAAGTTTGTGTCCTGTATGAAGAAGTTATTTCAAAAAAAGAAATAAAAAAATATCAAAATTAATTAAATGTAACTAAATATGATTGACCCAATAGTTTTTTATTTATATTGTCATGTCTAAATGTGACAACCCATCATGTAATACATAGGATTAACAAGGATATTTACAGAAGCAAGTATCAACAAGTATACATCTTCCTGAAGCAAAGTGACCCTTTTCTTGCTTGCACTTTTTTGCACAGGCATCTTCAACACAATTTTTAGTAGGATCTGAAAATTGTACCTCACATGCATCAACAATCGTCAGCTCATTACCTACAATTATCGAAATACATAAACAAAATCAGTAGACAAAATAATATAATTTGGTGATTTTATGTAAATTTTTTGTTATCTATATAATCCTTGTGTTTTAGAATTAGAGTTGCATTTTTAACATTTGTAAGTTAATTCATATTTTTTGAAATATAATACTAATACATATTAATTTATTTACTTTAAATAAAAAATATATATAATTATGTATACTAATTAAAAGATAGTACTAATTAAAATATTTAGTCTTTCAAAAGTTAAATCAATTTTGAATTTTAAGAATTTAAAATTTGACTTAAAAATCAAAACGTATCTCTATTTTGAAACAAAGTAATTATATATTTAACAAATCAATTATATGTAACTACTGTAAAAAAAGATTACTACAATTGAACTCATGATTTTTTTATTTTACAAAGACATGTATTATTAGGGTCATTATTACTTGAGCTAATATGACAGAGTTAGTAGAGTTAAACTTCCATCATAGCATCCTAACACCAGAAAAATGAGTTTTATATGATAATTTGGAGAAGTAAAATAAAAAAAATTATATATAACAAAATAAACAAAGGCATGAGCATGAGGCATAATAATTATTTAATAAAATTAGAAGACTTTCCAACAACAAAAAAAGGGTCATGGTTTTCTTAAGCTCTCATGGTTATTATCTAAATTACCTTTGTAATAAAAAATACAAAATGCTAATAATCTTAAATAATTTTGATCTATTCATGTTACTCAATATATGAAATCTATTGAAACATTTATATAGTAAGAAATAGAATTTTTTTTTAAAATGAAATACATGATTAAAAAAGCATAGTGTGTTTATATGTAACTTTAGTTAAACATAAACACCCATATATTATATGCTAAATTAGTGTTTACTTGTAAAAAGGACTAGCAAGAGAAGAACGCTAGCAAATGTAATGGAATACTTCATACTTAATTTTTTTTTCAAGTGTCTCCAAAAAATAAGATATGTGATTTGTGAACAAAACAATTCAGTTCCTACAATTTATAGCGCGAGAGGATAAAAACTTCTTAAAACTTTTCTTTTAATTTTCTTCTATAAATATAAATGTGCAATTAATGCATTTATTTAGGATCTTTTAAAATTGGATAATCGATATATGCACATTATATGTTAATGGATGCACACCATATGCATAGTAATATTGTATTTAAGATATTGCAGTATTAGTAATACAAGCATTCAATGCGTATTATTAGAGTACACATAATTATCAATATAAGATGCGTAGATATCTAACATCCTTGAGATTTATAAAATTTTTAGAATGTGATTATATGAATCAAATTTTGCATTTATTATTCACCTAAAAATATTAGTATATATTTATTATATATGAATTAAATTTTGCATTATTATATACTATTTTTGAGAAATGCATTATTATATACTTAAAAAGCACAAAAACAAATAATGAGCGAAGACCCCGAGATTATGAAAATTTAGTCACATGAATCAAATTTTGAATTAGTACATTGTACATACATAAAAGTAAAGTAGTAAAAATATATAGGCAATGATGATAGGTGGTGGTCTCATTCCTATCGACTAGTTAGATTGTCAATTTTTTTAATAATGCTACTATCACATAAAAAAGGGTCACATAATACTCACATACACACACATGCATACTGTGGGCCCCATTTAACATTTGGGGCTCGCAGTATACATGTGTGTGTATGTGAGTATTATGTGACCCTTTTTATGTTATAATAGCATTATTTATTTATTTTTCTCTAATTTAAACCACAAAAAGTGTACTTGTTAAATATATTCATTTAATATCAAAATATGTAAATTTGAATCAATTCCAAATATATTTTGAAAATCAATCATTAGTGAAAGGTTATTCAACTTTGTAGATATTTTTTAAAATTTAGCACATCTATTCACTAAATAAATAAAGTAAGCTTGAGTTATGGTACAAATCATTGTCACTAATTTATAATTAATTAGTGATGTGAAATTACAATATACAATATACTATCTATATACAACTAGCTAGTTGATATATATATATATATATATATATATATATATATATATATATAATGCGTAAATGCACATTTGAGCTAGTTTAAATAATGAATTAACATAAGAATTTAATCCATAACAACTAACCTATTATTATATTTGTGAAATACTCTAGTCACATAGATGATAAGTAGTACCTAGTAGAGAATGAGATCTTATTTCAAACTTTCATTAGTTGTACAATTGTTTGTAATAAACATGTAACAAACACACATCACCCTGCATTTGACGATCAAGCATTTTATCAAACATGTCTTGTACATTACATTTTACTTAGTGTATTAAATTCAGAAAAAATAGGAATGAAATTGAGGCAAAAGTATGTTATATTAAACTTTGGATTCAGAGAATTGCATATATCTATATACTAATACTTCTATATGAATTGTGAAGCATTAACTTGATAAGCATCAAGAGTCGATAATATTTTTCTTGTAGTTATTGGCTTGATAAACATTAAGAGTCGATACTTCTATATGTACTTACAACCAAATAAATGTAAAAGAAATGTACCTAGGGTCTCGAGTTTGAAAAATTTCGGTAGTAGAGAACTTATTGGAGAGTTGAATCATGAAGCACTTCGTTATAGTGAAATTTGTTACTGTGAGTGACGACTCACTTTGTTGACAAAGTAATAGTGAAGAAAGAAGAACATGAAACCAAATCATATGAGTTGAACCATTAATGACATGATAAAGGAAGAGGATGGGCTCTTCCCTTGCTAGCTCCACTTGTGGAATGACGTCCTGCAACCTAAAATGATAGAAGACCTTTCCATTTAAATTAATCTGAAAATTTTCTAAACATATCAAGCGAATATAAAGATACACATTTAAATTAAATTAAAAGTCCAATCCTCGTAAAAGGCCATCTAAAATGAAAATAAGTTTGTCTCTTGGAAAACAATTGTCTATTTAAATAAAGTTCATAAACCTCAACCTCAGGATCTGACGGGTGGTAGACTGACATTGGTTGGGGAACAAGGAATTGAAAAGGCTCGACATGTGGATCCAGGCGGGCCAGTCTCTCATCCAAAGTAGTGTTGAAGCTGTTTTGTGTAGAAAACATATGCTCTTGTCTCGCTACTAATCGTTAATCGTTCCATCCTTTTATCCACTAGCTTATTCCGTGTGTCAAAATATTGTTGGAGACTCCGAAATTGGATACTGAAATTAACTTTTGAACGAGATGAATTGGATGGTCCGACTGAATCTTGCTCTTGGTCCTCCTCATCAAAGTCTACATCTTCTTCTTCATCCTCCTCATCATCAGAATCAGTCAAAAAGGTAAAATCAAGGCCTCATGGGTGAGATTTCCCTCCTTTCCAAATCGAATAGCGTTTAATCATCATGTGGTCCAAGATTTACAACAGTTGTTAAATCGGCTCATTCGCACTCCATTTCACCCCAGCTTGTGCACACAGCCCACAAATGAGAGAAGGATGGGGTAATCCTCCTTGAAGAGGGCCCCACAGATAACGACGAATGGAATGATGTATTATGAGGTCTACATCTATTGGACAATCCTTGATGATAGAGTACAATAATAGAACCTTCTCTTTGGTAACATCACTAGTGTGCTTTGAAGGCATCAATTTAGCGTAAAGGAATGCATGCCATATCTTTCCATAATGATTAAGATAATTTCTTGGAAAGTACGTACCCTTCAAGGACCGTGAGGACTTTTGGCTTGCATAACTCACTCAGTATTTGCTCATAATTTAAGCCATAGTCCATATATGCCATATACTTACAAACAGCTGGAGATTGGAGATTGTAATAATCATCGATTTTTTGAAGAGTAAACGACACCATTTTACCCCGGACGAATGCAAAAAATGGTGATTTATCTGGTGCATTGGCATAAAACTCTTTCACTAAAGCCACCACTGCTGCTTCTGGTAGATCGGTAAAGGTCCCCCATCCCCATTCTATTATCTAGTGGCCCATCTCACCATTAAACTCATTGAGGCTTAGTCCATGCTCCTGAATAAGGGATTTGGAGGCTAAGTATTCAAATCTGGTCGCCACCTCAGAAGTTATAAATTTCCTTATATCAAACTGCCGAAGGGGGGTGGACGATCCCTCACCCCATTTTCTTTTTGATGCTTTTGGTGTCATTGTGTATGTCATTGAACTGTAGTTCCAAACTTATCGAAACGTTCACAAGATGGTTTACCCCCAAATCTCAGTTATCTCAATGAAACCCCCCATTATAGTATCTAGAATCTATCCAGGTAGTCGACTGTTGAAACAAATATAACTAGGAACCGTTCCAATCACTCTATGGATACCTTGTGTGCACTAAATTGTATGTTCAAAATTTCCCCAACCTTAGTGTTCAACCGAACTTGCAAGTCACAAAGTAGTGTATAGCATTATACCTGATCAAATGCAATAATTACCAATAACAAACATTTTACAGTTGAAGTAATTAGTCTAGTAATGAAAATCCCTACTCACGCTTCCAACTTACCCAAATCAGATGAACAAGTGTCCAAATAGGCAAAGTATGTGGGTTTACTTAATGAGATGTCTGATGATCGACCACAACCCTAATGAGTTTACCCAATTTCATGTAGAATTATCCATGTCGAGAGGAAGGCTGGAAGTACTTGGAGCCCTAGTTTGGGTCAAGTCCTTGATGAAATTTGAGAACTAGAGATCCCTTGAATCCGTGCGCAGTGATTTGGGACAAGAATTTAGTCGAATTTGGTTCAACATCGAGATGGGGGTCAGTTATTGGGGATTAGGGCACTGGTGTGTGTGTGTGTTTGGAATGAAAAGGAAATGTTTTAAGTCGAATGAAAGAGGAATTTTAAAAGCTAAAAACTGTGATTTGCGTCGGGGCGAGGTTTGACAGAGGAGTCTGCACTTATGAGCGATGAAAAACCTGCTGGGGTGAAGTTTGACAGAGAACTCTGCGCCTAGGCGCAATTTTATTTTCTTAATTTCTCTGCTAGGGCGCATATACTATTTTCCTGAAAAATTTTCTTTTGCTTTCGAATCCACTTAATTGCTTAGAACATTAATCATACTTCCATTTACTTGATTCCTTATGTTTTTTGATGGAAATTACTCTCCGCATACTAATCTACTCATATTTGCACTGCCATCATCCTTTCAGAACCTTACCTAATGGTTGTCTCGTGATTTACTCTTGTGAATGTCAATCTCAACCTTGAAATGATGATGATTAAATCGGATTAGGGTTCACGTGGAGAATGAATAAGAAAAGTTGTACTACAACAATACTATTCTAAACTTGCTACAAATTTTCTAAGTGTGAAATTAAAAGAAAAATTAAATACTGATTGGGTTGCCTCCCATCAAGCGCTTGATTTTAAGTCTTTCACCCTAACTACTCCCTATTTTTATGGTGAATCCGCGAGAGTGATAGAGGTCTTGTGTCGATCCACAATTCCACCCTAGTAATGTTTTAATTGATGTGCATTGACTTTAAATGTTTTGTCTTGATTTCGACCAACTAATTCAACGGCGGCATGGGGAAATACTTCTTTGATTTTGAATGGGCATGACTAACGTGATTTGAGTTTTTCCGAAAATAGTTTCAACCTAGAATTGTAGAGTAGCTCGGTTTGACCAGGTTCAAGCTTTCGATCCATAATTTTCTTATCGTGCCACCATTTTATTTTCCCTTTGTACAACTTTGCATTTTCATACGATTAAAGGTGATATTCTTCCATCTCATTGAGTTGTAACAATCTTTTCTCGCCTGCTGCATGCAAGTCAAAATTTAATTTCTGAATAGCCCAATATGCATTTTGTTTTAACTCAATGGGAAGATGGCAAGATTTTCCATACACCAATCGATATGGTGACATCCCAATTGGTATTTTATATATTTTTCGGTATGCCCACATTGCGTCGTCCAATTTAATTGGCCAATCCTTCCGATTCTGGTTCACCATTTTTTCCAAAATACGCTTCACCTCTCTATTCGATACTTCGGCTTGACCACTAGTTTGGGGATGGTAAGCCGTGGCTATTTTGCGAATGACTCCATACTTTGCAAGCAATGTTGAGAAGTATTTGTTGCAAAAATGAGTACCTTCGTCACTAATGATCGCCCGTGGTGTACCAAATCTAGTGAATATGTTTTTCTAAAGAAACTTGAGGACTACCTTAGCATCGTTGGTGGGTAATGTGGATGCTTCGACCCATTTTGAAACATTGTCTACCGCAACCAGAATGTACTCATTGTTAAATGACATGGGGAAGTTGTAAGACCCCAACTTTTATGAATAAAGATTTAATTTTCTCTAAATATCATTTTGAGTAATAAGGTGTTGATTTGATATAATGTTATGGTTGTGAGTAATATTTAAGAATTTTGCAAAGTAAGCAAGTTGTTATAAAATATTTGTTTGGTCAGAGAATATTCGTACGACGACACAATCATTGGTGGACCCAACAAATGTAATTCATCGGAGTTAAAAAGCATGTAAATAACTTTTTATAAAAATAACGGCAAAAGTTTTACCGTTAACTGTTAAAATACCCGGAGGTAAAAGTACAGTACTACGCGTGGTTGCATAGTAGAACACGGTATTGTATACTATCTTTATTGATGCTTACGTGAGAAGTCACTCAGTTTTATTCAATTATTGCAACAGTAGTTGTTGCATAGTATCTCATATTATTGATGCAATTATTGTCACAGTATCATCTGCACAATATTTTATATTATTAAATCAATAATTGAGACGACAAAAGTTATTCATATTATTATTTGCATTATTGACGATGTTTAGAAAGTTTTGTCGAGGAAAGGGGTTCGGTCACCTAATTGCGCGCCAATAAAGAGAAGTCCTTATCGAAAAGCCTCATCTTTCCTGGAAATGATCTGGTTATTAATATTGGGAGTTATAATATTAATAATAAATGTTATTAAAAACGTGTTTTGTGAAGCCAAGTGAATTGAGATAAATAGAGGGATATTTTATGAAGTATTTGTTGTAAAAAAATTTATTACATGGATCCCCTGTTACCCATTTTTTAAAACTACCGGTAGAAAGTTATCTATGTTTTGTTATATATATATATATATATATATATATATATATATATATATATATATATATTATAAGTTTCGCTTTTTTTATGTATAATAGAATATATTATATATTATATTTTATTATGCATAAAGATTATTTTAGTGTGCATTGTGCATCATAGTAAAATCAAAAAAATTCGTTGAATTCGTCCGTGGATTCGCACGATAAATTTCTCCTGTGCACCCGTGATTTTCTAAATTCAAATAGTATCTTGTCATTCTCCTATTAATAGGATGCTTAGTTAGAAATAAAAATCACAGCAGAATAAAAGAATTCTTGGTAGATGAGTAAATTTTAATTTAGGAATTTTTATATTGGATAGAGTAACTAATTTTTATTTTTAATTTAATAATTGAATCATATTATCGATTAGAATATTATATTTTTATTTTTAGAATAATAACAGTTATATTACCTGAACAATGATAAAGTCTTACTTACACTCGAAGCATTAATTATACTTATATTTTAATAATAGTACCAAATTGAAGTTTGGTAGATGAGTAAATTTTAATTTGGGATTTTTATATTAGATAGAGTAATTAATTTTTATTTTTAATTTAATAATTGAATCATATAGTCTATTATAATATTATATTTTTATTTTTAGAATAATAACAATTATATTACCTAAATAATGATAAAGTCTTACTTACACTCGAAGCATTAATTATACTTATATTTTAATAATATTACCAAATTTAGGTAGATGAGTTTTATGATAATTTTCGTTTCTTATCAAATCGTATTATCTAAGTGGTAATATAATTTTACTTAAACTTGTATTATATATTATTATTATTATTATTATTATTATTATTATTATTATTATTATTATTATTATTATTATATATTTAAAATAAAAGAAACCAATTAGTATTTGGTAATCTTATTTTTATTATTTTCTTATAAAACTATATAATGAATTCATGTTTTTTAACAAAACTACGATACTAATTTCTATTTTTGAACAAAAGTAACTAACTAATATTAGGTAGACGATCTATTTTGATTCTATTAGGAACTTTGCTGATTGGTTCATATTCCTAGCCATCCATGGTTAAGGTGTTAAGCAAAGAGGACTTGTGCAGGTTGTCTATTGGCATGGCAGATTTAGGATCACTGCAATTGTGTTGTACATGGCAAACTTGAGGGGAATTTTAATGTGTTGGCTGGGAGGTGTCTCTATTCCTTTCATTAATTTTATGAAACTATGAGATTTATTAGGTACTTTCTTGTTCAACCTGAATTAAGGTAAGTTACTAAATGGTGTAAACTTATCAGCCATGTTGTTAAAATAAATTGTTATGCCTCGGTGAAAGGTAATGGTTTTTGCAGAATTAGTTTTGTTTTTCGAGATGAACATGGGCATATTTTAGGAGCTGAAGTAGACAGTTTGGTCGGTAATTTACAGGTTGCATGTGTGACGATCCCAAAACCGGTATACATCACCCATCTTGGTTCACCAGATACAAGGTACTGGATTCAAATACAACTTAATTATACAACCGTCGTGTACAATACGATAAAACATAACCTGTGAGTTTGAATACAAATATTGTCTACTAGAGAGTATAAAAACTCAAAAGGAGTCCTCATTACAATTATTATCACACTATTTCACAGAATAGTGAGGACTACTAATGCACCATCTAGGACCATCACTCTGTTCCCCGACTAGTCCCTGCTACGTTCTCATTTCCTCAAGAGAACAATGAAAGCAAAAGGGTGAGCTCAACTAGCCCAGTAAGAAATGTTATAACTAAGATAATGCAGAATAATTTATCGTTAGCCTTCAACAATGTTAAACCGATAAAATATAATAAATATCAAGTTTAAGCTGCAATGAACAAGCAATCCATTAGAAGAGTCAAGTAGAGAATAAAATCTACTATCTTCTATGATTTAAAAGGGTTTTCATCACTTTTTATTGGGACTCAACAATAAATAACCACATCATCGAATCACCCCTGCACTACGGCCAAGGATATTCTTTAGTATCACGACCACAAATTATCTATGCACTACGGGCCAAGGACATTCGTGTATTCATTAATGGTCATGATCATGCCAACAACTTTCCATCAATGCACTACGGGCCAATGAGGACTTTTACCACATCATTTGTAACATTACGGTCATGATTACACTGAATAATCCATGGTCATAATCATACCAAGTCCATCTATGCACTAAAGGCCACAGATGACTTTCAACAAAATATAAACATAAGGATGATGACAATGATATAAGAATTCAATAAAATAAGTTCAAGAATTAATTTATCTAGGAACTGATAACGTCCAAATTGTCAACATGATACTTCTTTGTAGAGTAAAATTCAAGAATGCTCAGAAGAATATTTTCATGAAAAGATACTGGATGAAGCGAAAATATCAAGGATATTCCACTAATTTCATGGTGTATAGAAGTCAAAGTTTTAACCAATTGAATATAATAAAGAATGGAATAACAAAAGAAATCACCATACATGTGATAGACCGCACAGGCAGGTTATTCCAACAGAATAATAAATAACGAAACTAAGTCCAACATAAAACGCACAGACAGGATATTCCAACAGAATAATAAAGAATGAAACCAGGTCCGGCGTAAAACACACAGACAGGATATTCCAACAGAATAATAAAGAATGGAACCCGGTCCTGTGTAAAACGCAAAGACATGATATTCCAACAGAATAATAAAGACTGGAACCAGGTCCGGCGTAAAACGCACAGACAGGATATTTCAACAGAATAATAAAGAATGGAATAACAGAAGAATTTCACCAAGTATAGGGTAGCCCGCGTATACAGGTTATTCCAACAGAATAATAAATAATGGAATAACAGAAGTTCTCTTCATGAATACAAAAGAAATAATATCCCTTACGGGTACAACAAATAATATTCCCTACCTTAGAAGAAACTGGATATTGGAAAAGTGAAGTAACAAAATACTTTTCTTCTTTCTCTCTATAGTTTTTCTCTCTAGAGTTTCAGTGAATTCGTAAGAAATAATGAAGGAATGAGCTTCTATTTATAGGAAAATGGGTGAATAGTAACTAATTCATGAACGGTCAGATTGATTTACTTTTAAGCGGACGGTCCATATTGGTTTACTATTAAAACTTAAAAAAGCAACGGTCCATCTTGATTTATTATTATATCTTCAACCAACGGTCTAAAAAATTAGCACATCTCCTCATGGAATAATATTGTACCCAAAATGATTTGGGAATAAAAAAGAAATATATCTTACGGTGAATAGTACCTCGTGAATAGTAACTTCGTGAATAGTAACTCATGAATAGTAACTCATGAATAGTAACTCGTGAATAATACTCTCAAACACGAAAAGTGTCCGAATACCCGATTGAACAATATATCCTCCGGACATCAATTATACTAACACAAATAAGTCCAACACAATGGAACTATAAAATTCATCTTTAATCAACACGAACTTATTCATCATTAATATTATAATTCACAATATTTAACAAACCGAAAGTCGTTTCAGAAAGAGGGGCTTTCAGATAAGGATTTCTCCTTATTGGGGCGCAATTAGGTGACCAAACCTCTCCTCGACAAAACTTCTAGACATTGTCAATATTGCAAATAATAATATGAATAACTTTCCGTCTCAATTATTGATTTAATAATATATCATCATATTACGATGATGATCTTTGTAGCAATAATTTAATCAATAATACGAGAGATATGATGCAACAACTACTGTAGCAATAATTGAGTATAACTGAGTGACTTCTCACGTAAGCATCAATGATCAATACCGTGTGCTACTATGCAACCACAGCGTATTCATCGTACTTTTACTACTAGGGTAGTTCAACAGTTTTAACGGTAGAACACCTCAATCGTTATTTTTATAGAAAGATAATTTTGTCATTTTCTAACTACGACAATACTTCCGTTGTGGGGTCCACCAATGATTGTGTCGTCGTACGAATATTCCCTATAAAAACGAATATTCCCCGACCAATCGAATATTATATAACCACTTGCTTACTTTGCAAAATTTGTAAATATTACCCACAACAATAACATTATATCAAATCAATACCATAATATGCAAAAATATAATTTGAGAAAATTATTCTTTATTCATAAAAGTTGGGGTCTTACAGCATGTGCCGAAGCAATTGCTATTCGTCAAGCTATTAAATTTTCTATTGAGATATGACTTAGTAACATTGTTATTGAAGGAGCTAGATTGTAAGACGATGATTACACGTCTATCAAAAGAGATTGTTGAGGATTCAAATTAGAATTTCAGAAGGTGAGTTTCGCCAAGAGAAAGCTATCAAGTAGCTCATGAACTAGCAGATTTAGCTCAGTTAGATAATATGTTTTTTTCCTACTTATTGGATGGATGATTTCCATCATAGCTTGCTTTCTTTAATTGTAAAAGAATTTGCACATGAATAAAAGTTTGTGTCCTGTATGAGGAAGTTATTTCAAAAAAAGAAATAAACAAATATCCAAATTAATTAAATGTAACTAAATATGATTGACCCAATAGTTTTTTATTTATATTGTCATGTCTAAATGTGACAACCCATCCTGTAATACATAGGATTAATAACGGTATTTATAGAAGCAAGTATCAACAAGTATACATCTTCCTGAAGCAAAGTGACCCTTTTCTTGCTTGCACTTTTTGGCACAGACATCTTGAACACAATTTTTAGTAGGATCTGAAAATTGTACCTCACATGCATCAACAATCGTCAGCTCATTACCTACAATTATCGAAATACGTAAACGAAATCAATAGACAAAATAATATAATTTGGTGATTTTATGTAAAATTTTTGTCATCTATATAATCCTTGTGTTTTAGAATTAGAGTTGCATATTTAACATTTGTAAGTTAATTCATTTTATTTACTTTAAATAAAAAAATATATATAATTACTGTATATTAATTAAAAGATAGTACTAATTAAAATATTTAGTCTTTCAAAAGTTAAATCAATTTTGAATTTTAAGAATTTATAATTTGACTTAAAAATCAAAACGTATCTCTATTTTGAAACAAAGTAATTATATATTTAACAAATCAATTATATGTAACTACCGTAAAAAAAAGATCACTACAATTGAACTCATGATTTTTTTTTTTTTTTTATTTTACAAAGACATGTATTATTAGGGTCATTATTACTTGAGCTAATATGACAGTTAGTGGAGTTAAACTTCCATCATAGCATCCTAACACCAGAAAAACGAGTTTTATATGATAATTTTGAGAAGTAAAATAAAAAATAATTATATATAACAAAATAAACAAAGTCATGAGCATGAGGCTTAATAATTATTTAATAAAATTAGAAGACTTTAAAAAAAAGGGTCTAATTTTCTTAAGCTCTCATGGTTATTATCTAAATTACCTTTGGAATAAAAAATACAAAATGCTAATAATCTTAAATAATTTTGATCTATTCATGTTACTCAATATATGAAATCTATTGAAACATTTATATAGTAAGAAATAGATTTTTTTTTAAATTAAATACATGATTAAAAAAGCATAGTGTGTCTGTAAGACCCCGAATTTTATGAAATAAAAGTATTCAATTTTTCAATTTTGGTAAATAGTTAAATTGATAAAAGATTAAAGTTAAGGGTGATATTTAAAAATTTTGCAAAGTAAGCAAGTTGATATAAAATATTCGTTGTGTCGGGTAATATTCGATTGGTTGGGGAATATTCATTTTAAAAGGGAATATTCGTACGACGACATAATCATTGGTGAACCTCACAACGGAAGTTTTGTCGTAGTTAGAAAATAATAGAAATATATTTTTATAAAAATAACAGCGAAAGTTTTACCGTTAAACTGTTGAACTACCCGGTAGTAAAAGTATAGTAATACGCGTGGTTGCATAGTAGCACACGGTATTGATTATTGATGCTTATGTGAGAAGTCACTCAGTTTTACTCAATTATTGCTACAGTAATTGCTGCATAAAATCTCTCATATTATTGATTCAATTATTGACACAATATCATCTGCATAATATTTTATATTATTAAATCAATAATTGAGATGACAAGTTATTCATATTATTATTTGCATTATTGACGATGTCTAGAAAGTTCTGTCGAGGAAAGGTGTTAGGTTATTTAATTGCGCGCCAATAGGGAGATAACCTTATCGGAAAGCCCTCTCTTTCCTGAAAATGATCTGGTTGTTAAATATTGTAAGTTATAATATTAATGATGAATAAGTTCGTTTTGATTAAAGATGAAATTGATATTTCCATTGTATTGGGATTATTAGAGTTAGTGGAAATTGACATCTATTTCGATAATAATGGATGTCTGGAGGTTATATTGACCAATCGGGTAATTAATTGGATAAATAAGTAATTAATTGCTATTAATTCACATGCTTATAACTATTTTTTCACATGTGTATACTATTGATTCACATTCATGTACTATTAGGGGAGGTGGTGCAAGATTGATAATACTTGCATGACTAAATTAAAAATGGAGGTATAGATGAAGGTACTATACTGTAATTATTTTTTTTCACATGATTGTACTATTGATTCACATGATATACTATTAGGGGAGGTGGTGCAAGTTTGATAATACGTGCATGACAAAATTAAAAATGAAGGAAAAGATGAAGGTATTATACTGTAATATTTCGAGTCCCAAAACATGCAATTATCGAAACTATATTTTCCTATAAATAGAAGCTCATTCTTCCTTCATTCTCACCTATTTACTAAGACTCACAAGAGCAATTATAGATAGAGAAGCTATAGAGAGAAAGAAGAAGAGTAGTCTGCTACTTCACTATTCCAATACTCAGTCTTCTTCTGAGGTAAAAGGTATTATTTCTTTCGTATTCGTAAGGGATATTATTTTTGTTCAATATTCGTAAGAAATAATATTTTCTTCCACGCTGTGTAGTATGTAAGTAATATTATTTCGTTTCGTATCCCTAATTCTACACTCATTTTGTTGAAGTATTGCTTATATACTCCGTGAAATTAGTAGAATATCCTTGATATTTGCGCTTCATCCAGTATCTTTTCATGGAAATATTATTCTGAGCTTTCTTGATAATTATTGATCTTTTTATGCTGAAATACTATTCACGAGTTACTATTCATGAGTTACTATTTACGGGTTACTATTCACTCGGTTACTATTCACTCAAATATTATTCACTCGGGTATTTGGGGCACTTTTCATGCCGAGGTACTATTCACGAGATAATATTCCCGAAGTACTATTCATAGGGTACTATTCATGGGGTACTATTCACCTGAAAAATATATTTCTTTTCTGTCCAAATTATTTTTGATACATGAAAATTATTCTTGAATTTTACTACACAAAGCAGTATCATGTTGACAATTTGGATATTCTTGAACTCTAGATAAATTGAATTATAAATATTTAATATTTATCCTTTATCTCATTTGATTGATTCCTTATATCATTGTCATGATCCTCATGCTTATATCGCATTAAAAGTCATCTTTGGCCCGTAGTGCATAGATGGACTGTTGGTTATTGGTTTTATAGTTGTATATCTTTGGCCTGTAGTGCAAAGAGGATCTGTTGTTTGATAGCTTTGACCCGTAGTGCAAAGATATACAGGTGTATGACATGATCATGACCACTGGTGATACTAACGAATATCCTTGGTTGTAGTGCAGGGATAATTCGATGATGTGATTGGCAGGATCATGACCATTAGTTAACAATTAAATATATTTGGTCGTAGTGCACTGACATGCAATTGATTGCTATGATCATGACCATTGGTTTTATAGTTGAATATCTTTGGCCAGTAGTGCAAGGATAGACAACTGATTGGTATGATTATTGTTATTACATTTGAATATCTTTAGCCTTTGGGGTAAGGATATTGAGTGAACATTTTATTAAGCCTTTGTGACAAGGAGAAACTATTGATTCACATTATTATAAACATGAATTATGAATTTAACTAAAATCTTTGGTGGTTCAGGTGAAGACAGGTGATGAAAGTTCTCTTTGTCTTGGGTATTACAGCGATAAAATTCATGATAAACTTTTTAAATCATAGAAGATAGTAGATATCATACTCTGCTTGACTCTTCTAATAGATTGCTTGTTCCGCTACAGTTGTTGATCTAAAACTTGTTGTCTATTGTATTATATCAGTTGTTATACTGTTGAAGGCTAAGGATAATTTATTCTGCATTATCTTAGTCATAATATTTCTTATTGGGCTAGTTGAGCTAACCCTTTTCTTTCATTGTTCTTTTCAGGAAATGAGAATATAGCTGTGACGAGTCGGGGAATGGAGTGATGGTCCAGGATAAGTGGATTTAGTAGTCCTCACTATTTCTGTGAAATAGTGTGATAATAATTGTAATGAGGACTTCATTGAGTGTGGATATTGTCTAGAAGACAATATTCGTTTTAAAACTCTCAGCTATGTTTTGTCGTATTTTACACGACAGTTGTATAAAAGAAGTTTGTAGTTGTATTATGTATCATGTATTTGGCGACCCAAGATGAGTGATGTATACCTATTTTGGGGGTGTCACAGTGTCTATATGTAACTTTAGTTAAACACAAACACCCATATATTATATACTAAATTAGTGTTTACCTGTAAAAAGGACTAGCAAGAGAAGAACGCTAGCAAATGTAATGGAATACTCATACTTAATTTTTTTTCAAGTTTCTCCAAAAAATAAGATATGTGATTTGTGAACAAAACCATTCAGTTCCTACAGTTTATAGCGCGAGAGGATAAAAACTTCTTAAAAGTTTTCTTTTAATTTTCTTCTATAAATATAAATGTGCAATTAATGCATTTATTTAAGATCTCTTTTAAAAATTGGATAATGATATATGCACATTATATATTAATGGATGCACACATATGCATAGTAATATTGTATTTAAGATAATGCAGTATTAGTAATACAAGCATTCAATGCGTATTATTAGAGTACGCATAATTATCAATATAAGATGCGTAGATATCTAACATCCTTGAGATTTATAAATTTTTTAGAATGTGATTATATGAATCAAATTTTGCATTTATTATACACCTAAAATTATTAGGATATATTTATTATATATGAATTAAATTTTGCATTATTATATACTATTTTTGAGAAACACATTATTATATACTTAAAAAGCACAAAAACAAATAATGAGCGAAGACCCCGAGATTATGAAAATTTAGTCACATGAATCAAATTTTGAATTAGTACATTGTACATACATAAAAGTAAAGTAGTCAAAATATATAGGCAATGATGATAGGTTGGTGTCACCCCTATCAACTAGTTATATTGTCAATTTTTTTAATAATGCTACTATTACATAAAAAATGGTCACATAATACTCACATACACACACATGCATATTGTGGGCCCCCGTCTGACATTTGAGGCCCGCAGTATACATGTGTGTGTATGTGAGGTTATAGTAGCATTATTTATTTATTTTTCTCTAATTTAAACCACAAAAAAGTGTACTTCTTCAATATATTCATTTAATATCAAAATAAGTAAATTTAAATAAATTCCAAATATATTTTGAAAATCAATCATTAGTGAAAGGTTATTCAACTTTGTAGATATTTTTTAAATTTTAACACATCTATACACTAAGTAAATAAAGTAAGCTTGAGTTATTGTACAAATCATTGTCACTAATTTTTTATTAATTAGTGATGTGAAATTACAATATACAATGTACTATCTATATACAACTAGCTAGTTGATATATATATATATATATATATATATATATATATATATATATAACGCGTGCAATGCACGAGCTAGTTTAAATAATGAATTAACATAAGAATTTAATCCATAACAACTGACCTATTATTATATTTGTGAAATACTCTAGTCACATAGATGATAAGTAGTACCTAGTAGAGAATGAGATCTTATTTCAAACTTTCATTAGTTGTACAATTGTTTGTAATAAACATGCGAACAAACACACATCACCCCAGACGACGATCAAGCATTTTATCAAACATGTCTTGTACATTACATTTTACTTAGTGTATTAAATTCAAAAAAAATAGGAATGAACTTGAGGCAAAAGTATGTTATATTAAACTTTGGATTCAGAGAATTGCATCTATCTATATACTAATACTTCTATATGAATTATGAAGCATTAACTTGATAAGCATCAAGAGTCGATAATATTTTTCTTGTAGTTATTGACTTGATAAACATCAAGTGTCGATACTTCTATTTGTACTTACAACCAAATAAATGTAAAAGAAATGTACCTGAGGTCTCGAGTTTGAAAAATTTCGGCAGTAGAGAACTTATTGGAGAGTTGAATCATAAAGCACTTCGTTATAGTGAAAATTGTCACTGTGAGTGCCGACTCGCTTTGTTGACAAAGTAATAGTGAAGAAAGAAGAACATGAAACCAAAGCATATGAGTTTAGCCATTAATGACATGATAAAGGAAGAGGATGTGCTCTTCCCTTGCTAGCTCCACTTGTGGAACGGCGTCCTGCAGCCTAAAATGATAGAAGACCTTTACATTTAAATTAATCTGAAAATTTTCTAAACTTATTAAGCGAATACAAAGATACACATTTAAATTAAATTAAAAGTACAATCCTCGTAAAAGGCCATCTAAAATGAAAATAAGTTTGTCCCTTGGAAAATAATTGTCTATTTAAACAAAGTTCATAAAACTCAACCTCGGGATCTCGGGGGTAGGCCCGATATTTGTTGGGGAACAAGGAATTGAAAAGGCTCAACATGTGGATCCAGGCGGGCCAGTCTCTCAACCAAAGCAACGTTGAAGCTGTTTTGTGTAGAAAATGTATGCTCTTATCTCGCTGCTAATCGTTCCATCCTTTTATCCACTAGCTTATTCCGTGCGTCAAGATATTGTTGGAGACTCTGAAATTGGATACTGAAAGTGGCTTTTGAACGAGATGTATTGGATGGTCCGACTGAATCTTGCTCTTGGTCCTCATCATCAAAGTATGCATCTTCTTCTTCTTCTTCATCCTCATCATCATCAGAATGTGTTTAATCATTATGTAGTTGAAGAGTTGCAATAGTTGTTAAATCGGCTCATTCGCACTCCATTTCACCCCAGCTTGTGCACACAGCCCACAAATGAGAGAAGGATGGGGTAATCCTCCTTGAAGAGGGCCCCACAGATAACGACGAATGGAATGATGTATTATGAGGTCTACATCTATTGGACAATCCTTGATGATAGAGTACAATAATAGAACCTTCTCTTTGGTAACATCACTAGTGTGCTTTGAAGGCATCAATTTAGCGTAAAGGAATGCATGCCATATCTTTCCATAATTTTCTTATCATGCTACCGTTTGATTTTCCCTTTGTACAACTTTGCATTTTCATACGATTGAAGGCGAAACTCTTCCATCTCATTGAGTTGTAACGATCTTTTCTCGCCTGCTGCATTCAAGTCGAAATTTAATTTCTGAATAGCCCAATATGCATTATGTTCTAACTCCACGGGAAGATGGCAAGCTTTTCCATACACGAATCGATATGATGACATCCCAATCGGTATTTTATATGTTTTCCGGTATGTTCACAGTGCGTCATCCAATTTAATTAACCAATTCTTCCGATTCGGGTTCACCATTTTTTCCAAAATACGCTTCACCTCTCTATTCGATACTTTGGCTTGACCACTAGTTTGGGGATGGTAAGCCGTGGCTATTTTGCGAGTGACTCCATACTTTGCAAGCAGTGTTAAGAAGTATTTTTTGCAAAAATGAGTATTCGTCACTAATGACCGCCCAAGGTGTACCAAATCTAGTGAATATGTTTTTCTAAAGAAACTTGAGGACTACCTTAGCATCGTTGGTGGGTAATGTGGATGCTTTGACCCATTTTGAAACATAGTCTACCGCAACCAGAATGTACTCATTGTTAAATAACATGGGGAAGGTGTAAGACCTCAACTTTTATGAATAAAGATTTAATTTTCTCTAAATACCATTTTGAGTAATAAGGTGTGGATTTGATATAATGTTATGGTTGTGAGTTATATTTAAGAATTTTGCAAAGTAAACAAGTTGTTATAAAATATTCGTTTGGTCGGAGAATATTTATACGACGACATAATCATTTGTTGACCCCACAACGGAATTACCGTCGGAGTTAGAAAATGGCAGAAATAATTTTTTATAAAAATAACGGCAAAAGTTTTACCGTTAACTATTGAAATACCCGGTGGTAAAAGTACAGTAATATGCGTGGTTCCATAGTAGCAAACGGTATTGTATATTATCTTTATTGATGCTTACGTGAGAAGTCACTCAGTTTTATTCAATTATTGCAACAGTAGTTGTTGCATAGTATCTCATATTAGTGATTCAATTATTGTCACAGTATTATTTACACAATATTTTATATTATTAAATTAATAATTGAGACGACAAAAGTTATTCATATTATTATTTGCATTATTGATGATGTTTAGAAAGTTTTGTCGAGGAAAAGGGTTTGGTCACTTAATTGCGCGCCAATTAGAAGAAGTCCTTATCGGAAAGCCCCATCTTTCCTGGGAATGATCTGGTTGTTAATATTGTGAGTTATAATATTAATAATAAATGTTATTAAAAACTTGTTTTGTGAAGCCAAGTGAATTGAGATAAATAGAGGTATATTTTATGAAGTATTTGTTGTAAATTTTATTTATTACATGGACTCCCAGTTACCCATTTTTCAAAACTGTCGGTAGAAATTTATATGAGTTTTGTTATATATATATATTATAAGTTTTGTTTTTTATGTATAATAGAATATATTATATTTTATATTTTATTATGCATAGTATTGTTTAGTGTGCATTGTGCAGCATAGTAAAATCAAAAAGTTTCGTTGAATTCGTCCGTGGATTCGCACGAGAAATTTCTCCTGTGCACCCGTGATTTTCTAAATTCAAATAGTATCTTGCCATTCTCCTATTAATAGAATGCTTAGTTAGAAATAAAAATCACACCAGAATAAGAATACTTTGTAGATGAGTAAATTTTAATTTAGGAATTTTTATATTGGATAGAGTAATTAATTTTTATTTTTAATTTAATAATTGAATCATATTATCGATTAGAATATTATATTTTTATTTTTAGAATAATAACAGTTATATTACCCGAATAATGATAAAGTCTTACTTACACTCGAAGCATTAATTATACTTATATTTAAATAATAGTACCAAATTGAAGTTTGGTAGATGACTAAATTTTAATTTGGGATTTTTTATATTGGATAAAGTAAGTAATTTTTATTTTTAATTTAATAATTGAATCATATAGTCTATTAGAATATTATATTTTTATTTTAGAATAATAACAATTATATTACTGAATAATGATAAAGTCTTACTTACACTCGAAGCATTAATTATATTTATATTTTAATAATATAACCAAATTTAAGTTAGGTAGATGAGTTTTATGATAATTTTCATTTCTTATCAAATCGTATTATCTAAGTGGTAATATAATTTACTTAAACTTGTATTATTATTATTATTATTATTATTATTATTGAAAGACCCCAACTTTTATAAATAAATATGAATTTTCTATAAATATCATTTTGAATATTATGGAATGAATTTGATATAATGTTATAGTTGTGGGTAAAATTTATAAATTTTGCAAAGTACACAAGTTGTTATATAATATTCGATTAGTCGGGGAATATTCGTTTTAACAGGGAATATTCGTACAACGGCACAATCATTGGTGGACCCCACAACGGAATTATTGTCGGATTGAGAAAATGAAAAAAATACTCTATGAAAATAACGGCGGAAGTTTTACCGTTAACTGTTGAAACACCCGGTGTTAAAAGTACAATAATACGCGTGGTTGCATAGTAGTACACGGTATTGATTATTGATGCTTACGTGAGAAGTCACTCAGTTTTGTTCAATTATTGCTATAATAATTGTTGTCAATTTTGGTTATTATATGGACCCCCCCATTTATCCATTTTTCAAAATAGTCGGTAGAAAATTATTTAATATAATAGGTGGGGGCCCACATATGGGGCCCATAGTTGATGGCTGAATTTTTTGTTATCACGTGTGGTTGCTTGTGATTTATATATATAGGGAATATTAAGGTAGGGAATATTATTTGTCGTACTCGTAGGGAGTTTTATTTCTTTTGTATTCATGAAGAGAACTTCTGTTATTCCATTCTTTATTATTCTGTTGGAATAACCTGTATACACGGGCTACCCTATACTTGGTGACATTCTTCTATTATTCCATCTTTACTACTCTGTTAGAATATCCATGTCATGCATTTCTGTGGGACTGATTCCGTCTTTATTATTACATTGGAATATCACATGCATGCGTTTTACGTCGGACTGGTTAAAATCTTTATTATTATTACATTGGAATATCACATGCATGCTTTTTCGTCGGACTGATTAAAATCCTTATTAGTATTACATTGGAATAACTTTTGTATTATTCAATACCGCATGCATGGTGATTTACATTGTTATTCCATTCTTTATTATTTTTTGGAACATCCCGTCCGGCATGAATTTTGCACGACTGGTTTCGTTATTTAGTATTCTATTGGAATAACTTTGTCTATCATAAGTAACCGCATGCATGGTGATTTCTTTTGTTATTCCATTCTTTATTATACTCAGTTGGTTAAAGTTTTGACTTCTATACTCCATGAAATTAGTGGAATATCCTTGATATTTGCGCTTCATCCAGTATCTTTTCATGGAAATATTCTTCTGAGCATTCTTGAATTTTACTCTACAAAGCAGTATCATGTTGACAATTTGGACGTTATTAGTTCTTGGACAAATTAATTCTTGAACTTGTTTTATTGAATTCTTATATCATTGTCATCATCCTCATATTTATATTTTTTTTGAAGTCATCTGTGGCCTGTAGTGCATAGATGGACTTGGTATGATTATGACTAGGGATTATTCGGTGTAATCATGACCGTAATGTTACAAATGATGTGGTAAAAGTCCTCATTGGCCCATAGTGCATTGATGGATAGTTGTTGGCATGATCATGACCATTAATGAATACACAAATATTCTTGGCCCGTAGTGCATGGATAATTGTGGTCGTGATACTAAAGAATATCCTTGGCCGTAGTGCAGGGGTGATTCGATGATGTGGATTATTTATTAAGCTGAGTCCCAGCGATAAAAGTGATGAAAAACCTTTTAAATCATAAAATATAGTAGATTTTATTCTCTACTTGACTCTTTTAATGGATTGCTTGTTCCGCTGCAGTTAAACTTGATGTTTGTTATATTGTATCAGTTTAACACTGTTTAAGGCTAATGATAATTTATTCTGCATTATCTTAGTCATAATATTTCTTACTGGGCTAGTTGAGCTCACCCTTTCTTTCACTGTTCTTGTGACAACCCGAGAAATTAGAAAATTATTAAAATTTTAAATGATTGGTTTAAGGTCAAATAATAGACCTAGACAGAGAATAAGTGTATGTGTTTGATGTTTTCAGAAAGGAATTTTGAGGATTTAAAATTTCTTTTAGTGAATTATTAAGGATTAAAGGTATATGAGTATATGTTAGGGATTACGGTATCATGTATATGAGAATGTGGTTAAGGGTCAAGTGTTGACCGGATAAATTATATCTCATGTCAAACCCTAATATTATTAAACGTCAACGCTCATTTATAAAATTATTACGTTTGACAAGAAACCCTAGAAATCAGTTACGGAAACCCTAATTTTAATCTAGGGAATCAAAACCCTAATTCAGTATTTGAAATCCTAATTTGGGAAGTCAAAGGCTAAATATAATGGCTTAAGTATTTGTGATTATATATTAGGGATAACCCTAATTGTTAAATTAGAAATCCTAATGTTTTGTATAAAATCCTAAGGGATTAAAAAGTTATGTGTGTAATAAATATGAATATTATGTGTTTGTTTGTTTATTATATAAACAAATAAAATAAACTAATATAATCCTAATTATATATTAAGAATGAATGATTGAATAACTTAAGAGTTATGAGTTGGGGGAAATAATAGTATTTAGATATATACTAACTCTAAGAGATTTGTTTTATACATCTCAGTTAATTAATTTTATAACCTAATTTTAGCAAGTCTAATTGGGTTAAGGAAATAAATGTGCATGAGTAAGGATTTAAGTTATAATTGAGGAAAATGAAAACCCTAATTTAATGATTTGGGTTGGAAAAGAATTAATAATATTGGACTATGTTAATTTACATGGCCCAAAGAATTAAATTTTAAGTCCAATATATTATTTATTGATAGCCCAAAAGATGGAAATGATGACCCAAATTTAAGCCCAATTAAGGAGGGACATATTGGACATTTGGTATGCTAAATAGGAAATAAAAAAAAAGAAAAGAAAAAGAAAAAGAAATCAAATATTAATGTGGAAATGTCCATTTTACCCTTTTTGTCCCATTTTGATGAATAATTGCTAAAGAATCCTATGTTATCTTACAAATCTAGCAAATAATGAGTGGGAATATTTCTAGCCTAGCCATGTGCTCTATATTAAGTAGCATCCAATGTTAATACCTAGCAACTAGATACATTAAACCTAAATTAGGAGATTTAAAGTAAGAAAAATACTTACTTTACTCCTCATTATTGCCAAGCCATTCTCTCTCTTACATTTCAAGAATTAGAGTGAGAGAGAGAAGATGAGCTAGGAACATCATGTAGCAAGCCAAGAACAACAACAAAGATCATCATCTACTTTGAAAGATTAAGAAGGGCTACCAAGATATTAAGGTATTAAACTACATTTAGCTAGTTATTCTTGTTGTTTTAAATCAAAACATGGAGTTATGTTCTTGATCTTCAAAACTCTAGATCTACATGATTTAGAGTGTTTTATGAGTAGATCTAACCATTTTTGGTAGTGAAAAGCTTAAGTAAGGAAGGGAAAGAAAACTAATTTTTTTAAAGTGTGAAAACTAGTAAACTGCTGACCTAAAAAGGAAATTTCGGGGTTAGCTAGCTTGCTCTAAAAATTCTGGGCTTTTGGTATGTTATAGTACACTCAATAAGCTTTCCACAGACTCCGAAACGGACTAAATCCGACATCGAAGGAGAGAGTTATGAAATTTCTCCCAAACTACTCAAAGGTAAGAAAAACTGTTAGAGTAACAGTTTGTAACAGCCACTTCCGGGATAATTTCCGGGAGCTTAACATGTCCAAATATGGATTGTAATAGATGAAAACTATAGTTCGGAAAGATACGAATCCAACAAAATTGACGGATCATTAATCAGAGTTATGGATTTTATTTTATTTAAGTTTTGGTAAAGGACTCCAAAACTGCATATGTGCAAAAGTAAACTGCCAAAAATTTTCCAGAGGCTGTTTCGGTAATTTATTTTGTGAGAAAAATTCGGGCTTTAGGAAATGAAAATATGTGGTATTATGTAGCTCGTGTCCAAAAATGAGCTAATTCCGAGTTAAAGCAGCCAAGTTATGACTATTCTAATTTTTGTGATTTTTAAATGAAATCGCTATAACTTAGGAGTTCTACAACTCGATTGCCACGAAATTTAAAATGGAGCATCACGTTAACATATATAAGGTTATGTCAAAAGATGGGCATCTCTGGAGTTAAGCACGAGGTAGCTAATTTTCTTAAGTCACGCACTAATTATGATTTTTGAAAAATAGAATTAATGCTTTAAAAATCATATAAAAATGATTTATGTGTTATAAAATATTCTAAGTTATAAACTATAACTTTTGATATTTTGGCATGAAAATGTTAATATTTTATTATTAATATCGGTTATTGGATAATGGATTTAAGTGTTTAAAATCATATAAATGTGATTTTAAGGTATTAAAAATACTTAGTGATATATTATAAATTATATTATAATATTATGTAATGATTTTCATTAATATTTGATATTAAATAGATATTAATGATTAAAGAATTATGTGGTATTTAATTCTTTTAAATACTTTATTAATGATCAGAAAATTTAGATAAATGATATTAATTATCGAAAAATATTCGAGCTTATGAAAATCATTTAGGTGATAAGAAAATTATCGTGATATCGTCAAGTATTTTATAGAGTTTAATTAAACTTAGACTCCTTAAATTATCCGACTAGACCATCGGGATGATAGAATTGTCCGATTTCAACTCGAATTTGAAATAATAAATCGGCGTGACGTATTTATGTCTATGTGTATAAGAGGTGATAGGAGTATGTGGAAATATGTTTAAGTTATTTTATAACAATGATGATATTATTCTAACATTGGAGATCTATATTATTAATATTAGGTCTTGGGAGAAGCGTATTATATTGCGTTACGGTAATCAGCAGTTCGAGCAAGTTTTTTTCAAGTTCTTTTTACTTAAACTCTTTTAAGAGTGGTTTTGAACAAATATGCTTATGAATTGTACTCATACATATTGCATGTATTCATCGGTATGAAAGGTGATCACCTTCATTACCGGTCGATTCGGATATAATTGTTATGTTCATTTTCAATGTTCATTGACTTTGAAATTTTGTTCATGCTAATTCACAACTACATTGTGAAGGATAGCGACTTATTATTCAAACTCTTTCAATCATGATATATCTTTACCTTGTTTTTTTTTAAACTTCTTTGGGCAACTTTCATGCTCACCCTTGCTATATCATGATAAAACATTGCGAGATAAAGCGAATCGGACGGATCTGAGAAAAGGATAATGCCAAGTTGACTTGATGCAGAATGTGAAGTTAAGTTGTAAAGTATGTTGAAGAATAGTATGGTCATGTGCTAGATAGTTCACGATTGTGTATAAGTGAAGGTTACTCGATTACGGGAAAATGTGTAAGTTTAATGTATAAACAATCTATGTTTATATCTTAAAGTAAGCTTGTTGTAGAAATAGCGAACCAGGATCATGACGATTTGGGACCGGATGCAGGGGATGCTACGATTGGTATCAAAGTTTGTTGGTTATGAAGCTTAGGTAGCAATACACGAGACCAATAACCGCATGATGATTAGGATAAGTACTAACCCACATAGAGTTAGTTGAAGAATCTCGTAGGGTCAAAAAGTTAGGTTTAAGTATGGTACAATTGTACTCGATACTAGTTGATGTATGGTATCTGGGCTAAACGATTCCTTCATAGAGCGGAGGTATATACTGAACTAGCAACTCGGCACCTAGTTTGTTGGTTGTTTGTAGGGGAAACCACTCGTACGTAACATATTGAAAAGCTGTTAGAGACTCGATGTGTACCAAGTATAGGAAGTGGATAGATAGAGTCTAAGAGATTACAAGTGTAAGGATGGGAGATCATAAAATAAAACGATCACAGAATAGCAATGAATCGTAATATATACGATGAGATCACTCCGTGATCGATAAGGTTATGGTATGAAGAAAGATCCGAGAGAATGATGAAAAGTTTCTGACAAGATTGCGTGTATGAATTATCTTATAAATTGAGTACAGATCCGGAAGAGAATTATAAATCTGAATTAAATTTGTATGGAGAAGGGGTTAGTGTTAGGTGGGGATTCAATTGAGGACTCATGTCGGCAATTTGAGTTGTATGATTCTTCGTATGGGAGTGAATTGTACTTGGTGTAAAAACCACTTAGTTTTCGCGCGATAATCATTGAAATGTTTATGTCGCTATATTTGCTATATGCATGTTCGGAGGGTGATTCCTTTCTCATGTGTATAACGGTAGATGGGTCATAGATAGAGGATATAAGGTTAAGTACGAGTTCTTAAAACTCATACTTATGGTACGTTCGTGACTCATGATTATATGAAATGTTTATAGACCTCTTAGCGAATGGGCGCTTGAAAGGTCTGCATCTAGGAAAGTTCTTAAACTCATATGATTGTGGTAAGTTCACGAACTCATAAGTGTGGTAAGTTTGATGAGCTGGGTATAGTTTTGTGTGAATGAAGAATTGAGGATTATAAGAGCAGATAGATTGTTAAGCAAATGATTATTAGTAAAGGTGTTAGGTTTTCCTAAACTCCTAGCTATGCTAAACTTGAATTTTTGACATCAAGCTAAAATCG
Organism: Panax ginseng; assembly: GCA_020205605.1. Classification (NCBI taxonomy): domain Eukaryota; kingdom Viridiplantae; phylum Streptophyta; class Magnoliopsida; order Apiales; family Araliaceae; genus Panax; species Panax ginseng. The sequence goes on along the minus strand of CM035141.1, from coordinate 11,052,606 downwards.
CACTATGTGCTTTTGAAAAATGAATTTTATTCTCAACTCTGGTGATTATTGTGTATCGTGTGCACTTTGGCCATCGACACCTCGTTACTGTTGAGATGATAAAAGCGATTTGCAAAAGATTTTTGAAAGCGATTTAAAATACGATCTATGCTACTTATTTGGCTGAGACGCGAATGATTTGAAGTATCAAAAGTTATTTTTATTTATCACTTATGTACCATACAACACAGTGAGAGATGATAAAAAAATGATGGAGTCATCAATCTGATATTACTTAGTGTTGGATGTGATCTCGGGGATCGATACGCCCACTATGGTATGATGTAGTATGATAAAATCACCAAATGAGCGGAATCCTCAGCAATTTTGTAAATCTGATGCGGCATCATGACATCATTCTCGAAAAATGTTTTCAAAATTTTAATTTGCCAATGGGGTTTGGCTATACTTAAATAATTCTATTGAACTGAATTATCGATATGAGTCTATGCTATTCGATTCAGCTAGACTAATGTTTATGAAAACTCTAAGTGTTCATTGAAAGAAATTTCCCGAACCAAATCGTTTTGGTGCGGAATCTTATGATAAGTCTGAGGTGAACAAACCTGAAAATGGGGATATACTAATTGGATAGAATATTCCAATTTAAGGACGCATATAGTTGTTCAGATTACTAAGGTACAATAGACTGATCATCTAAAGTACCAGCATCGATAGTTTACCTTCTTCGTGATTGTAAACATACCTATTAAAGAAATGTTTAAGAGGTAGAGTACCTTTCTTTCTTAATTGAAAGAGGTAACAGGTAGAAATACCCCAAAATCTCAGAGTTCAAACTTCATAATTTTTATGATCCCTCAGACAGATATGAAAAGTTTTTTTTAAAACTCTTCAGAGTAATGTTGTGGTAGAATGTGATGATGGATATGAAATAATGTAAACTCGTTGCGTACGAGTAGAATCTGAGATGATTAAATAAAGGTTATTATGACAACCTAGTTTTGATGAATGTTTAGAAGATGTAAACTCCTAGTGAGTAGTTATGGTGAAATGTGATAATAGATGAGAAATCCTCGAATGAGGAAATTGTAAAGGTTAAATTGAAAACCTAGTTTTGATCAAGAGAATGAAAGCGAGAGGTTAGGATGCTTTAATTTCGAGGACGAAATTTTTTAGAAGAAGGGTGAATGTGACAACCCTTAGAAATTAGAAAATTATTAAAATCTTAAATGATTGGTTTAAGGTCAAATAATAGACCTGAGCAGGAGAATAAGTGTATGTGTTTGATGTTTTAGGAAAGGAATTTTGAGGATTTAAAATTTCTTTTAGTGAATTATTAAGGATTAAAGGTATATGAGTATATGTTCGGGATTACGGTATCATGTATCTGAGAATGTGGTTAAGGGTCAAGTGTTGACCGGATAAATTATATCCGTGTCAAACCCTAATATTATTAAACGTCAACGTTCATTTATAAAATTATTACGTTTGACAAGAAACCCTAAAAATCGGTTCTGGAAACCCTAATTTTAATACCGGGAATCCGAAACCCTAATTCAGTATTTGAAACCCTAATTTGGGAAGTCAAAGGCTAAATATAATGGCTTAAGTATTTGTGATTATATATTAGGGATAACCCTAATTGTTAAATTAGAAATCCTAATGTTTTGTATAAAACCCTAAGGGATTAAAAGTTATATGTGTAATAAATATGAATATTATGTGTTTGTTTGTTTATTATATAAACAAATAAAATAAACTAATATAATCCTAATTATATATTAAGAATGAATGATTGAATAACTTAAGAGTTATGAGTTGGGGGAAATAATAGTATTTAGATATATACTAACTCTAAGAGATTTATTTTATACATCTCAGTTAATTAATTTTATAACCTAATTTTAGCAAGTCTAATTGGCTTAAGAAAATAAATGTGCATGAGTAAGGATTTAAGTTATAATTGAGGAAAATGAAAACCCTAATTTAATGATTTGGGTTGGAAAAGAATTAATAGTATTGGACTATGTTAATTTACATGGCCCAAAGAATTAAATTTTAAGTCCAATATATTATTTATTGATAGCCCAAAAGATGGAAATGGTGACCCAAATTTAAGTCCAATTAAGGAGGGACATATTGGACATTTGGTATGCTAAATAGGAAATAAAAAAAAGAAAAGAAAAAGAAAAAGAAATCAAATATTAATGTGGAAATGTCCATTTTACCCTTTTTGTCCCATTTTGATGAATAATTGCTAAAGAATCCTATGTTATCTTACAAATCTAGCAAATAATGAGTGGGAATATTTCTAGCCTAGCCATGTGCTCTATATTAAGTAGCATCCAATGTTAATACCAAGCAACTAGATACATTAAACCTAAATTAGGAGATTTAAAGTAAGAAAATACTTACTTTACTCCTCATTATTGCAAGCCATTCTCTCTCTTACATTTCAAGAATTAGAGTGAGAGAGAGAAGATGAGCTAGGAACATCATGTAGCAAGCCAAGAACAACAACAAAGATCATCATCTACTTTGAAAGATTAAGAAGATCTACCAAGATATTAAGGTATTAAACTACATTTAGCTAGTTATTCTTGTTGTTTTAAATCAAAACATGGAGTTATGTTCTTGATCTTCAAAACTCTAGATCTACATGATTTAGAGTGTTTTATGAGTAGATCTAACCATTTTGGTAGTGAAAAGCTTAAGTAAGGAAGGAAAGAAAACTAATTTTTTTAAAGTGTGAAAACTAGTAAACTGCTGACCTAAAAAGGAAATTTCGGGGTTAGCTAGCTTGCTCTAAAAATTCTGGGCTTTTGGTATGTTATAGTACACTCAATAAGCTTTCCAAAGACTCCGAAACGGACTAAATCCGACATCGAAGGAGACAGTTATGAAATTTCTCCCAAACTACTCAAAGGTAAGAAAAACTGTTAGAGTAACAGTTTGTAACAGCCACTTCCGGGCTAATTTCCGGGAGCTTAACATGTCCAAATATGGATTGTAATAGATGAAAACTGTAGTTCGGAAAGATACGAATCCAAAAAAATTGACGGATCATTAATCGGAGTTATGGATTTTATTTTATTTAAGTTTTGGTAAAGGACTCCAAAACTGCATATGTGCAAAAAGTAAACTGCCAAAAATTTTCCAGAGGCTGTTTTGGTAATTTATTTTGTGAGAAAAATTCGGGCTTTCGGAAATGAAAATATGTGGTGTTATGTAGCTCGTGTCCAAAATGAGCTAATTCCGAGTTAAAACGGCCAAGTTATGACTATTCTAATTTTTGTGATTTTCCGTGAAATCGCTATAACCAAAGTTCTACAACTCGATTGCCACGAAATTTAAAATGGAGCATCACGTTAACATATATAAGGTTATGTCAAAAGATGGGCATCTACGGAGTTAAGCACGAGGTAGCTAATTTTCTTAAGTCACGCACTAATTATGATTTTTGAAAAATAGAATTAATGCTTTAAATATCATATAAAATGATTTATGTGTTATAAAAATATTCTAAGTTATAAACTATAACTTTTGATATTTTGGCATGAAAATGTTAATATTTTATTATTAATATCGGTTATTGGATAATGGATTTAAGTGTTTAAAAATCATATAAATGTGATTTTAAGGTATTAAAAATACCGTGATATATTATAAATTATATTATAATATTATGTAATGATTTTCATTAATATTTGATATTAAATAGATATTAATGATTAAAGAATTATTTGGTATTTAATTCATTTAAATCGTTATTAATGATCGGAAAATTTAGATAAATGATATTAATTATCCGAAAAATATTTCGAGCTTATGAAAATCATTTAGGCGATAAGAAAATTATACGTGATATCGTCAAGTATTTAAGCGAGTTTAATTAAACTTAGACTCCTTAAATTGTCCGACTTGAATCAAAATCGGGATGATAGAATTGTACCGATTTCAACTCGGACTGAAATAGTCTGACGTGACGCTATGTCCTATGTGTATAAGAGACTGATAGGAGTATGTGGAAATATGTTTAAGTTATTTTATAACAATGATGATATTATTCTAACATTGGAGATCTATATTATTAATATTAGGTCTTCAGGAGAAGCGTATTATATTGCGTTACGGTAATCAACGGTTCAGGCAAGTTTTTTTTCAAGTTCTTTTTACTTAAACTCTTTTAAGAGTGGTTTCAGACAGATATGCTTATGAATTGTACTCTGTACATATTGCATGTATTCATCGGTATGAAAATACGATCACCTTCATTACCGGTCGATTCGAGATATAATTGTTATGTTCATTTTCAATGTTCATTCAAACTTTGAAATTTTGTTCATGCTAATTCACAACTACATTGTGAAGGATAGCCAGCTTATTATTCAAACTCTTTCAATCATGATATATCTTTACCTTGTTTTTTTAAACTTTTTGGGCAACTTTCATGCTCACCCTTTCTATATCATGATAAAACATTGCAGATAAAGGCGAATACGGCCAGATCTGAGAGAAAAGGATAATGCCAAGTTCAGCTTGGTACAGAATGTGAAGTTAAGTTGTAAAGTATGTTGAAGAATAGTATGGTCATGTGCTAGATAGTTCCCGATTGTGTAAAAGTGAAGGTTACTCGATTACGGGGAAATGTGTGTAAAGTTTAATGTATAAACAATCTATGTTTATATCTTCCGCAAAGCGATTGTAGAAATAGCGAACCGGATCGCGGCGATTTGGGACCCGGATGCGGGATGCTCTGATTCTCTTCGAGAAATGAGAATATAGTTGGGACGAGTCTGGGGACGGAGTGATGGTCCTAGATGGTGCATTAGTAGTCCTCACTATTCTGTGAAATAGTGTGATAATAATTGTAATGAGGACTCTTTTTTAGTTTGTATACTCTCTAGTAGACAATATTTGTATTCAAACTCACAGTTTATGTTTTGTCATATTGTACATGACAGTTGTATTTGAATTATGTACCATGTATCTGGCGACTCAAGATGGGTGATGTATACCTAATTTTGGGGGCGTCACAGTTGGTATAAAAGCTTAGGGATATGATCCCTGGCTAAGATGTGAGACTAGAACTAGGAGGGGAGAGACAAAGAATTCCTTCGCTAGTATGACTTATTTAAATTTATTTTGTATTTAAATTGGTTGGTCAGAGTTTAGAGATAATATGTTACATGTCAATTAACCCTTGTTTTGTGGCAGTATCTGAAAATGACATCTGAGAATGTTGAGAATAGCAATGGAGCATAAGAGACCGTTTAGTCTCCACATATCAATAATCAGGATAATGTGCATCAGGAATGCGACAATCCTCATGCAAACAACAAAACAGACCAAATGATGAATGCTGGATTGTTCAGAGGCTTTATACAATTCATGCAACATCAGGCGAGAGCGGCTCTTGTCCGAAATGTAGGTGGAAACACTGGAAACTCTCGGACGGTCATCGCTAAACAGTTCAAGGAGCTGGGACCACCGGAGTTTATTGGAGAGCCAAAACCACTTAAGGCGAAAACATGGATAAAGCAGATCACCAAGATATTTGATGTCTTGGGATGCTCCGAGGAGAAAAAGGTTCCCTTCGCCAGCTTTATATTGTGTGAAGAGGCGATTCTTGGTGGGAATCTATAAAGCGTACCGACTGGCCTTTCAAGATGTCTTGGGAGAAGTTCCAAGAGCTATTCAACGACAAGTACTTTCCGAGAGTATTCGTCACATGAAAGAAGTGGAGTTTATCAAATTGGAACAAAACAATATGACCAAGTGTCGCAATACGAGGTTAAATTTATGAGTTATCCGGTTTGCATCCCATTTGGTCAATAATGAGGAAGCGAATGACGCGAATGTTTTTAAGAGTTTTAGGCGGAGATACATCAATATCTTATTTCTCATAAACTGTGTTTGTACTCAGATGTTGTAAATAGGGCTCAGTTATTGGAGCGCGGTAACGAGTCAACGCAACCAAGAGAAAGCAGCCGGCAACATGAAAATACCAGTGGTATCAGTCATCGAAACATTGACAACAAATGTGGAGGGAATCAACATGCCAGAAATGGTAACCACTTTGGTGGTAATCTAGGCCAAGACAGTAAAAATGGACATTTAAAGAAAAGGAGATTCAACAATGATGGAAGGACGTCAGCACCAACACCCGTTGTTAAGGAAGGAGAACGACCACCTATCATATGCTTCAAATGCGGAGGGAGGGACACATCGGTCAAAGCTGCGCGATCTCAGTCAAAGCATGTTATAATTATGGAAGAGAAGGTCACTTAGCCCGATTTTGTTGTTCACCGAAGACAAGTTCAGCCAGGATGGAGGCACCAAAGGCCGTCCTAGAAAAGTCAAAGCCGGTAGTGCAAGGGAGAGCGTTTGTTGTGACCTCCCAGAAAGCAAGGAACCCGAATGAGGTCATCACGGGTAAGCTTATCATAAACTCTAGCGAAGTCTATACCTTATTTGATACCGGTTCTACCCATTCTTTTATTTCTCCTACTTGCACTCAACAATTAAATTTGACTCCAGAGAAATTAGACTTTGACTTATCTGTAGAAACTCCGTTGGGAAAAACCTTCATTACATCCACGGTTTATAAGTCTTGTTTGGTTCAAATCGGTACCCTCACATTACCTGTCGATCTTATTTCATTAAAAATACTTGCATTTGACGTAATTCTAGGGATTGATTGGTTAACTACTCATCATGCAAAAATTGATTGGCTTGCATAACTCACTCAGTATTTGCTCATAATTTAATCATGGTCCTTATATGCCATATACTCACAAACAGCTGGAGATTGGAGATTATAATAATCATTGATTTCTTGAACAGTAAACGACACCATCTTACCCCGGACGAATGCAAAAAATGGTGATTTATCTGGTGCATTGGCATAAAACTCTTTCACTAAAGCCACCACTGTTGCTTTAGGTAGTTCGGTAAAGGTCCCCCATCCCCATTCTATTATCTACTAGCCCATCTCACCATTAGACTCATCGAGGCTTAGTCCATGCTCCTGAATAAGGGATTTGGAGGCTAAGTATTCAAATCTGGTCGCCACCTCAGAAGTTATAAATTTCCTTATATCAAATTGTCGGACGGGGGTGGACGATCCCTCACCCCATTTTCTTTTTGATGCTTTTGGCGTCATTGTGTATGTCTTTGAACTGTAGTTCTAAACTTATCAAAATGTTCATAGGTCGGTTTACCCCCAAATCTCAGTTGTCTCAATGAATCCCCCCATTATAGTGTCTAGAATGTATCCAGGTAGTCGACTGTTGAAACCAATATGACTAGGAACTGTGTCAATCACTATATGGATACCTTGTGTGAACTAAATTGTATGTTCAAAATTTCCCCAACCTTAGTGTTCAACCTAACTTGCAAGTCACAAAGCAGTGTATAGCATTATACCTGATCAAATGCAATAATTACAAATAACAAACATTTTACAGTTGAAGTAATTAGTCTAGCAATGAAAATCCCTACTCACGCTTCCAACTTACCCAAATCAGATGAACAAGTGTCTAAATAGGCAAAGTATGTGGGTTTACTTAATGAGAAGTCTGATGATCGACCACAACCCTAATGAATTTACCTAATTTCATGTAGAATGATTCATGCAAGAGAGGAAAATTTGGAAGCACTTGGAGCCCTAGTTTGGGTCAAGTCCTTGATGAAATTTGAGAACTAGAGATCCCTTGAATCCGTGCGCAGTGATTTGGGACAAGAATTTAATCGAATTTGGTTCAACATCGAGATGGGGGTCGGTTATTGGGGGTTAGGGCACTAGTGTGTGTGTGTGTTTAGAATGAAAAGGAAGTGTTTTAAGTCGAATGAAAGAGGAATTTTAAAAACTGAAAACTGTGATTTGTGTCGTGGCGAAGATTTTTGTTCAGTAAACTTCGTTGGGGCAAGGTTTGACAGAGGAGCTGGGGTGAAGTCTGGCAGAGAGCTCTGCGCCCAAGCGTAATTTTATTTGTTAATTTCTCTGCTAGGGCGCATATATTGTTTTCCTGAAAAATTTTCTTTTGCTTTCGGATCCACTTAATTGCTTAGAACACTAATCATACTTCCATTTACTTGGTTCCTCATGTTTTTTGATATAAATTACTCTCCACATACTAATCTACTCATATGCGCACTGCCATCATCCTTTCAGAACCTTACCTAATGGTTGTCTCGTGATTTACTCTTGTGAATGTCAATCTCAACCTTGAAATGATGATGATTAAATCGGATTAGGGTTCACATGGAGAATATATAAGAAAAGTTGTACTACAACAATACTATTCTAAACTTGCTACAAATTTTCTAAGTGTGAAATCAAAAGAAAAACTAAATACTGATTGGGTTGCCTCCCATCAAGCACTTGATTTAAGTCTTTCATCTTGACTACTCCCTATTCTTATGGTGAATCCGCGAGAGTGATAGAGGTCTTGTGTCGATCCACAATTCCACCCTAGTAATGTTTTAATTGATATGCGTTGACTTTAAATGTTTTGTCTTGATTTCGACCAACTAATTCAACGGCGGCATGGGGAAATACTTCTTTGATTATGAATGGGCATGACTAACGTGATTTGAGTTTTCCCGAAAATAGTTTCAACCTGGAATTGTAGAGTATCTCGGTTTGACCAGGTTCAAGCTTTCGATCCATAATTTTCTTATCATGCCACCGTTTTATTTTCCCTTTGTACAGCTTTGCATTTTCATACGATTAAAGGTGATACTCTTCCATTTCATTGAGTTGTAACAATCTTTTCTCGCCTGCTGCATGCAAGTCGAAATTTAATTTCTGAATAGCCCAATATGCATTATATTCTAACTCCACTGGAAGATGGCAAGCTTTTCCATACACCAATCGATATTGTGACATCCTAATTGGTATTTTATATGTTTTTCGGTATGCCCACAGTGCGTCGCTCAATTTAATTGACCAATCCTTCCGATTTGGATTCACCATTTTTTCCAAAATACGCTTCACCTCTCTATTCGATACTTCGACTTGACCACTAGTTTGGGGATGGTAAGCCGTGGGTATTTTGCGAATGACTCCATACTTTGCAAGCAATGTTGAGAAGTATTTGTTACAAAAATGAGTACCTTCGTCACTAATGATCGCCCGAGGTGTACCAAATCTAGTGAATATGTTTTTCTAAAGAAACTTGAGGACTACCTTAGCATCGTTGGTGGGTAATGTGGATGCTTCGATCCATTTTGAAACATAGTCTACCACAACCAGAATTTACTCATTGTTAAATGACATGGGGAAGGTGTAAGACCCCAACTTTTATGAATAAAGATTTAATTTTCTCTAAATATCATTTTGAGTAATAAGGTGTGGATTTGATATAACGTTATGGTTGTGAGTAATATTTAAGAATTTTGCAAAGTAAGCAAGTTGTTATAAAATATTCGTTTGGTCAGGGAATATTCGTACGACGACACAATCATTGGTAGACCCCACAACAGATTTACTATCGGAGTTAGAAAACGACAGAAATAACTTTTTATAAGAAATACCCGGTGGTAAAAGTACAGTAATACGCGTGATTGCATAGTAGCACACGGTATTGTATATTATTTTTATTGATGCTTACGTGAGAAGTCACTCAGTTTTATTCAATTATTGCAACCGTAGTTGTTGCATATTATCTCACATAATTGATGCAATTATTGTCACAGTATCATCTGCACAATATTTTATATTATTAAATCAATAATTGAGACGACAAAAGTTATTCATATTATTATTTGCATTATTGACGATGTTTAGAATGTTTCGTCGAGAAAAGGGGTTTGGTCACCTAATTGAGCGCCAATAAAGAGAAGTCCTTATCGAAAAGCCCCATTTTTCCTGGAAATGATCTGGTTGTTAATATTGTGAGTTATAATATTAATAATAAATGTTATTAAAAACGTGTTTTGTGAAGCCAAGTGAATTGAGATAAATAGAGTGATATTTTATGAAGTATTTATTGTAAATTTTGTTTATTACATGGTCACCCAGTTACCCATTTTTTAAAACTATCGGTAGAAAGTTATCTAAGTTTTGTTATATATATATATATATATATATATATATATATATATATATATATATATATATATTATATATATAAGTTTTGTTTTTTTATGTATAATAGAATATATTATATTTTATATTTTATTATGCATAGTACTGCTTAGTGTGCATTGTGCAACATAGTAAAATCAAAAAATTTCGTTAAATTCGTACGTGAATTCACGCGAGAAATTTCTCCTGTGCACCCGTGATTTTCTAAATTCAAATAGTATCTTGTCATTCTCCTATTAATAGGATGCTTACTTAGAAATAAAAATCACACCAGAATAAGAGAATTCTTGGTAGATGAGTAAATTTTAATTTAGGAATTTTTATATTGGATAGAGTAATTAATTTTTATTTTTAATTTAATAATTGAATCATATTATCGATTAGAATATTATATTTTTATTTTTAAAATAATAACAGTTTTTATATTACTAATAATGATAAAGTCTTACTTACACTCGAAGCATTAATTATACTTATATTTTAATAATAGTACTAAATTTAAGTTTGGTAGATGAGTAAATTTTAATTTGGGAATTTTTATATTGGATAGAGTAATTAATTTTTATTTTTAATTTAATAATTGAATCATATAGTCGATTAGAATATTATATTTTTATTTTTAGAATAATAACAATTATATTACCCGAATAATGATAAAGTCTTACTTACACTCGAAGCATTAATTATACTTATATTTTAATAATATTACCAAATTTAAGTTAGGTAGATGAGTTTTATGATAATTTTCATTTCTTATCAAATCATATTATCTAAGTGGTAATATAATTTTACTTAAACTTATTATTATTATTATTATTATTATTATTATTATTATTATTATTATTATTATTATTATTATTATTATTATTATTATATATTTAAATAAAAGAAACCAACTAGTATTTGGTATCTTATTTTTTACTATTTTCTTATAAAACTATTTAATGAATTCATGTTTTTTTTACAAAACTACGATACTAATTTCTATTTTTGAACAAAAGTAACTAACTAATATTAGGTAGACGATCTATTTTGATTCTATTAGGAACTTTGCTGATTGGTTCATATTCCTAGCCATCCATGGTTAAGGTGTTAAGCAAAGAGGAATTGTGCAGGTTGTCTATTGGCATGACAGATTTGGGATCACTGCAATTGTGTTGTACATGGCAGACTTGAAGGGAATTTTAATGTGTTGGCTGGGAGGTGTCTCGATTTCTTTCATCAATTTTCTGAAACTATGAGATTTATTAGGTATTTTCTTGTTCAACCTGAATTAAGACAAGTTACTAAATGGTGTAAACTTATCAGCAATGTTGTTAAAATAAATTGTTATGCCTCGGTGAAAGGTAATGGTTTTTGCAGAATTAATTTTTTTTTTTGAGATGAACATGGGCATGTTTTAGGAGCTGGAGTAGTCAGTTTGGTCGATAATTTACAGGTTGCATGTGCCGAAGCAATTACTATTCATCAAGCTATTAAATTTTCTATTGAGATAGGTCTTAGTAACATTGTTATTAAAGGAGCTAGATTGTAAGATGATGATTACATGTCTATCAAAAGAGATTGTTGAGTATTCAAATTAGAATTTCAGAAGTTAGATAATATGTTTTTTTTCCTACTTATTGGATAGATGATTGCCATCATAGCTTGCTTTCTTTAATTGTAAAAGAATTTGCACATGAATAAAAGTGTGTCCTTTATGAGGAAGTTATTTCAAAAAAGAAATAAAGGAATATCCAAATTAATTAAATGTAACTAAATATGATTGACCCAATAGTTTTTTTTTCTATTGTCATGTCTAAATGTGACAACCCATCATGTAATACATATGATTAACAATGGTATTTATAGAACCAAGTATCAACAAGTATACATGTTCATGAAGCAAAGTGACCCTTTTTTTGCTTGTACTTTTTGGCACAGGTATCTTCAACACAATTTTGAGTAGGATCTGAAAATTATACCTCACATGCATCAACGATCGTCATCTCATTACCTACAATTATCGAAATACCTAAATGAAATCAATAGACAAAATAATTTGATTTGGTGATTTTATGTAAAATTTTTGTCATCTATATAATCCTTGTGTTTTAGAATTAGAGTTGCATTTTTAACATTTGTAAGTTAATTCATAATTTTGAAATATAATACTAATACATATTTATTTACTTTAAATTAAAAAATATATAATTACTATATATTAATTAAAAGATAGTACTAATTAAAATATTTAGTCTGTCAAAAGTTAAATCAATTTTGAATTTTAAGAATTTAAAATTTGACTTAAAAATCAAAACGTATCTCTATTTTGAAACAAAGTAATTATGTATTTAACAAATCAATTATATGTAACTACCATAAAAGAAGATCATTGCAATTGAACTCATGATTTTTTTTTATTTTACAAAGACATGTATTATTAGGGTCATTATTACTTGAGCTAATATAGCGATTCATCGAGTTAAACTTCCATCATAGCATCCTAACACCAGAAAAACGAGTTTTATATGATAATTTTGAGAAGTAAAATAAAAAATAATTATATATAACAAAATAAACAAAGGCATGAGCATGAGGCATAATAATTATTTAATAAAATTAGAAGACTTTAAAAAAAAAAGGGTCATGGTTTTCTTAAGCTCTCATGGTTATTATCTAAATTACCTTTGTAATAAAAAATACAAAATGCTAATAATCTTAAATAATTTTGATCTATTCATGTTACTCAATATATGAAAAATAGAATTTATATAGTAAAAATAGAATATTTTTAAAATGAAATACTTGATTAAAAAAGCATAGTGTGTCTGTAAGACCCCGAATTTTATGAAATAAAAGTATTCAATTTTTCTATTTTGGTAAATAGTTAAATTGATAAAAGATTAAAGTTGAGGGTGATATTTGAAAATTTTGCAAAATAAACAAGTTGATATAAAATATTCGTTGTGTCGGGTAATATTCGATTGGTCGGGAAATATTCATTTTAAAACGGAATATTCGTACGACGGCATAATCATTGGTGAACCCCACAACGGAAGTTTTGTCGTAGTTAGAAAATGACAGAAATATCTTTTTATAAAAATAACGGCGAAAGTTTTACCGTTAAACTGTTGAACTACCTGGTAGTAAAAGTACAATAATATGCGTGGTTGCATAGTAGCACACTATATTGATTATTGATGTTTATGTGAGATGTCACTCAGTTTTACTCAATTATTGCTACAGTAATTGTTGCATCATATCTCTCATATTATTGATTCAATTATTGACACAGTATCATCTGCATAATATTTTATATTGTTAAATCAATAATTGAGATGACAAGTTATTCATATTATTATTTGCATTATTGACGATGTCTAGAAAGTTCTGTCGAGGAAAGGGGTTAGGTTATTTAATTGCGCGCCAATAGGGAGAAATCCTTATCGGAAAGCCCCCTCTTTCCTGGGAATGATCTGGTTGTTAAATATTGTGAGTTATAATATTAATGATGAATAAGTTCGTGTTGATTAAAGATGAAATTGATATTTCCATTGTGTTGGGATTATTAGAGTTAGTGGAAGTCGACATCTATTTCGATAATAATTGATGTCTGGAGGTTATATTGACCAATCGGGTAATTAATCGGATAAATGAGAAATTAATTGCTATTAATTCACATGCTTATAACTATTTGTTCACATGTGTGTACTATTGATTCATATGCATGTACTATTAGGGGAGGTGGTGCAAGATTGATAATACTTGTATGACTAAATTAAAAATGGAGGTATAAATGAAGGTACTATACTGTAATTATTTTTTTCACATGATTGTACTATTGATTTACATGATATACTATTAGGGGAGGTGGTGCAAGTTTGATAATACTTGCATGACTAAATTAAAAATGAAGGAAAAGATGAATGTATTATACTGTAATATTTTGAGCCCCAAAACGTGCAATTATCGAAACTATATTTTCCTATAAATAGAAACTCATTCTTCCTTCATTCTCACCAATTTACTAAGACTCACAAGAGCAATTATAGACAGAGAAGCTATAGAGAGAGAAGCTATAGAGAGAAAGAAGAAGAGTAGTCTGCTACTTCACTATTCCAATATTCAGTCTTCTTCTGAGGTAAGAGATATTATTTCTTTCGTATTCGTAAGGGATATTATTTTTGTTCAATATTCGTAAGAAATAATATTTTCTTCCATACTCTGTAGTATGTAAGTAATATTATTTCGTTTCGTATCCCTAATTCTACACTCATTTTGTTGAAGTATTGCTTATATACTTCGTGAAATTAGTAGAATATCCTTGATATTTGTGCTTCATAAAGTATATTTTCATGGAAATATTATTCTAAGCTTTCTTGATAATTATTGATCTTTTTATGCCGAAATACTATTCACGAGTTACTATTTACGGGTTACTATTCACTTGATTACTATTCACTCAAATATTATTCACTCGGGTATTTGGGGTAATTTTCATGCCGGGATACTATTCACGAGATACTATTCCCGAAGTACTACTCATAGGGTACTATTCATGGGGTACTATTCACCCGAAAAATATATTTCTTTTCTATCCAAATTATTTTTGATACATGAAAATTATTCTTGAATTTTACTCCACAAAGTAGTATCATGTTGACAATTTGGATATTCTTGAACTCTAGATAAATTGAATTATAAATATTTAATACTTATCATTTATCTCATTTGATTGATTCCTTATATTATTGTCATGATCCTCATGCTTATATTATTGCGTTAAAAGTCATCTTTGGCCCGTAGTGCATTGATGAAATGTTGGTTATTGGTTTTATAGTTGTATATCTTTGGCCTATTGTGAAACCCCAGATTTTATGAATAAATATTTAATTTTCTCGAAATATTTTTTTGAATATTATGGTGTGGATTTGAGATAATGTTATAGTTGTGGGTAGTATTTATAAATTTTGAAAAGTATACAAGTTGTTGTATAATATTGGTTGGTGGGGAATATTTTTTTTGTCGGGGAATATCCGCATTTGATTACAATCATTAGTGGACCCCAAGAGCGGAATTATTGTCGGATGGAGAAATCGACAAAAATATTTTTATGAGAATAACAGCGGAAGTTTTACCGTTAAAACTGTTGAACTACTCGGTAGTAAAAGTATAGTAATACGCGTGGTTGCATAGTAGCACACGGTATTGATTATTGATGTTTACGTGATAAGTCGCTCAGTTTTGTTTTATTAGTATTATTAATGTAATAAAGCAGAAAAGTTTTTTATATAAAACAGAATACTTTTATAAAGTTATTCTATAAATAGAATATATTATATTCTATTATGCATAGTATTTTGTATAGTAAAATCTTTTTATATAAAACAAAATACTTTTATAAAGTTATTCTATAAATAGAATATATTATATTTTATTATGCATAGTGTTGCATAGTGCCTGCATAGTGTTTTGCATAGTAAAATCTTTTTATATAAAACATAATACTTTTATAAAGTTATTCGTTTTATTAGATTATAAATAAAATATATTATATTTTATTTAAAAAATTTTGCTTTAAATATGGACCGTCCGATTAAAAGTAAATCAATCTGGGCCGTTCATGAATTAGTTATTTATGCAGTCCATTCTTCTATAAATAGAAGCTCATTCCTTCATTATTTCTTACGAATTCACTGAAACTCTAGAGAGAGAAACTATAGAGAGAGTTTTTCTTCTATAATTTTGAGCGTATTTCTTTAGAGTTTTAAGAAGCTTTGAGCGTAGTGTATGTTTTCTTCAAGAATATCCTCGCCCTACCATTCAGAATACTATTCTTTTACGGTAAGAGATATTATTTGTTGTACTCGTAAGGGGTATTCCTTCTTTCTTATTCATGAAGATAACTTCTGTTATTCCATTCTTTATTATTCTGTTGGAATAACCTGAATACACGGGCTACCCTATACTTGGTGAAATTCTTACATTATTCCATTTTTTATTATTCATTTGGAACATCCGTCATGCATTTTTACGCATGATTTGGTTCCATTATTTATCATTCTGTTGGAACATCCATGCATGCGTTTTTACACATGACCAGGTTCCGTTAATTATTATTCTGTTGGAATATCCTGTCTGTGCTTTACGTATGACATGGTTCTGTTATTTATTATTCTATTGGAATAACCTGTCTGTGCGGTCTATCGCATGCCTGGTGATTTCTTTTGTTATTTCATTCTTGATTATACTCAGTTGGTTAAAGTTTTGACTTCTATACTCCATGAAATTAGTGGAATATCCTTGATATTTGCGCTTCATCCAGTACCTTTTCATGGAAATATTCTTCTGAGCATTCTTGAATTTTTACTCCACAAAGCAGTATCATATTGACAATTTGGACGTTATTGGTTCCTGGATAAATTAATTCTTGAATTTGTTTTATTGAATTATTATGTCATTGTCATCATCCTCATGTTTATATTATGTTGAAAGTCATATGTGGCCTATAGTGCATAGATGGACTTGGTATGATTATGACCAAGGATTATTCGGTATAATCATGACCGTAATGTTACAAATGATGTGAAAAAAATCCTCATTAGCCCGTAGAGCATTGATGGACAATTTTTGGTATGATTATGGCTATGAATTCTCTTTGGCCAAGGGTGCAAAGATGAATTGTTTTATGGCATGATCAGGACCGTTGATGAAAACATGATTATCTTTGGCCCGTAGTGCATGGATAATTCGTGGTCGTGATACTAAAGAATATCCTTAGCCTGTAGTGCAGGGATGATTTGATGATGTGGATTATTTATTAAGTTGAGTCTCAGCGATAAAAGTGATGAAAAACCTTTTAAATTATAGAAGTTAGTAGATTTTATTCTCTACTTGACTCTTCTAATGGATTGCTTGTTCCGCTGTAGTTAAACTTAATGTTTGTTATATTGTATCAGTTTAACACTGTTGAAGGCTAACGATAATTTATTCTGCATTATCTTAGTCATAATATTTCTTATTGGGCTAGTTGAGATCACCCTTTTGCTTTCATTGTTCTCTTCAGGAAATGAGAACGTAGCAGGGACTAGTCAGGGAAAACAGAGTGATGGTCCTAGATGGTGTATTAGTAGTCCTCACTATTCTGTGAAATAGTGTGATAATAAATATAATGAGGACCCCATTGAGTTTGTATATTGTCTAGATGACAATATTTGTATTAAAACTCACAGCATATGTTTAGTCGTATTTTACACGACTGTTGTATAATTAAGTTGTATTTGAATTTTGTACCATATATTTGGCGACTTAAGATGGGTGATGTATACCTCTTTTGGGGGCGTCACACCTATAGTGAAAAGATAATCTGTTGTTTGATAGCTTTGGCCCGTAGTGCAATGATAGACAGGTGTATGACATGATCACGACCACTGGTGATACTAACGAATATCCTTGGTCATAGTGCAGGGATAATTCGATGATGTGATTAGCAGGATCATGACCATTAGTTAACAGTTGAATGTCTTTGGCTGTAGTGCACTGACATGCAATTGATTGGTATGATCATGACCATTGATTTTATAGTTAAATATCTTTGGTCAGTAGTGCAAGGATAGACAACTGATTGGTATGATCATTGTTATTACATTTGAATATCTTTAGCCTTTGGGGTAAGGATATTGAGTGACCGTTCTATTAAGCCTTTGTGACAAGGAGAAACTATTGATTCACATTATTATAAACATGAATTATGAATTTAGCTAAAATCTTTGGTGGTTCAGGTGAAGACATGTGATGAAAGTTCTCTTTGTCTTGGGTATTACATCGATAAAATTGATGATAAACTTTTTAAATCATAGAAGATAGTAGATATCATACTTTGCTTGACTCTTCTAATGAATTGCTTGTTCCGCTGCAGTTGTTGATCTAAAACTTGTTGTCTATTGTATTCTATCAGTTGTTATACTGTTAAAGGCTAAGGATAATTTATTTTGCATTATCTTAGTCATAATATTTGTTACTGGGCTAGTTGAGCTCACCTTTTCTTTCATTATTCTCTTGAGGAAATGAGAATATAGCTGGGATGAGTCGGGGAATGAAGTAATGGTCCAGGATAAGTGGCTTTAGTAGTCCTCACTATTCTGTGAAATAGTGTGAAAATAATTGTAATGAGGACTTAATTGAGTGTGGATATTGTCTAGAAGACAATATTCGTTTTAAAACTCTCAGCTATGTTTTGTCGTATTTTACACGACAATTGTATAAAAGAAGTTTGTAGTTGTATTATGCACAATGTATTTGGCGACCCAAGATGGGTGATGTATACCTGTTTGGGGGGCGTTACAGTGTTTATATGTAACTTTAGTTAAACACAAACACCTATATGACACCCCAAAATAGGTATACATCACCCATTTTGAGTTGCAAGATACATGATACAGAATTCAAATAGAACTTAATTATACAACTGTCGTGTAAAATACGACAAAACATAATCTGAGAGTTTTAATACGAATATTGTCTTCTACACAATATCCACACTCAAATTTTTAACAACGTTTATTCACATTATTATAACTCACAATATTAATGATCAGATCGTTCCCAGGAATGAAGGGGCTTTCCAATAAGGGTTTCTCCCTATTGGCGCGCAATTAGGTGACCAAAACCTGTCCTCGATAGAACTTTCTAGACATTGTTAATTATTGAAATAATAGTATGAATAACTTGTCATCACAATTATTGATTTAATAATATATAAAATATCAACAATAATTTAATCAAATAACGTGAGATACTATATAGAAATTACTGTAACAATAATTAAACAAAACTGAGTGACTTCTCCCGTAAACATCAATAATCAATATCGTGTGCTACTATGCAACCACGCGTATTACTGTACTTTTAATACCGGGTATTTCAACAGTTAATGGTAAAATATTTGCCGTTATTTTTATAAAATAATATTTTTGTCGTTTTCTCATTCCGACAATAATTCTGTTGTGGGGTCCACCAATGATTGTGCCGTCGTACGAATATTCCTTGTTAAAACGAATATTCCCTGACCAATTGAATATAACATAACAACTTGCTTACTTTGCAAAATTTATAAATATTACCCACAACTATAACATTATTTCAATTTCAAATCTTAATATTCAAAAATGATATTTATAGGAAAATTCATCTTTATTCATAAAAGTTGGGGTCTTACAACCTCCCATTCTTATGAAATTTAGCCCTCGAAATTAGGGTACATACCTGGTATGACGAAGAGGTGAGGATACCTTGATCTCATTTCAGATTCTAACTCCCAGGTCATTTCCTCAACATTGTGGTTTTTCCACAAAACTTTGACTTGAGGTTATAACCTCGGAGCGTAGAATATGTTCCTTCTTATCCAAGATTTTATCAGGAACCTCTTCATACGTTAAATCTTCCGCTATTTAAATGGAGTTCTAACTCAATAATGTGGTTTGGTCTTCCACATATTTACGTAACATGGATATGTGAAAACGTTATGAACACGAGACATACTTAAGCGTGAACGCGAGTCTATAAGCCACAGTTCCTACTCGGTCAAGTATTTCAAATGGACCAATGAATCGAGGATTGAGCTTTCCTCTCTTTCCAAATCTCGTAATTCCCTTCTATGGAGCAACACGTAACAACACATGTTCTCCAACATTGAATTCCACGTCTTTTCGATGAAGATCAGCATAACTCTTTTATCGATCTTGTGAGGTCTTTATACGCTGCCGGATCATTTAAATCTTCTCCATAGTCATACGTCCCAATTCTGGTCCCAACAACGTTCCTTCAACAACCTCGTCCCAGCATACTGGAGAACGACACTTGCGCCCATATAATGCCTCGAATGGAGCCATGCTAATACTTGTTTGATAACTGTTATTGTAGGAAAATTCCACCAATGGAAAGAACTTGTCCCAACTTCCTTTGAAGTCAAGGACACAGAGTCTTAATATATCTTCAAGAGTTTGAATAGTCCTCTCTGACTTCCCGTCCTTTTGAGGATGATATGCAGAACTGAATCGCAAATCCATGCCCATAGCTGTTTGCAAACTAACCCAAAACCATGAAGTGAATCTTGGGTCTTGATCAGAAACTATGGATACTGGCATACCATGTAGTCTTACAATCTCATTTATGTACATACGAGCAAGACGTTCAAGTGTATAAGTTTCTTGTATAGGTAAGAAATGAGCAGACTTG
This sequence comes from Panax ginseng, assembly GCA_020205605.1. Lineage (NCBI taxonomy): Eukaryota > Viridiplantae > Streptophyta > Magnoliopsida > Apiales > Araliaceae > Panax > Panax ginseng. Next base: position 11,032,295 of record CM035141.1, on the reverse strand, counting down.
GTCAATCTATCAATAATTACCCAAATTGCATATATGCCTTGAGAAACCTTGGGAAGACCAGTAATAAAATCCATGGTAATGTGCTCCCACTTCTATTATGGAATTTCAAGTGGTTGCAATGGACCTTTTGGCACTTGATGCTCCGCTTTGACACGTTGACAAGTTAAACAACTTGAGATAAACTCCGCGATCTCTCTCTTCATATTTCTCCACCAAAATATATGTCGAAGATCACGACACATTTTGGTACTCCCAAGATGGATTACAAATGGTGTGTTGTGCGCCTCCATCATGATTTTATACTTTAAATCAGGGTCGTTAGGAACACAAAGTCTGAAGTTGACTCGAAGTATTCCTTCTTGATCGATTCTTGCTTCCGACATAGCACCTTCTTGCACTTTCTTCCTCATACGCATCAGCTCCAGGTCTGTAGCTTGAGCAACTTTAACTTTATCGATTAAAGTCAGTTCTACTCGTATATCCGCCATCATCACATGGGTCCCTGGAGTCTTTAACTCTATCTCCATCCTTTGTAAGTCATACAAGATGGGCCTGTGCGTTGATAATATCGCACTCGTACATGCATATGATCTTTTACTCAATGCGTCCACTACCACGTTCGCTTTTCCAGGATGGTATTGAATGGTATGTTCATAATCTTTCAACAGTTCAAGCCAATGTCGTTGCCGCATGTTGAGTTCCTTTTGAGTGAAAAAATATTTAAGGCTTTTATGATCCGTAAAGATCTCCACTTTCTCCCCCATACAAGTAATGCCTCAAAATTTGAAGTGCGAAGACAACAGCTGCCAACTCTAGATCATGAATAGGATAATTCCTCTCATATTCTTTGAGTTGTCGAGAGGTATAAGCTATGACTTTCTCATGTTGCATGAGAACACATCCTAACCATTTTCCTGAAGCATCACTGTAGATGACAAATCCCTCCGAACCAGATGGTATTGTCAGAACAGGTGTTGAAATGAGTCTCCTCTTGAGTTCTTGAAAACTCTTCTCACATTCCTCGCTCCAACCGAATTTTGTATCTTTCTGAGTCATCTGAGTTAATGGAGTAGCGATTCGAGAAAATTCTTCCACAAATCTCCGATAATAACCAGCTAAGCCAAGAATGCTACGTACTTCGGTCACTGACTTAGGTTGCTCCCAGCTTTGTATTGCTTCAATCTTTGCCGGGTCAACATATATTCCATGACTTGATATCACGTGCCCAAGGAATGCAACTTTCTCAAGCCAGAACTCGCATTTCTTCAACTTGGCATAAAGCTTGTTTTCAAGAAGCTTTTGGAGTATTAGGCTCAAGTGTTGCTCATGATCTTCACGGCTTTTGGAGTAAATGAGGATGTAATCAATAAAGACAACTATAAAATGATCCAAATATTCCTTGAATACTCGGTTCATCATATCCATGAAAGCCGCATGAGCATTAGTCAATCCAAAAGACATGACTAGGAATTCGTAATGCCCGTACCAAGTTCTGAAAGCAGTCTTTGGAATGTCATCAGTTTTAATATTTAACTCATGATATTCAGAACGAAGATTGATCTTTGAAAAGAATTTGGCACCTTGCAACTGGTCAAACAGGTCATCAATACGTGGCAATGGGTACCTATTTTTGATGGTGACATGATTTAACTCCCAATAATCAATACAAAGTCGCATACTCCTGTCTTTCTTCTTCACAAATAGAACAGGAGCACCCCAAGGAGACGTACTAGGATGAATGAAACCGATGTCTAACAATTCATGCAGTTGAGTCTTTAACTCCTGAAGTTCAATAGGAGCCATTCGATATGGGGCTATGGAAATGGGTTTTGTACCGGGTTCAAGGTCGATACAAAATTCAATTAGCCATCAGGTAGCAGGTCAAGTCTGCTTCGACGTGCTAACATTTTCCTATAAATAGATGGCTAAGTTAGAATTGAAAATCACACCAGAAACATAAGCTTTCTCTCTTTCTCTCTCTATATTATCGAGTGTATTTTGTAAATATTTTGATACTTTGTTAGTTTCTATTTATCAGTGCAAGTTTCCTTCAGCCTTATACCGATATTCCGATCAGAAGTACTGTTATTTTGAGGTAAGGGATGTTATTTTATTCGTAAATGATATTATTTCTTTCGATATCATTATGCCAAAATATTGGTCTGAACTTTTTATCAAATTTGGAACTTTTTGTGTCGAGGTTACTATTCACGTATACAGCACTATTCACGTATACGACACTATTCATGAATACAGCACTATTCACCGAAAAAAATGAAATTTTCTCCTTTTTGTCCAAGATGTCTATTATGGGTACTATCTTTGATTGTATCCATGTTTTGATCTTTATTCTTGAATTTTGCTTCAAAATTGGTTATTATGGAGTATTATTGATCTTGGATAAACTGTAATACGAATCTCTAATATTTTTTATTTTCACTGGATTCGTTCCTTTAAAATATTTTTCATCATCCTCAGTCCTAAATGATGATATTACTAAATATCTTTGGCCTGTAGTGCAAAGATGAATGATTACCTAATGAATATCTTTGGCCCGTAGTGCAAAGATGAACAGGTGTTGAGATGAACATGACCAACTGGTGATACAAATGAATATCTTTGGCCTGTAATGCAAAGATGAATATTTGATTCAAGATGTATATTAATTGATGTTACAGGGATAAAATATTGACGATGGACTTTTAAATCTTAGAAGATAGTGGAATTCTTTCTCTACGTGAGTCTTCTAATGGATTGTTGTTTCTGCTGCAGTTATTGATCTAAAACTTGGTGTCTATTATATTTTATCAGATTTTTCCCTGTTAAAGACTAATGATAAATTGTTGTATATTATCTTAGTCATAATATTCTTTAATGGGCTAGTTGAGCTCACCCTTTTCCTTTTTGTTCCATTTTTCTTCTTAGGAGGTGAGAACATAGCAAGAACTAGCCGGGGTATGGAGTGATGGGTCAGGATAGTTGTATTAGTAGTCCTCACTATTTTGTAAAATAGTGTATCAATAATTGTAATGAAGACTCCTTTTTAGTTTGTATACTCTCTATTAGACAATAGTAGTATTCAAACTAACAGTATATGTGTTGTCGTATTTTGCACGACAATTGTATTACTGAAGTTGTATTTATTTATGTACCATGTATTTGGCGACTCAGAATGGGTGATGTATACCTATTTTGGGGGCGTCACATATTCATTTAATATCAAAATATGTAAATTTGAATCAATTCCAAATATATTTTGAAAATCAATCATTAGTGAAAGGTTATTCAACTTTGTAGATATTTTTTAAAAGTTAGCACATCTATACACTGAGTAAATAAAGTAAGCTTGAGTTATGGTACAAATCATTGTCACTAAATTATAATTAATTAGTGATGTGAAATTACAATATACAATCTACTATCTATATACAACTAGCTAGTTGATATTTATATATAACCCGTGCAATGCACGAGCTAGTTTAAATAATGAATTAACATAAGAAATTAATCCATAACAACTGACCTATTATTATATTTGTGAAATACTCTAGTCACATAGATGATAAGTAGTACCTAGTAGGGAATGAGATCTTATTTCAAACTTTCAGTAGTTGTATAATTGTTTGTAATAAACATGCAAACAAACACACATCACCCCATACGACGATCAAGCATTTTATTAAACATGTCTTGTACATTACCTTTTACTTAGTGTATATCGTTGAACTATAGTTCCAAACTTATCAAAATGTTCACAGGACGGCTTACCCCTAAATCTCAGTTGTCTCAATGAATCCCCCCATTATAGTGTCTAGAATCTATCCAGGTAGTCGACTGTTGAAACCAATATGACTATGAACAATGCCAATCACTCTATGGATACCTTGTGTGCACTAAATTGTATGTTCAAAATTTCCCCAACCTTAGTTTTCAACCTAACTTGCAACTCACAAAGAAGTGTATAGCATTATACCTGATCAAATATAATAATTACCAATAACAAACATTTTATAGTTGAAGTAATTAGTCTAGCAATGAAAATCCCTACTCACACTTCCAACTTACCTAAATCAGATGAACAAGTGTCCAAATAGGCAAAGTATGTGGGTTTACTTAATGAGATGTCTGATGATCGACCACCCTAATGAATTTACCCAATTTCATGTAGAATGATTCAAGCTGAGAGGAAGGCTGGAAGCACTTGGAGCCCTAGTTTGGGTCAAGTCCTTGATAAAACTTGAGAACTAGAGATCCCTTGAATCCGTGCGCAGTGATTTGGGCCAAGAATTTAGTCGAATTTGGTTCAACATCGAGATAGGGGTCGGTTATTGGGGGTTAGGGCACTGGTGTGTGTGTGTTTGGAATGAAAAGGAAGTGTTTTAACTCGAATGAAAGATGAATTTTAAAAACTGAAAACTGTGATTTGTGTCGGGGCGATGATTTTTGTTCAGGAAACTTCGTCGAGGCGAGGTTTGACAGAGGAGTCTGCACTTAGGAGCGATGAAAAGCCTGTTGGGGCGAAGTCTAGCAGAGAGCTTTGCGCCTAGGCGCAGTTTTATTTGTTAATTTCTTTGCTAGGGCGCATATACTGTTTTCCTAAAAAAAATTCTTTTGCTTTCGGATCCACTTAATTGCTTAGAACATTAATCATACTTCCAATTACTTGTTTCCTCATGTTTTTTGATGTAAATTACTCTCCACATACTAATCTACTCATATGTGCACTTCCATCATCCTTTCAGAACCTTACCTAATGGTTATCTCGTGATTTACTCTTGTGAATGTCAATCTAAACTTTGAAATGATAGTGATTAAATCAGATTTGGGTTCACGTGGAGAATGAATAAGAAAAGTTGTACTATAAAAATACTATTAAACTTACTACAAATTATCTAAGTGTGAAAATAAAAGAAAAACTAAATACTAATTGGGTTGCCTCCCATCAAGCGCTTGATTTTAAGTCTTTCATCATGACTACTCCCTATTTTTATGGTGAATCCGCGAGAGTGATAGAGGTCTTGTGTCGATCCACAATTCCACCCCAATAATGTTTTAATTGATGTGCGTTGACTTTAAATGTTTTGTCTTGATTCCGACCAACTAATTCAACAGCGCCATGGGGAAATACTTCTTTGATTATGAATGGGCCTGACTAACGTGATTTGAGTTTTCCAGAAAATAGTTGAGTAGCTCGGTTTGACCAGGTTCAAGCTTTCGATCCATAATTTTCTTATCATGCCACCGTTTGATTTTCCTTTTGTACAGCTTTGCATTTTCATACGATTGCAGGCGAAACTCTTCCATCTCATTGAGTTGTAATAATCTTTTCTCGCCTGCTACATGCAAGTCAAAATTTAATTTCTGAATAGCCTAATATGCATTATGTTCTAACTCCACGGGAAGATGGCAAGATTTTCCATACACCAATCGATATGATGACATCCCAATCGGTATTTTATATGTTTTTCGGTATGCCCACAGTGCGTCATCCAATTTAATTGACCAATCCTTTCGATTCGGGTTCACCATTTTTTCCAAAATACGCTTCACCTCTCTATTCGATACTTTGGCTTGACCACTAGTTTAGGGATGGTAAGCCGTGACTATTTTGTGAGTGACTCCATACTTTGTAAGCAATGTTGAGAAGTATTTGTTGCAAAAATGTGTACCTTCGTCACTAATGATCGCCCGAGGTGTACCAAATCTAGTGAATATGTTTTTCTAAAGAAACTTGAGGACTACCTTAGCATCGTTGGTGGGTAATGTGGATGCTTCGACCCATTTAGAAACATAGTCTACCGCAACCAGAATGTACTCATTGTTAAATGACATGGGGAAGGTGTAAGACCCCAACTTTTATGAATAAAGATTTAATTTTCTCTAAATATAATTTTGAGTAATAAGGTGTGGATTTGATATAATGTTATGGTTGTGAGTAATATTTAAGAATTTTGAAAAGTAAGTAAGTTGTTATAAAATATTCGTTTGGTGGGGAATATTAAGACGACGACACAATCATCATTAGTGGACCCCTGTGGCCCCCAAATTTGGGTATCTTCCAACCCGACAAATGGTGCTCCATGATACTACAATCCATACAATCATTCCATTGAAATAACAACAAAATGAGTGTAATTACTATCTTTGTATTACATTTGTAATAAATCCTTTCTCAGGTTCATAAACCGAATACATTCGTTGTTCTTCATAAGTATATTACAACCAAATACACTAATCTATTACAGGACGATTAATTATCCATCTTAGCCCTTGCTTTTATCACTCTTAGAACTCTCAGTTCGTTCGACTTTAGCTGCAAACATATGGTTCAAGCAAGAATGAGCATAACTAGCTCAGCAAGTCTTAACAAAGAATCATATGAATTATCACCTTGACAATTACATGCTTTATTTCCATATCGGAACAATTAACTACGAAGCACTATGAAACCTTTGACTAGTACTTTTCATGTCATAACAACAATTACAAAGTATATATAATAGCTTAGGAATGATGAACCGGTCAATAGACCATGAACATACTCTTTTCGTTTTCATACTTGAAAAGGATATCCGGCACTAAGGCCATCCACCCGTCTTTACTTATGAGCACTTCTAGGTGATCAGCCTATTGTACTCTATGTTGATCAACACTCTTTTGTCAACCGTATTTATGTTTAACATTTGGCAACCTCGCATGCCCATCGAATAATCAATGAAAAATACTTTTGTTTGTACATAGACAAACTTACCTTCTCATCCGTACCAAATGCTTGGCATAGGATAGCGTTAACAGTTATATATCGTAAGACTTGTAAACAAATCAATCAACTCTTCAGTATTAGTCTAGCCAAGTTAAAACAGGCATTGACTCTTTCTTTAAAACCATTCATGCATCTTATAACATGCATCACAGAAAAACTTGGCTAACACGAAGGTTAGACAAGCGTTAAGAAAGACTTGCCTTCAAGCGTCTTCGAATAAATAATTCAACAATTCTCAGTCTTTACAGGATCTACATGATATATTCACATAGCACACTATTTAATTAGTATCAAACAACTAACGTTATTCTCCCTAACCAACTTCTTTCTCTTCTATGTCTTACTTGAATTAATTTCGTTATTAAAGTCGATTCGACTTTCTATACTTTGTTACGGCTCATTAACGTTTTTACGTTATTAACCGACATTCGATCATTATTGGTTAAGTACCAACGTTGAACGTCATTTACGGTTTACTTATTACGTTCTCGCGTTCTTCGTTTAATTTATATTAAACCTTACTAAATCTTCTTACATTATCACCTTATAAGTGATTTAAGTTCAGTCTTATTATGTACATTAAGTACCTTCAATGTCTTATCTTAGGTCTACATTTAAATGAAACAAAACCTAACTTGGTCATCATTTTTTTTTGTCATTGACATATTACATGACATCCCTAGTATTTTAGTGGCGCCTTTGTGGTATGAAGTTAATGAGGGACTCGGTGAGTGCGGCGCCATGACATGACTACTTTGTAATTGGTTTTGGCTTTGTGGCCCCTTCTCTGCACCAGTTGGCCAAAACAATCCACTTTTCTAACGAAACTCCCGGCTTCCTAATTTGTCCGATTTACATCCGAATTGACCTATTCAAAAGCCTACAACTCACAAATCACATCCTTTACGTGTTCATATAAGAATTTCATATTTTCGAATCCGTTAACTCGGAATTCACCTTTGAGTTCATTTTTGAGCGTTCGTTTAACGTTTTTGACCGTTCAATACTTGTTTTCTTCGTTATAATTCGGAATGCGACGATTCTTGCGCCAACGACTCTTAATTACCTTATTTCACGTGTTAACATTAGAAACCAACGTTTTCAAGTCACACGGCAACTTTTGACCTTTAATCCGAGATTTCTACGTTTTCGACGTTTAACGTCTATTTTCGCAAAATTCACCATAACTTCGTTACCCATGTTTTATAAGCCAAATCAAATGGAAAACTCCATTGATTCATCATATCATTCTAACCAAAAAATAGGCATCCTTAGCTATAACGGTTTTCAAATCGTTCATTCATAACTAAGTTCACGTTCAAGACTTTCTACGATTTTTAACTTAAGTAAACACTTACGATTTTTGTTTGGTCATGACCTATCAGTGATTTGATCATTAATAGACATCCTTATATCTCCTCAATAAACATGCTCCACCAATCTATGATTCTTCTACGAGAAAGAAATCGAAAAAGATGAAGATTACGGTTTATGAGAATTTACCTTTGAAGTAATTCACGTTCTTGATAAACATCTAAAGATTTGCTTGGAAGTAGAATGATTAAGCGTTTCTAGCTTTTCTCTCTCTCAATATAGGTTGAACAAGATTTTCAAAACAACCATTAACCAACTCTAGCTTTGTATTTATAGGCAACCAACGAAGGGGCAAAATTGTCCAATTCCCCCACCTCCTTACTATTGCACCTCCTTTGTAACTTAGCCACCAAGTAATAACTTTACTTGGTGGCCAACTGGCCGGTGTGACACCCCCAAATCCTGGTACTTCAATTCCACGGGATTTGGTGTTCATTGTACAAATATCATCTATCTATCTACCCATAATAAATGCAAACCATGCAATAGATAGAAATAAAATCCTCCCCTTATGGGGTTACAACATCTGAATAATAAATACAATCCCAGGTCAAACTAACCTTAAACATCTGTGCGGAAACATAAACAAATAAGTCTTAACAACATCAATTCTTTACAATAACATTCTTAAAATCAAATAACAAGTCTTCATCACTTATTAGCTTTGCCTTTGCCTTTGCTAGTAGAAGGCTCATCGTACCTTTCGTTCTTAACTGCAATGTTATTATTACGCAAAAGTGAGCATGATTGCTCACAAGTATAAAAATGAAATAATAATATATAATAACATGCGAGTGAATCAAAGACTTCTGAAATAAAAGCTCAACTTTTGAATCAAGAATGAATAACAAGAACTCAAAAGATTTCTGAGGGTCATAAGACCTTGAACTATGTACTAAGTTATCAAGGGTTATACTTCAAACCTTTTAATACTATATAAGACTATGGACTCTTCTACTGTGACTTAGGGGGATCAACCCTTAGTAGTATACATCTGTGCACAATATCTTAACGCTAACGCATAAGTAATCCCCTATACAGGGTTGTTCATCTCAGTTTGACGTTTGAGTCCGCACCAAATGAAGTTTAGTTTGGATAATTCATCAAGGGTTCTAAAATTTAGAACTCTCATAAACTATGGACTGGTCAAATCATAAAGGGTTCCCTAGTCTAACAAGGTTTAACAGTAATTGAATATTTAACTTGAATAAAATCTCAAAAGGTATACAATAGAATAAGTATTGTATAACAGCATCATGCTTGAAAGATTAATAGGCTATAATATAACAAAACAGACTTAATCAATAATAATGAGAACTTGCTCAATGTAGAAAGGTGAACTCATCACTTATATAATGATAACAAATAGGGTTAGGAAACTTGCCTCGTGCGTAGATTACACTTTAATAAACACGTTCCTTGAATTTAATCCTACATATCATTTCCATTCACAACTCTAGTTAATTATAATGTAATTAGTCATCATAAGTTCATTCTCTTTGTCTAACTTTGATTATGACTATACTTAGTCAATTTATCACATTCATTGTCACATAATTTACCCTTTACGAATAACAAGCTAATTATGTATTCAATAATTCAATTTACATGCAATTATGTTATTTACATGCTAAGCATCTATTTTAACATCTCATTATACTTCTAACATATTTCTATGTTTTTTAAATTAAGTTGCTATCACATTACTAAACTTGAACATTTTTAAAAATTCATTTCTGAACATTCTGGAGAGTGGCGCTGCGGTGCCACTTTTATACTTGTTCTTAGCCTACTTATGATGATAGTATTTGGTGGCGTGGTCTTTAATGCCCGCACGGTCTTTGCTTGCTGAGTCTCAAGGCTGAGGTCAAGACGCATGACGAGACTCAGATTTCAGATTCGCAATTCGCGAAAATTGCAGAACATGGCCAAAAAACTCCAATTAAATTAATACTACACGAATTTAATCATACCCACATGTTAGAATTCGTATATAATCATTACCCATCATTTACAGAGTGATTTTAACCAATTAAAACACATAATCACAGAATTAAAATATGTAAATTTCATTATTCTTGATGTTCTTGAAGGTTTTGAAAACAAAAAATGAAAATTACTACTACGAATTCGTTATAACACTGAATCCGTTCATTTAAAGTTTGGTCTCTTCATATCAACATGCATAATAACATACAAGTGTAAATTTTTCAAAATAATTTATGTTTGACGTATTAAAATCACGTATAAGGGCCATATGGCCATATCCCATACTCTGTAAATTTTGAAGCAATCATATACGATGTATTTTCATGAAACTGAAGATATGGTTTATACAATATATATAATCAAATACGATATGATAACATTTATTACATATATCAACACATAATTCATACCCTTTATAAATATAGAGACCTTACAGAACTTTGAAAGCCATATTCATAAAAACTTTAATAACGAAATTTACAATTTGGGAAGGAGGAGATTACCCTAAGTGTAGAGTATAAATTAGTAGGCTTAGATGCTTTTCAATTCCTCACTCTCAATCTCATTCACAATCTCTGAACTTTTCTCTGATAATTATCTCAGTAAATTCTCAAACACTCTCCCTCTCTACTATTCCAGACTCAGAAAATAATAAAATGAAAAAGAGAATACGTATAATAAATAAGCAAACTGATGTGCATAATGGTCAGTTAACCCAATAATGGGTAACTGCTTCCAACCACTACTAGGGCCTCGTTTGGCAAGCCTTAATTGATTCAAAGTCATTTAATTTAATAAATCTCTTATACTATAGTTTAAATCGTGTCACACCCAATTATACAATAACTCAAATATATTATTTAATTTAATTTGAATAAAATATAATAATTTCTCATTAATTCACATAGTCAAATAATTAAATTTTCTCATTAATTAATAATGTCAATTTATTAAATCTCTAATTAATTATTACATTAATTAAAATAATATTATGCTTATTAAATATTTCATTTAATACAATAAGCTCACATAAATACATACTTAAATAATAATTATTCTCCACATTAATTTAATAAATATAACACATATAATTAAATTAATCTATCACAACTTCATCAATTAATTATTTAATCAAATAATTAAATCATCGAAAATATTTATTTAATTCAATAAATATTAAGAATTAAATTACAAAAATCTCGTTCGTCACATCTTTCCCCCCTTAAAAGGATTCTGTCCCCATAATCACGACTCAATAATTTTGGCCCGTTACATTCTCCCCCCTACAAAGATTATGTCCCCAGAATCGCTTACACAAAATTAAGTAAATAAATGAGGATAATTCTTCATCATATTCTCTTCGAGTTCCCACGCAGCTTCTTCAGCGTTGTGGTTCCTCCAAATTACCTTAACAGAAGGTATTACTTTATATCTGAGAACTTGTTCTTTTCTATCGACAATTTGAACAGGAATTTCTTCGTAAGATAAGTCTTTTTCAAAATGCAGGGGTTCGTATTCAATTATATGTTTCTAATCGGGTTTGTAGGGTCGTAAAACAGAAACTTTGAAGACGTTGTGGACATTCTCGAGTGCTGGAGGTAGGGCTACCTCATACGCAACTTCTTCGATTCTTCTTTGTACTTCAAATGGTCCAATGAATTTTGGGCTTAATTTTCCTTTCTTTCCGAACCTGATCTTTCCCTTCAATGGAGAGACCTTTAAGAACACATAACTACCCAATTCAAACTCAACGTTTTTACGATGTGGATCGGCGTATTTCTTCTACCTATCTTGAGCTGCTACCAGTCCTGCTCGGATCACTTTAACTATCTCTGCCGTCTGTTGAACCAATTCTGGCCCTAACAACTGTCTGTCGCCAACTTCATCCCAGTAAAGCGAAGTTCTGCACTTTCTGCCGTATAACGCTTCATAGGGCGGCATGCCAATACTAGCGTGGTAACTGTTGTTGTAGCCGAACTCTACTAGTGGTAGGTGATCGTCCCAGTTTCCTTTAAAGTCCATCACACAAGCTTTTAGCATATCTTCTAATATCTGAATCGTTCTTTCGCTCTGTCCATCTGTTTGAGGGTGATATGCTGTACTCATCCGCAATTGCGTACCCATACATTCCTGTAGACGTTTCCAGAAGTTCGATGTAAAGCGCGGATCCATGTCAGAAATAATTGACACCGGCACTCCGTGCCTCAAAATAATTTCTTTTACATATAACCTTGCCAATTGATCTAAGTTGAATATGATTTTTATCGGAAGGAAGTGTACGGATTTCGTCAGTCGGTCAACGATAACCCATACTGCATCGTAGCCTTTCTGAGTCGTCGGAAGGCCAACCACGAAGTCCATTGTAATATGTTCCTATTTCCATTCTGGGATCTCTAACGGTTTTAGCAATCCACTCAGTCTCTGATGTTCTGCTTTCACTTTCAGAGAGGTCAGACACTTGGCAACACATTCTGCAACATCACGTTTCAAATTCGGCCACCAGAAGTGTTGTCAAAGATCTTGATACATCTTGGTACTACCAGGGTGAATCGAATATCGTGAACTATGAGCCTCGCTCAAAATGTCTTCCTTAATCTCTGTGACTGGCGGTACCCAAATTCTACTCTCAAATCTCAGTATTCCTTCCTTATCCAGCTTGAATCTTGGTTCAGTTCCTTCAGATATCTTCTTTATCACCTTTTTGCATTCATCATCCTGAAGTTAAGCTTCCTTAACTTTATCCAGTAGGGTTGTACCAGATTGCATCTGAAATAGCTTCTCATAAATTTCCATAGGATACTTCACTTCCAACTCCAATTTCTCCATTTCTGAAATTAGCTTCTCCTGATCGGTCAACATCATCAACTTCTCCCGACCCTTTCTACTTAAGGCATCGGCACCGACATTTGCCTTACCCGGATGGGATAAAATCTCACAGTCGTAGTCTTTAATTAACTCCAACCACCTTCTTTGGCGCATATTCAAGTCCTTCTGTGTAAAAATATATTTCAGACTCTTGTGGTCTGTATATATTTCACACTTCTCCCCGTAGAGATAGTGCCTCCAAATTTTCAAAGCAAAAACCATCGCAATTTAACTCCAAGTCGTGGGTCAAATATCCCTTCTCGTAATCCTTCAATTGTCGTGATGCATACGCAATGACTTTGCCATTTTGCATCAGCACACAACCAAGTCCTTTATGCGACACATCACTATAAATAACAAAATTTCCTGTATCGTCCGGAAGAGACAACACAGGTGCTGTACTCAACCTCTTCTTCAATTCTTGAAAGCTTTCCTCACATTTCTCCGTCCAAACGAATTTCACAACTTTTTGAGTTAAATTTGTTAACGGAGTTGCAATCTTGGAAAAGTCTTGTATGAATCTTCTATAATATCCTGCCAATCCAGGAAAACTTCATACTTTTGATGGCGTTCTCGGCTGATCCCAGTTAATCACAGCTTCAACTTTGCATGGATCTACCGAAATTCTGTTTTTATCGATCACGTGCCTAAGAAATTGCACTCACTCGATCCAAAATTAGCATTTTGAACACTTGGCATACAACTTCTCCCTTCTCAATACTTCCAACATTAATCTCAAATGCTCTTCATGTTCTTCCTTGGTTTTCGAGTAAACCAAAATATCATCTATAAATACCACTATGAACTTGTCCAAAAATGGCTTGAACACACCATTCATTAGTCCCATAAATACTGCAAGAGCATTCGTAAGACCAAACGACATTACTAAAAATTTGTAGTGACCATATCGTGTTCTGATCGCTATCTTTGGTACATCCTCTGGTCTCACCTTCAGTTGATGATAATCACTCCTCAAGTCTATCCTAGAAAAATATATCGCTCCCTTTAATTGATCAAACAGGTCGTCGATTCTTGGTAATGGATATCTATTCTTAATTGTAACTTTATTCAGTTCTCTATAATCAATGCAGAGCCGCATCGTTCCATCCTTCTTCTTCACAAACAACACCGGCGCTCCCCACAGCGATACGCTTGGTTGAATGTACTTCTTGTCCAGTAACTCTTGTAGTTGTACCATTAATTCTTACATCTCTACTAGTGCTATTTGGTATGGTGCCTTCGATATTGGAGTGGTTCCTGGCACCAAATCGATCACGAAATCAACTTCTCTATCTGGCGGAAGTCCTAGCAAATTGTTTGGAAAAACATCGACGAAGTCTCTTACTACCGGTATTTCCTCTACTTTCGGATTCTCTTTACGACTATCGACTATGTAAGCTAAATATCCTACACAGCCCTTTCTTAATAACTTCCTGGCCTGCATCATCGTCAGATAACTCGCTTGTCTAGGTGACTTGCTACAATAAAACACAACCTTTGACGGAGTCATAAGGTTAATACGCTTCTTTTGGCAATCAATTATAGCCCCGTAATTGAATAACCAGTCCATTCCTAAGATAACGTCAAATTCCTCAAGTCGAATAGGGATAAGATCTACGTTCATGATATTACCTTTAATATCCACTCTACAGTTCTTATGTACGTACTTAACAGGGATTTTTTCTCTATTCGCAATTTCTATGTTCATGGGGTAATCATACTCTTCCTTAGGCAAATCTAAATTCTTAGCAAAGTCATCGAATATAAACGAACAAGTAGCACCCGAATCAAATAAAACATAAGCATTAATTTTATTAATCGGAATGATACCTGACACCACATCACGAGACTGAATTGCATCCTGCACCGTCATGTTCAAAGTCGTGGCGGTCAGTCGGTTGGTTGCGGTTGGTCCAGTGATAGTCAAGGCGTTTCCGCTGTTATTTCCCTTGTTTCCTCCTGATCCTGCCCCACCAGATCCCTTCTTAGGACAGTCTCTTGCCAAATGATCTTTTGAACCACAAGTGAAACAAGCACCCTTCTTTGGGTTAGGACAGTTAGGTGCTATGTGGCCCTCCTGACCACAATTGTAGCACAACCGCTTTCCTTTCATACAAACCCCCAGATAAGCTTTCTAGCAGGCCGGGCATGCTTCAATCCTCTTCTTTTTACCTCCTTGATGATTCCCCGATGATGAGTTGTCATTCCACCTCTTCTTCTGATTAAAATTACCACCTCTGGTGCCACTTCCACTAGCCTTGTTATTTCCTTCACTTTCAGTCTTCTTCTTCTTCTGATCCTGATTGTACTTGGTCACCGCATCACTCCCACCTTCAGCGAGGATGGCCTTTCCAAGAGACTCAAAGAAAAGTGTTTAAATTTGAAACATTGATACTTTGTTGTATACCCATGGTTTCAGTCCTTGTTCAAACCATCTCTCCTTTCTCTCATCCGTGTGAACTTGATATTGGGCGAACCTTGCCAACTCGTTGAATCTAGCCGCATAATCTGGTACAGACATATTCCCCTGCTTCAACTCCAGAAACTGAACCTCCATTTGGTTCTGCGAACTGGTCAAAAAATACATCTCAAAAAACATCTCTTTGAATCTCTCCCAAGTAATCACTCCTTCACCTCCACGGACCTTGTTAGCTTGCCACCAGTAACTGGCCTTAGACTTCAGCATAAACATTGCGAAAGCGGTCTTCTGGTCTTCTCTAACTCTAGCAACATCGAAAACCTTTTCCATTTCCATAACCCATGTTTGAGCCTCAATCGGGTTCATGGAACCTTTAAATTCTGGCGGTCCTATCGCTTTGAAATCTTTAAATGTTGTATTTGGTGGAGGTTGAGGTTGATTATTCATTGCTCCAGCTAGCAAGTTAACCAATTGCTGAACAGGATTAGCATTGGCATTATTGTTGTTATTAGTAGATCCTTCTTGAGCTGGTTGACGTTGTTGTATTCTTCTTGGCGACATATTTCTGTTCAAATATATGCTTATTAAATCTATATTAAATTCTCTAAATAGTTAAGACTTAACTCAACAATTTAATATAATTATTTAACACATTATCTCAAACAACTTGATATATATTCATTCAAACCAAAAGTTTTAACATCAAACGATAGCATTACTGCTATTTACATCAACTATCCTGAGATAAAGAATCCACAGGATTTAAAATATTTAAAATATTCCTTTGTTCATAACCACATCCGAATTTACATCTAAATACTAGATAAGTTTATCATATAATTAAACAAATTTTATCACTGTCTGTCAAGGCGTTGAATAGCCTTGATACGCTGCTCTTCCATAATGCGAGACATCGTCCTGCGATCCAGCATGTATGATGGAAGTCCTTCAAACTGGATGGGGTACCTCAAAACTCGATCCTGGGCCTCATCCATTGCATTATTAAGTGTAGAGTACGTCTCCCCAAGCTTCGCCTTCTTTGCACGACCGTCCTCTTCTGCAAGATCAGCACGACGTGACTCTCTTACCTAGCCTTCCTCTGCTATGATCAGCCTTTCAGAGCTTTCCTTCAGTTCCTTCTTCAACTTCTCTATCTCCTCGGTCTTATCTTCGATTTGACCCTTCTCGTGGACCAAATCCCATTCTACATTTCCCAGTCGTGAGTGAAGAGTCGAAATCTCCCTCTCCTTCGCTTTCGAGAGTAATCATCTTTGAATAATCGCTCGCTCAACAGATCTCAGACATCATCTCGTAACTCTACGTTACGGCAGATAACGCGTCGTACATCTCAAAGATCAATGGAGTCTTTGTGGAAACTCCTCTTCTTCCTCTTCCTCTTCAAATTCCTCATCAGGATCTTCCTCAGGATTAGTCTCAGGTTCATGCTCCTGACCAACAACGGTATCAACGGAGATGACTCCCTTTGTACCCACCGTTCCCTAACGACATGAATGTCTCGGGGCTCCTCCTTTGTAGGTACTGTAGGTACTCGGGGTTCCTCCTCCCCAACTCGACTAGTTCCTCCAACGTCCGACATCCTGACAATAAAATTTTAGGTTTTAGTTACTAAGTCGTACTAGTGAGCACATAATTTAACACATAAGCACATAAAGTCTTTTATTATCTTCAATGAATTACAAAAATTCATTTCCTAGAACTCGATAAGAGTTTTCCATTACTATGTTCTTTCTATAAGGCTATTACCTAAGGTTGTTCCCCCATCTAAGGTTCATAACCTACAGCTTTAATACCAACCTGTGACACCCCCAAATTCGGGTACTTCAATTCCACGGGATTTGGTGTTCACTGTACAATTATCATCTATCTATCTACCCATAATAAATGCAAACCATGCAATAGATAGATATAAAATCCTCCCCTTATGGGGTTACAACATCTGAATAATAAATACAATCCCAGGTCAAACTATCCTTAAACATCTGTGCGGAAACATAAACAAATAAGTCTTAACAACATCAAATCTTTACAATAACATTCTTAAAATCAAATAACAAGTCTTCATCACTTATTAGCTTTGCCTTTGCCTTTGCTAGTAGAAGGCTCATCGTACCTTTCGTTCTTAACTGCAATGTTATTATTACGCAAAAGTGAGCATGATTGCTCACAAGTATAAAAATGAAATAACAATATATAATAACATGCGAGTGAATCAAAGACTTCTGAAATAAAAGCTCAACTTTTGAATCAAGAATGAATAACAAGAATTCAAAAGATTTCTGAGGGTCATAAGACCTTGAACTATGTCTTAGGTTATCAAGGGTTATACTTGAAACCTTTAACAATCATAAGACTATGGACTCTTCTACTCGTACTTAGGGAGATCAGCCCTTAGTACCATACTGTGCACAATATCTTAACGCTAACGCAGAAGTAATCCCCTATACAGGGTTGTTCATCTCAGTTTGACGTTTGAGTCTGCACCAAAGGAAGTTTGGTTTGGATAATTAATCAAGGGTTCTGAAATTTAGAACGATCTTCAACTATGGACTAGTCGAATCATAAAGGGTTCACTAGTCTAACAAGGTTTAACAATAATTGAATATTTAACTTGAATAATATCTCAAAAGGTATACAATAGAATAAGTATTGTATAACAGCATCATGCTTGAAAGATTAATAGGCTATAATATAACAAAACAGACTTGATCAATAATAATGAGAACTTGCTCAATGTAGAAAGGTGAACTCATCACTTATATAACGATAACAAGTAGGGTTAGGAAACTTGCCTCGTGCGTAGATTACACTTTAATAAACACGTTCCTTGAATTTAATCCTATATATCATTTCCATTCACAACTCTAGTTAATGATAATGTAATTAGTCATCATAAGTTCATTCTCTTTGTCTAACTTTGATTATGACTATACGTAGTCAATTTATCGCATTCATTGTCACATAATTTACACTTTACGAATAACAAGCTAATTATGTATTCAATAATTCAATCTACATGCAATTATGTTATTTACATGCTAAGCATCTATTTTAACATCTCATTATACTTCTAACATATTTCTATGTTCTTTAAATTAAGTTGCTATCACATTACTAAACTTGAACATTTTTAAAAATTCATTTCTGAACATTCTGGAGAGTGGCGCTGCGGTGCCACTTTTATACTTGTTCTTGGTGTCATGATGATGATGGCGTTGGCGTGGTCTTTAGCGATCTTGTTGTGGCAAAATACATGGCAAGTGATGAGTCACAAAGCACAGAGTCGGCATGACATGACGTGAGACTCCAGTTTCAGTTCTGCAATTCGCGAAAATTGCAGAACATGACAAAAAATCTCCAATTAAATTATTACTACACGAATTTAATCATACCCAATGTTAGAATTTGTAAATAATCATTACTCAACATTTATAGAGTGATTTTAACCAATTAAAACACATAATCACAGAATTAAAATATGTAAATTTCACTATTCTTGATGTTCTTGAAGGTTTTGAAAACAAAACATGAAAATTACTACTACGGATTCGTTATAACACCGAATCCGTTCATTTAAAGTTTGGTCTCTTCATATCAACATGCATAATAACATACAAGTGTAAATTTTTCAAAACAATTTATGTTTGACATATTAAAATCACGTATAAGGGACATATGGCCATATCCCATACTCTGTAAATTTTGAAGCAATCATATACGATGTATTTTCATGAAACTGAAGATATGGTTTATACAATATATATAATCAAATACGATATGATAACATTTATTACATATATCAACACATAATTCATACCCTTTATAAATACAGAGACCTTACAGAACTTTGAAAGCCATATTCATAAAAACTTTAATAACGAAATTTACAATTTGGGAAGGAGGAGATTACCCTGAGTGTAGAGTATAAATTAGTAGGCTTAGATGCTTTTCAATTCCTCACTCTCAATCTCCTTCACAATCTCTGAATTTTTCTATGACAATTATCTCAGTAAATTCTCAAACACTCTTCTTCTTTGCTATTCCAGACTCAGAAAATAATAAAAAGAAAAAGAGAATACGTATAATAAATAAGCAAACTGACGCGCATAATGGTCAGTTAACCCAATAATGGGTAACTGTTTCCAACCACTACTAGGGCCTCGTTTGGCAAACCTTAATTGATTCAAAGTCATTTAATTTAATAAATCTCTTATACTATAGTTTAAATCGTGTCACACCCAATTATACAATAACTCAAATATATCATTTAATTTAATTTGAATAAAATATAATAATTTCTCATTAATTCACATAGTCAAATAATTAAATTTTCTCATTAATTAATAATGTCAATTTATTAAATCTCTAATTAATTATTACATTAATTAAAATAATATTACGCTTATTAAATATTTCATTTAATACAATAAGCTCACATAAATACATACTTGAATAATAATTATTCTCCACATTAATTTAATAAATATAACACATATAATTAAATTAATCTACCACAACTTCATCAATTAATTATTTAATCAAATAATTAAATCATCGAAAATATTTATTTAATTCAATAAATATTAAGAATTAAATTATAAAAATCTCGTCCATCACATCCGGCGCACCACCCCTTTTTGTAATCTCATTGGTTGCCCCATGGGTTTTACCCATCCCACGACCCACCGATTCGACCCGCGGTTTAACTTTTTGGATTGGGCTTGACATAATTTAACGTTGGGCCTTAACTTGGGCTTGTATACTTAATTCATTGGGCTTGCTATTGGTTTAAGTCCAATGTGATTATACCAAATTTTTTTACTAATACTCCATTTGTGACGCCCCCAAAATTGGTATACATCACCCATTCTGAGTCGCCAATACATGGTACAAAATTCAAATACAACTTAATTATACAACAGTCGTGTAAAATACGACAAAACATAATCTCGTAGTTTTAATCATGATATTGTCCTCAGACAAAGATACAAACTCAATGAAGTCCTCATTACATTTATTATCACACTATTTCATAGAATAGTGAGGACTACTAACGCTATCATCTCGGATCGTCGCTCTATTCCCCGACTAGTCTTGGCTACGTTTTCATTTCCTGATGAGAACAATGAAAGCAAAAGGGTGAGCTCAACTAGCCCAGTAAGAAATATTATGACTAAGATAATGCAGAATAAATTATCATTAGCCTTCAACAATGTTAAACCGATAAAATACAATAGACATCAAGTTTAGCTCTGCAATTTGAACAAGCAATCCATTAAAAGAGTAAAGTAGAGAATAAAATCTACTATCTTTTATGATTTAAAAAGGTTTTTCATCACTTTTATCGCTGAGTCTCACCTTAATAAATAAATCACATCATCGAATCATCCCTGCGCTACGGGCCAAGGATATTCATTAAATCATCATAGGTCATGACTATACCAAATAATCCATGGTCATAATAATACCTAAAACTGTGCATCAATGCACTACAGGCCACTGAGGACTTTCACCACATCATTCATCACATTACGGTCATGATTATACTGAATAATCTCTGGTCATAATCATACAAAGTCCATCTATGCACGTAAGCCAAAGATGACTTTCATCACAATATAAGCATTAGAATGATGACAATGATATAAGCATTAATCAAACGAAAATAAGGATAAATATTAAAGAATTTAAATTTATCCAAATATTATCAATCACTTAATAAACTCATAATCTAATATTATTAATATTATAGCAATATTTTATCACTTCTTAAACTTATAAACAATTTATTTCAATTGTTTATACTTTAACCAATAATGCATTTAATTATTCAAAAATGCTATACTCATAAGATTTCATCACCAATGATCAAATCCCTTATCAAAAATCTGCATATACCCTATATAGGATTTCCAAGCCATAAAATCCTATTTTCCAATTTTGTTACTTCACATAACATATTTAACTCATATGTTCGTAACTAAACCATTTTCACGAAAAATTACCAAATCAACCTGTTATTTTTCTATCCTTTTCCCAAACATATATACATATATTTCATACACAACGAATATTTTTTTATAATTTTTCAACTCCCTTAAGTATTTTTCAAAAATCAATTTCTAATTAATTCCTTAAGAAATTAGCTACCTCAAGTTTAACTCCAGAAATTCCCAAATCTTGGCAGGATCTTACACATGTTAATGTGAGCTTCCAGTTTAAATTTCATGGTCATCGGAGTTATAGAACTCCGGTTATAGCATTTTTTGTCGGAAAAATCTAAATATTGAAATAGTCATAACATGCTCATTTTAAGTTAGAATGAGCTCATATTTGGACAGGAGGTACTTTATACCATATATTTGCTTGTCCCAAAAGGCCGGAATTTATTTTACAAGTTAAGTGGCCGAAAATTCCCTTTTAAACTTCTGGGCAGTAGCCTTTTTGGTAATTTGCAGTTTTTGACTCCTTTGCTAAAATTAGTCTACACGAAAATCCACAACACCTTTTCCAGTGATTCCACTTGGATAAGTTAGAAAACTAATAGATCTAACTATAGAACTTGACCACACTCAAAAATTCAAAATATAATAGGAGATATGGTCAATTGAATTTCATACTCTATTTTTACCAAAATCTGATTTTCAACCCTTTGTGATTTCTAAGAAACTTTCATGTTTTCACATAATAACCAACATAACTCATCATGACAATGACATAATAATTCAATAAAATAAGTTCAAGAATAAGTTTTAAAGATTTATAAGTTAATTTATCCTGAACTCAATAATGTCCAAATTGTCAACATGATACTGCTTTGTGGAGAAAAATCCAAGAATGCTTAGAAGAATATTTCAACGAAAAGATACTGGATGAAGCGCAAATATCCAGGATATTCCACTAATTTCAAGGAATATAGAAGCCAAAACTTTAACCAACTGAGTATAATAGAATGTATGAAACTGCAAATGGATTTTCACCTGTCATGCGATAATCCACGTATACAGATCATTTCCACAATTTAATAAGGAATGAATACAAAGGATCATTCACCATGCATGTGATAATCCACATAGACATGTTATTCCAACATAATAATAAAGAATTGAATAACAGAAGGATTCACCATGCGTGCAATAGACTTCACAGACAGGTTATTCCCAACAGAGTAATAAATAATGGAACCAGGTCCGGCATAAGCATAAAGATGCATACATGATATTTCGGACGAATAATAAATAAAGAACCGGTCCCGGCGTAACGCATACGCAGACGGGATATTTCGACAAAATAATAAATAATGGAACCAGGTCCAGCGTAAGCGCACAAACAGGATATTCCGACAGAATAATAAAGAACGGAATATTAGAATAATTTCACCATATATGCGGTGCCAGATATAAACAAAGCTATTCCAATGTAATAATAAGAATGGAATAATGAAGAATTTCACCATGTATGCGATTTCAGATATACAAAGTTATTCCAACATAATAATATAGAATGGAATAATGAAGTTCTCTTCATGAATCTGAAAAGAAATAATACCCCTTACGAGTATAACAAATAATATCCCTTACCTTAGAAGAAACTGGATATTGGAGTAGTGAAGTAGCAGAATACTTTTCTTCTTTCTCTCTATAGTTTCTCTCTCTAGAGTTTCAGTGAATTCGTAAGAAATAATGAAGGAATGAGCTTCTATTTATAAAAGAATGGACTGAATAGTACTCCCTCCGTCCCAGGATAAAAGTCCTGGTGGACTTTTCACGCTTATTAAAAGAGGAATAAAATGACAAAATTGCCCATAATAATGTCATTAAATATGGAGAGAGAATTAGAAAAGAAAAGTATGAGATATTTAATGCTATGGGCATAATAGGAAAAAATGTGTAAAAGTTTGGTTATTAAAAGAAAGTGGACATTTAACATGGGACAACCCAAAATAGTAATAAGGACTTTTATCCTGGGACGGAGGGAGTAACTAATTCATGAACAGTCCATATTGATTTGCTTTTAAAACTTAAAGCAACGGTCCATACTTATTTACTATTAAAACTTTAAACCAGCGATCCATATTGATTTACTATTATAACTTTCCACCAGCGGTCCATATTGATTTACTATTATATCTTCAACCAACGGTCTGAAAAATTATCACATCTCCTCATGGAATAATATTGTACCCAAAAATAATTTGGACCAAAAAGAATTATATTTTTCGGGTGAATAGTACCCCATGAATAGTAACTCGTGAATAATAACTCATGAATAGTACTCCGACACGAAAAGTGCCCCGAATACCCGATTGAACAATATAACCTCCAGACATCAATTATTATCGAAAGAAATATCGATTTCCATTTCAACACACTGGAACTATAAAATTCATCTCTAATCAACACGAACTTATTCATCATTAATATTATAACTCACAATATTTAACAACCAGTTCGTTCCCAGGAAAGAGGGGGCTTTCCAATAAGGATTTCTTCCTATTGGCGCGCAATTAGGTGACCAAACCTCTCCTTGACAGAACTTTCGGACATTGTAAATATTGCAATTTAATAATATGAATAACTTTGTCGTCTCAATTATTGATTTAATAATATAACATATTATGCAGATGATACTGTGATAATAATCAAATCAAGAATATGAGTGATATGATGCAGCAATTAGTGTAGCAATAATTGAGTATTACTGAGTGACTTCTCACGTAAGCATCAATAACCAATACCGTGTGCTACTATGCAACCACGCGTATTAATATACTTTTACTACCGGGTAGTTCAACAGTTTTAATGGTAACACTTCCGCCGTTATTTTTATAAAAAGATAATTCGGTCGTTTTCTTACTACGACAATACTTCCGTTGTGGGGTCCACTAATGATTGTGCCGTCGTACGAATATTCCCTACAAAAGGAATATTCCCCGACCAAACGAATATTTTATTACAACTTGCATACTTTGCAAAATTTGTAAATATCACCCACAACTATAACATTATATCAAATCCACACCATAATATTAAAAAAAAAATATTTCGAGAAATTTAAATCTTTATTTATAAAATTTGGGGTTTCACAATCTCCCCTCCTTATGAAATTTCGCCCTCGAAATTTACGTACGTACTTGGTATGCCAAAGAGATGAGGATACCTTGACTTCATTTCAGATTCTAACTCTTGAGATATAACCTTTGAGTGTTGAATATGATCCTTCTTATCCAAGATTTTAACACGTATCTCCTCATACGTTAAATCTTCTGCTATCTCGTCTAGTTCTAATTTAATAATGTGGTTCGGGTCATCCACATATTTACGTAACATCGATACGTGAAAAACGTTATGAACACGCGACATACTTGGCGGTAAAATTAGTCTATAGGCCACAGTTCCTACTCAATCTAGGATTTCAAATGGGCCAATAAAATCGAGGGTTGAGATTTCCTCTCTTCAACAACTATTGCTTCTAGAATAACACCCTCTTAAACCTTTTTCTTAACATTCATCAGCTCCTGGTGTGTAGCTTGAGCGGCCTTTAACTTTATCGATTAGAGTCGATTCTACTCGTATATTTAATATCACCACGTGGGTCCCTAGAGTCTTTAACTCTGTCTTCATCATTTGTAAGTTATACGAAATGGGTTTTTTTACTGGGGTCAATACAAAATTCATTTTCATGCTTTGGGGGTAGGCCAGGAAGTTCTTCGAAAATACGTCAGGAAATTTATTAACGATAGAAATATCATTCAAAACTGTGACCCTCATCCCAAGACTTGGATAGTACGTCACATTGATACCTATCAACTTGCCATCGTCATTCATGACGTCGCCTACAGAAAGTCTAGCGTTGGCGCATTCCACACAAGGAAGTCACCCGATAAAGGCTCAGGGCTCTTTACTTATGGCTTGATATGACAATGATTGACTTTAGTGGTTTGGTTGCTTGAATTCGCGTAACAAGTTGGTTAGGAATATGAAAGCTAACAACCTTACAAAAAACTTGATGAGTAGTTAACCAATCGATTCCTAAAATCACATCAAAGGCAAGTATTTTCAAAGAGATAAGATCGATAGGTAACGTGAAAGTGTCGATTTGAATCAACAAGATTTATAAACAGTGGAGGTAACGAAGGTTTCTACTATCGAAGTTTCAACCAATAAGTCAAAGTTTAATTTCTCCGAAGTCAAATTTAAACGTTGAGCGCAAGCAAGAAAGATAAAAGAATGGGTAGAATCGGTATCTAAGAAGGTATAAACTTCGCAAGAATTTATAATTAACTGACCCGTGCTAACTTCGTTCGGGTTACTCGCTTTTTGAGAAGTCACAAAAAACGCTCTTCCTGAAAGCACCGACTTTGTTTTGTCCGTATCAGCCTTTGGTGCCACATTTCCAGCTGGACTTGACTTCACTATACGACAAAATCGAGCTAAATGACCTTCTCTTCTTGAAATTTCAACTTCTATTATCTTGGCAATGATTACCACCGAAGTGGTTACCATTCTTGGCATGATAATTTCCCCCACGATGGTTATCATTGTTCCGATGGCTGTTGCCACCGGTATAATTATTATAAAGTTGTTGCTCGCTACCTTTTGGTTGTGCTAACTCATTATCGCGCTCCAATAACTGATTTATATTCACAACATCTGAATATAAGCAAAGTTTGTGAGAAATGAGGTATTGACGTATATTGGGTTTCAAACCTCTTAGAAACATTCGCGTCATTCACTCCTCATTATCGACCAAATGGGATGCAAACCGGGATAACTCGGCAAACTTAGCTTCGTAATACGAAACATTCATATTGTTTTGCTCCATGGCACATCTCAAAAGTTTTAGAGGTCATTCTCAAATACTGTCACAAAACAAGGGTTAATTAAACAAATTAGCATATCACATGTTATCCCTATACTCTGACCGACCAATTAAATACCAAATAAACTTAGGTAGGTCATACTAGCGAAGGAATTCCCCATCTCTCCCCTCCTAGTTCTTGTCTCACATCTCAGCCAGGGATCATATCCCTAAGCTTTGATACCAACTGTGACGCCCCCAAAATAGGTATACATCACCCATTCTGAGTCGCCAATACATGGTACAAAATTCAAATACAACTTAATTATACAACAGTCGTGTAAAATACGACAAAACATAATCTCAGAGTTTTAATACGTATATTGTCCTCTAGATAGTATACAAACTCAATGAAGTCCTTATTACATTTATTATCACACTATTTCATAGAATAGTGAGAACTACTAATGCTATCATCTCGGACCGTCGCTCCATTCCCCGACTAGTCCCGGCTACATTTTCATTTCCTAAAGAGAACAATGAAAGCAAAAGGGTGAGCTCAACTAGCCCAGTAAGAAATATTATGACTAAGATAATGCAGAATAAATTATCATTAGCCTTAAACAATGTTAAACTGATAAAATACAATAGACATCAAGTTTAACTGCAGCGGAACAAGCAATCCATTAAAAGAGTCAAGTAGAAAATAAAATCTACTATCTTTTATGATTTAAAAAGGTTTTTCATCACTTTTATCGCTGAGACTCAGCTTAATAATTAAACCACATTATCGAATCATCCCTGCACTACGGGCCAAGGATATTCATTAAATCATCAATGGTCATGACTATACCGAATAATCTCTGGTCATAATCATAACAAAAAATGTCCATCAATGCACTACAAGCCACCGAGGACTTTCACCACATCATTTCGTCACATTACGGCCATGATTATCTTTAATAATCCTGCGATAATCATACCAAGTCCATCTATGCACGTAAGCTAAAGATGACTTTCATCACAATATAAGCATGAGAATGATGACAATAATATAAGCATTAATCAAACGAAAACAATGATAAATATTAAAGAATTTAAATTTATCCAAATATTATCACACACTTAATAAACTCATAATCTAATATTATTAATATTATAACAATATTTTATCACTTCTTAAACTTATAAACAATTTATTTCAATTGTTTATACTTTAACCAATAATGCATTTAATCATTCACATCTCCTCATGGAATAATATTGTACCCAAAAATGATTTAGACCGAAAAGAATTATATTTTTCGGCGAATAGTACCCCGTGAATAGTAACTCATGAATACTAACTCCTGAATAGTAGCTTATGAATAGTAATTTGTGAATAGTAACTCATGAATAGTAACTCATGAATAGTAACTCGTGAATAGTACTTCGACACGAAAAGTGCCCCGAATACCCGATTGAACAATATAACCTCCAGACATCAATTATTATCGAAACAAATGTTGATTTCCATTTCAACACACTAGAACTATAAAATTCATCTCTAATCAACACGAACTTATTCATCATTAATATTATAACTCACAATATTTAACAACCAAGTCGTTCTCAGGAAAGAGGGGGCTTTCCAATAAGGATTTCTCCCTATTGGCGCGTAATTAGGTGACCAAACCTCTCCTTGACATCACTTCTAGACATTGTAAATATTGTAATGTAATAATATGAATAACTTTGTCGTCTCAATTATTGATTTAATAATATAACATATTATGCAGATGATACTGTGACAATAATCGAATCAATAATATGAGAGATATGATGCAGCAATTACTGTAGCAATAATTGAGTATTAGTGAGTGACTTCTCTTGTAAGCATCAATAACCAATACAGTGTGCTACTATGCAACCACGCGTATTACTGTACTTTTACTACCAGGTAGTTCAACAGTTTTAATGGTAACACTTCCGCCGTTATTTTTATAAAAAGATAATTCTGTCGTTTTCTTACTACAACAATACTTCCGTTGTGGGGTCCACCAATGATTGTGCCATCGTACGAATATTCCCTACAAAAAGAAAATTCCCCGACCAAACGAATATTTTATAACAATTTGCATACTTTGCAAAATTTGTAAATATCACCCACAACTATAACATTATATCAAATCCACACCATAATATTAAAAAAAAAATTCGAGAAATTTAAATCTTTATTCATAAAATTTGGGGTCTCACATCATTAATACTTCTCGTATTCTACGCGTATAACTCCCGTATTCTCTTTGTCAAATACTCATACGATATTCGTATTATACGTCGTACTATTCTTCATACCATACTCGTATTCATACTAGTATAATACTCGTATCTCATATGTATAATCATCGAAATGACTATACGCATTTCATTTTCCTTTCGAAAACCTCTTTCACAAACCCTTAGGTTTTAAGTCCGCAGACGAAAACTTCGTTTGCCATAACGGAAATATTATTGGATATTCCATAATATCTTCATATTCTATCATTACGCGTTTCTCGAAATTTTAAACCTAAGCTCCGAACGAAATCAGATGAATAGTGTTTTTACGGAAAACATCTCGAAAAACATTCATTTTCGTCTTGATAATTCACAACAATTAATCCTAGCACAAAGCCAGAATACTAACCACATCCGTATACTCTAGGTCATAGAGCGACCTTCGAACATCTCACTCACATAATAAATCAATTAAATTCATTTAATTCACATAATCAAATAAAAATTCAATTTATTCAAAATCCAAAATGATTGGGCGTTACAGACCCCACAATGGAATTACTGTCAGAATTAGAAAACGACATAAATAACTTTTTATAAAAATAACGGTAAAAGTTTTACTGTTAACTATTGAAATACCCGGTGGTAAAAGTACAGTAATACGCGTAGTTGCATAGTAGAACACGGTATTGTATATTATCTTTATTGATGCTTACGTGAGAAGTCACTCAGTTTTATTCAATTATTGCAACAGTAGTTGTTGCATATTATCTCATATTATTGATGCAATTATTGTCATAGTACATCTGCACAATATTTTATATTATTAAATCAATAATTGAGACGAAAAAAGTTATTCATATTATTATTTGCATTATTAACGATGTTTAGAAAGTTATGTCGAGGAAAGGGGTCTGGTCACCTAATTGCGCGCCAATAAAGAAAAGTCCTTATCAAAAAGCTCCATCTTTCTTGGAAATGACCTAGTTGTTAATATTGGGAGTTATAATATTAATAATAAATGTTATTAAAACGTGTTTTGTGAAGCCAAGTGAATTGAGATAAATAGAGGGATATTTTATAAAGTATTTGTTGTAAATTTTGTTTATTACATGGACCCCTAGTTACCCATTTTTTTTCAAAATCTAAGCTATATATATATATAGAAAGTTATCTAATATTTATATATATATTACAAGTTTTGTTTTTATGTATAATAGAATATATTATATTTTATATATTTTTATTATGCATAATGCTAGTGTGCAGTGTATTGTGAAGCATAGTAAAATAAAAAAATTTATTAAATTAAATCGTGAATTCGCCTTTGAGAATATTATATTTTTATTTTTAGAATAATACTTGATTATATTAATTCTAATAATGATAAAGTCTTACTTACACTCAAGCATTAATTATACTTTATATTTTAATAATAGTACCAAATTTAAGTTTGGTAGATGAGTAAATTTTAATTTGGGAATTTTTATATTGGATATAGTAATTAATTTTTACTTTTTAATTTAATAATTGAATCATATAGTCGATTAGAATATTATATTTTTATTTTTAGAATAATAACAATTATATTACCCGAATAATGATAAAGTCTTACTTACACTCGAAGCATTAATTATACTTATATTTTAATAATATTACCAAATTTAAGTTAGGTAGAAGAGTTTTATGATAATTTTTGTTTCTATCAAATCGTATTATCTAAGTGGTTATATAATTTTACTTAAACTTGTTTTTTATTATTATTATTATTATTATTATTATTATTATTATTATTATTATTATTATTATTATTATTATTATTATTATTATTATTATTATTATTATTATTATTATTATTATTATTATTATTATATATTTAAATAAAAGAAACCAATTAGTATTTGGTAATCTTATTTTGATTATTTTCTTATAAAACTATAGAATGAATTCATGTTTTTTTACAAAACTACGATACTAATTTCTATTTTTGAACAAAAGTAACTAACTAATATTAGGTAGACGATCTATTTTGATTCTATTAGGAACTTTACTGATTGGTTCCTATTCCTAGCCATCCCTGGTTAAGGTGTTAAGCAAAGAGGACTTGTGCAGGTTGTCTATTGGCATGGCAGAGTTGGGATCACTGCAATTGTGTTGTACATGGCAAACTTGAAGGGAATTTTAATGTGTTGGCTGGGAGGTGTCTCGATTTCTTTCATCAATTTTCTGAAACTATGAGATTTATTAGGTACTTTCTTGTTCAACCTGAATTAAGGCAAGTTACTAAATGGTGTAAACTTATCAGCCATGTTGTTAAAATAAATTGGTATGCCTTGGTGAAAGGTAATGGTTTTTCGTAATTGGTTTTGTTTTTTCGACATGAACATGGGCTGTTTTAGAGCCTGGAGTAGATAGTTTGGTCGGTAATTTCTGAGTTGCATGTGCCAAGCAATTGTTATTAAATCAAGCTATTAAATTTTCTATTGAGATATGTCTTAGTAACATTGTTATTGAAGGAGCTAGATTGCAAGACGATGATTACACGTCTATCAAAAGAGATTGTTGAGGATTCAAATTAGAATTTCAGAAGGTGAGTTTCACCAAGAGAAAGCTATCAAGGAGCTCATGAACTAGCAGATTTAGCTCGGTTAGATAATATGTTTTTTTCCTACTTATTGGATGGATGATTGCCATCATAGCTTGCTTTCTTTAATTGTAAAAGAATTTGCACATGAATAAAAGTTTATGTCATGTATGAGGAAGTTATTTCAAAAAAAGAAATAAAAAAATGTCCAAATTAATTAAATGTAACTAAATATGATTGACCCAATAGTTATTTATTTATATTGTCATGTCTAAATGTGACAACCCATCATGTAATATATATGATTAACAAGGGTATTTACAGAAGCAAGTATCAACAAGTATACATCTTCCTGAAGCAAAGAGACCCTTTTCTTGCTTGCACTTTTTGGCACACGCATCTTCAACACAATTTTTGGTAGGATCTGAAAATTGTACCTCACATGCATCAACAATCGTCAGCTCATTACCTACAATTATTGAAATACGTAAACAAAATCAATAGACAAAATAACATAATTTGGTGATTTTATGTAAATTTTTTGTCATCTATATAATCCTTGTGTTTTAGAATTAGAGTTGCATTTTTAACATTTGTAAGTTAATTCATAATTTTTGAAATATAATACTAATACATATTTATTTACATTAAATAAAATATATATATAATTACTGTATACTAATTAAAAGATAGTACTAATTAAAATATTTAGCCTTTCAAAAGATAAATCAATTTTGAATTTTAAGAATTTAAAATTTAACTTAAAAATCAAAGCGTATCTCTATTTTTAAACTAAGTAATTATATATTTAACAAATCAATTATATGTAACTACCGTAAAAAAAGATCACTACAATTGAACTCATGATTTTTTTATTTTACAAAGACATGTATTATTAGGGTCATTATTACTTGAGCTAATATGATGAGTTAGTAGAGTTAAACTTCCATCATAAGCATCCTAACACCAGAGAAAGCGAATTTTATATGATAATTTTGAGAAGTAAAATAAAAAATAATTATATATAACAAAATAAACAAAGGCATGAGCATGAGGCATAATAATTATTTAATAAAATTAGAAGACTTTCAAAAAAAAAAAAAAAAAAAGGGTCATGGTTTTCTTAAGCTCTCGTGGTTATTATCTAAATTACCTTTGTAATAAAAAAATACAAAATGCTAATAATCTTAAATAATTTTGATCTATTCATGTTACTCAATATAAGAAATCTATTGAAACATTTATATAGTAAGAAATAGAATTTTTAAATGAAATACATGATTAAAAAAGCATAGTGTGTCTATATGTAAATTTAGTTAAACACAAACACCCATATATTATATACTAAATTAGTGTTTTACCGTAAAAGGACTAGCAAGAAGAAGAAGAACGCTAGCAAATGTAATGGAATACTTCATACTTAATTTTGTTTCAAGTGTCTCCAAAAAATAAGATATGTGATTTGTGAACAAAACCATTCAGTTCCTACAATTTATAGCGCGAGAGGATAAAAACTTCTTAAAAATTTTCTTTTAATTTTCTTCTATAAATATAAATGTGCAATTAATGCATTTATTTAGGATCTCTTTTAAAATTTGGATACTGATATATGCACATTATATGTTAATGGATGCACACCATATGCATAGTAATATTGTATTTATAATATTGCAGTATTAGTAATACAAGCATTCACTGCGTATTATTAGAGTACGCATAATTATCAATATAAGATGCGTAGATATCTAACATCCTTGAGATTTATAAAATTTTTAGAATGTGATTATATGAATCAAAGTTTGCATTTATTATACACCTAAAAATATTAGGATATATTTATTATATATAAATTAAATTTTGCATTATTATATACTATTTTTGAGAAACGATTATTATATACTTAAAAACACACAAAAATAAATAATTAGAGAAGACCACGAGATTATAAAAATTTAGTCACATGAATCAAATTTTGAATTAGTACATTGTACATACATAAAAGTAAAGTAGTCAAAATATATAGGCAATGATGATAGGTGGTGGTGTCACCCCTTATCGACTAGTTAGATTGTCAATTTTTTTAATAATGCTACTATCACATTAAAAGGGTCACATAATACTCACATACACACACATGCATATTGTGGGCCCCATTCGACATGTGGGGCCCTTGATATACATGTGTGTGTATGTGAGTATTATGTGACCCTTTTATGTTATAAGTAGCATTATTTATTTATTTTCTCTAATTTAAACCACAAAAAAGTATACTTGTTAAATATATTCATTTAATATCAAAATATGTAAATTTGAATCAATTCCAAATATATTTTGAAAATAAATCATTAGTGAAAGGTTATTCAACTTTGTAGATATTTTTTAAAATTTAGTACATCTATACCTTCGAGTAAATAAAGTAAGCTTGAGATATGGTATAAATCATTGTCACTAATTTATAATTAATTAGTGAAGTGAAATTACAATATACTACTATATATATATATATATATATATATATATATATATATATATATATATATATATATATATATATATATATATATATATATATATGCAATGCACGAGCTAGTTTAAATAATGAATTAACATAAGAAATTAATCCATAACAACTGACCTATTATTATATTTGTGAAATACTCTAGTCACATAGATGATAAGTAGTACCTAGTAGAGAATGAGATCTTATTTCAAACTTTCATTAGTTGTACAATTATTTGTAATAAACATGCAAACAAACACACATCACCCCAGACGACGATCAAGCATTTTATCAAACATGTCTTGTACATTACATTTTACTTGGTGTATTAAATTCAGAAAAAATAGGAATGAAATTGAGGCAAAAGCATGTTATATTAAACTTTGGATTCAGATAATTGCATCTATCTATATACTAATACTTCTATATGAATTGTGAAGCATTAACTTGATAAGCATCAAGAGTCGATAATATTTTTCTTGTAGTTATTAACTTGATAAACATCAAGAGTCGATACTTCTATATGTACTTACAACCAAATAAATGTAAAAAAAATGTACCTGGGGTCTCGAGTTTGAAAATTTTCGGCAGTAGAGAACTTATTGGAGAGTTGAATCATGAAGCACTTCGTTATAGTGAAAATTGTCACTGTGAGTGCCGACTCGCTTTGTTGACAAAGTAATAGTGAAGAAACAAGAACATGAAACCAAATCATATGAGTTTAGCCATTAATGACATGATAAAGGAAGAGGATGGGCTCTTCCCTTGCTAGTTCCACTTGTGGAACAGCGTCCTGCAACCTAAAATGATAGAAGACCTTTACATTTAAATTAATTTGAAAATTTTCTAAACTTATCAAGCGAATATAAAGATACACATTTAAATTAAATTAAAAGTCCAATCCTCGTAAAAGGCCATCTAAAATGAAAATTAGTTTGTCTCTTGGAAAACAATTGTCTATTTAAACAAAGTTCATAAAACTCAACCTCAGGATCTGGCGGGGGGTAGACTGATATCGGTTGGGGAACAAGGAATTGAAAAGGCTCAACACGTGGATCCAGGAGGGCCAGTCTCTTAACCAAAGCAGCGTTGAAGCTGTTTTTTGTAGAAAACATATGCTCTTGTCTCACTGCTAATCATTCCATCCTTTTATCCACTAGCTTATTACGTGCGACAAGATATTGTTGGAGACTCTGAAATTGGATACTGAAAGTGGCTTTTGAACGAGATGAATTGGATGGTCCGACTGAATCTTGTTATTGGTCCTCCTCATCAAAGTCTGCATCTTCTTCTTCATCCTCCTCATCATCAGAATCAGTCAAAAAGGTAAAACGAAGGCCTCGTGGGTGATATTTCCCTCCTTTCCAAATCGAATAGCGATTAATCATCATGTGGTCAAAGAGTTGCAATAGTTGTTAAATCGGCTCATTCGCACTCCATTTCACACCAGCTCGTGCACACAACCCACAAATAAGAGAAGGATGGGGTAATCCTCCTTGAAGAGGGCCCCACAGACAACGACGAATGGAATGATGTATTATGAGGCCTACATCTATTGGACAATCATTGATGATAGAGTACAATAATACAACCTTCTCTTTGGTAACATCACTAGTGTGCTTTGAAGGCATCAATTTAGCGTAAAGGAATGCATTCCATATCTTTCTATAACTTACTAAGATCCTTGCTTGAAAAAAATACGTACGCTTCGAGGACCGTGAGGACTCGGGTTGCATAACTCACTCGAGATTTGCTCATAATTTAAGTGATGGTCCTTATATGCCATATACTCACAAAAATATCTGGAGATTAGAGATTGTAATAATCATTGATTTCTTGAGCGATGAAAGCGACACCATTTTACCCCGGACGAATGCAAAAATGGTGATTTATATCGGTGCATTGGCATAAAACTCTTTCACTAAAGCCACCATTGTTGTTTTACGGTAGTTTTGTAAAGGTCCCCATTCCCCTTTCTATTATCTAGTGGCCCATCTCACCATTAAACTCATCGAGGCTTAGTCCATGCTCCTGAATAAGGGATTTGGAGGCTAAGTATTCAAATTTGGTCGCCACCTCAGAAGTTATAAATTTCCTTATATCAAACTATCGGACTGGGGTGGACGATCCCTTACCCCATTTACTTTTTTATACTTTTGGTGTCATTGTGTATGTCGTTGAACTATAGTTCCAAACTTATCAAAACATTCACAGGACGGTTTACCCTCAAATCTCAGTTGTCTCAATGAATCCCCCCATTATAGTGTCTAGAATGTATCCAAGTAGTCGACTGTTGAAACCAATATGACTAGGAACCATGCCAATCACTCTATAGATACCTTGTGTGCACTAAATTGTATGTTCAAAATTTCCCCAACCTTAGTGTTCAACCTAACTTGCAAATCACAAAGCAGTGTATATCATTATACATGATCAAATGCAATAATTACCAATAACAAACATTTTACATTTGAAGTAATTAGTCTAGCAATGAAAATCCCTACTCACGCTTCCAACTTACCTAAATCAGATGAACAAGTGTCCAAATAGGCAAAGTATGTGGGTTTACTTAATGAGATGTCTGATGATCGACCACAACCCTAATGAATTTACCCAATTTCATGTAGAATGATTTCAAGCCGAGAAGAAAATTTGGAAGCACTTGGAGCCATAGTTTGGGTCAAGTCCTTGATGAAATTTTAGAACTAGAGATCCCATGAATCTGTGCGCAATGATTTGGGCCAAGAATTTAGTCGAATTTGGTTCAACATCGAGATTGGGGTCGGTTATTGGGGGTTAGGGCACTGGTGTGTGTGTTTGGAATGAAAAGGAAGTGTTTTAAGTCGAATAAAGAGAATTTTAAAAATTGAAAAGCGTGATTTGCATCGGGCGAGGATTTTTGTTCGAGAAACTTCGTCATGGCGAGGTTTGATGAGGAGTCTGCATGTAGGAGTGATGAAAAGCTTCTTTGGGCGAAGTCTGGAGAGAGAGCTCTGCGCTAAAGCTTGATTTTATTTGTTAATTTCTCTAATAGGTAGTAGCATATATACTATTCTCTAAAAAATTTCTTTTATTTTCAAATCCACTTAATTGCTTAGAACACTAATCATACTTCCATTTACTTGTTTCTTCATGTTTTTTGATGTAAATTACTCTCCACATACTAATCTACTCATATGTGCACTGCCATCATCCTTTCAGAACCTTACCTAATGGTTGTCTCGTGATTTACTCTTGTGAATGTCAATCTCAACCTTAAAATGATGATGATTAAATTAGATTAGGGTTCACATGGAGAATGAATAAGAAAAGTTGTACTACAACAATACTATTCTAAACTTACTACAAATTTTCTAAGTGTGAAATTAAAAGAAAAACTAAATCTTCGATTTGGTTGCCTCCCATCAAGCGCTTGATTTTAAGTCTTTCATCCCGACTACTCCCTATTTTTATGGTGAATCATGAGAGTGATAGAGGTCTTGTGTCGATCCACAATTCCATCCCGATAATGTTTTAATTGATGTGCGTTAACTTTAAATGTTTTGTCTTGATTACGACCAACTAATTCAATAAGCGCCATGGGAAATACTTCTTTGATTATGAATGGGCACGACTAACGTGATTTGAGTTTTTCGAAAATAGTTGAGTAGCTCGGTTTGACCAGGTTCAAGCTTTCGATCCATAATTTTTTTTCATGCCACCGTTTGATTTTCCCTTTGTGCTGACTTTTGCATTTTCACATACGATTGAAGGCGAAACTCTTTCATCGCATTGAGTTGTAACAATCTTTTCTCTTTCTTTGCATGCAAGTCAAAATTTACTTTTCTGAATAGCCCAATATGCATTATGTTATAACTAACTACGAGAAGATGGCAAGCTTTTCCATACACCAATCGATATGATGACATCCCAATCGGTATTTTATATATTTTTCGGTATGACCACAGTGCGTCGTCCAATTTAATTGACCAATCCTTTCGATTCGGGTTCACCATTTTTTCCAAAATACGCTTCACCTCTCTATTTGATACTTCGGCTTGACCACTAGTTTGGGGATGGTAAGTCGTGGCTATTTTGCGTGTGACTCCATACTTTGCAAGCAATGTTGAGAAGTATTTGTTGCAAAAATGAGTACCTTCGTCACTAATGATCGCTTGAGGTGTACCAAATCTAGTGAATATGTTTTTCTAATGAAACTTGAGGACTACCTTAGCATCGTTGGTGGGTAATGTGGATGCTTAGACCCATTTTGAAACATAGTCTATCGCAACCAGAATGTACTCATTGTTAAATGACATGGGGAAGTTGTAAGACCCCAACTTTTATGAATAAAGATTTAATTTTCTCTAAATATCATTTTGAGTAATAAGGTGTGAATTTGATATAATGTTTTGGTTGTGAGTAATATTTAAGAATTTTCCAAAGTAAGTAAGTTGTTATAAAATATTCGTTTGGTCGGGGAATATTAGTACGACGACACAATCATTGGGGGACCACACAACGGAATTACTGTCGGAGTTAGAAAACGACAGAAATAACTTCTTATAAAAATAACGGCAAAAGTTTTACCGGTAACTGTTGAAATACCCGGTGGTAAAAGTACAGTAATACGCGTGGTTGCATAGTTGCACATGATATTGTATATTATCTTTATTGATGCTTACGTGAGAAGTCACTCAGTTTTATTCAATTATTGCAACAGTAGTTATTGCATAGTATCTCATATTATTGATGCAATTATTGTCACAGTATCATCTGCACAATATTTTATATTATTAAATCAATAATTGAGATGAAAAAGTTATTCATATTATTATTTGCATTATTGACGATGTTTAGAAAGTTCTGTCAAGGAAAGGGGTTTGGTCACCTAATTGCGCGCCAATAAGGAAAAGTCCTAATCGGAAAGCCTCATCTTTCTTGGGAATGATCTGGTTGTTAATATTGTGAGTTATAATATTAATAATAAATGTTATTAAAAACGTGTTTTGTGAAGCCAAGTGAATTGAGATAAATAGAGGTATATTTTATGAAGTATTTGTTGTAAATTTTGTTTATTACATGGACCCCCAATTACCCATTTTTCAAAACTGCCGGTAGAAAGTTATCTAAGTTATATATATATATATATATATATATATATATATATATATATATATATATATATATATATATTATAATTTTGTTTTTTATGTATAATAGAATATATTATATTTTATATTTTATTGCATATATCTTTATATAATGCATAGTGTGTAGTAGTAAAAGATAGTAAAATAAAACAATTTTGATGAATTAAATGAATGAATTACATGAGAAATTTCTGTGCACCCTTGATTTTCTAAATTCAAATAATATATTGCCATTCTCCTATTAATAGGATGCTTAGTTAGAAATGAAAATCACACCAAAATAAGAGAATTCTTGGTAGATGAGTAATTTTAATTTAGGAATTTTTATATTGGATATAGTAATTAATTTTTATTTTTAATTTAATAATTGAATCATATTGTCGACTAGAATATTATATTTTTATTTTTTGAATAATAACAATTATATTACGAATAATGATAAAGTCTTACTTTACACTCGAATCATTAATTATACTTATATTTTAATAATATTACCAAATTTAAGTTAGGTAGATGAGTTTTATGCTAATTTTCGTTTCTTATCAAATCGTATTATCTAAGTGGTAATATAATTTTACTTAAACTTGCATTATTATTATTATATATTTAAATAAAAGAAACCAATTAGTATTTGGTAATCTTATTTTGAATATTTTCTTATAAAACTATATCTTTGAATTCATGTTTTTTGACAAAACTACGATACTAATTTCTATTTTTGAACAAAAGTAACTAACTAATATTAGGTAGGCGATCTATTTTGATTCTATTAGGAACTTTCTTTGATTGGTTCCTATTCCTAGCCATCCATGGTTAAGGTGTTAAGCAAAGGGGACTTGTCTTGAGTTGTTTATTGGCATGGCATATTTGGGATCAACGCAATTGTGTTGTACATGGCAAACTTGAGGGAATTTTAATGTGTTGGTGGGAGGTGTCTCGATTTCTTTCATCAATTTTACGAAACTATGAGATTTATTAGGTACTTTCTTGTTCAACCTGAATTAAGGCAAGTTACTAAATGGTGTAAACTTATCGACCATGTTGTTCAAATAAATTGTTATGCCTCGGTGAAAGGTAATGGTTTTCTGTAATTGGTTTTGTTTTTGAGATGAACATGGGGCTTTTAGGGAGTTTGGAGTAGATAGTTTGGTCGGTAATTTACAGGTTGCATGTGCCGAAGCAATTGTTATTCGTCAAGCTATTAAATTTTCTATTGAGATAGGTCTTACTAACATTGTTATTGAAGGAGCTAGATTGTAAGACGATGATTACACGTCTATCAAAAGAGATTGTTGAGGATTCCGATTAGAATTTTAGAAGGTGAGTTTCGCCAAGAGAAAGCTATCAAGTAGCTCATGAACTAGCAGATTTAGCTCAGTTAGATAATATGTTTTTTCCTACTTATTGGATGGATGATTGCCATCATAGCTTGCTTTCTTTAATTATAAAAGAATTTGTACATGAATAAAAGTTTGTGTCCTGTATGAAGAAGTTATTTCAAAAAAAAGAAATAAAAAAATATCCAAATTAATTAAATGTAACTAAATATGATTGACCCAATAGTTTTTTATTTATATTGTCATGTCTAAATGTGACAACCCATCATGTAATACATAGGATTAACAAGGGTATTTACAGAAGCAAGTATCAACAAGTATACATCTTCCTGAAGCAAAGTGACCCTTTTCTTGCTTGCACTTTTTGGCACAGGCATCTTCAACACAATTTTTAGTAGGATCAGAAAATTGTACCTCACATGCATCAACAATCGTCAGCTCATTACCTACAATTATCGAAATACGTAAACGAAATCAATAGACAAAATAATATAATTTGGTGATTTTATGTAAAAATTTTGTTATCTATATAATCCTTGTGTTTTAGAATTAGAGTTGCATTTTTAACATTTGTAAGTTAATTCATAATTTTTGAAATATAATACTAATACATATTTATTTACTTTAGATAAAAAATATATATAATTACTGTATACTAATTAAAATATAGTACTAATTAAAATATTTAGTCTTTCAAAAGATAAATCAATTTTGAATTTTATGAATTTAAAATTTGACTTAAAAATCAAAACGTATCTCTATTTTGAAACAAAGTAATTATATATTTAACAAATCAATTATATGTAACTCACTAGTCAAAAAAAAGATCACTACAATTGAACTCATGATTTTTTTATTTTACAAAGACATGTATTATTAGGGTCATTATTACTTGAGCTAATATGATGAGAGTTAGTAGAGTTAAACTTCCATCATAGCATCCTAACACGGAGAAAAGCGAGTTTTATATGATAATTTTGAGAAGTAAAATAAAAAATAATTATATATAACAAAATAAACAAAGGCATGAGCATGAGGCATAATAATTATTTAATAAAATTAGAAGACTTCAAAAAAAAAAAAAAAAAAAGGGTCATGGTTTTCTTAAGCTCTCGGGGTTATTATCTAAATTACCTTTGTAATAAAAAAAAAAAATACAAAATGCTAATAATCTTAAATAATTTTGATCTATTCATGTTACTCAATATAAGAAATCTATTGAAACATTTATATAGTAAGAAATAGAATTTTTTTAAAATGAAATACATGATTAAAAAAGCATAGTGTGTCTATATATAAATTTAGTTAAACACAAACACCCATATATTATATACTAAATTAGTGTTTACCTGTAAAAAGGACTAGCAAGAGAAGAACGCTAGCAAATGTAATGGAATACTTCATACTTAATTTTGTTTCAAGTGTCTCCAAAAAATAAGATATGTGATTTGTGAACAAAACCATTCAGTTCCTACAATTTATAGCGCGAGAGGATAAAAACTTCTTAAAAATTTTCTTTTAATTTTCTTCTATAAATATAAATGTGCAATTAATGCATTTATTTAGGATCTCTTTTAAAATTTGGATACTGATATATGCACATTATATGTTAATGGATGCACACCATATGCATAGTAATATTGTATTTATAATATTGCAGTATTAGTAATACAAGCATTCACTGCGTATTATTAGAGTACGCATAATTATCAATATAAGATGCGTAGATATTTAACATCCTTGAGATTTATAAAATTTTTAGAATGTGATTATATGAATCAAAGTTTGCATTTATTATACACCTAAAAATATTAGGATATATTTATTATATATAAATTAAATTTTGCATTATTATATACTATTTTTGAGAAACGCATTATTATATACTTAAAAAACACAAAAATAAATAATTAGAGAAGACCACGAGATTATAAAAATTTAGTCACATGAATCAAATTTTGAATTAGTACATTGTACATACATAAAATTAAAGTAGTCAAAATATATAGGCAATGATGATAGGTGGTGGTGTCACCCCTATCGACTAGTTAGATTGTCAATTTTTTTAATAATGCTACTATCACATTAAAAAGGGTCACATAATACTCACATACACACACATGCATATTGTGGGCCCCTGACTGATATGTGGGGCCCGCAGTATACATGTGTGTGTATGTGAGTATTATGTGACCCTTTTTATGTTATAGTAGCATTATTTATTTATTTTTCTCTAATTTAAACCACAAAAAAGTATACTTGTTAAATATATTCATTTAATATCAAAATATGTAAATTTGAATCAATTCCAAATATATTTTGAAAATAAATCATTAGTGAAAGGTTATTCAACTTTGTAGATATTTTTTAAAATTTAGCACATCTATACACTGAGTAAATAAAGTAAGCTTGAGATATGGTACAAATCATTGTCACTAATTTATAATTAATTAGTGAAGTGAAATTACAATATACAATCTACTATATGTATACAACTAGCTAGCTATTATATATATATATATATATATATATATATATATATATATATATATATATATATATATATATATATAACGCGTGCAATGCACGAGCTAGTTTAAATAATGAATTAACATAAGAAATTAATCCATAACAACTGACCTATTATTATATTTGTGAAATACTCTAGTCACATAGATGATAAGTAGTACCTAGTATAGAATGAGATCTTATTTCAAACTTTCATTAGTTGTACAATTATTTGTAATAAACATGCAAACAAACACACATCACCCCAGACGACGATCAAGCATTTTATCAAACATGTCTTGTACATTACATTTTACTTGGTGTATTAAATTCAGAAAAAATAGGAATGAAATTGAGGCAAAAGCATGTTATATTAAACTTTGGATTCAGATAATTGCATCTATCTATATACTAATACTTCTATATGAATTGTGAAGCATTAACTTGATAAGCATCAAGAGTCGATAATATTTTTTCTTGTAGTTATTAGCTTGATAAACATCAAGAGTCGATACTTCTATATGTACTTACAACCAAATAAATGTAAAAAAAATGTACCTGTGGTATCGAGTTTGAAAATTTTCGACAGTAGAGAACTTATTG
The DNA here is from genome assembly GCA_020205605.1 of Panax ginseng. Lineage (NCBI taxonomy): Eukaryota > Viridiplantae > Streptophyta > Magnoliopsida > Apiales > Araliaceae > Panax > Panax ginseng. The sequence continues at coordinate 10,989,144 of CM035141.1, read as the reverse complement.
GAGAGTTGAATCATGAAGCACTTCGTTATAGTGAAAATTGTCACTGTGAGTGCCGACTCGCTTTGTTGACAAAGTAATAGTGAAGAAACAAGAACATGAAACCAAATCATATGAGTTTAGCCATTAATGACATGATAAAGGAAGAGGATGGGCTCTTCCCTTGCTAGTTCCACTTGTGGAACATCGTCCTGCAACCTAAAATGATAGAAGACCTTTACATTTAAATTAATTTGAAAATTTTCTAAACTTATCAAGCGAATATAAAGATACACATTTAAATTAAATTAAAAGTCCAATCCTCGTAAAAGGCCATCTAAAATGAAAATTAGTTTGTCTCTTGGAAAACAATTGTCTATTTAAACAAAGTTCATAAACCTCAACCTCAGGATCTGGCGGGGGGTAGACTGATATTGGTTGGGGAACAAGGAATTGAAAAGGCTCAACATGTGGATCCAGGCGGGCCAGTCTCTTAACCAAAGCAGCGTTGAAGCTGTTTTTTGTAGAAAACATATGCTCTTGTCTCGCTGCTAATCATTCCATCCTTTTATCCACTAGCTTATTACGTGCGACAAGATATTGTTGGAGACTACGAAATGGATCTTTGAAAGTGGCTTTTGAACGAGATGAATTGGATGGTCCACTGAATCTTGTTATTGGTCCTCCTCATCAAAGTCTGCATCTTCTTCTTCATCCTCCTCATCATCAGAATCAGTCAAAAAGGTAAAACGAAGGCCTCGTGGGTGATATTTCCCTCCTTTCCAAATCGAATAGCGTTTAATCATCATGTGGTCAAAGAGTTGCAACAGTTGTTAAATCGGCTCATTCGCACTCCATTTCACACCAGCTCGTGCACACAACCCACAAATAAGAGAAGGATGGGGTAATCCTCCTTGAAGAGGGCCCCACAGACAACGACGAATGGAATGATGTATTATGAGGCCTACATCTATTGGACAATCATTGATGATAGAGTACAATAATACAACCTTCTCTTTGGTAACATCACTAGTGTGCTTTGAAGGCATCAATTTAGCGTAAAGGAATGCATTCCATATCTTTCTATAACGACTAAGATCCTTGCTTGGAAAGTACGTACCCTTCAAGGACCATGAGGACTCTG